>CM053789.1:283326754-284751754 GCA_028749045.1 Cupressus sempervirens | reverse complement strand
AAATGCTCCAAATATTCAAGCTTTTTCAAATAAATCACTAGCTTTTATTGGATTAATGTCACATCTCTTTGATAACTTTAGATATCCATCATTGCCAAAAACTTTTTCTAGGAGATTTTTAGGTCAAGATTCCTCTTGCATGCTTTTTAAAGCAACTTGGTTTACTAATTTTAGTATCCACCATTACTCATATGAATCAACTTGATTTGGCTTGTTTAGTTCTTGTAGGAACCATACTATGAATTTACTCTTTCCTATTCATGAAATATTACAATATTAGATTAGATTGAACCTTATTGTGGTTCAATAAATATGGGGGCTAATTTTTGCATAGTCATGAGATTTGATAATAAGAAAAATGGATTTAAACATAACAAAAAAACTTAACTAATTTTTTTCCATGTCATAGGTAGTACATGTTGCTATATTTAAGGAGGCAGTGTAATCAATGTTATTCCAAATTCTGTTACTATTGGTGGTACATTCTAGGTTTCTCAATCGATAGTTTTTACAAACTCAGATAGAGAATAGAAGAGGTGTGTTCTTATGATATCACTCTCAAGAGCACTTGTTCTAGAATCTAATAATCTTTAGTCATTATTTTGTTGTGGACTTCTCCAAATTGGTTATGTTGTGCAATATCTTATTGTTTCCAAAGAAATGGTTCCACTTTTGGTCTTAGTGACATGAATCTACGTAATTTATGTATACATATATTTGTAACATAGTTTAGAAAATAAATGAGAGATGGAAGATAACATCCATACATCCTTCTCAAGAGTGTCATGCAAAGTATGCATAATTGAATGATACATGAACTATTTCAATTCAATATCTACCTTTATTTTTACCTTATTGATGATAAATTTCTATATACACTATAAATTCATCTAAAACCTCTTCTAGAAAGTTCTACACCAATATTCTACCAAGGCCCTAGACAAGTGGTATTAGAGTAGTTAATCTTGTTATTGCATGTCTTGCCAAATGTTTTTTAAGAATATGAGCCTTGGCATCACACTGTGAGAACCAATTGATTATCTATCAATATTGCACTATTTTTTTTTCTTTCCTCTATCACTATAACTTTATCAAATAGTTTTCAAGAAAATAGTTTACAAAGTTTCCAATATGTTTGGTCCTTGAGCTTTTACTAGTTAGAGATGAATATAGCATTTACTAATACTTGAGAATGAAAATGTGTGACATCATAACCATTAATGGGCTCAAATACAAATAATTTCTAGTATGAAATTATTGTTCTTGGAATGTGTTAACAGTAGTGAGTTACTATGAGAACTAATTGATTACCTATCAGGATCAACCCTTTTGTTTTGCTTTCCTCTATCACTATAACTTTGTCAAATAGTTTGGAAGCAAACACTTTACATATTTTATGATATGTTTGGTCCTTGAGTTTTAACTAGTTAGAGATGGTTATGGCACTTACTAATACTTGAGAATGCAAACTTGTGACAACATAACCATTACTGGGCTCAAATACAAATAATGTCTAGTTTGAAATTACTCTTATTGGAATGTGTTAACAATAAAGAATTACAGTGCTAGCTTCATCAAATAAATATAAAATATACTAATATCGGTTCAATCATTGATTTTATAAATCAATTACAAACAATCCAATTTTTTTGCATACCAATTCGATTAAGTCCAACCTACAGACTGGGTTTGATATGGTTAGTTTCAAATAAATACACTCAGCAATGCTGCTAGTAGTGAGTGCAACAACTTTATTTCACCATCTTTAGATGTGATATAGTTCCTCCAAGATGTTTAGACCTATACAGTTGCTTGAATTGTAGTCTCCATCCCAGTTCTCCATGGTCGCAAGTGTTTCATGTTTGTACAACTTTCTGAAAGTTAGTTCTTGATAGATTTTGGTTTTGTCCTATAATTGAATAGCTTACAAAATACCCATCAATGTTCATTTTTGTGACGAGAAGCATGAAGGGTTTGTGTAACAACAAATAATAATTTTAAATCACTCGAATTACCTAACTTGACCTCATAAATAAATTCATGTAAAATTATAGATTATCTCCAAACAAGAACTCTTGACTTGTAGCTCAAATCTCAACACTATAAAAATAGCAATAAGATTTTACCTTGCAATGAGAATGCAAATCTTCCTAGCAAAAATAATGTTAGCAAGAAGGGTTTTTTGTCCTCCAAACCCAAATGCAAGTTTTCCAAATAATCTCATACATTTTAGATATTTTCTCAACATGCTAAAAGAGGGCTCTTTATAACACTTTCTATGAGCTCATCCACTCACCTTGAAAATGTGGGCCAAACAAAATCAATTTTTTTCCCTTTCCAATAATTTTGGGATATTTTCTTTCTCAACCCTATTTTCTAGTGGCTTCTTTTTTCAAAGTTACAAGACTCATACTCACTTTAGACTAGGCAAGTTGATTTTTGACTTGGACTTGGACTTGAAGTTTAGACTTGAAAAAATTCATAAAGGACTCAACAAATTGGAAAACCCAAGAAACTCAAAGATTTTTAAGGATTAAAAAAATTTCAAGCATCATGCAATTAATTTATATCAAAGAAACAATAATTTAGAAAGATAAAAGATTATTTAAAAATATACACAAGTTTACATTGATCCCATAAGTATAAGTGCAGATTTTTGAAGGAAACAAGTTAAACTAAATAATAATACATCAAAAATATATTGTCAAATGTCTACAATATTCACGGAATATGAAACCAATGAAATCAAAAGTTCAAAACCTATATCAAAATAAAAGCTAGAGTCTAGAAAATGAAGTCTCAGAGTAGCCTATATTAGTGATCTATCCACCCCACAACCATTCTACATGTACACTGAAGATAGTGTCATGGAAGACTCTACAATCATCTTCTCTCATTGTGTCTATAGCTAGCATTTGTATCACCCACATCCTCATCCTTAGATCCCTCAATTTCAACCTCAGTGTTCTCTATTAGATCTCCTTGAAATCTAGCCTCTTATATCATTGCTACTGCCTCTGCCTCTTCTCTCAAGCCTTTTTCCTCTATTCTTTTTATTTGCAAATGAAGGAATGGTGCAGGGGCACTTCCTAAAGAAAAAAGAGAGGATAATGTCACCTAGGACCTTTAATAGAAAATGGAATAGTTAGAAGTCATTTTGGTGTATTTTGTTTAGGTATGTAAAGCAATAAATCTAAAACTGTAATTGGCATTTCCATTTGGCATGTTGATAAGCCAATATAGGAAAATGGCCAAATATAGACACTAGGTTGTATTATGGGTTGTCTTTGATTTTTAGGAGTCCCTTAGGAGGTATTTGACATGTTGATATCAGGTCTCTCTTATCGATCTCAACATGCCATCACTTTGACAACATTTATTGCAAAATTATAAAAGTTTCATTTTTGCAACTTTACAACTTTTTGCAAATTTTGGTAACATGGAAGACCAATTATTAGTCCACTTGGAAACCATGAAAAGCCATGGGTTAGGGGTAATTGAGCTCTAGGAGGTCAAATGAAGTAATCATGGTAGTAAAAAGTCAAATTTTGAGGTATGAAGAAAGTGAATTAAATGAAAACATACAATTTGCAGTCCATTTTTGTTGTTACAAGCACCTATATAGACATGTACCAATTAGTTAAGGGTTGAAACTAATTGGAATAGGTAGAGGCGTGTCTTATATTTCTTATGCATCAACTTTGAGGTTTCTATGTGCCACAATTTGTGAGAAAACTGAGAATTTGTGTTGTCCGGCTGAAATTGCTTCTTAACCTAGGGTTTTAGTAAGAATTGTTAATAACTTTACTTTTTGTCATTAAATTTTCAAATCCTTTTGGAGGCTCCTAGCTTAGATAGTGTACTTGAAGATTATATAAGCCATTTTTGTGTTGGTGAGGGAAATTGATTATAATATGATTATAATTTGGGCGGGTTTTGGTTTTTTTAGCACCAATACATTTGGAATCTACATATAATGAACTTGAGAAATTAATTTTCAGATGTGTCAATTCAAAGGTATTTGTGTTACAATTTTAGAAGTGAATAAAGACTTGAATACTTTTTATTTACTCATTAACCATTAGAAATCCCTAAAAGAGATAACTATACTCATTCTCTCAGTTTGATGAACTGCAAGATTAAGGAAAGCGTCATGAATGCAAAGGAGTAGTCATGAATAATGAAAAAATGCTATTATGTGCTCTACTTGAATGTCTTAGAATGAATTCCACCTTCTGCTACTTGATACAACACTACATTTCTACACTCTTGCTAAGTAGCCAGATTGGTTTAGCACGATCCCATTTATCTACACAATCCCATTTATCTAGAGGCTGGTTTGGCCTGATCCACAATATTGGTATAAAATTATGTACCCATATGGTTGTTTTTCTCAAATTAATACCTCCACTCCAGTATCGAGTGTTGTATTGGGTGATTTAGCTTAACAATAGAGAGGGATCTTCTTCACTATGCCAATAGTTTGGCTCAACAACAGAGAGGGATTTGGGCTCACCATGCCAATAGTTTGGCTCAACAACAAAGAGGGATCTTGATGCTCTTGATTTCCTACCTTCTATGTTCACTTCTTATCCTATATGTAATGTTAAATGGTTATATGAATTCTAATGTATTTCTAATCTAGAATATGAATTTATGGCATTAGGATAGAGCTTTGACATTTATTTTGTAAAATTATAAGATATAAGTCAACCATACAAGTATGCAAGTTTTTGCCTCTTATTACTAAAACCTAGTGGTTAGCTACCGTTGAAAGAAAAGTTTAGTTTAATTTGGTGTGAAATCATGCATTTATTGGAAATATAAGAGGATTAACTAAGAGGGGAGGGGTGAATTAGTTACCACAAAAATTAATCCCAAATCCCTTAGATGTTAGTACAAAACAAACTATGTTGAAAATTGAACTCTGCTGAAACTTGGCAAACACACATAAAAGTGATGTAACTCGGTAAACATTGAAATAGCTTAGAAAATGCTTAACATGAAAATGTTTAAGATATCATCTAAGATTAATATTACTTTAACTTAGTTGCAAACACATAAGATAAATAACATGAATACATTTGACACCAAGATTTAATGTGGAAACCCAATTTGGGAAAAACCACCAATTGTAACTAGTTGCTGATTTTCACTCTTCTAAAGTGAGCCCTGTTAGGAACCAACCCTGTTAAAGGTTACAAAACACACTATTAGGTGTGACCCTATTTGAGGATTTAATCACCCTATTAGGAGTGACCTTGTTAGAGGTCTTTTGACAATTCAATAGAAATGCCACCATGTTAGAGGATTTACAAATAACTGTTAAGCCAACTCTGTTAAGAGATTTAGATCACTACTACCATGGTTAGAGAGTAAAAATGAGATGACCTAATTTTTGATGCAACTAAATTACTAATTATAGATCTCAATTCTAGCCTTATATACTTGATCCCTCTTGATCGAATGTATCTTTTTGTCCCAACAAGGATATTCTGCTTATCTTTCTAATTTGCTTCCTCTTAGCATCATCAAATCTTCAATTATATTCCACTTATGCTTATTCTTTAATCCTTAACTTGACCTTATATTTATATCTTACACATTGTCAAGTTAGTTAGAATATAACTTAGAATAATTAGTATTCATCTTCTCAGTTGGCTAGAACCAACAAACAATTCAATTGAACTCAATATGCCAAAACAAGAAAATCCTTTGTTAGTCAACCCTACTTAGTAAACACTAACTTAATGTGATTTTCCTATGTTAGCCAAGTGAACACATTTAAAATTGCATATTCAGAAAGTTCCTTTAGTAACCGAGTGAGCTCGATTTACACTAGTTCCATCCAACATTTCCTTCAGTAATTGAGTGAGCTTTGTTAACACTCAACTTATGCAAACTTTCCTTTATCACCTAAGTGAAATTAGTAGACACTATTGTTTGAATTAGGAAAACACTAGAATGCTCAGTAGACATAGAAAACTATCTTCAATGCCGAAGTGAGCTTGACATTCATTGACTGGCAATGATATGACATTTTGTGTGACATCAAAGACAATACACAATTAATCAATTGTTTCAACAACATTATGTGGCTCAATTGATGACTTGTCTAATCAAGTGCCAGTTGAATATAAAATAGGAAGTTTTCCCTATTGAATGTACTCCTGTGATTGATATTTCCTAGGCATTCAAATCACATAATGACATTTTCAAGTCCTTTAAACCAAAAGCTTTGGCTATTTCAAAATATTTTATACAAATTTAATTAAAAGAACACCCTTTAGATATGGTAGTTATGTCATGTATCCACAACCATAAAAATATAATGGAAGTATGATAATAGACCAGATAAATGGTTGCAATGATTCAAAGTATTCATATTTTGCACACAACTTTGCTAGCATTCTTTTTCTTAATTTGTTTATGATGATATCTTCTTTGAAGTTTCTAGTACAAAAAAGGTAGTCTTGTCTATGCACTAGTCCCTTTGATGACTCTATTCTGACTATATTTGGAACAAGGGAACATCTCCACTTTGGTCTAACACTGCCTACTAATAGACATACAAAGATAGGAAAAATAACTAGGAGAGTTAGAAATCACATCCACAAGAAAGCACAAAAATAGGCCAATGAAAATGAAAGAATAATTTTGTAGTCATTAACTCCATGGGTAAGTTGCATGTTTACTGCACCTATAGATGAATCACTACCCCCAAATGTGATACCAGGTAGTAAGTAACCTTGGATAATCAACATAAACCTAATAAATTTTCTTAATATTAGCTTTTTAGTCCACTTGACATGTTTATTAGCCATTTAGTTTGTTAAGAATTACATTTTATTTTATTTGGCCTTTATAGAATATGTATTATCAGTCATCTCTAAAAAAGTATATGGAACCAAAAATATTCATGTTAGAAGTAAAATGTCAAAAAGGCTCCCTGATAAGTTTCAACATGATCGGTCAATAATGGGTGAAAGAGATTCAAAAAATCTATGGATGAAGAATTTTAGTTTTGAACTATTAAAAGAAAAAGGTTTTTCATTAACACATCTAGTTTGGGCACTAAAAGTTTAGCCTCCAAGAAAATAGTCACTAGGAAACTTGCCTTCATGGATCGATACTACATTGTTGACCAACAACTACATCTTAGGTTGATTATTTCAATACTGATGATTGTATTTCAATGTAATTTAGTTGCACTCTTAATCATACAGTCTTCTTATAATGTTCTTTTCCACATATCCCACATTTTCATTTGATTTATTTCTATTTTCTTGCTTGAGTTCTCATTTCCTGTATTCATTTCCCATTTATTAGTTGGGCGAAAGTCATTGAACTATTTATCAGATAAATTATGAAGTGTATTTGAGGTCCTGGGTATAGTTGTTTATTTTTTATGTTGATAGTCACATGTAAAATCTATTATTAGTTATAGTTCAATTCTCCTATCATTCACAAGTCTCTAGCTATCCATGAGCAAACATATATTTTAAGAATTTTCTGCTTGGATGTTTTAGCCTAGAATCCATACATGCCATTCCAGTGGCTAATGCCATAATTTTTTCTTTCATTATGGCTCTCTAATATTTTTACACTAGAGGTCAAAAATTTCCAAAAGGTTAATATTTTTACCCTAAGAATCTAAACTGATGCCTAAGCACTAAAGTCACTGCAAGACTAATGTTGCCAAAAATTCAAAAGAGAATAATAAAACAAAACTATAGCTACCAATCAATCTTCCCAATAGAAGTTATCTAAGTACACCACCTCTAGAAAATGGTCAAAGTATTTGGAGCTCTCTTCCATATCAATACCATCTCTCTTTCTTAGATAATTCCTTGCCACTAGTATTGAATGGGAATGAAAAGAAAGCTAGCTCATGCTTGGATTTATGATAAATTCTTATTTTTGTACTTGCATACCTAACTATAAAAGATTGGTGAAGGATATGGGCTACCAATCCCCTACTTGGTGAAGATTATAGTATCTATGATTTCATTCCACCCAAATTTAAAAGAGAAGCAAGAATTATAATGCCTACCCCTAGTTAGGTTTTCTAATTATATTGCCAAACTCTTTTAGGTCAAATTTATGTTTATGCTTGATGATTAGTGACATTGTTTTCTAGATTGTTGGATATTGTTTCATATT
Organism: Cupressus sempervirens; assembly: GCA_028749045.1. NCBI lineage: Eukaryota > Viridiplantae > Streptophyta > Pinopsida > Cupressales > Cupressaceae > Cupressus > Cupressus sempervirens. The sequence goes on along the minus strand of CM053789.1, from coordinate 284,743,591 downwards.
TAGTTGATATAAATATATTGAGTTACTTAGTTATTTTAGTTATCTCATGATTTTTCAATGATGATATATATGTTCATGTAGTGACTTTTAGTTATTTAATGATGTTAGTTAGATGAATGATTCTTATGCAATTTTTATAGATACTTACCCCATACTTGCATGTGTATGGTGTGCGTGTATGTTTTCTTTATGTTTGATGTTTCTGATGTGGTTGAGGAAGGGAGTTGTAGTCACCTCCTAGTCAGGATCTACACGATGCACCACTTCCTACCATTGCCTATTTAGTTTAGAATATTGTGTTTATACATGCGTAGATTTTATGCAGATTGAAGGTATTGGGTATTGACTTCCTTGAATTGCCAGGATGCATGTACCCTTTCACAATATCTCAATGGTAAGAGAGGGGAGATAACTCTTGAGTCTGAATCCTATCCTTAAACCATTTGTCCCAAAAGGTAAGGCGAGAATCTGAGTTGTCTACCTTCCAAATCCGTCAAGTGACTTAAATTTGTGATTACAACCCCTGAGTTTGATCTAGTTTTCTGTGCTTTGTTATGAATTTGTATTTGGCTTGTGAGTCTAGTGTGATGATGTTCTATTTTAATTAAATCAAATTAAAAGATAATTTAATAATTTAATTAAATGGATATTCTATAAATAAAATTTAATATTTAAGTAGATTTAATTAATTGAAAAATTAATTAAATAAAGGAATTAAATTTAAAGATTTTGTTTAAGTTCTAATTTTGGCGTATTTATATTTATTTAATTCAATAATAATTTATTTAAGAGTTTTATTTTAATAATAAACTTTAAATAATATTATTAGTTGAATTAATAAATATATTATTAAAGCATCTCATGATTTAATAAGAGAGAGAAAACATAATTTAATAAAGTTTATTTTAATTAAATTGCATAAAGCTTATGCATAAAATTAAAATATAATAAATTAATTAAATAGAGAAAGAAAATTAATTTAATAAAGTTATTTTAAATTGCAAAAAGCGTGCATGAAAATGTAAAATATAACTAATTATTAAAAGTTTATGATCATTGAGTTCCCTCATGTGATTGCACAATTAGAGCCCTGAATTTAAGGGGGAACTCTTTATTAGAGATCTAGAGCTCATTGTTGTAGGAACTGGGTTTTGGAGAAGCGATTTTCAAAGGAAGAAGCTTTTTTGAAGGAAGGGGTTTTCTCACGTGCTTCATGCATTTGTGTGTTTGCGTGTTAGCATCAGGTCCATGTAGGATCTTATGGTTTAGTATAGTGATTTCTGTTCTTCGAATTTTCTATCTTCTTTGTGTCTAATAAATCTGTTTTTAGAGTTTTATTTAAGATAAATCTTTCATGGTAAATTTTATTGTTATTCATATCAAATTTATCTGTATTCGAGAGATGGAGTTTTTAGAACCCTCGTTATGTGAATTTTAATAGTTTAGTATTTTAATCGGGAAGGGTTTTGAAAAGCAATTGAATTTTTTGGAATGCAAAATCTATTGGTTTATTGGGTTTTTCCTATTAGAGTATTTTTCACAGTTTTCTTAAAAAAAAAATTGCGAGGGGGGGGGGGGGGGGGGGGTTATTTTGTTTTATTAAAACAAAAAAATATATTAAAAAATATATATATAAGTTTTGTTTGGGGGCGGGGCCACCAAACCCCCACCCTCACCACTGTCCTTGCCATCATAGAGGGACTGCCACAACATTCTTGCTGCAATAACAACAAGTACTGCTTACACAAGACTTGCTACGACCATAGCAAGGGCCTGCTACGACATGACACAACCACATCATATAGTAGGCTGGCAAGCCTTTAAAAGCTTTGAGTTTTATTAAAAATTTTATATTGTTAAAATTTTATATTATTTAAAATTTTAGTTTATTTAAATTTTGATTTGATTATTAATAATATTTTTTATTAATAGTTTTAAATTTTTTATTAAAACTATTATTAGTTGTTAAATATGTTAAATGTTATTAGCAATTTTGAGTTAATTAAGTTAATTATCAATTAATAAATTTGTTAATAGGATGTTAGAACGTAATCATTTTATGAGATTTATTTTATCTTTTAATAAGGTTAAATAATTATTAGTTAATTATTATTAATTATTATTTTAAATTAATGATCCTAGTAGAGATGTGATATTGTGAATTAGTGGTAATTGGGTGATTGAATTTAAAAGTAGAAATGGACTCTATTATATGGAAAAATTATAAACTTTATAAAGTCAAAAAATTAGAAATGAAAACCTAAACTATTATATTTTGATAATGAATTGAATTATGAAACTATCTTTAAACAACTTTATATGATTTGTTGAATCATCTGGAATTCTAATGAACTTGAAAAATCATAGTGAATCTAACAACTAGAGAAATGAAAATTGAAACCTAGATAAAGATTTAAAAAAATAGTATGAACTAATATACTTGATAATAAAATTGTAAACTTGAAAAGCTATAAGTGAAAATGGAACTGGTGTGTTTTCAAAACCTAATATATTGTGAAAGTAACATTTGTATGTATTCTTTTTATGATGTGTGATTTTACTATTGGGTGTCAGGTTGACTTAGTAGTTTGACCAAATCAGGATGTTTAATAGAGGCTTGAGAGTTCTATTTTGTGATGTCATGATGATGTTTTGATCAAGATCTTTTATACTGAACCATGGTAATGTGTCTTGTATGCTCTATGAGGTGTATTGATCTATCGATTGTTATTGCTTCCCAGTGTTCTTGTGTGAAATTGAGGTGAATGGTGTGACCTTTCTAATATAACCTTTGAGTCTCCAATTAGTTGTATTTGGATTACTTTCTAGTCACTTGTATAGGACTAAGGGCTTTGTATGATTTGTTCTTAGCAATGTCATGTTATGACATGGATTGGTTTGTGTACTTGATTTTCAATTAGTCCTATTGGGATGATTGTATTGGTGAAATATGTGATTTTTCAATGCTTATCAACTGCTTGTTTAAGAACTAATGCATGGTATGTGGTCTTTTCAGATCTTTTTGCTTTACTAAGCTTAGGGTTGGTTATTTGTATGTCATGTTGGGAAGTGGCTTGCAATGGGGACCGAGGCCCTAAAGAGGCTGACAGGTACCCATTGTAGGTTATTTAATAAGTGATAACATTTCATTAAATGGGTTTAAAATGAATTAATAAGAGTAATTGATTTCCTTGCCCATGTCTCAAGTACTAGTATGGGCTAGGATTGGAGTAGAGAGGATGCTTGGTTGTGACCATGCTTTATTATTATGCCTTGTTAGTATGGAAGGATACTAGTGCCACATAGAGTCACTAGGGGGCCAAAGGATTAAAAGACTAGCTGGGTAACCTTCGAGTTGGCTATTGCGATGACACTTGCCCACATGCATAATAGATTCCCTATGTGTCTATGTTGTCTCTGGGTTTAGATGTCTTTTGTGTCTTGGTACCTTTGAGTTAGATTGCTTTTAGGTTTTCCTTCATTTAAATGTTGGATTTTAGTATTGCATTTGTTATCCTATTTGAGACTTGAGACTATCTACTCAGCATGGTAGGAGTGGACCTTTTTGGGTTACCATGAGGTCAGGTGGTAGTGCTATTTACTTTTACCATAAAGATTTGACAATTCAATTTTTGTGGTTGAAGTTCCCTATTTTGTATCTCTTTCATTTTATTCTTGTGTACTATGATGGATGGTTATACTTGTTGTATTGGATTTATTTCATGAATCTTATGAGATGTTGTTGTAATCTATTTTTATGATTTATATTCTTTCAGCCCTTCATACCCTATGACCTATACAATGGATGATGGTGCATTATGATTATTGCCAAGTGGTATTCAAGATAACTATATATTATTTAAATGGATTCATACTTGTACAATATTCTTTGATGTGGATTTATTATATATTGGATTTAGTGTTAATTAAAATTAAATGTGATTCATCATCATGGGACCCATAAGAGTTGTAACCTGTTTATGTGTTATTGATGCATGAGTGTATGTTATTGCTTCCACTATTCTCTTATAGTTGTTGTATGTTATCTTTATCTTTAAAAAAAAATGTTTGACAAACTTTGTAAAACTTTAGGTTAACTTCTTTTGGATTCCTTAGCGGGGTGTTACAAGAATAAAGATGAAATTTGATGTTAGCCTCATATCTATTTTTCTAACAATATTTACATACCAAACATGAAGTTCCATCACTTATAAAGCTGCCATGATTGAGGTGTTTGTCATGATGTAGTGCAAGGTAGGAGAATCCCCAAAGGATATGTCTTGGCCCCCAACAATAAAACCACATAGCAAAAACACAATAACAATGCAAGACCTAATACCAAATTACAATAATTCATTCATAGAATATAACTGATTACATATAATATTCCCACCTATAAGGCCTTTCGAGTTAGGGCCAAATACAAACAAAAATTACAAAATTAGTTCTACAAGATCCAACAAGATACAACTTACAAAACCACTCTCAACTAGTCTAGATACACAACTAGATAAGAACCAAGAAGAATCCATACTTGTACCCTCAGGTCCACCATGAGATCCTCTAGTTCCTAAGTCACAACTCTAGCTCTTCAAATTCACATTTATCCTTCATTCCATCCAAACTCTATGACTAATAGACTCCACAAGGCCCCTACTTATATCAATATAAGCCACAAGTTGGCTTAGCAATTAAAAATTAAATAAAACTTAACATTAAATACTTGAAGAGCCACAAGTTGGCCTACAACAACAATTAAATGTCCAAAAATTGATATCCGAGAAAAATTGTGATATCTCCTAGCTCTGATTGAATTAGAACTCATGCTTAAAACTGAAGGTAAAAATTTAGGTCCTCTACAACCTCTTAAATGTACAAATTTTTATTCCTTAAGGATAAGTGCACATCCATCTTGAAAGTCAAGCATAGAAAATTATCATGCAAAATTGTCAGAAACTGATACTCTGGGAGAATAGCCATATCTCCCAACTTATGAGGAATTAGAAGTTGCAACTTTGAAAAAAGGAAGTACTCTAGGCCCTCTTCAATACATTAAGTTTTAAGCCTCTAATTAATTGTGAAAAATTATCTATATAGCCTAGAACAGACACCCATAAACCAGAAAAATACAGTTCCAATAGCAAGGTAAAAATAGTTCAAATTTTCAACTCAATCCATCCAATATCTATGAAATCATGAGGAAAGGTTACCCAATGTGTCTCCAAAACATCCCTATGAAAGCATAAATCCACTAAAATCCAAGCTTGATGCTCCTCAACACTAAACCAAAATTCTTCCAAACATGCAGGATTGTAGGCAAGCCTAGGATGCTCCTACACCAGACACCTTAGGTTCCAAAAGATGTTCTAGTAACTAGAAGAAAATCTTCTAGAATTTAGCACATAAATCCCAAACTAGTTCTTCACATACATGTCCTCCAATTCTTCAACTTGTACACTCTTTCCATTGTTTTTCTTCTTCATCTTCACATCTACCATAAGTGTTCCATAGGTCTGCTTTCCACGATGATCTCCAACCTTCTCAGAATCTACCAACTCAACTCAACTGCCAATACTCAAATTCCTCCTATTGAGCTCTTTATTTTGCAAAGGAATTAGGGAAAACTTCCTACCACCTTTCTCAACAATAAACACATTCCTAACATAATCATGCATAGCCCTATAATCATACTACCAAAGTTTGCCAACTAACACATGACAACTATCCATATCCACAATATCACATAACACTTGATCCTTATACTGCCCAATCTAGAAATCAATAAGGCATTTCTCCCTCACTTCCAAAGCATGCTTACCTTGCAACCAGACAATCCTATAATGATAAGGATGTCTCACTCTTTTTAAACCAAGTCTCTAAACCATCTATTTAGCAACAAGGTTATTAGTTCTACCACCATCCACAATTACCTTACAAATTTTGCCACCAGACTTACAAGTAGTCCTAAAAAAACTAGTCCTCTAAAAAGAATCCAATATCCTTTTACCAAGCAATACCCCCCTAGCTAGCAAAATATCTCCTTGCTTAGCCTAACTGTCTTGGACTGCAACCTCATTCACAAAAACAGTTGTCCTCCCAATCAGACATTCAAAAGATCTATGCCCTTCTTGACCACACTTGAAACAATTACCTTTGAACTGACCTCCACCTATCCTTCTTTTCTATTCATCAGGTTTTGGTTCACCTTCTACTTTCAGTTTAGCTTGTGCTAAGCTATTTTGCTTCTCCTTCCCTCGAGAACTACCTTGATTCTTCCTTTTTAGCTTCTCCTCTACTCTTAAAGCATACTGATAAGAATCTTCAACTAAATAAATATTCAACATACCAACCTCATCTTGAATATTAAATCTCAAACCATTGATATACTGAGCTATCTTCTCTTTTGACAATTCTCTATACCTAGACTAAATAGTCAACTTGTAGAACTCCTCAGTATAATCCTTCATAGTCATATCCTTTTGTTTCAAATTATGCAATTTCTTAAATAACTCAAGTTCATAATTAGTAGGAATGAACTTAGCCTTCAACTTAGTCACCATCAATCTCCATGTAGTGGTATTCATTTCACCTTCCTCTACTCTATCTCTTTGTAGTTCTTTCCACCAAAGAGTAGCATGTCCCTTCAGCTTAGTTTGTGCCAACCTCACTCTGAGTGGATTTGATATCCTCAAGCTCAAAGTAGTCTTCCAATTCACCAATGCAATCAATTAGGTCTTTAGGATTCAAAGTACCCAAGAAATTAGAAACCTCCATCTTATGCTTCAACTTCAACTAATATCTAGGTGAAGTAAACCGACCATCCCTAATTCCAATAGGTCTTTCCACATGATCAGTTATATCCTTACTACTTAATCTAGCAACTTCAAAGTCTTTGAATTTTTTTTCATAACTACCTTCAGTACCCACATGCCTAGGTACACCACCTAAATCACTTACATTTTCAGCAACTATGTCACTCTTCATTAATGCTATCTGAGATCTAAAACTGGCTTTAGCCTCCTCCATCTCAGATCTGAAATTTTCTCTAACCTTCTCTGAGATCTGTTCTTCTACAACATCACTAAGATCATCAATTTCCATAGGGTCCAATATTCTTGGAGGCATCACCAAAATTTTAGCAAACCTTAAGCAACAAATCCACCAATGTAGAAGATCAATTAGCCACAAGATCAACATTCTTTGCAAATCTTGGTGTAAACTGCCTCAACTTTAGCGATCTGTCAACACACTTAGGAACAACCTTTACTTTGATAATAATTGATATGGTGCAAGAAAGAGAATCCCCAAAAGAGATGTCCTAGTCCCCAGTAATATAAACAGACAATAGAAACACAATAACAATGCAAGATCTAGTACCAAATTACAATAATTCATTCATAGAATATAACTAATTACATGCAATATGCGCAACTGTAAGGCCTTTTGGGTTAGGGCCAAATACAAACAATAATTAAAAAATTAATTCTAAAAGATCCAAAAAGATCCAACTTACAAAATCACTCTCAACTAGTCTATATACACAATTGGATAAGAACACCAAGAAGAATCCACACTTATATCCTCAAGTCCACCAAGAGATCCTCTAGTTCCTAAGCCACAACTCTAGCTCTTCAAATTCACATTTATCCTTCATTCTATCCCAAATCTATGACTAAAAGACTCCAAAAGACCCCTACTTATACCAATATAAGCCACAATTCAGCCTAGAAATTAAAAATTAAATAAAACTTAACATTAAATACTTCAAGAGCCACAAGTCGGCTTGCAACAAAAATTAAATGTCCAAAATTTGATATCTAAGAAAAATCACGATATCTCCTAGTTCTGATTGAATTAGAACCCATGCTTCAAAATAAAGGTAGAAATTTATGTTCTCTAAACCCCTTGAATGCACAAAGGTGGATTCCTTAAGGATAAGTGCACATCCATCTTGAAAGTCAAGCACATAAAACTGTCATGCAAAACTGTTAGAAATTGATACTCTAGTAGGAGAATTGCTATATCTCCCAACATATTAGGAATTAGAACTTTCACCTTTGATAGAAGGAATTAATCTAGGCTATATTTAATTAATAAAGTGTGAAAACTCTCATTATTTGCAAAAAAATAGTTATACAACATAAAATAGGCACCTAGAAACTAGGAAAATACAATTCCAGCAACAAGGTAAAAATAGTTCAAACTTCAACTCATTCCATCCAATCTCTATGCAATCATGAGGAAAGGTTCCCTAATGTGTCTCCAACACATCCCTAACCATGAAAGAATAAATCCAATAAAATCCAAGCTTGATGCTCCTCAACACTTAACCAAAATTCCTCCAAACATGTAGGATTGCAGGCAAGCCTATGATGCTCCTGCATCATGTCATTACAATGATAGTCACCATGTGACCTTTCCAATCCTTTGTACTTTAAATATACCAATACACCCTTGCATGTATTTATTCTTATCTTATCCAAGTCTCAATCTAATATTTTATTATAAAAAAATTGTGGGTAAACTCTTACCATTAAACATTGTTAAAATAGATAATTTCTCTAGCATTTGGCCTGCTAGGGCATCAATTTTCTTGCACACACCTTAATATTTTGACACTAAACCATAATGTTATTTCAATCTTCAACAGGGTTAATTAAGTTTCATGGGTACATGAGAATTATGTTCCTCCAACATTCACAACATCATTATGATCTTAGTTAAGCATAGTGCATTATATGGAAGACATTATTATTGAAAGCATTGAAAGAGTCTGATACAAGAACGAACATGATGTAGAGAATTATACCTAAATGCTAAGCATATTATAATAACCTCTTCCCAATTTCCTAATAAATAAGGACAACTCTCAATGTGATGGTGAGACACATCTTCTAACATAAAAATGATATCTTCAAACACTAATCAACTCCTCAACTTGGAGCAATGCTTAGATGCCTTCTTATCATAATCAACCCCTTGTTCCTTCACAAGACCTTTTAAGATTAGAACTATCTACTTAAGTCTCTCAAACTTCAACTCAAATATTTTCTTTTCACATAGACATTTCTTCATTCAACAATCTTTGATCGGACTACATCCCATGTTTGATTAAACCCTCATCATTCAATGGAAGCACTAGTTGAAGCAATAGATCTTGGTAGTGGACATCATGAGTGGGATCATGTAGGTAGAGTTTAGTTATGATTGAACAAAAGATGCTAGCCTTCCAATGATGAGTATACATGAACAAAGTGCACTCTCTTGAACACATAGAGACATAAATAGTAGGGAGCCCTATTGATCAACATTATTATGGAGTTTGTGACCAATATGGATACAAAGACATATTCATTGGGAAACAAAGGAAAGTTTTTGAGTCATTTGTGTTAAGGTATTAAAGATATCAAATGTTGCCAATGATATAAGTTTTCATTATAATAAAAGTTACACTTATAGTTTGGTTTTTTTGTCCACAAGAATAGTTGAGGAATTCTGTACCTAAGTTTGGTTTTTTTGTCCATAAGAATAGTTGAGGAATTCTGTACCTAACAAGAATAGTTGAGGAATTCTATACCTTGTAAAATGATAGATGATTGTTGAGTTGAGAGAGAGGAGTAGATAGTTTGGAGGGAAATAGAAATTTAAGTTTCTGTATCTCCAATTGGTCTACTATAGTAGGAAGATAGTCAATAAATTTGTAATAGAAATAGAATTTTGTTTTCTCTTGATGATCATGAAGGGATAAAAAGGGTGACAAATGAGTCACAAACAAGTAATGCATTTTGATGAAGAACAATAAAGAAAATAGAACATTTTTATTTGTAAGATATACTGTGTTGATATTAAACTGATTTCTTGACTCTTATTATCATTTATCTATTAAGTGGACATTGGTTTTTGTGCTGAAAGTGACTGGACTATGAAGAATAATGAATTGGGATTCCATTAAACCCACTTTTATGTTTTATCATGATCTTTTTTTAAAGAGGTCTACTAGTTTTTGTAAAAATTGGTTAAAACTCTCGTTAATAAGTTTGTTAAAAGGGATTGGTTGTCAATTTTTCAAAGGCATTTAGCTTTAAATGAAATGGTTTACTATTTATAGAGAAAAGTGATACCCTAATGAGTTTTCTTGTGGCATTTTTTGATTTTAAATGAAATGGTTTACAATGATATAGGTTGACCATATAGGCTATCCAGAGTTGACCAAGAAGAATTCACTAAATAATTTTTTTATCCAAATCATATCTTTTGAAGTCTAAAGCTACATGATGAATACCTTTAATAATTAACAGCTAAAAACACCTTGAGGCCAAAGTGGAATAAAAAATATAATGATAGTTGGACTTCTAACTAGAGTTTAATACAAGCCCATAAACTCAAGAACACTAAAAAAATATTCTAGCATCTATAAAATAATTATCCATCACCTCCTTGGATAACTCATCAACATTAGTCAAGGGGGACTTCTACAAGTCATAAATGTTATCAGACAATCTTGTAGCAAAGGAAAGATAGATACCAGTTTCCATCCATTCCACACATCTCCTAAAATCAAGAGCTATTATAATCTTTAAATTTTATCTTCATTTTTTTGTTGGGATTTTGATAAGGATAGAACTAAATAGAATAATAGAAATAAAATGACAAAATAAAATGGATCAACATCTGATGCCTTTTCTGAGTGCACAAATTATATTTAACATTTCCAAACCTTATGAATCAAATCCTAAAATGGTCTTAAAAATAACACTTCCAAACCTTATGAATCAAAGCCTACAAGGGATAAAAATGGTCTTAAAAATTAGTTACAACTGACAACACCAAATCCTGAAAGTATGCTAAGCCTGCAAGGGATAAAAATGGTCTTAAAAATAAATTACAATTGACAACACCAAATCCTAAAAGTATGCTTTTTCAACATGTTTGTAGCACTTCCAAGCCTATTGAACCAAAGATTTTGATGACTTCACTCAGTTTGGCTGTGTGCCAAAACATGTTCCAAGTGATAGAACAGTTGGGATTTCAGTCAGAGATTTGAAACCATTAGAATAACTTTTTGATGGTGATGTAGTTTGGGTCAAGTTTGATTATAATCATGGTCCAACTTGGCCAGCAACCTATACAAGATTCTCTAGAATTTGTTCTAATTATGTATGTTCTTCAGTAACAGACAATGATGAGTTAATAGTGATACTAGACTAGATAATAGATCAAGTTTAATAAGATTGTCATATGTTCATGGATTTAATTCACACCATTAGATGGAATTGTATTAGAAAAATTCACAAAACCCCTATCAACAAAGAAGTTAATCTATGGGATGTGTCATATACATGAAATCATGAACAAAAATGGGCTATCAAAATGGAGCTCCAACACCAAGTTTTGCTGATGTCATTAACATGTAGTGTAGAAGTGATATGAGCTTAAAAGACAATGAGAACCTCCCACAAATATTCCCTTACAAGATTCAGATATATTTTCTATGGAGTGTTGGATTTATGTAACCTACTATGGCTTGATAAAGATCAAGCCTTAGGTAAACAAGAATATCTTGTGAACCAAGTTCACCATCTACAAGAATCTAATGACTATGAATGTCTTGAATATGTAGATTTGGTTTATCAGATTGTATAACAGTCAACAAATGTTTATCAGTGTCTAGGTCATGGTCCCCCAAAATTGGTCTTTGAGTCTATAACTGTGCTATTGTTGTTATTGTAGTATGATGTCCACTCTAGATATTTAGTCCTCCATGAAAAAAAACTAACAAAACTGAACTTGATACTTCACAATTTCTTAAAAGCATATTGTCAAGAAGATCAGTAAAAAAAAAAGCTTCAAAGTTTAAGTGAGCATCCAATTACATCTAAAATATCATGAGTTACTTTCCCAAAAAGAGAAAATAGATTTGGTAACCTTGTTGGGGCCAATTCTACTCCACAACTCTATTCTGTAGGAGTTTGACTAGGTCTATAATCATATATTTCCTACCACATCTATAAATCTATAAACTAACTTGAAGTCTTGTTCCAGTTCTATGCCTCCCCAAAATGAATCCTCTCATTTCCTTGGTAAGGTCTTTGATGGAAATACATTTGACCATAATCTATAGCAACACCTCAACATAACATCTCAATAACTGCTACATAATATCTTGTAAGGGTCTGTGAAAGTGTTTTTACAACAATCTTGTACCTTGATGCTCTTGATTTCCTGCCTTCTATGTTCATTTCTTATCCTATATGTAATGTTAAATGGTTATATGAATTTTGACGTATTGCTAATCTAGAATATGAATTTACAGTATCAGGCTAGAGCTTTGACATTTATTTCATAAAACTGAACATTTTGGTAGACTCTTCAACAACAATATAGATTGTGATTGAGGGAGGCACTCAACACAATTCTTAAAAAAATCTATATTTCAACAACTTATTTGGCAATGCAATTTTAGTGTTTGCAATTGTAGACTGACCAAACTTTTCTAGCAACCATGAGAATGAGGGTTGATATTCTAATTGGTAGTCTTATTGATGCATCTATTGGGAAGCAATGGTCCTTTACTTAAGTAGGAAATTATGGTAGGAAATGGTTATGGCAATCCCTAACTTCTTCTTATCAAAATATCCTTTGTTATGCTTCCTTTAGTGCAAAATAAATGAAATTCTCTTTAGATTCTAGAGAATTACCCACCTTTGGTTATTTGATTTATATAGATAAGATGCATAGTAATCAATAGAATCTTGATCTCACATTTGACAAATTTTTTTGGGTTCGATTAGTGCATTAATATTGTTTGATGTTTTCTTTGAATTAGTGTCTCTAGTGGTATTAAAGTCATTTGGCTCGGAGACACCACCACTAATGCATAAATTCATCTAGTATTTTCACTTGGCCTGCACTATTTTTAGTTATCAGATCTATTGCTCTTGGCACAAAATAATGGGATTTTATGGCTGTCTAGTTGGCCAGACAAACAGAATGAACAAATTTTGGGGTTTTAATTATCACTAGGCTTTGGAGTTGATATGCATTCAAATAAACTATGTTTTAAATGATAATGCAATTAAAGGTTTAGCACCTTTGTTTATTAATCTCCTCATTCCTTTTCTGACTTAGATTCTTCTATTATGGTATTCTCTATTAGCTACTTTCTCAACACTTAGCATTTAAGCATCAATTTTTATTTTTCATCAAGGGATCTCTCCCATACTAGACAACCATTCTCATGGAGATCTATGGATCTATAAGGGACCCATTCATAATCTAATCTACCAACTTTAAGGTAAAAGTTTTTGGGAGCTATTGATCTAATTCAAAGTCCATGCTGTCATGCCCAAAATACAGGGCAAAAACACACTAACAAATTTATTTATTTTTAGGGTGATAATAGGATGAAATGTAATACATAAGTATTTGAATAAAATTACTTTACTACCCCATACTCATGTATAATTAAAAAATTTAAGTACAAAACAAATGCGAATTTTCTTAACATATTTTAAACTTAAAATTGCATAGCTAAGTATATATCAACATGTTATCTGATTAATCTAAATTAAACAAATGTGATTACCAATCATAAAAAAATGTGCAGTAACACCATCATATCTGATTTTTAAATAACATATGCAAAACTAAAAATAAAACTGTAAGACTCAATACAAGAATATTTACTCAATCTCTTTTTCTATTAAACTACCTGGTTCAAAGGCTCCACCAGGAAAGAACCAATAAGAAAACTCGATATCCTTGCCACTTCAACAAGAGTTTAAATACATTTTTATATCATATTGCAATACCAATTTGAATTCTCTTTTTAGTCCTTAATAAGGTATCATTTTAAATATCTTCAATACATCATGTTGATCATGGAGAAGACAAAAACTGACCTGGAGACACATCAAACATATCATCAAAAATAAATCAAGCATGCATTCCCATCCCGGTTTACACAATTGGTTCAACATTGAACTAGACTAGGGAGAAGGTGGATTTTCCCAATAGGAGACGTCGACCACAATACCATAGCATAGCCCTTTCGAGGCTGAAATCTCAAGAACTTCCGTTCTTCCACAAATGCCCTTTCGAGGCCAATAATACAAGGATTTTCATTCCTTCACTTCTTCAAATTTCAAAATTTCAAAACATGGTATGTGATGACAAGTAGGGGCCCATAACACCCTACCCTCTTTCCCTCTTCTCGTCATGATAAGAGACTCTACACTATCAGGGTCCAACTAAAGCCCTTCCCCCGTACATGACCACTTCTTCCCTATCCAAGGGTGAGTGATGCCAAAAAAACCCACAAAATCTCTTTGAAAAAAAATAAAAAATGAAGGAAAACCATTCAAGAAAATATGATTTAAACCATCCCAAGCATACCCAACATACATACAAGCATACCAATGAACAACACAATAATGTAAGCATGAACCAATCATGAACAACCTGAACAACAAGAACACAATGAACAAAGGAAATGAAGAACTCCTACCTCCACAATATGGTTATGGTAAAATGAACAAGTTGAGAAGAGCTTTTCCTCCCTTTCCTTCAATCTTCCAAGACATCTCTCTAAAAGTAGAGATTGGGTAACAACCAAAACTACTCAAAAAGGCATCTAAATAAGATCCAAACTCAACCAACTAAAAAGGCAATAACTTCCCCCACTTACCTAAAATCTAGAAGTTTCTAACTCAACCAAACCTAAGGTTAACCTCAAAAAGGAGTTGAGATTAAACTCATGGTAACCACTTTCAATTTTCGCACTAAGGCAAAAATAGACTTTTTTGAGTGACCTCAAAAGTCAACAAAAGGGGCTTAGGGGGTGGAAAATGGCCCCAACCCATACCCATACCCCTTGGGTATAAAGATTTCATGTTTTAAGGCCTTAGGAATTGATTTGGGACCAAACAAATGCTAGGAACATTTAGGACCATCTAACAACTCCAAACAACAGATTAAGCACTAATCTAAATTAGGGGTAACTAAACTTGATTAAAAAATAAATTAGCGAAAAAGGTCACTAACTTAGTCTAACTTAGGTCCATAGGTTACATAGTTAACCCCTACTAGCATGTTAGAATGCACATACAATTCACGAGTGTCAAGTGACACTAAAAGAACACAGTTACGAAAAATTAACATTTACTGATCACGAAAAGGTACATTCATACATCTCATGATACAAATAAAATACATACAATGAGGTTTTCATACACACAACGAGGTTTTCACAAATGGTACATAGGGTTCAGTTTCATTTCTCTATTAGATTTCTCGACTAAAATATCCTACACACTCATTGCACACATCAGTAGCTCAAGAAAATCTTGTGCATATATATATATATATATATATATATATATATATATATAAAACTTATCAGGGAAATCACATAACTCAGAACATAATGCTTTAATTAATTAACTATTTAATTCATTTCTACTCACATTTAATCATCGATAATCACATAATCAAAATAACATAACTTATTTATTAACTCAAATTAAGTACTAGTATAATCATCGTTAGGTATGCATATACCTAAACATCATAACATCACCAATTAAGGAATACTAAACTATCTGAAACATAAAACTTAATCATCGAGGTGTCAAAATCAACACCCTTATCATCAGGTAAAAATGCCTCATATCATCGCTAGTGAAATTTTAATGTTTGAATAGTCAAGATAATGTAGTTTGTTCTCGAATCACTAAATATTTAAAGCATGAATGTATTAGGATCTCAGTTCTTATTAGGAAATCTAAACCATAAAACAAAATTTCATATCCATTCTAATCTCCTACAACAATTTTAATAGAGAGATACATATTTAATAAATACATGCGAGGAGGAACCTTACACATGCAGATCTATATATAGTCTTGTTACTCTCTTCTTACTTCTCCTAAAGTTAGCTTAGAATAACATATATGTACTTTCTAAAGAAATTGTGCAATATTTAAATGTGTAACCAATTCATAACTCATGTAGAATGGTATATAGGCAGTTCCATGTAGGGGTTGCAGATGCCAGTCCCTCTATAAGATTAAAACCAATATGCCAATGGTTCATTTATATCCACATTTCTAAACAAACAAGGGTATTCTTGAAGACCATATCTTTATTTGAATCATTAATAAAATTCATAGTAATATATTCTCTTGCACTTGACCTAATATTGTAGTTTCTGTTGGTTTTCTAATTTTTTAAACCCTTGGGAGGAATCCATGGATATTACCTTCCAATTAATCAATTTATAGCTCACAACTCCTTCCCTTTCATGACCCCTCTAAGAAGGAAGGTCTTATGATATTACCTTCTAGTTAAATCCATTTATAGCTCACATCTTCTTCCCTTTCACGACCTCTAAGAAGGAAGAAATTATTTTATGGTTAGATCCAAATTCTCTGGTTGTGGTTTTCCTGATTTTATTTTATTTTCAATACAGTGTTCTCTTATTAGAACAAAATATTTTTTGGAGACTGCTTAAAGGTACTACAATGTTTCCTTTTTATTTTGTATTAGAATATCTTTTTGTAAAATTTACTATTGTTGGCATCCCTATACTTTAATACTTCATTGTTACATATAGGGCGTAAGATAATTTAAATTGCTAAACTGTTGGATAGCCTCAACATTATTTATGGGTTTCAGTCATCATTAATTAATAAGTAGATGTTACTGATGATTGCTGAATAAAGTTTATTTGATACTATGTTTTCAGTAGGCATACTAAATGGTGAAACTGTTGTTGGCTTTCCCTTATGATTTTTGTTTTCCACTATTTGAAGTTTCACTGAATTCTTTTTTTGGCAAATATTCTAGACTTAACGTGTTTAATTTATATTCTGTTGTATAGCTTTGTGGCATTGTCATTGTGATCCACCATGGGCAAGCCCATAAAATCAATTTTACTATCAATATGTGCAATAGGTCACATATATTGACTAAATCAAAACCTTTATTGAAGTCTTTAAACATAGTAGCCCTGTACTTAAGGAAGGTTTTTGTAGTAGGAATGTTAATGTTGTGGAACTTAGATTTTTGTAACATCACGGGTGATATAAAATCTAACATCATATGAGTGATATAAAATATAATATCATGAGTGATATTAATAGGTCACCCTTTTACTTCTTTTGGAGTCTATATTGGTTTCTGCATTAAGCATAATAATTAGTCTTATCAATAGAGATGGAGGACATAAGCTAGAAGTCTTTCGAGGACAAGGCCAAGCAATACTCTAGTCTCTTCATTCAAAGCTTGGAGAAGTTCAACCCATTTTGATGACTATTGTTCCAATGCTTCTAAACATTGTGAAAGAGTTACATATAGCTTTGACAAAACTTGCACGGACTACAAGTTTTAATGTTGGTGTTATTCATAAAGTAAACTACTAATTCTATGCCCTATAGTCATTATTCCTTTGGTGCTATATAGTATGTAATAGTTATGATTAAAATAATTTAATTAAGTAATATGTAATGATAGTTGTTTTTACTATCTCTCAAGGCTCTTGAAGGTGTTGGAAAAAGTCAGGAGGCAAGGTCACAAGAATTAGATTTGGTTGGGCTTGAAATTGATAAGGATGAAGTGTTTAGCTTAAATTAGGATAGAAATATTACAAAAGTAGTCAGGGGCAATGATGAACATGGAAGAGATTCTATGATTGATGAGGAAATTTTGCTTCAAGGTGATGAAGAGTCTTGGATTTCACCACCCGATAGCTTAGAAACCAAAGGGTCTGAGTCTGATAGTAATTCCTCAAAGAGTACCATCTACCAAAACTAGGAAAAGCTTGTGGGTATCTTTAATGACTAGGAATATCATGTAAGTGTACCTAACATGATTAGGTTTAGTGGAGGGGAGTTGGAAGATTCCTCAAGATATACATTAAACAAGGATATAATTTTTACTTCTCCATCCTTCATTGTTAACAATAAGGGAGATCCTACAACAGTTCCACATATTAGAATTGATGGAAAATTTGAAGTTCCATAAATGGGGAATAATTAGATTTGTACAAACAACATTCAAACTCCCTTCTCATAGAGCACAAATCACAAGCAAGAGGACTCACTGGCATTTGTAAAGGCTGAATCTTAAATCCTAAGCACTATATAAATAAATGTTTCAAAAATAGGGAATAGCTATTTGAATGCTACCGAAAAATATCAAACTTGAGAGTTGCAATAGGGAAATAGGTAGAAATAAATTCATCTAACAATAGATAAAGGCAGGGTTGGAAGCTATAATGAATTATCTACTTTATTTTCACCTATGAAGATAGAACAAAGAAGTCACACTTTTAGGGGTATGGAATTTTATTTATCAATTATGAATTCTGATTAAAAGCTTTTGATGTTGATAAATTTTGACATGCATTTCATTACTAAGTAAGAATGCATATGCAATATCGGTGCTAAAATGAGTTGAGGCAAGGCTGGAAGGTCAAGACATTGATGGGAAAAGGTTAATTATTACTAAATTACTATTTATTTGATAATATTGGTCAAGTCCACTTATTTTTTTGTAATTGTATTTAGTAAAACCCGTTTTACATTGTTTGTGCATACAATTTACTATCTCAAAACAAGTGGACCATCTTCTTCATCAAGCTACAAGCATTGAAAATTTGTACAACATGTATGAGGGTTGGACACCCTAGGTATTATGCCTCAATTTTTTTTTGTGGGAAAGTGTATTTCATTTCAAGCTAGTTGATATATCTATTATAATATTCTAGAAAGTGTATTTATCATAGAATTTTTAGAAGTCTAGTTGCCGTCTTTCTTCATTTGGGATACCTACATATATTTGCAAGTATTTTATGATTATTTTAGAGAATGGAAGCATGGAAAAGAAATTCATCCAACACCATATTGGATGTGCAAGGACTAGTTGCTTCAGCTGCATAGAAAAATAAACAATCTCCATTAAATAAGGTATTCTCTTCAACTGTAGTATTTACATTACTATTGAGACACTTTTTATTAATGGTTTATTCAGAGGATTTCTAGCCTTATCTTGTAGATGCCTATGATATAATTGAAACATAATCGAGTCCTACCTTTCTATATTTGTTTTGTAGTTATCTTTTCAATCATAATCTCTCAGGTGCCCAACTCTCTCTAATCATCCTTTGTGGCTCACCTCTAGGTCCTTGGCCTCTGTTAGTGTATCCTATGGCCATCTCTCCTTCCTCTTTCACAAAGTGACCTATTGTAGAGGAAAATCCTAATGCCACCTTGTCCCCTATGGGACTCTAGCTGTACAAGATATACCTCTATATTAGTTGACCAATCACAAAGAGAAGATCATCAAAATGCATTATTCTCTCCAGATCCACAATATCAGAGTTCAAGTTTCATGCATCCAGATTTATTATATAGTCAGCAATATAATTGCAATTTGAACCCACACTTATCTGATTATCATTTGCAAAACAAAACTAAGTATGATTGTAGAGGCATATGTTAGGGCTAATGATTCTTCTTTGTCACAATAGTTCAAATAGTCTATAATACTTTGAGAGTCATTTTCACATTGATGTAGGTACCCACTTGGCTATTACTCTTTGAGGAGATGAAGCATATGAGGACTTTGATCTTATCAAGAGTTTGGATCCTATAATGATTCTTGTAAATCCTCCCAATGAAGAGGAGAGGGTAAACTGTGTCCATGCAATTCTATGTAACAGTATGAGAAAATATCATGTTGTGAATTGCTAATTTTATATTAGAAATGATTGATTATTGATAAGTACAATATTTTGTTTATCAGTGCTCATAGTATTGTAGGTTACTAGTTACCCTATCATGTTGATCATTTGTTTTTCCTTATTATTCTCATTTTTTTATGTCAACCTGGCTAGATTTCTTAGATCAAAATATCTTTATAGTTGTCTTTGTAACCTTCAAACATTAATGTAGATAATTTTCACACATTTTTACTAAGAGTTAAGTGATCTATTAAAGTTGATGTCCTAATTAAGAGTTTGATTCTTTAGTGGTGGGCTTATTTATGGATTTCTCACCACTTGGTTCTAGTTTTTCTCAATATTCTCTTTGTATTATGTTCAAATAACATTTAGTTTCTTGATAGTTGTTTGTCTTATTTCTCAAACATTTTGGATATATGCAAATTAGAAATTAAGACATGTCAAATGAGTGAAATTATGTTCTGGTAGCTTTATTGAGCTGCAATTGGGACTTTTCAATTTTTTTAATATCATTTTTTCTTTTAACAATAATTAGTTATTGTTTGTCACTGTGTAACAATGTGCAGATGCATCCATTGTATAGAAACAATTCATGACCCTAGAAGGAAGAAAGTAGTAATCTCATCCTTGCATAAAATGCTCTCAATTTTTGGACAATTTTAATTGTCTTGAGCTCTACTATTATTAGAGATATAGCTATTTGGATTATTGTTGTATGCTTTATAGGTATTATTACAATAAGGTTACAAAAATTTCCAAGTGGACAATTCCAAATGATCTAAGGTTTGTTTAGCAATTTTATTTTGTTTGCACAAAATTCAAGTATAACTCTTCCCTTATATTTGTTTTTGTAGAATAATATAGGTAGTTTTAACTACAAAAAATATTAATGTCATGTTTAAGTGATTTCTCCTATGAGAAGGAATTTTCTATAGTTGGTTGCTATTGCCTGATTATAGAATGTGTCATTATGAGATACTAAATAATTTATTAGTTAGGTTTTAAATTTGATCTTGTCTATCTTTTGAATATGATTATTCATGTTATAGGAATCAGCCTATGCCACTTTCCTAAATAATCTAAAGAAGAAAAGGATTTCAACAATATTTTTAACAATATGCATAGCACATGATTGCTCAAGTTGGTCTTTACTTGCAAACCTTAGTGCAACACAAAAACATGCACTCAATGCTGGCAGTTGTTATTACCCTCACAAAAGTGGTATTGCACACGTAGAATACTTTCAAGACTTAGAAGCTTTACCTAAGAAACCAAACTTTGTTAGAACTCATTGCCATCCACTAGTAGAATTTTGGCAAATAAATGACTACGCGACTAAAACATTTAGTCACAAGACTAAAACATTTGGTCACATGACTAAAAGTAATCAAGTTCTAGTAATATTTTATAATTTATAAGTATAATTGACTAAATAAATGATTAATTTAGTGATCAACTAAATTCACAACGTTAGACAAAGATAAGTGACTAAATAAACGATCAAATAAATGACTAAACAATTGGCCACTAATAATTAGTCACCTAAATAAATGAGTAAATGAATGATTGATATAATTTTTATTATTTTAATATAATATTCTTAAAATTTTTAATAACTTTTTCTTACTCAATGATGACATTTTTGTCCCATGAATACATCATTATTCGTTAACTTCCTTGAATAGAGACAATTTTTTAAATTAAGATATGATGTGTCTTTTATAATCTTTCAGCGCACAAGTTAGTTATAACAACTACTTGGTACACTTCAACCAATTAAAATAAAATGAGTATAATATCTAAAACAATTAATTTGAAACACATTTATTTTATTTAAAATTTAGTTCTTAGATATTCAATTTATTGTATTTCCATTATCTTTTAAAATAATTTTATTGGTAAACAATAATCTTGCCCTCAAAATTAGTAAATCATGAAGACTCAATATCTTTTGAGTTGTTTTATTATAGAAATTTTTATTCTTTTGGAGCAAAAAATGACAATGACAAGAGAATTTTAAATCTTACTGTTCAACATAGTAAGACATGGCTTTATGGAAAGGGGTTTCTTAAAATTTTTAGCTAGTTGAAATTTTTCACATATTTTAAAGATATAAGAGCATGTGAAAACAAGTTTATCATCTTTTGAAAACTATATGAATAGTACATCTTAAAACTTTAATTTATTTATAGATATTATGAAAAATAATTTTGAGCCCAAATAATCATAAAAAAAAGTTGGCAATAATATAAAAGGACTCTTGAGTGAATTTTTAACATGAAACACATTGCAATCATTAAAAAACTCAATCTATTTCAATGGTAGATCAAAGGAATAACACTATCTAATAATGAATCATAACATATGATTTGATTTTTTTCCCTTCAAAATTATATTCTAAGCATGGTAAAACCTATATCATATTCTATTTTAAAAAAATTTCAATAAACCCTTTCCAGCATTGTGGTTTGCTTCACTCCAATAAAATCTCAAACAATAAATATTTATTCCAAACTAAATATCTAATTAATACATTATCTTGAATTTGAGAAACAACTTTAATTCATCAGATTGTTCATCGATGATGAAAATCCCATATATTTAGTACAAAAAACATAGATTTTTTTGTGGAAAAACTTAAATCATAGCTACATTGTCATAGACATGGAATGTTGAGATACAATTTTCTAAGCAATACATGAAAGACAACAATACAAATAGATCCAAGAAAGGTTTTTGAATAATACTATCACCAAATGGGAGCTAAAGACATTGAATATCATATAGTTAATTCATAGTGGAATTAACATAAATTATAGAGAATTATCATTATAAATATTTATCTAGTATGAACATATTTGATCTAGTATAAATATTTCTTAATTCAACCAATGAGGTGCAATAGTTTTTACTCTTGAAATTTTCTAGCACTTCTTCATTTGACATAATCTACACATACTAGACAACAATGAAGCAATACTCCTATAAAGGAAGGGTCCACATGCTTTGTTATGTATCCACACTTTGTATGCTCATCATCCCGATATCACATTCTCCAACATTGAGGAATATTGTCAAACAATTTATATTATCTCTTGTCAAAATTTACATAGTCAATATATGTAAGATTTTTATTAAACACTTTGAATGCTTTATGTGCTTCACATTACACATATATATATCTACAAAACTTGAACTATTTTGTCAAACAATTGATACACAACTACAATTTATATATTCCATTGCATATAACACTACCTTTAGAAATTTGATCAAATAATAATCATTTAACAATATAAACTAATTCTAGTTTACATTAATTTTATTGTCTTGTAGATATAATGTTAATTCCAATCCATTTTTACAACTTTGACACATCAAAATATTCATTTAACACCTAAATTATCATGTTTTTAAGGTCTAACATGATTCATTAAATCAAACTGATACAACACAAAATATAAAATGAAATATTTATTTTAAATATGTCGAGAAATAAAAGGTTATATTATTTATCTTTAAATTATCTACCTACTTTCTCTTATATAATATTAATATAACAATATATTCAATATTATATTATATTAAATACAAATATATATTAAACAATAATAATTCTGCATCTATTATTTTGAATAAATCTATAAATAATAATAAACAACTTTAATTTAAAATACAAAAAATGTCACTATTAATTACAATTTTTATTATTGCTTATGGATTTTAATTATAATAATATATAATTCTAATTATATTTAATGCATCTAACTATAAATACATACCTAGAGTTCCAAGTTAATTTTCAATACAAATATATACAAATAATCAAACATTAAAAAACATGCATTAAAAAAAACAACATCCAATTGCTATAATTATACATTTGTACCACCCAGAAAAAAAAAGGTTTGAAAGTCTCCCATGTAAGCACTAAGCATATAAGTGCAATCTTACACCTCCCTTTCTCTGCTACCGATGGGTGAGGAAATATATTAAGCAAAATGAAAAATGATTACATATCATAATATGATTATTTATCATATATCATAATCTCCCAAAAATATCATATCTTATGAAATGTCACTTTATATTTCTTATCTTTCCTTTCGATTGTTCTTGAATGTATCCCAGTACTTTCTAATCTTCTTTTCCTTGTACTCCATTGTCACTTGTTTTATAATTCATCCACTAGCATCAAATTATCAAGTGCTTATATCATAATAAATGAAAGCAACTAATTTCAGGGCATAAACTATGGCTGCTTGTTGTGCAGTAGCAGATGCATTCAAATATCATGAATTATTATTGTACCAAGTAGTTGGAACCAAGACTTTTATGTTCTTTCATAACAAAATGATTAGATCATTTAGTAGATCTACTCATGGCAATCTTGTTATACCAATAATTATTATTGGTACTCATAAATAGGAAATAATCCAAACTATGCCTAATGTCCATGCCTATAATAATCATTTTACCATTTCTTACAGTATTGGTGTCATCGTCAAGCTCTATAGATGAACTAAATTATTCACAAAACCTAAGAAATGTGATTCTGGTATCTCTACTAAAATATTGGTTTTGAAAATGTACTTCAATTGTCGTAGATACAATGGTGCACATCAAGTGTTTGACCAAATGTCTAAACAGAGTGTGGAGGCATGGGATGACATGATCAATGAGCATATCAAAGGAAAGTACTGGCAAGAGGGAATTGAAGTCTTTCACCATATGTAGAGGTAGGGATTGAAGCAACACAAATTTATATTTCCTTTGGTTCTCAAGGCTTGAGGTTGTTTGCAAGCTCAACAAGATGGAAAAGATATCCATGATTATGGAATAAGAGTTGGATTTGAATAAGAAATCTATATAGAAAATTCTCTTCCAGCACTGCAAAATGTGGATGTTTGTATAAAGCATTAAAAATGTTTGATAGAACATTTGAAAGAAGTGTGGTTACATGGAATAGCATGATTACGGGATATATTCAATGAGGAGATTGTGAGGAGGCTTTGTTATATTTTCAATTAGATCAAAATTATGTATTAATCCAAACTATGCAACATGGACCTTAATGATTTTAGGATACAAAAAAGATGGATTTTGGGATGAGGCATTGAGTTCTTTCGTAAAATGTAGAAGGAAAATGTGTAGCCTGTATCCAACACTCTAACTAGCATTCTATCAGCTTGTGTACACTTTAGATATCTGGACAAGGGTATGGATGTCCATTCTTATACAGTTAAAAATAGCTTTGTATGTTCATGTTAGGAGTAATCTTATTTATATGTATGCTAGATGTGGATGTTTGGAAGTTGCAAGTTAGTTGTTCAACAAAATGCCAGACAATGAGCTTCTTCATCTTTGGTAGTCAATGTCTTATTTTTTGATCTTATCCATAACTTTATTGGGCATTTGGATTTGGATCAGAAGATCCATAGTTTAAATCCAGCCATACCTGCCATATAAATTTCTCAATTCTACTATGAAACTCATAGAAAATTTCCACTACTTGTATGATTGGATCACGTATTATGCAATGAAAATTCCCATTTTTTAGGCAACCCACATGGATTTTAGATTCTTCTTTATTGTGGATCCTAAAAATGTTGAATATATCATCAAGACTAATTTTGATAACTTTACAAAGGTTAATTTGTTTTGAAGCTTCTAAAATCTATTGATAGGTAATGGAAAAATTGGGCCCAAGATTTAAGTTTTTTAATGGTTTTGAAAGTTGTTTTTGATTTGTAGGGGAGTGTTTCTCATGAGATTTAGTATGACTTTCTAGGTGATGGTATGTTTAACATGGATGGGGAGATGTGGAGACTTCAAAGGAAATTAACAAGTTTGGATTTTTCCTTCAAGATGCTCTAGATTTAGAGTAGACAAATTTTAAACAAATATGTAGTAAATTTAAACTTTGTTTTGGAGCAATAGGAAATTAATGGTACTATTGTGAATATGTAGGTAAGTTCATTCATTGCATTTCATTATAGAAATTTTAAAAAATAATCTTCTCCCTATTATTTTTCCTTCTTTGAGTTGGTTTATACTAAGATTTCATTAGTGCCCAGATGTGTATATAATTATAAAGCCACAAATTCTTGTAAATACTAAAACTTATAAATTAAAGTTAAAACTTGGTAGCTTTTATGTAAAATAAAAAAATTTGTGATACAAATTTGATTGTAAGAGGATATATGTGTTGAAATTCTTGGTCATTGATGCACCACTATTTATGAGAATCCTTCTTAAAATTTTCTAGAAGAGCAGAAGTACTTTCCTCATTGGACTATTCAACAAACTTATTTTGACTACATCCTCCAAATGAGGATTAGTAATGAGTCTAGCAAACACTTTCTTGCATTCTTTGTTGGCTTCTGAATCTTTGATGGTGTGACCCTCATTCTCACCATTTTAATATTTTGGAGTCACTACAAAGGCAACAATATGTTGTCAAGTGGTCATTTAGTTGTATCTCTTTACCAATTTTTTTGCACTTGTTTGAAGATAGATTCATCAGAGGATCTTATGAAAGTTTGTATTCTCAATAATTGAATTGTTATTCTTTTTATAACTAAATATTCAAGTACTATATATATTTGTGCCACCTCCTGCTATCCACAAACTTAGGCCCGCAGTCCCTCCATCCCAAAAATCTATTGTCCTATCACAAAAGTATGTGGAACACTAGTAAGTATTAAATTTTTAATAAGCCATTTGGTATTGGTCTCAAATTGGTTTTGATAATTGAGTGTCAAAAAACTTAAGAAAATTCTAATGTTGATGCTGAGTATAATATAGATGCTGAGCTACAGTATGTGCCAAGCCAAAAGTTCAACAGGTGTTGAGTGACAATTGATGTCGAGTGATAATAGATGTCGAACTAGTATATGTGCTGAGTAAAGTATATGGACTAAGTGATAGAGAGTTACTATAGGAGCCAAGAAAGATAGAAATCCTATATGTGATGAGCATCAACAATCAGTAAGTGCTGAGTAACACAGAATCAACATATGAGTTTGTGCCTTCACAAAATTAGATGTAAATCATTTTTGAGCCGACTCAAGATGAATCTCAAAGGATCTAAAAGATAAGATCAAATCTATTACATTTCCTATGTAATCAACATGCAACCAATTAGAAAAATAGAGAAAGAATGCAACCAATCAGGAAATATGGAAAGAATTGAGTGGGAAAGATGGATGAATCTCAATTGTCGATTCATACCTAACCCTAAATCTTGAAGCCTTTATAAGGTGGTTGAAACCCCATAATTTAGAAGAGTAAGAGTTCATGTGGGAATGCATGAGTGAATGCTAGCAATTTTTTGAAGGAAGTAAAAGGGGTGTAAAGACTTAGAGGAAGAATATCATTGCAGAATTAAGTTGATCATAATAGAGCATCAACACTATGCATAGAGTTATATCAGATCAAGAAGGATCAGATTAGATTAGATAGAACAAGGATCTAAAATCAATAATTGAACATTGTAAGTCATTAGGTCAAGACATTCTACTATAATTTCTAACCATTTTATTAGGAGAATGAAAATCCTATGATGATAGGTTGGTTTAGCAACCATATTGTAAATCCTTAACAGGGTTGTAAATCCTTTAATAGGGTAAAATTCCAAGTGAATGTTTGTAAATCCTTTAGACATGTCACTTTTAATAGGGTGTAAAGCCTTTAATAGGGTAGGCCTTTCACAGGGTAGACCATTGATGGTGGTAAAATTTTGTAACCTTAACCAGTTATATATTGCTGTAATGATAAGTTGTGGGTGTCATCCCCACCCCAATTTTGCCTTCTCATTTTGGAGGGTTTCTGGGTGATTAAATCTTGTGTTATCTATTTTCATGCATATTTTTACTTTCATTTAATTAGATATGTTAAATGCATATGATTGATCTTAGTTAAATGTTTTCGAGGTTGAAGTTTGTTACTTCTGATTCACTCCCCACCCCCACAAGAGGTATTCTTCCCACTTGTAAATTCCAAAAATTGGTATCAAAGTTGAGTTCTCACAAGGAGAAGCCTTACAACTTGGAGAAAAAGATCTAGAAATGGAAATCTAAAAACTTAGGAAGATTATAGAGAACCAGGAGATTGAGATACATCTCATTCTACATTCTCTACAAGAAGCCAAGGAAGAATTGAGAAAATCCCTGAAGAGAAGAAGAGAGATTGCCATAGCTAAGAGTGATACATAGTACAAGGAGATTGACATCTCAAAAGTGTTTGCAAATGGAGATACCAAGGAGTTTGATGCAACAATAGTAGACTTGATGGAAAAGAATAGAGCTCGAGCAGAAGAGATTAGAACTCTCAAGCTTGAACAAGAATCACAAGCCATGATGCTTTGTGAAGCGATTGAACAAAAGAAAAGAGTTATTGAAGATAAGGCTATGATAGAAGAAGACAAGAGAAACCTTTCCAATAGATTGGAAGAAAAGTCAATTGAGCTTGTGAGAATTTCCAACATGCAACTAGATACCCTAAGCCAAATGATGAATGCACACTGTAGACACCTAAAAACCTTTAGAAAATAAAGTATTTTTATTTTCTGAAAAAGTCCTGATGACATCATCATTTATTAATTAATTATTTAATTAATTAATTAATTAATTTTTATGCCATTAAATCCCTTTATCTTAATTAAAAATATTTAATTAAGGAATCCCTCCCAAAAATGTTTAAATCTTATTTAAACATTATTTCCTTATTTATTAATTATTTAATTAATAAATTGACCAAAAATCTTATAGTAAATAAAAAATTTATTTTTTGCCCAAAACTTGGCCAATTTCCTTATGACCAATAACCTCGTCCAAAATCTTCTAATCCTTCTTTAATTTTGATTAAAGGCTAATCCCATCATTTCCTACCCCTAATCCCAACTCAAAATATTTAATTAAGATTAAATATTAATCCTCATGTTTATTAAAAAAGTTTTAATAAATATCTCCTCAACCCAAACCCTTGAAATAAATAAAACTTTATTTATTTTTTAAAAATCTAATTTATCCTCATCCTAAGAAGTTCTAGACTCTTCTAGAAAGTCTTCATCCTCATCCTAGGAAATTCTAGACTATTCTAGAAAGTCTTTATCCTCATCCAAAGTCTAGACTCTTCTAGAAGATGTCTTTAAACCTAATCCTAATCCCCTCCTAACTTTGTCACATTCTCTAAACATGGGTTAAAACTTACTAACCCAAGCCAAAGTTAACAAATATCTCCTCCTTCACCCACCCTCATTAAATGCCATCCACTTGCCTATCCCTAAGCTAATCCTAAACCATCCTAATCCATCCTCTAATCATTTGCACAAGCCTAAACAAGCTTAAAAACTTCCTAATCAAGTCCAAGTCGAAATTGCTCTCATCACCCTCAAAATATCTCAACCATAAAACTTTATGAAGTCCACTAGGTCATAAATGACTCTTACAAGCTCTTTTATTGCTCTTACAAGTCATTATGAGGGTCTTTATGAAGATTTTATCCCTTGAGCCTCCTTTGTTGAATCATCCTTCCCCTTTCCTCCATCCTCTCACCATGTGACATGTGTCACTCCTTAATTGGTTGTAAGGAAGCACAATCCATGTGCTCTCCTCTCATGCAATCTAAGCACTCCATGAGCTTTTTCCCATCCTTGCATCTTAGCCCTCAATCCCTCAAGCCTCTTGCCTATAAATTGGATCCTTCCCCTTTGCAAAATAAAACAATCCATGAAGTAAAGTTATAATGCTATTTTGAGAGCCAAATCCATACTAAAGCCATCTATCCACACCAAAAATTCACAATCATCCATTGAAGCCTTTGGAAGCATATTGAGCATACATCCTATCCATTTAGATAAAGCCACTCAACAAGAGAGCTTCTCATTGAGAGAGCCCATTAATGGCTCATATTTTCAATTGAGAGCTCATCTTAGTCTATCTTGAAGTTTATGAATTTTGTTTAGTTTGTAGAAGCTTTATTTAAATTTGGTTTCTATTAGCATACTAACATTGCTCATATACACACACCATGAGTTGAATGTCAAGGATAAAGATGCAAAATGAAAAACTAAAAAATTTCTTGAAAAGCAAGAAGGATATTGTAGAAAGCTTCAAAAAACCTAATGAAGTCATCAAGTAGTTTGAACAGCTTCTGAAATCACCAAGATCCAATAATGTCACTTCAGGACTAGGATACACTAGCACTGAAAAAGGAGAGTCATCCAAGACTGTAGAGGAAAGAAGTGACAAAGGTAAGAACACTAAATCTATTTTTCATTTTTGTGGTAAAAAAGGACATACCTCTAATGTGTTTAGGAGAAAGAATACCAATCAGCCTGACAAACCTAAAAACATGGGTCACTATCATGAGTGCAACAAGAAAGGACATCATGCACATGATTGCAAGACTAGAACCATCAGAACACCAAGATTTGAAGGTCACTACTACAATTGCAATAAGTATGGACATAGAGCTTTTGATTGTAGATCAAAGCCTATGTAGACACCTAATCAACAAGCAAGGTCAAACAATCATGGATATCACTACAATTGGGATTACAACACTAGACAAAGTTGCCATTACTATCAAGAATATGGACACATCCTTGAAAATTGCATAAGAACATATTTTAGTGGAAACTACAATAGATGGTTGAGCCAAAATACATGCTTCAGTTGTTTAAAGACTGGTCATATCAACAAAAATTGTCCAACGAGGTCAAAGACACCCAACTCAAAGTTCAACAAAGGAAAAGGAAAGGTAGATGTTGAACACATCAGAGGAGAAATGAATAAAACATGGAAGAAGAAAGATAGAGGCAACACATCTAATGAAGGGATCACTTCACCCAAAAGGTCAAGTGGTCACACTTCATCCAACTAAGTAAAAGAAGGTATTTGAGATTGATATTTAATGTTTTATCATACATCAATTCCAAGATAAGTAAGTACTAAAAATGATAGATCAACATGAATTGAGATGTAAAGTTAAAACTTCAAGTTTTCACAAGTGTTGTCGAGTTGCCTTCAGATGCTGAGTAAAATCCCATGTATGTCGAGTTATCTGCCAAAGTCAGTAGATGACAAGTGATTAGTTGTAGCTGAGTTAGTGGAGGATGTCGAGCGAAGGGAAATTCTAGTTGAAGTTGAGTAAGGGAAACTCTAGTATATGCTGAGTGTTGGAATGACAATGGAAGCCGAGTAAAGCAAAATTGCTTAAGAACCTGAGTGGATAGCTGTAAACACACTAAGCATTAAATGCTATGAAATAAGGGTATATGATTGCATTTTGAATCATTTTTTACTATCAAGAGGAAAGAGAAAAGGATGAGAAGAGCACATAATGATTTCCAAGTAGTGTTCCAAGCATTTGAGCATATTTCAACAGAGATTTAACATAGTTTCATCAATTTTAAGGTATTTATACTAGTGCCAAGCTACGTAGTTTCAAAATTTCTTTGTGTTTAAGCCCTAGATTGCACAAATGGCCTCTAGTTCTAGAAAACCCCAAGAAAAAAAGCTATTTGAAGTTTAGTTAGTGTCAACTGAAGTTAAACAACTTGATTTTTGACCTATCCTTGAAGTTGCATACAAGAATGACCCAATCAGAGCCCTATCTGTAATTCCTCCTAAGGTAGTAATGGCTCAAGATGTTAGGAGATGCTATAACTATAAGATAGGTGTTATTGGAGACATGGAAATTAGGGAGGCATATGGTAGATTGTGTGAGAATGGAGTCTTGAAAGAAGAGTTTCAAATCATTAAGAGGAAGGGCTTAACCCATGCCCTAGATTTCCCTACCATCTTTAAGACTGAATGGATTAGAATTGTACTTAGTAGGATTCATGATGGTAGTTTGTGGTTAGAAGATGAGCTAGTTAAGATATTGAAAAAGATTGTTCACAAGGTAATAGGGTATCCAATCCTAGATCAGCCCAAAACATTGAGTGGCTCCAAAGAAGCTATTGAAAATAATACTGGAGCCAAGTGGAACAAGAGAGGCATGGCCATAGATACCATTAAGGATCTTCTTGTTGATTTTTTTGTCAGAGTCATATCCCACAAGTTTTACCAATCTAGTAGACTCAATAGTGTTCCTTGTATTGCAGTAGATGTTGGCTATAAACTTCTTAAAAAGGATCATATCTATGATCTAGCAGAATTGCAACTACAGCAGATCAATGAAAATTTGGGAGCTATAAGAAGGAAAAAGGAAGCTCAATGCAAATTTGGAGAAATTTTGATATGTATATTCTTCTATGTATAGAATGAATTTCCTTCTTTTGGAAAGGTTAGTTTGAAGACAAACAAGTCCATAGTAGCCTAGGTGAATGAATATATTGAACAAATGGGGGCAAATTTTGAAACTCTCATGACTAGCTATTTTGAAGATTTCAAGAAATCTATGAAACAGAGATTGAGGATCTATTTCATTAGTTGAGAAACATATAAATGATATTTTTTTTCTTGTTGATATTGACTACACTTACATTCAAGTAGCCATACCAAGGGTAATATGGTTTAGACCACTTGGGTATGAGATAAATATTGATGAGGCATTTGTAGCAATAACAACACTACTTGCAAAAGAAGTGGATAAAGATGCCCAACATTTTGGAACATATGATGTAGTGAAATCCAAGGTGGATATGGAACTAAAGACCACTTCTACACTAAAGAAAAAGGATAAACTAGTGAAGAAGCTCAAAGAAAAACTTGGATAAGGCACAACAGAGGCAGAAGAAGAAGAAGAAGAAGAAGAAGAAGAAGAAGAAGAATAGGGGCAAGGGTCAATAAAACTAACCCAAGGCATGGGTGAAGATGTTGAAGAAGAAGAAAGTGCTAAGCAAGAAGAAGAAGCACCTAAGGTAGAGTCCAAAAAGAGGAAAGCACAAAAGCAACCTGCAACACAACCTAAAGGCAAGAAAGTAGCGAAGCCAAGCCCAACAAAACCCACCATAAGGGTAGATACAAGGGCTACAACAAAGGTGACCAAAGATCAAGAAAAGAAGAAAGCCAGAGAGAAAGGAGGATTGATAGAGAAAAATAGGAGAAAATATGTGGTACCTCCAGAGTTAGATGAGGAGAGAACTAAGTCTGATGATAACAACTAGTTCAGAGTGGTAAGTCACACCATAAAGTCAGATTTGGAAAACATTTGTGACAACATTAGGCACAATGCAAAATTGTCAAGACTTAAAGGAATTGATTTTAATAAGTTGACAAGAGAAGAGTGAAACATAGTGGAAGAATCAATTTACACTATGATGGCCAAGTTCAAGAATACTCCACTTGAATTGGATAATACTATGCCTAAAGAGCTATATACAATTGTAGAAAATAAATGGCATTATTGCCTAAAAATGAAGAAGGAAATAAGGGAGTCAACTTTGGCTCAAGTGATGCCTGACCTTACAAAAGGTCAAATGAGCAAGGTGAGTAAGAAACATGGGAGAAAATTTGCACCCAAATATAGAGCCTTCAACATTATACAAAATAAAATTGAAGATGTTGTGAAGAAGTCCACTCTCATGTGGAAAGTAATTTATGGCCTCTAGACAGCTAAGGAAGGACAAGAAGATCCCTTTGAGGGAAGGAATAATGATGAGGAAGAAGAGGAAAATGAAAAGGAGGAAGAAGGAGAGAAAGAAAATGAAGAAGTTATAGTGGAAAAGGAAACACAAAAGAGTGATATGGCAACAACTGAGGAGTAGCAATAGGAATAGAGTGTGCAAAACACACAAATGCCATCACCTAGTCCTCCACATACAACACCTACACTTGTAGAGACAATAATTGTGAAGGATGTTCCTAATAACTCTGGTCAAAACATCAACCCACTAACTACAAAGGATCTTAGAAAGATCATTCACTAGACCACAACACAAGCACACTTATGTACCAATCTAGTCTTGGTGAGTGTAAAGGAACTACAGAAGGTAGTAGCTGAAATAACAACTTGGAGAAGATGAATCCACAATAACCACCTTCACATACTCCAAAAGCTACAAGTGGACAACCAAAAGAGCAACTAGCACAAGATGCATTTGCTAGGGTTGATTCCACAGTCACAATGACTTTAACTATCAAGGAGCAAGCAAAGGAGGAAATAGGATAGAAGGATACTACTGATCCTAAAACATAGAGTCAAGGTGCACCTCCTCAAATAACTATAATTGACCAAGGAAGAACCGAAGAGCATAAAGAAGAGGAGAATACCCCTAAGGAGAAATAAAAAGAGGCAATACAAACATTGGTTAATTTTCCTACTATAGGGACTCCCACTGGAACAACACAACAACCAAGCACTGATGCGTTACCTTTGTAAATATCTACACTAGGCTTGAGCTCCACCAAGGAAGCATGGGTAATTCACTATGGAGCCCCTACACTTGATGAGGAGATAGTCATACCAAGATCTGACTATAAAATAATGAACATAGAGTAGATCAATGAAGTGCAAGAGGTATTGGAGAAGAAGAAAAAGCAAGAGATACCTAGGAATGAGTATAAACAAAGGAAAGCATTGATTGAAATCAAAGACATCTTTCTTAATGCATTCAACTTGCAAGTACTTGATGAGATAAAACCCATAATGGAGCAATTATCAAACATAGTGGACCAGGTACAAAATGAAGACCTACACACCAATGCCAAATTGCTTGAGTGGTCTGAGAAGAAATTCTAGATGAAGGTAAATGAGAAAATATCTGGTGAGATAGCACTATTATAGGTAGAGTTGGCTAAAAAGGTTGAGAAGGTGAAAGTAGTACTTGAGAATATATTCTCACTATACTCCAAACTGTGTGATTATTCATACTTAAGACAACTAACCAGCTAGAGGATATTGAGCTTGGAGGGGGACCTCAAAGTATCTAGCATGCATTTACCTAAGGATCCAGCTCAAAATGAGAAGCATTTTGCTACAATGCTTCACACACAAAAGGAATTAGATATACTCACAGTAGAAGAGGCAAACACCAAGGCCAAATTAATACAAATCTAGTCTACCATAACCCCTCACATGGAAGTTTTGCATAAAGAAATGGCCTATGCAAAAAATGTCTTGAAGAAAGATCCCAATCTTTCTACATTGGAAGGCCTAGTACACCTTGCAGTAGAGACATACATCTAGCTTAAAGCACTAGAGATTGCATTAGACAATTGGGATGCTACTCTAAAGATCATAGTGGACGTAAATAAATCCTTTTTGGCTAAGTATTCAATTAATTCATAAGAACCCTTTGACATAAGTGTTAAAAAGGGGGAGATTTAATAAATTAGGGGAGATAATACATTATGGAGTTATGGAGATAATAAATGAGACCCAAAGGGGGAGATACCCAAAGGGAGAGATAATAAAATTTTGAGTTTTGAGGAGAGATAAGGAGATAAAGCCAAAATAATACAAAAACTACAAGGGAAGATGCATGAAAGGGGGAGTAAAAATAGAGCAGACAGAAATATATCAGACAAGGAAAGGAATGACAAGGAAAAGATAAAGAGTATCAGAATAATTAGCATAAGAAAAATTCAATGTAAGGATTTTTGGATATAGAAATGGCACATTAGCTCAGAGGGAGTTATAAGTTTTGAGGTATATAGTCTTCTACAAAATTTTGGACAATTTTTTGAAGTTTTGTACATATGTCAAACAAGATGTATATTTTACTCATAAGAGATTAGACTCATAATTCTTAGTTAAGTGTTTTTGACACATGTCAAAGGGGGAGATTGTTGGTCTTAGATTGGTTTTAACAATTGAGTGTCAACACACTTAAGAAAATTCTAAGGTTGATGCCAAGAACAATATAGATGCTGAGCTGTAGTATGTGTTGAGCTAGAAGTTCAATAGGTGCCAAGTTATTCAAGTGCCGAGCAAGTTTCAAGTGTTGAGTGATGATTGATGCTGAGTGATAATAGATGCCAAGCTAGTATATGTGTCAAGTAAAATATAGGTATCGAGTGAGAGAGAATTACTATAGGAGCCAAGCAAGACAAAAATACTATATGTGTCGAGCATCAGCAATCAGTAAGTGTCAAGTAACACAAAATCAACATATGAGTTTGTGCTTTCAAAAACTCAGATGTAACCATTTTTGAGCTAACTCAAGATGAATCTTGAAGGATCTAAAAGATAAGATTTAATCTATTACATTTCCTATGTAATCAGTGTGCAACCAATCAGAAAAATGGAGAAAGCATGCAACCAATCAAGAAATATGGAAAGAGTTGAGTGGAAAGATGGATGAATATCAATCATAGGTTCATACCTAACCCTAAGTCTCAGAGCCTTTATAAGGAGGTTTAAACCCCATAATTCAAAAAAGTAAGAGGTCATGTGGAAATGCATGAGTGAATGCTAGCGAAGTTTTGAAGGAAGTAAAAGGGGTGTGAAGACTTAGAGGAAGAACATTGTTACAAAATCAAGTTGATCAAAATAGAGCATCAACACTACAAATAGAGTTATATCAGATCAAGAAGGATCAAATCAGATTGGATAGAACAAGGATCTAGAATTCGCAATTGAAGATTGTAAGTCATCATGTCAAGAAATTCTACTATAATTTCTAACCATTGAATTAGGAGAATGAAAATCCTATGATGATAGGTTGGTTTAGTAGCCATATTTTAAATCCTTAATAGGGTTGTAAATCCTTTAATAGGGTAACATTCCAAGTGAATGTTTGTAAATCCTTTAGATAGGTCACTTTTAATAGGTGTAAAGCCTTTAATAGGGTAGGCCTTTCATAGGGTAGACCATTGATGGTGGTCAAACTTTGTAACATTAACCAGTTACATATTGTTGCAATGATAAGTTGTGGGTGTCATCCCCACCCTAGTTTTACCTTCTCATTTTGGAGGGTTTCTGGGTGATTAAATCTTGTGTTATCTATTTTCATCCATGTCTTTACTTTCATGTTAATTAGATATGTTAAATGCATGTGATTGATCTCAGTTAAAATTTTTAGAGGTTAAAGTTTGTTACTTTTGATTCACCCCCCCCTTAGAAGTATTCTTCCCACTTGTAAATTCCAAAAATTTGGAAGGTTCCATACTAACCCTCATTTTAAAAGAAAATTATTCCCATCACATGTTATAGCAACTTATCTACAGAACTATAACATTCCTTGAAAAAAATGGTTGGAGGAAATATTGAAAGCACTAACACTACAGCACCAACACTACCATTTATAGGTGAGAAACAAATGCTTTCTTCATGTTTTTTGTTCTATTTGGCCTAATTTGCATTACATATAGAATAGCTTGAGTAGGTTTTTTCAAATGGAACAAAAACTAAAACTATAGAGGTGACCTAGATCTTGGAAAAGTTGGATCTTGAACATCCAAATTCTATAGAAAATAAAGGGAATTCACCATACAAATTCTCATTGGAATGTCAAAAAATTGTCTCAAACTCTCTTTCCAATTTATAAGGTGGTAACATATTTGAAAAGACAGCGAGATTTTTGAAGAAAAAATATCTTGCATTGACTAAAAATTAAATAAATCTTGAATTTTTCCAAAAGCTTGAGAAAAAGAGACTAGATGAATGACAAGTTGAAGTAGTTGTCCCTTGGGGATGCCCACCATCTACTCAATCTGAACATGGATAGATTGAGGCATTGGCTACAATCCAAGAAGGTGAAAATATAAATCTATTTAGCAAGAAAAACACAAGGGATACTTATAATGGATTTGATAATTCAAATGACTTCTCACAAGATTAGGAATGGAAAGATCTCTAAGAAACATAGATTCCAAAGAAAGAAACATGGAATTGGATAATTGGAATGATTTTAATCAAAGGAACACTAGTGGTGCAAGAACCAATAATTGAAAAGTGAAACTTATTTTGATGCCCAAAGCACAAGTGGAAAAGGTAACTGGGTAGTCATCCAGTGAGAGTTGTTGCAAATGGAATGCCAACAAGCAAAGTTAATGGAAATGTTATAGGTTTGTTTAGTTATAGTTGGGCATTTATCCTTTTATCTAATTTGAAACTATCTTCTAAAGGAGTTATGTATTAATTTTCATCTAGATGGTTAGATTATTTTATTGCTACCTATAGTTTCCAACTTACCATAATATGATAAATATTGGGTTTCTACTAAAGTCAATTTTGGTAGTCCCAATAGTGTTGTTGATATTTCTACTTGTTGTACATTCTGACCATGCTAGTTAGCAATAAAATCTATATACTAGCTTGCCAATATGTGAGGAAAAACAACCACCCTTGAATGATCCCTCAAATTGCATACTGGATTTGAAAAAGCTAATACTAAATATTGTGATAAAGGTACAAC
The DNA here is from genome assembly GCA_028749045.1 of Cupressus sempervirens. Classification (NCBI taxonomy): domain Eukaryota; kingdom Viridiplantae; phylum Streptophyta; class Pinopsida; order Cupressales; family Cupressaceae; genus Cupressus; species Cupressus sempervirens. Next base: position 284,705,540 of record CM053789.1, on the reverse strand, counting down.
ATGCTGCCAATTAGTAGACTAGAGAAAGAACACACACCAATCTTTAATAAACATATGATGTACACAATAAATTCTCATTCAAACACAATGCAATAACATTTACATAAAAGTCCCAAAGAATAGAGTTAAATGCAAAAAAGATGCTCTCTAATGTACGTGAAATTCCCAAAGAATATTAGCAATTATAATATATATATTTTTTGAATATACAATCCATTTAAATTAAGTTTAATTTGACACTTACATATGAGCATTTGGATATTTCTTATGCAATTTTTCCAACCTTAGATCAAATAAGTTCAACTTTGATCCATAAACTTGATATTTTAGTAATTTTTGTAGATGCTTAGGTATACCTTTTATTTTGTTTATAATGTTTACTTTTCAAAAATAAGCCTAATATACTATCTTTTCTACTTGTAAGGTATTAGATGTGGTGTCACTTACACATAATGAAGACCATATAATTTAATATACTAACTATTGATAATAGATTGAAAAGAGATTGTTGAAGAAAAGATCGTAAAGAGGGAGATTGTATATTTCAATCATTGTTTTCTCACTCATATCAAACTTGCTAATTGTTGGTAAGACAACTGCTTATATGATTTAAGTACTATCACTTATTTGATTGATGAAGAGGATTTGATCAAAAAATGTAACAATAACACTTAGAGGAAAGGTTGAGTTATGATTATGTAAAGAAGTACAAGAATCAGTTAAGACAGTGATAACATGATGTATTGATAATATACTTAAGGTCACAAAGGTTGGCTATACTAAGAAAGTTTAGAAGAACAAGTTACACAAAGTTTGTCTACCAAGATTGACTGAGTGGAAGGTAAATGCTGAGACAAGTCAGTGCAAGCTGAGTAGAGAATCAGTTGGAGTTGAGTAAAAGAAAATTCTAGTGGATGCCAAGCAAGATAGTGGATGCCAAGTAAAGTTTAGTTAATTTTAAGTGATTTTATAGAGGATGCTGAGTAACACAGTATGTGCTGAGCATTAAAAGCAAGTTAATGCCGAGTTGCTAAATTATTTTAAAGATTGTGGATTCGATGAATCTGAGTTGACAAGCTTATTTTCTTGGATTTTGTGAACTAGGTGGAAGATAAGGTTGATGAGCTAGTGGCATAAAATTCAAGGTAAACCATTTTTAGGAGAATTTAAAGAGGATTAAAGGAGAAGTTTCTAGAAGAGATATGGAATATAGGGTAGATGCATTGTATTCTATGTAATCTATCCTAACCCTAAATTAGACAATGGAGAATGAGCAGAAAAAGATCTTAATTTCTTATTTATAGGAATGGCTAGTCATGAAGCAAGTTTGTCATGTGTGAGAACTTAAGGAAGATAGAGAGTCAAGGGTTTTTCTTCATCAAGTGACCTAGAGAAGAGTCTGCATTGGCATGCTAAGCAAGAAGACTTAAGAGTATGAATGCTTGAAGGGTGAACAAGCTAACAGAGCTACAATGAGTGAAAGCCAAGTAGAATGGAGGACTGAAATAGAGTTTTGTAATCTACAAATGGAGTTGTAAATTTTTATCAAATCAAGCCTTACTATTACTCTCTAACAATTGTATCAATCTATGGTAAAATCATTTCGATTAAGGTTGACCTAACAATCATTTATAAATCCTTTAACTAGCTAACATTCCAAGTGAATGGTCTAATGTCCTCTAACAAGGCTCACTCCTAATAGGGTGATTGAAATCCTTTAATAGGGTCACATTTAACAGTGTGTATTGTAACTTTTGATAGGGTTGGCCTTTCATAGGGCATCACTTTAGAAGAGTGAAAAATAGTAGCATGTTACTGGTGATTTTTCCCAAATTGGGTTTCCATGTAAATCATTGTGTCAAATGTGTTGCTAAATCTTTTATGTTTCATGTTTACATTTTTACAAGTTGATTTGACAGTAACCTACAAAGTTTAAGTGATTGCATAATCTTATGGATGCATGCATGATGGTAAATGTTTTGTGGGTTCACTAAGCTATGAAAAGTCTTATTTATACATCTAGACCTTGGATAATTTATTCGCCCCCTCCCTCTCAGTTATCCTAAATAATTCCAACACTAACTTGATCACAATTAACCTTAGAAGGAAAATCTTTACATGTGGTAATATCTTATGCAATGGTTAAAGAAGGAAACTAGATCTATTGGTTAGGAGAGAGCATTGGATAATGACTAGAGATTGGGACTAATTGAGTTTGATACTAATTACTGATGCCATTATCCAATTTTATTTTGTAGGTAGCTAATTTATTAATTATATTGGAACAATAGCTTTATTTTTGATGAAAACAATCAAATTACCTTATTAAAACCATAGATTAAATCATGAAAATTACAAACGCATTTTTTTCTTCTACTAAGATTTTTTTATAACTACACATTTTCCATGATTTATACTTTTCTCTACATAGAGTAAGTTCCTCAAGAAAAATCATTACATCATTGTAATACACTTAGCCTTACATGAATACATGAAATATAGAGAACCCTTTTTCAATTACACATAAAGACAAACCCCTTTTTAATTACACAAAGAAAGTCCTTTACTACCAACCTTGTTCTAAGGGTACAGGTATGCAATGTATTCCTATGATGGAATCACTAGCTATCATTACTTAATTGTGTGAATTTTAGGTACTAGATGCTAAATTATTTTCATTTTTCATAATTTATTATGTTGGTTTGTAAACCCATTAAGAAATATATCTTCTTTACCATCCAAAAATAGAGTTGATAAAATCAAAACCTGTCTTGTAGTTGAATTCATGGAACATTATAATTGCATACCATTGAAGCCAATAAAAAACTAAGATTGGATGAACCTCAAAGGAAAGACAATGCATTAAAAATTACTATATTTTATCACATATTTTGTTTTAAATTAGAGCTTTTAGTATTTAGCTTGAGCTTGCTATTTTCTCCCATGACTAAAACCAATGTTTTTGCATGTTCAAGTGATTTTTCTAAATGCTAATGTAACGAGTCTCCAAAGTTCTCTTCAAAATAGATAGTTGGTTCTCATAAGCCAACTATCCATATAAATTCTATTTGAACCTACTATGCTCCATTTTTTTAATGGTTGGACTCTCTTGTTAATTGTTGGGAATGTATTTGGGGTTGCATATGTAGATTTGTTAGAATATATGGTGGATGTAACTCAGAAGAAGGTGACAGTAAGAGGGAGCATGTGTCCAAAGATAAAAATGAGAAGTTTACTGAACCAGAGAGATTTGGAGGACCCCAAGCTAAAGAAAGATATTTTTTCCAACATAATTTTATGAAAGGGGTATGTTGCTTTCACTAGGACCTGGTTTTTTTATTAGACTGGCAGAGTCAGAATATCTTTGTAAGGATTTAATTATATATATAAACATAAAATGGAAAAAATATAGATATAAATTGTTTAGAATAATTTTTATTCAATAATGTTTTGCATATTATTTTTTGTGTTTCATCATAATATGATCTAAAATATTAATAGTAAATAAATATACATAGTTTAAGTCATAAATATTTAAGACATCTTCATGGGTAGGTTATGAAAACTACATGACATTAATTGAATTTGGATTAGGTTCAGATCTTAAGTAATTTTTATAAATATAGTTTTTAATACTCATGATAGATTAATTTAAAGATAGTGTTGGCTTCTGTTAGTGAGTGTTACTATAATTTTTTTATTTTGTACTAGGGAATCATATGTGAACCTAAACTGGAGAAAAATTATGAATTTCTCTTCCTATCACTATAAATTTTTTTTGAATTATTTTATCTATTCTATTTTATGTCCCTAGTTTGACTAATATGCTTACTATATCTTTTGGAGTAGTACTTGTGGAAATCATCATTCAATGAAATTTATTTAATAGGTTCATGTTTGCAAGAAACCCTTGCTCATTTGAAGGAAAAGATAATTTAATAGACCTTACCTTCAATCATATCAAGTAGCAACACTAGTGTGAGGTTTGCTCAAAATATTTTAGGTGGTGGCAATGGAAGCCAAACACTAAGCTTTGGAGGGGGAAATAGAACAAGTAAAAATATTGCAAGAAGCATGACAAGTTCTTCCACACATGGTATCTCATCTACAACCAATGAGCCTACAACTTTAAATTATGATAGGGAAGGCACATATCTAATTTTTAATGTGGTTGACACACTATTTATTAGCAATTTCAATTCACATGACAAGGTAAATAAAATTAAAACATTACTTTGTGTTTTGCATATATGAAATGCCTTGAGATCTTTGCAAGCTTTGTCAACTTGTTTTTATTAGCTTAAAAGATCTTTAGAGCATATTAGAAGAATGTTGGTTGGTTACTATATCCAAATCCTATGATTATTATTATATTTTAAGGACCTGGTTAAAAAAATCTATTTTAGCAACTTAAATCCAATTTTCCATAGATTTAATCCTAATGCCAAGGATGGCTATGACCATATTATATGTTTGAACTCAGGAGATGATAGTAATCTAACTTTAACAAACTTACAACCCAACATTTTCTACCATTTTAGATTTTTAATAGTTTTTATTTTCCCTTATATGCGAGTTAAAATTTTGGCATTTGATTGCATTTAGAAATGTGGTTTGCCAACACAATGTACTCAGTCTCATTGTGGGAGAGAATTTTATAGAAAATTAACATTTATAATAAATATTGGTACTTAAACAATACATGGCCAATAAATTCACTATCTACTCTTTACAAAGAATTATATATTTTATGATGAAAATACGAATGTGCAACTCAGAATGTGCATAATTTTATAGCTGGTGAAGTGCAAGAAATGACAATTTAAGTATTGGGAACTTTTCCCTCTTTTAAAATTTATTTGATTTGTGTCACTTATTAGCAAATGGTGCTGATGTAGAAGTGTATTTTTCTACATTTTTTTTTTTGTATTGAATGGTGGTGATGTAAAAGTATATTTTGTGTATTTGCTACATGATTTCCCTATTGAATGGTGTTGTGATGTAGAAGTATATTTTGTCTTTGTGCTATATGATCTTATTATTGAATGTTGTTGATGTAGAAGTATATTGTGTGCTTGAGATATACATGATTTGCATAACTTTAACCAAGAAAATAGTTCTAGTTTTGATTTCTCATTGCATCTTTCCCCACCTAAAGGTTGATATCCATCTCAAAATTTTGTGATCACATGCTATGTCAGCTACTAATATTCCCTTAGGTAAGCACTCATTAAGTTTGGGAGTATATAATATTTTTCTTAATAACTTCTTGGTTTGGACTTAATATTGTTGCTTGAAGTGTCAATAGATTTCAAATAAATTGTGAAACCTAATGATTGAATAGGGAAATTTTAAATTATTAGTTTTAACCACTAAACTATAATTATGAATAGTTAATAACTAAAGTGTAAATAAGAACACATCATTGAATCAAGGAGACTAGCATTCATTTTTCACTTGTTTATTTAGTTTCTTTTTCTAATCATAATATGGTGGTTAATTAATGCTTTTTAATTTCTAAAGCATAGCTCAGTGTATAGAGGTATAAGTATAAATGATGGGCCCCATTATGAATGGTGGCATGTAGAACATGTAAAGCATATAACGTACAATTTTTTTTTGGTCCATTCTATAATGAGTCTATTGTATATAACCTTGGGGTGTGAATACATTGTCAAAATTATAAATTTCTTGGTTGATGTATTTAGTTATTTATTGCAGGAGTTGAATGTTCATTTTGAAAATACCTATCTCTATGATGATAAGATAATGGAAATATATACTTATTTTGTTTAGCTAGGGATATTTTATTGAAATTGATAACATTATTTTCTATAGGAGATTAGTGAAATATATGAGTCTAAAGAAAATTTGGAATTGTCTCTAGACTATTTTGAGCGAGCTACAAAGCTCTTTTGACGTGAAGAAGTTACAAGTACAACTAATCAATGCCAACTTAAAGTTGCATAGTTTACAGCCCAACTATAGTAAGTTAATATGAAATAAATTCTTTGTAAAGCTTTTTGGGATTACATATTTTCACCATTAGGCTATCAAACAACCACAAGGTAGACATTACATATATTTGTTTTGTTTTGTTTTATTCTTTGTTTATTTTCAGATTTGAACCTAATTACTTCTTTATAATTTGTTTGAAAAATATCCAATATTTTAATTTCTGAAATTAAACTTTTTGTAGAAATATGCAAAACAAAATTTAAGTCATGTATTATGTCTCACTATTGAACCCAACAATGAATAAAACCTTTTTCTTTATTATTAAACCTTTCTATTCTTGCAATTCTATCATAGCCACTACAACTAACCCCATATTATAATCAATGCTTTAAGTATCAAAGGCAATTGATATTTTTATCTCAACATTCATCTTTCCCATTGATCTATAAAATCCTCCCTAGGAAAATAATATTTAAAATACATGAAAACTTCTTTATTATAGTCTAGACAACTTCATATTACTATGCTTGATTATGCTACTTAGCACACATCTTCGAATGAATTTAATATTTTTTTCCATTGTTCTTTAAAGGGTACTAGCTCAATGGAAGAGAACTTGATTTCAAAGTAGGAGGATGGTGGTTCAATTCCATTGTGCCCTAATATAATTAATTAAACTACTAAATAAACTACCAAAATAGTAACAAATATACTAACAAATCAATTATTAAATATACTATGAAATCAACAACCAATTCAACTACTAAATATACCACAGAATCAACTACCAAATATAGTATCAAATCATTTATCAAATCAACTACTGAATATATTATCAAATATACTACCAAATCAATTATTATTTCATAACAATAAAATACCAAATAAACCACCAAATAAACTACTATTTAACAACAATCAACAACCAAATCAATGATCAAATTAATGATTAAAAGTTTAGTCATAAATTTGGTTGTAATATTAATGACCAAAAATAAACTACCAATGGTCACATGATCAAAATTGGTCATATATTTACAATTTTTAGTAGTTTGTTTAATCATACATTGTTATTTTTGTACTAGTGATCCAACCTTTACTAGTGTAGCCTGCATTATTATAGATTCACCATCTTCTGAAGCAAGGCCAATACATCTTGAGCCTGTCGTTAGCATGGAAATTGCTTTGCTACACTACTAGATCATTTCCTGGTTGGCTTGGTGATTGCTACTCTTATGTGATATTTTATTGGGATTTATTTGCATATTTTTTAGTAAACACTTATCAACTCAAATGTTTGGATAATGTTTTACAAGAACTCTACTTTTGGGATTAAAGGACATAGTTTGAGATTTTTATCCTCGTCCAACTCCAAACTATTTTTTGTTGTATACTTTATAGAGACTAATACTTTATTTTGTGAATGATCGCAGCTAATTTTGAAGATGTTGATGCACTAAGACCATAACTGTTTTGCATTATTTAGTGTTGTATAAATAGTCTCACTATATTTTAGTGTTACATTTAAGTTTTTAGAAATTTTTATTTGTGTGAACTAAGAATGTTATTCAATTACATTATCTATTGTCATGTAAATATTCTCATTGTATTATTACTATCAACACTAGAAGTTTGTAGAAATTGTTAGAGGTGGCTAACTGCAAAAATGAGGCACAAGAAAACATTCTTGTATTGATAGGTACATGGATGTTATGGATTAGAAGATTTCAACATGTGCTTTTTCTAGCTCATCTATTTATGACTTGTGACTTTTCATCTATTAATGGAGTGTCATGCCATTGGCTAGTGCAGAGTGTCATTAAGGCAATGGAACTGTATCTAGTACAAAGTGTCTATTTTTGGATGACACACTTGAAGTAATCTTCTAGTCACTACATGCACTTCTACATTGTTAGTAACAAGTTGGACACCATTTTTAAATTTAAAATCCATTACCCTAGTTCTCTTTTCCTCTTGTTGATTTAAGTTTGATAAAATGGAATTATTTTTTGAAATAAAAGGAGCCTTTAAACTATCAGCTTGATTGGATGTTGCCTTATTGCCCCCATTTCAATAAATATAGGCCCATAACCTTTTTGGGTGCTATATTGAGAATGAAATAAAATAAATAATAATTTATTATGTATTCTTGAAAGGGTGCTAGCTCAAATATGGAAGAGCACCTACTTTACAAGCAGGAGGATGGTGGTTTGATTCCATTGTGCCCTATCATGACCAAGTACACTACCATATATGTGACTAAATATGTGACCAAATACACTATTAAATATGATACTAAACACACTATCAAATATGTGCCAAATATGTGACTAAATATGTGAGCAAATATACCATTAAATATGGTACTAAATACACTACCAAATATGTGAGTAACTATACTAAATATGTGATTAAATATGCTACTAAATGTACCACTAAATATGTGACTAAATCAACTATTAATATATGACTAAATATGCAATTTATTATACTACTAAATATACTACTAAACATACCACTAGATATGTGACTAAATTGATGATCAAAATTAGTGATCAAATAAGTGACTACAACAGTTTAGTAGTAAATATAGTAGCATTATAAATGATTGAATATTAACTACTATTAGTCATGTGACTGATTTTAGTCACATATATACACATTTTAATCATTTTTTTAGTCACATATTGTTATTTTTGTACTAGTGTTCATCCATAATTTTGTCCTCTAGTTTAGACCCCCATATAAGTCATATAATGAGTTGTTTATACTCTAAAAATAGTCCTCCTATAGTGTACTAGGGACAAGACACATTTTTAACAACTCATACACCTTTTTCCAACTCATAAGCATGTGGAAAACTACCACAAATTTTTTTATACAATTTTTTAGAATTTTTTGAAAAAAGCTTGCAAGGTTGAGACATAATTCTCAATATTCTCCCAATTGTCAAACACCTTGCAAGAGTCAGGGAATCTAAAGTGTCATGGACTTAAATGCTAGGGTTTTAGAGGCCCATAGACTCTAAACACCATCTAAAATTCTCTAAGCTCACGAGCTTAATTAATGCATGAAAAACATTCACCAAAATCTCCACCTTCTCTAGCTTCACCTTTTCATCCTCAACCATATCTCTCATAAAATGATATTATACATCAATGTGCTTGATTCTTGCATGAAATGTAGGGTTCTTTGCTAGGTAGATTGTACTCTGACTATCACTATAAATTGTCACTACACCTTGTTTGAACTCTATATCTAAACATAGTCTCTTTAGCCAAATAGCTTCCTTTTAGGCATGAGTAGCTTCCATGTATTCTGCCTCTGTAGTGGAAGAAGTGACCATGATTTGTTGTTTTATCATCAATTGATTGCACCACTGAATAATGTAAACACATATGCATTGGTGGATCTTCTTCTATCAACATCACTAGCCTTGTCTAAATCCACACAGCCTTGAATATCTAAAGAATGCTCATTTCCTATTCCATAGAAACATATATAGTGCTTTGAGGTACCATGCAAGTATTTGAAAACTCTTTTTACTGCATCCCAATGTGCTCTTCTTGGTTTAGACATGTAATAGGAAAGTACTCCCACTACTTGGGCAATGTTTGGTCTTATACAAACCATAACATACATCAAACTTCCAACAAGACTTTAATACGGTACTTGACTCATCTCTTCCATATCCAATGGGGATGTAGGACACCATGAGCTATAAATATTTGTTCCCATAGTAATAGGAACACTTTGTTAGAATTATTTAGAATAACTAAGAGGGGGGGTGAATTAGTTATTCAAGATCCAATGATGTCCAATAAAACTTTTTCTACAAATCCTTAATTGTACACAACTGAAATTATCATGCATGCAATTAAACATTAAACAACCATGAAAAGTAAACATACATCACACCATAACACTAAGGATTTGATAACCTAGAAACTCTCCAAGAATAAGAAGGTAAAATTGGAGTGGGGATGATACCCACAAAATAATTGCGTAATTGATTTCAACCACTTTTGATGGTCTGCCCTATTAAAGGCCTGCCCTATTAAAGGCTACAATACATTGTTAAATGTAACCTTGTTAAAGGATTTAAGAACATTCAACTTGGAATGTCACCTTGTTAAAGGATTTACATAGAGCTATTAGGCTCACACAAGTCCATGGGATTTTTCAGTCACCTTCTCAAAAAGATCTTTCATCCCTCTCCAAGGATCTCCTATCCTCCTCCTGAGGATCTCTTTGTCCTTTTCTTGGGGATCTCTTTGTCCTTTTCCTAAGGTTTATTTACCTATCCGTTAAGCTAAACTAGCAATGTATGATTTCAATATCTAATACAATGGTAAGAAAGTATTAGAAAGGTTTTGACCTGATACAGATTTGCAACCTTAAATGTGAAAATTTTAGATCACTCTTCAATTCCTTTCTTTGATTGGCTTTTCTTCCTTGTTGCGTTGACAACTTGTTCACCCTTCAAGATCTGTCTCCTTAAGTTCTTCCACTTGTTATGCCAATGCAATCTCTGGTCACTTAATCAACTCAGAGTCTTGATGCTCTGTTCTTACTCCTCTTTGGCTTTTTCGCATAATCACACTTATGACCAATTCCCTCTCTTGCACACACTTTTGATCTCTAACCTATAACTCCTTATAAAGAAGTTCTATTCTTCATTTCTTGCTCAAATCTCCCTCTCTATCTTTAAGTTTTCAATGGATTAGGTAGGATACAATGTATCTGTCCCATATCTTGTTTCTATCTAGAAAATTTATGATAAATCCATTAGCATTTTTCAAAAACATTTTACATAGTGTTCTGTGCCACCAGCTCATCATTCTTATCTTTTATCTAGTTCACAAAATTCTAGATAACTACCATGTCAACTTAGATCTGGCAAACCTTCATCTTTTCAAAATAATGCAACAACTCGACATCATTGATTTTTTGATGCTCAACACCTGAATCAATTCTATGAAACTTGGTTCTCAAAATTCACTGGGCACTTCAATATCGCTCAACACTTTTATCTTGCTCGGCACTTGAAGACTTACTTGACACTTAGTATCTTTTTGGCTACTTGGCACCTACTCTTCACTCGACACCTAAAGACTACTCAACACTTGATATTTACTTGGCACCTAAAGATCACTTGGCATACACTAAGTTGAGCTTGCTCGGCTTCAACTGAGAATCTGTTCGGCACTTAGTTAATCCTTACAACATGTGTTAGAATATGTCATCAATATATTATTTCATCAATGGCTTAGCTGATCCTTGTATTTCATTACATCATCATAACTTCAACCTTTTCTCTTAGGTACTCTAGTTACATCTTATTGATTGCCACCTCCTTGTCAATCAATCAATTAATAATATTTGGATCACTAAAGCAATTGTCATTCTTGCAAGTAGCAAGTTTGATATCAATGACAAAAAAATGATTGAAAACATTCATTGCCAGTTCCATTTTCCTTCATTCATGATCTTTTCAATTATTTCCAACAATCTCCCTCTTTGGCATTGATGGCAAACCAAACTGATCAAATGATTAAGCTGATCAACTTAGTTACCACCAAAATTACATACGTTTATTGCTTGGTATATAACTTAATCCTTTGTTCTGCTTTTCCCTCTGTACTGCTACATCTTTACTCTATATTCGTGATCCTTCATATATATATATATATCATATATCTCCCTCTTTGTATTGATCTTGATCAGTTTCACCTATATCTCCCTCTTTGACATAAATGCCAAAGATGTAGCATCTTTAACATTGTAGATAAAGACTTTGCATCTTCATGTTTTTCTCCCTCTGTCACCATGCTTGTGACTGATCTAGAATTTTTGCTCTTGTTGTCATCCTCTGCATCATACTTCTGATATTTCAATGATCTGCTCTTATTGATGCAGGGCAGCTTCTATGTTGCTTTAAACTACTTGAGTTAGGGGCATTACCCCCAACTTGCCTCTAAGATATTCATAAGCATCCTTAGGCAATGGTTTGGTGAAGATATCTGTAGTTTGTTCCTTTGTGTGAATGTACTCCATCTTCACTTGTTTGTCTTCTACCAGTTCTCTAACATAGTGATACTTGATTGCAATATGCTTAGTTTTTGCATGCATTACTGGATTCTTGGATATGTTTATAGCACTTATATTATCACAATACAATATCACAGGTTTAGTTACTTCTTCTTTCATTCCTTTTAATAGATGTTTGAGCCACACAATGTTTGTGCAATTGACTGCTGCTGCCACATATTTTGCTTCTGCAGTGGACTAAGATGTGCATGTTTGTTTCTTGCTAGTCCAAGTAACTAGCCTTTTACCCAAGAATAATGCTCCTCCACTTGTACTTCTTCTGTCATCAATGTTTCCTCCCCAATCTTCATCTGTGTTTTCATTGAGCTCAAACTTTTCATTCTTTTTGTAATTTAGGCAAAAATCATCAGTTCCTTTAAGATACCTCATTATCCTTTTTACTGCCATGAGATGGTTTTCTCTAGGATTGGCAGAGAATCTAGCCACTATTCCAACTGCTAGTGCTATGTTTGGTCTGCTATGTATAACATATTGTAGTTTTCCAATCATGGATCTGTACATTTTTTGATTAACTTCAGCTGATTCATCACTTTTAGATAGCTTATGTCCTGTTGCCATTGGTGTGCTAATAGGTTTGGAGTCTTCTAATCCAAACTTCTTGAGTATCTCTTTGATGTATTTTGACTGTGTTACAAATATGCCATGTTTTAGTTGATGTACTTGCAATCCTACAAAGAACTTGATTTCTTCAAACATAGACATTTCAAACTCGTGTTTCATTTTGTCAACAAAACTTTTGCACAAAACTTCCTTTCCTCCAAAAACTATATCATCCACAAATATTTTAGATACAAGAATATCCTTACCTTCTTCTGATTTGATGTACATGTTGTTGTTATCATCAGTTCTTTCAAATCCTATTTGCATCAAATACTTGTGAAGTCTCTCATACCAAGCTCTAGGGGCTTGCTTTAATCCATATAGAGCCTTATGCAGTTTACATAGCTTATTTTTGTTCTCTTCATCAACAAAACCTTTTGGTTGCTCTATGTAAACTTCCTCTTCAAGTATACCATTCAAAAATGTAGACTTTACATCCATCTAATAAACCTTAAATCCTTTGAAAGCTGCATATGCCAGTAAGGTCCTTACTCCTTCCATTCTAGCAACTGGAGCAAAAGTTTCTCCATAATCCAGTCCTTCCTCTTGTGCATATCCTTTGCAAACTAGTCTTGCCTTGTTTCTTGTGATTTCACCATTTTCATGTAACTTGTTTTTGAACACCCACTTGGTTCCAATCACATTTTTGTTAGCTGGTCTTGAGACTAAGGTCCATGTCTTGTTCTTCTCAATTTGTTCTATTTCTTCTTTCATAGCTTTATACCAGTCATCATCTGTTATGGCTTCACTTACTATTTTTGGTTCCATTTTGCTGAGTAGACATGTTTCATTTTTGAGTCTATTTCTTGTCATTGGTCTTGCCTCTTTATTTCCAATAATTTGTTTTGCAAGATGATTTCTTCTTACATACTTTGCCAATACTAGTTCTTTCCTTATTTGCATATTGTCTCTTTTAGAATCTAAATCTTCATGTATATTTTCATCAAATATTTTTTCATTTTCTTCATGTTGGCTATTCTCAAAATCTGAATGGACATTTTTTGTATTCTGTTGTTCGGCTTCTGAATGTGTCTATTGTTCGACATCCACTGTCTGTGACTCGGCAGATATTGGATTCTGTTGTTGATTGCCATTCTAGGTTGCAACTTCTTCATTATTAGGTATACCTTCATAAAAGTATACAAAGGTCTTGTATTCTTCTGCTTTCTTGGTGTTTTCAATATTTCAAACTTCTGCAAGCTCATCAAATTTCACATTTGTGCTTTCCACTACTTTGTTAGTGTTAACATTCAAGCACTTATAAGCTTTGCTTCTAGTAGAATAACCAAGAAATGTGCCTTCCTCACTCTTTGCATCAAACTTTCCATTCCTAGACTCTTTATATATATAACATTTACATCCAAATATTTTGAAGTGTTTTACATTAGGAGAATGCCCATACCATAATTCAAAAGGTGTTGCATTTGTACCTTTCTTGATTTGAACTCTATTGAGTGTGTAGACTGCAGTACTTACAGCTTCTCTCCAGTATTTGAGTGCAACATTTTTCTCCATCGTTAAAGTCATGGCACAATCAATAAATGATCTATTCCTTCTCTCTGCTATACCATTTTGAGGTGGAGTTCTAGGTGCTGATGTCTACCTTTTGATTCCTCTTTCATTGCAGAATTCTTCAAATTCTCTTGATGTGAATTCACCTCCTCTATTAGATCTAAGAAATTTTAGGCTTTTTCTAGTTTCTTTCTCAACTCTAGCCAAGTACCATTTGAACATTTGAAGTGCATCTGATTTTTGTTTCAGGAACATGACTATCATCATTCTCGAGTAGTCATCTACAAATAGCATTATGTATTTGTCACCTTTGTAGCTTTGTACTTCTATAGGACCGCACAAGTCAGTGTGAACTAGCTCTAATACTTCATTAGAAGTATAAGTCTTGCTTTTGAAAGTTGACTTGGTCATATTCCTAGTTAGCATTGTTTACACATGATGTTATCAGGTTTCTTCAACTTTGGTAGTCCTCTGACTTTCTTCATTTTGCTGATGCTTATTAGATTGTCAAAATTTACATGACATAGCCTCTTATGCCATAACCATACATCATCAGTTTGAACAAAAAAAAAAGAAACATCTTCCATATCAAGGTAAAACAAATTACTCCTAGTCTGATCACCTTTTCCTATTTGACTTCCTTGAGAATCATAAATCTTAGCAATTCCTTTTTCGAATTCAACCTTACATCCTATGTTGCCTAACTATGAGACACTTAACAAGTTATAATTTATTCCTTCAACATAGTATGCATTATCACATGATATCTTTTCAGTAAGCTTGATACTACCTTTCTCTTTGATCTGACATGGTGCATTGTTACCAAATCTAACACTATTTTCGTCATATTGAGTAAAGGTAATGAACTTACTTTTGTCTCCAATCATGTGATGAGAGCATCCATTGCCTATGATCCATCTATCATTCTTGTTCATGCAAGTTACCAGGGTAGTTGCTTCTTCTTCATCTAATTCATCCTTCATAGCCCATAGACTACTTCATCATCATTTTCATCAGAGTCTTCTTCAATAATGTAGAATCTTTTGCTTTTACCTTTGTAGTCCTTGTTTTCCTCTTTTTTGTTCTTGAAGTTACCTCCATCCTTGTAATTTTTATTTTGTGTGCACCTAGCTGCAATGTGACCAACTTCATTACAATTGAAACAAATGATTGGTAGCTTACCTTTGAATTTGCCTCTTCCTTTATGAAATCTCCTTGCTAGTAATGCCTCCAATTGGTCCATATCGTCTTCATCAGTGTTGCTGTCACTAGATACATACTTTCCTTTTCCATTCTTTTTCTTTGTTTGAGCCTCCTTGTTGTCTTTTATTGTCATCATAGCTTTGAATGCAGATTCAAAATTTTCTGGCTTGTAGTTATCAAAATTAGATAACTCAAAGGCAGCGAGTCTTCCAATTATTCCTTCAAATGTCATTGTGTTTCTTGGTACACACCTTAGCTCTTGGATGGCTGATACTCTTATAACATAGATGGGAAGCAAAGTTCTTAGATATTTACTGCATACTGTTTCTTCTACTAACTGTCCTCCTAGGCTTCTTATGGCATTGACTACTTCTTTCATCCTTGCACCGTATTGAGCAACATTCTCTCCTTCTTCCATTTTCATATCATCAAATTTTTCTCTTAGGCTTTCTTTTTTGGCTCTCTTGACATTTTCATCTCCTCCATAGATTCTTGATAATGTAGTCCACATTTGATGTGATGTATCACATCCTTTGATGTCATCATACTCGGCATAGCTTAGTGCTGAAGCAATATCTAACATTGCTTGATTATGCTCCTTTTTCTTGCTCATATCATCTGCAATGAGGGGTCCTGCAGGTTCTATATGATCAACTGTGATTGAGGTCTATGCATAGTCACCTATTGATTTGAGGTGTAGCTTCATCAGACTTTGCCATGCAACAAAGTTGTCTTTGTTTAACTTGGGAACTTCTCTCTTGGACATCTTGATCTTCCTACTACTAGTACCTTGAAACAAATCAGCAATGAGCTCTGATACCAATTGTTAGAATTATTTAGAATAACTCAGAGGGGGGGTGAATTAGTTATTCAAGATCCAATGATGTCCAATAAAACTTTTTCTACAAATCCTTAATTTTACACAACTGAAATTATCATGCATGTAATTAAACATTAAACAACCATAAAAAGTAAACATGCATCACACCATAACACTAAGGATTTGATAACCCAGAAACCCTCCGAGAATAAGAAGGTAAAACTAGAGTGGGGATGATACCCACAAACTAACAACACAATTGATTTCAACCACTTCTGATGGTCTGCCCTATTAAAGGCCTGCTTTGTTAAAGGCTATAGCACATTGCTAAATGTGACCTTGTTAAAGGATTTAAGAACATTCAACTTGGAATGTCACCCTGTTAAAGGATTTACATAGAGCTATTAGGCTCACCCAAGTCCATGGGATTTTTTAGTCACCTTCTCAAAAGGATCTTTCATCCCTCTCTAAGGATCTCCTATCCTCCTCCTAAGGATCTCTTTGTCCTTTTCTTGGGGATCTCTTTGTCCTTTTCCTGAGGTTTATTTACCTAGCTGTTAAGCTAACCTAGCAATGTAGGATTTCAATATCTAATACAATGGTAAGAAAGTATTAGAAAGGTTTTGACCTGATACAGATTTGCAACCTTAAATGTGTAGATTTCAGATCACTCTTCAATTCCTTTCTTTGATTGGCTTTTCTTCCTTTTTGTGTTGATAGCTTGTTCACCCTTGAAGATCTGTCTCCTTCAGTTCTTCCACTTGTTATGCCAATACAATCTCTAGTCACTTAATCAACTCAGAGTCTTGATGCTTTGTTCTTACTCCTCTTTGGCTTTTTTGCATAATCACACTTATGACCAATTCCCTCTCTTGCACACACTTTTGATCTCTAACCTGTAACTCCTTATAAAGAAGTTCTATTCTTCATTTTCTACTCAAATCTCCCTCTTTATCTTTAGGTTTTCAATGGATTAGGTAGGATATAATGTATCTATCCCATATCTTGTTTCTATCTAGAAACTTTATGATAAATCCATTAGCATTCGCCAAAAACATTTTACATAGTGTTCTGTGCCACCAGCTCATCATTCTTATCTTTTATCTAGTTCACAAAATTCTAGATAACTACCATGTCGGCTTAGATCTAGTGAACTTTTGTCTTTTCAAAATAATGTAGCAACTCAACATTATTGATTTTTTGATGCTCAGTACTTGAATCAATTCTGTGAAACTCGGTTCTCAGAATTCACTTGGCACTTCAATATCACTCGACACTTATATTTTGCTCAACACTTGAAGACTTACTTGAAACTTAGTATCTTTTCTACTACTCAGCACCTAATCTTCACTTGTCACCTAAAGACTGCTTGGCACTTGATATTTACTCAGCACTTGAGGATCACTTGGCATACACTAAGTTGAGCTTGCTTGGCTTCAACTGAGAATCTGTTTGGCACTTAGTTAATCCTTACAACATGTGTTAGAATATGTCATCAATATATTATTTCATCAATGGCTTAGCTGATCCTTGTATTTCATTACATCATCATAACTTCAACTTTTTCTCTTCTGTACTCTAGTTACATCTTATTGATTGCCACCTCCTTGTCAATCAATCAATTAATAATATTTGGATCACTAAAGCAATTCTCATTCCTGCAAGTAGCAAGTTTGACATCAATGACAAAACAATGATTGAAAACATTCATTGCCAGTTCCATTTTCCTTCATTCATGATCTTTTCAATTATTTCCAACACACTTAATGGTATGAAATCTTGCATATTGAATCTTTTTAGAATAGTACCAACAACTTACTCTAGCCTAGCCAAGGCTTTCTATTTTGTCTATCTCTTATAATATCCATTCCTAGAATGTTCTTTTCTATACCAAGATCTTTGATTTCAAACTTTGCTGAGAGCTAAAATTTTAATTCTACAATTAAACCTTTTCCTTTGCCAATAAACAACATGTCATCAATGCTACACCCTTAATATTGGTGTATACAGAGTTATGAATAGTCAACTTGTGGCTATCTTAATCCTTGATTAATTCATGTTATCATTATTATTTAGGTAGGTAGGTTGACCTTAATGTTATGTAGGGTTTTGTCTATTTAGCCTAAGCATATTTAGGTATATATAGAAGGTTGTGAGTCTTATTTGAAGATCATATTGTAAAGTGTGTTCTCATTGGAGATATTTGGAGGTTTCCTCCTCAAAGTGGTCTATTACTCTTAGTTATTATCAAGTAATTATATAATATTTTATATTATTTCTTCTATTATGCAAGTTATTTGATTACAACTAGTATTAGAGCATGATCTTAGTACCATAGAGGTAAAGATTTTTTCTCAACATTGGGGCAATTTTGTGAAGAGCATAACTTTTAGATTTTAGCAATTTTTCAAAGATTTTTAAAGGGTTTTTGAATACCATATTAAAGAAGCCATGGTCCAAAATTTAGAGGAATTGGAGTAAATTTGAGAAAATTATTGTAGAATTACTATCTCTAATGAGAGCAATTTATGTCCTAGATTATGCCACATTTTAACTTTCATACAAGCCTTCATGTTCATTTCAATACTTATTTTAATATTCCATTTTATCCTTCTATGTTGCATATGATCTAATATTTATGAGTAATATTTAATATATTTATTATATAAAATATGTGAATAAACAAATGAAATTGTATTTATCTACAAGTTGGTAATATGTTATGATTCTTCCTATCACCCACTATGCATCTTCCTATAGCTCTTTCACCAATATAAAGCTCCATCAACTTTGAAATAGACACATTTGCTGCAAATATTTCAATACATGGAGTTGACAGAAAGGAGATTTATGTGAAGATGTTAAGAAATCTATGGTGCATATTTATCAACTAGAAACAACCCATGGTTCTGTCCATCACATATTTGTGCCAAAAGATTATCTACACTAAGAAGATGTCAAGAAGGATAGTGTATATGTGAACATCAAAACAAACTTGATCAAATATTACTCCATGAGTCTCATGTGGAAACCAAACCATAATATTCTAAATCATTTTAAAACCATACTATTTGCAAATTATTTCAAAACCATATTGGCTGAAGATGATATTGCTGCTATAAACAATAACAAAAAATTACCTATTCTATCTGTACTTGCATAATCACGTGGATAGAATACATGCCATTTGCTCTATATTTGTAGTTTGTTACAGCTGAACTTTCTTCAAAACCATGACTCAAGAATGATTGATGAAAACAATATTGTTTTCTGAACTAATATGAAAAAATTGCCTATTCTTTGCAAAGCTATGGATTTCTGTTATAGATTTTGCTATGTAATAACCATTCTTTAGATGACATGCATATCATCATAGTTAATAAGTTGTTAAGCCTACGTATATATATGCAGTGCAAGATATAGTGTGGAGGGTAGTGTACAGGTTTTACAAAACACACATCATTGTAATAGATCATTATCATTTGGAAATATAAAGTTTATATTTGCATGATTATGGAGACTTAAGATTACTACTTGGTTTCATCACCAAGTAGTTGAGGAGGAAGGAACCACTCCAAAGTTACCTCATGATCTTGTTTTATTTCTATATGAAGTGCATTTAAGTTAGCTTCCATTTGTATTTTAATTAGCTTAGTATTACATAGTGTATATTTAATCATAGTATATTAGTTTATATATTCAATATCCATATTTAATTAGATGATAATATTTCATATTAATTAGATTATGAGACAATAATTTATTAAGAGTTGTAATTAATTTTATTGAGTTATTTATGTTTATGATGTTCTTGTCACTAGGAAGTGATAGTTCATGTTGCTGGGATTTCTTTAGTTTTCATAGATTCAATTCCATGTGTTGTTTTTGCATTCATAATTCCTCATTTCACAACTATCATCCCTTGATGGCATACTACTCAGAAACCTTTCACAAGCTTATGCTCTTGGATTGAAATTATAGACCAGCAAAAATTTATTATAAATCATTAATTCTTTATTATTATTTACCCCAGTGTTGGCCTATTAATTTCTACACAATTTATTGAAATCTACATATCTCTCACATCTTGCCAAATTGGAGATCAATTTGATTACATCTCTGGGTCCTGCTCCAATAGGGGGATCAATTTGATTAACTCCAAAATTAGGTACAAGTGTTTATAGAATCACTCCCTTCAAGTGCAACAACATCATGCTTGTTCCAAAGTACAAGAATGATCTCACCTTCATAATTTCTCTCTCCTTCTCAATAGCTAGACATTCTCTCCATTTTAGAATGAAACTAAGAGTCCCTAACCCCCCTTTTTATAAACAAAATTAGCCAAAATGAGGCTATAACAAAAATTTACAAAATAAGCTCTTCAATTAATTCCCCTCTTGGAATAACCCCCTGCACCCTTTTAAGAGTTTTGATTTTATCTTTATTTTAGAGGTTAAAATTTAGCAAATAACCTTTATTTGCTAAGGTAGGTGGGATATGGTTAAAATTTAAATATCATATCTCACTTTTATATCTTTAGGTGCTAAAATAGTGCAACGGTAGGCTTTTTTTTGGTTAGGCCACTAGTCGGAGGTTCCAACCCTACCAGTGGCCCCCTTTGTGCAGACTTGGGCGGTGTTTAAACTTCAAATAAAATAAGGCACTCATTATGCTTAAACGCCATGTGTGGTATAGTGGTAATTCATTCCCATTAACAATGAGGTAGTTGTGGGTTCGAATACCACTACAATTTTTTTCCAACTAACTTCCAGTAGTACATCAACATGACATCATCAAGGTCTTTTTTTCAACAAATTCAAACTATTGCAACTTTCACATACAATGTTCAATTTTGATGAAACAAACCTCATTGGAAAGCTCTCAATGAGATCTTCAATTCAAAATCCATTGTTGACCACTTTGGAGATGTTTATTTTTTCACCTTTTTTTGACCTCTATACCTTGTTTGACTAAACATTGACTGGTCATATCTCAAGCATATAGACTTCATTTTCATCTGTTTGAGTTATGTTGGATTCAAAATTTTGAGAACTTTAACATGGTGTTAATTTTTGGAGTTTTTGAGATACTTCAAATTTTGTTGAAAATATCCTCTGGATCAATCCTCCTCATTGAAGAGCTTTCGAACCTCCAAAAGTTTGGATTACTTAGAAAGTAGGTGAGGAAATAGTTCCCTCACTTTGCCAATCTCCATCCATCTTGCCTTGCTTGGATACATACCCTTCAATCCCACTCAGAGGTATTCAACTGGTCTTCTTCGTGAAGTTCTAACATTCTTGTCTAGGATAACATCTTTTGGTAATTTTGACATATACTCTAGTGAAAGATCATCAACTAATGGAATCTAAACATTGATGTCTTCATCCAAGACCATTGGAGGTTCATACAACTTCAGATTATCAACATTGAGAACTGAGTAAATTTGCATGTATGAAGGAAGATTAAGGTGGAAAGCATTAGTACAAATCTTATCCAAGATCTCAAAAGGACCATACCTGATAGGCTTGAGCTTCCTTCCTTCACCTTGCATTCTTTCCTTACTGATATGTAACCAAAATTTATCACCAACTTGGAAATGATGATTGATGTGATGCTTATCATGGCGAGCCTTGTATTTTTCTTGGCTCTACTCCAATTGTTCTTCTACTAGCTGATGGATTGCTTGGGCCTTCTAGATGAACTTTAAAGCCCTTTTTGCATCATGGAATCCATCAATAATTTCTTCCTTCCCAAAAGAAAAATCCATTGGTGTCTTAGGCAAATAACCAAAGCAAGTCTCAAAAGGAGACCTCTTTGTAGGAGAATGTGCTGCATGGTTGGAAGAATGTTGCACATAATGAAGACTTTCTTCCCACAACTTAGAATGCTTGCTGAAATAAATTCTAAGTAGATGAAACACTATCCTGTTGACTACCTCTATTTGTCCATCGGTCTATGGATAGAAGGCTATAATCTTCTTCAGCTTCATATCCATGAGTCCCCACAAAGATGACTAAAATTTCCCTAAGAATTAAGAATATCTATATGATACAATAGAAGTAGGTAACCCAAAATGAACCCATACAAATTGAAAGTACAAATGAGCTGTTAGTTCAGTAGTGACCTACTTTTTACAAGGCATTAAAATACACATTTTGCTGAACCGATCAACTACTACATATAAATAATCATGACCCTTCCTAGACATAGGTAAACCTCCCACAAAGTCCATAGATACACTTTCCCATGGATGGGATGGTATAGGTAATGGTGTGTACAAACTGAATTTCCTAGTACTTGGTTTGCTAGTTGCACACATTACATATCCTTTTATATACTTAGTAACAATTTCTTGCATTTGAAGCTAGTAACAATATTTTTTCATTTGAGCCAATAACTTACCCTGAAACATCCTACAATCAAAGAGGTATGTGCTTCCTAGATTAAATGTTCTTGTTCATCTTTAGGAATGCATAGTTTTCCCAAGTGGTACAACAAATTATCTTGTACATAGTAATATTTCTCTTCTAGATGTTTACCCTAGATTAAAGCTGCATAGATATTCTTAAAGTTCTCATCATTAGCATATTGTTCTTGAAAAATTTCATGAACCATAGAACTATTCTGAAGGATTATCAAGGCATTCTTAATGGGAGGAATAGAGAGCATATATGCTACTTTATTATGGGCACCCTTCTTAGACTTAATTACCAAATGAAACTATTGTAGGAAACCCATCCACCTAAAGTGCCTACTTTGTTGCAACTTAGATTGTAAGTACAAATATTGTAGTGGCTGGTGGTCAGTGTGGATTATAGTTTCCTTTCCCATTAAGTAGTGCTTCCATTTTTTAACACTCTGAACTAAACATAAAGTTCTTTATCATAAGTGGGATAGTTACCTACTGCTCCTGAATTTTTTTTTGGAGTGGTAGCAGACTAGTTTATTTCCTTGCATTAATACAACTCTCATGGAAAACCCACTCGCATCTTTATCAATTTTGAATGGTTGATGTAAATCAGGTAGAGCCAGAATTGGTGTAGTACTCAACTTTTCCTTTAAAGTGTTGAAATCCTTCTATTGCAGACCTCCATACTGAAAAATTTCCTTCATACTAGTTAATGCATGTAATGGTGATGCAATGTAAGAGAAGTTTGTGATGAACTTCCTCCAATATTGAACTGCACCTAAAAAGCTCCTAACTTCTGTAATTGTACTTGGCGTAGGCCATTTTACAATACATTTGATCTTCGCAAGGTCTACTTTCAATTGACCATCTCCTACGACATAGCCTAAGTACACTAACAATGTCTTAGAAAATTTGCATTTAGACATCTTTACATATAGGTTTTCTTTTCTCAGTATATCAAATACTTTCTTTACATGAATTACATGATCATCCCAAGACTTACTGAATATAATAATATCATCTAAATAGACTATGAAAAAATCATCAATAAAAGGATGAAAGATATCATTCATGAGTCTCATGAATGTAGCTAGTGCATTGCAAAGCTTGAATGGCATAACTAACCACTCATAAAGTCCCTATTTTGTCTTAAAAGTGATTTTCAAAATATCATTTTTTGCAAATCTTATTTGATGATATCCACTACATAAGTCTAGCTTAGTGAAATAAATTGCATTTTTCAACTGATCAAGTAAATCATCAATTCTAGGAAGAGGGTACCTATTCTTTACTGTTATCTTGTTCAGAGCCCTATAGTCAATGCACATTTTGCAAGTCCCATCTTTCTTTGGAACCAACACAATAGGAGAGCCACAAGGAGAAGTACTAGGATGGACAACTCCTTTCTCAACTAGCTGCTAAACTTGCTTCTTGATTTTTTCATTCTGCAAGACTGATAAGTGGTACATGCTAATATTAGGAAGTGGCACATCTTGCTACAACTAAATCTCATGTTGTATCTCTCTCTTAGGAGGCAGTCCTTTCGGTTCCTAAAACAAGTCATCATAAGTAGAAACAATTTTAACCATTTTAGACTTATGTTTAGGATCACATCCCTTAAATGCCTCAGATGATTCATCTTCTTTGGCTTTTATAATCATCAACACAAAATTCTAACTAGAGTTGACTAACCTTTTCATTTGACCAACATTGACTAATTCCAGATTAGTCTTAACATTATGTTCTCATACAATGTATTCAATATTATCTTTAAATAGATGATACTTATTTTCCCCCCTATAGAAGATAGCCCGTCGATCATCAAAATAGGGAATCCCAAGTACAAGACCAAAAATATCTAAAGGGACTACATCAGCTTCTACCTCATCCACAAAATTTTTAGTGATCAAAAATCTTAACTTGCATTGCTTAGTTACCTGTAACTGTGCATCATCACAAACCCATCCAAAAGGATATGATTTTGGATGAGGTGTTGTAGTCAAATTAAGCTTTTTAACAACTTTCTTAGATATCAAATTAACTTGAGAACCTATATCAAATAATGTATTCACCTTAGTATGCTTGATATCAACTTGGATGTGAAACAATTTATTCCTTTGCTTATCATTCTTAGGAGAAGATTCTTTACTTGTACTTGCACTTATGCTAGAAGAATTTGTAGCTAATGAGAGATATACCTTTTCCCTTACCTTGGATCACGATGGCAACAATCCTTGTTTCATCTCCAGAATTAGATCCAAGATCTTGTTGAATTACAACAGTAGTTTTTTGTTTACCTTTTTTTCCACCATATCGCTTTGGCCTCGTTTCAGGATGCAGCTTCCAACACTTAGAATCATCATGCCCTTCTTTCTTGCAATGTGAGCATGTGGGTTTCTCACCCTCTTTCTTTACAATAGCTATCTTTTTACCCTTTCCTTTGCCTTTGGACTTTTCCTTAGACTTAGATGGCTTCTTATCAAACTTATCAATGAAAGTACCCTTACCCCTTGACTCTAAGTGTGTCACTTTTACACATACTTCATCCAAATTACATGGATTCAAAACCAAAATAGAATGTCTAAGATAAGAATGAAGACCTCCTATGTACTTGAGTAAAATATCCTGAGTATACAATGAAACATTTAATGAAATAACCTTTTTACAAAATTCATGGGTGTACTCTTGGATAGTTTGACCTTTCCCTTGCCTAAAATGTTTCTTGTTCATCATTAACTGCTGCATATGGCCTAGGGGGTAGATTTTCTTCTTTAAAGCACTTACAAATTTTGACCAAGACAATTTGAACTTACCATGCTGTGAAGTTTCATCCCAAGCCCTACTCTCCCACCAGGTTAGAGCTACACCACCTAATCAAAGAGTGGCTAACTAAATTCTATCAACATCATCTACAAGGTTTTGAACTCTATAGTAGACTTCTACTTGCTCGATCCAATCATCTAATTTCTCAGCATTTAACTCCCCACAATACTTTGGCAAGTCAAACTTTACATCCAGCTTGATTCAAGGCTTATGTCCAACCTTAAAAATGTTAGAAGACTTAGAATGGGTAGAAGAAGGAGAAAAGGGAGAAGAGGGAGGTGTGTTTGGAGGATCACGATCGTGTAAGGTTTTTAGTCTTCATTTTCAATGTAAGATTCAAGTAGATAAGATTCGTCATTTACCCCTATAACTTAGCCCATTCTTGTATTCTTATAAAATGTACAATTACACTATTTTGACTTTAGGTCAATTTTCTAAATATTCCAAAGGTAATTATTAATCTAAATTATTATAATTAACACTTGTTGATTTCCAAATAAGATAATTTATGATTTTATCAAAATTAGTATTATAATAATTAAATAAATTTGAAGCTTAATTGAACACCTTCCATTAATAATCAATCTTAATTAATTTATATTAATTAAGTTAATAAAATATTCATAATTCATGATTCTAAGTCATTTTAATAATAACCTAATAATTAAATGGTTAATAAATCACTTAATCATTAATAATAATTATTGTTTATTTTTCTTTATTTATTTATTTTATTTTTATAAAAATAATTTATATTAAATTATTACCAAATAATTATTAATTTATTAATAAAATAATAATTATTAATAATATAATTCTATTATCAACATTTAATATATTAAAATTTATTAATAATTAATATATTAAATAAAATTTAATAAACTTAATATTAATTAATTATTAATATTTTAATCATAAAAATTAATAAATAAATAATATTAAAAAAACACACAACCCTTACCTTACCGCAGGCAGCGGACTACACTTAGCAGCCGTGGTTTGCTCAAGTAGACATAGTCTGCGTTAGGCAGCTGTGGACTGCTTAGCAGCCATAGTTTGCATAAGCCGCAATCGCGTGGAGAAGGGGAGTTGGGGGGAGGTGGGGGCCCCCACCTCCCAAATTATATATATATTATTTTTATTTTTATTTTTTGTTTATTTAAAACAAACCCCCCCTTTACATAGTTTTAGTAATATATATTTTTTAATTAATATATATTTTTTTGAATCTCTTGTCACAATTTTGATAGGAAACTTCAGGCAAACCATTTGAATTTTCCAACTAACTTTGTTAATTTCAAACCCTCCCAGATTAAATACAATTTCCTTTTACCTATGGTCGAGGTTTTCAAATTAATTTACTTTTCTTTCAATCTTATTATACAGAGGGGATACAATACAAATATCATAGATTCAAAGAAAGAGAGTGATAGATTCATGCAACGAAATCCAGAGAGTTGATTTCAATAATCACAAAGAAGACATGATTATCTAAATAACATAATTCTAACTGGGTGAACAAAACTCAAGAACCTACCTGGTTCTGATGCTAAAATCACAACGCTTAGAGGATTTACGAGAGAATTCGCTTCCATCCAAGAACTTCTCTTTAACAATTTTCCCAAAAATTCTCTTCCAAAATTCGCTTCCAAAATTCACAGTCCAAATTTGTGTCCCACAAAAATGAACCCTCCAATTGTGATAAAGAGTTCTCTCCTTAAATCGGGGCACTAATTGTGCATTCACCCAGGAGAACTCCGTGCTCACCAGACTTCAACTCCTATTAACTTTCCTTTATCTTTCTTTTATCTTTTTCCATGCATGTTAAATTGAATTATTAAATGACTTTATTTAATTTTCACTTGACTTCTCTTTTAATTAATTTTCAATCTCATGTGCACTTTATGCAATTGAAATATCTTTATTAAATTCACTTGTTATATTAATTTCTTATATTTTAATCTCATGCATGTATCATGCGAACTTAAAACTTTTAATAAATTACTTTTTTTTCATTTTTTAATTTATTTTCGAAACTTAATCGATAAAATATTTATTAACTTAAATAATAATATTATTTAGCATTTAATTAAAAGTGAACTCTAAATATATTATTATTAAATTAAATAAATATCATCATGTTATTAATCTATTCTTATAACTTTTATCTTCAAATTTAATTCTTTTTATTTAATTAATTTCTCAATTAATTAAATATAATTAAATATTAAAATATCATAATAATTTTCCATTAAATTAAACTATTAATTTAATCTTTTAATTAAACTTAATTAATAGAAAAGTCACCAAACACTCATATAACAAAATATGAAACCCATCAAAGAAAAACACATACAAAATCAAACTAAAGGGTCATAATCACAAATTAACGTCATTCGATGCATTCAAAGGGTAGTCAACTTAGATAGTTGTCCTAATTTTCTAAGACAAATGGCTTAAAGGTTTAGGATTTGGACTTAAGAATTTATATCCCCACTCTTACCATTGAGATAATGCGATAGGATACACTCATCTTAGCAATTTAGGGAAGTTGATACCCAATACTTGCAACCTACATAAAATCCACACATGGACAAACACAATCTTCTAAGCTAAACAGAAAATGGCAGGAAGTGGTGCATCATGTAGATCCTGACTAGTAGGTGACTATGACTCCCTTCCTTAACCACATCAGAAACACCATACATAAAGAAAAGAAACACGTACACCATACACATGTGGTATGGGGTAAGTATCCATAAGAAAACACATATGATAATCCATCTAATTAATCATCATCAATAACTGAAAAACACAGTAATAATCATTATGCATATATGACATATAGAGTACCAAGTAATCTCATCATAAATCAACTAAATCTGAAATAATATCTGATAATTTAAAAGTAATGCTACTAAACATCAAGCATAAAACTGGCTTAAAAGAGTTTGGCAATGATAACAGAAATGCAAACTAGGGGCAGGCACTACATCCACCCCCATAGACTTAGGCTTACTCCTGGAAGCCTACAAGAATGGTAAAAAAACTAAAGAACTCATTGTGCGGGTCCCATTGGACCCTTTCCCCCTATGGGAAGATATGACTCTATTGAAAACACTACAACAATAATATCTGAGATAGCAAGGTACTATAATAACCATAAAACATACTACTGTAAAGCATACATGAAAGACACATGTTTTGAAAACAATTTAAGTTCAACTTTCAATTTTGCCTATATTTAGGTTTCTGCATATTTTAGTTTTGAAGTCTAAGTGCTGAAGTATGAAAAATATACAACTAACTTTTGTTTCAGTTCAACTAGTTCAAGTTTCAGTTTGAAAAGGATATACATGATAGTTTAAAGTTTTCATTTTTGTTCAACTAGTTAACAACTAGTGGCATTCCAATATACCCAGAGCTCCAAATATAGAAACTCGGGCTATGATACTAGATGTAAGGTTTTTAGTCTTTGTTTTCAATGTAAGATTCAAGTAGATAAGATTCATCATTTACCCTTGTAACTTAACCCATTCTTATATTCCTATAAAATGTACAATTACCCTATTTTGACTTTAGGTCAATTTTCTAAATATTCGAAAGGTAATTATTAATTTAAATTATTATAATTAACACTTGTTGATTTCCAAATAAGATAATCTATGATTTTATCAAAAATTGCATTATAATAATTAAATAAATTTAAAGCTTAATTGAACGTCTTCCATTCATAATCAATTTCAATTAATTAATATTAATTAAGTTAATTAAATATTCACAATTCACGATTCTAAGTTGTTTTAATAATAACCTAATAATTAAATGGTTACTAAATCACTTAATCATTAATAATAATAATAATTTATTTTTATTTATTTAAAAAGAATAATTTATATTAAATTATTACCAAATAATTATTAATTTATTAATACAATAATAATAATTAATACTATAATTCTATTATCAATATTTAATATATTAAAATTTATTAATAATTAATATATTAAATAACATTTAATAAAATTAATATTAATTAATAATTAATATTCTAATCATAATAATTAATAAATAAATAATATTAAAAAAACACACAACCCCTTACTTTGCCGCAACAAAAGTAGCCATAGACTGCACTTAGCAACCGTGGTCTGCTCAAGCAGACAGAGTCTGCATAAGTCGCAGCTGCATGGAGAAGGGGAATGGGGGGAGGTGGTGGCCCCCACCTCCCAAATTATTTATATATTATTTTTAAATTATTTTTTGTTTATTTAAAACAATCTCCCCCCCTCTTTTACATAGTTTTAATTATATATATATATATATATATATATATATATATATATATATATATATATATATATATATATATATATATATATATATATATAATATTTTAATTAATAATTTTTTTTTTGAATCTCTTATCACAATTTTGATAGGAAACTTCAGGCAAACTATTTGAATTTTCCAACCAAAATTCTATTAATTTCAAACCCTCCATGATTAAATACAATTTCCTTTTAGCTATGGTCAAGGTTTTCGAATTGATTTTTTTTTTCAATCTTATTATACATATCTAATACAATACAAATATCATATATTCAGAGCAAGAGAGCGATAGATTCATGCAACAAAATCTAGAGAGTTGATTTCAACAATCACGAAGAAGACATGATTATCTAAATAACATAATTCTAATTGAGTGAACAAAACTCAAGAACCTACTTGGTTTTGATGCTAAAATTGCAACACCTAGAAGATTTGCGAGAGAATTCGCTTCCATCCAAAAACTTCTCTCTAACAAATTTTCCAAAATTTCCCTTCCAAAATTTGCTTCCAAAATTCATGATCCAAATTTGCATCTACCAAAAATGAACCCTCCAATTGTGATAAAGAGTTCTCTCCTTAAATCGGGACACTAATTGTGCATTCACCTAGGAGAACTCTATGCTCACCAGACTTCAACTCCTATTAACTTTCCTTTATCTTTCTTTTATCTTTTTCCATGCATGTTAAATTGAATTATTAAATGACTTTATTTAATTTTCACTTGACTTCTCTTTTAATTAATTTATTAATTTTCAATCTCATGCACACTTTATGCAATTAAAATATCTTTATTAAATTCACTTGTTTTATTAATTTCTTATATTTTAATCTCATGCACGTATCATGCAAACTTAAAACTTTTAATAAATTACTTTTTTTTCACTTTTTAATTTATTTTTGAAACTCAATCGATAAAATATTTATTAACTTAAATAATAATATTATTTAGGATTTAATTAAAAATAAGCTCTAAATATATTATTATTAAATAAAATAAATATCATCACGTTATAAATCTATTCTTATAACTTTTATCTTCAAATTTAATTCTTTTTATTTAATTAATTTCCCAATTAATTTAAAATAATTAAATACTAAAATATCATAATAATTTTCCATTTAATTAAACTATTAATTTAATCTTTTAATTAAACTTAATTAATAGAAAAGTCACCAAACACTCATAAAACAAAATATGAAAACCCATCAGAGAAAAACATATACAAAATCAAACTAAAGGGTCATAATCACAAATTAACATCATTCGATGCATTCAGAGGGTAGTCAACTCAGATATTTGCCCTAATTTTCTAAGACAAATGGCTTAAACATTTAAGATTTGGACCTAAGAATTTATCTCTCCTCTCTTACCATTGAGATAATGCGATAGGGTACGCTCATCCTAGCAATTCAAGGATCCACACATGTACAAACACAATATTCTAAGCTAAATAGGTAATGTCAGGAAGTGGTGCATTGTGTAGATCCTAACTAGTAGGTGACTATGACTCCCTTCCTTAACCACATTAGAAATGCCATACATAAAGAAAAAAAAATGCACACCATACACATGCAGTATGGGATAAGTATACATAAGAAAACACATATGATAATCCATCTAACGAATCATCATCAATAACTAAAAACATTGTAATAATCATCATGCATACATGACGTATAGAGTACCAAGTAATCTCATCATAAATCAAATAAATCTGAAACAATATCTGATAATCTAAAAGTAATGCTACTAAACATCAAGCATAAAATTGGCCTAAAAGAGTTTAGCAATGATAACAGAAATGCGAACTAGGGGTAGGCACTACAGATTGCCTCCTTTCTTTTTCCCTTTGTCCTTTTGATGTCTTCACATATTTTCTTCTCTTTCCTATACCAAAACTTTTACCATTGTCTACAAGTTTTGAAGAGTCTTTTGGATACTTTTATCTTGAAAAATTTGTCCACCACCTTCATCTGCCATTTGTGATGATGGTTTAGTCCTTCATTTTTCGATCTTAGGTTTGTATTCCTCAATCTTTCCTTCACCTTTCTCAATCCTAGATCTTGTTAGCATTCAAATCTACAATACTAGTCACACAATAGCTCTAGTACCAAATTTGATCTGATTAGGATCTAGGACTATTACAGAGAAATGCTAACCAATTACATAAAGTTAATTTAAAACTTTAATGAATCAAATTAACATAACTAAAAAGAAAGAACAACACAAAATTAAATGACAAAATGAGAAACGAGAGATAGTGACAAAACACATTTGATCTTAGAGTTTGTCTAGTATGAACTACGTCTCTGTGTCCTGCTCCAATAGGGGGACCGATTTGATTAAATCCAAAATTAGGTACAAGTGTTTATAGAATCAGTCCCTTCAAGTACAACAACATCATGCTTGTTCCAAAGTACAAGAATGATCACACCTTCATAATTTCTCTCTCCTTCTCAACACTTGGATGTTCTCTCCATTTTAGAATGAAAATAAGAGCCTCCTAACCCCCCTTTTATACACAAAATTAGCCAAAATAAGGCTATAACAACAATTTACAAAAATAAGCCCTTCAATTAATTCCCCTCTTGGAATAACCCCTATACCCTTTTAAGAGATTTAATTTTATCTTATTTTAGAGGTTAAAATTTAGCAAATAACCTTTATTTGCTAAGGTAGGCAGGATATGGTTAAAATTTAAATATCATATCTAGCCTTTATATCTTTAGGTGTTAAAATAGTGCAATGGTAGGCTTTGTTTTGGTTAGGTTGCCGATCAGGGGTTCCAACCCCACCAACAACCCCCTTTGTGTGGACTTGGGTGGTGTTTAAACTTCAAATAAAATAAGGCCCTCATTATGCTTAAATGCAATGTGTGGTATAGTGGTAATTCATTGCCATTAGCAATGGGGTAGTTGTGGGTTCGAATCCCACTACAAATTTTTTCCAACCTACTTCTAGTAGTGCATCAACATAACATCATCAAGGTCTTTTTTTTCTAACAAATTCAAATTGTTGTAACTTTCACACAGGAACTCTGATTTTGACAAAACAAACCTCGTTGGAAAGCTCACTATGAGATCTTCAATTTGAAATCCATTGTTGATCACTTTTGAGATGTTTATTTTTCACCTTTTTTGACCTCTATACTTGGTTTGACCAAACATTAAATGGTCATATCTCAAGCATATAGACATTATTTTCATTCATTCAAGTTGCGTTGGATTCAAAATTTTGAGAAATTTAACATGGTGTTGATTTTTGAAGTTTTTGAGATACTTTAGATTTTGGTGAAAATATACTTTAGATCAATGTGTCCAAATTATAGAGTGCTCAACAAGTACACCATTAAATATAAGTTTCTTATTCCAGTCATTAATAATTTTCTGGATGAATTAAATAGAGCTATGCATTTTACCAAGTTAGATCTTACATTGAGTTATCACTGAATTTATATTAAGGAAGAAGATATTTTTAAGATGGTATTTCGAACTCATGAGGGTCATTATGAATTTTTGGGGATGTCATTTAGTCTTACCAATGCACCATCTACATTCCAAAGTTTGATGAATTGCATTTATAAGATGTTCTTAAGAAAGTTTGTGTTAGTATTTTTTGATGATATATTGATTTATAGAAAGACTTGGGAGGAATATTTGCAACATGTAAATCAAGCATTACAATTACTCAAAGATCATCAACTCTATGCTAAGCCTTCCAAGTGTACTTTTGGTCTTAAGGAGGTGGAGTATTTGGGACACATAGTTCCACATGAAGGAGTAAAGGTGGATCCTAACAAAATTAAGGCTATCATGTAATGGCCTATTTCAAAAACCATTAAGAAGCTAAGGGGTTTCTTGGGATTGATAAGGTGCTATAGAATATTTGTGAATAATTATGGTCATATATCAACACCTCTCACCACTCTATTGAAGAAGGATTCTTTTCACTGGAATGAATCTGCTAATGTAGCATTTGATCAATTGAAGAAAGCTATGTGTACAACTCTAGTGCTTGCCACTCTAGACTTCACCAAGGAATTCATTGTGGAATGTGATGTTTCTAGAAATGGGATATGAGCATTTATCATGCAAGAAGGTTGACCATTTTCTTTTGAGAGTTATCAATTAAAAGGTAAAAATCAAATCAAACCTATTTATGAGAAGGAAATGCTAGCAATCCTTCATGCAGTTAAATAATGGAGGACTTATTTAATGGGTTGACACTTCAAGATTAAGATAGACCATGATAGCTTAAAATATTTTTTGAAACAAAGACTATCTTCGAAAGAACAACAAAAATGGGTCACTAAGATGTTAGGATATGACTTTGAAATTTTATACAAGAAAGGAAAGGAAAATATTGTGGCTGGTGCACTTTCTAGGAAGGATGAAAAAGATGAATCCTTATTGTGTGCACTTTCACTATTGCAAGCAAATTGGGTGGTAGAATCCAAAGTAGAGTGGCAAAATGATGTCGCAACAAGTAATCTCATCCAACAATTAAAAAGTGATCCTAGTAGTTCAAATAAGTTTTTTTTAAATGGGGATATTCTTTGGTATAAAGGGCACCTATATCTTTGCAATAATTCCACTCTTAAACATAAGATTCTCATAGAGCTACATGAGTCCCTAGTTGGGGGTCATTCATGATTTTTGAAGACATATCATTGGGTTAAGCAAGATTTTTTTGAGAAGGGCTAAAAGGTGATGTTCAAAAAATTGTGGTTAAATGTTTGGTTTGTCAAAGAAATAAGGGAAAAAAAATTAAGACACTAGGTCTATTGCAACCTTTATCAATACCTAGCCAACGCTGGGAAGAGGTATCCATGGACTTCATCATAGGGCTTCCCAAATCTAAAGGTCATAATTTCATCATGGTAGTAGTTGATCACCTCACTAAATATGCACACGTCATTGCATTATTACATCCTTTTACAACAAGTATAGTGGAAAAAGTTTTCTTGGAGAATATCCAAAAGCTACATGGTACACAAAAGGTTATTGTTAGTGATTGTGATCCTATCTTTACTAGTCACTTTTGAAAAGATTTATTCTCATGTTTGGGTACTCAATTGGCTCATAGTTCTTCATACCATCCTCAATTATATGAGAAAATTGAGGTTGTTAACAAATGTTTGGAAGGATATATATGTTTTTTCACTTCAAAGAAACAATCTCAATGGGTAGATTGGCTACCTCTTGCAGAATGGTGGTACACTACTTCTTTTCATAGCTCATAAAAAATGTCTCCATTTTTGGCACTTTATGGATATCATCCTTCTTCCATCAAATCATCGTTAAAGGTGTCACCAAGAGTTCAGGTAGTAGAGGACCACTTGCTTCATTAATAATAGGTACTTCTAGGACTCAAGGAGAATGTAGCTATGCACAAAATCAAATGAAACAACATGCAGACCAACATCGTAGTGAAAGAAATTTTAAAGTTGGCAATTGGGTCTTCTTGAGATTGCAACCTATTGAAAAAATCTCAATGAAGCAACAAAATAATAATAATAAGTTGTCTCTACAATATTATGGACCATACCAAATCATGCAAAAGATTAGTAGTGTTGCCTACAAGCTAGAGTTGCCACTAACAACAAAGATACATCTAGTTTTTCACATTTCTTGTTTGAAGAAGGTAATTGGGTAGAATACTCCTACTTGAACAATACTACTAGAGCTTTATGAAGAAGGAAGAATAATTTTGGAACTAGAGTGCATTCTTCAAACATGCACAAAGAAGCTAAGGAATAGAACCTTCACCCAATATATCATCTAATGGAAGAATTTACTAGTTGAAGAGGCCACATGGGAGGATGAGGAGTTCATTCAAAAGAATCTACACTTGGTTAGCATTGAGGAAAATGCTTATTTGAAGAGAGGGGGCATGTTACACCCTTAATATTGGTGTATATAGGGTTATGAATAGTCAACTTGTGGCTATCTTAATCCTTAATTAATTCATGATATCGTTATTATATTATTATTTAGGTAGGTAGGTCAGCATAGATGTTATGTAGGGTTGTTTCTATTCAACCTAAGCATAATTAGGTATATATAGGAGGTTCTGAGTCTTATTTGAATATTATATTGTGAAGTGTGTTCTCATTGGAGATATTTGGAGGTTGCCCCCTTGAAGTGGCCTATTACTCTTAGTTATTATCAAGTATTTATATAGTAATTATATTATTTCTTCTATTATGAAAGTGATTTCATTACAATCAACATATAGGGCAATAAATAAGAAATAATCACCATTAGACTTGTAGTATATACAACGATTAGATTTGGACTGCACAAATCCCAAACTCAATATATATGTATCAAACTTTTGGTAACACATCCTAGGACTTTGTTTTAAACCATACAAGGATTTCTTCAATTTACAAACCAAATGAATTTTACCTTTCACCACAAAGTTCTCTAGCTATGACATAAATTTTTTCCTCCAAATCTCCATGAAGGAAAGCTATCTTTACATCCATCTACTGAACTTCTAGATCATAGGTTACTACAATAGAAAGTAAAAATTGAATGGATGCCATTTTTGCTATAGGAGAAAAAATTTCACCATAATCAATTCCTGTAACCTAGGAGTAACCTTTTGCAACCAAATGTGCTTTATACTTCTAAATGCTTCTACTTGAATTCATCTTCCTTTTGAACACCCATTTACAACCAATAGGCTTCCATCCTTTAGGCAATAATACAAGGTCCCATGTATCATTCCTCTTAAGAGATGCCATCTCTTCTTCCATAGCTATTTTTCAAGACTTTGAATCATTCATACCAAGAGCTTCTTCTATAGATCTCAGTTCATACTTGTTAGTAGTCAACGAAAATACACACCTCCAATCATTAGGAGGATATCCATACCTTTTTGGTGCTTTCCTTTGTCTACTAGACCTTTGAACAAGATCTAGTTTATGTTCAGGTTCTCCCTCTTCCTTTGATGATTTAGAACTTGTAGAGCTCTCTTCAACATCTTGCCTTTCTAAAGGCCTCGATTCTACTTTCTTAGGTGTAGTAGGAAGTTGAATCACATCTTTCTTTTCTTCTAGCTATTCTAGTTGCACTGTAATACAGGAAGGCTTAGTTTCTCTAAAAATAACAATTCTAGAATAAAATACCTTTTATGCAACAAGATCCCAAAGCTTGTATCCTTTCACACTATAACTATATCCAATGAATATACATTTGACAACTTTGTTGTCCAATTTTGTTCACTTCTCCTTTGGCATTCCTTAATGTCTAAGCAACTTCATTTTGTGGGAATACACCTAGACACCACGTGGCAGTGGGCCTAGGTCAAAGATGAGGTGGCAGTTGGCTAGATGGATAGATGAACCAATCATGAAGTGACACATGGCACTCAATCAAACTAAGTTTGACCCCAAATTTGAAGGGTAGAGTGCAAATTTGAAAGTGGTAAAAAACAATTTAAAAGCCTTTTAGAAAAAAAGGAAGTCATGTTAAGTTTTTTAAATTCAAAATCAACATATCCTATAGTTTATGCATTCAAATATTTTAAATTTTTTAATTTCAAGTTGCAGACCAAATTTTTATAGCAGGAGGGTATTTACCAATTTGAGATTCAGGGGGTTTCTGAGAGGCAAATATAGCGATATTATATATAACTAGAATCGAGAGAAGATGAACTTTCCAATTATGAGGTTAGTTTTTGCACATGAATTCATTGGTTTGAGTTATATGTAGAAATGTAAAATTTGGGGCCTTCTTAGTGGAATTGGTAAAATTTGAAAATCTAGTTAGAGGATTGGTAAAACATGGTAAGAATGCACTTGGGGTCAATTTTGATCACTTTTATTCAGTCTAAACCCAAAATTTCACCAACATTTCATAAGGTTTTCAGAATTTTGGCTAACAAAATGGTTTTCATCATTGAATATGAGATGTTTTAAGTTAGTTATACAATACTGATGACATCCAAATCAGATCAAAGGGGAGAGAGATTAGAGAGATTCTTTTCACTGCAAAGGAGGGAATTTCAAGTGGACACATGTCATCTTTAGATTAGATTCGAGAATTCACTTCTTGTCTATATCATTCTCTTTCTTTCTCATTAGGTTTTCTAGAGAGAAACTACTCACTGCTGTGATACCAGATTTTGGTTCCAATTTTGATGTATTCCCAATATTGTGACACCACATTCTTCAACATATTTCTCTTGTATGAACAACAAGAGAAAAGATAATACAACTAGTTTTGATATGTTAGGTGTTTTCATGTTTTGATTTCAAGCATTTGATTGTGTTGTTTCAAGGAAATGAATACAAATGAGCAAGAATTTCATTAGTTTCATTCTGATTCTCATCTCCTATCTAAGTAATTTGTAATCTTATGTGGTTTAGAAATAAAGAGCTGAAATCCATTTACATCCCTTTAAGGTTGTACGTCAAATATGTTTTGCTATTGGAACAAAGGGCCAAGTAAATGCTTGATGTGTTTGACAGGGTTGCTAATTATTTGAGAAGGATATTTCATGAGAATGAGGTCTTGATGAACACCAATGTTTGATTCACAAAGTGATAGGATATATCTGATGTCTAGGTATATGAAATATGTCCTAGTATCACAAATGTATGTATTGAATTCATGAAATTTCCCAATGGATTAGACACT
The DNA here is from genome assembly GCA_028749045.1 of Cupressus sempervirens. Taxonomy (NCBI): domain Eukaryota; kingdom Viridiplantae; phylum Streptophyta; class Pinopsida; order Cupressales; family Cupressaceae; genus Cupressus; species Cupressus sempervirens. The sequence goes on along the minus strand of CM053789.1, from coordinate 284,667,123 downwards.
GATAAGCTATAATATCAATTTGTTCTTACTGCTGCATATTTGGGGTTCTGTTGAAATCAACATCATTAATCAATTATATTTCCCTTTCATGTTAAAGAGCCAAAATAGAATGCCCTCACTTAGCCTATGAATAACATTGTCTTGCATTTAGCTATTGTAGATCTATGTCATTTCATGAGTCATTAGGAGAAATAAGGGTTAAATTTTCTTAATAGATTCAGGAATATGTTTTTGCACTGGTACCATATTAATTGAATCTGAGGGCCACCCACTTTGGTTTTGCATAGCTTGAAGTAGAAGAAGGATCAAGCCTTATAGTTGGCTTGGTGTCTGAAATGACATGTTGAAGATGGGAGTTAGCTGCCCTTGGATATGTCTTGTTCTCATCAGGGTAATTTGAAGCTTGTAACATTTCAAAACACCAACATTACCCACTTGTCATTTGTAACTCCAAGAATAGCATTTTATTCCATAATTTTGTCCTCTAGTTTAGACCCCCATAAAAGTCATATAATGAGTTGTTCATACTCTAAAAATAGTCCTCCTATATTGTACTAGGGATAAGACATGTTTTTAACAACTCATACACCTTTTTCCAACTCATAAACATGTGGAAAATTACCACAAACAACATTTTACAATTTTCTAGAATTTTCTAGAAAAAGCTTGCAATGTTGAAACACAATTCTCAACAAATCTTATAGTTATTCACAATTTTATGCTAACCAAAGGTGGATGGAGACATTTGGGTAAGTTTCTTGACAAATATCAAATGGCCTAATCTCATTCCCTCTTTATTGATTTAGAAGGATTTTATTAAATGTTCAAAGAAAGAACTAGGGCCAAATCCTATGAACAAATATTTTATTTTCCTAAAGACATGATTAGAAATGATTTTTCTCTACAATAATAGGAAGTAAAGAAAGAAAAATGGAGGGTTTATAGTAGGGTTTTGGAGTTTTTCAATGCCTTAGATAGGAAATATGACCCTTTCACTGGCATCAAATTTTAGGGAGATAAAGTAAATAAACTAATGGTACATTTTGTTGGGATTATGCAAACCTTAAATGAAAAGAAGGAAGTACTAATAAAGGCATACCTAGATTAGGTCAAGGAGGTAGAGAGGAGAATGGAAAATAGGATTGTTATAAGTCCAAGGCAGTACACCCTCTAGAGGAAGGCAAGATATGTAGTTGCCAGGAATATGGGAGCACATCCTGTGCCACTCTATAAAAGACAACATTCAAAGAGTCCACCCTTAGTGCCAACATCAAAAAGGAAAAAATAGGAGGAAGGATTCTCATCAAAAGTGAAATAATATTCTCCATCCCAAACCCCTATCCATTTTGACAATGAGGACTCTTTAAGGAAGCAATTGAAATAGATAAGGGGCCAGATGATGTTTTAATAACAACATTAGAAGTATAGGAGGCAATGCCTAAGAACCCCCAATACCACTCTTAGCCCTCACCATTGAGGATTTTAAAGGGAAAGAGATGCATCCTATTAAAAGTTAGGCTAGCAGGAGATTTTTGGATGATGATGATTTTGTGAAATCTAGGACCTTTATCCAATTTTTGTGGAGAAGCAATATAGCTGATTTTGAGGAAAAATATAAAAGAGCAAAGGCAAAGAAACCTAATAAAAATGAAACTAAGATAGAGGAAGAAATAAAGGCTAGTTTTATGTAGGATTTTAGTCAAATAACCCCTTTAGGGGAAGGAAATTACTTAAATATTCACGTGTCCTCATACTTCTAGAATGGGATGTTGCTAATTTAATGGTTTTTTATGCTATAAGGAAAGAGAAAGAAACCAAATTTAACACAAAGAAAGAGGTTAAAGAAGCCCATACAGGGGTCAAATACAACAATGATCATAAGGACTTGGTTGTTAGGAATAAACCATATATAGAAATAACAATTACATGAAAATATATCCAATATTAGAGAATAATAGATCACACAGAAAAGAACACAAGACACAAAGATTTAATGTGGTTCACCCAATCCCTGGGTTACGTCCACTAAACAACAAGTCCAATATTATTACAATCCAATGATTACAACTTGATTACAATATATAATACCTTATAGCTCAATACCACTACAAGAAGCAATTTCACATCACAACTATGAAACAATCCCTAACCCTAAGCTCTTTTATACAAGTATTTTTATAACTTTAGGTTAATTAATAATTGCATGTTGGCCCAAAATCTCAATAGAATAGGCCCAAATTTTTTTTTGGGATGATGCCCTGAGCCCCAAAGAATTTGTGAAGTATGTACACTACTTTCCTAATCAGTCACCACAATCTAACAATCTTCCACTTGGAAACTGATTAGGCTCCACACTAAATAACAATCTTACACTTGGAGACTAATCCTGTAGCTATGCCTCTACTCCATGAGGCTCCCACTAGATCAAACCACCCTAGACTCTACTATTCTTTTATTCATGTTTAGTCCAGAAGACCAACCAAAGTTGAAGAGGAGTTCAGCTTCTCCCTTGTTACTACCTTTGTAAACATATCTACTAGATTTTCATCTATATGTATCTTGTCCAACTTTAACTGTCCATCCTCCAAAATTAACCGAATGAAATGGTACCACAACTATATGTGTTTTGTCTTTGAATGCAGAGCTAAATTATTTGCAAGATGAATGACACTCTAACTATCAATAAACAAATAATTATCCTTCTGAGGGTGTCCCAATTCTTCTAAGAACTAAAGCCATATCATCTCCTTGGCTGCCTCTGTAGTAGCTACATACTCTACCTCTATAGTGGATAAAGCATTAACCTTCTGTAACCAAGAAATCCAACTCACGGCTACCCCACCAATAGTAAAGACATAACCTATAGTACTCTGCCTGGTATCAATATCTCCTACCAAATTTGAGTCAACATAACCTTGTAAATTAGTAGTGAAGCCCCCAAAGTGTAAACACTTATTGGATGTTCCTCTCAAATATTTGAGAATCCATTTGATTTCATTCCAATGCTCAATTCCTAGATGACTCATATACCTGCTAACAATTCCCACTACATGTGTAATATCTGGCCTAGTACATACCATATCATACATCAAGCTTCCTATAGATGAAGCATAGGGTACCTTTGACATCTCTTATCCTCCTCTTTTGGTGTCTTGGGATACATCTCCTTAGTCAACTTCAAATGACCAGGTAAAGGTGTGTTGACAACTTTAGCATTCTCCATAGAAAAATATTGCAACACCTTCTCAACATAATCAACTTGAGATAGCATCAATTTTCTGTTCTTCCTATCTCTACAAATCTTTATACCAAAGATTTGTTTTTTTGCCCTTAAATCCTTCATAGCAAATGCATGTTCTAACTAGCATTTCAACCCCTTAATATGATCCATGTTAGACCTAGCTACAAGCATATCATCAACATATAAACATAAAATAATGTAGCTGTCATCATCCAACCTCTTAAAATAAACACAATGATCTGAATGCTACCTATTGTATCCATACTCATGCATAAAACTATCAAATTTTAGATATCATTGCCGAGGTGCTTGCTTCAAGCCATATAAACTTTTCTTCAATTGCACACTAAGTTCTCCTTACCTTTGACCTCAAATTGCCATGGTTGAGCCATATATCTCTTCATCCAGATCACCATGAAGGAAGGCTATTTTAACATCAAGCTACTCCAAATGAAAATCTTCAATAGCCAAATAAAACAATACAGATAGAAGTCATTTTAACAACAAAAATTGATTCCTTTTGCTGTACAAATCCTTTTACTATTGGTCTTAGTTTGGTTTGACATTTGAGTGTCAACACACTTAACCACTCTCTACATTGAAGCTGAGTCACAATTGATGCCGAGTCACAATTGATGCCGAGTGAGCAAGAATTATGCATGTGCCAAGCAAGATAGAATGTAATAGGTGCTGAGCAAACCAGGATCAAACATGTGCTGAGCATCAGTAGTCCAATATGTGTTGAGCAACATAGAATCAACATATGAGTTTGTGCCTTCAAAAACTCAAATGTAAACCATCTTTTGAGTTGACATAGAAGGATTTCAAGGGATAATAAGGATAAAAATGAACCTTTTATATTTTCTATGGAATCAACATGCAACCGATAAGAAAAATGGAGAAGGCATGCAACCAATGAGAAAAATGCAAGAAATGAGCAAGAATTCAAGATTCAATATGGATCATAGATCCATACCTAACCCTAAGTCTATGACATCTTTATAAGTAGGCTTAGACCCCATAATTTTAAGTTGCTGAATAGAAGTTAAGGAAGTTGCTAAGTAGATATCAAAATTGTAGAACAAGGCAAACAATAGGGGCATCAAAGACTTAGTGAATTGAAGAGCAATTACATATCCAATTGATCGGAATAGAACAAGGGTTATGAATAGATACCAGATCAAGCAAGGATTACATTAGAATGAGCAGATCAAGTTCCTAAAATTAGAAATTGAAGATTGTAAGCAATCAAGTCAAAGATTTCTAATACTCTCTAGTGATTGTATTAGATAGTGATAATCCTATGATAATAGGTTAGCTAATAGCCATTTTGTAGATCCTTTGACGAGGTGACTAAATCCTTTAACAGGGTGACACTTCATGTAAAGTATTTGTAAATCCTTTAACTAGGTCACTATTGACACAATGTAAACCCTTTAACAAGGTAGGCCTTTAACACAGCAAACCATCAGAAGTGGTCAAACAATTATTGTTGCAGTGATTTTGTGGGTATCATCCCCACCCCAGTTTTACCTTCTTATTCCTGGAGGGTTTTTTGGTTACCAAATTATAGTGTTATGTGTTTACTTCATGTTTATTTGATATGCTTACATGCATGCAGTTTACTTTCAGTTATTTGTTTTAAAGGATTTGAAAAGGTTAAGGTGTGTTACTTCTGATTCACCCCCCAACACCCCCCCCAGAAGTACTCTTCACATTTGAATATTCCAACAATTGGTATCAGAGCAAGGTTCTCACAAGGAGCAGCCTAACAACTTAGAGAAAAGATCTGAAGATGGAAGTCTTCAAACTTGGGAAAATCGTAGACAATCAAGTGATTGATGTGCACCCTGCTCTATAGAAATTGGAGGAAGCCAGAGAGGAATTGAGAAAATCCTTGAAAAGAAGGAAGGATATAGCCATAGTTGAAAATGATATACACTACAAAGAGATTGACACCACACAAGTGTTAATTTGATGTGACAATAGTTGAATTGATGGAGAAAAATAGAGCTCAAGCAGAAGAAATTAGAATACTTAAGCTTGATAAAGAATCACAAGCCATAATGCTTTGTGAGGTAACTGAACAAAAGAAGAGAGCCATTGAAGACAAGGCCATAATAGAAGATGACAAGAGAAATCTTACCAATAGACTGGAGGAAAAAGACAAAATATTTTAAAAGAATCTCAAACATGTAGCTTGAGACCTGAAGCTAGATGATGAATGCACATCATGAACTGAATATGAAGGACATTGAGATCTCTACATTGAAGTTAAAAAATGATCAACTGCAAAATGACTTGAAAAGAGAGAAGGAGATAGCAAAAAGTTTCAAAAAACCCAATGAGGCTATCAAATAGTTTGAGCAATGACTATAATCACCAAGGGCCAGTAATGATACTTTAGGACTTGGTTACACCAGCATTGAAAAAGGAGAATCATCCAAGACTACAAAAGAAAGGAGTAAAAAAGGTAAGAACACTAAACCTACTTGTCATTTCTATGGTAAAAAGGGACATCTAATTTATGTAGGAGCAAGGATGGCCATCCACATAATAAGCCTAAAAATGTAAGCTTTTGTCACAAGTGCAAAAAGCAAGGACATCAAGCACATGAATGCAGAACCAAGACCATGAGGACACCAATATTTGATGGTCAATTCTACAACTACAAAAAATATAGACATAGAGCATTTGAATATAGATCAAAGTCTATATGGACACCCAATTAGCCTACAAAAGGAAATAACCATGGTCATCACTGCAATTGGAATTAAAATACCAGGCAGAGCTATCACTACTATCAAGAATATGGACACATTCCTAAAAATTGCATAAGAACACATTTTAGAGGGAACTATAGCAAGTGGTTAAGCCAAACCACATGTTTCAGTTGCTTGAAGAGTGGTCATATTAGCAAGAATTGCCCAAAAAAGTCAAAGGTACACAAGTCAAAAGTCAAAAAAGGAAAAGAGAAGGTAGATGTTGAAGAAAATTAGAGGGAAAATGAACAAGATTTGGAAAAAGAAAGATGAGTGCAACACATCAAATGGAGGGATAACTTCACCCAAGAGGTCAAGTGATCACATCTTGTCCAACTAAGCAAGGATAGGTGTATGGGACTAATATACAAAGTTATATCATACATCAGTCCCAAGACAAAGAAGTACTGTAAAGAAGAAATCAGCATGAGCAAAGATGCCAAGTCAAAATTTGAAGTTTTTGTAAATATTACCGAGTTGTCCTTAGATGCTGAGTAAAGCTCTAGTGCATGTTGAGTTGCTAGTAGTGACTGAGTTGATAGTTAGTGCTGACTTGAGAAATGTCAATGGAAGCCAAGTGAATGAAATCCAATGGAAGTTGAGTCATGTTGAAACCTTTAAGTGCCAAGTTTACAGCTATATGTACTAAGCATTTAATGCTAGGTTTTGAAAGGTATAAGGCCAAATTTTGATCATTTTTATGCCATTCAAACATAGAGAAAAGACAAGAAGAGTGTAGAAGTGATCATACAATAACCTTGAAGCCATTTGCATCAATTTCATCAGTGATTCAGCATAAATTTTGTCGATCCAAGGTATTTATCTAGTGGCAAGCTATGTAGTGTTGAAGTTTTTAACATATTAAAACCCTAGTTTGGTATAATGACTTCTAGTTCCAAGAACCCCAAGGGAAAGGAAAGTCATGAGGTCTAGCTAGTTAGTAATGAAGCAAAACAACTTGAGTTTAGACCCATTCCTGAGGTAGCATACAAAAATGACCCTGTTGGCACATTGTCCATAATTCCACCCAAGGTTGTCATGGTGCAGGATGTAAGGAAGTGTTACAAGTACAAAATAGGAGTAGTAGGAGACCTTGAGATATTCCAAGCCTATGACAAGCTGTGTGATAACAAAATTTTGAAGGATGAGTTTTAGATAGTTGAGAAGAAGGGTTTGACCCATGCCCTAGTTTATCCCACAGGTTTCAAAATAGAATGGATACAAATTGTTCTCAACATAATTTACAATGGATGTTTGTGGTTAGAAATAGAACTAATTAAGATTACTAAGAAAATAGTGCATAGGGTTACAGGTTTCCCAACCCTAGATCAACCTAAGACCCTATGTAGTGATTCCAAAGAGGTCATTGAAAGGAATACAAGAGCTAAGTGGAATAAGAGGGGTATGTCAATTGATACTCTAACAAATCCTCTTCTAGATTTTGTAGTGAGACTGATATCTCATAAATTTTACCAATCCAATAGATTGAATAGTGTATTATGTATAGCTATTGATGTAGCTTACAAGCTTGTGAAGAAAGATCATACATATGATCTAGCAAAATTGATGTTGCAGCAAATAAATGAGAACATAGGAGCAATAAGAAGCTCAAAAGGTGCTCAATGCAAGTTTGGTTTAGTTCTTGTGTGCATATTTTTCTATGTCATGGAAAAGTTTCCATCAATAGGAAAGGTGAACTAGAGTCAAAACAAAATTGTAATCACTCAAATTAATGAGTACATTGATCAGACATGTGACAATTTTGAAGCCCAAATGATGAGCTATTTTGAGGATTTTAAGAAATCCATGAAACAAAGAGTGAGAATACTAGTTTCCCTAGTGGAAAAACATATCAATGATATATGCTTTTTGGTTGACATTGACTATACCTATATCCAGGAAACAATTCCAAGGGTGAGATGGCTAAGGCTATTAGGTTATAAACTTGATGTGGATGAAGCCTCAACAGTAATCACAACATTTCTTGCAGAAGAGATTGATAAAGAGGCTCCTCATTTTGGCACATATGATGTTGTGAAATCTAAAGTTGAAATAGAATTGAAGACAACATCTATAATTAAGAGGAAAGATAAATTAGTAAAGAATATAAAGAAGAAATTTGGTGCAGATATCAAAGGAGAAGCAAGTGCTAAAGAGGAAGAAGAAGAAGAAGATGAAAGTGAAGAAGAAGAAGAACAAGGGCAAGGCCTAATGGACTTGACTTAGGGCCAAGGAAGAAGAAGCCAAGGAAGCACCTACACAAGCCAAGCAAAAGAAGAGAAAGGCCAAAACTCAGCCTCTAGCTTAGCCCAAACCCAAGAAGGTAACCAAGCCTACACAAGCCAAACCAAGGGCACCAGTAACAAGAGCTACCACAAGGGCATCCACACAAAAGGCCAAAGAGAAAATAAAAGAGAAGAAAAAAGCCATTAAACTAACTAATGAAGTGCCAAAGAAAAGAAGAAAATATGTGGCACAACGAGACACTGATGATGAGGAGAGAACAAAGTCAGAGGATATCAACCAATTTAGAGTGGTAAGCCATCCTCCCAAATCTGCTATAGATAAAATTTGTGAAAATATTAAGAATGCAATTTTGAATGATTTGAAAAACCTTGATTTGAACAAGTTAAGTAGAGAAGAAAAAAACAAAATAGAGGAATCTGTATATGCCATGATGGTTGAATTCAAAAACACACCTCTAAAGCTAGACAATACCATGCCTAGGGAATTATATGAGATAATTGAAAACAAATGGCATTATTGTTTGAAAATAGAAAAGGAGATAAGATAATCTACCTTAGCACAAGTGATGCCTGACCTAACAAGAGGTCAAATAACAAAGGCTATAGTGAATAAGATAAAGGATGTAGTAAATAAGTCCACACAATTATGGAAGACAGTCTACAAGATAATTGATGACAAGGATGAAGAAGCAAATAAGGTAGAGGCTAGTGCCAAGGAAAAGATAGAGGAAAAGAAAGTGGAAGAGAAGTAAGAAGAAGAGAAGAAGGAGGAAGCAACAAAAAAAGGAGATGAAGAAAAGAAAGGAGAAGAAGAGAAGAAAGATGAAGAAGATAAGGATAAAGATGAGGAGGAAACACAAAAGGGAGAAGACATGAAAATAACTAAGCAATAGAAACAAGAAGAACAAAGTGTGCAAGACATACAAATGCCACCTCTAGCCCTCCTCATGTAACCATCACACTTGTAGACACAATAACTATCAAGGATGTTCCTAACAATTCTGCTCAAAACATCAATCCCTTAACTATAGAGGATCTCTCGAAGATCCTTCACCAATCCACTTTATAGGCATAATTATGCACAAATCCTATATTGGAGAGTGTAGATGTGTTACACAAGGTAGTAGTAGAACCAAAAAGAGACAAGGTGAAACCACAAGAACCACCTTTCATCTATATAGCTACTAGCACTAAATTTTTAATGCTTCCACCATCACCTCCAACAATTGCAATAATAGCAAGTGACACCATTTAGAAGCTGAGTGTAGAAGAAGGGAAGTCTAATGAGAAGGAGGATACATCTAAAGAAGAGGAGTAGGCTGTATTTCAAACACTAGTAGAGTTACCAAAAATAGGCACTCCTACAAAAAATCTTCAGAAGCTAAGCACTGAAGCCATACCTTTGCAAATCTCCACACCAGGCTCGAGTTCTACAAAGGTGACTAGGGTACTTCACTATGGAGACCCTGAGTTAGATGAAGAAATAGTCATACCTGCTTATGACTTAAAGACTATCACAATAGAGCAGATTACAAAGATGCAAGATGCATTAAATAGAAGAAAAAGGCAAGAAATACTTAGAAAAGAGTATAAACATAAGCAAGCACTACATGAGATAAAGGACATCTTTATGGATGCCTTTAGCTTGCAATCACCAGATGAGTCAAAGCCTATACTATAACAATTATTAGACATAATTGACCAGGTGACTAGTGAAGACTAGGACACAAATGTCAAACTCATGGAATGATCTAAAAGGAAATTTTAGGGAAAAGTAAATGAGAAAATATGAAGTGACATAACACTCCAACAAGTTGAATTGGTCAAGCAGATTGAAAAGGTCAAAACTATACTTGAGAATATCTTCTCACTGTACGAAAAGTTGTGTGATTTTTCCAATTTCACACAAGAGACAAGCCAAAGGATAATGAGCTTGGAGAGAAATATAAAGATTTCTAGCATGCAATTACCAAGAAATCCAGCTCAAAGTGAGAAGCATTTTTCCCAATCACTTCACACTCAAAGAGAATTAGCTACACTAACAAGTGAAGGGGCCAATATAAAGGCCAAATTGATGTAGATATAGTCCTCCATTACCCCACATTTGGAGGTCCTCCACAAAGAACAAGTCTATGCTGAAACTATTTTAAAGAAAGATCCTAATCTTTTTACATTAGATGGACTTTTACATCTTTCTATAGAGAATGCCATCCAAAATAAGTCACTAGACATTGCTTTGGAGAATTGGGATGCAACTCTCAAGATGATAATGGAGGTAAACAATACATTTTTGGCTAAATATGGTATTACTCCTTAGCACTCTTTGACATAAGTATCAAAAAGGGGGAGATAGATATAATGTTTAAGGGGGAGGATACTAAGTATTCTAGTAATAACATTCTTTCATTCATTCTTTTGGAGAATAAAAGGGAAAAGATTGTAGATAGCCAAAAAGAGGGAGATAAGACATAATGTGTAAATAGTACGAGGAAGAAATAATGTTTTGGGGGATATATGAATAAAGCTTGCAAGTATAGTTAGAGTAGATAGAATAGCTCAGAAAGTAGGTATAGGAAATAGAAACAGGGAAAAGACAAGGAGTATCAGATACATTAGCACAAGAATTTTGGTTTTAAGAATGAAATGGCACAATTAGCTCAGGGGGAGTTATAAGAATTTTAAGGTATATTATTCCTTGCAAAATTTTGAACAAGCTTTTGGAATTTTATACATATGCACAGATGAATAATGTCTAGTTAATTGTTTTTGACACTCATGTCAAAGGGGGAGATTGTTGGTCTCAGTTTGGTTTTGACATTTGAGTGTCAACACACTTAACCACTCTCTACATTGAAGTTGAGTATAGTATACATGCCGAGCCACAATATGTGTAGAGCTAAAATTCCAACAAGTGCTGAGTGACTTTAGGTGCTGAGCATTATATAGGTGCTGAGTGATATATAGGTGCCAAGTCATAGTTGATTCCAAGTGAGCCAGAACTATGCATGTGCTAAGCAAGACAAAATGTAATAGGTTTCGAGAAAACTAGGATCAAACATGTGCCGAGCATTAGTAGTCCAGTATGTCCCAAGTAACATAGAATTAGCATATGAGTTTGTGCCTTCAAAAAATTAGATGTAAACCATCTTTCAAGGGATAATAAGGATAAGAATGAAATTTTTATATTTCCTATGCAATCAACATGCAGCCAATAAGAAAAAAGGAGAAGGCATGCAACCAATGAGAAAAATGCAAGAAATGAGTGGGAATTCAAGATTCAATATGGATCATAGATCCATACCTAACCCTAAATCTACAAAGTCTTTATAAGAAGGCTTAGACCCCATGATTTTAAGTTGTAGAATAGAAGTTAAGTAAGTTGCTAAGAAGATAGCAAAATTGCAGAATAGGGAAAATAGCAGGGGCATCAAAGACTTAGTGAATTGAGCAACAATTACATATCCAATTGATTAGAACAGAACAAGGGTTACAAATAGATATCAGATCAAGAAAGGATCACATTAGAATGAGCAGATCAAGTTCCTAAAATAAGCAATTGAAGATTATAAGCAATTAGGTCAAATATTTCTAATACTCTCTAGCAATTGTATTAGATAATGAAAATCCTATAGTAATAGGTTAGCTTAACAAATATTTTGTAGATCCTTTGAAGAGGTGACTAAATCCTTTAATAGGGTCACACTTCATGTAAAGTGTTTGTAAATCCTTTAACTAGATCACTATTGACACAGTGTAAAGCCTTTAACATGGTAGGCCTTTAATAGGGCAGACCATCAGAAGTGGTCAAACAATTATTGTTGCAGTGATTTTGTGGGTATCATCCCCACCCCAGTTTTACCTTCTTATTCCTGGAGGGTTTCTGGGTTATCAAATTCTGGTGTTATGTGTTTACTTGCATGTGTTTACTTCATGTTTATTTGATAGGTTTAAATGCATGCAATTTACTTTCAGTTATTTGTTTTAAAGGATTTGAAAAGGTTAAGGTGTGTTACTTTTGATTCACCCCCCCCCACTCTTAGAAGTACTCTTCCCATTTGAATATTCCAACACAAACTCCCATGTTGTCAACAACTCATCACTACAACTATTTACTACATGCATTAACCTAAGTAAGCTTAAGTAATAGAATATATAACTAATAAATATTTAATTATTTGCTCTAACACACCTTTTTTAGCCACAAATTTAGATGAAGATCCATGATGGTCATATTCTCACAAAGGAAACATGAAGGTTTTTAACTAAAGTGAGAATGTGAGGGATTGACATGTGGATTTGTGGGACCAGTCTATGTTATGAGTTGCAAAAAGGATGATGTTAACATAAAGCACCAGATGGCATGTTTGGATTCACTCTAAGTATTATGTATAACAAAGGTTAATGTCTTTTCCTAGTTGTGAGATCAAAAGAAGATCAATGATTCTCATATCCTTGCAAAATAAAGGTGTTCAAAGTTTAACTAATGCAAGAATGTGAGGACTTTCCATGTGTCCTAGTGGGCCTATTTCATAACACAACAACGCATAGAGATCTTGACCATCCAGTATCAAAAGATCTGTGGGACTTGCATTCTAGCAAAATCAAAGTGCATGATTTATAACCAAAGAAAAAATGTGAGGAAATGACACATGTCTTAGTGGGATCACTTCCTAAAAGGAATGTTAAGAAAATAAGGACATTTCTTGATCGTCAGATACAAAAGGATCAAGAATTATCTTGATCTCACAGAGTGAAAGTGTTTAGGTTTTAACAAAAGTGACAATATGAGAACTCAACACATATCCCAGTAAGTAAAAGGTGATGCAGTATCAATTTTGAATTATAGCCATTGAATTTTTCCTAGATCAATGAAAAATTTTCAAATTCTTAGCATAACATGCACAATTTGACTATTGAAGCATTAATGGTGTTTCAAGGAAACCTTGTGTGAATTTTTTTTGCATAAAGTCTATAATCCATTCCTTGATCCATTACAAAGAAAAATAGATTTGAAGAAGAGTAAAATATAGATTTTATTTTTAGCCTCCATACAATTAACTATTATGAACAAATTGTCTTCCTTAGATCAAAAGATTTGTAAGTGCCTTGACATTGCTATGAAGAGTTTTTAGTTTCAAATATTTTTGAATTGATAAAATGCCTACCCAAAGAGATTTTTATGGAAAGATGAATTACCAACATAGAAATGTACATGATAATTTCCTAAAAAAAATGCCACTTCCTACTAATAAAGCAACATAAGGAAAGGAACTGGTTCCCAAGAACCCTAAACTGATAATTGATGAGGGTTTCTGTGATAAGGGAAACTAGAAAAGAGATGTAGAGACATCAATAGGTGGTTTGGAATTATTTAGAAAGTATTTGTTGTAGAGGAATCATGATACACCACTGAGCAATGTCTAGGAATTCAATGTTGGGAAGTTGATTGTCCCAGATTTTCATGGATGATGATCTACTAATAATGCAAGCAAAATGGTATGACCCTATGTTATAGGTTGTGAAGAACCTTGCTAGAGACAACCTTTTCAAGGTAATTACTGAGGTGATTAGAAAAGTTTTTATGCTAAACCCTAACCTTTCTCTACATGAATAGACTGATTTAGATGATTTGTAATCAAGGTATGATGCTAAGAAAATATACCTTCAAGGGGGACCACTACAAGAGCACTTTGCAAAGGTAGGGCATCTAACACTCGTGACACCTTCCACCCCAGAGCCCTTGTTGAAAAAGTATTTTAAACCTAGGGCATAGACCCTCTATATTTCCCTTTGCAAAATTTTTGGCATGGATGAGAAGGACGACATCCTAGGGTCTTTATTTTTTATGATTTCTCAAACTCTGGAGTATGGAATGAGCTCCATTTTCAATTTTGCATCCCATTTAGCTGAAGAGATACATAATGGGATTGGTATTAGAAAGGGTAAGGTTTATAATCCCTTTTTTTGGTATTCCTTTTTGATGTATATGTTTCTATACAAGGGTGTTTATGTGTTTGCTAAATACATGAAAACAAAGTGAGAAAAAGATGGAGAGAAGCTACCAATTTAGCTCTGGAGTGTAGATATGACTTGGGAAGTCACAAATGCTACTTTTTTCCATTTTGATAGGCATTTTGCATCAAATATGAGGATGTTTTTGAGTGGAGACAACCCTCAAATTCCCCAACCCTTACTGGAGCTAATCATGCCTAAAGATAATTCTAGGGGTATGAAAGTTAGTCACAACTAGGGAGACATTATCCCTTATTTAGTTTCAACTATATTTAGAGTGTGTTATTTGTAAAGGAAACCTCATGTCCTTCCATAAAAAGTTCCTTTGAAATTAGGAATTATTGAGTTCTTATGGTAGGTTGGAGGACTTGAAGAGAAGAAATTGGTTGGAAGATATAGGGGAACCATCTTTCCAAATTTTATAGTTATTGACAATTTTTGCTAACCAAAGGAGGATGGAGACATTTGGTTAAGTTTCTTGACAAATATAAAATGTCCCAATCTCATTCTCTCTTTATTGATTTAGAAGAATTTTATGAAATGTTCAAAGAAAAAAACTATGGCCAAATCCTATGAACAAATTTTTTACTTTCCTGAAGACATGATTAAAAATGATTTTTCTCTACAAGAAGATGAAGTAAAGAAAGAAAAATGGAGGGTTATAAGTAGGGTTTTGGAGTTTGTCAATTCCTTAGATAGGAAATATGACCCTTTGGCTAACATCAAATTGTAGTGAGATAAAGTAAATAAATTAATGAAACATTTTGTTGGGATTATGCAAACATTAAATGAAAAGAAAGAAGTACTATTAAAGGCATACCAAGATTAGGCCAAGCAGTTAGAGAGGAGAATGAAAAATAGGATTGTTATAACATTTAGAGAGTCCACCGTTAGTGCGAGTATAGCAAAAAGATAGAAATTGGAGGATAGGCCTCATGAAAAGTGGAAGAATATTCTCCATCCCAAACCCCATCCATTTTGATAATGAGGACTCCTTGAGGGAGCAACTAAAATAGATAGGGGGTTAGGATGATGTTTTAATAAAAAAATCATAAGTGAGGAGGGAATACCTGAAGAACTCCCAATGCCACTCTTAGCCCTCACTGTTGAAGATTTTAAAGGGAAAGAGATGGGTCCTATTATAGAACATGCTACTAGGAGATTTTTGGAAGATAATGATTTTTTGAAATCTAGAACCTTTATCAAATTTTTGTGGAGAAGAAATATAACAAATTTTGAGGAAAAATGCAAAAGAGAAAAGATAGAGAAACCTAATAAACAAGACTTTAAGATAGAGGAAGAAATACAAGCTAATTTGATGCAGGATTTTAGTCAAATAACCCTTTCAGGGGAAGGCAATTACTTAAATATACACATGTCCTCATACTTCCAAAATGGGACATTGCTAATGCAATGGTTTTTGATACTATCAAGAAAGAGAAAGAAAATAAATTTACCATTGAGGAAGAGGTCAAAGAAGCCCATAAATGGGTCAAATACATCAATGAATATAAGGCATTGCTAATATGGTCCATCCAAAAGAAGGACAAATCAAGACTATTAGAAGCTTCATATGTAGAGCACACATGAAGCCTAGTTGTATATAGAGTTGGGGAAGTGGACAATAAAATAATTGTTTGAATGAATAAAGAGGTAGTTGATTGTTGATATCTAATTGAAAAGATCATTATTGAAGAAGAGAGATTGTTTGCAAAGAGGAAGATTGTTGATAAAGAATATTTTCAATCATTTTTTTGTCACTGATGTCAAACCTACTATTTTCTAGAATGAAAATTGCTTATAAGATCCAAGTACTATCACTTAGTTGATTGATGAAAAGGATTTAATCAATAAGATGTAACAAAAGCACCTAAGGGAAAGGTTGAGTTATGGTTTTGTAATGAAGTCCAAGGATAAGTTAAGAGAATGATAAAATGATGTATTGATAATATACTTGAAGATACGAAGGTTGGCTACATTTAGAAACTCTAGAATAATAAGTTGTAACAAAGTTGTCTGAAAAGCTTGACTGAGTTCATTAGTGGGTGCTGAGCAAGCTAGTTCATGCAGAGAAGATTATCACTAAGTGCCAAGCAAATGCAAAATCTAGTGTGTGCCGAGTGAAATAGATGGAGCTGAGAAACTTCAAGTGTTGAGCAAGTAATAGGTGTCAAGCATTAGTAACAACTTAGTTGATGTTGAGTGAATCCACAATAGGTGCCGAGCATCAATAAAACATAGTTGGTGCCGAATAACATAGTATGTACCAAGCATCAAAATTTCAATAGTGCCAAGTGATTCATTATTTGAAAAGTCAAAGATTTTTCAAATCTGAGCTGACAAGTTTGTTACCTTGAACTTTGTGAACTAGATTTAGGATAAGGATGATGAGCTGGTGGCACAAAATTTTAGGTAAACCATTTTTGGGCAAATATAGGTGGATTCTTCATGATGTTTCTAGAAGAAACAAGATTATGGGTAGATTCATTGAATCTTACCTAATCCATTCGAATTGAAATTAAAAGTGAGAAGAATAGAGTGTGAAAATTATTTTAGACTTCTATTTAAGGAGTTATAGGTCAAGAAGAAAGAGTTGTTATTAAAGTGGTTGATAGGATGCCAAGGTGAAGGCATTGAGAGAGAGGAAGGAACATAGTATAGAGACTCTACTTTGATAGGTGACCACATAGGAGATTTCATTGGTATATCAAGTGTGGAGACTCAAGGAGACAAAGCTTGAAAGGAAGGCAAGCTATCAAAGCTATAGAAACTGAAAGCTAGGAAAAATTGTGAAGCTGAATTGAGATTTGAAATTTGTAAGTTATATTGTGAATTGTATCAGATTAAAAGCCCTCATTGTTACTCTCTAAAAATTGTATCAACTAGGGTAAAATCCTATGGATTAGGTTGGTTTAATAGCCATTTGTAAATCCTTTAATAGGGTGACATTCCAAGTGAGTGTTCTAAAGTCCTCTAACTAGGCCCACTTCTAACAGGGCGGTTGAATCCTTTAACCAAGTCACATTTAATAGTGTGTTGTAGCCTTTAACATGGAAGGCCTTTCATAGGGTATCACTTCAGAAGAGTGAAAATTGAGTAGTATGTTACTGCTGGTTTTTCCCAAATTGGGTTTCCACATAAATCACTATGTTATGTGTTGATTCTTCATGTGTTATTCTTGCATGTTGATTTTATAGTAACTTGTTAAGTAGGAAAGTTTAAGCTTGGATGCATGATTAGTCAAATGGGCTCACTATATTTGGTGAAAAAGTTTTATCAGGACATTTGGAATTTGAATAACTAATTCAACCCCCCCCTTAGTTAATCTAAAGCATTTCTAACAATTGGTATCATAGCCATCTATTGATTTGGTTTAAAGGTACTAGAAGCAAGAAGATCAAGATGTTCAAGAGAGAAGCTCCCAAGCTCAACTGTGATAACTTCACTACATAGAAAATTTTAATGAAGCTACACCTTGGATCAATAAGTGAGCATGCACAAACCTCAATTGAAGTAGAACATGTTGATCTAGCTATACCCACTGCAGAAGATATGAAGAAGAAGGATCACAATCAGGCAATGCTGGAGATTGCCTCTACCCTCAACTATGCTGAATTTGATGGCATCAAGGGATGTGACTCTGTATTTATGGAGGAGATTAGAATGTTCAAAGAGCAAAAAGAGAAAGCATTATAGGAAAGTTTGATGACATGAGAATGGAGGAAGGTGAGAACAATGCTCAATATGCCTCTAGAATGAAAGAAATAGTAAGTGAAATAAGAAATTTGGGTGGTCATTTAGATGATGACAATATTAATAGTAAATTATTAAGGATATTTCTCCCTATCTATGCTATTAGAGTTTCAGGCATACAAGAATTAAGATGTGTACCAGGAAACACACTAACTCTTGAAGGTATAGTGGGAAGACTCACTACATTTAAGTTGTCTAAATTTTATAACTATAGAATTGAGAATCTTGAAACTACTTTCAAGGTCAAGCTATCATTGAAATATAGTGAGGAGTGAAACCAAAGAAGAAGAAGAAAAAGGTAAAGTATGCATCCAGTGATAGCAGCACAGATGAAGAAGATGTGGAACAATTGGAAGCACTACTGGCTAGAAGATTTCAAAGAGGCAAAGGTAAATTCAAAGGTAAGATACCTATCATATGTTTCAATTGCAATGAAGTAGGACATATTGCTACGAGATGCACATAGAAAAAGAACTATAGAGAAGGAAACAAGAACAAGAACAAAAGAGAAGATGATAGTAGAGATTATAAAGACAAAGGCAAAAAGTGTTATATTGTTGAAGAAGAGGATTTTGATGAAAATAATGATAAGGTAGTCTATGTAGCCATGAAGGATGAGTTGAATCAAGATGAGGCAACAACACTAGTAATTTGTGTGAATGAGAATGATAGATGTATCATAGACAGTGGATGCTCACATCACATGACAGGAGACAAAAGTAAGTTTGTTACCTTTACTCAGTATGATAGAAATAGTGTTAGATTTGAAAATGATGCTCCATGCATAATCAAAGTAAAAGGTTGTATTAAAATTACAGAGAAAATTTCATGTGAAAATGCATACTATGTTGAAGGATTAAATTACAATCTACTAAGAGTGTCATAGTTAGGCAATGTAGGATGCAAAGTAGAATTTGGAAAGAAAACTCCAAAATCTATGATATTGATGGAAATCTAATAGGAAAAGGAGAACAAACTAGGAGTAATTTTTTTTACCTGGATATGGAAGATGCATCCTATCTTGTTGTTAGATTTGATGATGTGTGGCTATGGCACAAAAGGCTATGTCATGTCAACTTTGATAATCTGATTCACAGTAGTAAAATAAAGAAAGTCAGAGGTCTACCAAAACTAAAGAAGCCTGACAACACAATGTGCAAACAATGTCAACTAGGAAAGATGACCAAGTCAAGTTTCACAAGCAAAACCTACACTTCTAAAGAAGTATTAGAGTTAGCCCATCGCCCAATAGAAGTAAAAAGCTATGAAGGAGATAGATATATAATGTTGTTTGTTGATGAATACTCTAGGATGATGACTGCCATGTTCTTAAAGAAAAAATCTAATGCATTTCAAATGTTTAAGTGGTATTTGGCTAGGGTTGAGAAGGAAATAAGAAAGAGTCTGAAGTTCCTAAGATTAGATAGAGGAGGAGAGTTCACATCGAAAGAGTTTGAGATATTTTGCAATGACAAAAGAATTAAAAGACAAACATAAGCACCAAGAACTCTTCCATAGAATGGCATTGCAGAGAGAAGGAATAGATTAGTGATAGACTATGCTAGAACATTAACAATGGAGAAAAATGTTGCTCTAAAGTACTAGAGAGAAGCTATAAGTGCAACTGTCTACACCCTAAATCAAGTACAAGTTAAGAAAGGTACAAATGCAACACCTTTTGAATTATGATATGGCCACACACCCAGTGTAAAACATTTCAAAGTATTTGGTTGTAGATGCTATGTTCTTAAAGATACTAGAAATGGAAAGTTTTATGCAAAGTGTGATGACGACATATTCCTTGGATACACTACTAGAAGTAAAGCATATAAGTGTTTGAATACTAACACTAAAAAAATAGTGGAAAGTGCAAATATAAATTTTGATGAGCATGCAAAAGTTCAAGATAATGAACCCAACAAGAAACCAAAAGAGTACACATCCTTTGTATATTTCTATGAAGAAGAAGCTACCAGTCAAGTTGCAGAATTAAGATAATGCACATTTTGATTCTAAAATTAGTACACATTAAAGAGCTAATGAAATACCTAAAAGAGATGTGCATAGTGACCCTAAAGCTGAAAGGCCAAACATGGAAACAAGGATAGTACCAAGACTATCCAAGTATGTGAGAAGACATCACCTTGCAGAATAAATCATTGGAGACAAGGAAGCTAGACCAATGAAAAGGAACAAACTAAGGAATGAATCATGTCTACTAAGAAAGATTGAACCCAAAATAGTAAAAGATGCACTGTAAGATGACAATTGGTATAATGTTATGGAAGAAGAGACTGACCATATAGAGAAAAACAAAACTTGGACTTTAGTTCCAAGACTAGCTTATAAGAATGTGATTGGTAGCAAGTGGGTATTTAGAAACAAGCTAGATGAGAATGGTAAGATCACAAGAAATAAGCCTAGAGTATTTTGTAAAGGTTGTGCAAAAGAGGAAGGAATGGACTAGGGGGAAACAATTTCCCTTGTTACAAGGATGGAAGGAGTAAGAACACTACTTGCATATGCTGCTTACAAAGTTTTTAAAGTCTACCAAATGGATGTAAAGTTTGCTTTTTTGAATGATATATTGGAAGAGGAAGTCTACATAGAACAACCAGAGGGATTTGTTGATGACAACAATAAAGATATGGTTTGTAAACTGCACAAAGTACTCTATGGTTTGAAACAAGCACCTAGAGAATGGTATGAGAGATTACACAAATATCTTGTGAAGATAGGATTTGAAAGAATAGATGACAACAACAACTTGTATATCAAGTTAGAAAAAGGTAAAGACATTTTGATATTTGAAATCTTTGTTGATGATATAATATTTGGAGGAAAAGATGCACTATGCAAAGATTTTGCTGATCAGATGAAACATGAGTTTGAGATGTCAATGTTTGGAGAAATTAAATTCTTTGTTGGACTGCAAGTACATCAACTAAAATATGGCTTATTTGTGACCCAATCAAAACATATCAAGGAGATACTTAAGAATTTAGCTTAGAAGATTCAAAACTAGTCAGTACACAAATGGTAACTTGACATAAGTAGACCAGACATTGCATTAGCTATTGGAATAGTGGCAAGATTTTTTCCAAACCTAAGAGAAAATCATCTTATGGTAGTAAAAAGAATATTGAGGTACCTAAAAGGAACTAATGACTTTGGATTATATTACAAGAGGATTGAAAAGTTTGAATTGAAAGCCTACACTAATGCAAATTAGAGAGGCAATATTGATGATAGAAAAAGTACTAGTGGAGGAGCACTTTTCTTAGGTAAAAGATTAGTCACTTGGACTAGTAAAAAGAAAAGTTGTACCTCACAGTCCACAACAGAAGCTAAGTATGTTGTTGCTGCTATAAATTGCACCAATATCATATGGATCAAGCACCTATTGAAAGGTATGAAAGAAGTGGTAACTGAACCTATGATACTGTATGGTGATAACACACATGCCATCAACATATCAAAGAATCCTATGATGCATGTCAAAATATAGCACATTGCAATCAAGTATCACTATATAAGAGAATTGGTGGAAGAAAAGCAAGTGAAGATGGAATATGTCAACTCAAAGGAACAAATTGCTGACATCTTCACAAAAGCATTACCTAAAAATGCATTTGAATATCTTAGAGTTAAGTTAGGGGTGATACCCTATCCAAGGCTATTTAAGCAACAACAAGATTGCCTTGCATCAAATGAGTTGATTGTTGAAATGTTATAAATTGTTACAAAGGATACTTACTTTAGGTTTTTTCCTGAAGTAATCAAAGTACCAAAAGTCCAAACAAGTCAAAAGCAAGGTGATAGAGGGAGACATTGAAGTTCTTGCAAATGCTACAATTGCATGACAAGATGCTGAAATATTATGTCTTCGACATTGTTGTCAAAGAGGGAGAAATAGCAGTAACTAATCAAATTTACAAAATCAAATGTCAAATCTATAGAATAAAATGTGTAAAGGGAGAAATAGTAGCTAAGAGATAGAGCAAAACTGATCAAAGTGGTAAGCTACAAAAAAGAGGAAGTCATACAAAAATTGATCAGACATGTAGAGAAAGAAATGTGTAAAAGAAAAATAGTAGAAAATGAGAATAGAAAATAGCAGCTCAGAGGGAGAAAACAATGTAGACAAGAATTAATCAAAGAGAGAGAGTAGAATAAAAGATGAGAAGATAATGTATTATCAAAAGAGATATTCCTAATACTTTGAAAGAGGGAGTTACTTATAGAATTCTGAGGGAGTCACAAGCTAGTTTATGTTGTTGATAGAATGAACATTTCTTGATAAAGTTTTCTATTTGGCATTTGATTTACTATTTTAACCTATTTATCATTTTGATAACTTAGTTGATTAGTTTGGTTTTCCATCAATGCCAAAGAGGGAGATTATTGAGATTTGATTGAAAATATCATTATTAAAGAAGAGAGATTATTTACAAAGAGGGAGATTGTTGATAAAGAATGTTTTCAATCATTATTTTGTCACTAATGTGAAACCTACTATTTGTTGGAATGACAATTGCTTATAAGATCCAAGTACTATCACTTAGTTGATTGATGAAGAGGGTTTAATCAATAAGATGTAACAAAAGCACCTAAGGGAAAGGTTGAGTTATGGTTTTGTAATGAAGTACAAGGATCAGTTAAGAAAATGATAAAATGATGTAATGATACTATACTTGAAAATACAGAGGTTCTCTACACTTAGAAACTTTGGAAGAATAAGTTGTAACAAAGTTGTTTGCAAAGCTTAACTAAATTCATTAGTGGGTGTCAAGCAAGCTAGTTTATGCTAAGAAGATTATTAGTAAATACCGAGAAAATGAAAAATCTAGTGTGTGCCAAGTGAAATAGGAGCTGAGCAACTTCAACTACTGAGCAAGTAATAGGTGCTGAGCATCAGTAAAACATAGTTTGTGCTGAATAACATAGTATGTGTTGAGCATTAGAATTTCAATAGTGCCAAGCTGCTTCATTATTTGAAAAGCTAAAGATTCGCCAACTATGAGCTGACAAGTTTGTTACCTTGAATTTTGTGAACTAGATGTAGGATAAGGATGATGAGTTGGTGGCATAGAATTTTAGGCAAACCATTTTTGGGTGAATATAGGTGGATTCTTCTTGATCTTTCTAGAAGAAACAAGATTATGGGTAGATTCATTGAATCTTACCTAATCCATTCAAACTAAAACTAAAAGTGGGAAGAATAGAGTGTGAAAAGTATTCCATACTTCTATTTAAGGAATTATAGGTCAAGAAGCAAGAGTTGTTGTTGAAGTGGTTGGTAGGATGTCAAGGTGAAGGCAACGAGAGAGATGAAGGAACAAAGTATAGAGATTCTATTTCGATAGGTGACCATAGAGGAGATTATACTAGTATATCAAGCATGGAGACTCAAGGAGACAAATATTGAAAGGAGGGCAAGTTGTTAGAGCTGTAGAAATTGAAAGCCAAGAAAAATTGTGAATTTGAATTGAGATATGAAATCTACAAGTTATGTTGTGAGTTGTATTAGATCAAAAGCCCTTATTATTACTCTTTAACAATTGTATTAGTTAGGGTAAAATCCTATTGACTTAGGTTGGTTTAATAATCATTTGTAAATCCTTTAATAGGGTGACATTCCAAGTGAGTGTTCTAAAGTCCTCTAACCAGACCCACTTCTAATAGGGTGGTTAAAACCTTTAAGTAGGTCACATTTAGCAATGTGTTGTAGCCTTTAACATGGCAGGCCTTTCATAGGGCATCACTTTAGAAGAGTTAAAATTGAGTAGCATGTTACTAGTGGTTTTTTGCAAATTGGGTTTCCATGTAAATCACTGTGTTATGTGTTGATTCTTCATGAGTTATTCTTGCATGTTAATTTTATAGTAACTTGCTAAGTAGGAAAGTTTAAGCTTGGATGGTCAAATGGGCTCGCTATATTTAGTAAAAAAGTTTTATCAGGATATTTGGACCTTGAATAAATAATTCACCCCACCTATTAATTATTCTAAAGCATTTCTAATAGTTGATATTGGTATATAGGTAGATGTGAAAGATAAGAATAAATTTCTTGAGATGAATGCTAAATTCAAGAAAGTATTAGAAGCCTATGATGAGAGGAAAAGGAAAATAAGTGAAATGGATAAAATCATTTCAAACTTATAGAAGCACCAAGGATAAAGGTGGGGGAAGAACCCAACCACCTATTGATTGCATCCTCCCCTACTCAGCTACCTCTAACTAGACCTATTGTGGAAACCCCTAGCACACCCCAACATCTAGAATTTTACACTATAGATGAACTGAGTGACTAGAAAGCTAAGATCAAAGAAGCATAGGTAGAGGTGCAAATTTGGTATAAAGATAGGGTTAGGGACACAATTTTGGTTTTGGTAGATAGATTAAATTGGCTTCTTTTCTATTTAGAAATGTCAATGTTAGTAAATATTTTGAGAGAGTTAGAGAACAATGAGAATACCTTGAGGGGAATTTTAAATAGATGAATTAGTAGGGAGGATGACATCAGTACTCTATATTCTATTGTCATTGATAAAACTGATGATTAGATTGGAAAAACATATGACCAAGAAAATGAACTACTAAATTTTGATAAAAAAAGAGATATGTTACAAAGGAAATTGAGAATATGTTTCTCTAAATATCCTAGTAGGAATTTTTATCTTTTCCCCCATGTACTAAAAGGACTAGGCATAATAAAAAGTAAAGAGGAATGGGAAATGAGTTAACATAAATAATGAGTATTAGAATGAATGATGTTGTGAGTATAGAAAATTATATTTGGTTTACAAGAACTATTGAGGAGGTTGTTAAATTTTGATCTCAAAATGGTTTTAATTAGTGAGTGTATATATATTAAGTCATTTACTTAGTTCATGTTGAACAAGTAACATATACTGAGCACAACATATAAATTAGAGCATACTAAGTAAACAGTGAGTACTAAGCCACACATGTGCCAAGTCACTCATGTGCCAAGTAGAGAGTATGTGTTGAGTGATTTAAGAGCTGAGCAAGCATTACATGCCAAGTCATTTAGATGTTGAGTGACAGTATTGAAATCAGTATGTGCCAAGCACAAAGGACTTTAGATGCCTTGTAACATAGTTTTTTCATAGTTGTTTGTATTAGTATAAACTACTATCTAAACTATTTTTGAGTTGATTTAAACACTTAATTATGTTATTTTGGTGATAAGGATGAATCTTAATTTAGAATTACTATGCATTACATGCACACAATCAAGTAAAAGGAAGGTTTAAGTGGAAATATGGATGAATCATAGCCATTGACTCATACCTAACCCTAAGTCACCTAGGTCTTCTTAAGGAGGAAAAACCCTCAAATTTCTATGAGCGTGAAAGGGAATGAATGAATGATCAAGGAGAGTTTTGCATGCACAAACTAGGACATTCATGGTGACCAAGGTATTATGATCTAAATTATATTATAGAATCAGTTAAAGGAGAATAGAGGAAGGAAATAGTGAACAATAGAGAGACATCTAATCAAGAAGGATCAATAATACATTAGTTTATAGGTGATCTAACATCAAGAAACAAAGTGCTAATCACAAGATCAATGCTAAAAAATTCTAATAGATGAATTAGTTAAATCTCTTATCAGAGTAGTCCTAACAAGTTGTATTAAAATCCTCTAACAAGGTGCTTACTTAATAATGAGTTGAAGTCCTTTAACTAGATACACTTCTAATAGGGTGTTGAAATCCTTTAATAGGGTAATACCTAATAGTCTATGTAAGCCTTTAATAGGGCATACCTTTCATAGGATAGATCATGTTTCATGGTCAAATTTTGCAACCTTCATTTTATAGACTTTATTACTACAATAGTGAAGATTTGTGGGTGTCATCCCCACCCCAGTTTTACCTTCTCATTGGAGGGTTTTTGGGTAATCATATTTTGTGTCATATATGTGTGAATACTTACTTACATGTTTTAGATGTATGTGCTTTTCATGGTATTTTAGTTTACTTGTTGAATGTATGAGATGGATGTGTGGTGAATATTTTTATGGGTCAAAGTTTAAAGCACTGATTCACCCCCCACCTCTTAGAAGCTTACCTTTCCTATTTTAATTCCAACAATTGGTATCGGAGCCTTGTTCTCTAAAAGTGAAGCTTTGTAGCTTTGAGGAAAGATCTTGGAAATGGAAGTCTACAAGTTGGAAAAGATTATTGAGAACTAGGAGATTGAAATGCAACTCATTCTACATCATTCGAATGAAGAAAGAGAAGATCTAAAGAAATCATTGAGAAGAAGGAAATAAATTTTGATTGAGGAAAATGACACATAATACAAAGAGATGGACACTATAAGCTATTTGAAAATGGAGTCTCCAATGAATTTGATGCAACTATTGTAGGTCTAATGGAAAAGACTAGAATTCAAGTTGAAGAGATCAAAAATCTTAAGTTAGAACAAGAATCAAAAGCCATATTACAATGTGAGCTGATCAAATAGAAAAAGAAAGTAGTGGAAGAAAAAACCATGATTGAAGATGAAAAAAGAGTTTCAACCAACAAATTGGAAGAGAGATCATCAAAGGTAACTAGGATTGCTAACATTCATTTGGAAACTTTAGGTCAAATGATGATTGCAAATCATGAACTAAATGCAAAGGACATTGAGATCACAACACTAAAATTGCAGAATGAATAGTTGAGCAATCATCTAAAGAGGGAAAAGGAGTTTTCTGAAAGTTTCAATAAATCTAGTGAATCCATCAAGTATCTTGAACAATTGATGAGATCTCCTAGATTTAACAATGATACATCTGGATTGGGATACACAAGTACTAAAGAAGGAGAATCATCCAAAAGTGCTGAAGAAAGGAGTAACAAATTAAGTTAAGAATTCTAAACTTATTTTTCATAATTATGGTAAAAAAGAACATACTACTAATATGTATAGGAGCAAGACTATAAATTAGAATGTTAAGAAGAAAAGCATGGATCACTACCATAAGTGCAACAAACAAGGTCATTAGGCATATGAATGCAAAACCAAGACCATGTAAACTCAAATATTTGAAGGATATTTTTATAATTGTTAGAAGTATGGATATAGAGATTTTGAGTGTAGATTTGACCCAATGTGGTCATCAAACAAGAAAAAAGGGAAATAATAATGAAAACTTTTATAATTGGGATTATAATATAAGGTATAGTTGTCACTACTATCAAGAGTATGGACATGTTCTTGAGATCTATATTAGAACACACTTTAGGAGTGACTAAAAAAGGTGGTTAAGTCAAACCATATTTTTTAGCTATTTGAAGAATAGTTACATTAGCATATATTGTCAAACAAGGTCAAAGGCACCAAGTTGTGAGTTCAATAAAGAAAAAGGCAAGGTAGATATTGAAAATGTTAGAGATGTGATGAACATGACATGAAGGAGAAAGGAGGATTGCAACACACCAAGTGGAGAAGGGATCACTTCACCAATGGGTCAAGTGATCGCACCTCATCAAACTAAGTAATCAAGAGGTATGTGGGACTAATATTTAGAAAGGATGCATGATACATAAGCTCCAAGGATTTAGTTATGATGAGATTACATAAGTGTGAATAAAGATGCAAAGTGTTATTAGGAATGAAAGAAGAATCTTTAAGTTTTATTAGTTTTTCATGTTATTGTCAAGCATGAAAAATTTCCTATGGCTACCAAGTGAAATGCCAGTGGATGCCAAGATAACAGATTGGCTAGTTGAATTCAAGCTCGTAATGGTTTCTGAGTGAATAGAAACACATGTGGATGCTGAGTGAGCCATAAATCATTTGATGTTGAGTTTATAACTATGTAAGCACTTAGCATTAGTTGTAGTATTTTAAAGGTGTATTTGATCAATTTCTACTCATTTAACATCATTCAAATTTGAGAGAGAGCATGAAGAGCTAAAGGGGATCTAGAAATATCATTCAAAGAATTTGTAGGAGATTTGAGTAGTTGTTCGACATCATTTTATCAAGATTTATAAGTTATTTATTATATGCTAAGCTATGCTATTTCAAATTTCATAAACCCTAGATTTATATAATGGCATCTAGTTCATTCAAAATGAAAGGTGTAGAGGGAAAAGAGGTTTTAAATGTTTAGTTAGTTAGCAATGAGATAAAACCACCTATTTTCAAGGCTATTCCAAACATAGCTTACAAACAAGATCCCTCAGCTACATTATCTATGATACCACCACAAATTTTAATGATTCAAGATGTCAGAAAGTGTTATAATTTTAAGATTGGAAGTATTGGTGACATGGAAATCAAAGAGGAGTCTGGAAGAATATGTGAAAATAGAGTGTTGAGGGAAGAATTCAAGGTTGTAGAAAAGAAAGGTTTAACTCATTTCCTAGATTTCCTTAATGTTTTCAAAACTAAGTGCATCAGAGATTATTTTGAGTAGAATTCATGATAGCTTAGTGTGATTAGATAATGGGCCAATTAAAATCACAAGGAGAATAATTCATAGGGTAATAGGGCATCCAACCCTAGATTGGCCAAAGAATAAGATAAGTGAGTTGAAAGAATTTATTGAAAAGAACATAGGGGCTGTGTGGAACAGGAGGGGAATGACCATACACAAAATCATAGATCCCTTGATAGCTTTTGTAGAGAGAGTAATTGCACATAAGTTTTATCAATCAAGAAGATTGAATAGTGTACCCTGCATTATAGTGGATATGGGCTACACGATTATGAAGAAGGATCATACATATGATCTCACCAAGCTATAGCTACAATAATTGATTGAAAATATGGGAGAAATAAGGAAAAAAAAGAGTGCTCAATGTAAATTCAGATCTATTTTGGTATAGCTTCTTTAATGTATATAACACATTTCCTACATTTGGTAATGTTACATGGAAAACAAATACATATATTGTAGTTCAAATAGGAGAGCTCATTGAATAGTTAGGTGATAACTTTGATTTAGTAATGACTAGTTATTTTAAGGATTTCAAACAATCCATGAAGAAGAGATTAAGGATTTGAGTTTCATTAGTGGAAAAACATTATGATGATGTTTGTTTCGTAGTTGGTGCTAATCACACATTTTTTCAAGCAATAATTCCTAGAGTGAGATGGATAAGGCCATTAGGTTATGAGATAAATGTTGATGAGGCCTCTGTAGCAATCACAACATTACTTATAGAAGAAGTGGAAAAAGATGCCAAAACTTTTGGTAACTATGAGTTGGCCAAATCAAAGATTACTATGGAGTTGAAGACTACTTCAGTGATTAGGAAGAAGGATAAACTAGTGAAGAAACTAAAAGAAAAATTTGGTGAAGGTGTTGAGGAGGAAGAAGAAGAGGAAAAGGATGAAGTTAAAGATACTTATATTCAAGCACCATTGGTATTGACAAAAGGTTAGGGTAAGGATTAACAAGAGGAAGAAATAGAGACTATAGAAGGTGCCAGGGAAGAAGTAGCTAAGAAAGTACCTATTCCTATTGATCAGAAGAAGAGAAAGGCCGAGGCAAAAATAGTGATAAAACCTAAAAAGGTTACTAAACCAAGCTAGCCCAAACAAACAACACTTACCATAAGGGCTAGTACACTAGTCATTGCACAAAAGGCTAAAGAGAAATCCAAGCCTAGAGAGAAGGAAGGTGAAGCAAAGAAAAGACCAAGAAGAAAATATATTGCTCAGGCTAAATCTGATGAGGAAAGGACTAAATCTGATGAAAAAACTAATTCCAAGTGGTGATTCATAATCCATCTTTAGATCTAGATAACTTATGTGAGAATATCAGAAACAATGCTAATTTATTAAGTTTCTCTCACATTGATTTTGAAAATCTTGGAAAAGTTGAGAAGAATCAAGTAGAGGAGGTAATATATGCCGTGATGGCTACTTATAAGAAGGCTCCTCTAGAAATCGCCAACTCTATACCTAAAAGTCTATATGAAAGAGTTGAGCAAAAATGACACTATTGTTTGGATACAAAGAAGAAAATTAGGGAGACAACCCTCGCTCAAGTTATGCCAAAACTTAGCAAGGCACAAATATCTAAATCTATAAAGAAATATGCTATCAGGTTTGTACCTAAATATAGGGCATTCAACATACTACAACACAACATAGAGGATGCTATTCACAAGTCCAAACAAATGCGGAAAATCACATCTGGACTAGCAAAAACCAAAGATGATGAAGAAGATAACAATGAAGAAGGAATAGTTTAGGGAGGAATTGATATGGATGTTGATAAGTAGGAAACAATTGAGGAAGAGCAACAACAAGACTAGTGTACAAGATACACAAATGTTAAGTGCTAGCCCTCTACAGGTGATAAGTGTAAATACTAAAACTACTATAGTAAAGGATGTTTCTGATCCTACTTCTCAGAACATCAATCCCCTAATAGAGGAAGATTTGAAAAGGATACTTGTCCAATCTACACTATAGGCTAGAGTATGTGACAACCCTATATTGGTTAGTGTAGATGAGATTCAAAAATTAGTGACTATAACTACAAAGGAGAAGATGAAAACATAAGAACTACCTACAATCACTCCTCAAGTCACTTTTTTACAATATACACAACCCTTGGTTGTATATCAGAGGAAGGAGATAGTAGAATTCACCGTTAGTACACATAGTTGGCACTCCAATCATAGGAAATGTACCAAAATTTGCAATAGATAAGGTTGAGATAGTTGGAGAAGATAAGGTGGAAACACCAATCAATAATGAGATACAAAGTTGAACAGGTTAGGTAGATACACCTGCACCTCCAACACAAGATCAAGGTGTTATTCAAATCAATGAGGCAGAAAAGGACAAGCCTAAAGAGATTGATTTGACACCCAAGCCGAATGAGCTAGAAAAAATTCATGCATTGGTAACATTATCAAAATCTGACACTCCTTCTAGTCAAACTCTTCAAAGGCCCATCATAGATGCAACACCTTTGAAATTATTAGTACCAAGTCCTAGTTCATCCATGGCAGAGGAGGTAATAACCTATGGATACGTTAGCCTAGATGAAGAAATTATATTGCCCAAGTTTGATCTTGTAGAAATAATAATTGAGCAGGTAGGTATACTTCAAGAAGCCCTAGCAAGAAAGAAACATCAAGAACTACTTAGAAGGGAGCATAGGTAGAAGAAAGCTTTGCTTGATACTAAAGACATCTTCTTAGATGGATTCAGTCTACCTACTCTAGATGACACAAAGCCAATCATTGAACAATTGACCAACATAGTGGAAAGAGTAAGTGATACATACCTGGATACCAATGCCAAATTATTAGAATGGTTTGAGAAGAAATTTTAGAGTAAAGTAAATGAGAAGATATCTAGTGAAATAGCACTTACACAAGTTACATAGGAAATTAAGATAGATAGTGTGAAGAAGATACTAGAGAATATTTTATCTCTGTGTACTAATGATGGAGACACAACCAAAGTCTAGAATGAACACACAAGAAAAAAAAAAAATTATCAATGAAAAAAAATGCCGTATGGGCTTAGAATAGTATAATTCTAGAGAAAGAAATCCTTTGCATAGTACCTTCTCTCTAACTCCACTAAGAACTGCCTTTACAATGCTAGAAGTGTTTTTAAGTAAGCCCCAAATGGTTTAGGGTTAGGAATACATTCTAGAATATACCAGT
Organism: Cupressus sempervirens; assembly: GCA_028749045.1. Classification (NCBI taxonomy): domain Eukaryota; kingdom Viridiplantae; phylum Streptophyta; class Pinopsida; order Cupressales; family Cupressaceae; genus Cupressus; species Cupressus sempervirens. Next base: position 284,635,443 of record CM053789.1, on the reverse strand, counting down.
TGGAATCCACTGCCAAAATAGAAGATTCCATAAATCATGTTAGAAGTTGGTATAAAATTAGAAGAATCTAGAAATGGTAGTCCCACTTTTGGGAGGCATAACTTTTGAATCGTGACTCAAATTGATGAAACATTTACATTTTTGAAAATCTCTCAAAGTGCTCTACAGCCGTATGGAAGAGCTTAGCTTGTCCCCCATTTTTCAGCCCCATACAAGGTCATTTAGTGCCTTGAATCTAACTTTGAAGCACTCTTAGGAGGTCTCTAGGAAAATTAAAACCGTAATAACATTCTAACCGTAAAGCTTGTTGACCTAATTCTTTTTCTAGAGTACTTTAAATTACAAATATAATCATCTCTCCAACTTACACCCTCTAAATCATCATAATTTTGGCTCAATTACAAAATAAATCATTTTCTACATTTACACATATCCCAAGGTGCTTAAAAACTAATAAAACTCTAACCTAGAAAACTAATAGTAGAATTGTGAGAGTTGGAATCTTTATTTGACCCAAATGGGTATGTAGAAATGAAAACACATTAAATAAAAACTAACTCTAAGCATATTTTTTTGGGTGATACAAGATTGCCCTTACACCACTAGATGCTCCTGCATCAACTAAACTATTTAATCCTACACTCTTCACACATGAGACAAGGAATCACATTCTAAGATTGGAAAGAAAAATGAACTCATCAAATACAAAATTTCCCATGATTCCAGTTCAAATTGAGAAACACTTCAGGACCCTATTGCAAACCCAAAGTTAGTTAGCCACTCTATAAGCAAATAAAGCCAAAAAAAGGGCTAAATTTATTATCATCCAGACTTCATTGAATCCTCACATAGAGGTTTTACACAAGGAGTTAGGCTATGCCAAAACACTTATAAAGAAAGACTCCAATCTTTCTACATTATATGGCTTAGTACACATTGCTGCCAAGTTGGCCATCCAAATTAAGTCATTGGTAGTAGCTTGTGACAATTGGGATGCCTCATTTTAGATTATTCTTGAGGTCCATAAATCCTTTTTGGAAAAATATACTATTACTGTATGACCCATTGACATCAGTGTCAAAAAGGGGGAGTAAGAGCTATGGGGGAGCAGAGAGAGAAAGAATGGGAGAGTAAGAGAAAATAGGGAGTAAGAGCAAAAAGTAAGTGAAAGAGTATTAGTTGAGGTAAATCTACTCAGCATGAAATAATTTAATAAAGAATACAAAATAGAATAGATCAATCAACTCAGGGGAAGTTATGAGATTTTGAGGTATAAGTCATGTTGCAAAATTTTAATATTTCAAAATTTTGTATAGAAGCCAAATAAAATATGTTATGCTCATAAGAATAAGAGTATTAATACATGACCAAGTATTTTTGACACTCATGTCAAAGGGGGAGATTTTTGATCTCAAAATGGTTTTGGATAGTGAGTGTCTATACACTTAAGTCATTTACTTAGTTCATGTCAAACAAGTAACATATGTTGAGCACAACATATAAGTTAGAGCATGCTGAGTAAATAGTGAGTGTTGAGTCACTTAAGTTTTGATAGGATAGTATGTGACAAGTGATTTAGGAGCCAAGAAATTAGTACATGCCAAGTCATTCAGATGTCGAGTTACAGTATTGAAGTTAGTATGTACCAAGCACTAGGGGCTTTACATGAAGAGTAACACAATTTTGTCATAGTTGTTTGGATTGGCACAAACTACTATGTAAACCATTTTTGAGCTGACTTAAATATTGAATTGAAATATTTTGGTGATAAGGACAAATCTTAAGTTAGAATTCATATGCATTACATGCACCCAATCAGGTAAAAGGAAGGTTTAAACAACAATATGGATGAATCACAATTGTTGACTCATACCTAATCCTAAGTCACCTAGGTCTTCTTGAGGAGGAAAAACCCTAAACTTTCTACGAGCATGAAAGGGAATGAATAAATTATCAAGGAGAGTTTTGCATGTGCTTGAACTAGGACATTCATGGTGACTAAGGTATTATGATCCAAATTGTATTGTAGAATCAGTTAAAGGAGAATAGAAGAAGGAAATAGTGAATAGTAGGGAGACATCTAATCAAGAAGGATCAAGTATACATCAGTTTAGAGGTGATATAACATCATGAAACAAAGTGTTAATTACAAGATCAATGCAAAGACATTCTAATAGGTGAATCAGTTAAATCTCTTAACAAAATAGTCTTAACAAGCTGTATTGAAATCCTCCAATAAGGTGCTTACTTAATTGTGAGTTGAAGTTCTTTAGCCAAGCACAATTTTAACAAGGTGTTGAAATCGTTTAATAGGGTAATACCTAGTGTCTTTGTAAGCCTTTAATAGGGTAGATCTTTCATAGGGTAGATCATGTTTCATGTTCAACATTGTAACCTTCATTGGATAGACTTTATTATTGTAGTAGTGAAGATTTGTGGGTGTCCTCCCCACCCTAGTTTTACCTTCTCATTCAAGGGTTTCTGGGTAATCATATCTTGTGTCATATATGTGTGGATACTTACATGATTTAGATGTATATGCTTTACATGGTATTTTAGTTCACTTGTTGAATGCATGAGATTGATGTGTAGTGAATATTTTTATGGGTCAAAGTTTAAAGTATAGATTCACCCCTCCTAGAAGTTTACCTTTTGTATTGTAATTCCAACAATTAATGTCCACATATTCTTTGATTTCTTCTAGCAAGATTTTGATGAAATAAAGAAGTTAGGAAATGATATTTTGAAAAGAAAAAAAGAAATTCTCAACTTTAGCTGGCTAGATGACACTACTTTCAACAACTGGATGGTAGAGTATTCTTCAACATCACAACTACTACAGGTGACATTTGAGGATAAGTCTGTGGATAAATCAACAACTAAAAAATAACTACATTTTCTTGACAAATATACTCAAAAAACTAATGAGAGATAAGGAGAATTGAGTTCAAATTTTTTTGAAGAGAATGAAACCAAAATAATAGAGATAGGTGAGACAAGTCCTCAAACAATAGAAGGAGTTAGAGACATAATACTAGATGTGGTCAACGAAAAAGATAATCAATTGCTTGTTACATATATTAAAGTATCAAATCAAAGCATGAATAAAGAAGAAAAGGTGGCCCCACAACCTAAGGAAAAGCAAGAGGATAAAGAAAAATCATCAGGTGTTGTGGAGGAACAAGAAATAGACAAAACAGAACAAGGCCCACCATAAAGAAACAAATAAAAAGCCATTTTGTTTCTAAGAAAAAGGACATGAATGTTATCAACTTTCTCATGCAATGAGGAAAGTGACCTTTTATCTTGTATGTAATCTTTTTTTTTAAGGACAATTTTCCGTTTCCCTCTAGACCTAAATCTTGTTGCAACTCATACTATATAAGTGTGTTCCCAAGGCTAGAGAAAAGGCCCGAGATTCATTTTGCTGAACTAAGTATTGTTCATGTTTTGAGTCAGTCCATGCATACTCTAATTTTGTTCCAAAATTGAATTGAAAGTTAATAGTTTTTAGTCTATTTGTGTTGTTTTCTAATAGGGATAGTCTTTAAATTGTATACAATTTCAAAGAAATTAATACAAAATATAGAAAGCTGACTGTTCATCCTAGATCTTGTCTCTTCTTTTATCTCCATTTTTCTCTCTAAGATTTAATGGAAAAGTTTATTAAATTTCAATTGTAATTTGTTTTGGATTATATTTCAATTTTATTTTGCTAATATTCTAAAGGGTTATGTAATTACTTAATGTAAATTGGAAGAACTTTATGGTTTTCATTGAAGATTTTGGTAAGTATGAGATCTAGAAATGAACATTGATAATCTTTCCACAAAGTATCAAGATAAGATCCATAAGCTAATGTCTAATTCCTATTAATTTATGGCCTGATAGATAAGGTACTAGTCATCCTCTGAAGTTGATCTAGTTGGAATATTTTATACTATGTAAAAAATTTCATATAAAATCAATCATTTAATATTTTGTTGTTGAAGCTTGAAACATCATCTTGTGCTTGATTCTTGGAGTTTAGGGTATGATAAATTATACATTTATCATCTCTTTTACTATCTTTGAGTTAGAAGAATTAGGGGTAAACTATCTATTATTTTGGAATGCATGTTGAAATTCTAAATTTAAAATGAATAAGAATGAACTCCTAGGTAAACCTACCTGAATCCTATAGAATTCAAAGTGGAGAAGACCATTAGAGTCTTGTCATTTGGTCCTTTTATTTTTCTTCTCATAATGCCCATTATGGTCTTTACTTAATTCCTAGGATTTCTAAACTTTTAAGAGGTTGTTAAATTTTTTTTCAATCAAAAGCTAATAGAGCATTTGAGTGTTCATGTGCCAAGTGAATTAGTTTTAACATATTTGTTTGGAATTGCACAAAAATTGAGGTAAACAATTTTTGGTTGACTTATTGCTTTTTTTTAATGATCAAGGAGTAATTTAAGGAGTTGATTACACATTTCAAGATGGAACATTAATCCATATGCAAGGTGTTTATCCAATTAGAAAAATAGAAGGTTTAAGTGGTAAAAGTGAGAAATTTGGATTCTTGATCTTGATATAGAACCTTCTCTAATTGGTTTTATAAGGAGGATTTGAACCCTAATTTTTGTATGGTTAGAGTGTATGTGTAAGAAGTGAAGTTTAGATGCTTGAAGCAAAGTTTGAAGGTGATATAAGGAAGAGTGACTGGATATAGCAATGAAGTGTAGATCAAAGTTATATCATATTAGAGAAGGATCAAATAGTGGAAAGAGAAGATTTGTAATCAAGCATCACAATGCTAATCAAAGGATTAGGTACTGATATATTTTAATAGAGTGGATTAGGGTAAATATCTTAATAGAGTGGTCCTTATAGGCCTATGTAAATATCATAATAGAGTGATTTATTTATTGTAAGTTTAAATCCTTTAATCAAGTTAGATTGAATAATTCTTGTAAGCTATTAGTAGGACATATCCCTCATAGTATAGATTATCATAAGTGATCAAAATTATAGCCCTAACATGAAAAATTTGCTACTATAGTAGTCAAGATTTATGGGTCTCATCCCCACTTCAGTTTTACCTTCACCTTGGAGGGTTTCTTGGTAACTGAATCTTTGTGTTGTGTATTGATAATTTACTTTCACGTTTATGGTTGTGATTAGTAGATTATATCTAATACATTATTGTAATATATGTTTATGTGATTTTTGATATTGATGAGAAAAGGATTAGTGGTGAAAGATATCAGTATGATAATTGATAAGAAGGTTAAAGTTTTTATAGATCTTGATTCAACCTCCCTCTTATTATCTTACTTTCCCAATATAATTCCAACAATTAGTATTAGAGCACTAGTTCTCTTAGTAGAAGTCTAACCACTTGAGAGTCAAGATCTTGGCGATGGAGGTCTATAAGCTAGGAAAGATCATTGAAAACCATAAGATTGAGATAAAACTTATATTGCAACAACTTGAATCAATAATAGAAGAACTAAGGGAATCCATAAAGAAAAGAAAATAATTGACAATCATGCATAATGGTACATAATATCAGGAAGACACTAAAGGTTTACTTGATGATGGAAATTCTAGTGAGAGTGATGCAGTATGTATAGATCTATTGGAAGAGAACAACAGACTAAATGAAGAGGTAAGAACACTAAAGAAAGAACATGAAATCTAGTTAATAAGATTGTGTGAAGTAATTGAACAAAAAAAGAAAGATAAAGAGGACAAAATTAATATATCTACAAGACTTGATGAAAACAACAAAAAAGTATAAAGGCTTACTCAAAATTAGTTTAACATGGCTAACATGTTGCTCCTTAAAACTCAAGAGTTCAGTAGAAAGGATGTATAGATTGTAAATTTGAAATTTGGGAATGAGAATCTGAAGAATGAACTGAAACATGAAAAGTAATTCATTGAAAGGTTGAAAAAACCTAAAGAATTGTGAGATATTATGAAGAGATGATGAGATCACAAAGAAGACCCCATGATACATCTTATCTAGGCTATTTCAAGTACCTTACATCTTCAGAGGAAGGAGAATCATCAAAGAGTGGAGAACAAAGAAATGAAAAGCTAAAGAACAAACCTACATGCTATCATTATGGAAAGCTCATACGTCAAATATTTGCAGAAGAAAAACCTTTAGCCTAATTTTATTGGTAACTATTTTAATTTCAATAAGTAAGGACATCAAGCATATGAATGTAGATCCAAAGCTAGCAATACACTAGTTGCACCTAAATTTGAAGGTTATTGCTATAATTGTCAAAAGTATGGACATAAAGCTCAAGAATGTAGATAAAAGGAAAAACCTAAGTAGACACCTAAGAAGCAATAAAATGTACCTAAGAAAGGAAAAAAATTCAATTGGGATTACAATACATGGTACAAATTTTAGTTATGTGGTAAGTATGGTCATGTTGTAGTAAATTACATCAAGACAATTTTTAGAGGCAAATCCAAGAGTTGGATGAATCGAGGTTTAGTTTTTTATAGTTGTCACAAGATTGGAAATGTGAGTAATAACTATAGGACCTGATAACCAAATCCTCAAAATGAACAAAAAAAAGGAAAAGGAAAAGTTGATGCAGAAGAAACAAGAAATAAAATGAATCAAACATGGAGAAAGAAGGATAGAGATAACCACAGTGGAACTAGTGATGTTGAGATTACCCAATCCAATGGATTAGGTGATCACACTATCTCACATTAAGAAAAGAAGGTATGTGAGGAATTAAATTTTAAATGATTTATCATACATTAGTTCCAAACATGTGATGAGGTGAAGTCCATATCCACATGAGATAAGATGCATTAGGATAGTTATAAAGTGTGAACCAAAGAAAGTGCACATATACCAAGTTGAAGCATATTTGATGTCGAGTATCAATATTAATGTCTATAGTGATTGAGTTAGAATGTTGAATGAGTTGGGATTGACAATTGAAATGAAATTATGATTGATTTGGTATATCAATCGAGCTAGTGAATGAAGAATGAACACCAAGTTGTCATTAGATGCTGAGACAGTTGTCATACAATATGTGTATACCTACTATATGAATAAAACATTAAATACAAGGTTATTGTGATCATTTGAGGGAATATAGTGAATTTTATGTTCCTTTCTTCATGCACCCCACAATTTAGAGCTTGTAGAGTAAGTCCAAGATGATTCAGAATAATTTGTGCGAAGTTTGCAAAGATCTTGTACATGTCATCAGAAAAATGGAGCAAAAGTAAGTAAAGTTTGAAAAACATATTTGAACTGAGTTTGGTTGCTTTATAAAATTATTTAGGTTTCATAACCCTAGTTCTAAATTACATCTTCTATGTCTATAAGTTGAAAGGAGGCATTGAAGGATAGTAATGCCCAGATTGTGTGAAATGATACATGGCCACACCAAAGTTCAAAGATTATCCTAAGATCATGATGACTGGAGATGCATCTTGCATGTTCTCATCTATGCCTCTATGTGTTATTATGGTACATGATGTGTGATCTTGTTACATTTGAAAGATAGGAGAAATTGGAGATTTTGAATTTAGGAATGCTTACGACAAGCTATGTGAAAATGGAGTTGTAAGGGAAGAAAACAAGATAGTTGCCAAGAAAGGGATTACTCGTGCCCTAGCCTTTCCAAAAGTCTTCAAGGTTAAGTTGATCAAAATAGTTTTGAGTAGAATTCATGATATGAAGTTGTGGCTAGAAAATGGGCCAGTAAAGATAACAAAATTGATCATCTGTCAAGTCACTAGTTACTATACCCTAGACCGAGTGAAGACTGTATGATGTTCAACCAAGAATGTAATTGAGGAACTCATAAAGACTAAATGGAAAGGTGGAGGGATGTTAATTGATGGTATTAATGATCCTATTATAGTGTTTGTAGTTAAGGTAATTGCTCATAAATTATATTAGTCAAGCTGAATGAATGGTGTACCTTGTGTAGCTATTGATATGAGTTACAAAATTGTTAAGAAGGACCACATATATGATTTGGCTGAGTTGTAGTTGATTCAATTGGCAGAGAATTTGGGAGACATAAGAAAAAAAAAGAATACTTCATGTAATTTTGGTTCACTTTTGTTGTGCATATTCTTTTATGTTAAAATTTTATTTCCTACCATTGGTGAAGTAGTATGGGACAAGACTAGGCCTATAACTGAGCAGATTAGTGGTTACATTGAGTAATTAGGCAAGAATTTTGAAACAATCTTGGGTGTTTATTTTAATGAATTCAAGAGAAATATGAAGAATAGGATGAGAATTCCTCAATCGATTGTTGATCATTTTTATGATCATATATGTTTCATGGTGGACACTAACTACACTTATGCTCAAGTAGTAATACTAAGGGTTGCATGGTTTAGACCGATGCAATATGAAGTAAATTTTGATGAAGTATCTATAGTAGTGACAACATTTTCATTAGAAGAAATTGATAAAAAGGCCAAGAAATTAAAACTATAAAGATAAAGATGTAAATGTACAAAAAGGTTCCAAATATGGATAGAAAAGAAAGAAAATGATTGAATATTTAGAAGGAAAACTTGAGAAGGCACCCCTACCAATCACAAAAGGTAAAGGGGAAGACCAAGAGAGTGATGAGGAAGATATGAATGAAAGGGTAAGGAATTGGTGGTTTTCAAGCCTTAGGCACCAAAAGGAAAGAAGGTCATCATAGTTAATCCTAAAGTTAAGAGGATTTTGAAGAAAGTGGTTACTCCACCCTCCTCTATGCAAAGAAGAGTCACTAGACAAGGATCAAAGAAAACATCTCCTATGGCTACCAAGCCCAAGAAAGGAACTATAGATATTGCCAAGATAACAAAGGGAAAGTCTCCTAAGAAAAGAAAAATAGAGGCTAAAGAGACCGAGGAGAAAGATAATTGTAAAGCCTAATGAAGGAGGAAGGACAAAATCTAATGATCCGAGTAAATTCTAAATTATACCCAAGAAACCTCCTTATTATATAGAAAAGGTATTAGAAAATATTCACAGTTCAACATGCCTTTCTAGATTTAAGTATATAAAATATGTTTCTTTAGATAAAAGAGATAAAGAAAAAGAAGAACATGTAGTTTTGTATATGATGGTAAATTTTAATTATACTCCCATTGAGTTAGGTAAAGAATTTCAAGTGGAGTTGTATAAAAAAATGGATTCTAAATGCAAATGAGCATTATTTACTAAGAGACAAATAAGAGAAACAACTCTAGCCCAAATAGTGCTAGATTTGAATGAACAATTGTATTAGGCATTTATGGTGATTGAAAGTCAAAATTTGATAAAAAGGGTGAAATCAAATTCATTTCTCAATGAGAATTTTTGAGAGCTATTTATGCAGAATGATCTTAGTGCATCTGAGTGATCTGAGAAAATTACTATTGTATATTTCTATGTCTTTGAATACTATTCTGAGAAAAATGCCATCCACTAGTAACAAATCAAAGAAAGCATCTGATATGTTGGTTCAAGGGATAGAATAGAAGGCACCAAACTTCAAGCTGAGTCCAACTATCATAGAAACCTTAGATCCAATAAGAGAACAATATCAAATTCCATTAAACGTACTATTGATAAATGATATTCATTCACATTTTTTTTTCCTATTCAAGATATTGGAACACTAGAAATGGACGAGTCTTTGAGAAAATTGTGTGTGAATGGTGTGTTCAAACTAGAGCATCAACACCTTGAAACAAAGGGTTTGACTTACATTCTGCATATGCCACGAGATTTTTAGATCAAATGGATAAGATTTATTCTTAATCATGTGCATAATGGTCAATTATGATTGGAGCAACCTATTATGATAACAAAGAAGATGATCCATAGGATCACTGGTCTTCCTATGCTAGCAAAAGCTGAAATGACTAAAACCCTAAGTAAGGTCAAACTAGAAAAGAAAATCCTCACTAAGTGGGATGGAAGGGGAATGAAGATTAGCTGTGTTATAGATATGAAATTGAAATTCAAGATACATGTCATCATGCACAAAATATATAGCTTGAGTAGACTCAATAGTGTATCATGCAAAGAAATAGATCTCACATACAAAGTGGTAAAAAATAACATATCACTCAACCTTGTCGAGTTGATGCTAAATCAGTTCAACAAAAATATGGAGAGTATAAGAACTTCAAAGAACAATCCTTGTAAGTTTGGTTCACTCTTAAATTGTCTATTTTTCTATGTGCAAAAGTTTTCCCCATCTAAAGGTATAGTCATATGGAGGGAGGGTGCACCTCTTCTTTATTAGATTAATGAATATATATCTAAAATGGGAGAAAAATATGTTAGTATTATGGATAACTACTTTGATGCATTTTAGGACAAGATAAATGACATATTTAGAATCCCTATGAAACTTGTTGATGACTAAAAAGATGATATTCATTTCATGGTTGATAGTGATAAAGTTTACATTCTAGCAGTAAGATTGAGAATTGTATGGGTCAAGCCTCTAGGTTATGAGATTAACATTGATGAAACCAAGAACACTATTGAAGCACCATTAAATGAGCCTCTTGACCCAAAAGCTACATACTTTGGTACTTATGATGAAGCAAAGGCAAGAATAGAACTTGAGATAAAACTCCCTCATGCAGTCAACAAAGGGAAGAAGAGGATTGCAAAATTTAAAGCTAGCTCAACTATTCTATTAATTGGAGATACAGGTGATGACATTGAGGAAGATGAAGAGGAGTCAGAGGAAGAAGAACCAGTAAAGAAGAAAGGTAAGGTTATTATAATCAAAATTGCAAAACAATCTACTACAATATTCACAAGGAGGGCATCCAGGAAGAAACAAGGTCGAGATGTAATCTTCAAAAAGCCACCACCCACCTTTCAAGAAAGGTTTAAAGAAATAGATTCAAGAGTTAGCATAACAAACTTCAAATAACTAAAGTATAAAATAAGAACTACAAAGGAGAAAAATAAAATTGAGGACATGATAATGTCTAAGATGGGAAAATGGAAATATTCTCCAGACTAGGTTGCTCAACAGATTCTAAATGTTTTGATGGAGAAAGTTAAGCCAAGATGGGAGTATGCAAGGCAAATTAAAAAAGAAATCTATGAGCAGACCTTGAGGCAACTCATGCCAAGCTTGAGTAATAAAGAGGTAAATGAATCCATTAAGAAGAATGAATAAAAACTTACCTTGAGATTCAACACTTGTTTTATATTGATGAATGAAAATTAACATGTGGTAAGGAGTGCTACCAACACATGGAAGAATATTTTCAATCTTCACAAACAAAGTGATTTTTTGGTTCATGTTAGTGACAAGGATGAAGATGATGATGAACATGACATGGATGAGGAAACTAATGATGAAGAGTTAACACACTATGAAATATAGATGATGAGAAACAAGAACAGGAAGCTACCAAGGAAGATTTACTTGAAGTTCAAAACATAGAGGAGACTGACCTTGAGAAAATTTTAGCAATGGTCATAGCCTCACTTCCTCATTCTCTAAGTGAAGCATTGAAAATATTAATCCTAGAGAAAGCTACTACAAAATTGATTATGTCAAGCATTGTATGTACAAGCACTCAATCAATTTTCGCACCTGTTTAGCTTAGTATTTTATTGATAGAAGTGACAAGCATTTCATCTACTGAAAAGAAAAAGCTTCCTCCTCCATTAGTTTTGGTGACACAAGGTATTCCTTCAATAAGTGTAGTGTCTACTTTTTCTGCTAGTCCTACTATTTCTACCATTGTTTCTATTCCTAGCATGTAAATAATAATTGCAAGGATAGTTGTGATCAAGCCTCAAATGAGTTCAAAATTTTTGAGTAAAGGCAAAGAGAAAGAAGAGGAAATTGATCTTGATGAGGAGATTGCTATTCTTAATTAGGACATCTCCAAACTTAATCCTAATCAAATGCATATATTTGGAGAGCTACTTTAGAAGAAATCTAAGTAGTAGAGGCTTAGAGAAGAAAGGAATAAAGAATTTCAAGTTCTTTAAGATGCAAAGAATATTCTAGCAAAGGCACTCAGCATGGAGATTGACACTTCTCAACCAATTTTGGTTCAATAGTCAAGAAATTAAACAAATATTTGAATGGATAGGAGAAATTGTTGTAGAGAGTAGAGAAGAAATTTGAGAATAAGGTTTTGGAGCTTATTGCATAGAAGATTACAATTTACCAAGTAGATTTATCTACTATTCTAAGCTCACTAGAGACCTCTTGCAGCAACGTGACTTCATTATTCGATAAACTCTATGATACTTCAATTTTCACCAAATAAATTAAAGATAAACTTTCTAAGATTGATGAAGATCTTAAGGCAAGTGCACATTAGTTGCAATATGACCCAAGTTATAGCTCTATCCACTACACAAAAATTAAATTCTTAATTGATATGCAAATAGAATTTCTAAGTGAAGAAGATAGAATAAGAGCTACACTGGTAAACATATAGGGCATGATTCTCCCAAACAAGAATGCATTACAGAAACATATTGCACATGCTAACAGCCTCATCCATGATAACAACTTCTCAATTATAGAGCACAAGATAGAACTTTCAGTAGAAGTTCAAGTTTCATTTCACACATGCAAGGTGTTGCAATAAAATTGGGACAAGACATTGGCATGGATTCTAAAGGTACATTCAAATTTCTTGTCACATTTTGGCATTACTATATAGTATATAGCATATATCTTTGGAATTAATGTCAAAAAGGGGGAGATGATGTATATTGCAAAGGGGAGAAGACATAATATAAGATGTAGTTTACATAAAGGGGGAGAAAATGTATATATCATATGTGAAGACAAGAAGATTTGAAAAGATGTAAAATATATTATGTGTATATATATGTATATATATCCTAATCAAATGCATATATTTGGAGAGCTACTTTAGAAGAAATCTAAGCAGTAGAGGCTTAGAGAAGAAAAGAATAAACAATTTCAAGTGTTTTATGATGCAAAGAATATTCTAGTAGAGGCACTCAACATGGATTTTGAGACTTCTCAACCAATTTTGGTTCAACAGTCAAGAAATTCAACAAAGATTTGAATGGACAAGAGAAATTGTTGCAAAGAGTAGAGAATAAATTTGAGAATAAGGTTTTGGAGCTTATTGCATAGAAGATTACAATTTATCAAGTAGACTTGTGTACTATTCTAAGCTCACTAGAGACATCTTGCAACAACGTGACTTCATTATTCGATAAACTCTGTGATGCTTCCATTTTCACCAAAGAAATTAAAGATAAAAATTTAAAGATTGATGAAGATATGAAGGAAAGTGCACATTACTTGCAACTTGACGCAAGTTATAGCTTTGTCCACCATAAAAAAATTAGATTATTAACTAATATGTAGGCATAATTTCTAAGAGAAGAAGCTAGAATAAGAGCTATACTGGTAAACATATAGTGCATGATTATCCCAAACATGGATGTATTGTAGAAACTTATTGAACATGCTAAAAGTCTCATCCATGATAACAACTTCTCAATTGAAGATCACATGATATAAATTTTAGTAGAAGTTCAAGTTGCATTACACACATGCAAGGTACTGCAATAAAATTAGGACAAGACATTGGCGTTGATTCTAAAGGTACATTCAAATTTCTTGTCACATTTTGGCATTACTATATAGTATATAGCATAAATCTTTGGCATTAATGTCAAAAAGGGGGAGAAGATGTATATTGCAAAGGGAGAAGACATAATATAAGATGTAGTTTACATAAAGAGGGAGAAAATGTATATATCATATGTGAAGATAAGAAGATGTAAAAAGATGTAAAGTATATTGTGTGTGTGTGTGCGTGCGTGCGCATGCGTGTGTGTATATATATATATATATATATATATATATATATATATATATATATATATATATATATATATATATATATATATATATATATATATATATATATATATATATATATATATATATATATGGTGGAGCATTATCATATTATACATATGTACAGATACTCAAAGAAATGTTTCCTACAAAAGCAATTTTGAAAAAAACTTCAAAAATAGAGTATGCTACTGAGTTGAAGACACAAGATGAAGAATAAAAAGTGTTTTGAACTTTTTGAGTATTTAGTTTTGACTGGTAAGTGTTTTTGTCACTAATGACAAAGGGGGAGATTGTTGACATTATAGTCATGTTTGTTGTTAGTGACACACACTTATTCATACAAATAGTATCTATTGAGATTATTGTATAGTTAACAGTGTTAACCATGCATTTCAGGCTTTTCCAAGTTCTACAGTTGCTATCGAGTTTAAGGAATAGTATTTAGTTTGTGCCAACTAGTTTCTACCATGATGGTGATCAACAGTGTAAACTAAGCTTTATAAGGTTTATTGATTTTTTTAGTGAAAACCAAACTATGCAGTGGTTAAGTTTGTAGTTATAGTGATGTGAGTCTAGTGTTGAGAGAGCCACTCTATGTTAACCAAGTAATTTAGTCTATACTGAGATCATAGTGAATATAGTGTTGACCAAGCTATATAGTGTCAACCAAGTGATTCAGTCTATATGCCAAGTTTTTTAGTGTTCACTGAGTCAATAGTGCAAACCAAGTTTCAAACTACTTTCTAGCAATCAGTATGGATCAAGATTCTACATCTACTGAGTGCATGACCTTGCCGAGCATTAACAATGGATGTCAAGTATCAAAACCTCACCAAGCTAGCCTTTAGAACTAGATTTCTTGTAGTTAGGATGACTATGTGTATTTTTGTGTAAACATGTATTGTAGCTGACTTTGTTGATTTGTAATTTGGATTGGTATATATGTAATGTATTGTATCACATCCAAATATGAGAAGATATAAGTATGATGTAAATCTAAAGAGCAATAATTTTAACTAGAAGACTATTTTGTATAAGTAGCAGCAAAGTTTTATCTATCATAGGAAGGTGATCATTACACTCAAAGAAATCTCATTTAGCAAACCAAATTGTAGATTAGAGATCAATCACTATTTCATCCTAATAGGTCAATCAGTTAAATCCTTTCACAAGGTAGACTTAAGAATCTTTTGTAAATCTCTTTACTAAGTGCATACTTTATTGTATATTTGTAAATCCTTTTGCAAGGTGGACCTAGTAGTCCTTATTGCTCCTAATAGGGTTGATCATAAAAAATAATCATTTTAAGCCTTAATAGGCCAACTTTATACTATAGTACTAAAGCTTGTGGGTATCATCCCCACCCCACTTTTACTTTCTATTTGGAAGGTTTCTGGGTCACCATATTAGGTGTCAAAGTGTTATGAATGTTTTAATGCTTTTAGTTTTTCATGCATGGAATTAGTTTAGAATACACATAAAGGATTAATTAGTGAGATGAAGGATTAAGTTTTATTGGTTATTGATTCACCCCTCCCCTCTCAAAAACTTAGCCTATCATAGATATGTCCAATAGTCATTATCATACCCAAATTTGACATTGATAATCTGACATTTGAACATATGCAAATTATGCAAGATTTGTTGGCCAGAAAGACCAAACAAGAAGAAATAAGGAAAGAGCTACAACAAAGACAAGTACTACAAGAGATTAATGATATTTTCCTTAAATAAATTGATATAGGAAACCTTGATGAGAATGCTCCTATTATATCTCAATTGATTCATATTGTGGAGAAGATAAATAAAGATGATATAGACACAAATGAAAAGCTAACAGACTCGAGTTCTACAAAATTTGAGAAGAAAGTCATTGAAAAGGTCTCTACTCAAATTGCAATAAGGAAGGCACATTTGTCAAACCTAATCAATATTATAGATGATGTTGTAAAGAAAATTATTTCTCTGTAGAAAAAGTTGTATGATGTTGAATTATTTACAAAGGAGAATCAAGATTTTATTGATAGATTGTTAGTATATTTGAGAGAATCAAAAAATTCTTTGAACATGCACCCAAGTTATTGTTCAAATTATTTCAATAAATTAACTTTTTCCCAAGGGAGATTAGCTAAGATAGTGATGAAAGAATAAGGGCTAAACTTATCTCTACTTAGACAATGTTGTTACCTCATTTAGAGGTATGCAGAAAGAGCTTATAACAACCAAGGAGGTAGCATAATGAGATCCAAATCTCTCAATGGCTAAAAAATTATTTGATCTAGTTGCAAAACTAGAGATCAAGATTCAATTACTAGAATTAGTTAGAATGGTAGGTATCATGCACTATTCATGATACTAGATCTTCACAAACCAGTTTTAGACAAGTATGGTTTGACCCCTGCACCTTGTAGATGCTCAAAAATGGTTCACATCTATGGTTTCATCACATTTTCATACTAACTCATTCCATTTTCTCATTCCACTAACTCTAATCTATTCCCCAACTTGACCATATCTCAATAGTGTCTGTCATCATTCGTATCCTCTTTTACATCAACTTCATATCATTTTGAAACTATTTTAAATCAACTTGGAATCATTTCAAATCAACCCAAAATCACCTCAAATCAACCCAAAATCACCTAAAATTAGTCTTAATCAACTTAGAATGTGTCAAACATCCCAAAGCTATCATCATTTGTCCAATCCTAGGCAATGTTGTGGTTTTCAGTGCCTTGGAAACCTATCAATCTATCAAATCTTATCAATCTAACCTTAGTAGTGTCATGGCTCTTAGTGATAGGTCAAACTATCACTCACATCATCTAATCTTTGACATTGTCGAGTCTCTTAGTGTTAGATCATGGCATTTTCAACCATTCAATAATATTGACAGTGTCCATCGATGTTATTTATCAACCAATCTCACTATTGTAGCATTTTACAATATCAGTAAAATGTTACATGTCCTTGTTTATGTCATGTGTCCTTGGGATGTTATCATTTTTCATCAATCAATCAATTTGACCATGGCTTTTGTCTATCCATCATCATCCTTGTCAATCTAAATTATATTTTCAATTCATCAAAGGATACTATTGTACTTATTTAATCAAATTGGCCAATCATCTACTAATCTTCTCTATAGGATTAAACAACCCATAATTTAATCCTGTCATTTCACTAATTATTCTTCTAAACTAACCTTCTCAATTAATTGATATTTTATTAATTAATTGGTTCATCACTCACAAACCATAGAAATTCTGAATTTCCTAAGTCATATTTTCCACCATTAATTCCATTTTTTACTAATTTCATTTCTGTGGAATAATGGATTTTTAATTCAAATATTCTACATGATATTGACATCACTGTGACGTATGCACATGAAACATCATGGATCCTCTATTTACACTTGGCTAAGATATGTCATAATCCATATATTCTTATTCCTTATTCACATCCATATTTGGCTTCCATTATCATAGATTATTGGCTTTAAGTAGGTTTGAGGTGTCACATGATGCATCATAGATCCTCTTCCATTTTTAGCCATGTTTGGCTTCAAAGCATCATGCAATCCTACATTTGGCATCCCGTGTCATATGTGTCATGGATTCTCAAAGGAATCTCTTGCCAAGTCATATATCCAAGGTGAAAAATCCAGTGCTCTCGTCTTGTATGTTGATTATAAAATGAGCATTCTTCCTCTCATTTCCTGTCCCTAGTTTCTTAGTCCTTTTCTCTCTCTCCCTCACACTAAAATCACATCTTCTAGTATTCTCATAGGATTATCACTATCTTAGGATTTTTCTTCCTAATTATGTGCATTATACACAATTTGGAGCTACATCATATGGAGAAGAAAGAAGGACATGGGAGCTACAAATGAAAGAGGGTGTTTCTAACTTTGTGTTACTTCCTTTTTGTTTATTTGGCTTTCATGGTAGAGTAGAGGGTGTCAATGTATGATTATTGAGTTTGTGATTTTCTCATAATATGTTATAAATTATCTCATTTTCTAGTTGTACAATTGGTGAACCTGATGTGAACATGCTTAACTAACTTGGGTTTCTTGTGTTTGTGATCATAGGTGCAAGGAAGGAGCTCACTTAGAGGGGTATAATGCTTATTCTCTCTCCTTAATCACACCTAGTCTAATTAGGGGATCTAGTAGTATGATTTTATGCTCTCATTTATCCATTCTATTATATTTATATCCTATAGTGCACTCTACTTTGTTAGGGCACACTTGGAGCCTCTAGGAGTCAGTTTTAGGGACCTAGGAGACAACATAACCCCCATCTACTATTCCTAGCTTACCGGCTGCACTTAGAAATGACCAACTACACCATTTTGGGCCCCAAATACAGCATGGGTGTAGGCTACATTTTTTGAGCACAATTGGGAGAGTAGATTTCAAAATTTCACTTTCTAGGTATTGTTTAGGGTCGATTTCCCCACACTTTGCAACTGGTCTCCCAACTATGCCCATAAACAACCAATGATGCCCTTCTAAGCCCTAAGTGCACCATGGGCATATTTATCACTTTTTGAGCACACTTGGGGCATTCTGAGCCATTCTAGCCTTCTGGGGTGTAGTCTACTCTGTCAGAGCGCACTTGGTTCATAGAAAGCACATACATAACTAAAAATTTTCATCTAGGGTTTCTATTTCTTTCTAGGACCTAGGGTAGATGTTTTTGTGTTACTAATGGTCTATTTTTAGCATGTGACAATCATTGGATGAAGACATACCCATTACAAACTACTAATTATTGTTTGTAGGACATTGTCAAAGACCCTATGTGTTTGTCTAAATTATGTGTGTGGATTTCCTAGAGTAAATAACACTTTGTTTGGTGCTTTAAAATGAACTTTTTCTATTTTTATTGGTTTGTTTTTGGTGTTTAAAACCCTAGGAGTTACATGGACATATCCTCTCCTCTTACCACTCATGGATCTTGGGTCTAAGAGAAATTCGTGTGACTTCTATAGGAAGCCTGCCTTGGACCAAGATATCTGATATTGGATATGCTAGGGGATGACTTTAGAGTAGTAATGGGCCAAAGCTAGGTCAAAATTCCAGCCACTATATAAAACTCAATTATGGTCATGTCAGCATTATTGCTACATGATAGCTCTCCTTTAGTACCCTTGTGGTGCATCAAACCCTGGTTCTCGGGGTTGGGAGACCTTCTGAGGAAGTTTATCATTCACTTGCTGAATGGAATGCCCTTACTAAAAATATTGTTTTAATGGCCAAAATCCTTTCTATCCACTGGCACAAGGGGTCACCCATGCCCATAACGTCATGCCCAAACTACGAGGGCAAAAACACACAAACACACACACTTTTTTTTTTGCTAATAATTAATAGTCACTAAGTCTGATACTTTTATATCACAGTGAAAGAATAGGTTCACTACATTTCCTCTTAAGTTTAAAACCATGAAAATGAATTAATTGTTAAATTTGAACTCTCATAGTTAAAATGATATTGACATTCATTCCACTATTACATTACTTATACATCGTCATATTTAAAAATATTGAATAACAACTTAAATGAAAAAGGATCTAATAAAATTGAGAAATTAAATCAAAGAACAAATTTGTTTTAAAATAATTGTCACACCTAAACATACACATAACTATCCTCTATTTAGCTTTGATCAATATTAAACTCTTAGACTAACATCAGTTGACAATCTAACTAATTTATTGAAAAGTCCCAGTTAATAACCTTAACTAAATCAAAATTTAACTACATTTACAATACTAATAAAATCAGTAAATAAATAACTTAACATTCTAACTTAAATAAATATTAAAACTATCCTAACATCTAATCCTACTAAATTAATACTTAACCTTAATCTAAATAAAATTATACTATACTAAAGGGAATAAATTAGATAACTAATAATAAATAAATAAATTCACATTAAAATTGTTTTAATTGAAACATACTAATTCCATAAAGGAGATGTTTAAAGTTAGAATTAATTTATTATCCTAACAACTAAAATTCTATTCTATACTAACATCTCCCTAACATAAAAATATTATGTAACTGCCCAATATCACAGATTAATTACTAATCTAATCCTATTAAAGAATAAAACCTACATTAAAGTTCTAACTTAACATCTCTAAAGCTAGCCTAGACTTCCTACCTATACCCTAGGCTACCTATAACACCCACTAGCCACTACTTGGCTAACCTCCTTAATAACCCATGCTGCCCCAAGCGTACTGTGTTGACGTCAGCGCAGTCTTGTCCCCACCCTGCGTGGGTGATGGCTTATAAGCCATGTGCAAGAGTTGGGTAATGGGAAAAGTGGGTTGAGAAGCTAAGGTGGAAAAAATATAATTAATCTTCCTTCCTTTTTGACTTTCTTTCCTACTCCAAATCGAAATGACATGACATGAATGTCATGTGTCAGATGAGATGAGCAGGTGGTCGGATAGGCAACCTAGGCCTTTAACTTGGAAGAGGAGGAAAAGGATTTGCAATAGATAAAAAAAATATATAATTAAGGTGGGTGAACTTTTAAGTTATATATATATATATATATATTTTAAAAAACATAGAGTCCAAGCCTAGTGTCTAGACTACTAGCAGCTTCAAGGAGTTAAATGAAAAAGTTTTATGGTTGAGGCATACAATTACATATTTTAATTTCAAATGCAATTGATTCAAATTATTTTTATATGATTTAATATTAGATTTTAATTGCAAGTCAAAGGAATAATACAGAGAATATTCTCTGTGGCAAAAGAGGGAATTATTTTTTTTTAATGTATTTTCCAGAGAGGTTTTTCACTCCTGGAGATGCAAATATTTTTTTGAAGCCCATTTAAGACTAAGTGGTGACATATTACTTTGCTATAATTATATTATCTTAAGAAAACATTCTACCCTAAGGACTACATGGATCCTTTAACAAACAAACTAACAAAGATGAGAACAAGGTTATATTTTCTTCTTCTGCCAACAATCTAAATTTATCAATCATACTATATTCAAGGTGTGTGTTTCATGCTTTAAAATTTCAAGGAGATACAAAATCTCTTAGTCTAATTGATTTGTTCATAAGGAAAATTTAACAAGGAAGAAATAATTTGGGTTCTCAAAGTAGGAATTCTAATTCATCTAAATACTTATACATCAATTAGGAAGTTTCATCATATCAAACTATTCTTCGCTAACAAATTAAAAACTTGAAATATGACAATTCAAGACATTAATTATTATTCTATTTTGATATGCATCCATCCAATTTAAGATTTACGATTAAATCACATGACAAGCAATTATACTCAACACCAATTTTATTGGCCAACTTGATTCAAGGCTCAGCTGGGAAAGAACCAGGAAGAAAACCCGGCTTCGTTGCCATTTACATCAAGTTTAAAATACAATTTACAATAGGATATCAATCCCAAATTTCAACAATTTAATCAAATTTTCTTCATGATCATAATCAAGGGATTTATAATGTTTTCTACAACTCGTTTCTAGAACCATGGAGGAAACAGAATTTGATCAGGTGACCAAAGGCATGAACAAGAACAATTCAAAACATGCATATTCATACAAGGTTTTCACAATAAGATCCACAATGAATCAACACTAGGGAAAGGTGGATTCTTCCAACAGGAGAAGTCAAGCACAACACCAAATCAGATGCCCAATCGGGACTATTAACCAAGAACTTTTGTTCTTTCATTCAAACATGCCATACTCATACCAGGTTTGTGCTGACAGGTAGGGGCCCATAACACCCTACCCTTTCTCCCTCTTCTCATCCCGAGAAGAGACTCTACACTGGTTGGAGTCCAACTAAAGAGACCTTTCCCAAAATTGGTCACTTCTGCCCTCTCCAAGGGTGAGTAATACCAAAACACCCATGCAAAAAAAAATCTCAAAATTGCAAACATAAACATGAAAGGAAAACATCCAAAATAACATGGTTTTTAAAACTTTCCAACATACCCACAAACATACAAACATTGAAACAACAACAAGGTAGCATAAGCATGAAACAAACATGGAAACTGAATAAGGAAGATGAGAATTTCCTACCTTCACAAGAGGTAATGGCAAATGAACAAGTTTGAGTAGAGTTTCCCTTTCCTTCCTTCAATCTTTAAGAACTCTTCTCTAAATGTAGAGATTGGGTAACCACCTCCACAAGTCCAAGAAGGGCCTCTAAATAAGCCTCCAACTCAACCACCCAAAAGGAGCAATAACTAATTCCACCCACTAGCAATTCTAGAAACTCCTAACTCAACCTACACTATGGTTAAACCCTAAGTGGGGATGAGGTGAGGTAACTCAAGATAACCATGGTCAATTTTCGCACAAAGGAAAAAAGAGACTTTTTGAGTGACCTCAAAAGTCAATAAAAGGGGCTTAGGGGTTGGAAAAGACCCCTAACCCATACCCATACCCTTTGGGTATAATTATATCAAGTTTTAAGCCTTAGGAAAGAGGTTTAGAGCCAAATAAAATTGAGGAATAAAATAGGACCTTCTAACTACTCTAACATGCAAATTAAGCACTAATCTGGATTAGGGATGACTAACCTCAATTAAGAACCTAATAGCAAACTGACACTAACTTAAACCAACTTGGTCCAAAGGTTAAACAATTAACCCTAAGCAGCATGCTGAAGAACATAACCAGTTTACGAGTGTCACGCGACACTAAAAGAACATAATTATGAACATTAACATTCACTGAACACAGAAGATACATACATATATCTCACAATACAACACGTGAATTATGAACAAGAAATTTTCCAAAATTACCACAAAGAGATCAGTTTTGTTCCTCTGTAGGGTTTCTTGGCTAAAATATCTGCACACTCATTGGAAACATTAGTAGTCCACAAAAATCACATGTACATATATGTAATCAAAAATTCACATAAATTGAAACACACATCAATAAGCGTTTCTTCATCCTGCTAAATTCTTAAAAATTTAAAATCTCTTAAATCAAAGTATCCATCCTACATTTACTGATTTCATCAACATACATATACATGAAACATTAAAAGAAAGTCATCAAATATATCTGAAAGTAACATCACACAACATAAAATAATAAAGTATGTTCTAAGCATCAGATAATGTCTTGACATCTCGAGTCGTGAATATCAAATAATAGTAATGTATCACTATGCTACGATGGGTCACGACGAGGCCT
The DNA here is from genome assembly GCA_028749045.1 of Cupressus sempervirens. Lineage (NCBI taxonomy): Eukaryota > Viridiplantae > Streptophyta > Pinopsida > Cupressales > Cupressaceae > Cupressus > Cupressus sempervirens. The sequence continues at coordinate 284,612,346 of CM053789.1, read as the reverse complement.
CACACATAAAGACATCCTACATTCTCACTATCCTTAGTAGAGACAATAGTCCCTTGGGAAGTCATGCCTCTTGGGAAGCAGATCTTGATAGCCCTAATAAGTGAGTGCATTGTAAGGGGGAGCCTGTGGTGCCAAGATCCTAAGTTTTCCACTATGGATAAGCATGGCTAAACTTTGGTTCAAGTAGGAATTCAATGGATACCGTCCTAAAGCCTAGGTTGTGGTGTGTTTGTTCATTTTTAATAACAACTATTCTTGTCTTATTGTGTCTTGCATGTGTGTAAAACATTAATCAATATAAAAGCCAAATTTCAAATTTATACCTTGGATATCATTTGAACCTTGTCAAAACATTACACATTGTCAAAAAATTACAATCTTTGTCAAAACTTTGCAAACTTTGGTCAAATACATTCAAGACTTGGAAACATGGCAACTTGTGATCCTAAACGTGCTTGACATAACATAGATTTCATTTTTGCATAGAACCCACTTGCATTTACCCTAGTTTGAGACTCATAATTGCATCATCTAGGCTACATCTTGCATCTTTAGTCATCATTTAGTATCCCTCATCTTTCATATTGCATTCATTAGGGTTTAGTGAGCATCCCTTAGTCAATGCATTTCAACCTCAAAATCTATAGCTTGCATCTCCCATTTACATTTTTTCATTTCTCAACCTTCATCTTGAAAAATTTAAGCATCATTCTAGGTGTCTTAAACTTATTCTACACCTTCATCTTGGTCTTAGCATCGTCCTCTGCTAGTTATCTCACTATGACATCAATCTAGAAACCCTAGCACTTAAAATTGCCTTAGTTTCAGTCCAGTTTACCAACTGCACCCAAATTGGCTCAAACTACACCATAAGTGTAGTTGGTACTATTTGAGATCACTTTCTGGTCTAAGGACCCAATTTGGGCTTCCTGACAACATTCAAAGACTTTAGAGGTGTCCTTAGGTGCCTTGATAGCCCCATATATTAGCATGTCCTAATCTATATTTTGCATGTCCTAACCTTCATTGTATTCACTTAGGACATCATTCCTTAGGTCATAAGATTAATTCTACATCTCCTATCTAATTATAACATCAACCCTAGCATCTTAGCTCTCTGGTAGAACAACTTGGCAACGACCCAACTTAGAATCAACAACCATTCAATCCAGTCTCCCAATTGCACCATGAAACTACCAGTTGTACCTAAACTAGTCCCAACTACACCATAGGTGTAGTTGGTACTATTAGAGTGCACTTAGTACTATCAAAGAATATTTGGGTACCTGTATGACTATTTTGGGCATCCAAACTACAATTTGGGACCCTAAAATTGCATTTAGAAGCCTCTATACATCCTCATTCTGCATATGACCCAAAACTGCATCTTGCACCCAAAATATCATTTTGAATCTTAGGAAACTTCCATATTACATATCTAATTATCATAGCCATCATTTTAGGCACCCTAAATGTCATTTTGAACCTAAAACCTTTGAATTTGGTCAAAAATCTAAACAAATTATGTGTCCTTGAGTATCTCCTAGTGTTGATGGATGATGGATTTGGCTAGTCCTTTTGTCTTTTTTATCATTTTTCTTTGGTCAAAATTTGTCTATGTCTTGATGGATTTTACCTTATCATATTTATTAATTTTATCTTTTTGTCTTTTATCACTTTTTGGTCAAGATCCCAAGTCCATCTTCACAAGGTTAAACTCTTAGACAAAATACTTTCCAAAGATTTCACTTAAGTTCAAAACCTTGCATATACCATTTTCATTAGCATTATCATATTCCTAGTCTCCCTAAACATAATTTTGACTTACCCTAGTGGTATATCACCTTCATCTTACATTGTTCAAATCCCCAACATCATTCCCCCTTTCAAACCCTATTAACATGTTTATCAACCAACTTGTCTCCTTGATGACTTATCCTCATTTTGCATAACACAAATGTCATTATCAAGCCTAGCACACCATCCCTTAAATAGTTCATGTTGCATACACCAACCTCTAACATCATTACCAAGTCCAAAATCCAACCTTAACCTTCATTTTTCATACTTTATACTTCATTTTGCATACCCTTTAGTCAAAATCCCAAAATGTCATTCACATAGTTTCCCTAGAATATTTGTACCTTTCGTATCAAAACCCTATGCTATTTGGCACTTTCCTAGGTTGCATAACATCCCTAAACACCTAAAAATCCAAAAAATACTCATATCTTGCATACCCACATCCTAATTATCAATTTTGTCCTATTTTACCAATTGCACCCTTGTTTTACCAACTGCACACTTTAGGTGCATAGTTGGTAATTTTAGTGCATAGTTGGTAGTTTTAGAGTGCACTTGGTAATTTGAGATTTCATTCTAGGTTCCAAATCCATAATTTTCAATTCCAAAGCTTGCATTGCATCCCTAAACCTTAGAAAACACTCAAAATGACTCAAATCATTCATATTTTGCATTTTAGTCATGCTAGCACCTCTGTTTACCAATTGCATATCTTCTACTTACTAGCTGTTTACCTTCAGGGCCCCAAGTGCACCAAGGGAACACTTGGCACTATCTAAGAATAGTTGGTATTTTAGGTGTGCACTTGGGAGGTAGGGAGTCCATTTAGGTTTTCCTCCACTACATCTACATCCTTAGGTATCATGCCAGCACTCACTAGGACACAATAAGCTCAGAGACCTAAAGAAATTTATCAACCCATGTTTTCTAAGGTTTCAACACAACCAAAACTTCATCCAAGAAAAAAGAAGAGCAAAAAAACCCAAAACACATTTGACAAAGACCAAATTGAGGCATCAAAACCTTTACTTGTGGACCCCTTAAACATATATCCATAAGATCACCATAATCAAGAGATGGCACAACAAATCACAAGTAACATGCCTACCATGAGCTTTCCTTCAAGCACTTCCCCTACACATGGGATGGTTCAATGGAGTCCTAACTTTAAACCCATATTTGTACTGATACCACCAGGAGGAGGAAGCGTGCCAACCACAATCGAAGATGAACAAACACACTCCTTTCAATTTAGCAAATCCAACACAAGTACCTTCAACCCTAACACATCAAAAAAACAAGGTACTATACACCTAAGTGATGACCTTGACACAGATTATGGCATTACTAATGAGGCATGTCAAGATAAAACCTTTCAAAAGAACTTTAAACTTTTGGTAGCCCAAGAAATTATCAAATTCAACCCAAACTTGGAGGGGCCTAAGTCCAAACATCAAACCAATCCTACACTCAAAAATGTACAATGCATGATCAATTTGGACTTAGATAAGGGAAAACCAACTTTGGAGTTTTCAAATACAATAATGGCACCTATAAGGTCTTGTTAAGAATCAACCATCAAAATCCTCCAAAGTACATTTGAGCACATTAACATTAATCCCTTGTTTGATGAACCACCACCAATAAAGGGAAACAAAAGTCTTCCTAAATATCCCAAAAGGACATTAAAATTTGATTTGAATCACATGATGGAAAAACAAGATGTGCCTAAGGGGACTTGTACTCTAGGGATGCCAAACATACCTCCTTTGGAGGAAAATCAACAAAGTACACCTTTGCTCCTAACTCCTCCAAATGTTATAATGTCAAATGTTATGGAGCCTCTCATGAGTACAACATGTGAAAAATCAATTACAACAATCCCTATCAACATACAAAGGAAAAATCTTAATGACATTACACCCATTCGCAAAAGGAACCCATCACATTGTCAAGTAAATATGATGTCCCAAGGAGAAACCTCTAACACACAAAGGTACAACCCAAACATGATGATCAATTCTCAAGGACATAACTAACTCCCTTGACAACATAAACCTTTAGTAGTACAAGGACTTAATGTTTCCAACACACATTCAACATATCAACAACAACATCAACCACAATAAAAACAACCTCAAGTGGTGCAAGCATCCAACATCCCTAACACACAATCCAATGCAAATCCACTTGACTTACATGCAATGTACCAATAAAAATTCCAACAACAACAAGCCATATTTGCTAAACAACAAGATTAACTCAAACAATAGTTGGAATACCAAAGATACCTTGATTAAAAAATTGTCTATCAACAAAACTTGTTGCAACAATAGCATGTGCCACATATACCTCTACAAAAATAGTCACATACATCATCTCACATGCAAGCAATAGAGGTATCTCAACAACAACCACAATAAATGGCACAACAACTACCACAACAAATGGCACAACAAAAAAACATGGTATGACAATCGTAGTCAATATCGCAACAAGTACCGCAAAAAATACCACAACATGTAGCACAATAGAGACCCTTCTATTTTTGAGGTACCAACATACCTCCACCACCTAGTGACACATCACCTGGCTCTTCAAACATAGAAATGTTAGAACTGAGTAGACATAGTTCTTGCCATAGCAAGTGATCTACTCATAAACAAAAAGAACTTGAAGAGAAAGCTATTATGCAAAACATTAATGAAGAGCTATTACAACAATTCAAACAACTTTCCAAACAAGTTGAGGCATTGGGAGTCCAAAAGAAATAGGCTCTATGTATAGAAAGGGATCTACATCCTAATCCATTTGATAAAAGTCTATATATTCCTCCATTCCCAAAACACTTTGAGGCTCCAAGATTTGAAAAATACTAAGGTAAAGGCAACCCCATTGATCATATTTTAGGAATTTTGTGCCTCTTATACCAAACAAAGTGATGAGCCCACCTACCTAATGAGATTTTTCCCTCATTCTTTAGGTGGAGCCACACTTGAATGGTATTCCAAACTTCCTAGTACTATCAAATCTTGGTTAGAGTTAGCAGACAAGTTCATCTCCCACTTTTCCTTTAACATTAAAAATGAGGTGATACTCTTTGATTTGTGCTCAACTAAACAAAAGATAGGAGAACCTTTTATCACATTCTTACTATGCTGGAGAGGCTTAGTTAGTCAATGCTCACTAGACATTCTTGAAGAACAACAAGTTAACCCGTGCATTGAAAACTTAATCCCTAACTTAATGTATGAACTCAAAATCAAAAGTCCAAGATCCATTTCTAAACTGATGAAAAATGGGTCTACTATTGAAGATTCTCTTATCCATAAGGGAATCCTCAAGATGAACAAGCAAAACACAAATACCAACTTGTTTAATGACAAGAAATTTTTTTTCTCCAAAAACAAGAATGCGACCAATGATGGCACTGTGGATGCAAATACAATTATCACAACACAACCTTAACTAACTTTGAAAGGTGCAAACCCTACCAATTCACAAACTCCCAATCAAACATCACCTCCACAACAAAAATCTAAGTCTTCTACGTAGGATGGACCTTAGAGACATCTTAGAACCAAAGATAGAAAATTCACACCATTAGAGATACCTCTTGGGACCATACTTCAATAATTACTTAGTAATAACTTCCTGTAGTTACCCCTAATCAAAGATTAGCCGCTAGCTAAAGCTTCTTGGCAGGGTGACAAATTTTTTTGTGATTACCACTACACTAAAGGACATAAGACCTCATCATGTTTTTAACTAGAGCATGCAATACAAGACCTTATTGATGATGATGTAATCATAGTCAATCCATCACTGCTAGCATCCAACTCTGATCACACTATCTTTAAAGATCCTTTGGGTAATCAAGACAAAGAGAAACACTCTAGTTCAAACTCAAACTCACAAGCTAATGTGAATTACGCATGCACTGGATATAACTACACTATCAACTATTTCAGTGAGTTTGATTCTCGCATATCCACATTCACCTGAAAGACTAAAGACCCTCATTGCACTATTACTACATGCTACACCAAGATCACCCTACATGGAGTTCCATATAGACCTATTAATTCTACTAGACCTATACCCCCTAGTAGACCTATTGCTCCCACTTCATATAATTATAGAATTGTTGGATAGCTAGGAAAGACCCCTGTGCAAATATCCATCTTGGATCTACTGCGTGTGTCTCCCCAACATTAGAAGATCTTGGATCAAGCCCTTAAGTAGTCCCAGATAACATTGATTTTTTCCAATTCCAAGCCATGGTAGGGAACCTATCTACATCACAAGATATCACCTTTTCCCCTTGGGACATTCCTAGAGATAGACCCAACCACAATGATCCTCTCCACCTTGAAGTTTTTGTCTATAATATTAAGATTAGACATGTCTTGATAGATGGAGGAGCATTCCTAAATATCTATACACTTAAAGTTGTCAAGGTATTGGGTTATTCTGAAGATAATGTGGATCCCTCTCAGAGAATCACAATAAAAACCTATGATATGGTGAATGCTTCTCCGTGGGGGTCATCATCTTACCTATCAGAGTTGATCCAACTACCGAGAATACTTTTTTCCAAGTCCTAGATATTGAAATGAACTGCAACATGATACTAGGACACCCTTGGATCCATGCTATGAAAGCAATACCCTCTACCTATCATCAATGCTTAAAGTTTTCCTATAACAATATAGAGGTCACCATCCTTGGTGATCCAAATCCATTCCAATTTTTTGCCAATCTTAGAGGAACCAATGCATACTAGGTCTTGAAAAACCATGAAAAAGATCTGCTCAAGTCCTCCAAGTACATTGATCCTTCTGCTCTCACACCCACATGCAAAGAAAAACTCAAAATTGAAGACCAAGGTTTTTGTGAGTATTCCATGTCCCATGCCTTTCACATTGGGAAACTTCCTTTATCTCCCAAATCATATGGTAAACCTCAGCTTATACAGAACATGCCTAAGTTCATATCAAAAGAAATCTTTTGTGAATTTCACTAGTGGAGGTGGACTACATGAAGAACATGTCTATGAAAACACCTCTACATGGATTGAGAAGGATAAAGAAAAACAAGAAGCTACTCCCATATCCCCCAACAAATATGGACCTAGATTCACCATCATGCAGAAAAAGAGATATGATGGATGTAGTGGCCTAGGACCTCAAAAGTAAGGTATTATTGAACCCATCACTACATCAGGATGACCTCATAGCTTGGGCCTTGGATTCAAACTATTTGTTTTGGGTATTCCTAATACTGAGTCATCCTTGTCTAAGAATGTGAATGCTTTGAATGATAACAAGGCATCTGAGAACACCCAACCCAAACCCAATGAACCTATATCCAATATTGATGATCCTAATATCTCTTTCAGTCTTGATCATATATTTTTTGACCCAATATTGAGTCATCCTTGTCTAAGGATGTGAATGATTTGAATGATAACAAGGCATCTGAGAACACCCAACCGAAACCCACTGAACCTATATCCAACATTGATGATCCTAATATCTCTTTCAGTCTTGATCATATATTTTCCAACCCTAATAGACTACCTATGGAGGATAAACATATAACTCCACCTATCACTAAGACCAACTCTTCACCTTGGATCGAAACATTCTAGGATCCAAGCCCTCCTACTTCTGAGCATGATCCTGATGATACCATTGAATTTGATATTCATATATATATATATATATATGCCTTTGACCAAAGATTATTCAACACCAATGATGGAATTTCCCTAATTTTCCTTGAACTTATTGATTGGGAACAACAAGGACCACCAATATTTGACCAGTTTGAAAATGATGATGCCATTGCTGAATTATTTGAGCTCCATGAAGATTTACCACAAGGTGATCACAAGTTAGGATTTTCCATTGATATAAACATCATGGCATACTTTGGAGAGTTAACTCCATCTTCCATTTGCAAAATTGAAAAAATAGCAAAAAAGAACAAAAGTAAGTCTCTTGGTGAAAACTAAAAGGCACCATTAGACCAAGAAAAAGTAAAAATAAAGGACATATTTGAAGGTGAAAACCTCTCTAAGGGACCCAAGGATGGAAGATTGGACATACCCCCATTGAAGGAAATATCAAAATTACTTGTGGAAATGATAGAAGAGATAAATCTAGGAACACCCAAAAACCCTAAAATCATACTCTTTATACCTTCATTACTAATAGAGGAAAAATATGAATTTATCAAATTCTTTCTAGAGAGGTAGATCAACTTCACCTAGTCTTATGTGGACATTCCAAGATTAGATCTTGAACTAGTCCTTCATCACTTACCACTAAAACCAACAGTAAAAATAGTAAAGAAAAAGTTGAGAAAGATGCATCCTCAACTTGCCCTCCTTGTCAAAGCTAAATTGAAGAAATGATTGGATGCTAGCTTCATAAGACCCATTGATTATGTAGAGTGGATATCTAATCTAGTACTAGTAAGCAAATATTCTAGGGGCATTTGGATATGCATTGACTTCTGTGATCTTAATAAGGTATGTCCTGAGGATGATTTCCATTTATCAAATATAGATATCATTGTAGACATGATAGCTAGATATGAGATGTTATCACTAATGGATGGCTTTTCCAGCTACAATTAGATAAGAATAGCTCTTAAAGATCAACAAAAAAAACTTTTACATGCCCTTGGGGAACAAACTATTGGAATGTTATGCCATTTGGTCTTAGAAATGCTGGGGCAACATATCAAAGAGCAATGACTACCATCTTCCATAATTTCATGCACATACTCATGGAAGACTATATCAATGACTTACTTTGAAAATCCTATAGAAGAAAGGATCATTTGGGCATCCTAGATCAGATATTCAATAGAATGGAAAGCTATAAGCTCCATCTAAATCCAAAAAAGTGTGTATTTAGAGTTGTATCTAGAAAGCTCATCAGATATATTATTTATCAATGAGGCATTGAAGTGGATTTCAAAAAGTAAGAGTAATACTTGACATGCCTCCTCCAAAAAATCTAAGAACATTAAGAGGACTACAAGGAAGATTATAGTCTATCTATAGATTCATTGCACAACTAGTAGATAAGTTTCACTCCTTTCAACACCTACTACATAAAGGAGTATCCTGTCAATGGAACAACCAATGTGAAGAATCTTTCGACCAGCTCAAAGATTATGTTCTACATCCTCCAATTTTAATGGTTCCTATTCCAAGAAAACAATTCATTCTATACATATCTACTATAGATACAACATTAGGAGCTCTCTTAGCACAAAATGATGAACGAGGAAGAGAACAAGCCATATACTACATCAAAAAAAAACTTGTGGGTATGAACTAAATTATTCACTCATTGAATGAGCTTGCCTTGCTATTGTCTTTGTAACCCAAAAGCTAAGACATTACATGCTCCATCAGAAAACAATGCTCATCTCTAAGATTGACCTACTAATGTATCTCCTAAGTAAGGCTACTCTTATAGGACATTTAGCCAAATGGGCCATGATCCTTTGTGAATTTGACATATAATATATAGATAGAAAGGCAATCAAAGGGCAAGTGATAGCAGATTAGTTAGCAGAAGCACCTATGATATATGATCATCCCATGTTGATAGACTTTCTGAATGAATCCATATTTAACATGGATATAGCTAATGAATGGAAGCTTTACTTTGATGGATCACATACAAGAAATGGTTCAGGAGTTGGCATTGTGTATATCACTCCCCAAGGAGACATAATCCCCAAGTCATATAGGATAACACTCCATTGTACAAAAAACATAGAAAAATATGAGGCAATAATCACAGGTTTCAAGATAGCTATCTAATAGAACATTCAACATTTACAAGTTTTTGGTGATTCCAAAGTTGGTTATCCACCAAGTCAATGATGACTATGAAACCAAAGACAATAAGTTAATGCCTTAAAAGTAGATGACAAACTTCCTTAAATCTAAAATTGTCACTATCTCTTTTTGTTACCTACCAAGAACACACAAAAAGCAAGCTGATGCTATGGTTACCATCACTTCTATGATTGATATGTCTAAAAATGTGGAACATTGTGAATTCCTTGTTGAACAACTTTTGATTCTAATATTTGAGCTCCCTTAATCTAACTACATGTACAAACTTGTTGGTCCCAATTCTCCCTACTATCAAGACATTTATGATTACCTACACACCCAAATCCTACCACCCAACTTATCCAAAAATGAACATCAAGCCTTTATCCATCAAGTTGCTAGATATGTCATCATCAGTGACACCCTTTACAAATGATCCTTTGACCAAACCCTTCTTAGATGCCTTGACTTGCAAGAAGCTAAAAACTACCTTACATGAGGTTCATGAAGGTATATGTGGAGGTCATTTCAGTAGTCTAAGTCTAGCCAAGAAACTTATCAAAGTTGGATACTGTTGGCCAACCATGGAACAAGATGCCCATGATTTTTCCAAAATATGTCATAAGTGTCAGATACATAGCAATCTAATCCATGCACTAGCACAAGAATTACAACCAATCATATCTCCATGGCTCTTTTCGCAATGGGCATTTGATCTTATTGGAGCAATTTCTCCCTCATCCTTTAATGGTCATAAGTTCATCATCATGGCAACATAATATTTTACCAAGTGGGTTGAAGCTGTCCCTCTGACTTTCACCACAGGAAAGTAGATTTCAAGGTTTATTTTGAACTACATCATATTTCAGTATGGAGTACCCTTGGTTATTATTACTGACCATGGTAGTTCATTTCAAAACAAAGACGTGGACAAGCTCTATGAGAAGTACAACATATAACATGAATATTCTAGTATTTACTATCCATAGGGAAATGGCCAAGTAGAGGCATGTAATAAGACCATTGTTAAAATTCTCCAAAGGACTATCAATGATTCTAGTCAAGACTGGTATCTAAAACTAAATCCAACCCTTTAGGCCTGTTGAACAAGTGTACATGCTCCCAATGGTGCAACACCATACTCTCTTCTCTATGAAATTGAGGCCATACTGCCCATTGAAGTTGAAATTCCATCATTAAGAGTGTCTCTACAAGATGTTGTTGATGATGAAAACTATTGAATGTCTAGGCTACATGAATTGGAAATGCTTTATGAATGGAGAAGACCTACCTTGACACATTTGCAATCTTATCAAAAATGACTCAAACGAAGCTATAACAAGAAAGTCTAAGGCCATCATTTTGAGTTCGGTGATCTAGTCCTAAAAATGAATTACAAGACTCAACAACATAGAGAGAAACTAGGCAAATTTGAACCAAATTGGGAAGGACCTTATATGGTTATTACATCATTTGGGTCTAGAGTATATTAGCTTGCAACTCCAGAAGGTGAACCACTACCCATGTCCATCAAGAACATGCATATCCAAAAGTACTACACTTGATTTTGTCTAGAAGTCCTAAAAATATAAAAAATGGCAAAAAGTCTTGAAAAAATATCAAAAAAAAGCAAAAAGTCATTAAAAAAAAGTAAAAAAAAGTGAAAAAAAGTCATGAAAACATGGATGTCTTGATGAAAACCTTGTAAATAGGCATCTTGGCACAAAAATTTGAGTCAAAAGAAAAATTCCATCCAAAAGTGGAAACCTGGCAAATAGGCACTTTGGACAAGTACCATGGTGAAAACCTGGCAAAAATTGGTTAATGTCCATTATTATCTTACCTAAAGCATCACCAGTCTGTACACACTCTATCTTTGGCCTTTGTACATAGTCTGCATCTTGTCTAGGGGCATAGTACCCACATGATGCATGAGTTTGAACTTGAACTAGGGGCATATCCCTAAGCACCTTTTATCCATTGGACTTATTGCATAACAGATTGGAGCTAACACTTGTATATGCTTTTATTATCTTGAAAAAATTTGAAAAATTCAAATACGATCTTGAAAAATCCTAAAAATTCAAATATGATCCTAAAAAATCCTAAAAATTCAATACAATCCTAAAAAAAATTCTAAAAATCATAAAATGTCCTAAACAAATTCACTTAAAATCATAAAATGTCTCCAAAAAATCACTAAAATTCATAAAAAGTCCTGAAAAATTACTAAAAATATAAAATGTCCCAAAAAAATATTAATAAATCATAAAATGTCCTGAACAAATCACTAAATATCATAAAATGTCTTGAAAAAACCAATCACACAAAAACATCATATATCCTCAAAAACCCTAAAAATCACAAAACCTATCAAAAATTTGTAATAAACCTTGTACATAATCATCCCTTTTGCATGAACACTTACACTTTCATAGAATGGCACTTCAATGACAATCTCACCATCTGAGCAATGTGAACCAACAATCAATCCAACATGTCACTATGAACCTATCAAATGAATCTTCAAATAGAACTATCACATGATCAACCTATCAAAACACTATTTGAAGACTTAAAACACTAAAAAATCCTATACTAATGGACAAGAATAACTATTGGCTCACAGTGTTTAGTGAGTACTTAATTTTTGCTTTGTTTTTTCTTCGATCATGTTCCTATGCCACTTGATGATATAAGCTGATCTATGAGAGTGGCTAGAATAGTTCATGGCCATTTTTACTTTCTGTCTATTACAATGTACCTTTGAGAGTCTAGGGAATGTTTATATGCCTTAGGAAGGATAAGGTCATTTTCTATTTGTATCATGCTTGTTTATGCAAAAGGTTTGTATTTGCACTTTGGCACTTTATGCCATGATGCATTGCATTCAATTTTCTATATCAAAATAAAGCTCCATTTGACATATAGTGCACTTTCTAAAAGAAATAGTCTTCCTATCATACTAACAGTTCCTCATCTCATCTCCTCCATGTTTAGTGTCTTCTTCATCCACCGCCTTGGTCTTATATTGTGATACATCAAAAGCATTGTTATCTTGCATTCCTACATATGTCAAAAGTCCAAAATAATCCAAAGCAGTACATCTTTGCATAAACATGACATTTATATTATTTTCACATTTCATTTGCATTAATTTCATATCATTTTAAATTTCATTATCATTCATTCCATATCATTTCACATTTCATTTGCATACATTCCATATCATTTACATTTCATTAGCCATTCATTCATGAAAAAAACATGTGGCAAAAATAAAGATGTCATTTCTTACACATAACATGTGATAAACCAACACATGATATCATCATATAAAAAGTCCACATAAAAAAGCATAAATGCATTCATATAGAACATATAAAACATATGCATAAACCATCTGATATAGTCATCATAACATAGTTGCATCTCATAAATATCTAAAAAAGTATTAGAGTATGTAATCATGGTTTACATTAATACTAACTGCCTATAGGCATGAACTATGAAAGAGCATAACCAAAAAACCAAAAAGAAAAAAAGAGAAACCCCTCTGTATATGAGCATGTCAGTTTCACCTTCTACTGTCCCTAGCCTCGCGACCTCTATCCAGCCTCAAACGTGATCCCTCTACTGTCTGTGGTAGCCTCATTGGCCCTATCACCCCTACACTACTCTGTGTCTTCTATGTTTGATGTAAGTGAGATCTTGATGCACGAAAACTCTCTACTCTCTACTCTAGTGGCACTACCCTCTCATACTAATCACTTTAGTACCATGTCTCCATATGTGCCTTGTTCATCATCATAGTCATCTCTCAAAAGTTTGCATCTCTAATGTTGCTAATTAACTCTTGGGACTCTTGCATGACCCTCTCTACTATAGCCTGATCTATCTCTATTATCAGTACATCCCTCTCTCCTATCACTACATCACTCTCTGCTACAACCTAGTCTAACTGACTTCGGAGACCTCTAATCACCTCCATCAGCTCTAATTAGCTAGGCCCTACCTGTACTGGTACTAGTGTCCTCCTGGTGTAATCTACTAGATCCCTTTCTACATCCATCACAGCTACATCCACACCTATGTCATCCTCATGAACTCCCTCACTACCATCTTTCCCAACCTCCCAATAGTCATCCCCATCCTCTCCCTTGTCACCACCTCCATCACCATCCCAACCCCCACTGTCTCCACCCTCCTCATGATCATCTCCCTCATCCTCTCCCTTAGCATCCTCATCATCATCCCCCACATCATCCTCAACATTCTCTCCATCCTAATCTCCCTCCTCACCATCATAATCCTCATCTCCCTCCTCCTCGTCATCATCCTCATCCCCTCCCTCCTCATCCTCTCCCCCATCCTCCTCATTATCCTCCTCCTCATCCTACTCTACTTAAGACCTCACTTGTGATAATAGTACTACTGGATCTATCAAAGGCCTCAGATGATGCTATATAAACCATCTATCATATGCCACCATCATGCTTGCATTTAATACATCTATTGTTGCTCCCCTGAATGTAACTCCTCTAGTTGTGCATAAGCCACCTATGTCCTGATAGGTACTGCCCACTCTTAGACCTCTATCTAGACCATGCAAATAATGCTAGACCTATTGGTACATCCTATATGTCACCAAACTATCTACATACCTGCTCTAGTAGGTACATCTCTATCACTAAGTGTCCAATCACTGTGTGCCATATGAGATAGCGCTCCTACTTCTAGTACAATAGGTGAATCTCATCATCAACTTATCTAAGGAAATCTCTATGGGGTCTCCAAATGAATTGTGTCATAGTGTCTAGCTAATGTTAGAAGTACCTCATGCACCCTAGTGGTCCTCATGCTAGTACACCTCTATAACTATATGCACATGGTATATTCTCCACTAGCTCCCTCTCAATAAGTGGCTAGAATACTATATGTGCTCATACACCTAGATCTATAATAGTGTACCCGTGGTACTAAATGTCAATCCACCTATATAGGCTACTTGATGTAGATAGTAATACAACATCCCTAACATGAATGTGCCCCAAGAAAACATAGTCCCCTCCATAATCATCTACTCTAGCACTCAACCCTATTTGATGAGAAATCCATGTCCCTGCCTATCTGGTATCAATAGCCCACTGATCACCCCATAGATCATTGTTATTAGCTACTCATGGCATGCAACCAATAGGTCCAAACTAATCTCATAATCTCAAATCCCAAGCTCCACATCTCCACATTTGAATAATCGATGTAATACTACTCACCCAGTTGCTAGGTCATATACTACTAGCTCCCCATTAATTAGTATCCTCAAGATGCACTATACATCCTCTAAAGTCACTATAGCCTCTCCTGTTGATAAATGGAATGAACCAATCTCTGAGTGCCATCTATTAGTCAATGCTGTTAGTAGCACTTTGTTGCCCCTCACCTCTAGCACAAATGTAATATGATATAAAACAAGACTAGCTAAGATCCCCCACTCACCAGCTATCATCTGGTGATGTAACATAAGACTCTATGGCTTATGTCCCCTCATCCATAATAGGGGCAGTTCCTCCTGCATAATTATATAGCCTATGTCAGCTATTTATGCCTTTGTATCTAGTTTACCCTACTTTTGACCATGTTTGACTCTAGTTTTACTTTTTCTAAGCATGTTTTCCTAAGTTGACTTATGTTTTGAGCTCTTTCTAGGGTTTTGAACATGTTTACCAAGTTTCAAGTCATTTCAAGCTCATTTGCATCATTTTGATCCTCTCCCTATCCATCTGTTAGCCTTTTCATCCATTTGAGCCATGTTTGACTAGGTTTGACTTTCTTTCTAACCATGCTAGCCTAATCTAATCTATTTTTTCAACTCTTCCTATGGTTTGAACACGTGGGCCAAGTTTTGGGTCTTTTCAAGTCTATTTGCACCATTTCGACCTTTTGCATTGTTCTCTATCAACATTTACTTACTTTTGACCTAGATTTACCCCATGTTTGATCACTTTGACCACCTTTGACTATGTAAAAACCATTTTCTAGCATCCCCCTAGGGTCATGCTATTGTACCCCAAGTTTGGGTCGATCTAGGCTCATCTAGACCTCATTTGGAGCCCTAGAGCATCCTAGGGTGTAGTTAGGGCCCCCAACTATGCCCATCAGACACTTGGTCATACCAAGTGCACTTAGTGCACACTTGGGCATGCCAAGTGTGCCACTATGTATTTGGCTATGTTTTGGGTGTAGTTGGGGCATTTTGATACCATAACCTAGCCCTAGAACTCTTGTTTGACCTCATTTGACCCTAACTGAATCCTAAGTGGCTAAAAAGCATAGAAAAGAATGAAAAAGCATAAAAAGAATAAGGATGGCCTTGATGTACTCACTAGAGGTCCTACATCTACTTGTCATTGAAAGGTATGCACTCACTCACCCCGATGTTGCTCCTTGGATAATTAGTCCATTTTTCTTGCTATAGAGCTCTTTTCTCCCAAAAGTGAAGGTGAAAATAACTTTCAAAACCATCTCCAAACCCTTTTATAGTTTGTTTTTTCGTAGATGGATGTGCAAGAGGCCCTTTCTATGTTGATTGCAATGCCTTTTTGTACTCTAGAGCCCATAACTTTCATATTTTAGCTTCGATTTGCAATCCATCAGTTGCTATGGTTTTTCTTGTCATTGTCGATGAAATTGACCTATAATATGCCTATGTTAGTCAATTTATTGAGGGGGCACAAATATATACCACCATTATTGGGGTATGCTGTTCTATCTTTTTCATCAATATTCTTTGATACAATGCTCTAAATCACATTGTATCAAAGAGGGGCAAAATGTAGATGCTCAAAAAATGAATCACATCTATGATTTCATCACATTTTCATACTAACTCATTCCATTTTCTCATTCTACTAACTCTGATCTTTGGGCCAACTTGACCATATCTTAATAGTGTCTATCATCATTTGTATCCTATTTTACATCAATTTTATATCATTTCAAAACCATTTCAAATCAACTCAAAATCATTTCAAATAAACTTGAAATCACCCCAAACCAACCCAGAATCACCTAAAATCAATCTTAATCAACTTAGAATGTGTCAAATAGCCCAAAGCTATCATCATTTGTCCAATCCTAGGCATTGTTGTGGCTTTTAGTGGCCTGGAAACCTATCAATTTATCAAATCTTATCAATCTGATCTTAGTACTATCATGGCTCTTAGTGCTAGGCCAAACTATCATTCACATCATTTGATCTTTGACATTTTCAAGTCTCTCAGTGTCAGATCCTGGCATTTTCAACCATTCAATAAGATTGATAGTGTTTTTCAATGTTATTTATCAACCAATCTTGATCTTGTAGCATTTTACAATGTTAGTTAAATGTTACATGTCCCTAGTTCATGTCATGTGTCCTTGGCATGCTATTATTTTCATCAAAATCAATCAATTTGACCATGGCTTTGGTCTATCTATCATCATCCTAGTCAATCTCCATTATTGCCACATTTCATCAAAGGATACAATCGCACTTATTTAATAAAATTGGCCAATTGTCTACTAATTATTTCTATAGGATTAAACAACCCATAATTTAATCCTATGTCATTTCACTAATTATTCTTCTAACTAACCTCCTTAATTAATTGATATTTTATTAATTAATTGGTTCATAACTCACAAACCATGGGAATTCTCAATTTCCTAGGTCATATATTCCAACACTAATTCCATTTTTTACTAATTTCTATTTGTGTGGAATAATGGATTTTTAATTCAAATATTTCACATGATATTGACATCACCATGACATATGCACATGACACATCATGGATCCTCCATTTACACTTGGCTAAGATATGTTATAATCCATATATTCTTATTCCTTATGCACATCCATATTTGGATTCCATTGTCATAGATTCTTGGCTTTAAGTTGGTTTGAGGTGTCACATGACACATCATAGATTCCGTTTCTAGCCATGTTTGACTTCAAAGCATCATACAATCCCACATTCAACATCTTGCATCATATGTGTCATGGATTCTCAAAGGAATCTCTTGCCAAGTCACATATCCAAGGTGACAAATCCAATGCTCTCATCTTGTATGTTGATTATAAAATGAGCATTCTTCCCCTCATTTTCAATTCCTAGTTTCTTAGTCTTTTTCTCTCTCTCCCTCACACTAAAATTACATCTTCTAGAATTCTTATAACATTATCACTATCTTAGACTTTTGCTTCCTAATTGTCTGCATTATAGGCAATTTAGAGCCGCATCATATGGAGAAGAAAGAAGGACATGAGAGCTACAAATAAAAGAGGGGGTTTCTAACTTCTTGTTGCTTCCTTTTTGTTTATTCAGCTTTCATGGTAGACTAGAGGGTGTCAAAGTATGATTATTGAATTTGTGATTTTCTCATAGTATGTTAGACATTATCCTATTATTTGAAGTCTTTCAAGTCCCTAGTTTCTTAGTGTTTGGCTCTATCTCTCAAGCTTAAATCGCATGTTCTAGTATTCTCATAGCATTATCACTATCCTAGGCTTCTACTTCCTAATTGTGTGCATTATAAGCATTTTGGAGGTACATCATATGGAGAAGAAAGGAGGACATGGGAGCTACAAATGAAAGAGGGGGTTTTTAAAATTGTGTTTCTTCCTTTTGTTTATTTGGCTTTCATGGTAGACTAGAGGGTGTTCATGTATGTTTATTGAGTTTGTGATTTTCTCATTGTATGTTAGACATTAGCCCATTTTCTAGTCCTACACACCCTAAAAGGCATAAGTGACAAAAACAAGAGGGAAATATATATGTATGAGGGAAATATGTCATGATGGGGATATGAATATAGAAAGGTACATGTATTATTATTTGAATATTTTTGTAGACTGAGTATGTCCAAGTCATAAATATATGTTGTACATTTTGAAGTCTTTATGATGACTGAATCATAAGGGGGGAGTACTATTTTTTAGTTTTGAAATGTAATGTTGAATCATGACAAAGTGTTTTATCCACTAATGTCAAACAGGGAAATAGTTTATTCCTATAGTTTGTTGACTATTAGTGTAAAAT
The DNA here is from genome assembly GCA_028749045.1 of Cupressus sempervirens. NCBI lineage: Eukaryota > Viridiplantae > Streptophyta > Pinopsida > Cupressales > Cupressaceae > Cupressus > Cupressus sempervirens. The sequence goes on along the minus strand of CM053789.1, from coordinate 284,593,593 downwards.
AATTAGACATTTATTTGGCAGAGTTGATCGGTCATCACTGTGACCGAGCCATCTTACTAAGGCCAAGCAATGTATTTAGGATTATTCATATTTTAGTTAAGGTCTAGAAATTCTATGGTCACCAAGTTCTCCTATACATGCCAAGTAAGAAAGAAGTAAATTTGTGTCGAGCAATATGAAGTTAGTTTATGTCAAGTTAAATAGTGAAGGTTGATCATTTAGAAGCTAAGGGTCAACATGGAGACTATTCATGATCAAGCATCAGAGTGTTCATGTGCTGAGTGAACCAATTTTAACATATTTGTTTGGAATTGCACAAACATTGAGGTAAATAGTTTTTGGCCAACTTATTGTATGTTTTGATTATTGAGGAGTAATTTAAGGAGTTGATTACTCATTTTGAGATGGATCATTAATCCCTATGCAATGTGTTTAACCAATCAAAAAATAGAAGGTTTAAGTGATAGAAGGGAGAAATTTAGAACATTGATCTTGATCTAGAAACTTTTCTAGTTGGTTATATAAGGAGGATCTAAACCCTAATTTCAATATGGTCAGAGCATATGTGCAAGAATAAAAGTTCAAATGCTTGAAGAAAAGTCTTAAGGTGATACAAGGAAGAGTGACCAAGTAGAGAAGTGAAGTGCAAAACAAAGTTGAATCACATTATAGAAGGATCAGATAGTGGAATGAGGAGATTTGTAATCAAGAACTACAATGCTAATTAAAGGATCATGTATTGATAAATTTTAGCAAAGAAAATTAGGGTAAATATCTTAATAGAGTGGTCCTAAAAGGGCTATTTAAATCTACTAATAGAGTGGTCCTAATAATCCTATGTAAATCTCCTAACATAGTGTTTATTTTATTGTAACATTAAATCATTTAATAAAGGTAGAGTGAATAAGTCTCATAAGTTCTTATTAGGGAAGACCCCTCATAGGGTAGATCATCAAAAGTGATCAAAATTGTATCCCTAATGTGAAAACTTTGTTGTTGCCATAGTGAAGATTTGTGGGTCTCATCCCCACCCCAGTTTTACCTTCACCTTGGAGGGTTTTTGGGTAACCAAATCTTTGTTTTATGTGTTGATCATTTACTTTTATTTTTATGGTCTAATTAGTAGATTAAATCTGACACATCATTACAATATATGTTTATGTGATTTGTGATATTAATGAGATAAGGGTTAGTGGTGAAAGCTATCAGCTTGATAATTTCTTAGAAGGTTAAAGTTTTATAGATCCTAATTCATCCCTTTCCCCCCTCTTATTATCTCACTTTCCCAATAGACTTCCAATAGTTACAAGGTAAGAAATAATCTGTCTTTGAAGAATTTCAACTATCACCAAAATTAAATCATTACCTCTTTGATTTCTAGGAAAACCAAGAACAACATCCATATTGATATCTTCCCAAGGGTCATCAAATATAGGCAATGATGAATATAATCCCACATTATGACTAGTTACTTTTTTTCTTTGACAAATTTTTCATTTTCTTACCATCTTTTGTACATCCTTATATATATGTGGCTAAAAGTACCTATCTAAAATCAACTTCATTATCTTATCAATCTCAAAATGTCTAGCAAGCCCACCATTATGCTAATTTTTTATGATGTTTTCCCTGATAGATCCTTTAGGTATTTATAACTAAATTCCCTTAAGCACCATGTATTCCTAAATAAAATAATAAACCAACTTGTACCTCACAATCCTTTCCTTACAAGCTTTCCAAAGTTCTACAAAATTAGTATTTGTTTCATACAAATACTTGAAATTATTAAAACCAAGTACCTCAATTCTTATTTATGTTAGCAAATTCCTTCTATGACTCAAAGCATCAACAACCTTGTTTGACTATGCACTCTTATGTTTAAAAGAAAAGGAAATTTTTTACAAAAACTCAACCCATTTCATATGTCTCTGATTTAACTTATTTTGACTTCCTAAATATTGGAAAGCTTTTATTTATTTATGAAGGTCTAAACTAGATACTAAGAGGGGGGGGGGGGGGAGTCAAAATCTATAATAATTTATAATTTTCATAGATTCATCCACATCTATCAATAACTTGTGCATGCAAACTATAAATGTAAACTTGATGTAAAATGTAAATCAAGTCAATCACATCCATGAATGTAATAAAACATAACACAATAATTGTTAAACAAAAACCTTCCAAGGTGAAGGTAAAATTGGGGTGGGGATAAAACCTACTAATCTTCACTATTAAAATAATAAAGTTAACTAGTTAAGGTTACAAATTTTGACCATTGCATATGATCTACCCTATGAGGAGTTTGTGTAGTTAAAGAGTTAAGAAACTATTAGGTTTCACTTTGTTAAAGGATTTGATACTTACACCTAAGTAAGGAATCTATTAGGAGATTTACAAAGATCTATTAAGACCACTCTATTAAGAGCTTTACCTCAATTGAAGTATGTTAAAACTAACTTAGTACTTGACTCTCAGTTTGGTGTCCAAGTTGATTTTGAGTCTCCTCCCTACTAATTGATCCTCTCCTCCAATTTGATAACACTTGTCTTTCCCTTTCACTTTTACTACTTATGAATTGGTCACTTTCTCTGTTAGATTAAAAAAAAAATCATTGAATGTCTTTTGATCTTCTCTGATCATCCTCTCATGCTGTCATACTATGATCTAAGTTAAGATCATCACTATTTAAAGATTCCACGAAGAGTCCTCCAGATGGTTCTATATTTTTTCCTCTTCCTCTTGATTGTTGAACATACACATAGGGATATGTGATCCATGCCATGCAAATGTTATATAATAACCTCTTCACATATTAAATGTTCTATAATAACCTCTTCAAAACCTAAATAAACCTTTGAAGTTAGCTTGATAATTATTTTACCTAAAACTCTATTCCATTCTCAACTTCTACATAAACTCTGCATTGCTTAGCCTTTACTATTTTTGATGCTCGACATTGTTTTTGTTCAACCTTTGTTAACCTTATGATGTTTGTGTTTATATAATATTGAAAAGATCATTTGAGTAGAAAGATTGTTGAAGAAGTGTTTCAATCATTTTTTTGTCACTGATGTCAGACCTGCTACATGCTAGTAAGACAATTGCTTATATTTCTAGCATTATCACTTAGTTGATTGATGAGGAGGATTTGATCAACAAGATGTAACAAAAGTACCTAGAGGAAAGGTTGAGTTGTGATTATGTATTGAATTGCAAGAATCAGTTAAGATAGTGATAATATAATGTATTGATGATCTACTTGAGGTTACAAAATGAATGGCTACACTTAGAAAGATTAGAAGAATAAGGTTGAAAAAAGTTCATTTGCCAAGATTGACCAAGTTGATAGAAGGTGCCAAGAGAAGTTAGTGTAAGATGAGAAAAAAGTTAGTTGGAGCCAAGTGAAAACAAATTATAGTGGATGCTAAGAAAGTTAGTAGATGCCAAGCAAGCTAGTTAGTGCAAAGTAATTTTTAGTTGATGTCGAGCACTTAAAAATCCAATTGATGTCGAGTGATTTTAAAGTAGATGCCAAGTAACACAGTGTGTGTCAAACATCAATAAATTGATAATGCCGAGCTACTACATTATAAAAAAGATCGAAGATTCACCAATTAAAAGCTGGCAAGTTTTTTTTCTTGGAACTTGTGAATCAAGAGGAAGATAAGATTGATTAGTTGGAGGCACATAATCTTATGTAAACCATTTTGGAGGAAAATTCAAATGGATTCTAGGAGAAGTTTCTAGAAAAGATAAGATATGTGGTAGATACATTGTATCCTACCTAATCCATCCAAAACCCTAATTTTGGTGATAGATAATGAGTGAGAAAAGATTTCTAATTTCCTATATTTAGGGATGCCTAGTCATGAAACAAAGAGGTTAGAGAGTTTTGGATGCAAAAATATGACAAGGAGAAGGAAGGGGGTTTGCTTCATCAAGTGACCCAAGATAAGAAGTTTGCAATGGAAAACTAAGCAAGAAGGCTTAAAGAGGATGAATGCTTGAAGCGTGAACAAGTTGTCAGAGTGACAAAGATTGGAAGAAAAGAAGAGTTGAGGACTAAATAGTGATTTTTAATTTACAAGTAAGGTTGTAAGTTGTATTAGATCAAAGATCTACTATTACTTTCTAAAAATTGTATCAACATAGGGTAAATCCTTTAGAGAAAGTTTGACTTAACAGTCATTAGAAAATCCTTTAATAGGGTGGCATTCCAAATAAATGGCCTAAAGTCCTCTAATAAGGCTCATGTTTAATAGGGTGATTGAAATACCTTAACTGGGTCACATTTAATAGTGTGTGTTGTAACCTTTAATAGGGCATCACTTCGGAAGAGTGAAAAAGGACTAGCAAGTTACTAGTAGTTTTTCCCAAATTGGGTTTCAACATTAAATCATTGTGTCAAATGTGCTGATGGATATCTTGTATTTTATGCTTTACATTTTTGCATGTTGATTTAACAATAACTTATTAATTTTGGTTAACACACAATGAAACAATGCATGGTTAAGAATGTTTTATGGATTCACTAAATTGTGAAAAGTTTAATTTTTACATCTAGAGCTTGAATAAATGATTCATCTCCCCTCTAAGTTATTTTAAAATATTTTACAAAAATTGGTATAAGAGTAGTTGCTTAAGAGGATTAGTTTTAATGTGCTAAAAGCATAAAGATCAAGATGTCAAAAATAAAGAGAGGTACTTAAGCTCAATAGAGATAATTTTTCTACATGGCAAAGTTTGATGAAGCTACACCTTGGAGGACTTGGAGACTATGCACAATCTTGCATTTCAATAGAACATGTTGATCCAATAGGAGCCCTAACTGCTAAAGATTTGAAGAAAAAGAAAGAACATAATTAGGAAATGTTGGAGATTGCTTCTACCCTAAGCTATGCTGAATTTGATGATATCAAAGGCCTTAAGAATGCAAAGCAGATGTGGGATGCCCTAGACACCATTTATGGAGGAGACAAAAAATATTTAAAGAACCAAGTTAGAGAGTCTCAAAGGTAAGTTTGATGACATGAGAATGGAAGAAGGTGAGAATATTTCTCAATATGTTTCTAAAATAAAAGAAGTTATTACTTCAATAAAAGGTGCTACTAGTAAAATAGATGATGATACTATGCTAAGTAAAGTCTTGAGAATATTGTTGCCTGTGTATGCCATTAGAGTATCTGTAATCCAAGAGTTAAGATGTATACCAAGAAATGATCTAACCATTGATGGTTTGGTGGGTAGACTCACTAGAGCTATCAAAATTTGACAACTATAGACTAGAGAGTATTGAATCAGCTTTCAAAGAAAAATTGCTACTGAAGAATTATGAGGAGGTAAAGCCAAAGAAGAAGAAAAGAAAGAGAAAGTATGCATCCAGTGATAGTAGTACAAATGAAGAATGCATTGGAAAATTGGGAGCATTGCTGGCAAAAAGATTTCATAGGTGAAAAGGTATATTCAAAGGTAAGCTACCTATCATTTGTTTTAATTGCAATGAAGTTGGTCATATTGCAACAAGATGGACATAGAAGAAGAACTTTAGAGAAGGGAACAAGCACAAAAATAGAAGAGAAGATGATGGAAGAGACTATAGAGATAAAGGCAAGAAGCCATGCTACATTTCTGATGAACATGACTCTGATGAAAATGATGATGAAGTGATATATGTTGCAATGAAGGATGAATCAAACAAGAATGAGGTTACTACACTTGTGATTTGTGTGAACAATAATGACAAATGGATCATTGATAGTGGATGCTCACATCACATGACTAGAGACAAAAGTAAGTTCATTACCTTAACCTATTATGATGGAAATAGTGTAAGATTTGGTAATGATGCACCATATTTGATAAAAGGAAAAGGGTCTATCAAGCTCACAGATAAGATTTCATATGACAATGCTTATTATGGTGAAGGCTTGAATTATAACTTGTTAAGTGTGTTACAATTGAATAATTTGGGGTACAAAGTTGAGTTTGAAAATAAATCTGCCAAGATATATGATACAAATGGAAACTTAATTGGAAAAGGTGATCAAACTAGGAGTAATCTATTCTATTTGGATATAGAAGATGCTACTTGTCTTATTGCAAAATTTGATGATGTATAGGTTTGGCACAAAAGACTATGTCATGTTAACTTTGATAATCTAATTAGTATCAGTAATATGAAAAGAGTTAGAGGTCTGCATAAGTTGAAGAAACCAAAAAATATAATGTCCAAACAATGTTAGTTAGGCAAGATGACAAAGTCAAGCTTTAAAAGTAAAGCTTATACCTCTAAGGAAATGCTTGAAATTGTTCATACTGACTTGTGTGGACCTATTGAAGTGCAAAACTACAAAGGAGATACGTATATAATGTTGTTTTTTGATGATTAATCTAGGATGATGAAAATAATATTTCTAAAAAAAAAATAAGATGCTTTCAAAATGTTTAAATGGTACTTGGCAAGAGTGGAAAAAGAAATAGTTAAGATTTTGAAATGCTTAAGATCAAACAGAGGAGGTGAATTCACTTCACATGAGTTTGATATGTTCTACAATGACAGAGGAATCAAGAGACATACATTTACACCTGGGACCCCTCCACAAAATGGAATTGCTGAAAGAAAAAATAGGTCTATAATGGACTATGCTAGAACACTCATGATGGAGAAAAATGTTGCTCTAAAATATCGGAGAATTGTTGTATACACCTTGAATTGTGTACAAGTAAAGAAAGGCACTCACTCAACACCTTTTGAACTATGGTATGGTCATCAACCTAATGTGAAATATTTTAAAGTATTTGGAAACAAATGCTATATTCTTAAAAATGTTAGGAGTAGAAAGTTTGATGCAAAGAGTGAAGAAGGTATATTTCTTGGTTACTCCATACAAAGTAAAGCCTACAAGTGTTTAAATACTAATATAACAAAATTGTGGAAAGTGCAAATGTGAATTTTGATGAGTTTAGAGAAGCACATGAAGCTGAACCTACAAAAGAACCAAAAGATTACAAGTCATTTGTATACTACTATGAAGGAATGCCTACTAAAGAAAATGATACAAATCATGCAGCAAACCAATAGCAAGTCTCAACAACTACCGAGTCACATCCTGTGAATGTCAAGTTACATTTAGATGTTGTATTGTAGAATGAGGAAAATGGACAATCTAACTTTGAGATTAGCACACATGAAAGAGATGCTAAAAAACCTAATAGAGATGTATACAATGACACTAAAGTTGAGAGACAAAATGCAGCCACAAGAACTGAGCCTAGACTATCCAAATATGTCAAAAGACACCATCCTAAAAATCAAATCATTGGAGACAAAGATGCAAGGCCAATAACAAGAAATAGGTTGAGAAGTGAATCATGTTTGTTAAGCATGAAGGAACCTAAGAAAGTGAGAGTTGCATTGGAAGATGATGACTAGTACAAGGCTATGGAAGAAGAAATTTAGTAGATAGAAAAGAACAAGACTTGGAGTCTAGTTTCTAGACCAGAAGACAAGAATGTGATTGGCACAAAATGGGTATTCAGAAACAAGTTAGATGAGAATGGTGAAGTAACAAGAAACAAAGCGAGAATAGTTTGCAAAGGGTATGCACAAGAAGAAGGAATTGACTATGGTTAAACATTTTCCCCTATTGCAAGAATGGAAGGAGTAAGAAATCTGCTTGGTTATGTTGTAGATAAAGGTTTCAAAGTTTATTAGATGGATGTTAAGTCTACATTTCTAAATGGTATATTAGAAGTAGAGGTCTACATAGAATAGTCAAAAGGATTTGTGGATAAGAATAATATGAACATGGTATGTAGACTACACAAAGCCCTATATGGATTGAAACAAGCACCAAGAGCATGGTATGAGAGACTTCATACTTATCTTGTTAAGATTGGATTTGAAAGGATAGATGATAACAAAAATTTGTACATGAAGAAAGATAAAGAAAAAGGTATACAATTATCAAAAATATTTGTTGATGACATAATATTTGGATGACAAGATGCTTTTTGTAAATATTTTGCAAATTATATGAAGCAAGAGTTTGAAATGTCAATGTTTGGTGAGATCGATTTCTTTGTGGGATTACAAGTTTATCAAATAAAATATGGTGTATATATCACTCAATCACAATATGTTAGGAAGATATTGAAGACATTTGGACTTGAGGATTCAAAACCAATAAGTACACCTATGGTAACAACACTCAAGCTATCAAATAATGATGATTTAACTAAGGTCAATCAAATATTATACAGATCCATGATTGGAAAATTGCAATATGTAGTACATAGTAGACCTGATATTGTTTTAGCTATGGGGATAGTTTCTAGATTCTCTACTAACCCTAGAGAAAATCACTTGATGGCTATGAAATGAATAATGAGATACTTGAAAGGAACAAAAGAGTATGGTTTATACTATAAGAAGAATGAAAAGTTTGAACTAAAAGCCTACACTGATGCTGATTGGGCTAGAAATATTGATGATAGAAAAAGCACCAATAGAGGAGCATTCTTCTTATTGAAAAGACTTGTTACATGGACTAGCAAGAAGAAAAGTTGTACTTCCCAATATATTGTTGAAGTAGAGTATGTTATTGCTACTATTAACTGCACAAACATTGTATAGATCAAATAGCTACTTAAGGGAATGAAGGAAGAAATCATAGAACTAGTGAAACTTTATTGTGATAATACAAGTGCTATAAATATATCAAAGAATCTTGTAATGCATACAAAGAAAAAACATGTTGCAATAAAGTATCATTATGTAAGGGAGTTGGTTCAAGAAAAAGATGTGAAGATGGAATATATCAATAGAGAAGGAGAAAATTACTCATATCTTCACCAAAGCATTACCTAAGGATGTTTATGAGTATCTGAGAGGTAAACTAGGGGTGATACCCCTATCAAAGGCTATATGATAGATAGAGGGAGTACCTTGCATCAAGAAATGTGACATTCATTTCATATAAATTGATGCAATGGATCTTACTTTAGGAAATTGTTTAAAAAAATAATCACAGAGTTGGAATTACAAATTAGTCAGAAGAAACGTAAGAGAGGGAGAAAATTGAAGAGCTTGCAAAAGCCTATGTCTAGATATATCAAAGATGCCAAGTCTCAAGTATATGTCCTTGGCATTATTGTCAAAGAGGGAGAAATTACATTAAACTAATCAAGGGAGATGATCAAGGGAGAAAGTACATTATTGATTGGTTTGGTAAGAAAGAAAGAGGGAGAAAGTAGAAAGATATTTAGAAGAAGAGAATCATAAAAGAAGGAACTCAGAGGGAATTTAATTTTGTAACCTAATCAAAAGAAGGAGTTGCTGATAGAGGGAGAAGTTTTATTCACAAACTTTATTTTTGGTATTGCCTTACTATTTTGACCTAGTTAGTTTGATGGAATAAGATGTTTATCATTTGACTAGTTGATCAATTTGGTTTACCATCAATGCCAAAGAGGGAGATTGCTGATATATGATTAGAAAGATCATTTGAGTAGAAAGATTGTTAAAGAAGTGTTTCAATCATTATTTTGTCATTGATGTCAAACTTTCTACATGCTGGTAAGAAAATTGCTTATATGTTTCAAGCACTATCACTTAGTTGATTGATGAGGAGGATTTGATCAACAAGATGTAACAAAAGTACCTAGAGGAAAGGTTGAGTCATGATTATGTATTGAAGTGAAAGAATCAGTTAGGACAGTGATAACATAATGTATTGATGATCTACTTGAGGTTACAAAATGACTAGCTACACTTAGAAAGATCAGAAGAATAAGGCTAAAGAAAGTTCTTTGCCAAGCTTAACCAAGTTGATAGAAGGTACCAAGCAAAGTTAGTGTAAGTCGAGCAAAAAGTCAATTGGAGCCAAGTGAAAGAAAATTCTAGTGGATGTCAAGCAAGTTAGTAGATGTCGAGAAAGTTAGTGCTGAGTAATTTTTAGTTGATACTGAGCACTAGTAAAATCTTGTTGATGTCGAGCAATTCTATAGTAGATGCTGAGTAACACAGTATGTGCTGAGCGTCAGTAAATTGATAATGTCGAGCTGCTGCATTATGAAAATATCGAAGATTCACCAATTAAAAGTTGACAAGTTTGTTTTCTTGGAACTTGTGAATCGATAGGGAGATAAGATTAATGAGCTAGAGACACATAATCTTATGTAAACCATTTTAGAGGCGAATTTAAATGGATTCTGTGAGAAGTTTCTAAAAAAGACAAGATATGGGGTAGACACTTTGTATCCCACCTAATCCATTGAAAACCCTAATTTTGGTGATGGATAATAAGCGAGAAAATATTTCTAATTTTCTATATGTAGGGATGCCTGGTCATGAAGCAAAGAGGTTAGAGGGGTTTGGATGCAAAAATATGACAAGGAGAAGGAAGGGGGTTTGCTTCATCAAGTGACCCAAGAGAAGAAGTCTGCAATGACAAACTAAGCAAGAAGGTTTAAAGAGGATGAATTCTTGAAGGATGAACAAGCTATCAGAGCTACAAAGATTGGAAGCCAAGTAGATTTGAGGACTGAATAGTGATCTGTAATCTACAAGTAAGGTTGTAAGTTGTATCAGATCAAAGCTCTATTGTTACTTTTTAACGATTGTATCAACATAGCATAAATCCTTTGGAGAAAGGTTGACTTAACAGTCATTAGAAAATCCTTTAACAAGGTGGCATTCCAAGTGAATGGCCTAAAGTCCTATAAAAAGGCTCACTTTTAATAGGGTGATTAAAATCCCTTAACTAGGTCACATTTAATAGTGTGTGTTGTAACCTTTAATAGGGTTGGCCTTTAATAGGGCATCAGTTTAGAAGAGTGAAAAATAAGTAGCATGTTACTGGTGGTTTTTCCCAAATTGGGTTTCTACATTAAATCATTGTGTCAAATGTGATGATCGATATGTTGTGTTTTATGCTTTACATTTCTGTGTATTGATATAACAATAACCTATTAGTTTTGGTTAACACACAATGAATGCATGTATGGTTAAGAATGTTTTATGGATTCAATAAATTATGAAAAGCTTAATTTTTACATCTGGACCTTGAATAACTAATGCACCCCCCTCTCAGTCATTCTAAAAGATTTTCTACAAGCTTGGCATATACTATGCTTGACACATACTATACCACTTGATACTTATATACTTGGAATTTTACTCAAGTGTTGATGACTTGGTCAATCACTAATGAGCTTGGTACACATAGAAAATTACTTTGTGACCATAATTACTTGACTTCTATATAATTACTCGATACATACTATCTTATGTACATAATTTGGCCTATTTAGAGTAGCTTGGGCATAGTGATGACCATCTGAATCTACCTTGTAAATGACTAAGTTATTGACACTAATTGATAACAATGGTTAGAGATACCAATAATCTCCTCCTTTGACATTAGTTGAAAAAATACTTTGTCATATTTACACCACTTTGTCATATAGATACAAAAAATGATCTCTCCCCTAATTCTTATGACTTATGAATAAATTCATTATAACCTTTACATTATACTCGTATACAATTCTTCTTTAATTCTAAAATACATTCCCTCTTCCATATAAATTTCTCCCCTATATACATTTCTTCCTTATTTTTGATCACTTGATGTCATTGCCACTAGGGTTGAAAGAGTTGAAGTAATCCATATGTTTCAATGAATTCCTTGTGTACTTTGGTAATCATGGCCAGTGCATGATTCCATATGGTTCTTGCTGACTCGTAAATTTGATTATTAAATTATAGTCTTGCAACTAAATCAATTAAAATCTCAACCAATGATAAGTTATGATGTTTTGTGATAAGATCCTCAACTATCTTTAATTCTCTTTGCATTAACTCTAAATGAGGTATCATCATTTCTTAAATTGAGATCAATTTGGATCTCATGGTACTATTAGCTGCTTGAAGCTCAACCATTATACCTTGAGCATTTAGTAGAACATTTTAGTGATCAATGCTATATCCTATTGGCTCTGAGATAATACTACTAGATGCATTTATCTTAGCCTAAGTCTTATCTATCTATGCTTGAATATTGTCTATAAATATTGGCACATAAGATAAAATTGTGTACAAATGTTGTACTCTCTCTATATAATATTCATCGTTACCTATACTTTTTCTTGCAATATCACTTTTTGCTTAACTATAGTTATATATTTTCATGAAGCATAATTTCCAAATTTTATGGTCAAAATGCAAAAAAAGTGTTGTGATTGTTAGGGTTGCATGTTTTTTGTTTTCATTTGTAGAGGAAACCCTAACATGTTTTTACCCTATTATGATTATTTTTCATTTTTTATCCCAAGTATGAATTTTGGTGCCCTAGGGTTTTGATTCTATCCTACATTGTAAAAAAAATCTTTATAAAAATCAAAGTCTAGGCTCTAATGCTAGGTTTTATAATTGAGGGAAATTTCATTTGTCTTTCAAATAATCTCTTGAAAAAGGGGTTAGTAAAGGATCACGATGAAGTGTTTTCAATGTCCCAATCTTAAGATAAGTGTTATATTGTAATATCATGGATGAGAAAGTTATTTTTCCTGATCTTATGATTCCTTTTGTATCGTAGTTTGAGTGGTTTTCATTTTATCTTCTACAAAATTACAATAAGGAAGGTAATCGTGGCATTGAGGATAGAAAAAGAAGGTGACAAGTGTCCAATTTTGATTGACCATGTTGTGAAATGAATACCAGATGGATGCTTAGTTAGATTAGTGGGACCATAAAATATTTTTACATTAAGTTTTGAATGGCATTTGGTGATCTTCGATCTTAAGATATATAGTTTATTGTAAGATCTCAAGCTAAGAGATGATGTGATCTGATGTTACAAATAAGCCACAATTATAAGATCATAAATAAAAAAGGAAAAGCCCATGATGCTATGATAGAGAAGGTTAATAGTTTCTCATAGTATCATAGAAGTTTGAAGGGTCATCAAAGATGTTATGAAGTAACAAAAATGACTGTGATCATAAGATTGGAGGGTGAAATGGGTTAAAGTAAGATGCTACACTATTTCAACATAAGTCATTTGCTATAAGATCATAGAGGAAGAAAAAGTCAGTGCTGACTCCATGATAACTAAGGAATTGTAAGATCATAAAGGGTTTTTCCATGGTTTTTGACTATTTGATAAGGGTTTTTCAAAGGGTTTCATAACATCAGGAAACTATTTCTTCAGCTGTAAGATGATAGGAGGCATCTTTTCATTAGTATTGATCATAATATCGTAGGCCCTATTTTGACATGAAACATGCTAATCAATTTTTCTAAGTTGGAAAGGACAATAAGCTTCTCGACCAATGAGATTTGAATGTGGTAAAAAAAAGTGCATTGCTAGATAGTAATGGTAACGCTCCTCTGAGTTGATAGAAAAAGCTGATATTATGTTTCAAGCATGCTAAAAATTAATGCCAAGATAAACATTGATTTGCATGTATTGAGTTATAAAGGCTTCCCTATTTGGTAATTATAGTTTGCCATTTGTAAAGAAAGAGAATTTGAGTAGTTTCATAGCTTTCAATTTATACAGATAGTTTTTTTTAGAGCCTTGAGAATAGATTCCATACCCTATTTGCTAACATACTATAAAGATGTCTAATAAAGAGGTAGAAGAGATTCAAACATTAGATATGGGAGTTGCAGAGACTTCAACTTCTAAAGGAGGGAAAATAAGAAAGAAGAAACCAAATAGGTTTGTTGAAGAATGGATAAAACTTTTCCTTGGTTCTTCTAATGCAAATGCCTTTACTGACCCATACAATCTTTATAAAGATATTGTGCGCCCTAGTGTTACTGGTTTTGAACTTTTTGAGTACTTCTACTATAATAGGGAGAAGAAGATTCTTGTGTGTAATCCATGGAAGAAGAACTTAGCTAAATTAATATTTCTAGAAGTTTTTGTAGATGTGGACTTGATGAAGACCCTATTTTGTTGTTGCAATTCAGCCACAAAATTCTTTCATAAGAAAGATGGAACCATTCTATGTACACTTAACTGTGAATCATTCATTAAGGCTTTTGGATCAAATGGAGCTATGGGCTAGCCTATGGATTTAAAGGATTTGAAGAGGAAATTTGAGGAAAATACCAAGGCCTATGCTGGGAAATCTATGTACAATATATTCTCATGGATTTAAAGAATGTGGGTGATTACTTTAAAAAGGTAGAAAAAATGACGCCTCTAGAAAAGTTCAAAAATTATTTTGTAAAGATAGTATATGGTGTCAATAAGGTAGTTGGTAAATATGGAATTGACATGGTCTATGGAGCTAAATTTATAATTGCCATAGATGTAAAAGAATCTTACCATGAAGGGGAGTATGATTATGTTAATTATATTCTAGAGGTGATGAAAGAAAATATTGCCAGGGTTCAGAGTGGAGAATTAAAGGATTTCATGTTCCATTATTATTCTTGTTGATGCACTTGATCCTCTAAAAGAATGTAGGGTATGTAAGTTCTAATTTCATTGGCCATATTTATGATGAAAATGGAGACCTACTAGTTTAGTTGTGGACATGGGTATGGGATAACAATTTTCATTTTTCTGATTTTGTTTCATTCTTTAACTGTAATAAAGAGAATGTTAGATCTAGGTTACTTTAGGGCACCTGATATTTTAAAAGGCCTTTTGAGACCAACCTTTCTTCTTGAAGGAAAAAGATTAGATCATAAATGGGGGGACATTTTCTTATTTCCAACTTTTTCCTTAATGAGAGTCCATGGTTGTCCTCAACCACCCCATATATTACCAAAGTTTATCCCTCCCAAATTGGGTATAATTGAATTCATATGACAATTATTTATGGTTAATAGGGAGTACCTAGAACCCAAGGTGCATAGGGTCCCTTTCTTGTGTTGATGTTTTAGGGTTGGAGATTTCACAATTGGAAAAGAGGCCCTAGATCAGATCCATTCTTTCCACCATCATTACAATTTATCAACTAGTACTTATAGAATGTATGACCCTAACAACTAGATGAGGATTACTTTGAAGGAGATAAAAAATTATGTATTTCCTAGCACCAAGGAATTACCCCATGAGAATGTTATTCCAAACATAATTGTAGAGGGTGAGGTACCTAATAGGCTAGCAAAGCTAGATGATGTCTTGAGGGTGGAGAGAGAATTGAAGAGAATAGATCCCCAATTTATGGGATTCTACATGGATTTTCCCTATCCTTAGAGGACCAAGAAAATGGTTATAGACCATGCTAAATTATGACTAAAATGCCAGAAGGACCAATAGGAGAGGAAGATAGGGTATGCCCTAAACCTGATGTGACCCTAGAGATAGAAGAAGATGATTTCCTTGAAGCATCATGGGTCACAAAGGGAAATAAAAGATAGAAGATTGTCCATATCCTTGTAGAGGTGAAACAAAGGACATTGTAGATCTTGTAATACCCTAAAATTGGCTCATTGCCATGATACCAATTGTAGTCTATTTCTGACCAATCCTAAAGTCCTATTCCATTAGGCAAATTCTTATTCGGCTACTCGCTACTTGACTTAATTGTTAGATGTAAAAAACCTGAATCTGCATTCATCATGCTTATTATTTAATTCTTGTAGTATTTACTCATATTAGTCACATTAAACCTATTGATTAATATTTAATTTAATTAATAAGTATTTATACTTAAATTAAATTAAATTATATCCTAAGGCTAATGTACTATGGAATTAAATTTATTTAATTTAATAAATGTGCCTATTTTAATTAATTAAATGAAATTATTTAATTGAATGGAGAACTTACTTCTAATTAATTAAACAAAATTATTTAATTAAATGGGAAGCCATTCCTAATTAATTAAATGAAGTTATTTAATTAAATAAGAAAAGTGTCTCTAATTAATTAAATAGAATTATTTAATTAAATAGAAAAGGTAATTATGAGAGTATATCTCATTTTATTAAATTAAATATCTCACCAAAATCTCTCTTCAGTTCAAAAAAAGAAAATCCCAGTTCACTGTTAATCAAAAAGGAATTAAATCAGTTAACTCCTTATTCTACTCAAAAGGAATAAGTTAACTCCCTCTAATTTGGGAATCTTCCTTTATGACTGAACTTCACCTTTAATCTTGACCGTTGATTAAAATCAATCTCAACCGTCAATTTTTTTAAGGAAAATCTATATAAGAGACCCTCCTCTCTTCATTTTAGGGGAGGTTGAATGAGAATTTGCATCGAATTGCTGTTGGATTGTGCATTCATTTGAGCTCATTATTTTCATAAGATATTCATTTTCTAGTTTAATCTCATTTAGCATAATATACATACATTTTAGCATAGCTTTCTTTTACATGTTCTTAGATTAAACGTGCATACTCCATTCTAGATTAATCTGCATTTCATATAGATTAGTCACATTTTTTTAAATCCTTCATTCTTATAGGGTCTGGTTGCTTAACACCTCAAATCTGAGGATATCTAACAAGCAATTCCCTTTAGATAGAAGGCAACAGGTCGCCTTGCCGACTAATTTTTGGATGAACAATCCAATGTTCATTTTGAGATGAATCCACAAATAATGAACGTGTTGAAGTGTGTGTGTTAGCATAGGCCGCATTTTCACATATAAATTTCTGCACCCACCATGGGGCAGGGAAAATCAAATTTTTTGGCCTCTTTCTGCATTTTTTGGGTTCTCTATTTGTACTATTCTGTATAGATTCAGGAATCTTCATGTGAGATTGTTCATTTTCGCATGAGGATCCAAAATCTTCTCGCAAATATTCTTTTCGTATCGCGCGAGAAAGTGCCCGAGTGCATGAAACTTCACACAACACCTTTTTTTCACATGGGCTATAAAATAATTTCACACGGGTCGTAAAATTTCTTCACATGGACTGTTAAGAATTTTGCATGAGACTCTACTGACATAAGCTAATTTTGCATTGATTTTCATGTTTTCTGGTTTTTCTACTAACTCCTCACTATTTCTAGTTTTTTTGTGTTTTCTAATTTTTTTTTGGAATAGCACAACAACGGTTTGAAGGACAATTGGAAAAGCATGATAAAGTTGCTAAAAATAGGTAAAACATCTACTAAGCACATTGCGAGGATTACTAGGTAATTCTCTTTGAATGATAACACTTCATTTGGACCTAAAATAAACATCTCTTGTGTCAAGCTTGTGTGTATTTCCTTCCATGTTCTCATTTTACAACACATGCATAATTTGATACTAGTTTGTGATCTCCATTAGTTTTCATCTAGCAGGCTTAGTTACTAGTGATAGATCTAATTAGCTATCTTGGGTTATTGGACTCGCTAATCCACCGGCTCCTTGTTTCACCCTGTGGTTGCAAAATCAGTACCACATTAAAGGGGAGGGGTCTACAGGAAAGAAGCATTAAATGCTCCACTACGCAACCCTTTTGTGCTTTCTAGAACTCACTAGTTTCTAAGTTGGACTCATGTTGGCTTGTGTGAGGGGTTAAATGTTCCACATCTTTGGACTCACCTTGCATTAGTTAAAGTATTAAGTGTACCACCTTGTGCTCTTTGATTGCTTTTAGATAGATTTTCTTTCAATAATTAACATCTGTACACACATAGTAATTAGGCCCCATGAACATTATTCATGGATCTTGAGGGAGTGGGTTCCTTGTGAAACTCCTCTCTACGATGGATTCCTTGTAGGTGGGGAGGATACTTTGAGCATCTTGTAGATAGATGAGTTTTCAACTTTTTGATTAAGGCATCCTTTCTCTGAAGAGGTTGATAGATCACTGGGAGTTGATATCATAGACCTTTAAGAGATACTCTTAGTTTAGCATGTTGGATTAATCTATCTACTTTGATTGGGCTAAAAGTGAAAAGGTGTCAAAAACCTTGAATTTGGAAGCTAAGTGCCCTTGTGGTAAACTATTGTGAGTCGATCACATTTAGAGAGGGTTAACTATAGCAGACAATCCCTCTCCAGGGCAAATTACGTGGATAGAACCTCGAGCGATAATAGCCATTTTTGATGTGGTAGTGAAAACCACTATATAAATGTCCTTGTGGAAGAAATCTCCATAGGTGTGGTTCATTGTGGGTTGTCAAATCTCCCCAGGAGCTCTTGAAGATTAAGTTCTTAGACTATGTTGAAACCTCAGTGCACTAGGATTGGAGGTCACCCCTGTGAGTCATAAAAGTTGTAGAGTCAAAACATTACTAAAAACCTTAGAGAGAACAAACTTTTCACTTTCTAGGAATGTGTACAATGATTGCAAAACTCTTTGAAAATATACACAAATAGCTCTCCTAGGGATTAGCACAAACTAAATCACTTGATTGTTCATGTGTAAGGTTGCTTTTTCCCTTGTTCATTGTTTTCAGAAGTGCTTGAAATCACCTTCTTGCTATTCTACATGCTTGTTTATCTACTTGGTTACTGAAACGATCAAAATTTTTCAAAATCAGTTACTGTTGTAAAATTGGTCTGCCTTCTTGCGCAAAATCATTTTGGTCTTGCGCGAAATCACCTAGTCCTCACGCAAAATCATTTTGTTCTCGTGCAAAATTAAACTGCTATTATGAGTCTTCACACAACCCTATGACCTTATTCGTGCAAAATTAAATTACTGTCACTGACCTTCGCACGAGCCAAATAACTTCTTCACACAGTCTGTGAAACTTCTTCATGAGGCCCTTAAAAGTTTTTTGAGCGAGATCTTTTGTCAGCATTACCAATTTGGGTCTATTTTAGCTGTCTATGGACTGCACGCTATCTTTTTCTGCATCCATTTATTGCTTATTGTCTGTACATAGTCTTGAAACAATGACACTTCGCTTAGCCAAAGACTTGTGTCTTGTACTTTGACTAGTCTCATCTCATAAGTAATTTTTTTGGTCCTTGTCTTAATGATTGTCATACTTTGTGTCACATTTGTCATAATCTTTGGCTATTCTAGCCTTTAAATTAGACCATTTGTGCCTTAGTGAGCAACATTCTTACTATTATCTTGTCCTTTTTGAGACTCAGTCTTAGTGTAGTCCTTTTCCAAGTTCTAGCTTCTTGTCCTTGTCTATGATTGTCACAACCAGAAGTGACAACGTGTCCCTATAACCTTAAACGTGGTTGTGCTAGGGTTCATAATTGTGGCAGAGGTTGCTTACCTTTTGTTATGCAATCTATATCTAGTTTGGTTAGTGAGGCATCTTCATAATCTCCCTCACCTGCCAGGTCATCTCGAGTTCAACAAACATTTTTCAAAAATTTGCAACAAATTAGGAATCCTTTTTACCAAGAGGATACTGAGACAGGTAGAGGTCCTGCATTCCCAAACACAATGTATGATCCTTTCTCCAGAGACCCTTTTGAAACACAACACACTGAAACTGAACATGTTCCTATAATGACTAATTGTGAACCTGAACATGGTAGTCATAGTCGATATCAAGAACCACCTAGGAATGACAAAGAGAAAGAGAAAGACTATGACACTGATGAGGAGCAAGAAGAGGTGGAAATACTCCCTGAACACATAGCAAAATGTCGAAGAGACAAAAAATTCCAAAAGGTCATGGGAATCCTAATCAACGAAGAGAAAGAAAAATACTTTCTCAAACTTGCCCAAGAGAGAGAAAAATTACCTTCTCATTTCAATGTAGAAACCATTGTCAAAACTGAAGAAGAAACTGAGACTTCCAAACTCAAAAAAAATTGAAAATTATGCAAGACCAATTGGCTCAGATGATACATGATAAAGAGAAACCGATAAAGACATACACATTGGACACTCTTTGTTCATTTCCATTTGACAAAAGCATAAACATGCCGCCTTTCCCATGAGGTGTAGAACTACCCAAATATGAAAATTACTTTGGTACTACTGATCCCCAAGACCACTTGCAAGAATTTGGTTCTCTGCCTATTGAGTTTATACACAATCAAACATACCTCATGTGTTTATTCCCTAGAAGCCTAGGTGGTCAAGCTTTGGAGTGGTTCTCACATTTACCTCCTGGTATCAAGACGTTTGACAAAATTGCCAATTCATTTATTCAAAAATATTCTCATAACATACAACACCCTGTCAATATTCAAGATCTATGCAACCTTAAATAGAAGGTTGGTGAACCTTTCCTCACTTTCCTCCAATGGTGGAGACAACTGTACACTAAGTATTCTCACAAAATTTTGGAAACGGAGAAGCTTGACATTTTCATTGACAACCTCCTACCTAATTTCGAATACAGAGTCCAACTTCAAGGTCCACGTACCTTTGAAGACATGATTACCCAGGCTATCTGTATTGAGGAATTTATAGTTAAGAAAGTTGAGCTCACTCTTTAGAGAGACACAAAATAAGGTTCCACTTCCAATGAGGATAAAACTAAACATGTCAACAACAACCGAGAAATTGTACATGATGGAGTTGTTGATAGTGTCACACCCAAACCGGCTAAAGTGGCATTTAATCTCACAGACTGCCTCAAAATGGCCAAAAATGTTGAGAAACCTCCCCCTGACAATAAGACATTTGGGAATAAACCAAGAAACTCACGGACAACATGCCTCAAGTGAGAGTATACGCCTTTGGGGGAACCTTTGGATTTGGTTTACAAAACATTGCTACAACATAAGCTTATTTCACCAATGGATAATCCTCGTCCCTATGATCCACAACCATGTCCACCATGGTGGAATGAGACCTTATTTTGTGAGTATCACCAAAACAAGGGACACAAAACCAGCAACTATATAAACTTGCATCATAAAGTCCTTGCTGGTGATCTTGTGGTAGATGGACATAACAAAAACTCAGACCACAAGGCATTCAAAGAACCTTTCCCAGCTTATGAAAAAGGAGAGACTTCAAAACCAGAACCCTACAATAAGGTCAACTATACATATTCCAATGATGACAATGTCATTCACATAGTTGAACTTGTAGATTTTGAATACTATGACGTTATTACCATAAAGGGCAAGCAAGATAATGACAAACCCAAGATAGCATTTGTCTTGAGGGGCCCTACTTCCAATGAGATAGATAATATGTCTTCGCAACACTGTGCTAACACTATTACTCGCTCTCATGTGAAGTTGGTGCTCAAAGGCCCTATGCCTCCTATTTCAAATCTTGAACAACACAAAGACAAAGCCCTTGCTGGTCCATCTAGTAAAGGTGCAAAACCCACAACGAACTTGAATGCAACCAGTTATAGTGTTCTTGATTAGTTGAAATGAACTAATGCTTAGATTTCCATTTTTGAGCTGCTCAAAATCTTGCCTGCTCACAGGAAAATTCTAGACAAAGCCCTCACTAAGGAAAATGTTCCTCAAGATGTTGATCTTGAGTGATTTCAATCCATGGCAGGTCACCTGACCTCACCATATCTTATGACTTTTTCTGAAGAAGATGACAACTCATTGAATCACCCACACAATCAACCTCTACACATTGAGGTTATGATTCACTAGACACGTGTTTGTCAGGTAATCATTGACAAGGGCACTGGCCTAAATATTGTCTTTGCTGCTCTTCTTAGACAATTGGATTATTTTGAGGACTTTGTTGATCCTCGACGAAAGATTTCTATTAAAGAATACGATGAAGTGGAATGAAAGCCACTAGGTCTTGTGGTTTTACCAATTCATGTTAGTCCTATCGAAAGGGATGTCACCTGTCAGGTGCTTGACATTCCCTTGGCCTAAAAAATTCTATTGGGATGACCATGGATACATGAGATGTGCACTATGCCATCCACATACCACCAATGCATCAAATTCCCATTACATGGCTCTGAAGTTACTATTCTTGCCACTACTAGCTACACCTGCAATATGCTCAAAGCTATTAAAACTTTCATCCCTGCTAACAGTGAGTCTACTAATTGTCACGAAAATAAGCTGAAACAAATTGAGAAGTCATTCAAACTGAAAGAAACTAGTATGGGAGAGTACCACATTGAACCAGTGTTATCATTAATGTCTCTCCTAGAGTCCCCTCAACATTATGGGAGACCCTCAGCGGCAAAGAAGCCATTCGTTCTGACACCTCAGATCAAGTATAATGGCACTTTTGTCAAGGGTATAGTTCCCTTAGAATAGGAAAGTGAAAACAGAGCCATTGCTGCATGGCTTTACAATGAAGAGGCTCCAGTGGACCTAACAAAACAAGCTCAAGAAATCACTCCTAAGAAAAATGAACTTGGTCTTAGGCTTATGAAGTGTTTTGGTTACAAGGGAATTGGCCCTATTGGGTGCAATAACAATGGCCTAATTAATCCTATCAAAGAAAAAGCTCGAAGAAATAGTGATACAACTGGCCTAGGGTTTAAGAAGGTCCCTTTCCATTTGGGATCAAATCAATTCATTCCCAAACCTGAGAGCTCATCTGAAAAATGAGTCAAGCGCTGAGTCAGATACTCAAGAGGAAGAATCTAATGATGAGGATTCCTATCCTAATCCTATCCCTTATGATCTCACTAAATTCTTCGTTGAGCTAGGTGACTTTGTGCCACGTGTTAGTGCTGTGGATGATACTAGTGATTCTTTTGAGGACAATACTGAGCAACTCAAATATCATTTAGAAAAAGGAGAATCTAGTCAGTCATGCCGTATTGAGTATTTATGTAAGAATCCAGAGGTTGAAGAAGAGTATGTCCCTATCACTGTTGGGTAGTTCTATAGTCTCTCACCATGTAGCACCGATTCTCATGAATATGAGTTTGACAATCTTTCATAAGTTACTATTGATAAAGACATTGACCAAGTGCATGCCTATGAAAATTGAATCAAAGTGGGTGAAATGTCTAGGGTTAGGTCACAGGGGTCTGATCCAACTAGTGTCCTAGAGTCATCAATTCTTGACATTATTATTTTGAGGCATTTGAACACACCTATGGATGAGGTTGCCGTAGGTCTCGAATTACTAGTCAACGCACTTAATGACTATATTGTGAATGCAATTGAACCTGCCACTCCTCTCTCACTCACACATCCTGAGCTTATAGATTGGAACCCCAATGCATCTAATGAAGTCCCCACATTCCAGAATGACTACGCTCTTTCCTGTTACTAAACGCTATCGAACCTATAACGTCTTCCACCAATGAGCAGAGTATTAACATGACTAAGGCTGACATCAAATACCTCAGTCATACAATTAAAAATAAAAAATGCAAGAGGTTCGATGGTGAAAACCACATTGTGGTAGTGTCAGATCCCAAAAAAGTAAAAAGAAAAGATGTATCCAAGGGTGAAAACCTCTCTAAGGCACCCGTAGATGAGATATTTGATGTCCTTCCCAGTCACTTTCAAGAGAGATCATCAATGTTAATAGAATAGACCCAACCAATTAACTTGGGCACAAAAGAACATCCTCATATGATACATCTGGCGTAGTCACTATCACCTGAAGAGAAAGAATAATTCATTGCCTTTTTCAAGGAAAAGAAAATAAATTTTGCTTGGACATATTCTGACATGCCATGATTAGATCTTGATCTTATCATGCATCATTTGTCCATAGCACCAGACATCAAACTAGTTAAATAGAAGCTTCTAAAAATGCACCCTCACTTTGCATTGCTTGTCAAAGTAGAATTGGAGAAACTCCTAAAGGCTAGTTTCATCCGTGCAATTGATTATGCTGAAAGGATAACCAATATTGTTCCTATTTCCAAGCATGAAAAATCTATCAAGGTTTGTACAAAATTCCATGATCTTAACTTGGCATGTCCTAAAGATGACTTTTTGCTCCCTAATATTGATATGATCATGGACATGATGGTTGGCTATGAGATGTACTCACTTATGAATGGTTTTTTTGGATACAATCAGATAAAAATTGCTCTAGAAGATCAGGAGAAAATGGCTTTCACATGTGCATGGGGAACCTTTTGTTGGAATGTGATGCCATTTAGTTTGAAGAATGCTGGTGCTACATATCAGCAGGCTGTTACTACAATTTTCTATGATATGATGCATAGAACCATGGAGGACTATGTTGATGATACCTTGGTCAAAAGTGCTAAACGCAATACTCATCTACAAGATTTGGGTCCCATCGTAGATCGTATGGAAAAGTTCAGTCTTTGACTCAATCCTAAAAAATGTGCATTTGGTGTCACATCAGGGAAATTACTAGGATACATTGTTTCTGCAAAAGGAATTGAAGTAGATCCAAAGAAAGTACAAGCAATAAAGGACATGCCACTACCTCAGAACATCAGTCAAATCAGAGAACTATAGGGAAGGCTTCAATCTATTCGTAGGTTTATTTCACAATTGGCGAATAGATCACAACCCTTCACAAAGACCTTACATAAGGGTGTGAAATTCAATTGGAGCTAGGATTGTGAGCAAAGATTAACACAGATCAAACAATATCTTGTCAATCCTCTAATCGTTATGCCTCCTATTCATGGGAAGCCTTTGCTTTTATACATTTCAGCCACTAAAACATCTTTGGAAATCTTGTTGGCTCAAGAAGATAAAGATAACAAAGAAAGAGCTATTTACTACTTGAGTCGAACACTGGTTTCTTATGAGAAGAACTATAGCATTTTTGAGAAAGCTTGCTTGGCAGTTTTCTTTGCTTCCTAGAAATTGAGACACTACATGCTTACTCACACTACATGGCTTGTAGCTAAAATAGATCCACTAAAGTACTTTCTTACTAAGGCAGCTCTCATAGGAAGATTGGCTAAATATGTCATGATACTCAGTGAGTTTGACATCCAATATGTTGAACGCAGGCTATAAAGGGACAGGCAATTGCAGACCAACTGGTCGAGGCACCCATACAAAGTCTTCTACCAATGAACATTGATTTCCCAGATGAGTCAATTCTGACACTCACACACCATACATGGGTTATGTTCTTCGATGGGTCCTTCACACAAGAAGGATCAGGTGTTGGATTACTCTTCATTACACCACAAAGATACTCATTGCCCAAAGCATACAAGATTTTGTTTCCTTCTACAAATAACATTGCTGAATATGAGGCTTTGATCAATGGCATGAAAATTGCAGCTGAATGGAGAGTGGATCAATTAGATATCTTTGGTGACTCTTAGCTTGTTATCAACCAGGTAAATGATGTTTATCAAACAAAGGATGAGAAACTAATTCCTTACAAGCACATGGTTGATGACTTGAAGAAGTATGTTGCACACATCACCTTCCAGCAAGTTCCACGAGCAGATAATAAAGTGGCATGAGTTCTTGGTGGAAGTGTTACACTACCCAGCCTATGACACACCTGATTCCAAGATGATCTATTCTATTATAGGACAAGAATCATCCCGCTACCATCACATCTATTCCTACCTTTGTAATCAAACCATTTCGGATGGTCTGACCCGAAATGAGAAATGTTACCTAATCTATAATGCTTCACATTATGTCATTATTGCTGACAATCTATATAGGAGAGGTCTTGATGGAACACTCCTTAGGTGTTTAGAACTCGACAAGTTCAAATATGCACTAATTGATGTTCACGAAGGCATTTTTAGATCTCATTCCAATGGCTTAACACTAGCTCACAAACTCCTTCATGCTGGTTACTACTGGCCCAAAATGGAGCAAGAAGTTATCAAGTACACTATGTCCTGCAAGTAGTGTCAGTTACATAAGAATCTCATTGATGCTCTAGCCAGAGAGCTGATTCCCTCTACTTCAACATGGCCATTTCAACAATGGGCCTTCGACTTGGTGGGGCAGATTCAGCCAACCTCTTCTAATGGACATAAGTTCATTATCACAGCTACAGATTATTTCACAAAATGGGTAGAGGTAGTCCCTCTCATAGTTGCTGATGGATAAATTGTAGCACTTTTCATCACAAATGACATCATCTATAGATATGGTGTATTGTTCTCGATCATTACTGACAATGGAGGACAATTCAAGAATAAAGACCTCAAGGAACTGTGCAAGAAATTCAAGATCACACAACATTGGTCTTCCATTTATTACCCTGAGGGTAATGGCTAAGCTGAGGCATCCAATAAGGTGATCCTCAAAATTCTTCATCACACAATCAGCAAATCAGGGAGAGATTGGCATCTCCAAATCAATTGAGCTCTGTGGGCATATAGGACAAGCATTAGAACTCCAACGAGCACAACTCCCTTTGTGTTGGTGTATGGGGTAGATGCTGTGCTTCCAATAGAGGTTGAGATTCCTACCTTGAGAATCTCTATGAAAGGCCTTATCACTAATGATGACTATAGGATAGCTCAGCTTCAAGAGCTTGTGTTACTGGATGAACGACGACAAGTGGCATGTGATCATTTGTGAGCATATCAACAAAGAATGATGAGAAGTTACAATCAGAGGGTCAAGCCATGTGACTTCCAGCTAGGTGACCTCATCCTGAGAGAGAACCCTAAGAATCAACAACAGTGAGTGCAAAAGGGAAAGTTTGAACCAAACTAGCTAGGTCCTTACATCATTACTGCAGTATATGGATTTGGCTCCTATCAGCTTTCCACAACTGAAGGAGAAGTGTTTAAAGAGCCTAGCAACACTCTCCACCTGCAGGGGTTTTATAGTTGATTTAATCTCAGCAAGCTCTCTATACATATCTATATGTCCTGAAAAAAATCTAAAAAAATAAAAAAAAGTCTTGAAAAAAATTGTTACCCTGGTGAAAACCTAGCAATAGGTGCCTTGGTAACACCAAAAAAAATAAAAATAAAAATAAAATAAAATTGAAAAACAAGAAAAGTGCCATTGATGAAAACCTAGAAATAGCCACCATGGTAGCAAAAAAAGGAAAATATAGCCAAGAAGGTGAAAACTTAGTAAACAGGTGCCTCTTGTTCCCAATGCTCCATCTTGCAGTGCATCTTCTAGCTATTCTGTACAGTCACTTTCTTGCTTTTCCTACTCATGTATCCATGGATTGAGTCTTGTTATAACTTGGGGGCATTCCCCCTTTGTGTCACTCTTTTTGAGATTCTCCTCATAGGATCTCCTTCACGACAGTCACCAATGGTCCTCACTGCATTTGCCTACTGTCGCTAGTTTCACTATCTTAGATTCTCCTTATAGAATCTCCTTCGCAACAATCACTAGTGGTCCTCATTGCATTTGCCTAGTGTTGCTAGTTTCATTCTCTTCAAGATTCTCCTCATAGAATCTCTTTCACAACAGTCACCAGTTGTTTTAGCTGTGTCTGCCTACTGTTGCTAAGGTCAAATTTCTAGATTCCTTTATGGAAAATCTCTTGCATCAATCACCAGTCATCCTAGCTGTGTCTATCTATTGTCGCTCAGTCTTTCTTAGGTTCTTCATCATGAAGATTCCTCTTTGACCTCAATCACCAATCATTCTGGCTACATCTTCCTACTATCATCACCCTACTGAAGAGATTTCTTTCAAACATGTTCTGGACACTGATGCTTGACATCAATCCCAAAACATTGAAGTCAAAAAATGATATACTTGTTTGGATATGTTGAGCATTTTCTTTGTTTGCTTTCTTTTTCTTTATCATATCTCCTTGAGAAACTCGATGATGTCATCTTTGACTAGAGAAGTAATGACTAGGGGCATGATCTTTTCTTTGATTTCTATTTGTGGTTTAGTTCCAATAAGTTGATCTATTCCTATAAGAGAGGTGTTCACTATAAGAGCCTCCATCTTGTATTGGATGGCCATGTGTACCTCAACTCCTTTTATACAAATACGCCAATAATGTTGGTTCTTCTCCTTGTTTGTTAGAGTAAACTCTTCATGCTACAGTAAATACTGATACTCGTCCTACTAAGTGAACATACGAGTCACTACGGGTATATCTAGCACACTTTTGTCTTAGGTTACAAATGCAAGGGTCATTGCGGACAGAATGAATACTGAATACTTAACATTAGAGGGATCTCCCGTGTGTTTGGTGTGCCTATCATGCGAGCAACATTTAGGTCATCCTAGCATTTATGCTTTGATGCTTATGTTAACTTGCTACATTAAAAGGGACAAATGTTTTGGTCATTCTAGCTTCTTGTGCCTTGAATGCTTACATTTAATCCTGACAAACCAATAACATATGTTATATTCATATTTCCATGATTGCAATGTTAGTGGGAATTGTATAACATACGAGCTTTATTTTCTATCTGGTGATGATTAAATATTGAGGCTTGGTAACCAGACCTAGGGTTGCATTTAACATAGTCTTGCATTACATACTTCATTTACATAAGCACACAATTTGATGGTCATTTTGTTCCTACCCTTTGTAATGAAGGATTGGGGAGAGTCTCCACATGCATCAGATTCCTGCATGGCTATACAAGCATTTGGTTTGTCAATTCATGCTCCTCAAAGGAATACCTGTGACAACAAGCAAAAACACACAACACTACGTGAGATATCAATCCATACATATGCATTTTATTTACGTACAACATACATCTCATGTACATCAAAGTAAAACAAAATAGAGAATGACATGTACACAAGAATACTCAGCTCAAGATCTCGTATATATATATCAAAAGAATGGGTTAGTACAAAAATGGGTGCTACTCGAGTGCAATCAATCAAAAAATGATACATGTGGTGCTGGCACACCGATCAATACATAGCCAGGGATCAAAATCAAAGATCAGGCATAGAGTGTCTAACTTTGTCCCATACCCTCACCTCCAGGAGGAGCAGGAGCAGTAGGTGGCAAAGGTGGTAGTGGCATATCTATCCTGATAGGAGGTCGTACACCCCCAGACTCTCACCCATCCTAAGAAAAACACTGCACCTAGAGTGTCTCATCTGGCACCATGTTGGTATACATAGCATAGTAATACACTGCCCGAGCTGAATGAAACTGGATCTCATCCTGTGCCAACTCTAATCTTCACTCTGTAATCTCGGTATGCTCTCTCCAAAGATTTGTGTTCCACTGTCGCTCCACTAGCTGTGCATCCTGGACTACTACTGCAATTTGTAACTCCCCCAACTATTTGGAGGCCTAATGAACCTGCTCTTGGTACTGTCGTACCATGTCCTGCACCCCACCTGCCAGCTAATTAAGCATGTCCTCATCTAGCATCTCTGGTGCCTACTACTGAGAGGCCTCCTCCTCTATCCTCTGCTTGCAGTGCCGACTTTGTCTAGTCCCACTGTCCTTGGCACTTGGGTCTGATCCCATCTGACATGGGGGAATTTGCATCTACTGAACCCAATGGTAGACCCATGACTGCTGTTGTGGCTGAACTAGCGGCTATGGCTGTGGCTATTGTTGCTAGGGCACTTATCTCTCTTCCTACCTTACCATCTCCACTAGATTTGTAAAACATGGGAATGAATGACTGATCAAAAATGCCTGATATTCAGGTGTCATACCGGCATCTACTACCTCTGGCAGGTAGTCCCATTGAACTGTAGCTAAGCTGTGAATGTCTATCATGGATCGCCCTGGATACATCTACACTAGTCAACCCTGGTCAACATCCTTCTGCAACCTAGCACAGGTGTAGTACTTAGCAGAAATATCCTATGGTCGGCCATACTGTCGCCACACCTGTGATATCACAAATCTCTTAATGACAGATGTTGTCTTGCCTACTAGAGGTTGAGAACTGAACATCTATGGTAGCTCTCTAGAAGCATCATCCCAGTTCTCTATCTCTCGCTAGGATCACCATATAACAGACACCAGGTCATTAAGACATATCCTCCACTGCTCTATCTTACCCAGGTACGCCTGGGTAATATTCTCTTGATATCTACAAATATAGGGCTCCATGGGCTCTCGAGCATCCTCAAAAATTGACCTACATAGGTGAAGATGCTCCTAGACCTAGATCTACAAAACATATACTCTAGCTACCATGGTCTTCTTCTAATGGAAGACAACCTCATGCATCTCATGAAATAGGTGAGCCAACATGCACTAACCCCACCCAAAGATCTCTGGTGCCTCTAGCATCCTGCAAAGCATGGCACCCCACCCACACTCCAAACCATGCTGTCCTTTGTCAAGACATAAGAAGCGGCTCAAAAATATAGCCAGTACTGATGCTAGCCTATGCATGGGTCTGTAAGTGTCATCAGCTCATCCCAACTGATAGCCCTACCTCTCGATAGCTCCCTTTCAAAAATAATGGACAGTGCCTTTGTCCCTACTTGGGGCACTATATCATAGATGACCCGAGTGCCGTGAAAGGGAATCTGCAAGATCCTCCATATGTCCTCTAGTGTGATGGTCATCTCACCCATCGACAAGTGGAAGGTGTTCGTCTCTAAATGGAAAGGCTCAACCAATGCAGTGAAAAGGTTGTAATTCACCAAAATGGATGGAATCTGACACAAAGAAGACAAACCTAATTGAGCAATGTGTGCTCGATCTGCATCATCAAGACTCTGCAATAACTCCCCACATGGTGGGTAATGTGACTTGAATGTAACATCACCAAAGACCTCCTAAATGTGCAACAAGAAACAACAAAAGAACCAATCAATATCAAGTCAAAATGATGCATCAAAACAAATTAAAATGCAATTTTTTGAGTGCAAAACTAAAACTTTTAAGCATGATTATTATGAACTTTCATGCAAAGTTCATGAAATTTCATGCGAAGTTAGTGAAATTTTGTTCAAAGTTCTCAAAGCCTCGTGCAAAGAAATCCAATCTCACGTGAAGAATTACATCATCATGCAAAGAATTACATAGTCGCACAAAGAATTACATAGTTGCATGAAAAAAGAACTACCTTCGCATGAAGAAACTTGTCTTTCGTGTGAAACCTAATGCTTCCCACACGAAGATTCTCTTTGCCGTGTGTGAAGAAACAACACATTATGTTTCTTTGTGTGAAGAAAGAAGATCTTCATGCAAAATTTGATAGGTCTCACGTGAAAAGAGATTGGACACCCTAAAAAAAAGCTAAAATGTGCAATAAATGACCTTGAAATGCGTAAAAGCAAAAGTACAAAGGAGGGGAATTGATGACTCACCGGTGGTCTGTAGTTTGCATGGTGGCTATGACATTTGGAGCACTCAAATCGATGATGTCTCACACTAACTACCATGTCTCTCTCAGAGCTCAAGTCAATAGAAGACAAAAAGCACAAATGAATTGAAAATGACCCCTCGGGCCCTTATATAGCTATTGACTCAACTTTTTCAAAGTGCTCGAATTTGCGCAAAAATATACCCTTGGCTAATTGGACCATTCTGGATCCATTTTCAAGATCAAATTCAAAATTTGACATGCCTAAGAGCCTCAAAAATATGTTTTAAAAATTTGAGGACTAATGCGATCGAACACTTGTGCAGCCCAAATCTTTCTGATACTTTGTGATTCTTGGCATCCTTTCATCTCTACATTCTCTATATTTTCAAAATCCATTTTGAAAATAGTCAACCCAAGTCAATTGTGGCTAAATCTAGTCAAATTTTGGTCAAACTTGGTCTTTGCAACCTTGCAACATCTCTGAATTTTCTTTAGATCATTCTGATCTTTTCCCTTTTCTTTAGATCATTTTGATCTCTTCTACATTCTGCTACATCTCAAATTTCTTCTGTATCTATTGATATATTGCTTCACATCTATTTTTGATGTGTCATCTTTCCATTTTTCTCTTGAGGGGGTAGGATGATTACATCATTGAATACTTATTGCTTGGGGCATCTTGTTCCCATCTTATGTCCTTATCACTTGGGGTATCTTGTTCCCTTCTAGCATCTTTGATATCTATCTTATCTTTTCATCAGTTGATCAACCTTATAATAGCTCTTCTTAGAGTTCGATGGACAGGTATTGGGACAGTCTAAACCATGACTCCTAAGGATCAAGCCTCATTCTGGGGATGATTTTATGACTCATGATTGGACCTTGTTATCTTTTTTTTTTTTCAATCTCTTGGGTATCTAGGTGTTCTATTTGGATCCTTGAAGGTTAAGTTCCATTCTAGAGATAATCTTCTAAATGCTTTTAGTTTTAGGTATCTAGGTGTTCTACCTAGATCCTTGAAGGTTATGCTCTGTTCTGGATATAATCTTCTAAATTCTTTCAATCTCGGGTATCTAGGTGTTCTATCTGGATCCTTGAAGGTTGAGCTCCATTCTGGAGATAATCTTCTAAATACTTTCAATCTTAGGTATCTAGGTTTTCTATCTGGATCCTTGAAGATTAAACTCTGTTCTGGAGATAATCTTCTAAATGGTATCAATTTTAGGTACCTAGATGTTCTGTTTGGATCCTTAAAGATTACGCTCCATTCTAGAGATAGTCTTTTAAATGCTACCAATCTTAGGTATATAGGTGCTCTACTTAGATTCCTTGGGATTAACCTCTGTTCTAGAGATAGTCCTTAAAAGCTTATCAATTGGTCTCCATGTCATCAACTTTAGAACCAATCTCATTTTCGCATCATGCTTTCTGATTTTCTTTGAATTGAACATGCTGCTCGCACATTCATTCAAAGAGGGGCAAAATGTAATACCCAAAAATTGGCTCATTGGCATGATACCAATTTTGGTCTATTTCTCACCAATCCTAAAGTCCTATTCCATTAGGAAAATTCTTATTTGGCTACTCGCTACTTGACTTAATTGTCAGATGCAAAAAACCCTAATCTGCATTCATCATGCTTATTATTTAATTCTTATAGTATTTACTCATATTAGTCACATTAAACCTATTGATTAATATTTAATTTAATTACTAAGTATTTATACTTTAATTAAATTAAATTATATCCTAAGGCTAATGTACTATAGAATTAAATTTATTTAATTTAATAAATGTGCCTATTTTAATTAATTTAAAAAAATTATTTAATTGAATGGAGAACTTACTTCTAATTAATTAAAAAAAATTATTTAATTAAATGGGAAGCCATTTCTAATTAATTAAATGAAGTTATTTAATTAAATAAGAAAAGTGTCTCTAATTAATTAAATAGAATTATTTAATTAAATAGAAAAGGTAATTATGAGAGCATATCTCATTTTATTAAATTAAATATCTCACCAAAATCTCTCTTCAGTTCAAAAAAGGAAATTCCCAGTTCATTGTTGATCAAAAAGGAATTGAATCAGTTAACTCCTTATTCTACTCAAAAGAAATCAATTAGCTCCCTCTAATTTGGGAATCTTCCTTTATGATTGAACTTCACCTTTAATCTTGACCGTTGATTAAAATCAATCTCAACCATCGGATGTTTTTTAGAAAATCCATATAAGAGACCCTCCTCTCTTCATTTCAGGGGAGGTTGAATGAGAATTTGCATCGAATTTCTACTGGATTGTGCATTCATTTGAGCTCATTATTTTCATAAGATATTCATTTTCTATTTTAATCTCATTTAGCATAATATGCATACATTTTAGCATAGCTTTCTTTTACATGTTCTTAGATTAAACGTGCATACTCCATTCTAGATTAATATGCATTCTCATATAGATTAGTTGCATTTTATTTTAAATCCTTTGTTCTTAGAGGGTCTGGTTGCTTAACACCTCAAATCTAAGGATATCTAACAAGCAATTCCCTTTAGATAGAAGGCAACAGGTTGCCTTGCCGACTGATTTCTAGATGAACAATCCAATGTTCATTCCAGGATGAATTCGCAAATAATGACCATATTGAAGTGTGTGTGTTAGTATAGGCCACATTTTCACATATATAGATCTTACCTAGAAATAGTCAATATTTTTTTGAGTTAAGGTAGAATTACCTCTGAGACAAGATAAATGTAGCTGAGAGTACACTCACTAACATGGAGTTAGCAACAACAAGGCTTGATGATAGAATCATTCAAGCCCAATAGTTCTTGGAAGATGATGAATTTAGGAAATCCACCGAATTCAATAGATTTCTATACAAAATAAAAAAAAGTGAGCTGGTACTAAAAATGAAGCTACTAAAATTAGATGAGAAAAAACTAGAACTGGTGGAGAAGTTGTAGGCCTATGATCCTGAGAGTGATGTCATGATTTTAGAGGAGGCAAGGGATCTTGTACAAAGGAGTGGTATGTTATTGGTGCCTGGATGGGACTTGGAACAAGCTATTATGCTTGATGAAATAAGAAGGTAGGAAAATGCCATTTCATATGAGGCATTTGGTGTTGATGGACTATAGAGAGGAATTTTTTTTTACATTGATACCAAATCTTTGGTAGTTTGGAGTATGGATTCATCATCAAACAAGCCAAAATTAATGGATGTATAGAGCACTAAATAGGGTAATATGATTATATGGACTCTACAAGGCACCTCTGGTATAGATATTTCTAAAGCCATGAAATTTTTTTCATTTATGAATGAAGCCAAGGTAGAGGAGACAGAGACTAGACTTTCCAAATCCATACATGATTACATTGATGTAAGAAAGCTCTATGAAGATGAGATTGGAAAGAGGCATACGTACAAGGAAAGAATTGTAGAGCTTGAGGCCAATCTCTAAGAACTTGAAAATGAAGTTGCATCACTTAGGGAGCAAATTTTATAGGTAGAGCAAGTAGTTGCTATAGAATGGAGACAAGAACATGAAGAACAACAATAGCCAACTAGGAATATAGCTGAGGCTCCAACACAAACAAACGATTTGGGGGAAGAGGAAGTAGTAGAACTTAGGAGGATGAGCATTGATGCTCAATTTGCTCAACAGGGAGATGAGATAAGGACAACTGTCCTTTAGAGTTTGATGAGCCATAGGATTGAGATTTTGAAAAATATGTCACAATAGGCTCATATTTTTTTCATTTCTTTACAAAGTGTTGGGCAATTTTGCAATAAGGCACTTTCATGGCTATCACCCACATTTAATCTTTAGGGTACATACACTTAGTTTTTGGAGAGGCTAATTGTACTAATGGCTAAAAAGCTATATTTTCCTAACAAAATAATCATAGTGATGAAAAGCTTGGAGATAGTCAAAGAATTGATTGGTTTCTTCACTAGGAAGTTACAAATTATGCAAGGAAAACTAAAGGTTTTATCTCAAGGAGTACAACCTTATATACCATAAATTTTGGATGCTGTTGACATAGTGATAGATTAGAAGGAATGGTCCAATTACTTTGGTGGAATTTTAACTTAGGAGGCTACAATATCAAATTTTTAAGATACTTTTGATGTCCCATACGATAAATTAATTGGTTCCCTTTTTAAGGTAGAAATAGATATTAATAAATTTATTGTTGAATCAAAAGCAATTATGGATGCCAGGTGGACCAAAGCCGCTCAGGATTTGCAAGAGTTCAAAACTATAGAATGGCCCACAAAAAGGAAAAATTATGTTTGGGAGGTGGTAGGAGAGATTAAAGCTCTACTGATAGGAAGTAGTTGAGATATTTCTCATGAAGGATAGTGAAGGAAAAAGAGGAGAAAAATCAAAAGCATGATATAAATGTTCACTTACTTTCTCAACTACTTTTCTTTTTCTGATCAATCTTTTGGACGAATGTTCTACATACATTTTTGTTCCCATCTTCCAAGTTTTTGTATCCATTCTTGTTTTGACATGTGTCATCCTCTTGTCTGTAGCTTTTTGCAATCCTATATGGATTTCGAAGGTGAAGAGTAGAGGTCAATTATCTATAGAATTTTCTCATTATCATGTATTATTTTGTAGTCCATCTATTTGATCTAAGATTATGTGAATGAATTTAGTTATTACATACTTGAATATAAAAAGTAAAAATTTGGTACATGTGGCTTATCTCTAAGTTATATTATGAGTCTCTATTAGCATTAAAAATATCTTAATAAGAAGGAATTTCACTAAACTATCATTGTCTTTGAGTTTTGTCTCCTTTCTCATATATTCATAATCTTGGGATTGATATAAACAAGTTTCATTTAGTTTAATCCACAAATTTTATATCTCTTATTGATTGCCACTAATTTAAAGAATTAGGTAATTACTTTCTGTAATGGATAAGGTTTATGGTTTGTGAAAAGGATATAATAAGAATGAAACTTAGAGTTTAATCTTGACAATTTTAATCACAAGTTGATTAAAAAGGTACAAATTTGTTAATCTTTGACTCTATATCCCATTGGATAAGACACTAGTCTATTTAAAAGTTCAAGAATAAACTAATGATTCACTTAATTATAGTAAATTTATAACAACAAACCAATTTACTATTTCATGTACTAAGAGCTAACAGTGCTGGTCATTACTTATTTGCATATACTTTTTGGTTATAGAAAGCTAATGTGCTTAGGAAGTTTATCAATAAATCATAGAAGAATATTGACCATTTCTACTATAGGGGATAGTCTTGTAGAGAAGAGTATTATGTTAATAAGATCAATCCCTAAGGTTTTCCCACCTTGGCCTTACAGAGCCTAAAGTGAAGTGAGTCTTAATGACTCTGTTAATTTTGGCCTAGAACTAAGATTAACCCTATTGAATATAGGATTGAGCTCATCCCCGTTAGATTTAAAACCATCTAATATGTTCCTTATCAGAAATAACTCCAACAGGCTCAATTCTTCTTGCTAACTAATCCATTAGTTTCTCATTAGATTCAAAATTTTTAGTACTTGATTAATTATATTTATAAATTGATTAATGATTGGTGTTTCCTCATCTAAATTTTATATGTCAAAAGAATCAACAAAAATATGCTTTACATCTTGTAATGTCTGTTGTTGCTATAGCTCTTTTAGCTCTTCTTGACTCTTTTTCTTCTTCAAAATTTCTTATAGAAAAAAGTTTTACAGCAAGGTGAGATTTTCTAGATCAAATTGTGGCATCTCAATGTTTTCATCTAGACTAACCTCAATATCTGGTGAAATATCTTTTATTTCTTTCCTCTTCCTATTCAGTAAAGGGGTACTACTTCTCAACACTGCCTTAGGAGTAGGTGAGAAGGTGTCACTTCTCAATCTTGCTTGTGCATCTATGCTCAAGATAGCAACAATTTTGCTTGGTTCAACCATATTTAATTCTTTGTTTTTCTCAATATGAGGTGCTGAAACAATGTTATCATTTTCATTAGTTTCTCTATCTTCACTATCTTCTTCATCATTTGTAAGCCTTGACCACTCAACTTCTAGAGTATCAGGGATGTCCACATGTATAGGATACATGCTACCTTATGGACTTGGCACACCTAAGCTTTCTTCACTACTATGCTCATCATCAATGTTCATAGTCTCTTCCTTCTTTGTAGTTATCCCAAAAATGATCTTCCATAGAAACTTGCTTTGCTATTGTACAACTTCCTCTTTATTTATCTGTATAAAAAATGTTCTAAATTTTGGGACAAATTTTTTCTTGTATTGCTCCAAAAATGTGTCCTTCTACTCTTGTGAGAGATCAAGAATAACTTTGACTAATGTGTCAATTCTTATATGATTTTCTACTAGCTTTACCTATTGCCATCTTCTCTTTAATCTTTCAAAAATATCTTGAAGTATCTATTTCTCCATTTCATTGGGAACTATCCTTAAATTTGATATCATTTCTATCATAACTTCTTTAATTCTATTCTTCTCATTATTGTCTAGTGTGTCATATTTCACAAATTTAAAAAGTAGATACTCCTGGAGAATTTTTTTATATCTAAACATACCTCATCAATGAACTTCTATTTCCTTTGAGGTGGTCCTTTGACCAATCTCCTTCTTCTAGTATAAGGTTCACTTGGTTTGGTAGTCTCTACTACTTCCTACTTTTCAAACTTCTTAGCAATAGTAACTACCTTGGTGATGTAGGAGCATCTTTGGTTGCCTTTTTATCCTACTCATTTTTGTTCATTCTACAAGTTGTTGCCTAGAAATTCCTTTACATGCCTAGTAATTCCTTCATATGCCTAGCAATTCCTTCATGTACCTAGTTACTGTAGCAACTCCTTCATGTGCCTAGCAATTCCTTCATGTGACAAGTTACTATAGCAATTCCTTCATGTGCCCAGAAATCCTTTCATGTGCCAAGTTACTATAAAAATTCCTTTATGTGCTCAGTTATCCAGTATATATTGAGTGACTCTTCATGTGATGAGTTACCTAGTGTATGCCAAGTGTCAACATTTGGATATGATTTCTATAAGCTGACTTGTGGGATTTATTTTGATCACAACATTTATGTTAAGATCTTTTCTTGAGATGCATCTAGACCATTGTTGGGTTGGCCTTCCTCTTATGCAGTATTCTAGAATAATCTATAAGCCATTTTGACAAGTATATATAGAGTTTTTAGGCTTAGAGTTAGGCAATTTTTTGAGAAGAGGAATTTTGAGAGTAGAACTAAAAGTGTGAATTTGTAATTGGATCTTTGAATGTGAATGTATTTGTAACTGGCCATAACCTAGAAGGTCTTATAGCTAGGCATATATGAAGATGTTTTGATGAATCAATAAAAGTATTTCTCTCTTCTTCCTCCTTTGGTTGCTATTCCTTGTGTTTGATTCTATTGTGTTAACTCTTGCAGGGTGGTTTGGATAGCTAGGTGAGCCTTTGGCCCTATTTATTCCACCCTTGCCTATGTTAGTTGGTATTAGAGCTTGAGGTTCATCCTTGCAAAAATTGGATCATGGAGAACCCTAATTTAGATCTGGTTGTAGGGTTGGAAATCTATAGATTTGAACTATAACTTGCAGAGGGTTATGATCTTGCAAGAACCTAATTTATGAAGATGGTTTGTGGTAGAGGAAATAATGTTGATAATGCTATATTGGATCAGTTGAGACAAATTGTAGCCAGATTAGATGCTATGGAGATAGCCTAGAGGAGAGGAGCACATTTTGATGATGTAAGTGATGATGAAGTAGTAGCACCAAACCATAATCTAGAACCTAAAGAAGATCAAGGTGAGGAATAATTAATGCGAGTGTTGTCTAGGGAAAATTCAAAGCCTATTGTAGTAGTTATTCATTGTGATGGAAAATTGGATACCAATGTTATGTTGGATTGGATCTATGACATGGAGAAGTTCTTTGAGTATGCAAACACTCCTGATAATAGAAAGGTGAAGATTACAGACACTAAGTTGAAACGTCATGCATCACTATGGTGGGAACATTTGCAAACTGATAGACTAAGGAGAGGAAAGGAGAAGATTAGAACTTGGCTAAAGATGATGAACAAGGTAAAGAAAAAATTCCTTCCTACTAATTACCAAGTTAGCTTGTTGAGAAAGATGCAAAATTTGAAACAAAAGAACATGAATATGAAAGAGTATTCTATGGAATTATATAGATTGGACATTAGATTTGGACATGTGGATGATGATGTTGAGAAAATTGCAAGTACATAAATGGATTCAGATCTAGAATTCAAGATGAAATAATTTTTATAAAGCTGGAAAGTGTTGAAGAAGCATATCAATATGCCTCGAAAGCTGATGAGATCTTAGCAAAGAAGCATGAACCAAGACAAAGAGGTAGAGGTGGTAGATTCTAGAGAGGTAGAGGTAGATCTTATGGTGAAGGTGGTAGATCTAAAAGTTTTGTGTAGGTTAAAGGAAAATCTAAATGGAAGAATGACGATAAAGGCAATACTAAATGGAAAAGTTGTAATTCTTACCAAGGAGGTACTAATTCTTATCGAGGAAGAGGTAATTCTAATTCTAGAGGTGGATTTCATGGTAATTATTTTAGATATGGTAAAGAGGGACATAGATATTTTAAATGTAGATCCTTTGAAAGTGGACAAGATAACAAAAATGTTGTGGTTCAAGGAGATGATGAGGGTTCACCAAGTGGACTTGAGGCAGGAGAAAATTTGATGGTGAGAAGAACCTTATGTAATAAGGGAAGTGATGAGGAACTTGCTCTAAGGAGAAGTCTTTTCAAGACAAGATGTAAGATGGCTAAAAAATGCTACAAAGTGATCATTGATAGTGGAAGTTCTACAAATTTGGCATCAGAAGAGCTAGTTACAATGTTGCAATTGTAGAGGCAGAAGCATCCCAAACCTTATCATGTTTCATGGATCAAAGATGAGCATAATATATTGGTAAGCAATGCATTGTGAAGTTCAAGATTGGACATTACTTTGATGAAGTTTTGTGTGATATTGTGCCTATGGATTGTTGTCATATTCTATTGGGTAGACCTTGGCAATATGATAGATATGCTATGCACGATGGAAGATTGAATCAATATACTCTTTGGGTGAATGGGAAGACACAAACATTGTTGCCTTTGATTGAAATTCTAGATGAGGTTAGTTGTACTGCAATAAAAGTTTTCATGGTTAATGGAAAGAAATTTTAAAAGGAAGTAAAGAAGAATCGAGTTTTTTTTGCTATAGTTCCTAGAGGACCAAGTGTTGGTAGTAATGACTAAGCAGTAGAAGCTAGTAATGATTGAGTTATAGTAGATAGTGATAGCTGAGTACCAGTAGAAATTATAGAATTGCTGAATGAGTATAAAGACATTATTGCTAATGATATTCTTGATGGTTTACCTCTAGTAAGAAGTATAAGTCATTGTATGGATCTGATTCCTGGAGCTAGTTTGCCAAACAAAGCACCATATAGATTGACACCTATAGAGAATGAAAAACTTAACAAACAAGTGAATGAGTTGTTGTAGAAAGGTTTGATTAGAGAAATCTTGAGTCCATGTGCTATACCTACTATATTAGCACCTAAAAAAATGGATAATGGAGAATGTGTACTGATTCTAGAGCTATTAACAAGATCATAGTGAAATATAGGTTTTCTATAATAAGGATGGATGACATAATGGATTGTTCGAGTAGAGCAAAGTATTTTAACAAGATTGATTAAAAGAGTGGCTATCATCAAATTAGAATCAGAGAAGGTGATGAATGGAAGACTACTTTCAAGACAAAAGATGGTTTGTATGAATGGTTGGTTATGCCTTTTGGTTTGACTAATGCACCTAGTAATTTCATGAGATTGATGAATGATTTTCTAAAAAGATTTTTGGATAAGTTTGTGATTGTTTATTTGGATGATATTCTGATATTTATTAAGACTAAGGAAGAACATCTTAAGCATATTAGACAAGTATTACAGAGGTTGAAAGAGAAAAAGTTGCCGATTAATCTAAAAAAGTGTTCTTTTATGCAAGAGGAGATTGTGTATTTGGGATTTGTGATTTCAACTGATGGATTGAAGATCAATTTTGAGAAGGTTAAAGCAATTTTGGAATGGCCTACACCTAAGAATGTGGGTAAGGTAAGATCATTTCATGGTTTGGCTAGTTTTTATAGAAAGTTTATAAAGAATTTTAGTGCTGTTTGTAATGCTATGACTAAAACAATGAGGGGAGATAAAAAGGAATTCAAGTGGACACATGGAGCTGATAATAGTTTTGAGACTTTGAAACAAAAAGGTTGCTGAATTACCTATATTGGTTTAACCTAATTTTAAAAAAATATTTCAAGTTGAATGTGATGCAAGTGGTAACACAATGGGAGCTGTATTAAGTCAAGAAGGTAAACTTGTTGCTTTCTTTAGTGAAAAGTTGAATGACGCTAAAAGGAAGTATTCTATGTATGATCAAGAGTTTTATGCTATTGCTTAAGCATTGAAGAAGTAGAGACATTATTTGTTTCCTAAGGATATTGTATTATATACTGATCATAAAGCTTTACAATACTTGGAAAGTCAACATAAATTAAATTAGAGACATATCAAGTGGGTTGAGTACTTGCAGAGTTTCAAAATTTTTATTAAGCATAAGATTAGAGTTACTAATAGAGTTGCTAATGCATTGAGTAGAAGACATTCTTTGTTGACTAAAATGAAGGTTGAAGTTCTTCATTTTGATGAAATGAAAGAGTTTCATGATGCTGCTCCTAATTTTTCTAAGGTGTGGAGAGAGTGCAGAGAACCAAATCTAATAGATTACATAAGTAAGTATGATGAGTATTTCATTCAAGAAGGTATGTTGTTCAAAGGTATTTAGTTGTGTATTCTTAGAAGTTCTATGAGGTTGAATCTGATTAAGGAAAAACATAGTAGTGGATTGGCTGGACATTTTAGAATTGACAAGACATTGAGTTTGCTAAAAGAGAAGTATTATTGGAAACAAATGTAGAAGGATGTTCAAAAATTTATAAAGAGTTGTGGATTTTGTCAAGTTGCAAAAGGAGTGAGTCAAAATACTGGTTTGTATACACCTATTATTGTTCTTGAGAAACCTTGGAGTGAGATTAGTATGGATTTTGTTCTTGGATTACCTAAGATAGTAAAGGGGTATATTCCATATTTTTTGTAGTGGATATGTTTTCTAAGATGGCTCATTTTATACCATGTAAGAAAACATTAGATGCCAAGCATGTTGCTAAACTTTTCTTTAAAGAGATTGTGAGATTGCATGGATTACCAAGAAGCATTATTTTGGACAGAGATAGTAAGCTTTTTGGTTATTTCTGAATGACTTTGTGGAAGAATATGGGCACTGAATTGAAGTTTAGTTCTACATTCCATCCACAAATAGATGGATAGACATAGGTTGTGAATAGAAGCTTAATTAATTTGTTAAGATGTTTAGTTGGGAATAAGCCAAGTAA
The DNA here is from genome assembly GCA_028749045.1 of Cupressus sempervirens. Taxonomy (NCBI): domain Eukaryota; kingdom Viridiplantae; phylum Streptophyta; class Pinopsida; order Cupressales; family Cupressaceae; genus Cupressus; species Cupressus sempervirens. The sequence goes on along the minus strand of CM053789.1, from coordinate 284,551,142 downwards.
TTGGGAGATGGTATTGGCACAAGCTGAATTTGCATATAATAATTATGTGAATATAAGTACAGGGAAGAAACCTTTTGAGATTGTTATTGGAATGCATCTTAGAGGTATATCAAATTTGAGAGATGTTGCTAGTGAAGAAAAGAGAAGCATTGTAGGAGAAGAATTTGCTGATTTTATGGAGTCTCTACATAAGGAAGTGAAGTTGAGGTTGGAACAAAGTAATTAGAAGTATAAGGAGAATGTTGATTAGTCTAGAAGACACCATGATTTTCGAGTTAGTGATGAGGTGATGATTCATCTGAAGAAAGGAAGATTCCCAGTTGCAACATATAATTAGCTGAAGATGAAAAAATTTGGACCTTGTAAGATCTTGAAGAAGTTTGATAGTGGTAATACTTATGAAGTTGAGTTACCTTATGACATGTATATATCTCCTATATTCAATATTATTGATTTGTATAAGTATCATGAGTTAGAGGATGAAGTTGTTGTATCAGATGATTATCCTAAGAAGCAGATTGAAGAAGTTGAACAGATATTAGATCGGAGAGTTTCCAAGAGCACAAGAGGAAAAGATTATTATGAATATTTGGTAAAGTGGAAGAATAGACCTATTGAAGATGCATCATGGATTTTTCAATTTGATTTGGATTTAGCTCAGGTTGTGACATCTCAATGATTCAGGAGAATCATTTCTTTCAAACCTAGTTGTTTGATGCAGGAGCATCCTAGATTGCCTTGTTATCTTGCTCATTTGTGTTCATTCTACAAGTTGGTGCCTAGAAATTCCATCATGTGCATAGCAATTCCTTCATGTTACTAGAAATTCCTTCATGTTCCTAGTTACTATAGCAATTCCTTCATGTTTCTAGTTACTATAGCAATTCCTTCATGTACTTGGAAATTTCTTCATGTGCCTAGAAATTCCTTTATGTGTTGAGTTACCTAGTATATGTCGAGTGACTCTTCATCTACGGAGTTACCTAGTGTATGTTGAGTGTCAGCATTTGGATGTGATTTCTACAAGCCAACTTGCAAGATTTATTTTGATTGCAACATTTATGTTAAGATCTTTTCTTAGGATGCGTCCACACCATTGTTGGGTTAGCCTTCCTCTTATGTAATGTTCTAGAATAAAATTTAAGCTATTTTGGCAAGTATATATAGAGTGTTTAGGCTTAGAGTTAGGCAAGTTTTTGAGAAGAGGAATTTTGAGAGTAGAATTAAAAGTGCAAATTTGTAGTTGGATATTTGAATGTGAATGTATTTGTAATTGGCTGTAACCTAGAAGGCTTATAGCTAGGCATGTATGAATATGTTTTGATGAATAAATAAAAGTATTTATCTATTCTTCCTCCTTTGGTTGCTATTCCTTGTGTTTTCTTCCATTGTGTTAACTCTTGCAGGGTAGTTTGGATAGCTAGGTGAGCCTTTGGCCCTAGTTATTCATAATTTGCCTACATCACTTGGTCCTTAGATTATTTGGTGGTGGAGGTGTCACTGCCTTCTTCTTCTCTATTCTTGGAGCCTTCTTTCTTGGTGGTATGAAAAAAACTATTGCTTTACCTGTTTTAGCTTCTTCTCTTTCATCTTCCTTATCACCACTTTCTTTTTCTTCATCTTCACTAAGACCTTGTGTTATTTGCAATGATTCTTTTCCCTTTCCTAGGGTGCCTAGTTTAGCTTCTAGGTCTTCAATCATCTTCTTTACTTTCTTCTACTTAGAATCTATCTTGATGGTCATTATTATCCTTTGCTTTTCTTCTTCATATCTTCCAAAAGGTTTGGCCTCGACATCTATTTCTTCTTTTAATAGTGCATCAATGTTTGTACTTACAACATCACTATCTATCTCATATTCAAAGCTTTGTAGCCACACCTTCCTTGGCTTCATTGCTTGTACAAATGTTGTGTTTGTACCAACAAGGAAACATGTTAGTGTAATATTTTATGACTAATTCCTCTAAAATTCTCATTCTCCTTTTCATCCTTAACTTGAATTCATCAAAAAATGTATTCATTACATTATAAAACTTGTCTCCCAATCAAGTAATAAAACCATTAATTTTCCTTTTCACTAGTTTATCTTGTTTCCATACATCATTACCTATACTAGGAAAATACTTTTGGATAAAAAGAATATTCAAACAATTAGGGAACTAAACTTATACATTGAATTCTTTGCCTTTCTTATTAATGATAGTTTTTCTACTAGTTGTAACATTTTTAGCTTAGTAAGAGCATACTCATGATCTTTCATCACAATCTTCCATGCTTGGTCCACATCCATACATGACACAATATTCAATCTACTTGATTGATAGAATTTGTGAGAAATGGCCCTCACTAAAAATTCTATGGGTGGATAAAAAATTCTTGTAATGGATTGACCTCATCCATTCCACTATGATCCTATATTAGCCTCAATTTCTCCTCAACTCAAGAATCACATGGTTCTATTCTTATCTAGGGTTGGATAACTTGTAACCCTATGTATCACCTTCTTCATGATCTCTACTAGTCCACTATATAACTAGTACTTCATATCATGAAATCTCCTCACTATAAATTTGATCCATTCCATTCTATTTTTTTTTGAAAATTCTAGGGCTCAAGTTAACCCTTTCCTCTCAAAAATTTGAAACTCATCCTTCAAAGTTCATTACACAACTTCTCATAAGCTTTCCTAATTTCATAATCTACCACTTCTCCAATTTTTCACATGTAACACTTCCAACATCATGAATCATAATGACTTTAGGTGGTATCAAGGATAATGCACCCATTGAGTCTCTTTGACAACAATCTCTAAAATAACGCAAAATTTAGGTGGAGGACAAGTGTCACTCATCACCAGTTAAAATTTAGTAACCTTTTTGAATCATTATAGTGGTTAATAAAGCTTCTATGATCATAACTAGGGTTTTATGTTCTTCCAACTCTAGATACTTGACACTCATTCACACTCTTTACTCATTCAAACTTCTTGATCAAATTGCTCCTTGAAATCTTTGTTGGTTTCTTGGAGTCACTTAATCTCTTTGAGCTCCTCAAAAGTCTAGATGCAAGGTATGAAGTAATGTATTTGAATTTTTTTATACACCTTATATTTTGATCAATTAGGTTCACCATTAATGTTGTGGACTTCATTGAATGGAATCCAACTAGTACAACAACTTGGCCTCTTCCATAACCTTCGGTCTCTATTGGAGTTCTTAGTCTATGTTGTGATGTTTAGTCAACATAGAAAATTGACTAATACTTGACAACCTTTCACAAAATTTGTTCTCATGCATCTTAAATATGTAAATATGAACTTTTGGAACACATTTATGTAAGGAATTGATGTATGATATATCATTTAGGTATACAGTTCCATACATACCTCTTTTTCTTAGTTAGAGATGACATGATCACCTTCTCCATTAGATTGGGTGACCTCATCTTCATTAGCTTCACTATTTCCATCTTCTATTTTATTTTTCCATGTTTGGTTCATTTCATTCCTCATTTTCTCAATGCTTACTTTTCCTTTTCCTTTGTTCTTTGTCTAGTTTTCTAACTATACTCAAGTCTTATAATTCTTGCTTTGATGTCCAAACTTGTGACACTTGGAACATGTATTATTAGATGCATAATTCTTCTTTCTCTGACTTGGATAGTAGGATTTTATCTCTGATCTATATTCAAATGCTCTATGCCCATATTTTTGATAGTTATAGCAATAACCTTCAAATCTATGTGTAGTAGGTGTATTTCTATGTTTTGATCTACAATCATGTATTTGACGACCTTTTTTCTTGTAGTAAAATAGTAACCAATAAACTTATGTTTAGAAGTTTAGAATTTTGCATACCATTTTTTCTTTGATAGATATTTGCAATATGACCAATTTTTCCATAGTGATAGCATGTTGGTTTGGTTTTTGGCTTTGTCTTTCTCATTTCTCCATTCCTAGATGATTCTCCTTTCTAAGCACATGAATGTCTTAATCCATTAGAATAGTTTAATAAATTCACAAGTTATTCAAAGTAATTCATTGATTCCTTTGGTTTCTTATAATTATCCATAGTTTCCTTCCCATTATTTAGTTAATTATTCAATATCTTATTGTGTGATTTCAGATTTGCAATATCCATATCCTTGTGATTCAATTCCTAATTTGTAGTCATTAGTCGATTCATCAGATCCATTTCTGTATTCATGAGCTTCTACACATCTGATATCCTTTCTTCAAGTCTAGTAGCCATTACCCTTTTATCTTCTTCTACCATAATCCTGTCTTCTTCAACTCTCTTTCTTTGTTCACTCACTTTACATAGTCTTACTAACTAGATTTCATGTTCTCTTTTCAGTGCCTTTGTCTCTTCATTGAGGAGTTCTTTCCTTTCAAGTAGTTCAATAGATTCTTTATCATTAGGTTTTATTTGTTCAAATAGTCCTTTAGTTTTAACTTATTCATAAGAATATTTCTTTATCTAGATGGAAATTTCTTTTCTCCCTTTTAGGGAATCCTTCAAATCTTCTCTTTCTTTCTCAAGCTTCTGTGGTGTGAGTTAGATGTTAATCACCTAATTGTCAATAGTATTGTCTAGTTTCAAAGCCTCTATCTTTCAAGATCTAATATCCAAGTCTTTAAGCTTCTTTTAGATAACAAGAGATCCGATACCAATTGTTGATTTATGGAGGTGTAAAATAGATACTAAGAGAGAGGGGAGTGGGGGTTGAATTAGAATCTATAACAATTTATACTTTTCACTAATTCATCCACATCTATAAACAACTTGTGGATGCAAACTATGAATGTAAATTTCTTGTAACATGTAAATTAGTTCAATCAAATGCATGAAAGTAATAACATATAACACAATATTTGTTACCCAAAAACCTTCCAAGGTGAAGGTAAAACTAGGGTGGGGCTAACACCCACAAATCTTCACTACTATAGTAATAAAGTTAACTAGTTAAGGTTACCATATTTTACCATAACATATGATCTACCCTATGAGAAGTCTATCCTATTAAAGACTTAAGAAATGATTAGGTTTTACCTTGTTAAAGGATTTGACACTTACAACTGAGTAAGGACTTTGTGAGGATATTTACAAAGATTTGTTAAGACCATTCTGTTAAGAGATTTACCTTGATTTACATCTATTAAAACTAACTGAGTACCTAACTCTCAATTTTCTCTACAAGATGATTTCATGTCTCCTCCTTACTAATTGATCCTCTCCTCTGATATGATAACTCTTGTCTTTCCCTTTTACTTTCACTACTTATGAATAGGTCACTTGCTCTATTAGATGATAAAATAAACCTTGAATGAATTTTGGTCTTCTCTAATCATCATCTCATGCTCTCATACTATGACCTAGGTTAAGATCATCACTATTTAAAGATTCTATGAAGAGTTTTATAGATGGTTCTATGTTTTTATCTCTTCATCTTGATTATTGAACATACACGTAGGGATATGTGATCCATGTCATGTAAATGTTTTGTAACAATCTCTTTAAAACTTAAGTAAACCTTCCAAGTTAGCATGATAATCGTTTTGCCTAAAACTCTGTTCCATTCTTGACTTTTATATAAACTCCACAATGCTTAGCCTTTACTATTTCTAATGCTTGACATTACTATTGCTTGGCCTTTGTGAACCTTCTGATGCTCAACATATACTATGCTTGACATATACTATATCACTTGATACTTGGAATTTCACTCAATCACTGATGATTTGCTCATCACTGATGAGCTTAGTACATATAGAAAATTACTCTAGGACCATACTTACTCAATTTCTATAGAATTACTTAGTACATACTATCTTATATGCATGACTTGGCCTATGTAGAGTAGCTCAGTTGTAGTGATGAACATCTAACTCTACCTAATAAATGACTAAGTGATTGACACTAATAAACAATAATGGTTAGAGATACCAACAACTTTATAGTTAGTATATAAACAACACAAAATCCTTAGGCATCAAATAATGTCTCTATTTCTTCAAAGCTTGAAAATAGCATAGAATTATTGATCATAAACTAAATATTCTCTCTTAGCATCATTCAATTTCTCACTAAGGAAAGTTATAGGTCTTCCTCCTTGACTCAAAACAACTCCAATGGAACTTCCACTAGCATCATATTCAACTTGGAAAACTTTTATTTAGCAAAGAAAGTGTAGGAAATTTTGAAATCTTTTGTTTTAATGTTTTAAAACTATTTTGTGCTCTATGTATCCACTTGAAATCCTTTTTATCTCCTCTCATAGTATCAGTCATAGTATTACAAATAGAGCTAAAATTTCTGATGAACTTCCTATAAATAATTTCCAATCCATGAAATGATCTTACCTCTCCAATATTATTAGGTGTAAGCCAATCAACAATAACTTTCATCTTTTTAGGATCCATCTTTAAACCATTAGTTGAAATAACAAAGTCAAGAGACACAGTTTCTTCCTTCATAGAAGAAATCTTTAGGTTAATCAATAATTTCTCCTCTTTTAATCTTTGCAATACTTTCCTAAGATGTTCAAGATGCTCTTGCTTAGTCTTGAGATCTATTATATTTCCACAATCCATGCTAATGCTTTCAAATTTTTGGATTTGATTGTGTATAGGTTTTTTACATCAACATTTTAGATCATACTACATGACCCATCATTAGGATGCTAGAGAGAAAAGAACACGAGTATCAAAATGTCATCTAGGTATACAATCACAAATTTACCCAAGAATATTTTCAAAACCTCATTCATCAACCTCATAAAAGTACTAGCTGCATTAGTTAAACCAAAAGGAATAGCCAACCACTCATACAAACCTTTATTATTCTATTATTCTTAAAGTAGTTTTTCTTTCATCCCCTTCTCTAATTTTGATATGATGATAACTACTTTTCAAAAAAATCTTGGTAAAATGTTTTGCTCTACTCAAACTATCTATTATGTCATCCATCTTAGGAAAAGGAAATCCAAATTTCATTGTTATCTTGTTCATAGCTATAGAATGAGTGGACATTCTCCATTCCCCATTCTTCTTAGGTGCTAACACAATAGGTATTGCACAAGGACTCAAAATTTCTCTAATTAGACCCTACTCAAGAAACTCTTACACTTGTCTATTTAATTCAACCTTTTCATTAATGTGTTAATCTATGTGGTGCTTTATTAGGAAAACTAGCTCTAGGTATCAAATCCATACAATGTCTTATACTTCTTATAGGTGGTAAACCATTAGGTACACTATCATAAATAATATCTTGGAATTATGCTAACAAGGACTCAATCTTAGGTGCCTGCTCTAACTCATCTTGTTTCCTAGTCTTTCTAGGAATCAAAGAAAAAAAAACATTTTGTTCCTTCATATCTTTAGAAAATTGATTACCTTCAACCAAACATGATTTAACTATGGTACAATGGTTCTCCTAAGGTTTTTCTATTGAGGGAAGCAATATTTGTTTCTTTCCATCTACCCAAATAGTATATTGATTCAATCTACCATCATGCAAAGATTTTCTATCATACTATGAAGGTCTACCCAAAAGAAGATGACAACAATCCATAGGCATAATATGGCACAAGATTTCATCATGATAATTCCAAAATTTGAATCTAACAAGGCCTTTCTCACTTACAAGTAATTTATGCTTCTTCTAGATCCAAAAAACATGATAAGGCTTGGGATGTCTTAATCTCTAGAATTGCAATTTGTTAACTAGTTCCTAAAATGCCAAGTTATTAGAACTTCCACTATCAATGATTACCTTGTAACATTTTCTAGCTATCCTATATCTAGTTTAAAAAAAAATTATTCTCAAAAAAGGTTCTCCATTAACTTCTTCAATCCACAAGATTCTCCTTTAGGTTCTCACTATTTTTAGGTTTATTAGGTATTTCAACAACTTCCTCACAAGCCAAAGTGCTTTCCATTGTTACCCCCAATCTTCTTCCCAGAGTAAGTACATTAAAAATCTCTATACCCTTCTTCTTCAAGCTTATAACAAGTACCTTTTAAACCAAAATCTTTCTTCCCATTTTCCACCTTTATTATTCCTACTGTAACTAATATAGCTACCTCTAGTGTAGTTACCTCTTCTACTAGGAGGTTCTTCCTTCCATTCTAATTTTCCTTTATCTTGAATTGCATTGTTAGATGTGCCACCTTCTCCAAATGTTATGGTCTTCTTCTTTGGAAATTTTCACCTCTTCCTCTTTGTCTTTGATCATGTTTCTTTGCCAATATTTCTTCAACCTTAAAAGTGTACTGATATGCTTCCTCCATATTTTCCATCTTAACATAGCTAATCTCATCTTGGATACATGTCCTTAAACCATTCAGGAATCTTGCCAACTCTCAAATTCATCATCTACATACCTAGATTTGATATCCATTCTATAAAATTCCTTAGTATATTCCATTATACTCATGTCCTTTTGTCTCAAGTTTTGCATCCTTCCCAATAGATTAACTTGATAGTCAACAAGGAGAAATTTTTTCTTCATCTTTCCAATAATCTTCGCCCATGTCTTACTCTTTATTTTTCCTTTTTTTGCCCCTTAGTTTGTAAATGATCCCACCAAAGTGAAGAGTGACCTTCAAATTTTTGACTGCTACTTTAACCTTCTTTTTATCAAGAGTAGTTTCATAGTCAAAGTATTTATCCATCTGAGTAGTCCAATCTAATACAATATTAATCTCAAGTCTTCCATCATAGCAAGCAACTTCAACAAGAGGTCTAGCATTAGCCCTAAATAAAACTCTTAGAATCCTTTCCTCATCTTGTTCAACCTTAGGTTCAAGGTTAGGATTTAGGGCCTCCTCTTCATCATCATTAACATGTTCAAGATGTACACCTTTTCTATACATTGTCTCCAAATGTTCAACTATTTTTGTAATCTACCTCAGTATATCCATAATAGCATTATTAACATTTCCTCTATGATAAACAATCTTGATAATAGTTCTTGCAAGATCACAACCTTTTGCAAGTTATAGGTTAGAATTTAGATTTTCCACCCTAGAGCCAAATTCAATGAGGTTCTCCACAATCCAAGCCTCATGAAAGAAATCAATCAAATACCACATGACACAATGAGGTAGGGGAATTGAAGAAAAATATGTGGAATAAAATAAAATTCAACCATCCAAAACTCCTTGCTCATAGATGCATACATAAGATACAAATAGATCAATGAAACCACATGAAACATAAGGCCAAATGAATCATATTTGCAAGTGTAATTATTTAACTTTTCATATAAAGAAAACACAAAATGCCTGACTGTAAGGAATTTTGGGTTGCGCCCTTATAAAAAATAAGAAATATACAATCTTGAAGTCTTAGTTTGCATCTTCTATCTTCTTTTATTGAAGAATGCTACTTTCCTACATCTAATCAAGTTTCTTTTATACCTAGCTAAGCCACAATGTAGCTAGTCAAACATTTAATTATAATATAGGTCTAGACTTGGAAGGGTAAGCCAAAATCCATGTAAGTGACAATATGAGATGATGCACACTTGAAGGTAGATCCACACATGTGTTAGGAGTCATCTCCTAAATGTGCAAGATGCCATGTAATCAATGGAAATTGCACCAATTAGGACAACATGCTACACAAGATGCAAACAATACGAAAACAAGACCACAAAGAATAACATAGAACTTGAGAAATATAGAACTCCATAATTCACACGCTTAGGACAAGGATATAGGAGATGTCCTTGATAGGGTGTCAACTATGCATAACCTGAAAAAAAAAACAACAATGACTACTTTGTGAATAAAATACTAGTATAGAAAATTGGAAATATTTTTGGTTGATGCAAGATTACTCAAAGATCCAAGATGCTCCTGCATCAGTAACAATATTTTAGTACTATCTTTATCTAAGACACTTTTTTATTGGATTTGATCAACCCAGTAACCTTGCACATGTAATTTAATCTTTAGTAAAAGAGAGGATGGTAATGTAGTTCTAAATTTGTGGTTATCATCTTAGAATATTTTTGAATATATATTGATGAGTGGTTGTATAATAAGTGATGAGCATTTCTTTCACTATATAAATGCCATGTTAGTAGAATGGTGCATTTATACTTGATATTTATGTTTAAAGAAAAGTTGAACTATATAACAAAAAGAATCATTAAATTTTGTAGTTATAAATCTATGGTATACTTATAAGTAAAATGTGTATATCTAGTTTTCATCCAAATAAATTTTGAATGGGGAAATGATTCTCTTGAAATTATTTGTTAATTTAAATAAATAAAAGTAAAAGAGATCTATGAATCAAAAATAGAAAATAATTATTTGATAAAGCATAAATAGTCAAACTTATCATTCAATTATTGATCATATTTTTTTTTTTGATTTGTGATGTATTTAAAGCTATTGAGGAAAACAACTAAAGTAGAGGGGGAGAACCGTTACATTAATTTTCTCCAAGAGAAAATAAAGTTATAAAATAATCTTTTTAGAATTATAAAAAAAATAGAGATAAAAATAAAGAATATTATGATCCTTTAAAAGAAATAATAATAAATAATATTGATCAAAACTACTATTAAAAGAGAAGATTATATTTATTAAAACATAATTAAAGGTGATTTTTACAAAAGGGTGTGATAGTTTGGAAACTGCCTCTGAAGGTCTATATATGTCATTATTGGAGACCTAGAAAGAGGAAGAGGGAGAGATTGAATAGAGAAAATAATAGTGGAAGGAAAGTAAATAATTAGAAAAAGACATGTGTGCGGGTATAGTAAAGTTCTCTAACTAGGCATTAAACATTGGAGAAAGGGCATACAATGTGTGTCCAAGTCAAGGTACAATGTACACCAAGAGTATCCTAGCCACGACTATGTTATTTTAATCTATGAGGAATATATTTCATACTGTAAAGGTATGTAGGGTTTTCAGTAAGAACCATGTCCTCTTGTGAATGCTCCTTGCTTGCAAAAAAGCTAGAACCTATAACTAATCCTCTACTTGTCATTGTTCTTTGGTGGATAACAAATTCTTCATGACTCACATATACATATAAACCCATTTTTATATTATAGTTATTGAGTTGTCTATTGAGATTAATATATTTATTTTATTAATGATACATTAATAATTATAAATAATCAATAAATAATATAATATAGCATAAATATTATTTTGAAGGAATATAAGATTTAAAATATAGTAAATGATTTACTTTTAAAAAAACCTAATTTTAATTACACTTTACAATATAAGAAAAATCATTTTAATTCTAACTGATTTTACTTGAGCTGAAATGGTAAATTATAATGAAGATCTCTTGTTTATAAGTGTGTTATCTGCAATTGCATCTTGCTATATTTTGTTGTGTTTTATTTTTTGGAGGTTTGGTTATCTTTTTTGGATATACACCTATCTTGTACTACATTAAATGATATTAGAGTTGAAGGTTGAATCTTATTAGAACAAAAGGTTGAATCTTATTAGAGCTAGTTGTTTGATATGGTTGATTCCTGTTAGAGCAAAAGATTGATATTGTTAGTGACTTTTCAAAAGGTGGTTGGATCTAATAGTTGTTGATCTAATCTTGTTTATTCTTGGAGAACTTGTGAAGACTTGGAATCCTTGGTTGTGAGGTGATAGATTGAATTTTTGGCTTGCAACTACAGAGGACTTGGTAAATTTTTGTTCAATTTCTATTATAGACACTTTGATCCTTCTTGGTGGAAAAATCATCAAATTTTGAGGTAGTTTCTCCTTATTTTAAGTCAGTATGCCACCTAGAAGAATGAATCCTAGGAGGTTGGAGAATATGTTTGAAGAAGTTAATGCTAAGATGAGGAATGAGATCCAAAATTTCTTGAATGGCTTGAGAAGGAATCTTAAAACTAGAGAAGAGTATGTTGACACTGTTGAAGATCTTGAAGTCCCTAAAGTAGAGATCCCTATAGAAGAAGAAATACTATTAAAGGCTATGGAACAAGTTTATAAGAGTCATAGAATTGAAGTTTCAAATTATTTTGGTTCTTTAGATCCTAAGAAATTGGTAGATTGGATTAATGAACTTTAGGATTACTTAAGAGCTTGAAAATATTGTAGATCCATAGAGAGTCAGGCTTGCACAAACTAAGTTAAAAGACCATGTTGCTATGTGGTGGAAATAATTGTAGGAAGATAAAGAAGATAATGATGACCCTAAGATTAGTATATGGAAACTCATAGTTTCTAGATTGAAGCCTAAATTTATTTCCAATGACTATGAACTTGAATTGTTTAAAAATTGCATAACTTGAAGCAAAAAGATATGTTTCTACATAATTACATCGATGAATATTACAAAATATAAATAATATCTAGACATCCTAAATCTTCCAAGGAAAATGTTTCAAGGCATGTTAATGGTTTAAAATTAAATGTTCAAGATGAATTGAGAATATTGAAGCTTAGTTCAATTGAAGATACCTATTAATATGCATTAAAGTTGAAGAAAAGTTATGTAGAAAGAAAGGTAAACAAGTGACTAAGTTTGACAAGGGTAAGCAAGTTATTTATGATAATAATATTTTACTTAGATGTACTTTTTTTAAATGTGGTAATGATGGACACTGAGCTTTTAAATTTCCTAGTCCAAGAGTTGATAAACGAAACTTGGTAGTATAGGAAGAGCAAAAAGTGAAATCTTCTAATGTTGATTTGGCTAATTTGAAGAATCTGTTTTAATGAGAAGAATCATGTTGGCTAAGCATGATGTGGAACTAGTGCAAAGAAGGAACTTATTCTGAACTATTTGTAACTATGGAGGTAAATGTTTTACAGTTATTATGGATGGAGGTAGTACTGATAATCTTGTTTATGAAGAAATGGTAAGGAAAATTGGTTTGCAAAGATTACAACATCCCATTTCTTATGGTATAAAATGCTGGTTACAAGATGATCACTGGATGTAGGTTTGGAAATAATTCTTGGTTAATTTTAGTTTTGGACCTTTTAAGGATGGAGTTTTATGTGATGTCGTAGACATGTATGCTTATCATGTTTTACTTGGAACACCTTGATGATTTGATAGAGGAGCTATACATTATTGTAAAAAGAACACTATCACCATTGAGAAATATGTTAAGAAATTTGTTTTGATTCCTTTGAAGAATGAGGAAGTTGCTAGAGAAAAGAACATGAGTATTTTCAAGACTTTTAGTTTGAAGAAAGAAGGACCCGTGGTTGAGGTTATAACTGATGAAGGATAGTCTAACTTGAAGAAGTTATCCAATCATGTGGTTAAGAGAAGAGATAAATGATATAAATCTTCTAACTAGTTAAATACATGTAATAGCTTTAATTCATTTAATCTTAGAAGTTGTAGTAGTAGTAGATCTGAGGTTTCTAATGGCATAGTTGGTTATAGAAGTGAGTTTGGATAGACTTCCATGTTGATTGATGAAAAGGGTTTGTGGATTAAGAATGAGCATGATATTTATGTTATAAATTATGTTAGATGTTCATAGGTTATTATGGAACATCTTTTTATCACCTTGGGTGTTTGATGTAGGAGAATCCTTGGGTTGTCGGCAATCTTGCATCCCAAATTTTTTAATTTTTTTTTTGGATTACAATTATTTGTACAATAGTTTAATTTGGAAAACTCTTGTTTGTCATTTCTAGATTTTGCAAGCTTGGAACCATATGTTGGAGCTATCATGGATCATTATACCAAGTTCAAATAATTGAATGTTACATTTGAAAGAAGTCATGCTTCATCTTCTTGAGTGTTGATTTCTTATGTTGTTCTTCATAGGATGCCTGGTATTTAATTCGGTGATGTTCTATATTTAAGATTTTTATGTGCTCTTGGATCTAGTTAGTTTGTTAACATGTGGATATATACCTAAGGATACACAATATTGTCTCATGTAATATATATCTAGTTATTGAATATGTGAGGGCTAGTCCTATATTGTAATGTGTGTTTCCTATTATTGGAGATTGTGAACTCTAAGCCAACTTGTGCATTCTCATGGCTATATATGTAGTGTTATGGAGTCTTGGAGGGATTATTATCTAATAGTGATCAAGGAGATACTTGGAGGAATATTGAGGCTAGCAAGTTTTGGTATATGATCTAGAACACATTGGCTATAACTAGGAAGGCCTTACAACCTTGCATGTTGCTTATCACTTTGTATGGAACTCGTATAATCAATCAATATTCAATGATGTATATGAAGATATATTATTTATAATTGTGTTATCTTTGATTGCATCTTATTATATTCTATTTTATTTTATTTTTTGGTGACTTGGTCATCTTCCTTGGAGGTACACCTATCTTGTATTGCATCAGATGGTACGTGAGTTAAAGGTTGAATCTTATCACAACTAAAGGTTGCATCTTATCATAGATGGTTGTCTAATCCATTTTAATCTTATTAGAGCTAAATCTTGATCTTGTTGGTGATTTTTTAGAAGATATTTGGATCTAATAGTTGCTGATCTAATCTTGTTTAAGCTTACAAAGCTTGTGAAGACTTGGAATCCTTGGTTTTGAGGTGGCAGATTGAAATTCTGGATTACAATTATAGTGGACTTGTTTAAGTTTTTTAAATCCTATTACATAACTATTGATCCTTGTTTGTGTATAGAACACTAAAGTTTGAGGTAGTTGCACCTTTTTTTAAGTTAGTATGTCACCTAGAAGAATGAATCCTAGGAGGTTGGAGAATATGTTTGAAGAATTCAAGACTGAGATATGAAATGTATCGAGAAGAAATCCTAAAATTGAAGAAGAATATGTTGAAGTTCTTGAATAACTTGTAGTCCCTGAAGTAGAGATCCTTGTATAAAAAGAAATATTTTTGAAGGCTATGACACAAGTTGGTAAGAGTCATAGAATGAAAGTTTCAAATTAGTCTAGTTCTTTAGATCCTAAAGAATTAGTAGATTGGGTTAATGAACTTGAGGATTACTTTGAGCTTGAAAATATTGTAGATCTATAGAGAGTTAGGTTAGCACAAATGAAGTTGAAAGGTCATGTTGCCTTATGGTGGAAAGAATCACAAAAAGATATACAAGATAATGATGAACCTATGATTAGTAGATGAAAACCCATAGTTTCAAGATTGTAGGCTATATTCATTCCTAAAGAGTATGAACTTGGATTTTTTAAGAAACTGCACAACTTGAAGTAGAAAGATATATTGGTGAAAATTTATAGTTAGGAATTTTTAAAAATACAAATAAGATCTTGACATTGTGAGTCTTCTAAGGAAAAGGTTGTAAGGTATATTAATGGTTTGAAATTCAATGTTTAGGATTAACTAAGTATGTTGAAGCTTAGTTCAGTTGAAGATGCTTATCAGTATGCATTAAAGGCTAAAGAAAAGTTAGGTAGAAAGTAAGTTATACAAGTAACTAATGTTGATAAGGGTAAGAAAGTTGTTTTTGATAAGAAATTTGTATTCAAAGGTACTTGTTTTAAATGTGGTAAGGATGGACACCAAGCTTTTGAATATTCTAGTGTGAGAGTTGACAAATAGAACTTAGTAGTACAAGAAGAGAAGAAACTAGAATCTCCTAATGTTGATTTGTCTTCACCTCAAGTTGGAGAATCTCTTTTAGTGAGAAGAATCATGTTGGAAAATAACTATGTGGAACTAGTGCAAAGAAGGAACTTATTACAAACTATTTGTAAGTATGGAGGTAAATATCTTAAAGTTATTATGGATGAAGGTAGTACTAGTAATCTTGTTTTTGAAGAAATGGTTAAGAAACTTGGTTTGCAAAGAGAGAAACACCATAACCATATGATATCAGTTAGTTTCAAGATGATTATTGGGTGTAGTTAGAGGAAAATGCTTGGTTAATTTTGATATTGACCTTTTAAGGATGAAGTTTTGCATGATGTATTAGATATGAGTTTTTGTCATGTATTACTTAGAAGACCTTGAAAATTTGATAAAGGAGCTACACATGATTACAAAAAGAATATTGTTATCATTGTGAAAGATGGTAAGAATTTTTTTTGATTCATTTGAAGAATTAGTAAGTTGCTAGAGAAAAGAATCTAAGTGTTTTCAAGACTTCCAATTTGAAGAAAGCAAAACGTGTGGTTGAGGTTAGAATTGATGAAGTTCAATTTGACTTGAAGAAGTTAACTAATTTTGTGATTAAGAGTAGAGGTAAAAAGAATATTTTAATAAAACAAAAATATGCAACATATATGATTTATTTGTTCCTAGAAGTTGTAGTAGTAGTGCATCAAACATTTTTGATGGCATAGTTGGTTGTAGCAGTGAGTTTGCATATACTTTTATTGTGGATTGATGAAGAGGATTTATGGATTAAGTATGAGCATGGGATTTATGTTATGAATTTTATTAGATGATCATAAGTCCTTATGAAAAATCTTTCTATCACCTTGGGTGTCTGATGTAGGAGAAACCTTGTGCTATTGGCAATCTTGCATCCCCAGAAGGATATTTGATGTTTATATGTTTCATAGTTATCTTACAGTTTGATTTGGTGAACTCTTGTTTGTTCTTTCTAGATTCTACAAGATTGGCTTCATATTGTGGAACTATCATGGATCATTATCCTAAGTGTGCATAATTTAAAGTTACAATTTGTGGAATTTATGATTCATCTTCTCTAGTCCTAATTTCCTATGTTGTTCTTCATACAATGCTTGGTATTTAATTTGGTGAGGTTTTATATTTAATAGTTAGCTTATGCGCTCTTGGATCTAGGTATTTGGTTAAAGTCTAGACTTATACCTCAGGCCCTATAATGTTATCTCATGTAATATGTATCTAGTTATTGATTATTTGAGGGTCAATCCTATATTGTAATGCACATTTGGTATTATTGGAGATTGTGAACTCTAAGATAACTTTTGTGTCATGATGGCTATTTATGTAGTTTTCTTGACTCTTAGAGGGATAATAATCCAATAGTGATCAAGGAGATACTTGGAGGAAGCTCAAGAGTAGTGATTTTTACTCTATAATTTGAAATGTATTGGTTGTAATTGGGAAGGCCTTACAACCCAACATGTTGCTTATCATTTTGTATGAAATTTGTCTAATCAATTAATATTTAGTGATGTATATGACAATCTATTGTTTATAAATGTGTTATCTACAATTTTATCTTGTTATATTTCACTATGTTGTACCTTTTAAGAGATTGGTCATCTCTTTTGGAGGTATGTCTTGAGTGGTCATTTTGCATTATGCTTAATGAAAAAAATACTTTTTCAAATCTCTCTCTTGAAAATTTGATCAATAACAATCTCCAAGGCTCTAGATGGTTGTTTTTCAATCTATTGGGTAACTCAATTGAAGATAAATGCGTATGTTCACAAAAAGCCTTTGCTAGTACTAACTAATCTGCACACCTATTACTGAACTATAACCACACAAGTGATATTTTTTTGTATTTTTTATTTATGATGAATGTAGTTTATCAATGCAACTATATGAATTCCTAGTTTAACCAAGCGCTTTGAAAAGAAAATAACAATGATAGAGTAACAAGAGATTAAAGAAAATTACTAAAAGGGAATATTTGTGATGGGCATAAACCAAAGTAACAACACCTCTATGAATTAAATTATTAAAATAATTTGGTAGGAAACCAATGAAATTAGGAGAAAAACTTCCTCATCTCCACTGATGCAATTTTTGATGAGAACTTCAATAATAACCAAAAGATATTCCATATTTCATTGAATTGCGAGTGTTGGAAATGATTGAAAACATTCTTTACTAGTTCCATCATTCTTCACTCATGATCTTTTCAATCACAATTCTAAGTTGAATGTTCTTAAGTCCTCTAATAGGGCACACTCCTAACAGGGTATAGAAATCCTTTAATAGGGTCACATCTGACAGTTTGTAAAGCCTTTAACAGGGAAAACCATTCGAAGTGGTTGAAATCAATTGCACACTTATTTTTTGGTTGTCATGCCCACCCTAGTTTTACCTTCTTATTCTTGGAGGGTTTTTGGGTCACCAAAATCCTTTGTGTTATGTGGTGATGCATGTTTACTTTTCATGATTGTTTAATGTTTAATTGCATGCATGATAATTTCAATTATATGATTGGGCGGGGGCCCTAGCTCGGTTGGCTAAATCTTCCCTATTGCAGGGGGTTGGTCACAGGTTCTAGTCTCCCCCATCCTTGTGGTACTGATGGGCATGTCACACCAGCACTACCGGTCATGTTAAAAAGTTTACCCGACGCACTGTAGTTTATAGGGGGGGCCGTGCTGCACTCGATTCCTGCAGTCTAAAAAAATAAATAAAAAAAATTCAATTATATGCCATTAAGGATTTGAAATTTTTATTGGACATATTGGACCTTGAATAACTGATTCACCCCCCTCTCAATTATTCTAAAAGAATTCTAACAATTGGTATCAAAGTCCACTGCTAATTTGTTTCAAGGTACTAGCAGTAGGAAGATCAAGATGTCCAAGAGAGAAGTTCCCAAGCTAAACAAAGACAACTTTGTTGCATGGAAAAGTCTGATGAAGTTGCACCTTGGATCAATAGGTGACTATGCATAGACCTCAATCATAGTTGATCATGTAGACCTTGCAAGAACCCTCACTACAGAAGACATGAGCAAGAAGAAGGAGCACAATCAACTGATGTTAGATATTGATTTAGAACTAAGCTATGCCAAGTATGATGACATCAAAGAATGTGATATTACACATCAAATGTGGAAAACATTATCAAACATATATGGAGGAGACGATAATGTCAAGAGAGCCAAAAGAGAGAGCCTAAGAGGAAAGTTTGATGACATGAAAATTGAAGGAGAGAATGCTGCTCAATACAGTGCAAGGATGAAAGAAGTGGTAAGTGCCATAAGAAGCCTAGGAGGATAGTTATCAAAAGAAATAGTATGTGGCAAATACTTGAGGACTTTGCTTCCTATCTATGCTATAAGAGTATCAACCATCCAAGAGCTAAGGTGTGTACCAGGCAAAACATTGTCATTTGAAGGAATAATTGGAAGACTCACTGCCTTTGAGCCATCCAACTTTGACAACTACAAGCTAAAAAAATTTGAATCTGCATTCAAAGCCAAGATGACAATAAAAGACAACAAGGAGGTGCAAACAAAGAAAAAGAGTGGAAAAGGAAAGTATGTATCTATTGACAGTAGCACTGATGAAGATGATGTAGAGTAATTGGAGGCATTACTAGCAAGAATATTTCATAGAGGAGTATGTATCTAGTGACAGTAGCACTGATGAAGATGATGTAGACTGATTGGAGGCATTACTAGCAAGAATATTTCATAGAGGAAGAGGAAAATTCAAAGGTAAGCTACCAATCATTTGCTTCAATTGTAATGAAGTTGGTCACATTGCACAGGATGGAGGCAACTTCAAGAACAAGAAAGAGGACAACAAGGACTACAAAGGTAAAGGCAAAAGATGCTACATTGTTCAAGAAGACTCTGACAAGAATGATAATGAAGTAGTCTATGTGGCTATGAATGATGAATCAGATGAAGATGAAGCAATTGCACTAGTAACCTACATGAACAAGAATAAGAAATGGATTATAGACAACAGATGCTTTCATCACATGATCGGAGATAAAAGTAAGTTCATTTCCTTTATTTAACATAAAGGAAACAATGTTAGATTTGGTAACAATGCACCATGTCGGATCAAAGGGAAAGGTAGTATCAAGCTTACTAAAAAGATATCATGTAATATTGCATACTATGTTGAAGGCCTAAATTATAACTTGTTAAGTGTCTCATAGTTAGGCAACATAGGATGCAAGGTTGAATTTAAAAATGGAGTTGACAAGATTTATGATTCTCAAGGAAGTATAATAGGAGAAGGCAACCAAACTAGGAGTAATTTGTTCTACCTAGACATGGATGATGCTTCTTGTCTCATTCTTCAAACTGTTGATGTATGGTTATGGCACAAGAGGCTATGTCATGTAAATTTTGACAATATGATAAGCATTAGCAAAATGAAGAAAGCCAGAGGTTTGCCAAAGTTGAAGAAGCCTGATAACACTATGTGCAAACAATGCCAACTAGGGAAGATGACCAAGTCCACTTTCAAAAGCAAGGCTTATACTTCTAATGAAGTATTAGAGCTAGTTCATATTGATTTGTGTGGTCCTATTGAAGTACAAGGCTACAAAGGTGATAGATACATAATGCTATTTGTAGATGACTATTCAAGGATGATGACAATCATGTTCCTGAAACAAAAATCAAATGTGTTCCAAATGTTCAAATGGTACTTGGCTAGAGTTGAGAAAGAGACTCAGAAGAGCCTAAAATGTCTTAGATCTGATAGAGGAGGTGAATTCACATTAAGAGAATTTGAAGAATTCTGCAATGAAAGAGGAATCAAAAGGCAGACATCATCACCTAGGACTCCACCTCAGAATGGTATAGTAGAAAGAAGGAACAAATCAGTTATTGACTATGCTAGGACCTTAATGATGGAGAAAAATGTTGCACTAAAGTACTGGAGAGAAGCTATAAGTACTACAGTCTACACAATCACCAGAGTTCAAGGCAAGAAAGGTACAAACACAACACCTTTTGAATTATGGTATGGGCATTCTCCTAATGTAAAACATTTCAAAATATTTGGATGCAAATGCTATATATATAAAGAGTCTAGAAATGGAAAGTTTGATGCAAAGAGTGAGGAAGGTACATTTCTTGGTTATTCCACTAGAAGCAAAGCTTATAAGTGCTTGAATGTTAACATTAACAAAGTAGTAGAAAGCACAAATGTAAAATTTGATGAGCTTGCAGAAGTTCAAAGTGATGAGAACACCAAGAAAGAAGAAGAATACAAGACCTTTGTATACTTTTATGAAGGTATACCTAATAATGGTGAAGTTGCAACTCAGAATGACAATCAACAACAAAATCCAGTATCTGCCGAGTCTTAGACAGTGAATGCCAAGCAATAGACACATTCAGAAGCTGAGCTATAGAATATAGAGAATATTCATTCAAATTTTGAGAACTATCAACATGAAGGAAATGAAAAAATATTTGATGAAAATACACATGAAGATTTAGATTCTGAAAGAGACAACATGCAAACAAGGAAAAAACTAGTATTGGAAAAGTATGTAAGAAGACATCATCCTGCAGATCAAATTATTGGAAACAAAGAAGTAGGACCAATGACAAGGAATAGACTCAAAAGTGAGATATGTCTACTCAGCAAAATGGAACCAAAAACAATAAGTGAAGCCATAACAGATGATGACTGCTACAATGCTATGAAAGAAGAAATAGAACAAATTGAAAAGAACAAGACATGGACCTTAGTCTCAAGACCAACTAACAAAATTGTAATTGGAACCAAGTGGGTGTTTAGAAACAAGTTAGATGAGAATGGTGAAATCGCAAGGAATAAGGAAAGACTAGTCTATAAAGGGTATGCACAAGAAGAAGGACTAGACTATGAAGAAACTTTTGCTCTAGTTGCCAGAATGGAAGGAGTAAGGACCTTATTGGCATATACAGCCTTCAAAGGATTTAAATTTTATCAAATGGATGTTAAGTCTGCATTTTTGAATGGTATACTTGAAGAGGAAGTCTACATAGAGCAACTAGAAGGATTTGTTGATGAAAATAACAAAAATAATGCATGCAAATTGCATAAGACTCTATATGGATTAAAGCAAGCCCCTAGAGCTTGGTATGAGAGACGTCACAAGTATCTAGTACAAATAGGATTTGAAAGGGTTGATGATAACAACAAAACATACATCAAATTGGAAGAAGGTTAGGATATCCTTTTATTTGAAATCTTTGTGGATGACATAGTTTTTGGAGGAAAGGAAGCACTTTGCAAAAGTTTTGTTGTCAAAATGAAACATGAGCTTGAGATGTCTATGATTAGAGAAATCAAGTTCTTTGTTGGATTGCAAGTAGATCAACTAAAACATGGTATATTCTTGATACAATCAAAGTACATCAAAGAGATACTCAAGACATTTAGATTGAAAGACTCCAAACTTGTTAGCACACCAATTGCAATAGGACATAAGCTATCCAAAAATGATGAATCAACTGAATTCAATCAAACAATGTACATATCCATGATTGGAAAACTACAATATTTTGTACATAGTAGACTAGACATAGTATTAGCAGTTGGAATAATGGCCAGATTCTCTACTAATCCTAGAGAAAATCATCTCATGGTAGTAAAAAGGATAATGAGGTATCTCAAATGAATTGATGATTTTGGCCTATACTACAAAAAGAATGAGAAGTTTGAGCTCAATGCATACACAAACATAGATTGGGGAGGCAACATTGATGACAGGAAAAGCACAAGCGGAGAAGCATTATTCTTAGGTAAAAGGCTAGTTACTTGGACTAGCAAGAAACAAACATGCACATCTCAGTCCACTGCAGAAGCAGAATATGTGGCAGTAGCAGTCAATTGCACAAATATTGTGTGGCTCAAACATCTATTGAAAGGAATGAAAGAAGAGGTAACCAAACCTGTGATACTGTATTTTTATAATACAAGTGCTATAAACATATCCAAGAATCTAGTAATGCATGCAAAAACCAAGCATATTGCAATCAAGTATCACTATGTTAGAGAATTGGTGGAAGAAAAACAAGTGAAGATGGAGTACATGCACACAAATGAACAAATTGCAGATATCTTCACCAAACCATTTCCTTAGGATACTTATGAATATCTTAGAGGCAAGTTGGGGGTAATGCCCCTAACTCAAGTAGTCTAAAGCAACAAAGGAGTTGTCCTACATCAAAAAGGAACAAATCATTGAAATATTAGAAAAATGGTGCAGAGGATATTAATAGGAGTAGAAACTCCAGATCAGTCACAAGCATGGTGATAGAGGGAGAAAACATGAGATGCAAAGCTTATATTTAGCATGTTGAAGATGCAACATTTTTGGCATTTATGTAAAAGAGGGAGATTTATAAGAAACTGATCAATAAAAAGATAAGAGGGAGATGTATGAGAATGTATGAGATCAGAAGTAGACCAAAAAAGATAAATGAAAGAGGGATATTTAGAATAGATAAGAAACTGATCAGGAATACAGCTATGAAGGATTAAGAATATAGAGCAAGGATGCATTAGTCAAGAGAGAGAAGCAAAACAAAGGATTTATTTTGTATCAGCAAAAGAGGGAGACATGATACAAAAAAAAAGGTAAGATATGTAATGACAACAAGTTTTCTATTTGGTATATAATTTTGGTGGTAACTAAGTTGATCAGCTCAATCAATTGATCAGTTTGGTTTGCCATCAATGCCAAAGAGGGAGATTATTGGAAATGATTGAAAAGATCATGAATGAAGAATGATGGAACTGGTAAAGAATATTTTCAATCATTGTTTTGTCATTGATGTCAAACTTGCTACTTGTAGGAATGGAAATTTCTTAAGTGATCCAAATAATATCAATTGGTTGATTGACAAGGAGGAGGCAATCAATTAGATGTAACTAGAGTACCTAGAAAAAGGTTGAAGTTATGTTGTTGTAATGAACTATAAGGATCAACTAAGCCATTGATGAAATAGTGTATTGATGACATACTCTAAGACACAGGGAATGGACACACTACGACACATTAAAGATGTAAGGTTTAACTAAGTTCATTTGTGAGTGCTGAGCAAGCTAGTTAAAGGCAAGCAAGTTCAACTTAAATGTGTGCTAAGCAATCCTTCAGGTGCTGAGCATCAGAAAAAGGTAGTGGATGCCGAGAAAATTTCTTTAGATGCCGAGTGATTCAAGAAAATAGTAGAAGCTGAGCAATACAGGGAAGCTTCAGGTGCCGAGTAAAGTAGAAACTATAGAGGATGCTGAACAATCCAAAACTAGATAGTACCGAGCATCAGTAAATAGTAGTAGAAGCTGAGTAACCTAGTTAATGCCGAGCATCAGTAAACCAATGATGCCGAGTTGGTGCATTATTTGTTAAGTCAAAAGATTTTCCAGATCAGTAACAATAAGTTTGTTACATTGAATTTTGTGAATTAGTTGGATGATAAGGATGATGAGTAGATGTCACATAATTTTATGTAAACCATGAAAACTAATTCAAGGTGAATGCTGATGGACTTATCATGAAGTTTTTGGAAGAAATAATTTGGAGGGAAAACAATATCGTTCTCTCAGATCAATTCAAATTGAAGACTTGAGCAGGAAATGAAGAACAAAAATTCTTAATAAGGAGTTACAAATCAGAGATTAGATGTGTGAGGGAGTTGATCATAAGTATGGTAGTGCGAAGAAGCCAAGAGAAGGCTAGTGTGAAGTGTCAAGAAGAGGACATAGTGAGGAGCAAGCACAAAGCATCAAGACTCTGAGTTGATCAAGTGACCATATAGTGCATTGGCATAATGAGCGGAAGAACTCAAGGAGATAGATCTTGAAGGGTGAACAAGCTATCAGCACTGCAAGGAAGAAAAGCCAAGCAAAGAGAAGAACTGAAGAGTGATCTAAAATTTGCAAGGTTAGAGTTGCAATATTTATCAGGTCAAAACCTTTCTAATATTTTCTTACCATTGTATTAGACATTGAAATCCTAAATTTCTAGGTTAGCTTAACAACCAGGTGGATAAGCCTCAGGAAAAGGATAGAAGATCCCTAGGAGAAGAATAAGAGATCCTCAGGAGAAGGATATGAGATTCTTAGAGAGGAATAAAAGATTTTTTTGAGAAGGTGACTGTAAATCTCATGGACTTGGGTGGGATTAATAGCTCTATGTAAATACTTTAATAGGGTGAGATTCTAAGTTGAATGTTCTTAAGTCCTCTAACAGGGCACACCCCAAAGAGGGTGTAGAAATCCTTTAACAGGGTCACATCTGACAGTGTGTAAAGCCTTTAACAAGGCATGCCTTTAATAGGGAAAACCATCAAAAGTGGTTGAAATCAATTGTGCAGTTATTTTGTGGGTGTCATCCCCACTCCAATTTTACCTTCTTATTCCTGGAGGGTTTTTGGGTCACCAAAATCCTTTGTGTTATGTGGTGATGCATGTTTACTTTTCATGATTGTTTAATGTTTAATTGCATGCATGATAATTTCAATTATATGCCATTAAGGATTTGAAATTTGTATTGGACATTATTGGACCTTGAATAATTGATTCACCCCACTCTCAATTATTCTAAAAGAATTCTAACAGTGAGGGCACATAAAGTGCACTTACACAAGTCAAAATGCTATGTAAGAACAAAAATGATCCTTTCTCCAATTCATCACAATAGCATAATTCATTAACATAAGGAAAACAATAGAACTAAAAGATCACACAATTTTAAACATTTAATAAAACCATTAGCTCCATTATTATTTATGAACATGCATTCACAAAAATAACACACTCCAACAAGAATAACTACACCTAGAATAAGAGTGCCAATATCATATATTATTGCATCAAAAAAATGGCCTGGAGTACATATTATTGTTGGAAATATTATCATAGGATAGGTTTCTGAGAGGGGAGGGGTGAATTAGTAACCAATAAAGGTTAATACTTCATGAATATTTTGATCTAATTGCATGCATGAGAAACTGAAAACATTAAAACATTCATAACACTTTGACACACAATTTGGTGACCCAGAAACCTTCCAAATAGAAAGTAAAACTAAGGTGGGGATGATACCCACAAGCTTTAGTACTACAATATAAAGTTGGCCTATTAAGGCTTACAATGATCACTTCTAATGATCTATCCTATTTGGAGCAATAAAGACTACTAGGTCCACCTTGCAAAAGGATTTACAAACATACAATGAAGTATGCACTCACTAAATAGATCTACATAAGACTATTAAGTATACCTTGTGAAAGAATTTGATTGATCCATTTGATGGATGAAACAGTAGCTAATCTTTGATCTACAACTTGGTTTTCTAAATGAGATTCCTTTGAGTATAGTAATCACCTTGTTGTGATAGATAAATCTTTGCTACTCCTTATACTATAGTAGCCTTTGTAATTCACTCTTCTACTATTCTCTAATTATTACATCACATCATTCCTTCTTATTTAATGTGATACAATGTGTTACATATATACCAATCCAATTTACAAATTACAAAGTCAACCACAGTAAAAGTTTACAAAAAAATCACAAATTCAGTCCAATTATAGGAACTCAAGTTCTGAAGATTGGCTCAGTGAGGTTTTAATACTTAACATCCACTGTCAATGCTTGACATCATCATGTACTCATTAGATGTGGAAACTAGGTCCATATTGATCACTTCCACGAAGTCTTGAACTCTGTCTACACTGGTGACTTGACAAATACTATGAAACTTGACATATAAACTGAATCACTCAATTCACATTACATAGCTTGGTCAATGCTATCACTATGAGCTCGATATAAACTGAGTCACTTGGTTAACATTGAGTAGCTTGGTTAACACTAGACTCACATCATAGTAATTGCAAACTTAGTAAGCACTGCACAACTTAGTTTGTACTGATAAACTTGGCATACACTGAGATGCTTGGTTTATACTACTGATCAATACCTTGGTCGTAATTGCTCAGTGCAAACTGAATATTGTCCCTTGAACTTGGTAGCAACTTTAGAACTCAGTAGAAATTGAAATGCTTGGTTAATACTATTAACTGTACAATGCGCTTGGTAGATTCTTACAATTTGAACAAGTGTATGTCACTAATAACAAATATGACTATAATGTCAACAATCTCCCCTTTTGGTATTAGTGACAAAAACACTTATCAGTCAAAATTGAATTCAAAATTTTTTTATCCATCACCTTATGTCTTTGACTTGGTAGAGTACACTATTTTGAGATTTTTCAAAATTGGTTTTGTAAGAGATGTACCTTTGAGTATTTGTACATGAATAATATTATAATGCTCCCCCATATAGTATACTATACATCTTTTTACATGTGATATATACATTTCTCCTCTTTTTTGTACATCTTCTCTCCTTTACACAATATTCATCTACTCTACAATATACATCTTCTCCCCCTTTTTGACATTAATGCCAAAGATGTACGCTATATATATTATATAGTAATGCCAAAATGTGACAAGAAATCTAAGTGTATATTCAAAATTATTGCCAACATCTTGTCCCAATTCTCTTGTAACACCTTGCATGTGTGTAATGCAATTTGCACTTTTGCTGACAATTCTATCATGTGGTCTACAATGGAGAAGTTGTTATCATGGATGAGCATTTTATCATGTGCAATGTATTTCTGCAATGCATCCATGTTTGGGAGAATCATACTCTATATATCTATCAATGTAGCTATTATTCTTGCCTCTTCTCTCAGCAATTCTACCTACATATCTATCATGAATCTAATCTTACTGAAATGGATAGAGCTATAGCTCGAGTCAAGTTGCAACTACTATGCACTTTCCTTTATATCTTCATCAATCTTTGATAGTTTATCTTTTATTTCCTTAGTGGAATTTTAAATATCACAGAGTTTACCAAATAGAGAAGACACATTGTTGCAAGAGGTTTCTAGTGAGCCTAGAATAGTAGATAAAGCAATTTGTTGAGCAATAAGTTCCAAAACCTTATTCTCAAACTTCTTCTTAGCTCTCTACAACAATTTCTTTTGTCCATTCAAATCATTATTGAACTTTTGGACTACCTCTACTAATTGGTTCAAATTGGTTGAGAAGTATCAACCTCTGCATTTAATGCCTCTGCAAGAATATTCTTTGCATCTTCTATTATTTGGAATTCGTTGTTCCTTTCTTCTCTAAACCTTTGTTGCTTGGTTTTCTTCTAAATAATTTCTCCAAAAACATGCATATGATCAGGATTAAGATTTGAGATGTCCCAATTTGGAATTAAAATCTCCTCATCAAGATCTATGTATTCTTCCTTCTCTTTTTATTTACTCAAAAATCTTGTACTCAGTTGAGAATTAGTCTCAATTGTCTTTGCACTTATTAATTGCATGCCAGGAATGGAAAAAAACTATAGAAATGGTAGGAATAGTTGTAGATATTGTACTTACTACCAAAATACCTATGGTATAAATACCTAGATTTACCAAAACTAATGTAGAGGGAAGTGCTGGATGCTTAGTAGATGAAGTGTTTGTCACCTCAGTCAATGAAGTACTAAGCTGGATGGATGCAAAAATTCATTGAGTGCTTGTGCCAACTATGTTTGTCACTATCAATCCTGCTAAAGCTTTCTCTAGGTTTAATGTTTTTAGTGCTTTTCTTGAAGAATGAAAAAGTGAGGCTATGACTACTATAGCAATTTTCACTGGCTCAGTCTCCTTAGTATCTTGTACATTTGGTAGATCTTCCTCTATAGCTTCCTACCCCTATTCCTCTTCATACTCATCTACATTGTCAAAATGAGTAATTTCTTCATAATTAATTTCCTCATCTTTTTCTTGTTCATTATCACCTTCATCTTTGTCACTAACATTGACAACAAAATCACTCAGCTTGTGAAGAAGATAAATGTTCTTCCATACATTTGTAGTGTTCCTTACTACATGTCCAATGTCATTCAACAATATAAGACAAGTGTTGAATCTCAAATTAAGCTTTTCTTCATTTTTTTTAGAGATTCCTTTACCTCCTTGTCATCTAAACTCGGCATGAGTTGCCTTAGGGTCTGCTCATATATGTCTAATGCATTTTTCATGGAAATCTCCCATCTTGGATTGATCTTCTTCATTAAATCACTTAGAATCTATTAAACAAGCTAGTCTGGAGAATACTTCCATTTTTCCATTTTGGATGTTAACACATCTTCTATTTGCCTTTGCTCATCTATAGTCCTAGTCTAATACTTTAGTGCCTTGAAATTTATTATGCCAAATCTTGATTTTAAATCTTTTATTCTTTCCTCAAAAGTAGGTGGAGGCCTCTTAAAGATTGCATCTCCTCCTTCTTTATCTTCTTTCTTCCTAGGTGATCTTCTTGTAAGCACAATAGTAGATGACTTGGAAGGCTTGGTAATAATTACCTTACCTTTCTTCTTTAGTGGCTCTTCATCATCTGATTTCTCTTCATATTCTACTTCTTCATCCTTAATATCATCTCCTTTTCCTTCAATCAACAGAAGAGTGGAACTAGTTTTTAGTTTGGCAATTCTCTTCTTTCCTTTATTGACTACATGAGGGCATTTGATTTCAAGCTCAATTCTAGCCTTTGCCTCATCATAAGTGCCAAAGTATGCAGTTTTAGGATCAACAGGCTCATTAATTAATGCCTCAATAATGTCCTTGGTTTCATTTATGTTTACCTCATAACCAAGTGGTTTTACCCATACTATCCTTGGTCTAACTACTTGAATGTATCCTTTGTCACTATCAACCATGAATCAAACATCATCTTTGTAATCTTCAACTAGTTTCTTAGGAATCCTAAATCTATTATTCATCTTCTCTTTGAATGCATCAAAATATTTATCCATAATAGTTACATAGTTCTGTCCCATTCCAACTATATACTCATTAATCTGATAAAGAACAGGTACATCCTTCCTCCAAACTACTATACATTTAGATGGGAAGAACTTTTGCACATAGAAAAATAAATGAGTCAAAAGTGAACTACACTTACATGGGTTGTTCTTTCAAGTTCTTATACTCTCCATGTTCTTGTTGAACTAATTTAGCATCAACTTGGCAAGGTCAAGTGAAATATTATTTTTGACCACTTTATATGCCAAATCCATTGCTTCACATGACACACTGTTTAGTCTACACAAGTTGTAAATCTTGTGAGAAATGACATGTATCTTAAACTTGAGTTCTATTTCAGTAATATAATTGATCTTCATTCCCCTTCCATCATATTTGGAAAGGGTTTTCTTCTCCAGTTCAACCTGACTTAGGGTTTTAGTTATTTTTTCTTTCATCAACATGGGAAGACCAATGATCCTATGGATCATCTTCTTGGTTATCAAAATAGGTTGTTCCAACCACAATTGACCATTATGCACATGATTGTGAATATATCTTATCCATTTTAGTTGAAATACCTGTGGCATATGAAAAATGTGAGTTAAACCTTTAATTTCAAGATGTTAATGTTCTGATTTCAACACACCATTAATGCATAATTATTTCAATGATTCATCCATCTCTAGTGTTCCAATATCTTAAATAGATCATTTTAAATGTGAATGGATATAATTGATTAATAACACTTTTGGTATAATTTGTGACTATGCTCCACTTAGATCAAGGGTTTCTACAATGGCAAGGCTCAGCTTAAAGTTTGGTGCTATCCACTCTACATCTTGAACTAACATGTTTGAACCTTTCTTTGATTTGTTTCTAGTGGATTCCATCTTTTCTTGATAGGGTTGGAGAGAATACAAAGGTCTTTAATAAAAATTCACTCAAATTTATTAAATGCTCTAAAGATTTCCTTGCACATATAGCTCTCAAAAATTCATGGGGAGAAATGACTTCAATTTTGCACTTTTTCATCAAATTTTTCCATAAATGTCTTGTACATTTTTTTTCTCCAAATGATAGACTATCATCCACTTCACTTACGTTGAATTCTTAGTAGAGTCTTCCATGAATCAGTAACCACACAATACTTAATTAATCTCAACCTTGCTCGGTAGGGTCTGCAACCCAAACTCACTCGGTAAGGTCTACAACCTAAACATGCTAGGTAAATATTGCATCTTTTACTTGGTTATCCCTTTGCATCTTGAAAGCTAATTTGGATCTTTTGTTCTACTAACTAGAATTGATGTGAGATTTCTTCTTTAGAATCCTAGTTCCAGTTCTCCAATGAGAGATCAAGTGAAAATGGTGGAGTCATGCAATTCTTGAGTGACTTGTTCATCATTACTTGAACTTGTATTCTCAAAAGATTTTTGAACCCATTTTTATCTCATATGCTTTTTGATGTTATCAAAATTTGCCTTCTTTTTATCTTTAATTCTTCTATTATTCATATAGTTCTTGACAAGATGACCAAGATTTGTACAAATGAAACATCTTCTGGTAGTGTCTCTTTTCCTCATGTGATGTTTCACACAATTTATTCCAATGTGTCCACATTCTCCACAATAATGACATTTGCACCAAGTGTTATATTATAGTCCCAACCAAATATAGCTTTCACAATCTATTTTACTGGGTTTAATATCTTAGCTTTTCATTCTGAGGATTTGTGCCCATGTTTCTTACATTTATGACATTTTCCTTCAAACTTAGTTTTCTCTTTGCATTCATTTTCCCTATGACCATGTTGATTGAAATTATAGCACTTACCATTGAATTTACCTTTTCCATTGCTCCAACATTTTTTTGATGTATGACCTATCTTACCATAGTGACTATAAGTAGGTATTTTATTCTTTTGAGCTCCTTGCTTGGATGATTCACCACCTTCTATATATTTAATTCTTAATTTTTCTTCTTATCTGTAATTGAATTCATCATTCAATTGATTCACGTTTGCTTAAGATTTCATCATCCTCTCATTGGTTTTCCTTTTAGTGTTTAGATCATTCTACAACCTTTCATTCTCTAATCTTAGATTCATGATTTCTTCATTTGCATTGGTGAGTTGATTGATGAAGTCTATTTGCTAAAGGGATAGATGTTGAATTTCATTGTTCTTTCCTTCTATCTCTTGTTTTATCTTGTTTTTCTCTTCCATGACTTCACACAATCTTACTGACTAAATTTATTGCTCTCTTCTTAGTTTTCTTACTTCTTCTTAAAGAGTACTATTCTTTTGAAATGGTTCCTTGATTGCTTCATCAACTTCATTTGAATTGCTTGAATGGATGTCTTCAATTCTCTCTTCAATGTAGAGTTGGTCATTCATCTGGTTTGCAAGTTCTTTTCTTCTTTTTAGGGATTGAGAGAATTTCTCTTTTTTTTTCTTGAGTTGTCCAATAGTCAATTCCAAATCTAGCTTCTCATCATCAATAGCCTTGTTAAGTTTGAATACCTCCACAGCCTTTGATCTTTGCTCAATCTATTAAACTTTTTTTTGAGAACCACAAAAGCTTTGTTACCAATTGTTGAAAATGTATATGATAGGCTAATTTAGTGAGAGGTGAGGCATGAATCAGTAACTAAGAAAACTTTAATCATTAATTACCAATTAGTCATTAATATGTATTTTGATCTAATTGTATGCATGAGATACTAAAAACATTAAGTATTCAAAACACTTTCACACACAATTTTGGTGACCCAAAAACATTCTAAATAGAAAGTAAAACTGGGTTGGGGATGATACCCACAAGCTTTAGTACTATATTATAAATTTGGCCTATTAAGGCTTACAATGATCACTTCTGATGATCTCCCCTGTTAGGAGCTATAAGGAAGGTCCACCTTGCAAAAGGATTTACAAACATACAATAAAGTATGCACTTCATAAAGAGTTTTACAAAAGACTGTTAAGTCTACCTTGTAAAAGGATTTAACTAATCCACCTATTATGATGAAATAGTGGCTGATTTCTAATTTTCAACTTGGTTTTCTAAATGAGATACCTTTGAGTGTAATAATCACCTTGCAGTGATAAATAAATCTTTGCTGCTCCTTATATTGCTTATAGCATTTTACTTCACTCCTTTTCTCTTCTCTTCTTGTTACATTACTTGCATATTCATATTTTGGATGTGATACAATACATTACATATATACTAATCTAATTTACAAATCATTAAAGTTAGCTATAATACAAGTTTACAAAAAATACACAAAGTCATTCCAAACTGCAAGAACTTAGGTTTTTAAGACTAGTTCGGTGAGGTTCTAATACTTGGCATCTAAAGTCAATTCTTGGCATTGTCATGCATTTAGTAGATGTAGAATCTTGGTCCATATTGATCACTTTCCAAGTAGTCTAAACTTGGTCTACACTGGTGACTTGGTGAATACTGTGAAGCTTGGCATATAAACTATATCACTTGATTCATACTACATGGCTCGATAAATGCTATCACTATAAGCTTAATATAAATTGAATCACTTGGTTAACACTAAGTGTTTTAGTCAACACTAGATTCACATTGGTGATATTGTGAACTTGGTAAGTACTACATAACTCAGTTTGCACTAAGGAACTTGGTAATCCTTTTGAAGCTCAGTTTACATTGTTGATCACCATTATCATAGAAACTACTAGACACAAACTAAATATTGTTCATTGGTTTGGTAGTAAATGTCAAACTTAGTAGAGACTGAAATGCTTGGTTAACTCTATTAACTATAAAATATGCTTGGTAGATACTTACAATCTGAATAAGTGTGTGCCACTAATAAGAAACATGACTGTAATATCAATAGCAAATATCCTCTAAATAGCTTGCTTTCTTTGTGCAAATTTATTAACTCATTCTCATTATCATCAAAATACCTAAACACCTCCCTGACACCTATAGTGATCATTACTTTAGCTATATCTACTATGGGCTTTCATAATAGGACTTCTATAATTTGATAGTCCTTAGGAGTTAGATCCTTGGTCTCAACATGTTTAGGAAGAATGGTTAGATGAGAAAGTAGGTCCTAGTGTCTATTATTCATTGTGAAGGTCAATTTTTTTTTATCACTGATAGGTGGCTTAGGCCTCTTGATGGCTTCTACAAGTGCATCCATACTCTCCTCTTCATTCAAATTCAACTATTGCTTTTGTCAAACCATGACTTCCCTTTTCAACTAGGCTGGTAGAATACCCATTAGAGACATATATTTGGCTAATAAGGATAACTACCTTGCAGACCCTTTTCCCTTATCCCTCCTTTCTAGAGGCTCCTCATTTAGAGAGATATCTACATTTGGTGTCCCTACATCTAGAGTATTGAAAGAAACTCCTACAATGGTGGTGGTGAGGTACCCAAAGATCCTTGTGGTAGAAGTGAAATTTGATTCCAATCCTCTCCCAAAGGTTGATTAGTGGGTATATCTCATATTTTATCACCCCCCATTTTAGTCCCTACTGGTATAAAGTTGAAATTAGACATCTTGAAAACATCTGGACCTTGATCCTCTTCTTCATCCATCCATTGTTACTGCTCATCCTCTAAATTTGTAACCTCAATAGGTTTCCTAGGAATAGAAGAAGACATGATGGTGGAGCTTCTCCTCCTCTCTTCCTGAGTGACCCTTGCCAAGTGTTTCCTTTGACTCAATGGAAGATTATCTTCTTCATATGCTTCATCCTCTTCAACCTCTTTAGGGATGGTCTCCAAAACTAGAGGAAAAGGTATAACACTTCTTTGTATCTTCTGCCTCTTAGTTTTTTTGATCGTAGGTCTAACTTTAGCTTTCTTGGAAGCTGAGGGAGAAGCTTCTTCCTCTAGAGCAAATGGTGAAACCTACTATGCTTCCTATTTTAGCACTTGTTCCTATTTCTACTTTGGTGGAGGCACCTATGGAATATCTTGAACCTAAGCTACTTCTTCATTTTGAGGCTCTTGGTTCTTAGGTACTTGAGCTACCTCTTGGGATTGTGTTGCCTCTTCTTGTTGAGGTACTTTAGCTTTAGGTTCAACTAGCTTCAGAGATGCTCTTTTCCACTTATTCTTCCTTTTTTTTGTCTTGAAGTAACCAACTTCCTTGTCATGTTTATATACTATTTCTAGCCTGATTAGATATTGTGCAAGAAAAGTGGGTATTGTTACTTTTGCACCTTTATCCTTAACTGGGTGTATTGTGGCTTGGAGGGTGATTGTTTGAGGAATTGGGTCCAACATAAAGGGCTTCTTGATTGAATCTCTTGTCAATATAATTACATGTCTAGCCATATGTTTGGTATCTATGTTCTCTTCCTTGTCAACTTCTACATTCATAATTGGTCTATCAAATATCTTATCATGATTGTACTTTAGGAGCTAAGACCTCTTGAGTGTCTTGTTTAACAACCTTTAGTAGGATCTTTATCTTTCTTCCTACCAAATATAGAGTAATCCTAAAATAATCCCTACTTAGGATATCATAGTCATCTATCACGTTCATCCAGTAATCCTCTACTACATCTTCATGAAAAAATTATTTTCCTACCAAAAGTTGAAGTTTTCTAATATTTTTAAAGAGCATGTGAGGAGAGTTGTAATCTTCTAAGGGATATTGATCTCATTCTATATCAAAGGTAATGATATTATTATTTTTCTCAACTTCAAATGGACCTATAGTGATAGGCCATACCCAACTCTTCTTATGTTGTTTCCTCACTTTTCTATATGAAAATGTGAGTTGTCTTGCAATCTCCAGTAAAATGATCCTATCAAATGGATATCTTAGGAGTTTTTTTAGATTCATGGTTGTACCTACTACCATTAAGTAGATGAATGTCTTGAATTTGATGTAGTAGGAACCCATCTCTACAATCCTTTCTGCTACCTCTACTAACATCATCTTGGCATAATCACCCTTAATGAAATGGATAATTGCAAAAATGAAAGCATCATTCACTATTTTCTATAGCATGGTCTAATTTGAGAGCTTCTTCTTCACTAGTTGGGGATATACTCCATAAGGCCAAGCATTAGCATCCTACATTATTTCCTTCTTATACAATCTTGGATAGTTAGTTGTCCTTACTGCTTGTAAATACACTAAGTATGATATCTTGTAAAAATTGGGGTTGGCTTTTACTCCTACCAACTGCTCGTCTAAGTTTTCACTTAGTATGGTGGCCCAATCAATTGGTATTTTAGTTGTTCTGATGGTCTTGATGAAATGTACCATCCATATATTTAGGTATGTGGCTACTAGTAGACCCATAATGCTACTCAAAAGCACAATTAAGCACCTGATATCATCTTTCATATATCCTCTAGTCATATCTACCCTGCCTACACTCCTTCCCACCCATGTTCTCTAAATCAAGAATGATTATTGTATGATCTCTCTAGATTCCTTTTCATGTTCCCTATACCATCTTTCAGCTTGATGATAAGTAATTTTCACATATTGATCTACTCTTAGAATATGGAAGACTTTCTCAATGTTCCTCGGTCTTAAGTCCAAGACTATCTCCCCTGTTATACTCTTCACAACTCTTTCTTTTGAAACATAGTTCTCTACTAATGCCATGATCAGCTCTAAAGATTGCATTGATATTTGATGTGAGGCCGCATTCATCAGGCCTAATCTAATAAGTGCTGAGACCAATTAGGGACCTCTCCTTTGGCTTGTTGCAAAGTATCAAGAATGTGTTCCAATCTATATGTCCCAACTTAGCATTCGTAAGTGCTGAATGAACATCTTGAAAGCATGATTTCTTTAGTGTGCCTTGAAACTTGTTCAAACAAGTAGTTTTGGAGCTGTCTTCTCTCCAAGTGAGGATGATGAGGAAGTCATTTTATCTACACAAAACATAAATATATTAGTTTAGAGAGGTGAAAATTAAACCCTAAGAAAACCCTAATTTCTAAAAATTTAAACCTAGAACCCCAAAACCCTCATAAGGCTAGTTAAATCCTCTATTTAACTTTGTTTATGTAGTACAACACACCTGTACACCTTGATAGGTGCACTAGTTGCACTTAATGACTCAAGAATAGTCATGCAGCTGCATAGGTGTGCACCAAAATAGGGTGTGAACATGCACATTTTCTCTACTACACACATTTCATGTATAATGGGACTTAGCTAGCTTTGTGAGGTTAATGGTGCGCACTTGCATACCTTAATGGGATGTGCATGTGCACACTAAAAGGTCAAAAATAGTGCACATATGCAAACCATTATTTAGGTTCTTTAGTTAAGTCTTTATGAAAGGTGTGCACCTGTGTACCTTGGATAGGTGCACATGTGTACACCTTTTTTTTAGGAGTATTTATGTTTTAAAACCTTTGAAATGTTAAATAAAGGTGAACACTTGTGCACCTGTGATAGGTGCACAGGTCTGCACCATTCTTTTTGTTAAATTTGTGTTTATTGGTGTGTGAAGGATGTTTGGCACACCTTTGTATGTGTGGAAGTGCACTTTGGGAGACTACAGGAGACTAATGAAAGAGAGGAGGGGTGGTCCTGGGTATATATAGACTTGAGACCATGTGCACCTTTGGGATGTGCACACTAGCTATGCATGCAAACTTGCATCCAGTGCACCTACGTATTGATGATAGGTGTGCATGTGTGCTAGGTGTGCTAGTGTGTACATAATTCTCTATTTCACATTTTTGGTCCAAATCTCTCAAATATGAGAACTAGGTTTTTCACATAGGGTACTAGGCAAGACCTAGATTCTAGGCAGTGTCCAAAAAATTACTCAAACCTTAGACTAGGTGTCTGGGAAAGAAAAAATTTACTAGGGGGTCCGCATTTCTAGGAGAAATGGGACATGTGTTGTGAAACCACAATAATTAAGAAAAAAATTGTAATCATTGAAGAAATAAGAAG
The DNA here is from genome assembly GCA_028749045.1 of Cupressus sempervirens. NCBI lineage: Eukaryota > Viridiplantae > Streptophyta > Pinopsida > Cupressales > Cupressaceae > Cupressus > Cupressus sempervirens. The sequence goes on along the minus strand of CM053789.1, from coordinate 284,513,744 downwards.
TTTGAAATTTAAAATAGGACATTATTATCAAGACTTGGTATAAGTTTTGAAGATGCTTTTTTTTTTGCCATAAATCAAGAAATACTATCAGTTTATTAATAGTCAAGATTCCTAGACATAGATGGTCTATTTTTCATTCATGAAATTTTTGTTGAAATTTTTTAAGAAACCATAGTATGTGAAGTTCCCCCCTCCAATTATATTGTGGAACTATTCAACCTACAAGGCCGATGGGAATTACTATGGTGATGAGGTATGTGGTTTAGTCTCATGATGTGTAGAACACTCAATACTTGCCACAAACTTTACAATCACTAAAGTTCTCATTGTTCTTTTGAAATTTTGACAAATATTAAGTGATATGAATATTCACCTAAGCATAAGAAGTTAACAGTGGGGTGGTTTAATATAATGGCTACTCTATTTAGTGTAGAGAAGCTTTCAAGAAAAAAAATAACAATTGGAAACTAAAAGTGCATTTATAATGTAACCAATAATACTTAATCTTTAATTAGCAATTAATCCTTCATTAATATTATGATCTAATTGCATGCACGAGAAACTAAAAATGGTAAAACATTCATAAAACTTTGACACACAATTTGGTGACCCAAAAACTTTCAAATAGAAAGTAAAATTGGGGCGGGGATGATACCCACAAGCTTTCGTACTATAGTATAATTTTGTCTTATTAAGGCATATAATGATCACTTTTGATGATCTGCCCTATTAGGAGCAATAAGGACTACTAGGTCCACCTTGCAAAGAATTTACAAACATACAATGAAGTATGCACTCGGTAAAGAGATTTACATAATATTGTTAAGTCTACCTTGTGAAAGGATTTGACTAATCCACATGAAATAGTAGTTGATCTCTAATTTGCAACTTGGTTTGCTGAATGAGATTCCTTTGAGTATAGTAATCACCTTGATATGATAAATAAATCTTTGTTGCTCCTTATACTACTATAGCCTTTGCAATTCACTCTTATGCTCATATCTACTTATTACATTACATCATTCCTTCTTATTAGATGTGATAGAATACGTTACATATATATCAATCCAATTTATAGATTACAAAGTTGGCCACAATACAGGTTTACACAAAAAATCACAAAGTTGGCCCAATTGCAGGAACTCAGGTTTTGAAGACTAGCTTAGTGAGGTTTTGATACTCAACATCCACTATGAATGCTTGGTCCATATTGATCACTTCCAAGTAGTCTTGAAATCACTTTGCACTGGTGACTCAGCTAATACTATGAAACTTAGCATATAAATTGAATCACTCAATTCAAACTACATAGCTCAGTCAATGCTATCACTATGAGCTCAATATAAATTGAGTCATTTGGTTAACACTGAGTAGCTTGGTTAACACTAGAATCACATCATAGTAATTGTAAACTTGGTAAGCATTGCACAACTCAATTTGCACTAATAAACTCGACATACACTATGATGTTCAATTTATACTACTAATCGATACCTTGGTAGTAACTACTTTGCACAAATTGAATACTATCCCTTGGACTCGATAGCAACTATAGAACTTAGTAGATACTAAATACTTGCTTAACACTATTAACTATACAATGTGCTCGGTAGATACTTACAATTTGAATAAGTGTATGTCACTAATAAAAAATATGACTGTAATGTCAACAATTACATTCATGTATTTAAAAGCAAACATCTCCTCCCTTTGTGTTAGGAGTGAGATCTCTTCAAATGTGAACTCATGTGAAAAACTAATAAAATAAAAATCTAATTATATACAAATTGACTCTCTAAATGGTGCTAAGTAGGTCTCCACCCTTGTTTATATCAATAAATGGGTGCATGAGCCTTTATATGATATAAATGAAAATAATAATAAGAAGGTAGAAGCCATTAGATGATCTAGAAGTCTCTAGGTGCTCTAAAAATGGAAGCTCAACCTTCTCTAGGAATTTTTAAGAGTTGAACTTCTGTCAAAATGCATTTTTGATGCATGGAATGCTCTAAAATAATAGTTAGAAGTTAACTATAAGCACTTTGCCTCTCTTCAAAACTATCAGGGAACTTCTAAGAAAAGCGCATTTGTGCATCTATGCAGCTTGGTGATAGGCTCCAAAAATCCAAATAATCTTCTAAGTGTCAAAACTAAATTTCCAACATCTAGGTTTTCTTCCCCTTTATAAAAAAATGATGTCTAGATGTTTTCTCTTAAACTTCTCTAATCTATTTTTTAGTTAGTTAGCCTTTGGTAAATCTAATGAACCATACTTATTCTTAAATTCTTAAGCTTGGTGTCTAGTTCCAACAATGTTTCTTCAATTTTGAATGCTTTTTGTACATAATCTTCTGATGAAGAATTTGCAAATGTATCTCTGAACTTTTGAACTATTGATTGCACTAAGGAAAGCTTGGTTTTTGACTTATCTTCAAAAAACTCAAGGCTAGCGATATTAAAGTATTTTTCTACCTCCAAAAATCACTCTTGAGATTTATCCTTTATTCATTGGATTCCTTCATGTAGTCCTTCCATAACCTTATTCCCTGAGGATATCTTCTCTATCCAATCATCTAGCTTATCTATCTCTTCTATTTAGTATATCTCCATCAAAAGCCATTACCTTTGAACCTTTACTGATCCAAGTGCTTGTAGATCATCAACCTAGGCATGCACTTCATCCATTAGCCCAAAATAATGGTTTATAATGGAAACCAATTTGTTAGCATTAGTCTAAATATTGTGCAACAAGTTCAAATTGCCCTATATTTATTGAGGAAAGATTGTTTTTGATTAGATAAACAAGTTTTGCAGGGATCCTGAAACCCAAGTTTGAAATAGAACAACAGGCTAAAAATAAGCAGATAAAGCCCAACCAAAGGACAAAGGCCAAAAAATAGGCCAGTACAATAGATCACCAAACAAAAGGTGACCAAAGTGGTAGAAAAATAGCCACCAACACAGGTTTTGACTAGGCTCTTGAAACCCAAAGAAAAGAGGGGAAGAAATCCCCATCCATTATGCACTACAAAGAATGACATTCCAAAATCCAGGGGGCAAAAAAGAATAGTAGACCAAAATCAACCCTTGCCTTTATATCCCTTCTTGTGAGAATGTAATGCCATGTCAAAAGAGGCTATGGATGGCTTGATCTTTTTACCTTTTTCTACAGTCCATCCATCCTCCACCAAACTCGCAGCCTTTTGCCACCAAAAATTAGCAACATCAGAGCCACCAAAAATCCCTGAGACCAGGGAAGAAGCTGCAATAGGAAAGTCTGTATCCAGGGAAGAGGACACAGGAAGGGCTGATCTAGATGAAATAGAAATGGAGGGCACTTTAACTAAGGACCTTCCAACCCCCACCAAATCAGTAGCCGGTTGGCACTAAGAATCAAGAAAGCTACAACAAGACCCAAAAACCCCTGAAGCCCGGGGAAAAATAGTAGCAGTGGAGTTTGCAGAAGGAACAAGAGAAGGAACAACAACCATAGATGGAGAAATAGAGGTGGCTACCCCCAAGACACTAGAAGATAGATCAGCTTTATCCACAGAAGATGGGACAACAAAAACTAGAGGAGGAGCTGATGGAGGATCCTCCTTTAAAGCACCAGAAGATGGGACATCAAAAATTGAGGAATGATTTGCTGCAACCAAACATGCCAAAGGATGATCCTTTGTTGAAGAGCCTAGAATAGTAGAAGAGACCTCCACCACAATATCTTGAAGAGAGTCTTCATCCCTTGGAGAGAGGACCTTGTGGACCATGTAGTGCTCTTCTGAGAGTCCTTTCCACCAAGAAGGGAGCATCTTCGGTCTAGATTTTCCCAGGAAACAACCAGAAGCCATGTGACCAATCTTGTGGCACTTCCTACAGTGGAAGTGGATACCCTCATAGTCAAGAAGGATATTTCAAGATCCTAAAGAAGAAGCCACTGAAATCATTTCTGGGAGTCCCTTAGAAACATCAATTTCAACTAGTATGTGAGCATACATAGTACGAAAAACATTGGAAGAATCTTTATCAATCAAGCAGAAAGAACCAAGGGAACTCCCCACCTCCTCCAAAATAGAATCAACCCAAAGGTGAAGGGGGAGATTCAACAACCTAACCCAAACAGGGAAAGTGTTAAAGGATTCTGTCAAAGGGTTAAAATCTTTATGCCAGGGTTTAGCCATCAGGGGATACTTTGAATTCCAATAGAAAACATGGTGAAGGATGGCAGCTCTATCAATAGAAGATTCAAATTTGACAATGAATAGCCCCATAGGAAAAGAGTAAATAAGGGCTATCTCTATAATAATGGGGTTCCAATGATGAGAAATCCAAGCATGCAAGTCTGATAAAGAAGGCCAAAAACCCTTAAAGTAAAAGATAGTAGCATTAGCTGAGAAGTCAGCCAAACAACTAGAGATCTCATCAATAGAAAAGGGATTTAAGTCTAACTTTAAAGGGTTACTAACTGCAATCGGCTTCCCCAAATGCACGACATCATGGAGCCCTAGTTTAGTAGCATGTCCACCAAGACTAGCCTCAAAGGTAGCCACATCATCATAGGAAATAGCTGAACCACCCACACCAGGTGAACAAAACCCAGAAGCCAAAGGGACCTCCATAACACCAAATATAGGAAAAAAACTTGAAACAAAACCAGTCATTGGAGTAAGAGCCAGACCCTTGTTGGAGCTGAAGCCAAAAATAGGAGCAGAAGTTGAGCCAATCTCAGATCCAGGCACAAAAGCAGGATCAAAGCCAGGGGCTGAAACTGAAGTCGAAGCCAGGCAAGGGAACCAAAAGGAAGATTGTTGAAGTGTAGAAATGAAGAAGATGTATCAAGGAACAATCATTATTTTGTCATTGATGTCAAACTAGCTACCTACTAGTGAGATAATTGCTAATATGGTCCAAATGCCATCATTTTATTGATTGATGAGGAGGATTTGAAAAGAAAGGATAATAATAGTGCTTAGAGAGAGGTTGAGTTATATGGTGTATAAAAGGAGCACTAAGACCAAGTAAGATAGTGATGATATAGTGTATTATTTATCTACTTAAGGCTATAAGAAAAGGATACTCAAGCAAAGACTGGAAGAAGACTAAGTGAAAAAGTGTATCTACAAAGCCTAACCAAGAAAATAGTGTAAGTTGAGAAAATTCAATTTAGGCCAAGGAAAATTCAATAGCATCCAAGAAAAGAAAAATATTAGTTGCAACTGAGTGAAATAGAGTGTGTGTTGAGTAAAGTTTAGTATGTGCCAAGCAATTTAGTATTGACCAAGCATCAAAAGACAACGATTGTTGAGCAACAGTATATTATTGCTGAGTGACAATAAAAATATTTTGATTAAAGATCTAAAGAATCTTAGCTAACATAGTTGATTTCTTGAATTCTGGGAAGCATGTGGAAGATAAGCTTGATGAGCTAGTGGCACAAAATTCAAGATAAACCATTTTGAGGTGAATTCAAAGAGGATTATAAGAGAAGTTTCTAGAAGGATAAAATGGAAATATGGATAGATTCAATTAATTTGACCTAACCCTAAGATGGATGATTGTGACAAAGTGGTAAATGAGCTAAATTATCTATTTAAGGAGATAATAGGCCAGAAGCAAAGAGAGAATAGAGAAGAAGTGTGTGAACCTAAGATAGACAAGAAGTCTAGGGTATTGCTTCATATGGTGGTTAAGGGAATGGATATGAAATTGGAAAAATAAGCAAGGAGGCTTAAGGAATTGAAGGCTTGAAGGGTGAACAAGCTATTGAGATGAAGAAGATGAATGCTAAGCATAATGGAGGACCAAATATGAGATCTATAATTTGCAAGTGAGTTGTTTTATTACTAGATCAAAGTCCCATTGTTACTTGCTAACAATAGTATAAGTTAGGATAAATCCATTGGATTAAGGTTAACCTAATAGTCATTTGTAAATCATTTAACAGGATGACATTCTAATGGAATGTTATAAATTCCTCTAACAAGGCTCACTCCTAAAAGGGTGATTTAAACCCTTTAACTAGGTCACATTTAATTGATGACGGGCCACACCACCCGTACCAACTAACAACAAAAAATGCAACAAGATGGACATAGAGAGATGACAAAAAAAAATGCTTCATAAAGCATCCATTAATTCTCGAACTTCCTTACAAGAGATTACATACAAAGATCTTCTACTTGAAGAGCTTACACTTGAAGAGCTTCTATTTCTCCAACTTCCATTAGAAGAGCTTCCATTTCTTCAACTTGATTACAAACGATTATAAGCCTTGCTTAAATAGGCACTTCTAACCCAAGACATTACAAACACAAGCAATGTGGGATAAAAGGTAAATACAACTACCTTTAAATAAATATTAAATTCCCACCCAAATACAACTAAGCACCCAACAAATATTAAATGCATGATTTAAGGAACTTTCCACAAACTTCTAAGATGCCACCTACACACCTCGATTAATGGAATGAAAACTATTTTTATTATTTTCTATTTATGCCACCCATGCACCTTGAAAATAGAAATTCCTCTTTTCTCCTTTTTTTTTTCCCTATTTTTTTATTATTTTCCTTCCATTTTCGTCACTTTCTCTCTCCTCCAATTTTTTTTTTTTTTTTTCTAATAATTTAATTTTTCCATGCAAGATGCTCCTGCATCAGACTCCCCTGGTAGATAGAAAAGTGTGTCCCACACTTTGATGTCAAAAGAAAGATATAGAACCATCTTCATCTTCACCACAAGCTTCTACCTCAATAGGAACAAGAAAACCAACATACAAATCTTCCACATTTTTTTTTTGCTGATGCATGATGCTCCTGCATCCGACTCCCATGGTAGGAAAAATTTTGTGAATATGGAATCACAAAATGAAGTAGCCACTGTTGACAGATTTTTTTCCTCTTCCTCCAACACATAGCTGGAACAAGTATCCGATGTCGATATATTTCCTTCTTTCTTCTTTTCCAACACCTAGCTGGAACAAGTGTTTGCTGCAGAAATCTCTCTTCCTCATCCAATCTTGTTGAATTAATCACACCTGTAATAAACCCAGCAACACCATACCAATCTTCCTTTGCATACCATACATCACGAACAAGATCCTCATGCAAACCATCATTAGTATCTTTCAAAATCACCTCAAATTCAGCATCATATAATTCATAAGAATTTATCTCTTTGACATATTCATCTTTTCTTGCCTCTTTCACGCATGTAACTACTCCACTTGCTTGATCTCCAACTAAGGCACTATATTCTTCCTCCATTGCTGCAATCTTCAAATCATCTTGATCTACTTCAGGTTCGTAAGTCTTGTCATCTTTATGTTCTTCCTCTTCTCGTTCATCTTCTTCAACTTTAGGTTCGCAAATAATATCCTCTACATCCTCTTGCTCTTCTTTTGTACCACATGTCTCATACTCCACTGGATCCTCCTTCTTTTCCACATCCAAGGAATTATCAACATCTCTTTTCTGGTGACATGCTCTTCTCTTCTGCAACTCAGCTTCTAATTCATTCACTTGCTTCTGCAAATCAACTAGCAATAATTGTTGATTTCTTGCTCTAAATTTCTCAAGTCGAGGAATCCTCAGAATCCATCCAATCACAAAAGTCATCTTCTTCTTTCTCTTCTCCATAATCAAGTCTTTAGAAGACAAATCTCATGCAACACAAGAACCTCGTGCAAACTGCCTCACAGTCGGCGATCTGTCTACACAATCAAGAACTTCTTGACAAACTTCACCCACTCAAGGTCCTGGTGCAAACTGCCTCACGTTCGGCGATCTGTCCGCACTCTCAGGAACTCCTGCTCTGATACCACTGATGACGGGCCACACCACCCGTACCAACTAACAACAAAAAATGCAGCAAGATGGACATAGAGAGATGACAAAAAAAAATGCTTCATAAAGCATCCATTAATTCTCGAACTTCCTTACAAGAGATTACATACAAAGATCTTCTACTTGAAGAGCTTACACTTGAAGAGCTTCTATTTTTCCAACTTCCATTAGAAGAGCTTCCATTTCTTCAACTTGATTACAAACGATTATAAGCCTTGCTTAAATAGGCACTTCTAACCCAAGACATTACCAACACAAGCAATGTGGGATAAAAGGTAAATACAACTACCTTTAAATAAATATTAAATTCCCACCCAAATACAACTAAGCACCCAACAAATATTAAATGCATGATTTAAGGAACTTTTCACAAACTTCTAAGATGCCACCTACACACCTCGATTAATGGAATGAAAACTATTTTTATTATTTTCTATTTATGCCACCCATGCACCTTGAAAATAGAAATTCCTCTTTTCTCCTTTTTTTTCCCTATTTTTTTATTATTTTCCTTCCATTTTCGTCACTTTCTCTCTCCTCCAAATTTTTTCCTTTTTTTTTTCCTTCTTTTTTTTTTTTTTTTCCTTTTTTGTTTTTTTTTCCAAGGGAGTCTGATGCAGGAGCATCTTGCATGGAAAAATTAAATTATTAGAAAAAAAAAAAAAAAAAAAAGGAAAAAAAACAAAAAAAGAAAAAAAAAAAGAAAAAAAAAATTTTTGGAGGAGAGAGAAAGTGACGAAAATAGAAGGAAAAATAATTAAAAAATAAAATAAGGGAAAATGGAGAAAAGAGGAATTTCTATTTTCAAGGTGCATGGGTGGCATAAATAAAAAATAATAAAAATAGTTGTCATTCCATTAATCGAGGTGTATAGGTGGCAATTTAGAAGTTTGTGGAAAGCTCCTTAAATCATGTATTTAATATTTGTTGGGTGCTTAGTTGTATTTGGGTGGGAATTTAATATTGATTTAAAGGTAGTTGTATTTACCTTTTATCCCACATTGCTTGTGTTTGTAATGTCTTGGGTTAGAAGTGCCTATTTAAGCAAGGCTTATAATCGTTTGTAATCAAGTTGAAGAAATGGAAGCTCTTCTAATGGAAGTTGGAGAAATAGAAGCTCTTCAAGTGTAAGCTCTTCAAGTAGAAGATCTTTGTATGTAATCTCTTGTAAGGAAGTTCGAGAATTAATGGATGCTTTATGAAGCATTTTTTTTTGTCATCTCTCTATGTCCATCTTGTTGCATTTTTTGTTGTTAGTTGGTACGGGTGGTGTGGCCCGTCATCAGTGGTATCAGAGCAGGAGTTCCTGAGAGTGCGGACAGATTGCCGAACGTGAGGCAGTTTGCACCAGGACCTTGAGTGGGTGAAGTTTGTCAAGAAGTTCTTGATTGTGTAGACAGATCGCCGACTGTGAGGCAGTTTGCATGAGGTTCTTGTGTTGCATGAGATTTGTCTTCTAAAGACTTGATTATGGAGAAGAGAAAGAAGAAGATGACTTTTGTGATTGGATGGATTCTGAGGATTCCTCAACTTGAGAAATTTAGAGCAAGAAATCAACAATTATTGCTAGTTGATTTGCAGAAGCAAGTGAATGAATTAGAAGTTGAGTTGCAGAAGAGAAGAGCATGTCACCAGAAAAGAGATGTTGATAATTCCTTGGATGTGGATAAGAAAGATGATCCAGTGGAAGAGCAAGAAGATGAAGAGGAAATCATTTGCAAACCTAAAGTTGAAGAAGATGAACGAGAAGAGGAAGAACATAAAGATGACAAGACTTATGAACCTGAAGTAGATCAAGATGATTTGAAGATTGCAGCAATGGAGGAGAAGTATAGTGCCTTAGTGGGAGATCCAACAAGTGAAGTAGTTACATGCATGAAAGAGGCAAGAAAAGATGAATATGTCAAAGAGGTAAATTCTTATATATTATATGATGCTGAATTTGAGGTGATTTTGAAAGATACTAATGATGGTTTGCATGAGGATCTTGTTCATGATGTATGGTATGCAAAGGAAGATTGGTATGGTGTTGCTGGATTTATTACAGGTGTAATTAATTCAACAAGATTGGATGAGGATGAGATTTATACTTGGATAGAGTTCATTGCAAAGGAGAAATTTCAGCATCAGATACTTGTTCCAGCTATGTGTTGGAGGAAGAGAAAAAAAATCTGTCAACAGTGGCTCCTTCATTTTGTGAATCCATATTCACAAAATTTTTCCTACCATGGGAGTCGGATGCAGGAGCATCATGCATCAGCAAAAAAAAAATGTGGAAGATTTGCATGTTGGTTTTCTTGTCCCTATTGAGGTGGAAGCTTGTGGTGAAGATGAAGATGGTTCTATATCTCTCTTTTGACATCAAAGTGTGGGACACACTTTTCTATCTACCAAGGGAGTCTGATGCAGGAGCATCTTGCATGGAAAAATTTAATTATTAGAAAAAAAAAAAAGAGGAAAAAAAAAAAGAGGAAAAAAAGAAAAAAAAGAAAAAAAAAAATTTAAAAAAAAAAATTGTGGAGGAGAGAGAAAGTGACGAAAATGGAAGGAAAATAATTAAAAATAGAAAATAGAAAAAGTGGAGAAAAGAGGAATTTCTATTTTCAAGGTGCATGGGTGGCATAAATAGAAAAATAATATAAATAGTTGTTATTCCATTAATTGAGGTGTGTAGGTGGCATCATGCATAGAAAAATAATAAAAATAGCTGTTATTCCATTAATTGAGGTGTGTAGGTGGCATCATGCATTTAATATTTGTTGTGATCCACAAAAGAAATGTAATTTTCTAATTGGGCCACATAGTGGTGCTTAGTTGTATTTAGGTGGAAATTCTAGAAGGTTGTAGATATTGTAGAAGGTTGTGGAGATTCTAGAATGTTGTGGATAAATCATGCCTTGGGTGGTAAGTGCCTATTTAAGAAAGGCCTATTATCATTTGTAATCAAGTTTTGGAATTGTAAGCTCTTCAAATGTAATCTCTTCTAATGAATTTCAAGTATTAATGGAATTTTTATGAAGCATTTTGTCATCTCTCTTGTCTCCATATTATTGTATTTTTGGTTGTGAGTTGGTACAGGTGGTATGGCCCCTTCATTAATAGTGTGCATTGTAACTTTTAACAAGGTTGGCTCTTAATAGGGCTCACCTCAAAAGAATGAAAATTGGTAGCATGTTACTGGTGGTTTTTTCCAAATTGATTTTCCACATTAAATCCTTGTGTCAAAAAAGTGTGAATGATTTTGTGTTAACTTATGTTTGCAATTCTGCAAATTTATTTTGACATAGGACATGAATATGCATAAGGTTATGATATTTAATGATCTAATGGATGGATGAACATGTTGAAGTATTGAAAAGGTTTGATTTTTATATTTGGACCTTCAATAACTGATTCACCCCCCCACTTAGTTATTCTATAAATTTCAACAATTGGTATCAGAGCCTAGTTCTTCTTAGTGAATAGTTTGAAGGTACTAGAAGCTAAAGATTAGGATGTATAGAAAGGAGGTGTCCAATCTTAATAGAGACAATTTTCTTGCATGAAATTTTTTGATGAAGCTACACCTAGGAGGACTTGGAGATTATGCACAATCAACTATCATAGTTGAACATGTGGACCCTATAAGAAACAATAGTCCACCAAGATAATTGAGAGGGGGTGTGTGAATTAGTTATCCAACAATTAAAAAATTTATCTTCTTTAAACAAACTTCAGCATTCAACCAAAGTAAAAAAAAACCATAATAAACTACTCATAGACTATTATACCAAATATGTTGACTAGGGAAATCCTTGATCAAAGGGAAAACCCTAGTGGGAATGATGCCACAATATGATGTACTAACATAAGTATTCCTTGTTAGAGGATGGAACCTGTTAGGAATCTATTACCACATTTAATACAATGAGTCCCTATTAGGAGACTTTGAATCCCTATTAGGAGATTTCAACCCTATTAGGAGTTGTGCCAACCCTATTAGGAGTTGTAGTACAATGTATGCAAAAAGAGCCCACTGCCCAAATATTCAATTTCAACTACAAGAAGAGGTCGTTGCTCAAACATGTAATTTACTATTACCTTCTTCTTTCCTCTATTTTGTTAATTGAAACGATCATTGTCAAACTTTGTAGACCAGGTTACAAACTTTATATCCAAGTACCAAACCTTGGATCACTCAACAAAACCTTGGCAATGAAGTTTCCTTCACTTCCACACTACTCTGTTCAACTTTTAATTTTTCTCTTTTTTCTACTTGCAATTACTTCTAATCGATGCCCATGATAAAGTAAAATGTCCTTCCTTTATACTAACTCCATAAAACAATTCCTAAGTCAACTATTAGACCTTCTTAATTAATTATTATAGGACCACACTAAGAACACATTACACTTAGCAATAACATGAAATCTTCCATCTTGCAACTTGAATAACTTTCTATACACATAATATTATGGCAAGCAAGCTTAGCCACATCATCATCAACATGTCTTCTTCATGTCCTCAGCCTCAATCCTCAGGATATCAGCTCTGCTAAGAGACATATCAAGTTTACTAGAACATGCCTCTGTAAACTCTATCTCAAAATAGACATCACCAAAACTTACATAACTTCTTCTAGACTTATCATTTCGTATTCTAAGGTAAAATCCATATACTAGATACTTAGAAGTATCTCCCATAACTTTATATGGTTAGAGTGCTTAACTATCCATCCATACCAACTTGATCTTTATGCTATCCTTCTATTAGATACCATAGAAAACTACTATGTTGACATCATTGACAAACTTAGCCATGAATGTAACATATCATCATAGTAGCATATCTATAATACTTCCCCATAGGAATATCACCAACATCCATGCTGGTAACCAATCTTTCTAATCTTTCGACAATCTCCCCCTTTGGTATTGATGGAAACATAGATGAAAAACATCTAGTTTCAAGAACACCAACAAAAGAACAAAAGACTATTAATATTCTTTTCAAATCATCTTCATCAATCATTCTATCCCATTGATATACCTTAATGTGATCTATACCAGAATAATATACTCATGCTGAACATCTTCCTCAGCATAATATTTTTCATACAATATTGTCCTCCATGTGTTTCATGATGTTTTTCATGCAATACTTCTCCCCCATTGACATCAATGTCAAAGGTTTTAGCAACAAACATATTTGCATCAAAGTTTGCAACAACTGATTCTTACTAGCTCAAGTGTCAAAAGACACTGTTCAGAATAATATCCAACAAGAGTCCTAGATGACTTTGTCTATCATAGATACTCCCCCATATAGGAAGCATCGAAATTTAGTCCAGACAACAATGGTACTTTGTTATACTAGACTAAAATACTCTTGCATCATCTACTCTAAAGTAGGGAGGGGCATAACCCCAAGCATACCTCATAAATACTCAAAAGTCTCTTTGGGAAGAGGCTTAGTGAATATATCTACAATCTACTCTTTCATGCTCACATACTCCAATTTGATTTCCTTATCTACAACTTTCTCTCTTAGCATGTGATACTTAATAGAAATGTGCTTAGTCTTCAAATGCAACACTAGGTTTTTAGACATATTTACTATACTCATGTTGTCACAATGTATAACAATAGGCTCATTGATTTCTATCCTTATATCCTTTAGCATCTACTTCATCCAAACAACTTGATTGCAATTATTTGCTGCTACAACATATTTTTCTTCTACTATACTTTGAGATGTATAATCCTACTTCTTGCTTAACCAAGAATCAATCTTCCTTAAAGAAAGAAGGTTCTACCACTAGTTCTCTTTCTATCATCCATATGGCCTACCCAATCTACATTAGTGTAAGCACTTAGATTAAAATCATCAGATCCCTTTAGATATCTAAATATCCTTTTTATTACTACATAATGTGCTTCTTTGGGATCAGCCTAGAATCTTGCAACAATTCCAACTATATTTGCTATATCTAGCCTTGTGTGAGTTAGATATTGCAATCCTACAATCATAGATCTTTACTTTTTTTTCTCAATAGTAGGTGTCTCATCTTTTGTAGATAACTTGTGTCCAGTTACCATAGGCATTCCAATGGGTTTACATGCTTTGAAACAAAAAAATTTTAGTAGATCCTTCAAGTACTTAGTCTAAGAAATAAAGATTCCTTCTTTATTCTATACAATCTATAATCTTAGGAAATATTTCATATCTCCTATCATAATCATTTCAAATTCTTTCTTCATTTCCTTAGCAAACTTTTCACTTTCTTTATCATTTCCTTCAAATAGGATATTATCAACAAATATTACCAAATCATCAAATCATCATCAATTTGTTTCCAATACACATTTCTATCTATCATACCTTTTCTATATACAAGATTTGTCAAATTCTTGTTAGACCTCACATACCTAGTTCTAGGTGCTTGCTTCAAGCCATACAATGATTTCTTTCATCTGCATACTATGTCCTTATCATTTGTCAAAGGAAATCCTTTAGGCTACTCAATGTACACTTCTTCTTCAAGTTCTCCATTTAGAAATGTTGACTTGACATCCATCTGATATAATTTGAATTTCTTCTATGTTGCATAGGCTAAGAATAATTTTACTAATTTTATTCTAGCATAGGTTTCATCATAATCTATTCCTTCTTGCTATGAGTAAGCTTTACATACCAATTTAGCTTTATTTCTTACAACTTCTCCTTTTCCATTCATCTTGTTCCTGAATACCCATTTGGTTCCTATCACATTCTTGTTTGCTAGTCTAGGGACCAATTCCCATGTCTCATTCTTTACTATCTGATCCAATTCTTCTTTCATATCTTTCTTCCAATAATCATCTTTACATGGTTCATCTACATTCTTTAGTTCAACTTGAGATATCAAGCATAGTTCTTGATTGACTGTGCTTCTTGTCATGACACCTTTGTCTTTGCTTCTAATGATCTACTCTGATGGGTAATTCTTTATCATATTCTTTCCTGAAGTAGGAGTTGCTATCTCAATTCTTGGTTCTATTGAAGGTTCTAAGCTTAGTTTTTGCCTTCGCTCTCCTTTACTTTTCAAATCATTATTAGTCTTAAGAAATACTTCATCATTCCTTGGCTTAGTAACAACATCATCATCATCTAAATTTTAATCAACTATTCTCTCTTGTATTATAAATTTCTTATCAATTTTCACATTTGCACTTTCCATAATAGTCTTAGTGCTCTAATTATAACATCTTTAATCCATGTTTTTCAATGAACAATCAAGAAACATACCTTCATCACTTCTTGCATCAAACTTACCAATATCATCATCTCTTTTGATATAACACTTACTCTCAAAAATTCTGAAATACTTAACTATAGGTGAGTGACCAAACCATAGTTCATAAGGAGTCTTGTTTGTGTCCTTTCTGACTTGCACTCTATTCATAGTGCAGATTGTTGTATTCACAATTTCTCTCCAAAATGTCTTGGATACATCATTCTCTGCTAACATAGCTCTTGTAGCTTTTGTAACTAACTTATTCTTTCTCTCTACAATGCCATTTCATTTAGGGGTTCTTGGGGCTGATAGCTATCTTTTAATTCTATTTTCTTCACAAAACATGTTAAACTCATTTAAAGTAAAGTCTCCTCCTCTATTTGATCTCAAAATTTTAATCTTCACACCAGATTCATTCTCAATCCTATTCTTGAATATCTTAAACTTATCAAATGTCTAAGATTTCTCTTTAAGAAATGCAACCCACATCATTCTAGAAAAATCATCAACTAGAATAATAAAATACCTTTTACTATATAATCCTTTAGTCTTTGTAAGAATTCTTAGATATGTGTGTACAATATCCAACCTTGATATAGTGGTAAGCTTTTTGCTAGGAAAAGAAGTTCTGTGTACACTCTCCTTGCAAATAGTGTTAGTAGGCTTTACAATCTTTCATAAATCTCTAACTATGAACATTCTACTGGTCTTCACAATATTATCAAAGTTTATATCATAAAATCTCTTATGCCATAACCAACTATCATCTACCTTTGCAACCAAACATGTCTTTTCAATAGGATTCAACTAAAATACTTTACCTCTAGATCTATTTCCTATTTTAATTAGCTTTCTTTCCTTGTCTTTGATCATGCATATCTTCTCTCTAAACTGCAACTAATAACCTTTTTCTACTAGTTGTCCAACATTCAAAAGATTTTTCTTTAAACCATCAACAAAGTATACATCCTCAGTGTTAGTTTTACCATGAAGAGTTATAGATCCAATACCTTTAAATTGACATGCTACATTATTTCCAACTCTAACAATTCCTCCATCTTGACTTTTGAAGTCAACAAAGTCTTTTATATCACTAGTCATACGATGTGAACAACCACTACCAATTATCTAATTTCCTATGATACCAAAGCTACCTTTTCTAGACTTTCTTCTTTAATTTTCACAAATCCAATTTCATCATCACTACTACTCAATGCTTGTTCATTAGAATCATTATCTTCATTTGCATAGAGACACTCTCTATCCTTTCTAAGTTTGTAATTTCCCTTATACTTTTTCTCTCTTTTAGGAAACTTAGATGCATAATAACCATATTCATCACAAGTCCAACATTTGAAAATTTACTTACCTCCTTTTCCTCTTCTTACTAAAAGGGCTACTCGAATCTTTCTGTCTTCCTCAGATCTACTATTGCTAGCAAAATCTCCTTTAGCACTTGTACTCCTTGATAGACAAGGTTGAATATTCAAGCCACTACTGAAAGCTATCTCTGTTCTTGTCAATTCTCTAGACTATCTAAGTTCATTCTCAACTACTTCAAGTCTTCCAAGAAATGTCTTCTTTGTGAAATCTTTGGTACAAGATATCAACTCAAATGGTGGTGTTAGAGTTTTTAATATCTTCCAGATAACCTCATAATCCTCTTTTCTTTCTCCTTGAGCTTTAATACCTGTAGTAATTTCTTATTTCCTACCTATAAATGTTCTTACATATTCATCTCTTATCATTTTAGCATCTTGAAATGCACAAATCCAACTTTGTAGTCTCAACTTCTTAGAATGTGCATCACCTTCAAAACTATTTTCCAAAGCTTTCCAAACAAAATGTGAAGTAGCAAGTGATTTTACCTGATTGTACTCAATTTTAGGAAGTGCTTCTCTAGCTCTCATGTCACCCATAAAAAAGATTTCTTTCTACCTTCGTACAAGATTCCAAGTCTTCTTCAACAATGATTGTCTTCACTAATTTCATCAAGATCCAATATCTTGGACCTATACACAATAAATATGTCTTCATCTTTTCTTTCCAACTATCATAATTTATTTCATCAAATTTCAAACTATCTTTCTTGAAATTTTTTTCCATGGATCTCCAAAAGTTATTAAACTTTATCCTTAAGGACCTAATGCTCTAATACCAATTGTTAGAAAAAATAGTCCACCAAGATAATTGGGGGGGTGGGGGGGGTGGGGTGAATCAATTATCCAAAAATTAAAACATTTATCTTCTTTGAAAAAACTTAAACATTCAACCAAAGTAAACAACAACCATAATAAAATGCTCATAGACTATTACACCAGATATGTTGACTAGGGAAACCCTTGATCAGAGGGAAAGCCCCAGTGGGAATGATGCCTACAAGATGACGTATTAATATAATATTCCTTGCTAGAGGATGGAACCTATTAGAAGTTTTTTACAACATTTAGTACAATGAGTCCCTATTAGGAGACTTTGAATCCCTGTTAGGAGATTCCAATCCTATTAGGAGTTGTAGTACAAAGTATGCAAGAAGAGCCCACTACCAAAACATGCAATTTCAACTACAAGAAGAGCTCACTACTCAAACATGTAATTTACTATTATCTTTTTCTTTCCTCTATTCTGTTAACCAAACCAATCACTATCAAAAGTTGTAGACTAGGTAACAAACCTCAGATCCAAGTACCAAGCCTTGGATCACTTAGCAAAACCTTGGCAATGAAGTTTCCTTTACTTCCACACTACTCTGCTTAACTTCACATTCTACTCTTTCTTCTACTTGCAATTACTTATAATTGATGACCATGATAAAGGAAAATGTCCTTCCTTTATACTAAGTCCATAAAACAATTCTTGAGTTGACTATTAGACCTTCTCAATTAATTATTATAAGACCACACTAAGAACACATTACACTTAGCAATAATATGAAATTTTCCATCTTGCAACTTGAATAACTTTCCATAAATGCAATATTATTATGAGTGAGCTTAACTACATCATCATCAACATGTATTCTTCATGTCCTCAACCTCAATTCTCATGATATCAACTCTACTAACAAATATAACAAGTTTACCAGAACATGCCTTTGTAAACTCTATCTCAGAAGAAACATCACCAAAACTTACATAACTTATTCAAGACTTATCATTTCATCTTCCAATGTTAACTGTCTATAGTAGATACTTGGAAGTATCTCTCATAACTTCATATGGTTAGAGTGCTTAACTAACCATTCGTACCAACTTGATCTTTTCATTATTTTTCTATTAGATACCATAGAAAACTACTATGCTGACATCAATGACAAAACTAGTCATGGATGTAACATGTTATCATAGTAGAATATCTACAATACTCCCCCATAGGAATATCATTAGCATCCATGCTTACAACCAATCTTCCCAATCTTCCAATAGACCCAACTGGAGCTACAACTGTTGAACAACTAAAATCATAAAAAGAACATAATCATGCAATGTTAAAGATTGTATCTACCCTAAACTATTCAGAGTTTGATGACATCAAAGGATGTGATACTACCAAGAATATGTGGGATTCCATAAAAAAGATCTATGCAAAAGAAAAGAATATGTTGAGAGCTAAAGTTGAAAGTTTGAGAAGAAAGTTTGATGAAATGAGAATGCAAGAAGGTGAAACTATAGTCCAATGTTGTACAAGAATCAAGGAAGTTGTAAATGCAATTAGAGGAGAAAATTGAATTATTGATGATGAGACTATGATAAGAAAAGTGTTGAGAGCCCTACTACTTATCTATGTTATTAGAGTCTCTACAATACAAGAACTGAGGTATTCTCTTGGTAGTAACCTAACCCTTGATAGAATGGTTGGTAGACTCACTACTTTTGAACTTTCTAATTTTGATAATTTCAAATTTAAGAATATCGATTTAGCTTTCAAAGTTCAAATGACATTGAAAGAGCCTAAGGATAAGAAAAATAAAAAGGTTAAAATTTTTGCTAGTGATAGTGATACAGATGATGTAAGTCTTTGAAGAAATTGAAGCATTGTTGGCAAGGAAATTTCATAGAGGAAAAGGAAAATATAGAGACCTAAGCTACCTATCATATGTTTTAACTATAATGAAGTTTGTCATATTGTAGCTAGATGTCTTGAATAGAAAAACAAAAAAAGTGGAGACAAATACAAAAGGAGAAAGGATGATAACAATAAAGGTTACAAAGATAAAGGAAAGAAAACCTACTACATTGCTAAGGAAGAATCCGATGATGGATCAGAAGATCATGATGATGAAGTTGTATATGTTGCTATGAAGGATGTTTTTGATGAAGATGAGGTAACTACATTAGTTTCGTATGTAACCAAAAGTGATAGATGGACCCTTAGAAGTGGGTGCTAAAATCACATGACTAGAGACAAAAGTAATTTCATTACCCTTGCACATTATAAAGGAAAATATGTTAGATTTGGTAATGACGCATCTTGTTTGATAAAAGGAAAATGATCAATAAAACTGATAGATAAGATCATGTGTGATAATGCTTACAATGTGGAAGGTCTTAACTATAATTTTTTGAGTGTGTCACAATTACATAGTTTAGGATGTAAGGTTGAATCTGGAGATAGAAATTCCTAGATTTATGACATAGCTGGAAAACTTATTGGAAGTGGAGAGAAGACAAGAGGTAATCTATTCTATCTTGACACGAATGAAGCTACTTGTCTTGTTGTGAAATTTGATGATGCGTTGGTATGGCAAAAAAGCTTATGTCATGTAAATTTTGATAATATAGTCAGTATCACTAAGCTAAAGAGAATAAGAGGTTTGCCAATATTGAAGAAACCTACTAATATGATTTGCAAACAATGTTAGTTAGGAAAAATTAAAAAACATCTACTTTCAAGATTAAGACTCATACTTCTAAATAAATTTTGGAATTAGTTTGTATTGATCTATGTGATCCAATAAATGTGCAAAGCTACAAAGGTGACAAATACTTTATTTTATTTGTTGATGACTACTCTAGAATGATGATATTGATGTCCTTAAGAGAGAAATTTGATGGTTTCCAAATGTTTAAGTGGCATCTAGCAAGAGTTGAAAAGGAAATAGGTAAAAGCTTGAAATGTATGAGATTTGACAGAGGTGGAGAGTTTACATCAAATGAATTTTAAATCTATTGCAATGATAGAGGAATCAAAAGAAAAAATTCTGCACCTAGAACCCCTCCATAAAATGGGATTGCTAAAAGGAGAAACAAATCTATAATGGATTGTTCTAGAACACTGATGATGGAGAAGAATGTTGCTTAGAAATATTGGAGAGAAGCTATTAGTACAACTATCTATACCTTGAACAAAGTACAAGTCAAGAAATGTACAAACTTTGCACCTTTTGAGCTATGGTATGGATACTCTCCTAATGTTAAATATTTTAAGATATTTGGAAGCAAGTGTTATATTCTAAAAGATAAAAGAGAAGGTAAATTTGATGCACAAAGTGGTGAGGGTATATTCTTAGGATACTCCACAAGAAGTAAATCTTATAAGTGTTTAAATACTAACACTAACAAAGTTGTGGAAAGTGAAAATGTAAAGATTGATGAATAAACAAACATACATGAAGAAGAACAAAAGAAGGAACCTAAAGATTACATAACCATTTTATAATTCTATCAAGAAATGTTCGTTGCTAATGATGGAGCTATGAATCAAGCTACAAATTAACAAGAATCAATGACTATTGAGTCACTTACAATGGATGCTGAGTTGCAGTCAAGAATGGAGTTACATTTAGGAACTTAGACACATTTTGATATAGAGATCAGTTTATGAAAAAGACACATTAAGTTACCTAATAGAGAAGTGCACAAGGAATTTGAGATTGGACTTCATGAAAGATCTATTGGAGAAAGAAGAATAGAGCCAAGGCTATCAAAGTATGTTAGAAGACATCACCCTACTGAATAAATCATTGGAGATAAATAAGGGTGAAAAATGACAAGGAATAGGTTGAGAAACATGTTTTCTGAGAATGCATGAACCTAGATCAGTAATGGATGCATTAGAGAATGAAGATTGGATCCAAGCCAGGAATGAAGAGATTTATTAGATTGAAAGGAAAAAAACCTAGGCATTAGTACCTAGACCAAAGAACAAGAATATTAGTGGAACCAAGTGGGTGCACAAAAATAAACTAGGTGAGAATGGTGAAGTAACAAGGAATAAAGAAAGATTAGTTTGCAAAGGATATGCACAAGAAGAGGAAATAACTATGGAGAGACATTTGCCCCAATTGCTAGATTGGAAAGAGTAAGAAACCTACTTGCTCACTTAGCTTACAAAGGATACAAGGTTTATCAAATGGATGTGAAGTCAACATTTTTGAATGGTATACTAGAAGAGGAAGTCTACATTGAACAACCTAAAGTATTTGTGGATCCAAAAAGAAGAATATGGCATGCAGATTGTATACAACTTTATATGGTTTAAAGAAAGCACCTAAGGCATGGTATGAAAGATTGCACATTTATCTTGTGAAGATTGGTTTTGAGAAGACTGATGATAAGAAAAACCTATACTTGAAGATTGAAGGAGGTAAAGAAATTTAACTAGCTAAAATATTTGTTGTTGATATCATATTTGGAGAACAAAATGCACAGTGCAAGACATTTGCAAGTGAAATGATGAAAGAGTTTGAGATTTCTATGTTTGGAAAGATAAAATTCTTTATTGGATTAGAAGTATATCAGATGAAATATTTTATTTAAATTACTTAGTCTAAGTATGTAAAGAAAATCTTGAAGACATTTGGTATGGAGGATTGAAAACTAGTTAGTACTCCCATGGTAACATGATATATCAAAGACTGATGATTCTTCTGAGGTAAATCAAACATTATATAGGTCTATGATTGGAAAATTATAGTATGTAGTATATAGAAGACCTGATATAGCATTAGCTATTGGGATTACTGCAATATTTTCTACCAATCCTAAGGAAAATCACTTGATGGCTATCAAAAGGATTATGAGATATCTAAAAGGAACGAAAGACTATGGTTTGTACTACAAGAAGAATGATAGATATGATATGAGAGCCTATACAGATGTTGATTAGGCTAGAAACATTGATGACAGAAAGAGCACAAGTGGTGGTGCATTTTTCTTGGAAAAGAGATTAATCTCGTGGACTAGTAAGAAATAGAATTGTATTTCACAATCTACTGTTGAAGTTGAATATGTGGATGTTGTAGTGAATAAGACAAATGTGGTATGGATTAAACACTTACTCAAATGAAGGAAGGAAGAAATTATTAAACCTATTGTAATCTACTATGACAATACAAGTGCTATAAACATATCTAAGAGCCTTGTGATGGATACAAAGACAAAACACATTGCAATCAAGCATCATTACTTGAGAGAGTTGGTTCAAGACAAACAAGTGAGAATGGAATATTTGAATGCAAAGGAACAAATAGTTGATATATTTACAAAGGCTTTATCTAAGGATGCACATGAATATATAAGAGGTAAACTAGGGGTAATGCCCCTATCCAAAGCTACTTGAATAAGTAAAGTAGTTCCCTACATCAATTGAGTTGGATGCCATACTTTACAACTTGATACAGTGGGTCTTACTTTAGGAGTTGCATAAAGAAAAGAAGGAGCAGAGATAGTAAGATTTTATAGACACATGCAAGGTGACAGTGGGAGAACATCAACATGATCAAATGACAAGTCTTTGGCATTGTTGTCAAAGAGGGAGAAATATACTAAACGAAGATTGATACCAAGAGGGAGATGATACATGATACCAATCTAGGAGGGACAATGTAAAAGCATAAACCCGTGTCACATTTTATAAAGAAACATGATATCAGAATGTGACAATTCAACATTAATTGCAAAAAAAAGGGTACAAGTGTTCAAAATATGAAGATGATGTAAACTGATGAAATGTCTAGAATTGGATGAATTTTATGCCTATAATTTTTATAATTTTTTTGAGTAAGAATTTATTCATTTTATTTTGTTTTGAAGTCCCTTTTTTAACTATAAAATATATAGGGTGTAGTTCCTATCAAACAAGTATATGCAAATCATCTTTTTTTGTTCCAATTTGAAAATATCTTATAGATGACATGTATAGCTAGTGAACAAAAAAAGAGATAATTATTTTAGATGTATATTTTCTTTGTTATAAGTACTCAAGTTTGACCTTATTAGAATCCAACAATTTTTTCTTCTCATCAAAACTTTCCTATCAAATCTATACTTTCTTGAACAAAATTACATATTCATGAAGAGGATTCTCTCCTCTAGAGATAAATATAATTTTAAATTTTTTTGATATGATTTACTATTTTTTTTCCCTTTTTTGAGGGATCATCTTCTGAAATGTTGAAATATTGACTTTCAATATTTTTAGATTATAACATATTATAACTAATTAAAACATTCAAAAATTTATATAATGATCATATTGAATCTAAGATCTATAAAAGGGTATTTTTAATTTTTGAAAAAAATTGATTTTTGATAGAGAAATGAGATGTGCCCAAAATAGGTTTTGGTATCACAAACGATGACACAAATTTGTAATTTTACCTAAATAGTCAAAGAAAAAGGAGAATGATAATACGTATTTTAGAAGTGCTATAAAAGAAGGAGAGACTAGACAAAGAGGGGACATTCAACAAATATTATAAAGAAAGATCAGAAAGAGGAAGATTTTTTAGAAGAAAGAGGATGGACACATACTGATAGGGGGAGAAAATTCTTTTTTAGTATTGGTTTTCCATCAATGCCAAAAAGGGAGATTGTTGAGAAAAGATTGTTCAAGTGTAGAAATGAAAAAGATATATCATGGAACAATCATTATTTTGTCACTAATTTCAAACCTACTACTTGCTGGTGAGACAATTGCTAACTTTGTCCAAATATTATCATTTGATTAATTGATGAAGAGGTTTGAAAAGAAAGGATAACAAGAGTACTTAGAGAAAGGTTGAGTTATATGGTGTATAAAAGGAGCAATACGACCAAGCAAGTCCAATGATGATATAGTGCATCTTTTATCTACTTAAGGCTATAATGAAAGGAAACTCAAGCAAAGAATGGAAGAAGACTAAGTGAATAAATGTGTTTGCCAAGCCTAATTGAGAAAATAGTGTAAGCCAAGAAAATTTAGTTCAGTCCAAGAAAAATTCAATATGAGCTAAGCAAAGAAAAATATTAGTTGTGACTGAGTGAAATATAGTGTATGCCAAGTAAGGTTTAGTGAGAGTTGAGAACTAGTAAACTTTAGTGTGTTCCAAGAAATTTAATATTGAACAAACATCAGAAGAAAATGATTGTTGAGAAATAACATGTTATTGGTGAGTGATAGTAAAATGAGTTTGATCCAAGATATAACAAATCTGAGCTAACATAGTTGATTTCTTGAATTGTGTGAAGCTTGTGCAAGATAAGCTTGATGAGTTGGTGGTAGGAAATTCAAGATAAACTATTTTGAGGAAAATTCAAAGAGGATTGAAAGAGAAGTTTAACAAAGTATAAAATGGAAAGATGGGTAGATTCAATGAATCTAACCTAAACCTAAGATGGATGATTGTGATGAAGTGACAAAAGATACAAATTATCTATTTAAGGAGATAACATGCCTAAAACAAAGATAGAGAAAAGAAGTGTGTGAACCCAAGAAAGATAAGAAGTCTAGGGTATTGCTTTATATGGTGACTAAGGGAATGGATCCACAATTAGAAAAATAAGAAAGGAGGCTTAAGGAATTAAAGGCTTGAAGGGTGAACAAGGTATTGAGATGAAGAGAATGAATTCCAAGTAGAAAGGAGGACTAAATATGAGATCTATAACCTACAAGTGAGTTGTTTTATCATTAGATCAAAGTCCCATTGTTACTTTCTAAAAACTACATTAGTTAGGATAAATCCTTTGGATTAAGATTGACCTAACAATTATTTGTAAATCTTTTAATTAGTAACATTCTAAAGTCCTCTAGCAAGGTTCATTTCTTATAGGGTGATTGAAATTCTTTAACTAGGTCACATTTAATAATGTTCACTGTAACTTTTAATAGGGTTGGCTCTTAATAGAGCTCACTTTAGAAGAGTGAAAATTGGTAGCATGTTACTAGTAGTTTTTCCTAAATTGGGTCTCCATGTTAAATCCTTGTGTCAAAAATATGTGAATGATTTTGTGTTAACTTATGTTTTCAGTTCTATAAAGTTATTTTGACCTAGGATAGGAATATGCATAAGGTTATGATATTGAATGATCTAATGGATGGATGCACATGTTGAAGTATTGAAAAGAAATATTATCTGCACTCCTCTCTCTTAAAAAATATGAAACTATTGCTAACATGTGTCAAAAAATGAATTCAATTGGGGGCTTGTCTACTTCCATTCAAGTGTAGCTCCAAGAGCGATCTTAGGATTATCCAAGGCTATAGGTCCAACTACTTTGTTTAGGTAGCCTCTTAATATCTTATTCTTCTTTCAAAACATTATCATATCTAACTCATCTCTATCCAAGTGCGAAAACACTTTCTTGAGGCATTTAGTAATAAAGAGCTTCTTCGTATTAGTCATGGGCTTTCCTAATATCACCTCCTTCATTTGGTAATACTTTGAAGTGAGTTCATTGGTGTTGGCATGAGGAGGAGGAATGATGATAATCTTGATTCTTCATGATGAGGAAAAGTGTTATAACATCACCCTTAGGTGGCTTAGGCTTCTTTGTCACTTTTATCAACTTTGCCATTCCCTCCTCTTTTGTCAGTTCCATCTACTTCTTTTTTCAAAAAATGACCTCCTTCTTTAGCCATGATGGTGTTGTCCCCATTAGTGAAATATATTTTACTAAAGAAGTTGCTTTAGAAGAAGACTCCTTCACCTTATCACTCCTTTTTAGATCCTTCTCATGTTGAGGGAGATTTGTAGAGGGAGTTTATGTTCTTTCTTGGGCTAAGGATCTAGCCTTTGTATTTGGAGGAACTTGTTGAGTTTATTCAGCTATTTTTCCTTCGTTAGATACTTAATTAGCATGAAAATATACATATTCTTCACCCTCTATGTTTTGTCTTTCTATTTCTACTTTACTTGTCAAAGGAGGTGGAGCTACTAACCCTTTATCCATTATTACCATTGTGTCCTATGCTGGAGGTGGAGCAAAGCTAAGAGCTCCTTGAAGTAGAGATGATAATTGATTCCAATTCTCTCCTCATGGATCATTTTTTGGAGTATCCTTTATCTTCTCTCCCACCATCTTGGGGCCCACTGACATGAAGTCAAAATTTGAGAGGTAAAAAATGTCGACTCCTTCACCCTCCACTTCTATTATTCATCCTAAGAAGTTTCAACCTAGATAGGCTCCTTAGGGGTAGATGGAGATGTTTAAGTCAAGCTTCTTCTTATCCCCTCCTCTATCACATTAGCTGAGCAAGTTATTTTATTTAAGGGGACAAACTTAATTTGTTCCCCTTCCTCCCTATCCTCTACTTCAAGAATGGTTTCTGGAACTCTTGGCGAGGGTGTACTTTCTTTCTTCAATTTCCTCTTTTTTATACCTACCATCATTATTTTTGTTCAAGCTCTCTTTGGCACTAATGAGGAGTCTTCTTCTTCTAAGGCTCTAGGTAGTGGGATGCACTTCTCTTCTAGTACTTTTGAATTAGGCTCCTCTTGTTGCTCTAGTTATTGCTACTATTGAGCTTGCTTTGGCTCTTGTTGTTGCTCTAGTTCAACTTGATTTAGATATTGTTGGGATTCTACTGCTTGGGCCTTGACCACTTGCTTCCTTTCCCTAGGGGCTACCCTTTTCCTCTTACCCTTTCCTTTATTAGTCTCAAAATAATCGACCTCTCACTCATGCTGATATATCATTTTTGGCTTCATTGGTGATTTAGCAGGGTGGGTCAGTGTGGTGACCTTGGTTTCTTTTCCTTTGCTGAGCTTGGATGTAGCTTAGAGAGGTATGGCCTAGGGAACTCGATCCATCCAAAATGGATTCTTGATCCATTTCCCTTGTAATATCTACTACATGTCTACCTTGATGATCAATGTCATCATTTTTTTCAAGCCCTATTTCAACATTCATAATGGGCCTATCATAATTTTTATGCCTATTGTAAAAGGGATCCATTATCTCAGGGGCATCCTTTTCCCAATCCTTTAAGGATATCTCCATATTGAGCACCTTTTCTTTCATATGTAGAGTCATCCTACAATAGTCCCTAATATGGACATTGTAGTCATCTATCACATTCATCCAATGGTCCTCTTGTGTTTCCTCATGTACAAACTTCTCAATTGGATGTTGTACCATCTCGATGTTATCAAAATATGGGCATTGAGCTTGATAATCTTCTAAGGGATACTGATCTTATTTTGAATCCAAGGTAGAAATGTCTGGTTTCTTCTTCACATTGAACACTCCAATGGTGATTGGCTGAGCCCATGTTTTCTTATGCTATTTTTTCACTCTACCATATGTAGAAGTGAGTTGGTGAGCTATATCTAGTAGTATGAGTTAGTCTAAAGGGTACCTTGGGAGCTTCTTGGGACATGAGAGTACATACTACTTGGAGATAGGTAAATGTCTCAAACTGGATGTAGTACCCTCCTACTTTAGTTATCCTTGATGTCACCTCTACTAACACCATTTTGGAATAGTCATCTTAGATGAATCTAATGATGGAAAATATGGAACCATCATTCACTACCTTGTATTCCACACTTTAGAGTGGGAGTCACCAACTATGGATATACCAAATATGGCCAAACATTTGCATTTTGCATGCTTCCCTTCTATGGTGTTGGTTGCTAATAGATAAAACATATAAGATGTCTTGTAGAAGCCTGGATTAGTCTTGACTAAGATCAAATTCTCATCCAAATTACCACTTAAGATGGTGGCCCAATCAATAAAAATATTAGTAGTTATAATGGTCTTAATAAAGTGCACCATCCATGTCTCTAAGTAGTCTTTTGCTAGGAGGCCCATAGCTTTGTTGAGGAGAATAATTGAATATATTATGTAATCTTTCATGTACCCCTAGGTCATATCCACCTTCCCTACTCTTTGGCCAAAAGGTGTGCTATCAATTAAGAATGTCAATTGTACCAATTCCTTGGCCTCTTTCTCATTTTCCCTATACCATATGTTCACCCCTTCATAGGACATTTGGAGGTATTGGTCTACCCTTGGGAGATGGAAAACTTTCTCAATATTTTGAGGTCTAAGGTTGAGGACTATCTCTCCTATGACACTCTTCATGATCTTCTCATCTAGCACATAGTGTTGGTCCAGTTTCATAAGTAGTTCAAACTATTGGATGGATGTAGGGTGTGAAGTGGAATTCACCAACCCACTTTGGATCAAAGCTGAGCCTATTGTTAATCTTTCCTTTGGTTTATTGTAGAGTGTCAAAAATTTTTTATAGTCAATATGGCCAAATTTTGTGTCCTATATTTCCATATGTTAGTCCTAGAATCTTGATATCTTTGGATCTCGTTGGTACTTGAATGCCACTAGTTTTGGTGCCATCTTTGCTACACAAAAGAAGGAACAATAGTAATCTGATGTCATAAAACCCTAATGGGACTTAGTTGGAACTTAGACTGATGAAAAATTGAGAAAAAATAAGTAAAAAATTGGTGAAAATTGAGTACCCCCTGCTTAGATGCCTATTTTTTGCACTAGCACACCTAGTGCACCTTTGTAGGTGCACTAGTGCACTAGTATGTTGTATTTAAGTACAATGTGTGCAATTGCACACATACACAAGGTGCACAATTGCACATGTACACAAGGTGCACATGTGCACAATTGCACACATGTAGAGGTGCACAATGGCTTAGGAAGAGGGGAGGTTAATTTTTTATTTTATGGTGTGGAGGTATGCACCTCTTGAGGGTGTACACATGTGCATGTGCATACCTCCAAGAGGGGTGTTTGTCTTTACCTTGGAGGATGTATTGTGCTAGAGGTTTGGACTAAAAAACTTTCACAATTGTGGAGGGGGATAAAGGTGCACTGGTGTGCTTAAGAGAGGAGAGTGGAGACAAGTAAGAAGTGAAGGGGAGGTCAGGATCTATTTATATACCTTGGTGCAAGTGTGGACCCTGAGAGAGTATGGAAGTGCGCACCTCCAAGGGTGCACAATTTCATGTCTTTAGAGGATACACAACTATGCGCCTTCAAATGGTGCTCAAGTGTGCACCTTCACTTGTAAGGAAAAACTCCTCCCAAAAACTGATTTTTTTTCTTTCTAACCTATTTGACAATGCTTGATCGAAGACTAGGGTTTGACCTAGACCCAATGGATGCTCCTAAATGACTAAGGCTTCTAACTAGATGCCTTATAGATAAATTTGAAACTAGGGGGTCCCCATCTTGTGACTCAAAATGGGGCATGCATTATGGGACTACAAAAAATAACCCCAACAAAAGGGAATAAATGAAAGAGGTATTTCTTCATTAGCAAGCATTCTTGTAACAATGCATTAAGTGATGACTAGATTCCAAAATTTTCAAGAAACTTTTAAGTTCTTTGGAAGTCAAAACATCAGAATCTAGGCTCAGTGTGTGCTTAGTGTTCCAATTTTTAATTGAAGTCTCAATGTGTGATCTATCATGAGTATCTACTAGGAGAAAATGTTTTTCTCCACTGGTCCAAAGATTAGAAATCATTGTAAACTTGTCTATCCATCACTATGTGACTAGATAAGATAATCCATTCAAAGGGCTCTTGATGAGTTTTTAAAATTTTTTTTAAAAAAATTTATTTATTATTATTATTTATTATTAGATTGTAGGAATCGGGTGTAGTACAGCCCCCCCTATAAATTGCAGTGTGCCAGGTAAACTTTTTAATGTGACTGGTAGCATTGGCATGACATGCCCACCTATACCATAGAAGGGCTCTTGATGAGTTACCAATTCCTTCCTTTTGAGTTTTTTGTAATTTTATTTAACTTTCTTCATAGAGCTCATATGTTTCCACTTGATTCTTCCTTGAATCCTTTTTCATTTTTTGTAAAGAATAAGATAGCCAATTTGGAGTACATATCTTTATATTTGATTATCTTTTGCAATCATCTGAAATATTTAAATATAAAGCCTTTGTGATTCTCTTTTTCTTTATTTTCTACCCTAACCATGTTTAGACTATGTGGCCAAGGCATTGGCGTTTCTTTCTAGATTTGTTGTTAAGTTTGATAACTCTTGCATTCCTCTTCTAATTAACTTTTGGGAAAAATCTCATGTCAATTAGTGATCTTAGCAGTTATTTGAAGAGATCCTTTATCTCAACTAGTAAGTTTTTAACTATCCCATTGCTACAGTCAACCCAAATTCAAAGATCACATAGATAATCAATTCTTGAAATTTGTAAAGTGTTGAAAACCATCAATCTGTGATTAACATTTTAAGACTAGAAGTTCTTTACAACTGCAAATAAGACCTATTTTTTAGTTGGTACAAAAAATAAAATCACCTTAATTCTTTGACAAAGAAATACCTCCTCCCTAACATCGAAACAAAATGGAGTGACTTTGATTATGCATCAAGAAGGAATCTTGATTGCACCTAACTCCCAGATTGACACTAGTTTTAAAAGCAAACACATGACTAAGAGTAAAAACACATACATAGTTTTGTTTTTGGATGTTTAGGCTTCAAAATAATGTTTCAAAAACTAGTCATTGACAAGAAATGGGACCAATTCCCCTTGTAAAGAACTTAGCCTAAACATATTTTTGCTCAAAATCTCTACAATATGATAAGAACCAATCCACAAGCATTGAAACTTGGTATGACTACTTGGTTTTTATTATTCCTTGTCCCATAGAAGAAAAAGGTTTGAGATTATGAAAGATTTGATCATGGCTCACTTTTTGAAAAAATGTTTTATGATATCTTGATGTTTTGACATGTGTTCTAAAGCTATTATCGTCTTCTCATCCAATTCCAAGAGATCCAACAATTTGTTCTGGTCTTTGTCAGTATCCTCAACATACCCTCTTATGCATTTCAACACTAAAATCTTAAGATTGAGCAAGAATAATGGTTCTTGTCCATAGATGAGCAAGTATAGGGATGCTCCAAAAGCACTCTTTATCTTGATCCTGTCTATCCATAATGCATATTTCCATTCAGTGTGCCAATCTTTTGGATTCTCTATGAGAAAGTGTTTTATCATTGTAATCAAGCTCTTATTGGTGGACTTGGGTATGCTATTCCCTTAGGAATAGTAATTAAATGAAAATTTGATTATAAATTGATTTTCTAGTGCCTACTAGGTAAGGAAAATTGACACAAAAGATGACCCATTATATAACACTAAGAAAAATGGAATTCCAAACTAGGTCATGATATACTCTTCTAAGAAATTAGTAACCACTTTTGCTATATAATTTCAAAAAGTTTTAGCCTCAATCTTGTGTGTGCAATAATCTATAACTATTAGGATGAGCATATGTTTTGTTGACAATGGTGGGATTACTGGTACAACAAATTCTAGCACCCACTTAGTAAAAGTGCGTACATCAAAATCTAGTTGTAGTGGCATAGCTGGGTTTCTTTCTCTATTAGCACTTGTAAGAAAAGTTTGGCAAGAACATACATGTTCAAATGTGTGTTTGACAATTGTAGGCCAAAAGTAACCCAACCTCAAAATTTGATGAGCCACAGTATCTTTTGATCCATATCTAGTACCATACTTGTCATGATATTGTTCTAGTACTTCTCTTACTTCTTCATGTCCTAGATATTTCAAATAAATCTCCTCATAGTTCTTGTAAAGTTTCCTATCTTGAAGAATATAAGATTGACATTTCACTATGAGTCCTTTATGTTGAGAACTATTCATCCATTGAAGGTATTGATTTTGCAAGAGGTAATACACAATATCTGGATACCAAATATCCATTATTATTCCTTCATTACTATCTACTTCAGACACTATGATTTGTTCTTCATTGTCATTTATGATCTCATTGTCAACTATCATCTTGGTTAGCCCCTGTCCTCTTAGTAGCTTCATTAGTTATGTTGGCCTGATTTTTCACCATTCAAATTTTTTTGCATATTACAGTGAAAATTTAGCTGCGTATTCAATATTAGGATCGTGTTTCAAGATTTTTTTGTTGTAAATCAAAAACCCTTAATTTTATGTTACCCTAATATTGTTTGTGCTCCATGTTTCCAAGGGCAGGGTTTTTATTTTTTTGAATTCAAATATGCGCGGGAAGTTTTAGTCCTTTAAAAATATTTTATTTCAAATTTCTACATATATCTTTTAAAAATCCTTTCTCGACCATTTTACCCTAGTCACATTTATCCTAACCATGGTTATTTTATTTAGTGTTAACTATGATGGTTTGTTTTGGGATAGCCATTGATCTCTCCAAGATCAATGGAGGGTGCATACTAGCAAGATGGATCTGCTTGACTTTTATGTAATATGGGCAAGCACCTTTGTGCCACATAGCACTTGGTGACATTGGGTTATAACTATGATGTAAAGACTAGGACTTGTCAGCACCTTGTCAGAACTTTTTCAAAGCTCTCAATATGGTCAGAGCATGTACAACTTTCCATAAATATCATTGGTTGAATCATACAGTGGGTTCACTTTTGCACATCACATCTATATGCCATTAATCTTTGGAAGATCAATGACAGGTGTATTCTTGCTTCATGAAGGTCTAAAGTTTTCAACTAAAGTAGGAAAGTGCCCTAGTGACACCTATCCATAATGATGTCACAAAGGATATTCATGCAATTCAAAGGGAATAGGTTATGTATATTGCTTATCTTTTGAAGATCAATGGGTGGCACATGACTGCAATATGAAAGTGCATGAGTTTTAAAGAATGCAGGAAATTGTCTTTTTGACATGTGGTGGCATATGATGATGTCATGGACTTATGACTCTAAAAAGTAATAATGTAGTCTATATTGTTGGCAAAGTTGTCAGACATAGCACAAAAGTAGTGCATTTATTGGTTGGTGTGGCTAAATAGATTGTAAAAAGAGCAAGATTTATCATGTCATTGATCTTAAGGAGATCAACGGGTAGTGCTTGCCCACATTTTGAAAGTTCTCACTAGTTAGATAAAGCAAGGAAGTGCCAGCCTAATGCATGGCAAATATGACATTAGGGACCCACCTTTCCAGAAGATAACAAGGAACCATCTTGCATGGAGTTTTTTAGAGTGTACTACTTCACGTGGAAATTTTCTATTAGTTGATGAAGTTGACTGGGTGTCATAAGGGTATGAAATTCTATGATCATCAATTTTAACCAAGATCAAGGGTTGGTGTTTGCTGACATTTTCAAGGTGCAAGAAATTTAAGCAATGCAGGGAAGTGCTAACTTGACATGTGGCAAAGTAGGACCAGTTGAAACCTAGGTTTACTAACGTGTGATAGGTTGGAAGAGTTATTGAACAAGTTGGATTATTTTGTTTTTGTAAAGTGTTTCATTTTCCTGACCATTGATCTGAAGGGGAATCAATAGCCAACGCTTGCTTGCATTATCAAAATGCAAGAAATTTAAGCAATACAGGGAAGCACCTATTTGACATGTGGTAGTGAGCTCGACTAGTGGTGACTTGGCACATGGAACCCATTGGATGATGACTATGCAAGGGTCCACAAATTAGAGGTGGACATGTAGCATGCCTGGTTAAAAGATGTCTGACCCGAATCTCAAGGGAGAGGGAAAAATAACATATTTCAAGCTGTCATTTTAAAAATATTTTTCAAAGAATGTCAAGTTTAGGCTTTTAAATCTAAAAGGGTTTTATTCTAAAGTCTAAACTTTAGAAAAAGTTTAAATTCTTGAGAAATTCAAAAGTGCAGACAAGAGCCATAGCAGGGGGCATGATTTTCAAAATGACATTCTGGGAGTTCTTGATATCTGAAATAGGCACTCCAATATATCGTTGGAACTAGGAAGAGACGAGCTATTCAATTTTGAGGTCAGCTTTTGCATAGGTTCTCACTAGTTTGAGTTATAAGCAGATTTTTAATTTTTGAGGCATTCTCAATAGAATGGGTAGGTTTCACCATTGAGCATCAAAATTGGTTAGAAGGCAGATGTAAAGGCTTGTTGAAGTCTAAATAAGGAAGAAATCAACATTAAATAGTTTTTTTGCATTCTAGAGGCCATTTAATTGATTTTGGCCTTTGCCTTGATTTGAGATTTGGCATCAAAAGCAGTTATTTCTCATTAAGTATTTGACATACTTTATGCTTTTAGGAGGCAAAATGATAAAGGATTTGAAATAAAATTGTAGAGAGAGATTAGAGAGATTCTTATCACTACTAGGAGAGAGAATTTCAAGTGGAGACATGTCATTCTTAGATCAGATCTGGGAATTCTCTCCTCCTATATCTTTCTTTCTTTCATCCATTGTAAAGGGTTCCAATTTTTGGACAAAAAAGGGCTCATTGCTGTGATACCATTTGTGTTCCAATCTAGAGTTTACTTAGATCTGTGAAACTAGGGTTCCAGACTTGATTTGTTCCCATTACTATGACACTACATTCTTTAGCATAATTCTCTTGAATGAATAGCAGTAGGAAAGATAATACAACTAGTTTTGATATGTTAGGCATTTTCATGTTTTTATTTCATGCATTTGAATGTATTTTTTCAAAGAAATGAATATGAATGAGCTAGAATTTCTTTAGTTTCATTCTAATTCTCATCTTCTATCTTAGTAATTTGCAGCTTGTGTGCTCTAGGAATAAAGAGTTGAGATCCATTTGCATCCCTTTAAGATTATATGTCAGATATGTTTTGCTATTGGAACAAAGGGCCAAGTAAATGCTTGATGTGTTTGACAAGGTTGCTAGTTATTTAAGAAGAATATTTCATGAGAATGAGGTCTTAATGAATATTGAGATCTAATTCACAAAGTGATAGGATAGATATGATATCTTAGTGTATGAAATATGTCTTTGATATCATAGATGCATGTATTTGATTCCCAATAGATAAGGAATTGATCAATTATAGGATCAATTGTTCATGCTGCTACATATTTGAGGTTTGTTGAACTCAACATCATTAAAATCAATTGCTTTTCCCTTTCATAATGAAGACCTACAATAGAATTCCCTCACTCAACTTATAAATTACATTGTTTTGCATGTAGCTATTGCAAATCTATGTCACTGCATGAGTTAATAGGAGAAATAAGGGTTTAATCAGCATTAATAGATTCAAGAATATGTTTTTGCACTAATACCATATTAATTGAATCTAAGGTCCACCCACCTAAGTTTTGTAGAGCCTAAAGTAGAAGAAGAGTCTAGCCTTATAGTTGGCCTAATGTTTGAAATGATATGTTAAAGATGGGAGTTAGCTGCCCCTAAATGTGTCATATTCTCATCAAGGTAATTTGAAACCTGTAATGTTTCAAAAAATCAACAAAATGGTGACTCTATTGTGGACTTTATTGAATCTAAATGGTAGACAAACCTTGAGAATTTAAAAGAAGAGATTCAATACAGCAGAATAAGTGCATAAAAAGGTTGTAGTAGTAAGTTCTTTGATGTTCTTTCTGTAGAACCAGAATCAGTATGCAAAGAACATTAACAAATGAAGTAAACATTCACAAACCAAAAACTAAATTCACATATATGCTTAGACTAAGAAAGAAAATAGGAATTGCAAAACCTCACAAGAGAAAACACTTCATGCTTTCTTGATTCTGTAGATGTGTCCTTTTGCTGGGGATGTATGCTCAAGATGCTCAAAAGTTGCTTCAATGGAGATGGGTAATGGCAAATTGGTAGCTTTGTGAGCTCTCAATTTGGCATTATAAGGGTATGGTTGATGGCTTTGGTTCTCAAAATAGCATGGTAACTTTAGCTCAAAGATTTTTGATGAAATGGCTTGGGATGGGATTCAATTTATAGGCTAAGGGGTAGAGGGATGGAGGGCTTAGATGCAAGGATGGATGAAGGCTTAAGGAGGGCTAGGATGCACTCAAAGGAGAGCACATGGATTGTGCTTGTTTAGCACCAATGGGAAGGTGACACTTGTCACAAGGAGGATGAGTGTGAGAGGGTAGGGTTAAGGGTTGGTTAAAGGCATGATGAGTGGGGTTGAGTATGTAAGAGGGATGTAAGAGGAATGAGTGTGGAAGAGGGAAGAGTGTGTAAGATGGATGCAAGAGTCATGAGTGGGCTTGTAAGAGTCTTTATGTTTTGTAAGAGCACTCATGACTTAGTGGTTGGGTTTTTTTGAGGGGAGACTTTGGTTTGGATTAGGAAAGTCTTAAACTTGTTTAAGGAATGTGACAACATTAGGGGGTGGATTAGGCTTGGGTTTAGGATTAGATTAGGGATGTTAGAGATGTGCAAGTGGATGGCATTAATGAGGGTGGGTGAGTTAGTGGCTAAGCTTGGTTAGTATGGGTGGATGGGGTGGATTAGGCTAAATGGAGGATTAGAAATAGGTTAGGGGTTTTTTAATTTGAGGATTTCATTTATCAAATAGATTTATTTAATAAATGGGGATTTTTGGAATTAGATAGAAGAATAGGATTTAATTGATAAATAATAGATTATTTGATTTATCAATTAGGACTATAGATGATTAATTAAATTAATCAACTAGGGGATGACAAAGGATTAATTAAATAGAAATTTAATTAATAATGCCTTTTTAGATAACTAAATAGGATTACTAAAATAGTGTAATCAAATTTAGGTGTCTACACTTTCTAGCTTTCTTACTCCAAATTGAAATGTCCCCTTTTCTGATTTGATATGGTATTTCACACCTCTAATCAGATTTTCAAAATCAAACAACTGCTATCACAAAGATCCACCAAATTTCTCAAGAAACCCCAAATCGGGTATGCCAAAAATAGTGCCAAAAAGCTTCACAGCTTCACCTGTTATTAATAAATCTGAAAGTGGAAATTTTTATAGAAAGTTCAGCAGAATAACAGCCTACAAAATGAAGTTTCCAGATCTATATAGCATGTACACAACAGCTCACAAATGTAGGACAAAAACTATGCTCATCGGGCTCCCGAAATTAACACAAAATGCCCGGAAACACCACAAAAACACTAATAAAATATCTCAGAAGTTTAATCACATCCCAATACATATATTTAGATCTATTTTAACAGCTTAAAGTATAAAATACAGCAGCAACCAAAACTGATATGAAATACTCAACCGGAAACACCAAACTCTCACAAAAATACACCCGGAAACTCACAAATCTGCACTATTCAACACAAAGGCAAACTCTGTATGAGCATGCACATGGAATGGCTTCAAACTCCCATCCTTAGCCCTCCTGGAAACCTGCAAACTCCCATTCTTGGGTCTCCCTAGAAACCTGCAAACTCCCGTTCTTGGGTCTCCTTCTCCACAGGTTTGGCAGCCTCTGAAGAATAACAAAGAATGAGCAAAAATCAAGTTCTGGAATGAGCCCAAAATGCCTCCAAACCCCTTAAAAGAGGGCATAACTGTAACTCACGTCCAAGAGAGGTTAATGAAACTTATTTTAATAATAATTTTCATTTATTAGTCCAACGGTTTCCAAAGATTAACCCCCTTTTTCCAAAACTTCACTTTCTTGGGCCTGCCTGCCTTAGCAAAGATTTTCTTTTTTAATTATTTGAAAAGGGGACATGACAAGTCCTCCCCTCCCAATCATTGCTTTTCCTCAAGCAATGGCTAAACAATAAACCAATCAATCCACCTGGATCCCAAATGTAGTCATGAACTATACTACTAACAATTAACACAGGCTCCTGTAATATCCTCTGCAATATGACCAAGAGGAATCCATAATCAAATTGAAAATTATAGCTCAACAAAACTCCAAAATCACCACTACCACAATCAAAAACCCATGAGGCACAAACTCTTAGAACATCAGAACCCAAGTAAAGTGGACAAATCAAACTACCAACACAGTAAATACCATCAACGCATCCCACTGGCCTATATGGAATGTACAATCCAACTCTGCAACAATGGTGAACCCTCTCAAATGAAACTGTGCCAAGTATGGAGAATCCACACACTGTACAACTCCTACAGTCAACACAACTCTGCAAATCATCGGCCACTGTCTCATAACCATAACTCCCATACACTGCTGATGGTGAAAAGACATTACAAGATAAAGAGTAAGAAATGGAATCCAAACCAAATTTGTCTACCATCAACTCCTCAGCACAAGGATCAAATGCTAACTGATGTACATACCCTGCAATATAATGTTGATAAAAAAAACCAACCTCAGTCAACAGCTCACCATGAAGAAGTGATACAACCCACTGTGACTGATCACCAGCTAAGTCAAGAGATGTCATAGCCAAAGGAGTAGAATCAATAACAACACCTGCTAAAGCATCACTCCAAAAATCTTGCTCTAAGTCATGTATTATCAACCTCACAGTGTAATGCCGATAGAATGCACCAATCTCAGTCAGTGGCTCAGATTGCAATCTAGATGTAAATAACTGCAATCGATCGTTAACCAAGTTGGAACTGACTACTACCTCTGAAGACATTGCGAAGGGAGTAGTATTACTAGTAGGAACCATGCCAACTATCAGCTCACCAACGTCACACATGGTCTTTGATACAACATCTCTAGTCTTCATGCCATTAGTACTAGAGGTCACCACCATGTTAGGCACACCACAAAAATCTGCTACAACACCCAACTCAATTGAACCTAACTCTAGTGGGAATGAACCTGATATGCCAATGTTAGTATCAAGGATGGATGCATCCCCATCTCCACTGTCTCTAACAATCTCAG
Organism: Cupressus sempervirens; assembly: GCA_028749045.1. NCBI lineage: Eukaryota > Viridiplantae > Streptophyta > Pinopsida > Cupressales > Cupressaceae > Cupressus > Cupressus sempervirens. The sequence goes on along the minus strand of CM053789.1, from coordinate 284,474,819 downwards.
CCATGGACATCCTCGGATCACCAAACACCACAGCTTGTGACTGTATAGAATTAGGTAAAGACTGTAGTCGCTCTAACTCCATGGTCACCTTAGCCAAATGAAACTGTGACTCCTTGAGAGCCAACTGTGTACTCTCAAGAATCTCAGAAGTCACCTCAAGCTGCTCAGTAAGCTCACTCACCTCATCTTCCTTGGCCAACAATGCATCATATGCTGTACTGCCCCACTCCATAAGATAATCTTTGTCGGCTACCAACTGCATATAATTTTGTCTCAAAATTTGAATAGCCTCCCATAAAGAGTGGATCTCTGTCAAGGAAAGATAACTTCCTCCCTGCTCATTACTAGTAGGAGAACCCCATCCATAAACTGCTAACAACTGATGAGCAGCATCGAAATGTTGGCAAGTGATAGCAATGTCTTGGTCACTAACTCTCAACTGATTAGACACATGATGGCACTGGCTTGACTGTCTCCTACAAACCTCCTCTGATGCACTGTCTGAAGGAGTGTCCTCAAAGTTACTAGTCTCTAGAGTATTACCATCCATATCCTGTGAATAAAATCTAAAGCTCATATCAACATACGGAGTATCAAAAACATTAGCATTGCTGTCCAACTCCTCTGTACCCAAGGAAACTAAGTCTTCAAAACTGCCCACTGCATCCTCCTGGATGTCATCAATGCCAATATGATCCTGGTACTCATCTATACACACTGCCAAATATGAAATATCATCAACACATTCCAGCAAGTATGGTCGACTGGATATATGAAAAAAGCCCAACATTGGTGTATAAAAACTAATACCAACATCAAACAAGATACTGGCACAAGAAAAGACAACACCGTGTAATCTGCTAATCAAATCCATGATAGCACCCAAACAAACACTGCTACCAAAAAGTGTTAAAGATCTCCAGTCAACTGAATCCCAAATGCCAATATAACAATCTCGAGTCCATATCCGTAAACTAGAATCAACTGGTAACTCAAGCAAACTCCTCACCTGAGTAATATGACCAATACCAACTAACTCTACATACCTGTCATGATGAGATAGTGAAGTCACAATACTATCTTGGTTCACCTTCACCTGGCTGGACAAATCATGTGAAGTACTACCAGCCTCAACCTCATGTGATGAAGCATCTAACTGTGCCTGGTACTCTTTCTCAGCAAAGTCATGAATGCTCAATGTCTGCTCATCTCTACCAGGTATCTCACCATCTTGCACAACAACATCCTCATAATCATCATCTGAACCCACTATACTGTAGTCACTGCCTGTTGTAACTATACCATCTTGAATACCTGTGGCATCACCCTTTGACGACCTGTAAACAATTGTCTCAATTTGAGTATCAAGTTCACTGTTACTATCAATCTGTGTGATATCCTTTCCCACCACCTCCTGTGGCAAAGTAGAATCTAAGACCTCTACCTGGCTATCAGCTAGTTTCTCAAACTCCTCATGCAAGTTCTTGGGAATTGTTTCATCTGTCCTATGAGAAAATGTGTCAAATAGAAATCTAGTCAACTTATCCACCTTAGCTGGGTTAGATAACATGTCATTTATGCAGTGGTGCTCAACCAACTGTTTAGACATGTCATGGCTTATTTTCATAAGTTTATCTTGAATGTCTAAATAACCATCCTTTCTACTATTTTGACTCTGGCTATCAGTTGTCCAAGATCCTTTCCTCTGAGACTCTGTACTATACCTGTCCATTCTGGATAAAGTAGAGTGTAACCCCAATAGGATATAACTTCTTCAAACACCAAGAACTAACATGAAAATGATTAGAAGTAGCATGCAACCATAGATTTGGACATGCAACTGATTAGAAACAACATGCAACCACCAAATTATGACATGCAAGATCTGGGTAGTTGTCAGAACTGACATGCAAGATCTGGGTAGTTGTCAAAATTGACATGCAAACTTCTACAACCACCAAATTCACCAAGAACTAACATGAAAATGATTAGAAGTAGAATGTAACCATAAATTTTAACATGCATCTGATTAGAAGAAACATGCAACCATAAATTATGACATGCAAAATCTGGGTAGTTGTCAAAACTGACATGCAAGATCTGGGTGGTTGTCAAAACTGACCTGCAACTTCTACAAACCCTCAGGCTGGCAAGATCATGGCTCTGATACCACTGAAATGTACCCTTTTCTGATTTTATATGGTATTTCACACTTCTAATCAGATTTTCAAAATCAAACAACTGCTATCACAAAGATCCACCAAATTTCTCAAGAAACCCCAAATCGGGTATGCCGAAAATATTGCCAAAAAGCTTCACAGCTTCACCTGTTATTAATAAATCTGAAAGTGGAAATTTTTACAGAAATTTCAGCAGAATAACAACCTACAAAATGAAGTTTCCAGATCTATATAGCATGTACACAACAGCTCACAAATGTAGGACAAAAACTATGCTCATCGGGCTCCCGAAATTAACACAAAATGCCCGAAAACACCACAAAAACACTAATAAACTATCTCAGAAGTTTAATCACGTCCCAATACATATATTTAGATCTATTTTAACAGATTAAAGTATAAAATACAGCAGCAACCAAAATTGATATGAAATACTCAACCGGAAACACCAAACTCTCACAAAAATACACCCGAAAACTCACAAATCTGCACTGTTCAGCACAAAGGCAAACTCTGTATGAGCATGCACATGGAATAGCTTCAAACTCCCATCCTTAGCCCTCCTAGAAACCTGCAAACTCCCATTCTTGGGTCTCCCTGGAAACCTGCAAACTCCCGTTCTTGGGTCTCCTTCTCCACAGGTTTGGCAGCCTCTGAAGAATAACAAAGAATGAGCAAAAATCAAGTTCTGGAATGAGCCCAAAATGCCTCCAAACCCCTTAAAAGAGGGCATAACTGTAACTCACATCCAAGAGAGGTTAATGAAACTTATTTTAATAATAATTTTCATTTATTAGTCCAACGGTTTCTAAAGATTAACCCCCTTTTTCCAAAACTTCACTTTCTTGGGCCTGCCTGCCTTAGCAAAGATTTTCTTTTTTAATTATTTGAAAAGGGGACATGACACAAATCATGTACCTTGGTGAGGTTTTATCCATTTGCAATAGTAGCTTTGAGGTTGAATGTAAATCATGTTGTTAGGAGTGTTCATCTTTAGTCAATTCAGCTAGATTTCATCTTTCAAAGTGCTATTGTAAAATTAGAGTCAAGAATGAACATAAATTTTGTGTTCCCTTTTCCAAGTTTATAAATCTCCAAGAGTGGTTTGATTGTTTGCATTTCTCCTACATCAAAAGATCTGGTTCAAATTTGTCAAGTAATAAATTATTTTTATTTCTCACAAAATGTGAGTGGCAACTCTCAAATCTCTGTACCAGTTTGTTCCTAGTTGATTTCATTACATATATTGAAGGATTTTTAGTTGTATGGGTAGATCTAAAGCTTTTGATAGTTTCTTGAAAAGGAAGTTTGAATTCTTGAAAAAATTTTAAAGTGTTATTCGCAATCTACTATTATAAGAAAGTGAATTGTAAAAATTAGATCACAACAGTGATATTTTTATCCTCTCTCAAGGAGGTGCTGGCTATACGAAGTTTGACCAGTGGTGTAAAGGATTTTTAGTCTTGCACATATGCCAAATCAACAGATTGAAGTTTAGCATCAACACTTGAGGTATTTTGGTTTTCATGTTTTTTTTCATGAAATCCAAGTTGTTAAAAGTGGTTGCCTTTATTTAGTGATTTTTAGCACTAGAAGGAAGAGGTAGAAGTTTTAATTTATGATGGAGTTAGATCTTAGATCTAAGATTAGTTTGCCAAATTCTAAAAGTTTAGAAACTATGAGTAATAACATTGCTATGTTAAATAAACTGATCTACAAAAGGATTGTCAGTCTTATAAGAATTGAGGTAGGAAGTATTCAAGGTTTAAGTGCCAAACAATGTTATTTAAGGCTTAAATTAGTAATCAGAAAGATGCCTTCTCATTGTAGATCCAAGGAATCTTCCTTGCCTAATGTTTTCCTTGATGTTCTAGTGCTTGATTTAGTCAATTGGCCAACACCTTTAAGATTATGAAGAATTTTACAAATTGAAAGATTCATTGAGGAGATGGAAAATAATGATTATAGATTTCATGTTATGTCTTCTAGTGATAATGAGTGTGCTAAAATTCAAGGTAGTAATGAATATAATGAATCCATAGAGAAAGATAATTTGTCTTCCAAATGTGAAGAGAAGGATTCAAATGTTAATGAATTAGGTAATTACAATCAACATGAGGAAGATGGATATGAAAGAGAAAATAAATTTTGTTATAGTGAATATGAAGTTGAAGGAATTTATAACAGCAGTAGAGGTAGTGATTGCCATGATAAGAATGAATGTTATAATGATGCTGATTTTTCAGATTTTTATACTAATGATCTTGCTGTTGAATGTTCTTCATGTCATCCAGATGATAATCACAACTAAGAGAAGATTTGTGAGGTAGTCTTCTTGAGCTTTGATGAAATCTTAGATTTTTTGGCTTGTGATTTTGAAAAGCATGTAAGTGTTTCTAAGGATCTTCATATTTTCCCTCATAGTACTTTCCCATTCAGTCAAGTTACTTCCCCAAAGTTTGATGTAGAAAGAGATGTAGAATTAGAACAATCTTTATCAAATTTTGGAGGTGTAGATGATAGTACCTCAAATGTATTTGCACATGATGACTTGTTGGATGTGGGGGATGTTAATGAAGGGAAGTTTGATACCATATCAAATTCTTTTCATGCTGATCTTGCTGAATTTTGTTATGATGTTTCATGCAATGAAGAGAAAAACAATGAAAGTTGTTAATCAGATTATAGATTTTCTTTATATGCTGATAAGTCTTGTAAAAATAAGTTCAAGGTTTATTCTGATATTTAGTTAGATGAAGAAAATGATTGTGATCAACATAGTTTAGATCATCACTTTTAGAATAAGTTTTCATTCTTGGTAACTAATCAATTGTTTGAAGAATGTGAAGAGGTTTCAGTGAAAGATAAATTTGATTTAATGAGTAACATGACTGCAAGTAGGTAGCGATCAAATTTTACATACTCTTCACATTGGATTACACAAGGTGAGTTGCAAAGTTTTAACATATGCAACTTTTTGAACAAGGTAGAATATGAATCATTTGTGTTTTTGGTTGAGAGCATGCATTAGTTATTTTTTCTGGTTGAGAGCATGCATCAGTTATATGTGGTTGACAGTTTTCAACTTGATCCTAGTTTACATAAGCATGTTGATTTGTTTTCTCATAGTGAGCACAAGGTAGAAGTTAATGTTGATTTGTATATGCAATATGAAAATGAAGAAAGATATTTCATTTTGCCAAGTGATGTGATTCAAGATGCTAATTTGATTGGTAAAATTGAGAAAGATGTTTTCAGCTTACGTCATGAAAGTGCAAATGAAAATCATGTTTTTGACTGAGGTAAAATTTTTGTTGAAGTTCAATGGCCTAGGGTCATCATTTTTACATAGTAGGTGTAGTTTTCTTGCTTTCAATAAACCTATTCAAGAATAAGTTTTGCTGTCAAGTGTGTGGTCTGCTTCTTCCAGAGATCTGAATCCTTGCCATACCCACAAGGGACATGCATCCCTAGATAGAGCTACTATTGGCCTAATTTTTCACCATTCAATTTTTTTTGCATATTATAGTAAAAATTCAACTACTTATTCAATATAGGGGTTGTGTTTCAAGATTTGTTTGTTGTAAATCAAAAACCCTTAATTTTATGTTACCCTAATATTGTTTTTGCTCCATGTTTCCAAGGGTAGGGTTTTCATTTGTTTGAATTCAAATATGTGTGAGAAGTTTTAGTCCTTTTAAATATTTTATTTCAAATTTTCCACGTTTATCTTTTAAAAATCCTTTCTCGACCATTTTACCTTTGTCACCTTTATCCTAACCATTATTTAGTGTTAACTATGATGGTTTGTTTTGGGCTAGCCATTGATCTCTCCATGATCAATGGTGGGAACATACCTGCAAGATAGATCTTCTTGACTTTTATGTAATGCAAGCAAGCACTTTTGTGCCATGTAGCACTTGGTGACATTGGGTTATAACTACATTCCAAAGACTAGGACTTGTCAGTACCTTTTTAGAACTTTTTAGAGCTATCCATATGGTCAGAGCACATTCAAATTTCCAGAAATATCATTGGTCAAATCATATAGTGGGTTCAATTTTGTGCATCATATCTATACACAATTGATCTATGGAAGATCAATGGTAGGTATATTCCCACTTTTTGAAGGTGCAAAGTTTTTAACTAAAGTAGGCAAGTGCCCTGGTGACACCTGTCTATAATGATGTCATACAAGATATTCATGTAGTTCAAAAGGCATAGGTTGTGCACATTATTGATCTTTTGAAGATCAATGGGTGGTGCATGATCACAATATGAAAGTGCACAAGTTGTAAAGAATGTGGGCAAGCACCTCTTTGACATGTGGCAAATGATGATGTCATGGACCCATGAATCTGAAAGGTAATAACACAATTTATAGCATTGGCAAAGTTGTCAAACACAACACAAAAGTAGTGTATTTATTGGTTGGTGTGGCTAACTGGATCTTAAGCAGATCAATAGGTAGTGCTTGCCTGCATTTGAAAGTGCTCACTGGTTAGATAAAGTAGGGAAGTGTCAGCCTAACACATGGCAAATATGATGTTAGGGATGCACCTTTTCAGAAGATAACAAGAAATCCTCTTGCATAGAGTTTGTTAGAGTCTAATGCTTCATGTGGAAATTTTCTATTGGTTCATGAAGTTGACTAGGTGTTATAAGGGTACAAAATTGTATGATTGTTAATTTTAACCAAGATCAAGGGTTGGCACTTGCCCACATTTTCAAGGTGCAAGAAATTTAAGCAATGCAGGGAAGCACTAACTTGACACATGGAAAAGTGGGACTAGTTGCAACCTAGGTTTGTTGACATGTGATAGGCTAGAAGATTTATTGCACAAGTTGAATTATTTTGTTGCCTTAAAGTGTTTTAGTTTCCTAACAATTGATCTGAAGGGAAATCAACGGCCAGTGCTTGCTCACATTATCAAAGTGCAAGAAATTTAAGCAATGCATGGAAGTGCCTGTTTGACATGTGGTAGCAAGCCTAGCTAGTGGTGACTTGGCATGTGACACCCTTTGGATGATGACTATATAGGGGTCCACAAATCAGAGGTGGACATGTAGCATGTCTGGACAAAAGGGGTCTGACCCGAATCTCAAGGGAGAGGGAAAAATAATGTATTTCAAGCTATAATTTTAAAAATATTTTTCATAGAATGTCATGTGCAAGCTTTTAAATCTAAAAGGGTTTTATTCTAAAGTCTGAAATTTAGAAAAATTTTAAACTCTTGAGAAATTCAAAAGTGCAGACTAGAGCCATAGTAGGGGGCATGATTTTCAAAATGACATTTTGGGAGTTCTTGATGTTCAAAATAGGCACTCCAATATTCTGTTGCAACTAGGTAGAGATTATCTATTCATTTCTAAGTCAACTTTTGCATAGGTGCTCACTAGTTCAAGTTATAAGTAGATTTTTAATTTTTAGGGCATTCTCAGCAGAACAGGCAGATTTCACCATTGAGCATCAAAATTGGTTAGAGGGTAGATGTAAAGTCTTGTTAAAGTTTGAATGTGGAAGAAATTGATTTTAAATGGTTTTCTTTCATTTTAGAGGCCATTTAACTATTTTTTCCCTTGCCTTGATTTAAGATCTAGCATCAAAAGTAGTTATTTCTCATCAAGTATTTGAGATACTTTATGCTTTTGGGAGGAAAAATGGTAAAGGATTAGAAATATAGTTGCATAAAGAGATTAGGGAGATTTTTTTCACTACTAGGAGAGGGAATTTCAACTAGACACATGTCATTCCCAGATAAGATCCGGGAATTCTCTCCTCTTATATCTTTCTTTCTTTCATCCATTGTAAAGGGTTCCAATTTTTGGAGAAAAAAAGACTCATTATTGTGATACCATCTGTGTTCCAATCTGGAGTGTACTCAGATATGTGAAACTAGGGTTCCAATCTTGATGTGTTCCCATTATGTGATACCAAATTCTTTAGCATAATTCTCTTGTATGAACATCAATAGGAAAGATAATACAACTAGTTTTGATATGTTAGGTGTTTTCATGTTTTGATTTCATGCATTTTGAATGTATTGTTTCAAAGAAATGAATACAAATGAGCCATAATTTCTTTAGTTTCATTATGATTCTCATCTCCTATCTTAGTAATTTGTAGTCTTATGTGATCTAGGAACAAAGAGTTGAGATCCATTTGCATTCCTTTAAGGTTGTATGTTAGATATGTTTTGTTGTTGGAACAAAGGGCCTAGTAAATGCTTGATGTGTTTGACAGGGTTGCTGGTTATTTGAGAAGGATATTTCATGAGAATGAGGTCTTAATGAACACCAATTTCTAATTCACAAAGTGATAGGATAGATTTGATGTCTTGGTGTATGAAATATTTCCTTGATATCACAGATACATGTATTTAATTCATGAAATTGCCCAATAGATAAGGCATTGATCAGTTATAGGATCACTTGTTCATGCTACTACATATTTGAGGTTTTGTTGAACTCAACATCATTAATCGATTATTTTTCCCTTTCATGTTGAAGAGCTACAATAGAATGTGCTCACTTAGCTTATGAATTGCATTGTTTTGCATGTAGCTACTGTAGATCTATGTCATTGCATGAGTTAATAGGAGAAATAAGGGTTTAATCTTCTTTAATAGATTTAGGAATATGTTTTTGCACTGGTACCATATTAATTGAATCTAAGGTCCACCCACCTAGGTTTTGTAGAGCCTAAAGTAAAAGAAGGGTCTAGCCTTATAGTTGGCATGATGTTTGAAATGATATGTTAAAGATGGGAGTTAGCTACCCCTAAATCTGTCATATCCTCATCGAGGTAATTTGAAACTTGTAACATTTCAAAACACCAATAGGTTATATTTCCAAATCAAACTCTTGTAATATATCCATCCATTTCCCCCTTCTTTCACCTAATTAATTATGTATCACTAATTATTTGACTACAAGATCTGGCACAATATCATATACCTTGCTCTTGAGTATGTAATGGTGAAATTTCTTGACTGCCTTTATCAAGGTGAATGATTATTTATCAAGAATGGAATAGTTCAATTTGGCATTCTTTAGTGGAGAACTCATGAATGTGATGGGTCCCTCATCTTCTTTATCTTTTTTTATTTTGAGAATCCTTGCACATGAGTGTTCTAAAGAAAAATAATAGATTTTGAAAGAAAACTCATAATCTAGACTTACAAGCATTAGAACCATGGAGATAGCCACTTTGATATCTTTGAAATATTTCTTGATTTCAAGAACCCATTTAGTTTTCTCTTTTTTATTTGTTAATTTGTTAAGGGGGAAAACTATCTCAACAAACCCACTAATAAACTTTTGTACAAAATTAATCTTTCCAAATAAATATTTAAGCTCTTTGCAACTATGGGGAGGTGACAACTTTAGAATGATTTCTATCCTCTCAAGATCAATGGATACAATAACTTCATAAATTATGTGACTCAGTAAATTTCCTTTGGTAACCCCAAATGAGCATTTCCTAGGGTTAAGAGATATACCATATCTTTGACATTGGTTGAAAACTTGTTTCAGATCAACAATATGAATACTCTAATCCTTTGAAAAGATTGTTAGGTCACCCATATAGATAAATACGCATTTATTTATCATCCCCTCAAATAATTCATCCATATTTCTTTGAAATGTAGCTCTTGCATTGATTAATCCAAAGGGCATCCTTCTTTATGCGAATGTTCCCCATTTTGTTGTGATTGTAGTTTTTAACTTTTCTTCCTTGTCTTCTATAACTTGGTTATATCCTGAATATTTTTCTAGAAAAGAAATCATTTTAGACCCATTTATAATTTTCAATACTTCATCAACTGAAGGAAAAGGGTAGTTATCTTTCTGGGATGCTTGGTTCAAATTATAAAATTCTATGCAAAGGAAAATATCACCAGTCTTTTTTCTTATTGGTACCAAGTTAGCAACCCATGTAGAATGCTAGATTGGAAAGATAATCATGGCATCCAAAATTTTTTGGACCTCTTTCATTATTAGTGGTTTAATAATGGGGTTCATAGGTCTCTATCTTTGGCAAAAAGGCTTAGCATTAGGCTTCAACAAAATATCATGAGTGATGATTTCAAGATCATATGGCTTGAGTTCTTCAAAACTCCATGCTATGACATCTTTGCATTCCATGAGAAACTCAAGCATACTTTCTTGTTCTTGGGATTTACATGCCTTTCCAATTCTCACTAGCTTAGCATCATCTTCCATGCCTAGATTATATGAATCACATTCTTTGATTCCTTTTTCCTCACTAGTTCTCTTACTACATGCTAATTCATCTCAGTCAAAGATACATTCCAACTCTACCATCCCCTTAGGAATAGTATTAGTTTTCAAATTTATGATCCTATCTTCATCTTCTAGTTCATCATCATCATGTTTATCATTAGATGTATCATCAATCTATTGTCCTTGGAACATACCATTGCACATAATGAACTTTAGAATATGTTGATCATATTGGAAGACTTGGAAATTAGTAATGTTATCTAGAATAGACATGGAGGCCACTAGTTTGTCTAAAAATATTTTAATTTTTTTTTCTTTCAATGGGCTGTAATGCACTAGCTAAAATTGCAAGGGCATCAGCTACCATATTCCTCCTTCTTGGAATAGACCTTATGTTTAGGGCATCAAAATCTTCTATTAGATCCCAAACATTTTTTCAATAAGCAAGTAATCTTCTGTCATTGCAAGAGTAGATTGATTTAACTTGTCTAATCACCAAGTAAGAGTCACCTTCAATTATGAGTGCTTTGACATCCTTTTCTAATGCAAAGATGAGTCCTTGGATCAAGGCTTTATATTTTGTAACATTTTTAGTACACCTAATTTGTAAATTATATGCAATAAAAAGAGACCTTCCTTTGGGTTTAATTAGTTCAATACCTATGCCAAATCCTAATTTGGATTTATAGCCATCAAACCAAAGTGTCCACATTGGTTATTCTTTAGGCTTCATTGACTTATGTTTATTTTTTTGAAGCTTTTCTTTAACTTGGATTTTGAAGGACTATTTTTTTGGACCCATTGCATTTTCATGTGTTGGACTTGGTAAGTTATTTTTGTTTATATGTTTCATTTTTCATCTTGAATTTTCCCAATACACTCTGTGATTTTATTGATTTTTGGTTTAGGTTGAATGACTACTAAGGTCTAGCCTTTACCTTTCAAAAAGTGACTTCTCCCTAAAACTTTAACCATCCTTGGTGGAGGGGAAGAAAAATCTCCACCATTTGAAAAGGTATTATTGTATGAAGGATTTAGATCTTCCTTTTCCTCTTCTTAATTATTTTTTTCAACTTCAGACATGAATGTAGGACTTGAACCTGTTTTTGGTATTTCACTTGGGGTTTGCAAATTTTTAAAGTGCATTATCTAAGTTGATACCCAAGAAATTTCTTCTTGACAATGTGAGCACTCAAATTTCAAATGACTTACTTTGTGCAACCTACAAAATCTTGGGAGGAGAAAAATGTTTAGGTCCACTTCTTCTGTTGGAAATATTCAAGATATGATAGGTTACTAAGAGGGGAGGGGTGAATTAGTAACTTCAAAGCTTTTAAAAAATTCAACACTTTAACCATTCATCATATCTTATCTAATCTACTGCATAAATAAGAAATAAAACATCCATAATACATGTACTCAGTGATTTGGTGACCCAAAAACCTTCCAAATAGAAAGTAAAATTGGGGTAGGGATGATACCCACAAAGCTTCATTACTACAGTATGAAGTTGGCCTGTTAAGGCTTACAATGACCACTTCTGGTGATCTGCCCTATTAAGAGCAAAAAGGACTACTAGGTCCACCTTGTTAGAGGATTTACAAACACACACTTAAGTATGCACTCTATTAGGAGATTTATACAAAGACTATTAAGTCTACCCTGTTAAAGATTTACAAAGCTGATTCACCTGTTAGGATAAAATAGTGGATCTACTTAAAAACTTAATTTTTTCATTAGATGCTCGAAGTATATATCATCTCTTGTGACTGATAGATATTTACTGCTCCTTATTGACCTTGCTACTTACTCTACTCTTTTTCTGATTCTCATTTACATTTCTCAAGCATTGCATGTCTCTTTTTATGCTCTAATTCATACATCTTCACATTTCCAATGATATAATACATTACATATATACCATTCCAATATTTACAATTGCAAGGTCGGCTAAAACACAAGTGGACAAAGTATTACTGAGTTAGCCAAATAGTAAATAACTCGGGTTCACTGAACTGACTTGGTGACCTTCTGATACTCGGCATCCACTACATTACTCAACATCGTCATGCACTCAGTAGAAGTGAAGGCTTGGTCCATACTAATCACTTGACGTAGTTCTAAACTCAGTAACCATTGGAGACTCGGTGGATATAGTATCACTCGGTAAAATTGAATCCTTCGTTTACCTTGCTTTCACTCAGTAAACATTATACTTTCATTACTTGGTAAGTACTGTGCTTCTATCACTCGGTAGGAGCTATGCTTTCATCACTCGGTAGGCACTGCACTTTCATCACTCTGTAGGCATTGCGCTTTCATCACTTGGTAGGCATTGTGCTTGGTTAACACTAGAATGCTTGGTGTGAACTGCTGTACAAGATTACCACTGAATGCTCGGTATACATTTTAGACTGAGTGATGAGCTCAGTAGCTATACTGATACAGATAAGTGTTGTTACTGATGGAAATAATAACTTAATGCCAACAATCTCCCCCTTTGGCATTAGTGACAAAAACACTTATAAGCCAAAACATATGTACACAGCCTGACTGAATGAATTTATATTTTACAAAATTGATCTTTGTAGAACTGCTACATATACAAATATACTTATGTACACATGCAAACTTTTATTGAGTGCTAACTCCCCCTATCACTTATAGTGATGACTTTCCTCTAAATCTCTCCCCCTTTTTGACAATAATGCTAAACGACTGCATATATACAATTTATATGGCTACACCAAAATGAGATAGAAATTCTTGATGTACGTTAAGAATAGTTGCAAAAGTACTATCCCATGTTTGCTACAAAATTTGACAGGTGGAGAGGGAAATTTGAACTTCTGCTGATAATTAGATCAAGTGATTAGCTACTGAGAAGTTCTATTCTTGGACCAATGTTTTGCAATGAGTAATATGTTTCTGCATTGTGTCCATGATAGGAAGGATCATGTTTTGGATGTCTATGAGTGTAGACCGGATCCTTGCTTCCTCTCTCAATAGTTCTGCCTGTGCATCTACCAAATATTTAATTTTGGTATGATGGGAGGTTGTGGAGGAGGAGTCCACCTTCAATTTTGATGCACTTGATTGCATATCAATGTCAATCTTATTTAGTTTATCTTTTATTTCTTTGGTGAAGCTAGAAACATCACAAAGTTTGGCAAAAAGTGATGCTGCATTATTAAAAGAATTTTCAAAATTTCCCAAAAATGTTGATAATTCAACTTGCTTTATTGCTATCTTTTGAGCAATGTGCTCTAGCACTTTATTATCAAATTTCTTTTCTTCTTTCTCAATAAGTTTTTCTTGTCTAGAAGAATTGTCATTGAATTTCTGTACAACCTCTTCTAACTGAATCAAAATGTGTTGAGTAGAATCTACTTCAACACCTATAGCATCTGTAATAATATTTTTAGCATTCTCAATGATTTTGTATTTCTTATCCCTTTTAGACCTTAACTTCTTTTGTGTAGCTTTGATCTCTATTATTTGACTAGCATACCTCATCTCTTCAATGGCATCATTTTCATAGTCAATCTTTGGAATTACTATTTTTGTGTCTAAGTCAATATCTTTTGGAATTTCCTTTCCAGTGATCAGAAGTCTTAATGGATGCTTTTGTTTGACTTCTATGATGACTGGTTTGACCTTATGGATAGACATAATAGTGGAGATGGAAGGGCTAGCAGTAAAAACTAGGATAGGACTTGAGGATTGAGTGCTAATAGAAGTATTAACTGGATCAAAAACTAGAATGCTTCCCAAAAATGATGATACACTCGGTATAGCAGTATATGAACTAATTGGATTTAAAGTAGATGCAGATAATGCTGAAAATTTTGTAGAACTAGCTAGAACTAATGAAAACAAAATTGTGGAACTTACTGGAGTTGATGGAGACAAAGTTGTAGAACTTACTATTGCAGTTGCTGATGATGAAGGAGTTAAGAAGGCTAACTCAGTGGCTAAAGAAGTGACAGACAGCTTGGTAGATGAAGTGCTTGGCACATCTGTTTTAGATACTTGGAGTTGGGAGGAGGCTAGTGAAGATTGAGAAATTGATGTGGTAATTGTGCTCACACTCTCAATTGTAGAAGCTATCTCCATAGTTGATGTAACAGTTTTTGGTCGAGAGTAAGGAAGGGATGCAATCACTTCTGCTGCAATTTTAACTGGATCTTCTTCTTCCTCATTTACTTCTTCCTCCTTGTCTTCTTCCTCTTTATCTTCCATAAGTGCATGCAGCTCTCTTGGAGTAATTATGATGGATGGAGTGCTTTTAAAATCATCACTGTCACTGCTATCATCATCCTTAATCTCAACCAAATCTTCACTGGGCTTTTGCAGATGATAGATGTTTTTCCACATGTTTGTTGCATCATTTACAACACACTCAATGTCTTTGATTAAGATCAAACATGTGTGAAATCTAATCATCATTTTACCTTCATGGTTTTCTATTTCTGCCTTTATGTCTGCTCTAGTGAGACTCGGTAGGAGATTCTTTAGAGATTTCTCATATATGTCTTTAACCGTTTGGGTGGCTAATTCCCATCTTGGTTGCAATCTCTCCAATAGTTCTTTGGAGATTTGAGAGACAAGTTGGTTTAGGGAAGAATTTCCATTTACCCATTCTATTCAGTACCAATTCCTCAATCTGCATTTTCTCAGCATTGATTCTGTTTCAAATTTCAATGCCTTGAAATTTGTGATGCTAGCTCCTTCTTATAATTGCTTAAGCCTTTCCTTGAATGTGAGAGGATGCCTAACTAGTATAGATTCCTGCTTACCTTTTTTGGTTCTTCTGGAGAATACTGTAGTGGGCTTTTTCTTAGGTTTGGTAATAGTTACCTTACCTTTCTTCTTTGGCTGCTCCTCTTGAGTTTCATGTTCTCCTTTTTCTTCTTCTCCTTCTTCTTCTTCTTCATCCTCACCTTTTCCTTCGATAAGCATAAGAGGACTAGTAGCAATTTTTAATTTTTCTATCTTCCTCTTTCCTTTGCTTATGGCCTAAGGTAGCTTGATTTCAAGCTCAATTCTGGCCTTTGCCTCATCATATGTTTTGAAGGTTGGTTGCCTTGGGTCTAATGGCTCATTGACTAGTGCTTCAATGATATCCCTAGTCTCATCAATATTTACCTCATATGGAAGATGTTTTACCCATGCAACTCGAGGTTTGACTGCTTGAATATATACCTTATCACAATCAACCATAAAACATATATCATCTCTGTAGTCCTCAACTAGTTTTGGTGGAATCTGGAACCTATTATTCATTCTCTCTTTGAAATCTTCAAAATAATTGTCCATAATGCTATCAAAATTTTCACCCATTTTTTCTACAAACTCATTAATCTGATAAAGAATGGGAATGTCTTTTCTCCATACAACTGTTCCCTTTGATGGAAAGAATATTTGAATGTAGAAAAATAAGCAGATCAATAAAGAACCAAATTTACAAGGGTTATTATTTGAAGTCCTTATAATTTCCATATTTTTATTCAGCTGTCTTAACAATAATTCTGACAGATCAAATTCAAGATTTTTCTTTACAATTTTAAATGCCAAATCCATAGCCTCATAAGGTACACTGTTCATTTGACTTGAGCTATAGATTTTGTAGGAAATGACATGAATGCCAAACCTTAGTTTGATATCTGATATAGTGTTAACCTTCAAACCTCTACCGTCCCACTCGACTAGGGTTTGCTTCTATAACTCCTCCCGACCTAGGGTTTTAGTGGATTTTGCTTTGCTGAGCATAGGGAGACTCGTGATTTTATTAATCATCTTCTTTGTAATTAACACTGGCTGTTCTAACCATAGTTCCCCACTGTGCATCCGACTTAAAATATACCTAATCCATTTGGTTTGGAAACTTCTAGGCATATGCGATATATGGGTCAAGGCTTTGGTTTCAAGATGCTTGAATTTGGGTTTCAAAGAGCCATCTACACACATTTCTCCTAGGGCATTGTCCATTTCTAGGTTTCCAATTTCTTGAATAGAGCATTTGAAATGAGTATGAATATCATTGATAAGAAGTACCTTAGGTAGAATTTGTGATTGAGCTCCATTTAGGTCGAGTGATTCTACAACGGTTGGAACAATCTTGAAGTTGGGCGCTTTCCATTCTATGCCCTTTACTAGCATTTTTGAACCTCTTTTCGCCTTGGTGCTACTGCTACTCCCGGATGCCATTGCTGCTCGGTAAGTGTAAGAAAATTCTTAACAGTTTTGCTATTTTAAAATCGCTTGAAATTGCTTGAAGTTGCTTGGAATTTTCTTGGGAATCACTAGAAATTTCTTAGCTCTAAAATCACAATAAAGAATGAAATCGAAATCTTCCCTTTTTGACAAAATTTTTGCCACAAATGCTTGGTACAAAGGTAGCTAAGATGACATAGTGTTTGACAGGCTGTCATTTACTTGCTCGATAGAAGCTTGCAACTTGGTGATTGAACAAAAATTTTAGTTGTTACCAACCTAGCTCGATAAGGTCTATAATCGACTTTCCTTGGTAGATGCAACTTGGCAAAAGATATTCTTTGTTTGATTCTTTGTATATCTAGAATAGTGATTTGATCCTTTTACTTTCTTGCATATGGAACTGCTCTGGATATAGCTTGAAGATACAGTTCTAGATCCTTTATGAATCTAATTGGAAATGATGGAGTCACCCACTTCTTGAGTGACATTGCCATCACTTGAACTATCTTGCTCGGTAGATTTTGGAATCCACTGTTGCCTCATTTGCTTCTGAATGTTTTTAGCTTTAGCTTTCTTTTCATCTTCAACTCTTCCTATATTCATGTAGTTTTTAGCTATATGACCGAGTTCAGTGCATGTATAACATCTTACTGTTGTGTCTCTTTTCCTCAAGTGATGTCTTGAGCAGTCTTTGCCAATGTGTGTGCATATTCTCCACAATAATAACATCTGCAGTAGGTATTGTAATCCCATCCAAAGATTGCTTTAACAAGTTGTTCAATTGGGTTGAATGATTTGGATATACATTGGAATGCCTTGTGACCATGCCTCTTGCACTTGTGACAATTGCCTTTAAATTTTGGTTTTTCCTTTCATTCATTAGCTTTATGACCATGCTAACTATAATTTTAGCATTTACCATTGAATTTACTTGTTTCCATTGCTCCAACACTTGTTTGATGTGTGACCTAACTTACCACAGTGATTACAAGTAGGCCTTTGATTCCTTTGGGCACCTTGTATGGAAGTTTCACCTTCTTCCTTGTAACCAAGTCTAGCTTTCCCTTTTTGTCTATGAAGATTTTTCTCACCTAGCTGATTTAATTGAGTCATGTCTGCTTGAGATTTCATCATTCTCTCATTGATTTGCTTTTCAACATTTAGGTTATTTTCCAAAATTTCATTGATTTGTCTTTTAGTGAGCAGATTATTCCTTAGGTCTTCATTTTCAACTCTCAAATTCATAATTCCTTCATTTGCATTGGATAGTTGATTTACAAGATCTTGATGCTGAAGGGATTGACTATTTCTTACCTCTAAGTCTTTATTTTCCTTGTTTCTTTGTTCCAAGACTTCACATAGCCTGATTGATTGGATTTCTTGTTCTCTTTTAAGTTTTCTTACTTCTTCTTGTAGGGAACCATTCTTTGCTAGGAGTTCCTTGATTGCCTCATTAGCTTCATTTGAACTGCTTGATGGTAAAAGGTCTTCAATCTTTTCTTCAACATACTGATGATCATTCATTTGTCTTGCAAGTTCATTCCTTCTTTTTAGGGATTGAGAAAGATGCTCCTTAGCTTCTTTGAGTTGAGCCATGACCATTTCCAGATCTAATTTTTCATTTTCAATAGCTTTGTCAAGTTTGAATATCTCCATTGTCCTTGATCTTTGCTCAAGCTGTCAAGCTTTGTCTTGAGAACCAAAATACTCTGATACCAATTGTTGGAAATATTCAAGATATGATAGGTTACTGAGAGGGGAGGGGTGAATCAGTGACTTCAAAGCTTTTAAACAATTCAACACTTTAACCATTCATCATATCTAATCTAATCTACTGCATATATAAGAAATAAAACATCCATATACTGAGTGATTTGGTGACCTAGAAACCTTCCAAATAGAAAGTAAAATTGGGGTGGGGATGATACCCACAAAGCTTCGTTATTGTAGTATGAAGTTGGCCTGTTAAGGCTTACAATGACCACTTCTGGTGATCTACCCTATTAGGAGCAAAAAGGACTACTAGGTCCACCTTGTTAGAGGATTTACAAACATACACTTAAGTATGCACTCTATTAGGAGATTTATACAAAGACTGTTAAGTCCACCCTGTTAAAGGATTAACAAAGCTGATTCACCTATTAGGATGAAACAATGGATCTACTTACAAACTTAATTTTTTGATTAGATCCTAGAAGTATATATCACCTCTTGTGACTGATAGATCTTTACTACTCCTTGTTGACCTTGCTGCTTACTCTACTCTTTTGCTGATTTGCATTTACATTTATCAAACATTACATGTCTCCTTTTATGCTCTAATTCATACATCTTCACATTGCCAATGATATAATACATTACATATATACCATTCCAATATTTATAATTGCAAGGTCAGCTAAAATACAAGTGAACAAAGTATTACTGAGTCGGCCAAATAGTAAATAACTCAGGTTCACTAAACTGACTCGGTGACCTTCTGATACTCGACATCCACTGCATTACTTGGCATCGTCATGCACTTGGTAGAAGTGAAGGCTCGATCCATACTAATCACCTGATGTAGTTTTGAACTTGGTAACCATTGGAGACTCGGTGGATATAGTATCACTCGATAAAATTGAATCCTTCATTTACCTTTCTTTCACTTAGTAAACATTATACTTTCATTACTCGGTAAGTACTATGCTTCCATCACTCGGTAGGCACTGTGCTTTCATCACTCGGTAGGCACTGTGCTTTCATCACTAGGTAGGCACTATGCTTTCATCACTCGGTAGGCACTATGCTTTCATCACTTGGTAGGCACTGGGCTTGGTTAACACTAGAATGCTTGGTGTGAACTGCTATACAAGATTACCACTGAATGCTTGGTATACATTGTAGACTAAGTGATGAGCTTGGTAGCTATACTGATATAGATAAGTGTTGTCACTAATGGAAATAATAACTTAATGCCAACATCTTCCACTAAGAATTGCAAATTTGCAACCATACTATCTATAAATTGCATCAAAATCTCTTCTCATGGGGTAGGATTCAATGATTCTTCATTTAGATTACTTCATTTTACATTTGAAGTTATATCAAGAGACAATACCCTATAAGAGCCTAAGTTTGATTGAAGAAATGCTACTTCATTTAGAGCATTATACTCTATGATCATTGTCTTTAATTTTGGCTCAACATCTATCTTGATCTAGTTATTCAAGACCTTTGAAGGTAACCATAATTGAGTGAAATCAGTTGAGAACCATCCTCTTACGCATCAAGTCCATTCTCTACTCAATTATAGGCCATATATTTATGGAATCTCTACCACATGTATGTCAATGATATCTTGAATCCAAGGGTTTTTAGTCAACTATATGCAAACATATTTTAATACCCTAATGACTTTCACCTTTGTTTTTTCAAGTTGAATCATTATTTGATTTGTGTGTTGAGGGGTGATTCCCAACTTTTGAGCTATCGACACTGGCATGACATTACAAGAAGCTCTTCAATCTATGATACAATTGTGAAGGTTTCTCCCAAAAATTCTAAGATTGAGCAAGAAATTGGGGACTTTAGCCTTGTCTTAATACATGGTAGACATTGTCTCAAAGGTGTTAACCTATTGTGGTCCTATCTTTTGAGGGCCTACACTAGGATTTTCTTTTGTATGATCAAGGCTTTTTAGTAATGCTTCCCTTTGATTAGGGAAACTTTTTAGCATATCAAACATAGGTACATTAGCCTTCATCCTTTTTAAATCTTGAACTGCACTGTACATTTTAGTTGACCAAGAATGATTCTTCAATATTATAGGCACATTTCCTTGGTTCTGAAATTGTTTCCTAGCATATGGAGCTCTTGTAGGCATTGGATTATTATTCTCTCTTGGATCTGGAGGCATTGGTTATAATCCAAGAGGAGTTCTATTACTCATTGGTTCCCTTTGAGTTTGTAATTTGTAAGTATTCAAGTTATAACTTTGTAAAGCAAACATTTCTACTGATTCAAGGTCCAATTCTTGATTGAATAGAAGGACAAATTATTCATTGACTTGTTCCACTATTTTTAGGATTCTGTAGAGAATCATAAGACTCTAATAATACAGCATTCAACTACATAGCGGGCTCATTATTAGTGTATTGTGAATTCTAGTTTAGTTCTTGATTTCCATTGAAATATGAGCCACCATTATTGGGTACATTTTGATTGGTGTCAAGTTGATTGATATCCATAAACTGAGCATTATTATTATTATTATCTACAGGGATACTTTCATTGTTTGGATGGATATTCCATTGTCAATTTTCTCTTTGGAAATTGCTGATGTGATCTTAGAGGGTTAAAATTATTCCCTACATTATTATTTTTTCTGAAATTCTTGTTGTAATTTTGACCATAGTTGTTGTTGTAAGGGGTTGCATTCATTCTTTGGAAGTTTTTATTTTTCCCTTGCAATAATCTCAAATGGGTTAGCTCGTTGGTTATCTGAAACATGGTACTTTTCATTTGATCTAACTCAGTTGTGACATTATTCTCTATCTTAGTGGATGACGTTGCCTTTTATTCAAAGAAGGAAAATTTTGGGGGTTCATATTTTGGGTATATGTTGGTACTATCTTATTGGCATGAGTTGGAACCATTATTCCTCCCCCATTGGGGTTGGCCTATTTGGTAAAAGTGACAACTTCTTCAAAGACTTTGTCCAATGTTTCAATATCTATAGCTGGCAATCTCCTTAGGAAGATAAAAATGAGTTGATCCATAGTGTTTAGATAAATCTGAATCATATCCCCAACCAATATAGTGTAGGGTGTTTCCAAGTTGTGATATGCTATGTGAAAGCAATGATTGAAATGTGAAATGGTCTCTGCTAGATCCCTCTTGATATCTATGAATTGGTAGTGTATTACAACTGGGTCAATGAATGTTTTGAATTGATCTAAGAACAACTTCTTAAAAGCTACCCAATTTCAGATAGATCTTGGTAGCATGTTCATGTACTAGTTAAATGCAACCTCTCCCAATGTATATGAGAACAAATGAAGGGCCACATTATTTTGTTGGGTCTCTTTTCAATTTCATATTTCTTTGAAAACATTGATTAGATCTTCAACTATTTGTGTTTCTTCATAGATGATCATTGGATATAATTTCTTAGGGTTCTTGGCAAGGTCATTGAGTAGACCTTGCAAATTGATTGGTGAATCAATTGCATTTACAAAGAAGCTCATTGATGAAGGATTAGGTAGAATGATCGGTGGAGGTAAGTTTGGAGGTGGAATTGAGGAAGATGATGAAATTTGAAATGGGAATGGTAAAATTCTTGGTCTCCTTCTATCACTATGAGGCTTTCAAAAGTGATTGAGTTCTAGGAACTCATGTCCATCGAGTGAAGACCTTAAGCTTGCTAAAATGGAGAGGCTAGATCAAAATCTTCTAGTTTGTGGTTATTCTAGAAAAGTGCACCTCTAAAAAAGAAAAAGTCCTCAAAAAGTGCACATGTACACCTGCTAATAATTATAGACTTGGAAAATTCTCTGAATGTCCAAAAATTATAGAATTTTCAAACAACAACTTGGGTTTTTGGGAAAAATGATTATGGGCCCTCCTTCTAGTGCCATTTCTATTGAGTGGTCATTTTGCATGATGCTTAATGATAGAAATGATTTTTGAATCTCTCTCTTGAAAAGTTGATTAGTAACCAACTCCAAAGCTTTAGATGGTTTTTTTCAACCTGTTTGGTAACTCAATTGAAGATAAATTTGTATGTTCACAAGAAGGCCTTTGCTAGTACCAACTTATGTGCACACCTATTGCTGAAATGTAACCACAAAAGATATAGTTTATCAATGCAACTATATCAATTCCTATTTTAACCAAGTACTTTGTAAAGAAAATAACAAAGATAGAGTAACAAGAGATTAGAGAAAATTACTGAAAGGGAAAATTCCTAATGGACATAAACCAAAGTAGAAAAATGTTTGTGAATTAAATTATCAAAAGGATTTGGTAGAAAACTAATGAAATTAGGAGCAAAAATTCCTCAACTCCACTGATGTAATTTTCGATGAGAACTTCAATAATAACTGAAAGATGCTTCACATTTCATTAGATAATGAGGCCACAAAAATGTGCTCACATGAGACAAAATGCTATGCAAGAACAAAGATGATCCATTCTCTAATTTGTCACAATAATGAAATTCATTAATATAAGGAAAACACTAGAACTAAAAGATCACACAATTATAAAAATGCAATAAAATCATTAGCTCCATTATTATTCATGAACATGTATTCACAAAAATAACACACTTCAGTAAGAATAACTACACTAAGAATTAGAGCATCAATAACATAGATTATTGCATCAAAATAATGGCATGGAGTACATATTAAATCCATGTATTTAAAAGAAAACATCTCCTCCCTTTGTGTTAGGAGTGAGAGATCTTCAAATGCAAACTCATGCTAAAAACTAATAAAATAAAAATCTAATTATATACAACCAGACTCTTGAAATTGTGCTAAGTAGGTTTCCACCCTTTTTTATATGAATTAATAGATGCATGAGCCTTTACATGACATAAAAGAATAAAATAATGAGAAGATAAGAAGATAGAAGGTGTGAGATAATCTAAGAGTCTCTAGGAGCTCAAAAAATGGAAGCTTGACCTTCTCTAGGCATTTGTAGAGTTGAACCACCATCAAAATGTGTTTCTGATGAATGGAATGCTCTAAAATAGAAACTCATAGTTAACTATAATCTCATTTCCTCTCTTCAAAAATTTTAGTGCACCTGTGCACCTTGGTGACATGTTCCAAAAATTGAAATAATCTTCTAAGTGTCAAAACTAAATTTCCAACATTAGAGTTTTCTTCCCCTTTATACCAAAATGATGTCTAGATATTTTCTCTTGAACTTCTCTATTATGTCTACTACTTCACTAGCCTCTAGTAATCTAATTAACCATATTTAAATTCATAACTACTTGCCAGTAGTTTCTTACTTCTATTCTAGGTCCACAAAATCCTCAAGCTGGTGTCTAGTTCCAACAATGCTTCATCAATTTGTAATGCTTGTGATACATCATCTTTTGATGAAGAATTTAAGATGTCTCTCTAAATTGTTGAATTATTGATTGCACCTAGGAAATCTTGGTTTTTGACTCATCTTCAAAAATATCATGGCTAGTGACATTATAGTACTTTTTTGCTTCCAGAAATTACTCTTGATCTTTATCCTTTATTTTTTGTATTCCTTTGTGTAGTCCTTCTATAACCTTATTACCCAATGATATCTTCTCTATCCAATTATCTAGTTTATCTAGCTCATCTATTGAGTATATCTCTATCAACATTTGGTACTTTTGACCCTTTATCAATTTGAGTGCTTGTAGATCATTAGCCTAGGTATGCACTTCATCCATTAGCCCAAAATCTTGGTTTATAATGGAAAGAAAATTTTTAGCATTAGTCTAGATGTTGTATAATAGGTTCAAATTTCCCTATATTATTTGCACTCCCCTCTCTTAAAAAATGTAATGCCATTGCTGACATGCATCCAAAAATGAACCCAATTATGAGCCTACTTGCTTCCTTTCAAGTGTAACTCTAAGAGTGATCTCAAGATTATCCACGTCTATGGGTCCCAACACTTTGTTTAAGTAGCCTCTTAATACCTCTTTCTTCTTCATAGCTTTATCAACTCTCACTCATCCCTATCCAAGTGTGAAAACACTTTTTTGAGGCCAATAATAATTAAGACCTTTGACGTATCCACCGTGGGCTTTTTCAATATCACCTCCTTCATTTAATCCTTTGGAGTGAGTTTTATGGTATCATAATAACAAGGAGGAAAGATAATATATGCTAGAAGATCTTGATCTTGATTCTTCATGATGAAGGCAAGTTTTCTAGCATCACCCTTAGGTGGCTTAAGCTTCTTTATTGCTTTTATCAACTCTGTCATTCTCTCATATTCTTTGAGTTTCATCTTCTTATTTTGTTAGAACATGACCTCCTTCTTCACCCATAATGGTGTTTTCTCCATTGGTGACATATATTTTGTTGAAGAATTTGGTTTAGAAGAAAGGTCCTTTCCCTTATTACTCCTCTCTAGAGTCTTCTTGTGTCGAGGGAGATCTTTAGAGGGATTTTTTGTGCTTTGTTGGGCTAAGTATCTAGCTTCTGTATCTAAAGGAACTTGTTGATTTTATTCTACTATCTATCCTTCTATAGATACTTCATTGGGATGAAACTATAGATATTCTCCACCCTTTATGTAATAGATTTCTATTTTTTCTTGAGTTGTTGAAGCAGGTGGAGCTATTGACCCTTTATCTAGTATTTACATCGTGTCTTACACTAGAGGTGGAGGAATGCCAAGAGGTCCTTGAGGTAGAGGAGGCAATTGATTCCAATCCTCTCCTAATGGTTCATTTGTGGGAGTATTCCTTATCTTCTCTTCCACCATCTTGGTGCTCACTTGCATGAAGTCAAAATCTAAGAGGTCAAAAATGTCAGCTACTTCACCGTCCATTTTTTCTATCTATTTCTATTTTTCATCCTCAAAAGTTTGAAGTTGGCTAGGTTCCCTAGGGGCACATGGAGGTGATGAGCTAAAATTCTTTTTCTCTCCTCCTCTACCGCCTTAGTTGAGCAAGTTATTTTATTTAAGGGGACAAAATTAGTTTATTTCCCTTCTTCCTCATCTTGTACTTTAGGAATGGTTACTGGAGCCTATGGAAAGGGAGTGATTTTCTTCTTCAATATCCTCATTTTTACACCCACCACTATTTTTTTTTTTTGGAACTTCTTTGGAACTAATGGGGAGGCTTCCTCTTTTGAGGCTCTAGGTGGTGTTTACTTCTAGGACTTCTAAAGAAGGCTCCCAATGTTGCTCCAATTACTACTACAATTGAGCTTGTTATTGAGCTTACTCTAGCTCTTGTTGTTGCTCTGGCTCTTGCTAGGCTTCTGCTACTTTGGACTTGGCCACTTTCTTTCTTTCCTTAGAGGCTACCATTTTCCTCTTACCTTTTCCTTTATTAGTCTCAAAATACTTGACCTCCCACTTATGCTAGTGTACCATTTTCAGCCTCACTAGTTATTTAGCAAGGTAGTTTGGTATGGTGACCTTGGTTACTTTTCCTTTGCTATGCTTGGCTGGAGCCTATAGAGGTATGGCTTGGGGAAATGGATCTATTTGAAATGGTTTCCTAATACATTCCCTTGTAAGCTCTACTACATGTCTACCTCAATGATCAATATCATCATTTTCCTCATGCCATGTTTCAACATTTATAATGATCCTATCATAGATTTTATCCTTGTTGTACAATGGATCCATTATCTTAGGGGCATCCTTGTCCTAGGAATTTAATGGTATCTCCATATTGAGCACCTTTTCTACTAGATGTAGACTCATCCTACAATAGTCCTTGATGTAGAAATCATAGTCATCTACTGCATTCATTCAATGCTCCTCTAGGGTTTCCTCATGTATGAACTTCTTCCCAACTAGAAGTTGCACCATCTTTATGCTATCAAAATATAGGCATGGAGCTTGATAATATTCCAATGGATATTGATCCCATTCTAAGTCAAAAGTAGAAATATCTTATTTCTTCTTGACTTCGAACACTCCAACGGTGATTGGCTGAACCCATGTTTTCTTATGCTATTTCCTCATTGTCATATGCAGAAGTGAGTTGGCAAGCAATCTCCAATAGTATGAGTCGGCCTGAAGGGTACCTTGGGAGCTTCTTAGGACACAAGAGAGTAATAACTACCTAGAGATAGGTAAATAACTTCAACTAGATGTAGTAGGCTCCTACTTCAGTTATCCTTACTACCGCCTCTACTAACATCCTTTTGGCATAGTCACCTTAGATGAATATGATCATGGAAAATATGAAACCATCATTCACTACCTTGTATTCCACGCTTTATAGTGGGAGATTCTTCTTCACCAACTATGGATATACCAAATGGGGCCAAACATTTGCATCTTGCATGCTTCCCTTCTTGTACAACCTTGGATAGTCTGTGGTTCTGGCTGCCAATAGATACAAAATATAAGATGTCATAGATGAATTTGATAATGGAAAATATGAAACCATCATTCATTAGCCTGTATTTCACACTTTATAGTGGGAGATTCTTCTTTACTAGTTATGGATATACCACATAGCACTAAGCATTTGCATCTTGCATGCTTTCCTTCCTATACAACCCTAGGTAGTATGTGGTTTTGGTTGCTAGTAGATACCCATTTAAGATGTCATGTATAAGTGTGGATCAGTCTTGACCAAGATGAATTGCTCATCCAAATTGTCACTTAGGATAGTGGCCCAATAAATTAGCATCTTATTGGTTTTGATGGTCTTAAAACTACTATGGAGAGATACATAGCTCTGCTAAGGAGAATAATTGAATACCCAATATCATATTTCATGTATCCCTAGGTCATATCCACCTTCTCTACTCTTCAGCCCAAAGGTGTCCTGTTAATCAAGAATGTTGATTGTAGCAATCCCTTGCCTCTTTCTCATTTTCCCTATACCATATGTTTGCCCCTTTATAGGATATTTGAAGGTATTGGTCTACCCTTTGGAGATGGAAAACTTTCTTAATATTACGAGGTATGAGGTCAAGGACTATATCTCCCATGACACTCTTCACAACCTTCTCATTTGGCATGTAGTCTCTAGTAAAATTTTGGCAAATAAATGACTATGTGACTAAAAAATTTAGTCACAAGACCAAATGTTTTAGTCATGCGACTAAAAGGGATCAAATTCTATTAATATTTTAGAATTTATAAGTGACTAAATAAATGACTAATTTGGTGATTGGGTAATATCATAAGGTTAGACAAAGATATCTAGCTAAATAAATGATCAAATAAATGACTAAAGAATTTGTCATAATAATTAGTCACCCAAACAAAAGACTACATTAGTAATGAATGAATTTTTGTCATATTAATATATTCTTTAACTTATTTTTTCAAGTTTTATTACTAATTGATGAATATTTATCTTATCAATACATTATTTTTAGTTAACTTACTTGAATGTCTGCTCAACTGATATTTAAGTAGAAACAAACTCAAAATGACCCTAGTGTGAACTCAAACAATTCAAAATCTATTTTTAAACTCTTGAAAATAAAAATCTCCATACACTCAAAAGAAAACTCCAAGAATATCAAAAATATTAATTATCAATTATATTTTATAATCTCAACATACAATTTCTATTAATTACATTAATGTCAAATAATAATTAACCATTTTTGTAAAATATAACATTATTTTATTATCACTATAGGTAATTTATTCTAGTATTTAGTAAAGAGTGAGAATGACTATTTAATAAATATTAAATTTTGAAATAAAATACTTTAATAATAAAAATAGAAATATGATTTAAAGTAAACTTATTAATGATATAAGGAAAAAATTTACTAAACTTAATTTGGATAAAAAAATGTTCATAGTACACATACAACCTATGAGGATTCATTTAGAAAAAATTGAGTTTATTAAAAATAACAATAATTTATTTTGATTAATTTAATAAATGTGGAAGACTTTTAATAATAATAAAGGATAATAATTATAGTGTGAAAGTACTTATTTATAAATTTGATAAAAAAAAAATTATTTAATCTTACTCTTTAAATTATTAGAATGAATATTTAATTTTAAAAAATGTTATATATTACAAAAATAATGTATAGACAATTCATTTATGTATGAAATAAATTAGCATATTAATTTAGATAAATAGTAACTATGAGATCAAAATGTTGAATGTTAATTGTAGACACTCATGATTGATTATAGAAGACATTTATAAAGATTTAATTTCCTTTACTTTTTGAATGTCATTGGCATAATGTGTTTGTTGTAGAATTGGTACTAGACAATCCCTTTATCTACACAACCTTCTGCCTCTAATACAATCCAACTAATTTTAATATCTTATTATTGTATTTTGTCAAATCTATATGTTTCTCTACTCCAAAGGATAATGAACATATAAACACTTCTAGAAGATTGATAGATATCTAAAGGAAAAGTTCTCTTAGGTCAATCCTTTGAATCATAATATTACTGAAGTTAGATAATATTATGCAAGTTATAAATTGAACTTACAAATCTAGAATAATTTTATTAAGAAAAAATTATTGAATTTTTAATTTTTTGTTTTAAAATATCATTAATTTTTAATTTTCAATTATTAATTCTTCCCAAAAGTTTTATAATTTTCTTTAGTCAAAGATATCAATAGTAAAAGATATGATAGTTTTGGAAAGTTCCCATTCGCTTGTAGAGGCTCTACATATCTCATCAATCACAACATTTCCTTCTAGATGAATAAAACATGCTCAAACAACATGAAGAAATCTGGGTCGATACCCATCTAAGTTCCATGGTATGCATTAAGGTTTATATTTTCTATCAGGATGACTAAAGAGAATGAGGGTTTCATACAAACACTAAACAAATCAGCCACATAAAGTACAACTAGATCTGCGCCCCACTGTTGCACCCCATCTTGACCAGATCTATGCTTTTAATAACTTACTCTTATCACCTTTAATTATAAAAGTTCTGTTCTTAATTAGCTACCAATGTCTATAGTCCGTAAT
Source organism: Cupressus sempervirens (assembly GCA_028749045.1). Lineage (NCBI taxonomy): Eukaryota > Viridiplantae > Streptophyta > Pinopsida > Cupressales > Cupressaceae > Cupressus > Cupressus sempervirens. The sequence goes on along the minus strand of CM053789.1, from coordinate 284,445,514 downwards.
TTTCAACAACTTTGACACAAAAATACAATCCCACCTATTTTGATGGCTTTCCATGTCTAAAATATGCTTCTTTAGAAGAGTTGACCTATGTAATGCCAATCTTTAAGACTTGTTAGCTTGATATATGCATCTTGAGAGTTTGACAAGTTTTGATTATGTTGGGCTTCTTAATTTAGTGGTTTGTTGCCCCGTTGTCAACGATATCAAGTATTGAAATAGGTACGAAAGAGAATACATTATACCATTCAGATGATCAACATCTCTATAAACATAATTAATTTGTGCAAAAGATGTTCTCGATGGATGCTCGATTTTGAAGACCTCTCCATGGATGCCCAATTTTTTCTGGTAAGTAAGCTGTTAGCACCACTGTTTTTCATTTAAGTCCAATTAAAAAATATTACTTTTTAATGAATACTAAATCCACATAAACAGAGAATATTCCTTGAAATATCCAATTGGATTTACTTGAAATTTTTTAAGCCTTTACAAAAAAAATAATTTGGTGTATATGCTGATATTGGTGTTATCAATGAAACTATGTTTCTTTGTGACATTTTGTTAAATATTTGAAATACCTTTTCTATGCTTCCACATATTGCATATATGTCTAGGAAAGCATTTACAAATATAAATACAATATCCAACCAAAAAAATTCTTTCAACTATTCTTCGATGGATGTTCATGCCCTGTTCCAAAGCTCTCATTTTGGCATAGATAGGAAGAATGTCAGAAAATCTTGTCAAATATAGATTTTCAACTATCAATTGCATTTTTCTTAAAAGTTTCTAAAACATTTTCAACAAATTTATTTTGTGTATACCCTTCACTCATGCCATTACAGGAATCCACATTTCTTTCAACCATTCCATCAAAAAAATCTTGTGTATGCTTCCACATCTGGCATACATGTCGACTAGAGAAGTTGCAACTTCAATAACTTAAAATTATTCCCCTTCTTTAATGCTATGATGGATGGCTGTACTCTATACCAAAGCTCTTATTTTAGCACAAGCTAGGAGGATTCTAGAAAAGGTTGTGGAATTTGGTTTTGCACTTGCTAACTACATTTTATTAAAAGTATGTAAAGCCTAATCAATAAATCCATTTTGTGCAAATCCTACAATCATCTTATCCCATGAGAAGACATCTATTTGAAACATTTTGTCAAACTCTTCACATAGCTAGGCTTCCACATTTTTCATACACATTTGCTAGGTTTGTTGCAACTAAAATTTCTAACAAAAAAAAAAATTGGAAGTTGAGACTATGGTGGGCTTTCAAACCCAAAGAATGTACAAATGTTGAGACAAGTGCCTATCAATTTAATAGCGGATGTGAAAACATTAGATATAGAACCTACATGGAGAATTTCAAAGCTGTGTTATAACGACATGAACACACTTAAGGTGTTTTTTTGTCCAACTTGCTAATAATAATTTAAATTCTTTGATTATAGTCCCTCCAGATACAGAAAGATCACAACTAGTGACATCTCATTGCTAAGTCATTGTTGTTTGATTACCATCTTTCATCCATCCAACAAGTTTAGATGTTAAGTATATGTAATTAGATTCAACATCTCCTTAATTTAAGGATGTTATACACATTTCAAAAGCTTTGAATTGACTCTCATGACTACATACAAAAAATCCTTCACTTGTATCTACATGAAATGAAATAAATCTTCTCACCAATCACTATGGACAATAGTGACTACTTGCAATAAGAAAACCCATATGATTGAATGAGAAATTGAGTCAACTCAACTAATATGAATAACTCTTAAAAATTTACCAAGGGAAAAGCTTATTGTCATTTCTACTTATCAACAGATGTTGTCTTTATTTTATTCATAAAATAGAATATATGATTGAGGTAATTTTTTAAGGAAATTTCATTGTCAAATTACTTATTAATAACATTATATCTATAGTGAATTTAATTTCCTTCTGATTAGGGGTTAGTACCATTCTATCTTTATTGTGAATTCTACATGCTTTGATCAGTATTTTGTTTAGTTCCATCCCTATTAGTACTATGAACAATTGACAAGGGAATCACTACAACGGTAAATTTTATAGTAAATTTTGCTGATCAAAGTGATTAATATGAACCAACATCAAAATAGAACATTGTTGACTTAAAATGCAACACATGAATGTTGTCACTTGTGTAAATTTGAGAGATGTTTGAAGAAGTTAGGAGACTTTTGTTATAGATACAACTAAGGCATAAACTCTAATATGCATCCTATATGCAATATTCCAAGTAAGTACAATAAGTTTATCATGTTGAAGCTAGGAATCATTTACACTAGAGAACTTTTCAAGATGTTTTTTGAATGTACACTTGTAATAAAATATGCTCTCTAAAAATTATGTAGCTAGAACTTTTTTCCTCAACTTAAATAAATTTGTGTATTCAAGTATTATAAGTATCAAAGGCTACTATAAATGAAACAACTTTGAGTAGGGGACCAAATTGTACTGTAAAATTAGTAGTATGAAAATCCATAGAGACGCCAACTTTTTAAGACAATATTGATCTCACCTTCAAGAATATTCAAGAATGCCTAACATTTGAGATTATTTAGTTGTAAATTTTATTAAATTCATAGAGAGTGGTCTCAACAAGGTAGCTATTTCAAACATCAATCTAACATAATAGAATTTTTTATGGAATGGATTCCTAACTTCAATGGTGTTAGTTGATAGAAAAAGACATGAAGATATCTTCTTCTTGTTTCCCTTGGGTCAAGACAAGGAATTTTTTGAGGGGAAATAATAGTTGGTGAATCAAATGACACTACTGTCTTGAGATTTTCAAGTAGCTAGTTTTAGTTTAAGTTCATATGAATAATACTATATATTAAAAAATAAAGAAAAAAATATTCTGAGTTTAAACACATTTGTGGGCATATCAACACATGTGCATATATTCATAAAACATTAAATACAAAATTGTGAAATTTTAGATTTGAATGAGTATTTTTAGGTGGATATCATGGATAAAACTGTATCTTCCATGTGCTCGTGTTGGTGGTAGCTTGGGTTCCAAAGGTGGCTCTATTGAACCATAACTTTGACAATAATCTTAGAAAATGCTACCAATGAACAATTTTCAAAGAAAAGACAAACACATTCATTTTTTGATGAATACCTTGAGCATTATGTAGAGATGGTCATGAGTATTATGTAGAGAAGGCATACATTACATTCAAACCATCTCTATTTGTAAATATGAAAGCTTGGTTTTGCTGTAACAGCTCCTACAGACAAGCTGGCATAGCTTGATGGTACAGATTCTTCTATATTTGAAATAGGACAAAAGATTGGAATGTCTGGTCCCAACCATGATTCGAGGGCATCTAGAGGCATTAACTATTGGCAATCAGAATCTATAGGTACAAAAGAATCATCTATAATTATTTCCTTCGCATGATTATTAAGAAAATCATAGGTTCCATTGTATGTGTTTCTTCATTGTCTCTGCACTTTCTTTTTGTATTTCTAATCTTTTTAGCATTTGAATCTAAAATTATTTACTTCGAGGACTTTGTAGTTGAACTACTTGAAGATTTCTTTCTATATTTATGTTTGGTCTTAAGCTCTGAGCTTTCACTATTAATTGATCGGTCATTTTCTAGGTCTGATCCACTTATGTGACTTTGTAAACTCCCTTCACTAAAGAATCTAACAGTGGATGAATAAATGCCATTAGTGTCATCACCAGAACTATCATGATCATAAACCATAGTCCTGCATCTTGATTCAATGGGTTAACAAACCTCTACACCATGAGGGATGTAAGTTTGATATAGGCTCAATGGTTTTAGCAAAGGCCTATAACCTAGAGTGTGTGTTGAACAATTTGAGATAGAGAATCAAGCAAAAAAAAAGTATTTTTTTTTAATGAAAAACTAAACTTAACTTGGAGGAAAAAAAATTGCAATTTCCAAGGCCAAGTTTCCATTGGTCGTCTTTCCAAATACATGCCTTTCAAAATTGTCTTCAGACCTTTCTGATTCAACACTACTGCAGGGAGGTAAGTCAGCTAATGAAATTACGTGATCAAATAAGTCTATGATGTTTTATTTCCTCCATCTAGACTAATGCCCCAAAAGGAATGTGCCCAGAGCTACTTTAGCATGTGTGCTCAGTCTTGAACATCATCTCTGAAGTCACACCTACCCAAATCAAGTACATAATTCTCCACTCATGATATAAGTCTCTTACAAGAACCTTTACAATGCAAAATCACCTACATAAAAATATGTATTTATAGAGCATTTTATAGAAATAATACTAACAAAATGAAGTATCCTAGACCATTGGAAATCATGAAATAGATACACTATGAATGAAATTATCTTCAAAATGCAGGAGATCAAAAAATATTTGGTCCTACATTCACTGCCCAATGTATGATGAGATATATTTTTTAGAATCGCTATGAATAGTCAGAACATTAGTGAGATATATGTAATAAATTTTAGATAAGCCACTATATATCTGGTGCAGAATTGCTATGAGGGTTCCTTAAGGAATATACATTTGGACTATATATGTAGTGCATCATGTTGTTTTATACTACAGTTCAATTTTCAAACTGCACGGGAGTCTACAAAAAAATTGATTAGATCACAACATGGTAGAGTTCACTATATAGTCGTTATGTTCATTTTTTTGAACGTTTTTTCTTCATTTCACCTATTATTATCTACTTTTTCTTTTACATCACATGGATCAGATTTTTCTCTGAATTACAAAAACTAAACTCCTGATTGTGGTTCATTCTTTTTATTTTCACTGTGCTTTCTTTTATCTTTATGATGGATCATGGAATGTGATCTAAAACACTGATGCAAAAATGAAATATGCAATCTAATCCAGAAATACTACAAACAATTTTATGCTACAAACAATTTCATAGACTGTGGAAATCTATTGACATTGATAGAACACCCAAGGCAATAACTTGCTGGCAACTATCTGGTATTTTAAAGTATTGGATCGGTAGACATAACATCTAAACAAAGGTATACATAATAATACAAACTCAGTGTCCTATATACATACAGATAGTAGGGAGAATTGTAGAGATAACAAACTTATTTTTTGTAGCTTGCACTGTCTTGAATCTTTATTATTTAAGACATGAAAAATGTCTTTGTACTCATCAGATAACCATGTAAATCTATTTCTTGTGGTTCCCAATTGTTAGATACCTATATGCCTAAGCTCATAAGTACCGAGCTATTTTAGAAAACTGAAAACTTTGAAAGGGGGAAGCCAATCTTTTGTTGAAAAACCTAAGTATTAAAACTAAACGTATTCCTTCATATAGTTTGAACCTTAGTAGGGGGTAATCAACACTTTTGGAAGTACCGATATGTTCAAAGAAACCTAGTGTTGACCTTAAGCTTTAAAGATCAACAATCTAATTAATTTAACTTTTTGCACTTCTCAATCAAATTTAGGTTTACATGTCAGATAAATGATGTTGCAGATATTTGGTTGAGCCCGTTGAATATTATTATTATATCAAGGTATCTCTTAGTTTTTGCATGGCTAGAACTTTTCTTATTTGTAATGTGAAAATCTTTTCACAGCCTCCTTTAGCATGGCATTGGAAGATTAAGCACTTCTTTATTGATTGTGGTGTCATTGGCTCAATCCCAACTTGTAATCCTATCCATGCCTCTGACGATCTTTTTTGGACTTTTCCTCTGTGTGAATGATTTGATTCTTATAGGCAAGAGAGTTGACATGATTACTGGCATAAGAAGTGAGCTTATAAAGGCTTTGGATTCAAGTGTCGTTTGTTGCAGTATTTTCTTGGCATCCAAGTTTTCTTTGGAATTAAATGATGGGATTCTCCTCTCACAACCTAATTATGCTTCCGATCTGGTAAAAAAGCTAGTGTAGAACATTTGAAAGCACATCCCAAGTTGTGAATTTGATATTCGATACTGATTGTGAAATAAAAGAGAGAATGGTTAGAAAATTCTTCTTGATCAAGCGAGTGAATCCGTACTGGCTGATTATGGCTGCAGAAAAGAGGTTATTTTTTGAGTTTGAAGAAGTGCAGGAAGAGTTGTGAGATGGTAGGATAGAAGCATAAGACCCTTGAAAGTATTATATCTAACAAACAAATTGAATCAGTTTCAAGATAATTTAGAAAAAATCAGACTCAGTGCTCCTTACTCTTAGACATGTTTACACTCTGAACAAAGTATCGATACACCAGACTAAAACAACATACACATCAAACAATAACTATATGGAAAAATATAACAAAATGAAAAAGGAATTTAAATTACTTGTGAAGGCTGCATGATTTGTGTTGATATGTATTGAGTGACAATTAATAACACTGGCAGAACGAGATAAGCCGTGTCTGACTATCCTAGAGGTGGATGCCCATCTTGCCAAACAAAATAGAGCGTAAGCATCAGTCCCATTGTTTTAGTTTTTTTATACGTATGTTTGAAGTGAATGTTTGATTTTAAATATGCATTGACTTAATACACTAATATTTAGAAATGGAACAGAATGAAAAATATTAATACCCTTTAGTATCCATGTGGGTATGGGCTCGACTTGAATGTGGTTTGTCCCAAAACATTTTTCAAATCCATGCTAATAATAACATTTGTGTTAAATTGTAGATGTCTAAATTACACCCAAAATAAATGATACATTATGCTATCTTATATTTATTAACCAAGTTGTATCGGAAAATATTTTTAAATTCTTGCATAAGAAAATTTTGGTGTTCCTTTAACAAGATTCATCTATGTGCCACCCATGATTAGTCCCATGAAATGCAATATTAAGTTTTGATTGTCCTCATTTCTACTAGTGTCTTAACATTCAAATACATTGAATGTTGCATTGATTCACATGTTTGAAAGTTGATATTAAGATTAGCTAGGAATATTAAGAAAAATATTTGGATGAAGATGATTATATGTATGTTTGTATTGAGAAACTATACTCATGATCTAATTTAAAAAATAGGACTTTTTTGGGATATGTAGCACTAAGGGCCATGAATAGGATTTCAAAGTCAAATTCATCATTGAAGCTGATGTTAGGTCCAATTTCACTCATGCAAATCCATATTTGGGAGAGAGTTTCTAAAGCCCAAAGGAAAATGTAGGTATGCTAACTCAAGTCATAGTTCAAGATTTGAAACATATTCTGTGTGTATTTCTTGTTAAATAATTTTCAGTATTTTCAACTTTCTATTCATGTGTATTTTTTTAGCAGTTCATGATAAGTTTTGGCTCTTATTTTCATTAGATGTACATAGACATTGTAAAATGAAGAGCTGCTTAAATTTTTAAACCATTGTTTGAGTTTTCGCTACCCTAGTTTAAATTCTCAAATCTAGGACACCTCATGTAGAGATCTATCGAGGAAATTAAACTAAAACTAGGATAGCTGAGACATCCCATTATTAACATAGGGATAGGTGGGATGTTAAGTAGAATGGTATTAGACACATGTATCTTGAAATTTATCCTAATAGCTAGGAACTAAATATATATGCCTCTTACAAGATGAATTTAGTGAGATTCATGAGTTCATCTTTACAAAATATGTCATTAACAAGGAGAGAAAAGGAAATGAGTTATTTGCAGTATATAAATCACACAAAAATAAGTCCCCCTGGTTTCAATTTTGAATCAAATTGCTTTGAAAGAAACCAAAACCTAACAAACTTATATCCATGGTGGTTGGAATATGTTGGTAATCAAGCTCTATTGTCAAGTACATGCTATATCAGTCCACAACGTCTTACTCCCTCTCCTGGTGTGAGCCTATCTACATCACCTATAAATGAAAACTTAGATACACATTATGTAAAGGAACAAGAGAGAAAATCATAACAAGGATTGTAACCCTTGGAGGTATGGGATACATGACATTCACAAAGTATTGAATGACAATGGAGTAACCATTTAAGTCACAGACACTCCTATCTTTTAAATGCATATTCAAAAATCAATTTAACTAGTTTACTCTAAGGTGCTTTTCCTAAGGCTAAACTAGCATTTCCTTGTTAGAGGACATTTTGGGAATGTTGGGATGAGGAGAGAATGACCCTCCTTGATCTATTGTGCTGGCATCCCCTTCCTACCATAAACATCCATGTCAAAAAATTAAAAAAGGCTGTATGATAAAATACAATGCCCTTATTTGAATTTGTGTAGGTGGAGTAATGATTGGAACGTTTGAGAATGGAGTTTCCATTGATTTTTTTGTTATAAGTATTGGAACTTTGGCATTTTATTACTTAAAAAAATTCCTAGTGAAAAGAAGAATTATCAAATTTCTACAATCTATTTGAAATGTAGTTTTTATTTCTGGATTTGATCTTGTATATATTTTCTTAGCATCAATGTTTCAGATCACACTCCATGATCCATCATCAAGATGAGAGAATGCAAGATGATTGTTTTCAAGTGTTTGGTTGCAAATTGGTAGACGACTAAATAATGCTATGATGTACATTAAAGTGAGTTCTAAAATTAGCATTGAAGCTTTTCCTAGCTTAGAGTTTCTATAATTACAATTCCAATGCATTAGATGAAGATCTTACTAACACATCTTTATCTAAGTAGTTTTTAAAGTCTGTATGAGCATGGAAATGCAAGTGCAGGTGGAATTATTAGAGTCATGGTTACAAAGAATTGCAGTATTTTGTAGAACCCACAAATAATCATAGGTTAATCATAAAAATGAGTAGCTAGATAAAAACATGTAATCAGATTTTCAACATGAATCAGAAAAATGCATAGAATATCACTTCAACTAATGAATAACCAAAAAATCCATTGTGCAAAATGTAGTTTTGTAATGTATTCACAACAAGCTACACAAATTTGTTTCTTCTAAATGATGTACATAGTTTCTAAGGCATGAATTTCATTAAACTACACAGTGCTATTGTTAAGTTTGGACTGTAATGAAATTTATCAATACTTGAAGTTGTGTTGATGATTTGGCCTCCTTATTGGTACCTAGTCAAACAACTTATTGGTGCTTAAGTCATGTGCCATTGAGGGACACTAAAAAAACTCATTCACAACCTTCACCTAATGTAACCTTATCTATTATGAGAAGGATAAAGAATGTGGATGGTGGTTGATGAGGTACTATGAGTGTATCTATAGTTGTGGTAATAGGTGGGACAACTTCTATTGGTGCCTTTGCTTCTTTTTTCTAAAGTGGAAGTGGTGGACACAACATGCAATCTAAGAGTGTTAGTTGGCACTACAAAAACTAATTTCCTATGTTTTTGGTATGCCTAGAAAGATTAATTTACCTCTTTGTGGCATGCTTAAGAATTGGAGGAACATTGAAGGTAGTTGGCATACTACAACACTTGTATATTCTATATGTATAAGGTCTAACCTATGCTGAGTTCTTCTATCGCAATTGTACTACCTTGTAATTTTGTATTAGTTGTTTTAGCCCCTAAACCCTTTACAAAAATTTAACTATAAAATATTCCTTCAAACTATAACAACCTACAAAATGCTCATACCAGTCCAACAACAAAGAAGGAATTCACAAGGGATTGATAGTAGGACAATAGAAAAATAGTAGAAGAAACTTAGACAGAGGCACATCAAGGACTGGATTCTCTTTAAAGCGTCATCAACAACATGCCCTTGATGATATAATTTATTTCAAAGGTTTAACCAACTCATATTTCTCATCTTCAAAGAGAGAAATGAGAGGGAATTGATGGTCTCTTGTGTAGAGTATAATAATTATTTGTAAGACTAGAGACTTAAGGTAGTAAATTTGAATTTATTGCCAATGACTCCCACCTTGATCAAAAACATTCATAGAAAATTTATGAACAAGTCCTTTTCCAAAGTTATCAGAACAACCTTAGTGACATTAAACCAAGTCCCCATTACAAAGATTCTAACTTCACCCCATGTTACAATCATTTTCATTTTTTCTAATTTCGTATGCATGATTACAAAAACTTGGAGCTTCTCAATATTTGAAACTTGTAATATGACTTGAATAAGCTCTTCAAATCCATATTAACTTGATTTAAGATCAAAGTTTAAGGCCTGCAGATCATTACCCATCTAGAAAAAAATACTAAGATTTGGAACTTAGATGTCTCTACATATTTCATCTTGATTATTTAACTATCCAAGTAAATAAGTACACCTTGGAGAACTCATCATCAAGTAGTTGATGATTGCACCATGTTGTAGTGAAAGCTTCAATAAAACTTGTTGCAGGGTGATCCTCTAAATTGATAATCCAATCACAAACATATGCAGGCAGAACATGAAGTATCAATCCATAAACTGCACTGGCAAGAGTAGCCATCTTATCTATATCAAGTAGCCATAATGCCTCCATAGAAAAATATAAAGAACTTGTAGCAATAGACCATTTTTCTATAGATGTAGGGCCATTTTCCTTAATTGTTATTGCATTATATTTCTTTGAGTTAGATGGTCAACTTTTCTTAATTGGTATGTGCTGAAATAAGAAAACTAACAATGTTGAAGTACTTCCTAAATCTTGTGCACATTGTACCATATATTCTCTTTTTGCTGATAATGAAGGTACAACTTGAAGACAAGTTAGTAATAATGACCATGCCAATAGGTATTGTACCTGCATAAATATAATACACATAAGATACATGGACTACAACTCTATTTCTATTCTGAAAACAAAGTAGGAGTCTCAATGTAGATAAAACCATTCTTGTAGTTGAAATTTTAGAATTTGGTAGAAAAATAGTGTGCCATATTACTTGAATAAGCTCAGTAAAATTATTGCCAAGAAGATCAGTCAAAGATGTCGTGAGGACACAAGAAAGCTTCTCCCTAATGGAAAACAATTTATCTAATGATGAATGCATGTGTCTAGTTTGACTAGCCTCTTCATTTTTGATGATTCTTTTCTGTAATCAGGTACTAAGAACTCCTTTTGTCACTGCAAGTGGTTGAATTCAAGCACTTGAAAGAAAAGGATATGCTACAAATTGCAAAGCTAGAATATGATCAACTGAAAAAAGAATCTCATATAAAGAACTTGTTATTCCTTTACTTAGCCCCCACAACTTAGTTGCATGCACTGCTTCTTCCTTTGCTCAAGATGGAGCATAAACCACAACATTGGCTACACATTCCCAAAAAAGAGCATTACATTTATGTGATTGTTAGAAACAATAGTCTACCATGATAATTGAAGTGGGTGGGGATGGGGTGAATCAGTTATCCAATAATTAAAACATTTATCTTCATTAAGAAAACCTAACCATTCAACCAAAATAAACAAAAAATATAAAAAAATGCTCATAGAAAATTTACACCAGATATGTTAACTAAGGAAACCCTTAATCAAAGGGAAAACCCTGGTGGGAATGATTGCCACAAGATGATGTACTAATATAAATATTCTTTGTTAGAGGATAGACCCTGTTAGGAGTTTGTTACAATATTTAGTACAATGAGTCCCTATTAGGAAACTTTGAATCCCTATTAGGAGATTCCAACCCTATTAGGAGTTGCGCCAACCCTATTAGGAGTTTTGGTATAACTTATACAAGAAGAGCCCACTGCCCAAACATGTAATTTCAACTACAAGAAGAGCTCACTATTCAAACAAGTAATCTACTATTATTTTCCTCTTTCCTCTATCCTATCAACTAGATCAATCAATGATAGACCTTGTAGACCAGGTTGTGAACCTTGGATCCAAATACCAAACCTTGGATCACTTAGCAAAACCTTGGCAATGAAGTTTCCTTCACTTCTGCATTATTTTGCTCAACTTTGCATTTTGCACTCTACTACTTATCATCAATCATTCAATCATTTCCTCACCTTCCATTCACATACCATGATAAAGGAAAATGTCCTTCCTTTATACCAAGTCTATAGAACAATTACATGAGTCAGATGTTAGAACTTCTCAATTAATTATTATAGGACCTCACTTAGAACATGTTACACTTAGCGATAACCTTAATCTTCCATCTTGCAACTTGAATAACTTTTCGTACACACAATGTCATGATGAGAAAGCTTAGCCACATCATCCTTAACATTCCTTATTCATGTCCTCAGCCTCAATCCTCAAGATATCAACTTTGTTAAGAGATATAACAAGTTTACCAGAACATGCCTTTGTAAACTCTATCTCAGAATAGACATCACTGAAACTTACATAACTTCTTTGAGACTTGTCCTTTCTACTTTTGACATTAACTATATATATTAGATACTTAGAAGTATCTCTCATAACCTCGGTTGGTTATCATGCTCAACTAGTCATCCATACCAACTTGATCTTTCTACTATTCTTTTGTCAAATACCACAAAAGACATCAAATATGCTATGTTGACATCAATGACAAATTCAGTCATGAATGTAACATATCATCATATCATCAGCATTTATGCTTCCAATCAATCTTCCAACAATCATCCCAATCATCCAATAATCTCCCCCTTTGGCATTGATGGCAACATAGATAAAAAACATCTAGTTCCAAGAATACCAACAAAAAGATTGTCAGCCTTTAAATCCTCTTCATCAATCATTCTCCCCCATTGATATACCATAATATGCTCTATACTAAACTATCAGTCCACATACTACCAAACTTATTTACTTAGTATAATGTTTTTCATGCAATACTTCTCCTCCATTGACATCAATTTCAAAGGTTTTTGCAACCCACATCTCTATATCAAACTTTGCAACAATTGATACTTACTAGCTTGAGTATCAAAAGACACTATTCAAAACAACATCAACAAGAGTCCTAGATGATTCTATCTATCATAGATACTCCCCATATAGGAAGCATCAACATCCAATCTAGACAAATAATGGTGCTTTATTACCCTGGACTGATGCACTCTTGCATCTTCTACTCTGATGTAGGAGGGGCATAACCCCAAGCATACCTTGCAAAAGCTCAAAAGTCTCTTTGGGAAGAAGCTTAGTGAATATATCTACAATCTTCTCTTTAGTGCTCATATACTCCAATTTGATTTCCTTTTCAACAACTTTTTCTCTCAATATATGATACTTAATAGAAATGTACTTAGTCCTTGAATGCAATACTGGATTCTTAGACATATTTACCATGCTTGTGTTGTCACAATGTATAATGATAGGTTCACTGATTTCTATCCTTATATCCTTCAACATTTACTTCATCTAAATAACTTGATTGCAATTATTTTTTGCTATGACATACTCTGCTTTTTCTATACTTTGAGATGTACAATCCTGCTTCTTGCTTAACGAAGAAACCAATCTTCTTCCAAGAAAGAAAGCTCCTCCACTAGTGCTTTTTCTATCATCCATACTACCTATCCAATTTGCATCAGTATAAGCACTTAGAATGAAATCATTAGATATTTCATATCACACTCCAAATTTTGAAGTTACTTTCAGATATCTAAATATCCTTTTTATTGCTGCACAATGTGCTTCTTTGGGATCAGCTTGGAATCTTGCAACGATTCCAACTACATTTGCTATATTAAGCCTTGTGTGAGTTAGATATTGCAATCCTCCAATCATAGATCTGTACTTCTTTTTCTCAACAATAGGTCTCTCATCCTTTGTAGATAGCTTGTGTCTAGTTACGATAGGTGTTCCAATGGGTTTACATGCTTCCAAACTAATTTTTTTTAGTAAATCCTTCAAGTACTTAGTCTGAGAAACAAAGATTCCTTATTTATTCTATATAATTTGCAATCCTAGGAAATATTTCATCTCTCCTATCATACTCATTTCAAATTCTTTCTTCATTTCTTTAGCAAACTTCTCACTTTCTTCATAATTTTCTCCAAATATGATATCATCAAAAAATATTACCAAAACCATCAAACCATCATTAGTTTCTTTCCAATACAGATTACTATTTGCCATACATTTTCTATATCCAAGCTTTGTCAAATGCTTGTCTAGCCTCACATACTAGGTTTTAGGTGTTTGCTTTAATCCATACAACGCTTTCCTTAGTCTACATACTATGCCCTTGTCATCTATCAAAGGACATCCTTTAGGATTCTCAATATATACCTCTTCTTCAAGTTCTCCATTCAAAAATGCTGATTTGACATCCATCTAATATACTTTGAATTTCTTCTGTGCTGCATAGGCTAAGAATAATCTTACTACTTCTATTCTAGCCATTGGAGCATAAGTCTCCTCATAATCTATTCCTTCTTGCTATGAGTAACCTTTACATACCAATCTTTCTTTGTTTCTTACAACTTCTCCCTGCTCATTCATCTTGTTCCTGAATGCCCATTTAGTTCTTATCACATTCTTGTCTGCTGGTCTAGGGACCAATTCCCATGTCTCATTCTTTTCTATCTAATCCAATTCCTCTTTCATAGCTTGTTTCTAGTAATCATCATTACATGCTTCATCTACATTCTTAGGCTTAACTTGAGATATCAAGCATAGTTTTTCATTAACTCTCCTTCTTATCATCACACCTTTGTTTTTGCTTCCGATGATCTATTTGGATGGGTGATTCTTTATAATATTCTTTCTTTAAGTAGGAGTTGCTATCTCAACTCTTGGCTCATTTCAAGTTTCTGAGCTTTATTTCTACTTTAACTCTTCTTCATTCTACAAATTATTGTTACTCTCAAGAAATACTTCATCACCCCTTGGCTTAGTAACAACATCATCATTTGAATTGTAATCAACTATTCTCTCATGCGTTATGAATTTCTCATCCATTCTCACATTTGCACTTTCTGTAATAGTCTTAGGTCTTTGATTATAACATCTATAAGCCTTGCTTTTCAATGAATAACCAAGAAACATACATTCATCAGTTTTAGCATCAAACTTACCAATATCATCATCTCTTTTTATGTAACATTTCCAAATATTCTAAAATATTTAATTGTAGGTACCACAGTTCATAAGGTGTAATGCCCCACCTGGAGATCCTTGGACCAAGGATGAAATACAAGTCAAGATATTTTTTTTAAACAAGTGTAAGTGCACAAGACAACAACATACATAGATCACAAATATCACAGTGAAAGACTTAACCGCCATCTTGACAATAAACTAATCTCCTAATGCCACTACCAAAACTAACACAACACAAACAAGAACAAAAACATGAAAATGACAACTAGCACTAAGAATCTCAAAACTGCCTAACCAAGGTAATTTAAGGCAACCCAAAGGGTACTAGAAACTCTAAAAATCAAACCCTAAAAGCTAAGGGAGACACCCCCTATTTTCCACATGAGAACATTCTCGGCTAGAATTCTATGCAAAGAAATGCATCATGTCATGCAAAGAAGTACATTTTCATGCGAAGATGTGCACAATGACATGAGCACATATTTGACTATACAACCAAAACCCCATAAAATTGATGTAGGGTTTTGCATGAGGAAGTGCCCAACCACATGAAGAAAACCACTACACCATGCAAAGACTTGCATCCTCACACGAGAAAGTGCAATCTCGTGCAAGATCTTGAGTTAGCACACAAACACAAAAAAATCAGGAAAAAACTAAGAAATCTAAGTAACATAGTTCCTCCACACTAGGGAGTACTAGATCCACATTTCAAGGAAAGAACACTTCAACCAAACTAAAAGATGGAAAGTTGGAAATAACATCTAACCATCTAGCCCAATAGTGAAGGAAAGGAATAGAAGAGAAACATCATAGAGTACTGAAAGCAACATCACAGTGAGCAGTACAAACAAACTAAATATGTAGTTTCTGCTAATTGTCAATGACATCATAAGACCATCATGGGCCCTAGCCATCCCCCATGTGTAATATCCCAAGCCACCAATTAGATCATCGGTACTATCGTAATAGAGATGTCACTACTAAAACATGCTACAAAAAAAGCATAAGGAAATCTAACATGCTAGAAGTAAAGCATAAGATAGTCCTACAAGTAGATAACATCACCTATCACATGCTAAACATCAAAATAAGGAAACACACCAAATCTAACATCATCTAAACATGCTATACAAGAATCCCAATGAAATCATAAATCATTAGAAAGCATACTCCAAAACCCAAAGTACCGAGTGAAAACATCCAATAATGGTTGCACTAGAACAATTGACCATCTCTGTACATCAGTCCCTAGTAATGGTATAGGTAGCTACATCTCCCAACCACATGGAACCCATAGGTCCACACCCACTGTTTTGATGGAGATAATGATTAAACTACAAACACACACATGTTAGACAGTATGATGACTGAAACCAAGATAAAGACAATGCATAAACTACAGGTCTTGGTCAAACACTCAATGGGTTGCTAAGTAGGGGCTAACATCATGGAGAGTCTCTTGGCATCGAAAAGCCCAAGATAATATTGGAAGCTAAACTCCCCAATAGGAAACTCACACTCTGGGTGGAAGCTCTCTCCAATGGAAGGTGCACAAACCCAAACTTTTAATTATCTTATATTTTATTACCACCCAATTTTTTATTTAGTTATCACTTATATAAAACTTTCTTTGCCAACTAGGAAATGGTCACCAGGCTATGAGATAGAAGCCCCTCCATATGCTACCCTAGCCTACCCATGCTAATCCAATGATGAGTGCCCATAGGCATACAAATTCCCAACCCAACCCTAATGAAGTACCATAGAATATCAAGACTCACAAGTCACTCAATAAATATACATGCATGTACTAGTGTGTGGCACACCACCATCATGAAGATCATAACAAAAGGACTGGATGAGAAAATAATATAGGTCACTTGATTGAAAACAGGATTAGGAGGATGGACATATCATGTATCCCAATGCAACATAAAAGGTGCAATAATGGTCTGATTGACATCCAAATAGATCATCTAGGTCCATGACCCAAATTATGCTAAGAAAACTTGAGAAAATAGGGCAGCACACAAAATGAGCTAATAACCCTAAAAATTGGAATTTTTTTGAAATTAAAACTCATTTGGCCTTTGGTTACAAAACCCCCAAGAATTCAATAATATTTGGGTTTAGACATCATATGAAAAAATGGCCAGCGTAATGGCTCAAGACTTGAAACCCCCATCCCAAAAACAAGGAAAACATTCATGCCCAGCCAATTGGGTAGAACCAGCAAACAAAAATGTAGGGGAACACTAGTTCTCAACCTCCTAACATACTACTACAAGAAATGAAAGCTAAAATGGAGCAAAAACAATAAAATAGGAAGGCCCTACTTGATAGCAAAAGGGGCAAGAATTGAAACTTGCAATATAAAATAAATATCTCACCAAAACAGCTAAAAGTGATCACAAAGCAAGAACTCCTTGAGTTGGATCCAACAAGACTGACCTCATGAAAAACCCACGCTCACAGCTCCTAGAATGAATAGAATTTGAATCCTTTAGAAGATGATTCTCAAAAGAGCTCTCAAATATTCTAATTTAGAAGGTGAGAAGTGAATAAAAGAACTCCCTTTTTCAATACTTATTCACTTTTTGAGTGAATAGTTGATTAGGGCACATAGCTAGTTAGGCTAGCTAGACTCCAAATCAACCCAAACGGAAATAGGTTATTGCTCACAATGAGAATTCACCTAATGCAAAGCTGCCAAAAATTAAATCTAAAAAGATTTGAAGTCTGAAATCCCAAAATTATAGAAAATCACTAAACAACCTATGTGACAATGCAAACCTCAAAATGCATAAACACAGTCACTGGTCTAATCACATAATGCAGATGAGTTCAAATTTACTAACCACCGAAAGGTTTTAATTTAAATAATTAAAATAAGGGTACATCAACCATACAGGGACGACATTGGTAAAATATGAATAACTAAATCATTAACTCCATATGCCACTGCCAGGGATATAAATCCTACACACTAAAACACATGATCAAGTGCAATTGCATATAATGTAATAGCCGAAGCAATTAATGCATTAAATAACTAATTAATCCATTTACATCACTTGTGTTTGCATAAAGCATAAAGAACAAGAATGAAGTAAATCACCATAGCATAAAATTCATCTCATAACATAATCAAAGAATATGTCCCAATAAACCACATAATCAGTTATCCTCATAGATCTACTATCATCTCAAAATGACATCAACATGCAAAAATGATAAAATGAACATCATAGAAACAAGAGTCTATGGTACTGAATCAAAGTATAACATTTGACCATCAGGTCATCTCAAAGTACATATAATAAAAGTATCAAGTATCTCTCAAATCAAAATGGACAAGGTACAAACTGCAAACATGAAAGACACTACATCCCCCCCCCCCCCCCCCCCCCCCCCCGCCAGTACAGGCTTACTCCTGGAAGCCAACAAAACATAGGGGTACAATCCCCTTAGTTTTGTATCATCCTCCCAAGTCGTAGAGTTCTCATCACTTGGGTCCCATTGGACCCTTACCTACTCTATGTCTTGACCTTGCAAGGTTAGCATCCGGTGCTGTAGGATAAGAATGGGCTCTAAAGTAAGCCATCTATCTGCTACCTGCAAAGCATCCCAATCAAGAACATGGGTCACATCTAAAATATACTACCTTAAAATAGAAACATGAAAAGCATCATGGATGCGCAATAGGCTAGGTGGTAATGCTAGTCAATAAGAAATTACATGACCAATCCTCTTGAGGATCTTGTTAGGACTCAAAATCAAAGCCTTGATTTTGAGTATCATTGAAAAAAAGCCCTATAAACACTTTTTGATGTATGTGTACTCGACTGTACTTGTGAGGCCTAATAGGTGTTTAATGGTTTTAACACCTTGCATTCAATGCATCTATGTGTTCCATGATGATAAATTTCCATTCTGAGCCATTTCATGAAGTCCTATTTTGAGCAATTTCCATATCTACATTTTTGCCTAAGTGTCAAACAGTGATAGGACGCTGTGTTTGTAATTGAATATCTTTCACCTAGTAATGTTTCATGACTCACTACTTTGGGAGTGTTTAGTGTCTATACCTAAGAGCCTATGTTTTAGATTTAGAGTCATTTTGAATTTGTTTAACTAGGTTTTGAATTCCTCAAAGTTGGTTATTTATTGTTGTCATGTTGATGTAAATTGTTCATAATTCTGGGAAGCCCTGTTCGACTTGTTATAATTTTGACCTAGTTGATTGAATTGAGAAAATTCCTTTTGTGTTGCATTTTAGAGGTCATAGATCACTATGTTTCAATTTTGAGCTTATGACAAATCCATTTGATCAATTTTCAAATGTGATTCCAAATGCAATTTCTAACTTTTACTGGTGTCAAGTAAAGTAGATTGACCAATACCCCTATTCGTGATGTCATAACTTGAGATCCATGATAGATAAGATTGAATGGATTGTACCACTATGTTCTACTCTAAAAATACTTAGTGTGCCAATTTTTAAATTTTGACGAATTAGTTTGCACACTTTCCCAGGTCCATTCCATTTGCAAAAACTGCTTTTTTGTCAAGTGTTTCTAGTCTTCAAATTTGAGTAGCCTACTTTGACCGCCTGCCAAATTTGCCCAATTATTCATCATGAGTCCAAATCACAGATTCATATTGTCCTCATGATAGTAACTAATTCCCCAGTTTCCATGTGCCCAAGTGTTAGTTTGCCTAGTTTTCAAAGTCAAATCTGAACACAAATTATGTTTTTCTGAGATGTTTTCTTCCAGGTAGTTTTGAGAGGGAAACTTCAACAGTTAATATCTTTTGATCCCAAATTTTTCATGAGATGATATTCAATAGGGTAGGAGATTGTTGAACAAAGAATTAGTGTGTTTGATTTCAGAGCTTGGTCAGAGGTTCAGATAAGTTTTTAAAGCTAGTCAAAGCACGTCTTGACACAAAGTCAACAAGTTGAAATAAAGTGATAAAATGAGTTTTAATTGGTAGTTCAATGATGGTTTCTAATTTGGATATGTATCAAATTTTTAGTTGATCAATTTTCCAATTTAGTTGTTTGAAAATGAATTTTTTTTAGCCGGACCCACTTGGGGCCCGACTAATATCAACAAATTGATTAGGTGTTAGTTTTAAAAGCAATGTCATCATGATTTTAATCATTATAATTTCTTGGCGTGCTTACTCACACATGAGATCAATTGGATATATATAAGGCTTTGCATATAATGAATAAAATGGTATTAATTGGTATCACTACAGGCATAATCTTCAACTGCAACCATTCAATATGAACTACTTTTACGACAATCATTTGTTTAATCTCATGAATAGGCATAGTAGCCTCTACTTCCTAAAATGAAGAAGATTTTACTGATTCAAATCCTTCTATTAATTCTTCTATAGCAATTACCACTTCATCCACTAATTGACAAGGTTTTAAATTAGATTATTGTAACAACTCTTGCCCGATCACAACAGCTTTAGTACCCTCTTCTTCCTCCACTATAGAAGGCTGCAATTCGAATCTAGGTTGTTCTTCTTAGGGATTATAGATTGGAAAAGATTTTTGTTCATCTTCATGCAAATTAGGCATTATTTTTTTCTCTGAGTATTTGGGTTCATCCAAATAGCAGAACATATCACACAAAATGAAAAGGCACCTTATATTCAAAAAGCTACATGTTTGTAGACTGAGTATGAGATATCGATGACAAAATACAAAAAAAAAGATGCAGATGAAGTTGTTGCACAAGAGGAGTTTGAGAAGTCCAAGTCAAAGATAAATGATGATGAAGATGAAGAAAAAGGTATCTGCAGCCGTAGAGACCAAGAATAAGAAAGTAGTAGAGAAAAATAATTCTCTTAGTGTGAAAGAGACAAATTCAAAGAAGAAGTCGGTAAAGGCCAAGAAGGACTCAAATCAACCTAAGAGGGCTTCAACTACTTTTTTTTTGTCTTCTTAGAGGAATTTTGAAAAAACCTTTAAAGCAGAGAATTTGAATGTAAAAGGAGTAACAACAATTGGTAAAGCATGTGGTGAAAAATAGAATGAAATGTTTGAAAGGAAGAAGACCATGCCATAACATTCCAGAGAAGTGAAGAGAAGGAAAGTGGCTGAAATAGAGAAAAAAGTAGCTAAAGCAAAGATGGAATCCAAGGAGCAAGAAGAGGCGACATTAGCTAGGAGAGTCCAAAGGCAAGGTAAAGAGAACCGCCAAAGTTTGAAATCAAGCAAGAACAACATTAATGGTTAGTGGTAGGAAGGATGCCCATAGGGTGAAGCCACAACATGACAGGAACCCGCAAGTCAAAGGCAAGGATGCCTTTTTGAAGGCATGATACAGAGGAGTAGACCTGTGTTTGAAGAGGACTCAAGATCTACACATGAGGGAGAGAGAAACCCATATTTTGAAGCATTTACGACAATTGAAAATCAACATCTCACACTAAGAAAAAGACATCTCACAACATTTGAAGGCAAGGCCATCACAAAAATAGGGTTTATGCTAGAGGAAAAGGAAAACAATGCAAAACAATTATCGCACATCGCCTAGATCGTGGGATTTAATAATCTTTAAATACCACAATACACAATATGCAAGTGTCCAAAAGATTGCAGCCTTTTATAAGGCAAGCTATGCATCGTGGGGCATTTGGACATAGGCCAACTGGAGGAAACCAAGTAATAAATTTTGAATATACAGGAAAATCAAGGAGATGATGTGGAGTTGGAGGTTCCAGATGATGGCACATGGAGGATCTAATGGTAGTTGCTATGTTTCCAAGCAAAGTTACTCACCAAATAAGCATACCGACATAGCGACCAGCCTGGTGGTGATGACATGGCATTGGTGTATAGATGAGTTCACCAAAAAATGTGCTAGAATCTGGTGGTCACCATGTAACCAGTAGGAAATGGGAGGATTTTCTGGCAAGTGAAATGGCAACCTGCCGAAAAATCCAAAAAATTGGCAAGTACGTGTGGAGCCCACCCAAGATTGTTGGCCAATTATTGATTGACATGTGGCATTTCTTGGGTGGTGATGGGAGTTATAAGGAATTTTTTTAAAATAATATTTTCTCAAATTGAACATGAGATTTGAAAAATTATGTTTTAAAAAAATGAATGTGCTATAGTTTATTCTATACATATTTTAATTTTTTTCAATTTTTGGCATTTGAACTATGAAACATATAGTTGGAACCTGAATTTTCAAATGCCTACCAAGGGAGTATTTTTCACCCAAAGAAACTAGGAAGAGATGAGCTATCCATTTCTAAGGTTAGATTTTGTATAGGTGCTCACTAGTACGAGTTATAAGTAGATTTGTAATTTTTAGGGCATTCTCAGTAGAATGGGCAAATTTCACCATTAAGCATCAAGGGTAGTTAGGAGGTAGATATAAGAGCTTGTTGAATGTTGAGTATGGAGAAAATTATTTTGAAAAGTTTATCTTGCCTATTGAGGTCATTTAACTGAGTTCTGTTTTTGCCTTTAGTTTCATAATCTAACATCAAAATAAGTTATCTTTCCAATCAAATATTTGAATCACTTTATGCTTTTGGGAGGAAAAATGGTTAAAGATTTGATTTACCAGTTACAAAGAGAGACTAGAGAGATTATATTAGCTTCTTGAGGAGGTTTTTCAAGTGGACACATGTCAGATACAAAAAAAATCTGAGAATTAACTCTCCTCTATATCTTCCTTTCGTTCATTCTTTATTTTGGTTGTTAGTTTTCTTTGTGATATTGGTAGGGTTCCAATGTTCTACTATGAGACCAAGTTGTTGTTGGTTTTACTTCCTGACTAATTGAGTAGAGCTCTAGTAGTGAAGGCCACACATCCACTGTTGTGTAGATCTCATTTCATTTTATGTCTTGTTTTTCTGAGATAAATGGAAATTGATGAAAAATTATGTGACTTATCTTGAATTTCATTTAGTGTTACTAGTTAAATCTATTTGGTCTTCCCAAGGATAAATACAAAAGGGGATTTATAATGAACTATATGGGTTTTCTTATTCTATCTCTTGATTCTTCATATGCTATTGACTTTGTAATTGAATGAATAAGGTTTATTCAATTTAAGGTAGCTTGGATGAGTTGTATATTAGATTTGTTATTGATTTTAAATCAAGGAGTTAAGTAAATGCTTAAATATTCTAATAGCATTTTTGGGTGTATGGAGGGGATATTTCATAAGAATGGAATTCAGAGATTTCAATTGACAAACTTAATTGTAAGGCAATCAATTTAGGTCATCTTGTTGGTAGTGACTCTATGTTGCAATGGATAAGGCACTGATCACTAAATCAAATGCAAGATGATATGAAGGTCATTTGTACAAATCATTATAATCAAATAAATTTAGTATTTCATGTTTTGTAGTGGGCTAAAAGGAATTAACCCTCACTTAGCTTATGGACTCATAGGTTATGATTTGTAGCTATCTCATTCCTATGTTATTGCATAAGTATCAGAAGACAAAAGGGTTTCATCTGCTGTTATTAAATTTAGATTATATATTTAATTGCTCTAGTACCATATATTAGAACCTCAAGGTTAACCTGCCTAGGTTTTGCAGAGCTTGAAATGAAGGAGTTATGCCTTATGGTTGGCCCAAGATTGTAGTCGAATGCATCCATCATAAGAATTTGCTAGCCTTAGATGTATTGGTTTGGTTTCTTGGTTAATTTCAAAACTATTAAATCAGTAGCCAAAAAATCTCAAAAGGTCCAACAAAATGTGGTGCCAACTTAGAGACTTTCCCATAATGGATGGGGCTCTTCCTTGGACACACTCTTAAAAACACCCTGTCACCAATAGAAAAGTGATGATCCAACCTATGGGCATCTGCATACTTCTTCTACCTATCCCGAGCAGTAACCAAATGCTCCCTAATGCAAACAACCTACTACTCCATATCCTAAAGCATCTCTGGACCCAAAAGAACTTGGTCCTCTAAATGATCCCAACTCAAAGGGGTATGGCATGGTCTATTGTACAAGGCTTGAAAAGGTGACATACCAAGAGAACTATGATACCCCCTATTGTATGCAAACTCAACAAGGTACAAATAGTCCTCTCGCTTCACCTGCCTATTCATAACATACATGTGAAGCATATCTTCTAGAACCTAATTCAATCTCTCAACCTAACCATCAATCTCTGGGTGATACACCAAACTAAAATTGAGTTGCATGCCCAAAGCATGTTAGAGAGACTTCCACAGAGAAAAAGTAAACACTAGATCTCTATCTAAAATAATCTAATGAGGGATCCCATGCAAATGAACAATATCCTCCAAGAAAACATGCAGTATAGAAGAAGTTGTGTAGGATACTCTCATGGGTGAAAAATGTGCTACCTTGGACAACTTCTCCACTATCACCATGATACAATCATGTCTTTGTGATGACATAGGCAATCCTATGATAAAATCAATAGATATCATATCACTCTTCCACTCCAAAATGGTATGTGGCTACAAAAGACCTGTCAGATGCTAATGCTATGCCTTCACTCTCTGGCACTCAAGACATCAAGCAACAAAATTAGCAACATCATAGCTCATCCCTACCTAAGAGTATAGCTATTTGAGATCATTTTGCATCTTCTTGACTTCGAGATGTGTAGAATATGATGCACAATGCACTTTCAACAAAACCAAGGTACAAAGATCACCTAACATGGGTACATAGATAAGAAGTGATACCTCATGTTGGCTTCTACTCAAGGAATTCATGATGTTCAAATTATCCTTCCCTTTAATTTAATGAACATCAAAGTCATACTCGCACAAGAACTCCATCCAATGATGTTGTCATGCATTCATATTTGGCTAAGTAAAGATATACTATAAGCTCCTATGATCACTGTGCAACTCAAACCTGTGTCCCAAAAGAAAATGCCTCTAATGGACAAGGACATGCACTACAACCATGAGTACCAAATCATGAGTAGGGTAGTTAAGCTCATGGTCCTTGAGTTTCCTAGACTCATATGCAATTACATGACCATCTTGCATCAACACCACACCCATGCCTTCCAACGAAGTGTTTGTGCAAACCATTAAATCACCTATAGGATTATGCACTACAAGGATTGGTGCATTGGTCAAACACTCCTTAAGAGCATTAAATGCTGCCTTAGACTAGTTTGACCAAACATACTTCTTCCCTTTTTACTGAAGAGAAGTGATGGGATGAGCTATTCATGATAAATCCTTCACAAAGTGATGGTAGTAACCCACCAATCCTATGAAACTATAAACTTTTGAGAAATTAGTGGGTACTAGCCAATCCATGATAGCACGAATCTTCTCTAGATCTACTATAATTCCATCACTTGTAATGATGTGTCCCAAATACTTCACCTCAGATTGCAAGAACCCACATTTACTCAAGTTTCCATACAAATGATGGTCTCTTAAGCACTTTAATAACTAATGTAAATGGACTTCATGCTCCACCATAGTCTTTGAATAGATCAATATGTCATCTAGGAATACAATGACACACTAATCAAGGTAAGTGTGAAATACACCATTCATCAAACTCATAAACATTGATGGTGCATTGGTTAACCCAAAGGGTACAATCACGAACTCATGATTCCCATACCATGTATGAAAAATTGTTCGATGAATATTAGCCTCTTGGATATGAAGCTAATGGTATCATGATTTAAGATCAATCTTTAAGAACACTCATGCTCCCTTCATCTGATTTAACAAGTCATCTATCCTTGGCAAAGGATAACAGTTCTTCACTATCACCTTATTCAACTATCAGTAGTCAATGCACAAATACAAAGAACCATCTTTCTTATTCATGAAGATGATTGGTACACCCCTTGGGGTACACTAGGATGAATATGGCCCTTGGCCAAAAATTCCTCCAACTACAATCTGAGCTCACTCAACTCTTGAGTAGTCATGCATTAAGGAGCTCATAAAATTGGCTCCACTCCTAGTACAAGATCAATTCAAAAATCAATGTCACACTATAGTGGCATACCTAGAATCTCATTAGGAAACACATCTACATACTCACAAAGGAGTGGGTGATCATCAAGTGTCACTATATGACTCTTAGATTCTCAAGATCACTGAAAGATACAATAAACTATTGGTAACCCTTATGTACTTTTTGCTTTAGCTGATTAGCTGAGATCAATCAAAGTGAAATTGGTCTCAAAACTCCCAAAAGTTTCACTTGCCCACCTATGTCACCAACACATTGTACCATCTTACGATGATAATCAATATTCACCTGATGGGTGACTAACCAATCCATGCCCAACACAATGTCATACAATCCTAGAGGTAGAATGCTTAGATCCATTATGGTGGTGAAGGTTCCCATATTCAAAACACAACTCCTAACCAATGAGTCAACAACCACTTTGGAACCCATGGCTAACTCAACCTATCACCTATTGACCTAATGCACTACCACTAGCCCACATCGTTGAATAAGAGATGGTGATATTAAAGAATTAGAAGCACCAGAGTCAAATAATATTGAAGAGGAAATACCATGAAATGTACCTATATCCTTGACTACTGAACCCTAATGATCAACTTGATGGTTGTCAACTGCTACAAAGACTCTATGATGCTAACCCACATCTCCTATAATAAGCTCAGATCTCACTACACCCTTACTGGGTCCTGAAGATAGTTTGATTGAACAATCAAAATATTTATGGCCAAGTTGACCACAAGAGTAAAAGTTCCTTATAAAGTTGGAAACTATCCCACGATCACCTTGGGCAACACTAGGATAAGGTGCACTACCCCTGCTAGAATTCTGCTGAGCACCCTAAGGGGGACAATCCTGTTGAGATTTTTGTCCTCAGTTCTAGTTATTTCCTTTCTTTCCTAAGGTACTAGAATCCTATCTCCCTTTAGGCCATTTTACCCTTGATCCAAAATGATAACTACGACCTTGAGAGGGTTCAGATTAGGCTTGGCCCTTCCCTAAGGACTAGGAATATTGTGCATTCTATCTTGAATTTGAAGTACTTTGGTTCTGAGAACAAGATCTGCTACTGAAACCTCTAGCCAAATTTTCCTCTACAATACATGTCTTCTCAACAACGAGAACAAGAGTTCTAGGTTGATGCATATGAACTTCTCCAATGAGGGCATCCTTAAGGCCTTGGATGAAATGATGAGCCAAGAGTAAATCATCATTGTTGTAACAAGAACATTGCCTAAGCTCAAAGAATCATATTTTGTACTAATCCACTATCATGTTTCCTTGGTGGATTATATCAAACTCATCAGCACGGGCCTCTTTGAATTGAGGAGAGAAAAATTTCTCTTGGAACCTCTCCTCAAAGATCTCCTAGGTGAGATAAAAAATACTAATCTGAATCTTCTAACTCTCAATTTTCCACCAAATGGATGCGTGGTCTCTGACCTACATAATTGCAAAATGGGCCCTCATGTTGGCTGAATATGGATACATGGTGAAGCAATGCTCCATGTCTAACAACCAAGTCTCAACCTTGAGGCCACTTCCCTTGCCATCATACAATGGTGGTTTGAATTACTCAAGGGGCTTCATGATATCCAACTTGATGGAATCCTCACTATTGTAGTCCCTACCACCTCAATGGTGCCCTCTTCCACCTGGTGGAGTATAGAAATTCTCACATTCATGTTCTTCCTCTCTATGCTTTGAATGATGGGAATCTCCATGATGAGATCGCTCTTCATGATTATGCTCATGTTGGTGTTCCTCTAAATGAGGGCCCAACTAAGCAAGAATCTCTTGGAGTAATGGCATCAATGCTCCAATGATAGCTTGATTAACATTACCCTATTTCCCTTCTCCTTCCTGCCATCCCTCTCCATAGTGTTTTGCTTCATGATTACTGCTATGGGTACCACCATAGCCACTAGGTCTATGTGCAGGAGGCATCATTGTGGGAACAACAAGATAATGTCTGAACAATTGGATCACAAGCATAAGAGTCAAACCATAAACTAACAAGCTATCAAATAACAACCATAATATAATAATACAGAATGGAAAACTAAACCATAGTGGTAGCATAACATAGAGATCCCAATGTTGCAACATGGGCTCTGATACTAGATGTAATGCCACACCTAGAGATCCTTGGAATAAGGATGAAATACAAGCCAAGATATTTTTTAAATAAGTGTAAGTGTGCAAGAAAAAAACATACATAGATCACAAAGATCACAATGAAAGACTTAACCACCATCCCGACAACCAACCGATCTCCTGACACCACTACCAAAACTGATGCAACAAAAACAATAATGAAAACTTGAAAATGACAACTAACACTATGAATCTCGAAACTTCCCAACCAAGGTAATTTAAAGAAAACCAAAGGGTACTAGAAAATCCAAAAATTGAACCCCAAAAAATGATGGAGACACCCCCTATTTTTCGTGTGAGAATATTCTCTACTAGAATTCTGCACAAAGAAGTGCATCATGTTGTGCAAAGAAGTACATTCTCATGTGAAGATTTTCATGATGAAAAAAGCACATGTTTTGACACAAGGAAGTGTCCAACCACACAAAGAAACCCACTACACCATGCAAAGACTTGCATCCTTGTGCAAGAAAGTACAATCTTGCGTGAGATCTTGAGTCAGTATGCAAACACAAAAAAATTAGGAAAAAGCTAAGAAATCTAAGTAAAAAAGTTCCTCCACATTAGGGAGTACCAAATCCAAATTTCAAGGCAAGAAAACTTGAACCAAACTAAAATATGGAAAGCTAGAAATAACATCTAACCATCTAGCCCATCAATATAGGAAAGGAACAGAAGGGAAACATCATAGAGTACTAAAAGAAACATCAAAGTGAGTAGTACAAAAAAACTAAATACATGGTTCCTGCCAACCATCAATGGCATCATAAGACCATTTTGGGCCCTAGCCATCCCCTGTGCATAACATCCCAAGCCACCGATCTCATCATTAGTTCTATTGTAATAGGGATGTCACTGCTAAAACATGCTACAGAAAAAGTGTGAGAAAATCTAACATGCTAGAAGTAAAGCATCAGATAGTCCTACAAGTAGATAACATCGCCTATCACATGCTAAACATCAAAAAATGGAAATGCATCAAATATAACATCATCCAAACATGTTATACAAGAATCCCAATGAAAGCATAAATCATTAGAAAGCATACTTTAGAACTCGAAATACCAAGTGAAAACATCTAGTAATAGTCATGCTAGAATAATAGACCATCTCTGTACACTAGTCCCTAGCAGTGGTATAGGTAGCTATGCATTCCAACCACATGGCACCCATAGGTCCACATCCACCATGCTGATAGAGATAATGACCCAACCATACAAAGCTAACATCCATGGCTAACACACATGTTAGACAGTATGATGATTGAAACAAAGATAAAGATAATGCATAAACTACAGGTCCTGGTCAGACACTCAATGGGATGCTAAGTAGAGGCTGACATCATGGTGAGTTAGTTGGCATCAACAAGCCTAAGCTGGTATTGGTAGCTAAACTCCCTAATAGGAAATGCACACTCTGGGTTGTAACTCTCCCTAATGGAAGGTGCACAAGCCCAAAATTTTAATTATCTTATATTTTATTACCACCTAGTGTTTTATTTAGTTATCACTTATATAAAACTTCCTTTTCCAACTGAGAAATTGTCACCAGGCTATAGGATAAAAGCTCCTCCATATGCTACCCTACCCTACCCATGCTCATCCAATGATGAGTGCCTGTAGGTATGCAAATTCCCAACCCAAGCCCATTGATCTTAATTCTGGACTCAACCATAGAATATCAAGACTCACAAGTCACTCAATAAATGTATATGCACATACTCATGTGTGGTGCACCACCATCACAAAGATCATAACACAAGGATTGGATGAGAAAATAATATAGAAAGTCACTCAATCGAAAACATGACCTGGAGGATAGATGCAACATGCATCCCAATACAACATAAAAGTGCAATAATGGTCTGACTAATATCCAAATTGATCATCTAGGTCCATGACCTACATTGTGCCAAGAAAACTTAAGAAAACAAGGTAGCATGCAAAATAAGGTAAAAACCCCAAAAACTAGAAAAATTCTAAAATTAAAACCCATTTGAATTTTGGGTACAAAATCCCTAAATATCCAATAATATTTGGGTTCAGACACCATATGGAAAAACAACTAGCATAATGGCTCAAAACCCCAAACCCCCATTCCAAAAATAGGGAAAAAAATCCATACCTGACCAACTTGATAGGACCAACAAACAAAAATAGAGGGGAACACTAGTTCTTAGCCTCCTAACATACTACTCCAAGAAATGGAGAAAAAACAACAAAATAGGAAGGACCTACCTAACAACAAAAGAGGTAGAAACTAAAATTCATAGAATAAAATAAATATCCTGTCAGAAATGCTAAAAGTGATGGCAAAGCAAGAACTCCTTGAGCTAGATCCAGGAGACTAACCTCACGAAAAACCCACACTCACAGCTCCTAGAATGAACAAAATTTGAATCCTTTAGAAGAGGATTCTCATAAAATCTCTCATATTCCCTAATTCAAAAGGTGAGAAGTGAATAAAATAAATCCCCTTTTCAATACTTATTCACTTTTTGAGTGAATAGTCGATTAGGGCACATAGCTAGTTAGACTAGCTAGATTCTAAATCGACCCATGCAAAAATAGGCTTTTGCATGTAATGAGAATTCACTTAAGGAAAAGCTTCCATAAATTAAATCTGAAAAGATTTAAAGCGCAAAAACCCAAAATCATAGAAAATCACTAAACAACCTTCGAGATAACACGAACCTAAAAATGCACAAACATGCTCATTGGTCTAATCACATAATGTAGATGAGTTTGGATTTATTAACCATTGAAAATTTTTAATTTAAACAATTAAAATTAGGATATGTCAACCATATAGGGATGACAATGGTAAAATATGAATAGCTGAATCATTAACTCCATATGCCACTACCAAGGATATAAATCCTACACACCAAACCACATGATCGAGTGAAATTACATATAATATAATAGCTAAAGCAATTAATGCATTAAATAACTAATTAATCCATTTACACCACTCATGTTCACATAAAGCATAGAGAACAAGAATGAAGTAAATCACCATAGCATAAAATTCATCTCATAACATAATGAGAGAATATGTCCCAATAAATGATATAATCAGATATCCTCGTAGATCTACTATCATCTCAAAATAGCATCAACATGAAAATATGATAAACTAAACAACATAGCAGCAAGCATCTATAGTATTGAATCAAAGTATAACATTCGACCCTTAGGTCATCTGAAAGTACATATAATAAGAGTATCAAGTATTTCTCAAATCAAAATGGATAAGGTAGATAATGCAAACATGAGAAGCACTACATAAGGTGTCTTGTTTGTGTCTTTCCTAACTTGCACTCTTTTCATAGTGTAGACTAATGTATTCATAGCTTCTCTGCAAAATGTCTTGGATACATCATTTTCTGCTAACATAGTTGTTGCAGCTTCTATAATAGACTTGTTCCTTCTCTCTACAATGACACTCTATTCAAGGGTTCTTGGGGCTAATAGTTGTCTTTTAATTCCATTTTCTTAACAAAACATGTTAAACTCATTTGAAGCAAATTATCCTCCTCTGTTTGATCTTAAACATTTAATCTTCACACTAGATTCATTC
The DNA here is from genome assembly GCA_028749045.1 of Cupressus sempervirens. Classification (NCBI taxonomy): domain Eukaryota; kingdom Viridiplantae; phylum Streptophyta; class Pinopsida; order Cupressales; family Cupressaceae; genus Cupressus; species Cupressus sempervirens. Next base: position 284,413,861 of record CM053789.1, on the reverse strand, counting down.
TCTACTCTATTCTTAAATATCTTTAACTTGTCAAATGCCTCACATTTCTTTTTAAGAAATGCAACCTACATCCTTCTAGAAAAATCATCAACTTGAATCATAAAATGCCTTTTACCATACAATCTTCTAGTCTTTGTAGGACCATTTAGATCTATGTGTACAATCTCCAACTTCATTGTAGTAGTAAACTTCTTGCTAGGAAAACAAGTTTTGTTATGCTTTGCCAAAACACACTCCTTGCAAATTGTGTTAGTAGGCTTTACAATCTTCAAAAAATCTCTAACATCAAACATTCTACTAGTCTTCACAATACTATCAACATTTATATGAAAAAATCTCTTATTCCATAACCAACTGTTATCTACCTTTGCAAAAAAACATGTCATTTCAGTAGGATCCAACTGAAATACATTATCTCTAGATCTAGTTCTTGTTCCAATTATGTTTCCATATTTATCTTTGATCATGCATGTCTTTATTGTGAATTGCACCTAATAACCTTTCTCTACTAGTTGTCCAACACTCAAAATTTTGTGCTTTAAAACATAAAAAAAGTATACATCCTCAATATTAGTTTTACCATCAAGAGTTATAGATCTAATACCTTTTACTTGGCATGCTAGATTGTTTCCAACTCTGACAATTTCTCCATTCTAACTTTTGAAGTAAAAAAACTTGTTCATATCACTAGTCATATGATGTGAACAACCACTGTCAATTATCCAATTAGATTTTTTTTCATCCTATGATACGAAAGCTACCTACCATGTGCTTTCTTCTTTAATTGCCACAAATCCAATTTCATCATCACTAGCACTTAATGCTTATCCATTAGAATCATTATCTTCATTTGTATACAAACTATCTTTGTCTTTTCTAGGCTTATGATTTTCTTGATACTTTTTCTCCTTTTTAGGACAATTAGATGCATAATGACCATATTCATCACAAGTCCAACACTTAAAGATTTTGTTACCTCCTTTTTCTCTTCTTACTAGAAGGGCCACTACTTCATCAATTTTCCTATCTTCCTTAGATTTGCTACTACAAGAAAAAGTTCCTCTAGCACTTGTTCTTCTTGATAAGTTAGGTCATATATTCAAGGCACTAAAAGTTGTCTCTATTCTGGTCAATTCTCCAAACTGTCTAAGTACATTCTCAACTACTTCAAGTTTTCCAAGTAATGTCTCCTTTGTGAAATAATTGTTACATGATATTAAAAATTGTATCATTTGAACTATTGACTTAAATGGTGGTCTTAGAGTTTTCAATATCTTCCATATAACCTCATCATCTTCTTTGGTTCATTCTTGAGCTCTAATACCTCCAGTAATTTTTGATATCCTACCTATATATGTTCCTATAGATTCATCTTCCATCATTTTAGTATCCTTAAATGTAAAAATCCAACTTTGTAGCCTTAACTTCTTAGAATTTGTATCACCTTCAAAACTATTTTCCAAAGCTTTCAAATATCAAATGTGAAGTAGCAAGTGATTTTACCTAATTATACTCAATTTAGGAAGTGCAGTCAATAGTGCTTCTCTAGCTCTCATGTCACACATGAAAATATCTCTTTCTACCTCAATACAAGATTCCAAGTCTTTTTTCAACAATGATTGTCTTCTTTGATTTTTGTCAAGATCCAATATTCCAAACCCATATACAACATATATGTCTTCATCTTATCTTTCTAGCTATCATAATTTGTTCCATTGAACTTCAAACTATCTTTCCTAAACATGCTCACCATGGATCTCCCAAAGCTTTTAAACTTTTTCTTCAAGGACCTAACACTTTGATACCAATTGTTAGAAATAATAGTCCAATAAGATAATTGAGAGGGAGGGTGAATCAATTATCCAAGAACTAAAAAACTTATCTTCATTAAGAAAACTTAACCATTCAACCAAAGTAAATAGCAACCATAATAAAATGCTCATAGACAATTACACTAGATATGTTGACTAGGGAAACCCTTGATTAGAGGGAAACCTTAGTGGGAATGACGCCCACAAGATGATGTACTAATATAAATATTCCTTGTTAGAGGATAAACCCTATTAGGAGTCTATTACAACATTTAGTACAATGAGTCCCTATTAGGAGACTTTGAATCCATGTTAGGAGATTCCAACCCTATTAGGAGTTGTGGTATAATGTATGCAAGAAGAGCCCATTGCCCAAACATGCAATTTCAACTACAAGAAGAGCTAATTGCTCAAACAAGTAATCTAATGTTATTTTCTTCTTTCTTCTATTCTTTTGTATATCTTGTCAACCAAACCAATCACTGTCAGACCTTCTAGACTAGGTCACAAACCTTGGATCTAAATACCAAACCTTGGATTACTTAGCAAAACCTCTACAATGAAGTTTCCTTCACCTTCACAATACTCTACTCAAATTTGCATTCCACACTCTTTTCTACTTATCATCAATCATTCAATCATATCTCCACCTTCCATTCACATACCCTGATAAAGGAAAATGTCCTTCCTTTATATCGAGTCCATAAAACAATTCCCTGAGTTGGCCATTAGACCTTCTCAATTAATTATTATAGGACCTCACTAAGAACACATTACACTTAGAGATAACCTTAATCTTCCACTTAAAAACTTGAATAACTTTCTATACACACAATATCATGAGGAGCAATCTTAGCCACATCATTCTCAAGATGTCTTCTTCATGTCCTCAACCTTGATCCTCAACATATCAACTTTGCTAAGCGATATAAAAAGTTTACTAGAACATGCCTCTATAAACTCTATCTCAACACAGACATCACCAAAAATTACATAACTTCTTCTATAATTTTCCTTTTTAATTTTTATGTTAACAACATATACTAGATACTTAGAAGTATCTCCCATAACCTTAGGTGGTTATCATGCTCAACTAGCCATGTGTACCAGCTTGATCTTTTTATTGTTCTTCTGTTAGATACCATAGAAGACATCAAACATGCTATGCTAACATTAATGACAAACTCAGTCATGAATGTAACATATCATCATATCATCAACATTCATGCTTCCAATCAATTTTCCAACAATCTTCCTAATCTTCCAATAGTGATAGCACTGCAAGAACTTGATGCAATTGACTCAACTATGCCTATTATGAAGAACAACTAAAGTATATATTCAAATTCTTTCATTTCTTCTTTTCTCCAATTTTCAAGCTTTAAGCTGTTCAATCCTTCTCTATCTAAATTGTGAAGTCCACCAAGCAAAGAGAAAATGAAGATAGCCATTTCAATAAGTTCCACATAACTGATCTTTGAAATTTGAACCATATTTTCTATACTTTTTAGTGTGCTATCAATTTATAAATTGGTATGAGGATTAGTTGTCTTCATGACATTGTTAACACACTCTACCATATCTTCCATTGAGCTAAGAACTAGATCTAGCCACTTTCAGAGCTAAGCAAGCACAAATGCCCAATCATCATCTCTAAATTCTTACTAGCAATACACAATAGCAGCTACCATTGCTTTAGTCAAGCATAATTATATGGTTGGTTCCTAGTAAATAACTACATCTAATGATGTTTCCAATGAAACTTGATGCTTAGCTACACATGCATGATATTCAGATATAGCTTTCCAAGCTTGCTTCTAGAACAAGCCCAAAGGAAATTTTCTTTTCTTGTTACTTATGTCATCCAAAGATGTTGTTGTTAGTGTACACACTCCTCCCACATGATGGAATGGAAAATAAGACACTAGCACATTTACCCAATCTTCCATATCTACAAGACAAAAACATTGACAGTTAAGCTGATACAAAATAGAAGCTTGGTACCATTATGCAAACTACTTGTAGGTGTAGTTGTCAAAAGTCACTAACATGTCCTAATTTCAAAAATGGAATGAAAAAAATCATAGTTAGTTTATATGGAGATGTTTCTATTTGCTTGATTGACCCTTCTGGCATAAAAAGAGAGGTGGTCCAGAAATAGCTCTCTCTAACCATTGGCATACAACCTTTTTGATGTTGTTTTCATCCTTTCTAGCCATGGGAAATAATTTTTTGCAATCCTCCAACTCCATAGTTATCTTCCACACTACTAGAGCAAGGAAATTTAAAATATCATGTCAAAGTTTTACATAAGTATTTGTATATATGCTCAAAAACTCCTCCTTCAAGATATGATCTTGTAATATTCTTGAAGCATCTAAACTATTCTAGATGCTACAATCCTTGAACAAAAAATTCCCACATAGAGGGTACAAACAATATAAGCTCCTTTTTTTGCAAGTATAAATGATAAATTTTGTTTATCAAAACCCTATCCAATTGTAGAAAACTATGGAAGACTCCAAATTATTTTTATGATTTATGATTAATTTTTTTCATACACAAGGGTTTGAAGATAAAATACTTCACCTCTTGAATTACCAAAATTCATAATTTTAAGTAATAAAACCAAAATATACCTTTAGTCCTTGAAAATGTGGAGTCTTAAGTCCCAAGAGCATTCCAATTTCCATCTATGGTGCTATGATCGATCCTAGTAAGATTAGTAACCATTTTTGGTTCTTGTGACAAACAAAAAAATCTTTCTAAAGTATCTACTTCACAAGATCGTCAAACCATTTTCAAATACAAGATATGTAAAGTTATTGGTGTTTTGATAGGTATAAAAATAAGGGTCAATTGGTAGATGTTTGGATGTCACATGTTTACATAGTTATCCAGAACTACGAAGTTAACTTTCTTGCATATTTGGCCTAGAAGGCCAACTTAAGAACCCTCTAAGATCAAGCTGGTGGCTTGTGTTTCTTGATAAGGAGAATGATGCACTTCTTCCTGGACATGAGCCTTGGGAGTATGTTATCTTGACAATTGTTAATGCTAAATTGAGATGCAGTTGGTTAATTGAGTTGTGCAAATTAGTCAAGCATAATAGTTAATGAATGTTGAAATTTGAACAATTTTCATTTGCCAACTCTCAAATATCCATTTCCATCATTTAATTTAATTAAGATAAAGTGGTATTTATAGGTGTACTAAATTTTTTTTTTGAAGACTTTGAATGTGTTTTGGATTCAAGACATTGTCTACAATATCAAGAAGTACTGAAGGCATCATTCTTAGAGTGACAACTAACACTAAAATAGAAAAGTGTATTTAAACCCTAATTAAATCTATATTTTGCCTCTATTGCAACTGCCATAATGGTATAATGGATAGGTATGAACTACTATAACATATGATAGGCACTATATGTTGCCAAGACAAAGATAGAATCATTTCATTCCTCTTATTTAAACAAGTAACTTTTTTCTAAGTGATTGTATGTGTAGTTTTATGTTTTCTTTTCTATACTTTTTTTGGTAGTTAAGAGTAATAAATGCAACACAATTTTTTAATTGTTGGGCATGCTTTGATAAAGGAGGTTTATAAGAAGTTTAGGTATTAAGGAAGATGATGGTAGCACAAATATACCTTTTATGTGGATGTGAGGAGATAATGGAAATCATAGCAAGGAAGGCAAGATTTATAACAGTTAAAGTAAATACCAATCAAAAATATATGAGAGGTGAATTGGTGAATGGTGTCAATTTGATTAGCAATACCAACCTATAATATTTTCCTATTCAGAATAAGGTAGAGATCTTCCAGCTTAAGGGGGAATTTTTGCATAAATTGGGTGATGGGGACAGTGCTAATCTTGCCTATTCTAATGCTACTAGTCTCTTGAAGAATTTTTCAAAAGGATGGATAAACTAGGTAAATTATTGTGATAAGGTATACCATTTCCCCCCTTCAAGCCATGATCCCTTTCATTATGTGAAACTCAATCTATGAGGTTTTCTATAGAAGTATCTTAAGTGAAGTGGTGTTTTGACTCTGACTATAGGTCTATCAGGAGACAAATTAAGAGATCTAGTTGGAATATGTAGTAAATTGATTTCTTTAGGGTTTAAAGCATGGTGTATCAAGTTCTAGAAGTCACTTGACTTGTGTTTTATAGTTATTGAGCTTTGACACATCAAATGAGCCCATGGGAAAGGCATTTGACAAGTACTTAGACCACATACCTCAATGGGTCTGGCTTTCATAGATACCCCAGTTACTCCTTTCTTTGCAAAGACCTGAGGAACCTCATTGCAAGCTTGTTCTTATGAAAATAGCTATAGTGTATCCCGAGGTCTATCTATAATTTTGGGTTTAAAGTAGTTACACTTCATTTTTGTAAAGTGCTTTGTGTTGGTTTCATAATTTATAGGACATAATATGTGTAATAAAATATTTAGTTCATAATTATTTTAAGCATACTCATTGCATAGAATTCTCATACACTAAGTGACAAGTAGAAATAGAAAAGCATCAATTGTTAATCTTCATCTTTTAATAGAAGCTCCTCCTATTTTCCTTATTGATCATTTACTCTCAATATAAAATTGTGGAATAGAGTGGTGCTATATGTGTGGTTTATTATAGCTATGTTTATTCAAGTAGCTAAATTGATATATTTGTACCAATATTATTCATGCACTATTATATGTATAGGCACTCTATTATTGTTTGTGGACATATTTGTTAGAACATTGTGATGTTGCCAAAAAATTAGAATTGGTAAGAGGAGCTATAATTGCTCATCAACGAGTTCAACAAATAAGTGCATCTGTTGCTAGTTTAGCTTGTATAAATTCAGCAGAAAGTAATCCTATAACTTCAAACCTAAATGCAAGTAATCTACCTTGTTGCAAATAGTCAAGTTCTATAGGGATGTGTTTTGACTATGCCTCATGATAATACAAATACACAAACACAATAATCAAATAAAGCACCAACAATTGATGGGAATGTTCTTGTAGGGTTTGAATCTTCACAGTCAAATTTTGCAAATGTGAATGATTCTCAAGCTAGGATAAGGTGTAATTTTGGGCTTCATTGGGAAGCTTCACTAGTTACAACATTTGATGTAGCAAAGAATGTTATGGAAGCTTTGAGGAGTAAACACACAAATTTAGTGAGTGATCTTGAGGTTTTTTTCCTACCAAAGAATACCACCATCTTCAATTTGTATCTTATGTCTCTTTTTGCTCTATTTGTAGACATTTTTTTGAAGAATAGAAGCATTTCATTAGTATCCTTGCTTACCTTTCCAGATTTGGTATAGATGCTTCAAATAATTTATAATTTTTTGGAGTTTTTTACCTATATAATGATTATTTTTGTTTTCTTGAGGTTTTGACTATCTTTTACAAGTGCAAAGTTCTTCATGACTGGTACCATCTCTTTATATATCTATTCAAATTGACATTATATTCCATTGGAAATTATTCAGTCACATGATATAAACTTTATTGCTTTTTTAAAAAATTAATTTAGTTCCTACGCCCTTCCTAAATACCTCTGATTTTCTTTACAATGTATTTTCAATTTATTTTTATTTCTACATTTTTGATAGCATAACCTTGTTTCCTTTTAATCCTTCTAGAAGTAGTTGTCATTCTAAATGTATGAAAAGAAGAAGTTACAATTTCACTTGTTTGAAGATGATAGGAGTGCCAGAAAAAATAAATCCTAATTATCTATTTAGACAAAGAATATCTTGAAATATGAATAATGAGAAGTTGTGTTCAAGCCATGTGTAATTGTGACCATCTCCTAATGCAACCTATCAAAATGAGATGTAATTTCCCATTAGAAATAGATGGGGCACAAATTAGTTCCTTTTACAACTTACTTACCTTTGTCTTGAATTTTTGGCTACACTAATTCTAAGCACTAGTTTTGATTTTTGTGGACAAATTTTTTGGACATATTAAAGAATTGGTTGTGTTGACAGTCGTAGAAGTATCTGACAACATTATAATCTTTAATTGTGCACAAAATAGATCTCTATATGTAAAAATAATAATAAGATGATATATGGCTATTTTTTTTATAGCTTTAGATAAGATTAGGAAAGTCAAAATTATTATTATATCAATATCTACTAGTGAAAAAAAAAAGCCAAAGGGATTGAAATACACAATTATTTTACAATAGAAAAGTGCTTGCATAAAAGGCCCATAGACTAAAGGAAAAGAAGATAAGAAAATTGTTATATCTCTATTAGAAACTAAAAAGCTTTGGAAAATGTGTCAAATTACACCCAGGAAAAAGAAAGTTGTAGTGACAATTAAACCCAAAAGTAACAACATCATAAAATATTATTGCCACCATGGGCAAAGCCCACCACCTCCTCTATAGAGTCCTTCCCCCACTCCTCACTACTGAATAGAGGCTTATCTAAAAAAATCAGTTGGGCACCATATGCTACATTATATGATTTGCATGCCAAATGAAATATCACAAAATTGATTATCACCATCCTTTTCACATCTTTGAATAGTTATCCAGCAAGCTAGATGCTTTGTTATTGTTGCATAATGCCCATTATCCAAAATACCAAACACCATGTGGCTACTTGGTATCATCCTATTATAGTTTGGCATAAAAACATATACTTCTAACTATTGTAGACTATTTGGATTGCTTGTATCAGAGTGTTGACCTCCTACATCCCATACCATGACATCCCCATGCATTGAGAGACTTGAAAATAGAACACTTCTATTTTGACCAATATATCCTACATAACCAGAGAACCAAAAATCACAAACACCTCCATGTAGGCTACTTAAACAAGGATGCTACCATGCACCTAGAATCAAGCCTACATATTTCTCTTGGCATATAGTCATGTTCTCATGCACTATTTCTATCAGTGCATGAACCATTAGAATACGCTACAAAATATGTACAATAATCTACCAATGAAGATTTCCCACCTTTATTGGGATGAGGAAAGTAGCATCCCCATTGTAGAAAATTACTACTATAGCTTACAATAGGACAATAACCTTCAACCTCTTTATTATAAGTACAACTTGAAGAATGTGAATAATTACAATGGTAGGCCACATTCCACTGATTACAAGGAGAACTAACCAAATAGCTCCAATCAATTTTTTTGACCATACTGTAGTTTTCCTATAGTATGGTCATTTTATTTGATGTGATTTTCCTCTTGAATGTTGATTTCTACACTTTCAATGAGTGCTTATGCTAATTGGTTTGATCTAGATATTTGATTTTTAAAGAGTAATATAAATGGATTATTACCCTTCTTTTTCTTCTATGCTTCATCTTCATCCAACATATTGATTAGAGATTTTAAGTCTTAGAGATTTTAAGTCCAAGGGCTTAGAATATTGGTAAAGAAAATATTTGTGATTTTTTAATGGGGTTTGATGTTTCTATTTAATGTAAAGCTCTATTTTCTTGACATAAATTGCATAATCATTTGTATCTTTTTCTAAGAAGCTAGCACAAGAAGCAATACTTGTGTGTGGCTAAAGTGCTCCAAATTATATTTTTTAAGAGTCTGTCACTACAATAATTTAGAGAAGTGTAATTGACATGAAATATAATTTTAAAATACTTGAACAAAAGAATTTAAAATTCTTGAATTTTTATTGATAAAGATTTAGATTATTGTTTTTCATAATAACTAAAAATTGTGTTCTTTGAGAAGAGTATATCATGTTACAGTGACCATGATCATGGTAGATCTAATGTTGGGAAGACAACTTTGTCAAATTTTTGCAATATATTTTAAAGGGTACTAGCTCAGTGGAAGAAAATGTGCTTTATAAGTAGGAGGATGGTGGTTCAATTCCATTGTGCCCTAATATGACTAAATTAATGATTAAATAAAATAGCAAATAAATTACCAAATAAATTACAAAATATAATACCAAATATACTACCATATATACTACTTAATATACTATCATATATACTACCCAAAAAACTATCAAATATACTACCACATCAACTATCAAATATACTACATATATACTACCCACAAAACTACCAAATATACTACAAAATAAACCACCATATAAACTACCAAGTATGAACAATAAATGACCAAATCAATGATCTAATCAATGATTAAAATAGTTTAGTCATAAATTTGGTTGGGAGATAAATGTCCGACAATTAACTACCATTGGTCATGTGATCAAAATTAGTTACAATTTTTAGTAGTTTATATAGTAATATATTGTTTTTTTTGTACTAGTGAATGTTGGGCCAGTGACATAATTAGTTTAGAAGATTGGATGGCTATAGGGTGTGAAGCGACGTTCACCAACCCACTTTGGATCAAAGTTGACACCATTGTTGATCTTTCCTTTGGTTTATTGTAGAGTGTCAGAAAAGCATTCCAGTCAATGTGGCCAAAATTCTATGTCCCAAATTTCTGTATGTTTTTCTTGGAATCTTGATTTCTTTGGAGCTCTTTGGTACTTTAATGCTACCAATTTTGGTGCCATATTTGTTTCTATGGAGGATGCTGATAATGGTATTATATTTGCACAAAAGAAGAAAACATTAGTAATTTGATGTTGGGAAACCCTAATGTGACTCATTTGAAATTCAAACTAATAAAAAAAAGAGAAAAATCTAGTCAAATATTGATAAAAATTGAGTATTCCCCTCCTTAGATGCTTGTTTTATGCACTAACACACCTAGTACACCTTTGCAGGTGCACTAACACTTTTTATTTGAGCACAATGTGTATAGTTGCACACCTTGTGTACCTATGCACATGCACAAGGTGTGGATGTGTGCAATTGCGCACATGAGGAGGTGTAGACTAGATTAGGAAGGGGGGAGGTTAGTTTTTTATTTTCTAGTGTGGAGGTGCACCCCACTTGAGGGGGCACACAGACATATATGTGCATATGCACACCTTTAATATGGGTGTTTGTGTTTACCTTGGAGGATACAGAATATGGGAGGTGTAGACTAGTGAACTTTCATAATTGCAAAGAGGATGAAGGTGTAATGGTGTGCTTAACAGAGGAGAGTGGAGACAAGTGAGAAGGGAAGGGGAGGCCACTGTCTATTTATAGAACTCAATGCAAGTGCAGACCTAAGAGGGTGCACGACTGCACACCTTTGAGGGTGCACAACTATGTATCTTTAGTGAGTGTGCAACTGCACGCCTTTAGAGGGTGTGGAAGTGAACACCTTCACTTGCGAAGAAAAAATCCACCTAGTTTTTTTTCTTCTTTACAATCTATTTGATAGTGCTCAATCAAAGACCATGGCTTTTTCTAGACCTAGGGGAGGGTCCTAAATGATCAAGGCTTTGGACTAGATGCCTTGTAGAGAAATTTGAAACTATGGGGGCCCTATTTTGTGACTCAAAATGGTGTGTGCATTGTGGGACCAAAACAATATGTCTACCTTATACTAAATCAAAGAGAAAGAGATTGATAAGATTCTCTATGAACAATGTATGTTCTCACTTGGCCCTATGAGATATCACATAGTCTGTAGATTTCCTCCCAAGACATCAATTTTTACCAACAATTATATCATTAAATTATTTGATACCCTTACCTTCCTAATTCTTGGTGTACCATCATTGTAATAATGTAAGAGGTTTATTCTTATGGAAGAGTCTCCACCATATTAATTTTTTTCCACATAATTTTTTATCTTCAGAGATAATCTTATTTCTTGTAATGAGGGTCCTTACTAAGTCCCAAAATTTTTGAATAGTCTTGAATACAAAAAACCTTGCAACCTTTATTGAGAAGAGGCCATTAGTGAGATCATAGAGGTATATGAATTTCTAAGCATTACTTTTAAAGGATATGATTTTGGACATGTTAAACTTGACTGGGATTTTCCAAGGCTTTGATCCTTGCAATGATCTAAATATCAATTTGTTTCCAAAGAGATGCCTTGCAATCTAAGATCTTGTTGTGGTTTCACAACACACAACCCATTTATCCTAGAAATGGGGACCCCCTACTAAATTTTTGTCTCCCAGATCCCTAGTCTAGGGCTTGGGTCATTTTTGAACTCTCCCAAGATCTAGATCAAGCCTCAGTCTTTGACTAGGGAAGTTAGGAGTGTCTAATCTTGAGAAAATTTGAAATTTTGGTGTTTTAGGTGCTTAAGTGTGCACTATCACACATGCACACCTTCTTAAGGTGCATAGGTGCACTTATTATGCAAGTGTAAACTCATCTCCTTTTGGAGATACATACATGTGCATGTGCATATCTCTGGAGGGTGTGCACATGCACATGTGTACAATTGCAAGGTTGTGTACTTATAGAGATGCACACCATGGGCCTGGGGTCTATATAAGACCCTAGACCCTTCTCCTTCCACTCATTTAGACCTCTACTCTCTAGAATCCTACACCTCTACACCCTTAGATGTGTGCCTCTCATCCTCTTCACTTGCAACCTACATAAACAAAGCACAAGGTCAATCACTAAGATGGTGCACACATGTGCACCTCCTCAAGGTGCATATGCACCTTCTCAAAACTTCTAAAAGCTTCTCAACAATAAATGATAAGACCCTTAGACTCTAAGATTAAGCTACTAAGAAGGTGCACACATGCACACCTCCTTAAGATGTACATGTGCACACCTTCTAAAAGTACATACTTAAGGAAAAAGGTGTGCACATGCACATCTCCTCAAGGTGTGCATGTGCACACCATTGTTCACAAAAGATTAAAAAAAGAAAAAAATCAAAAAACTAAGTGATTCCCCCCCACAAAAAGCACTTGCACAACACATGTGCACACCTTACCAAGGTGCACAAGTGTGCATGTATGCAGTTGTCCTCAAATGGCCAAATAGGGGCCATTTAGCATACCAGTGCACTTGTAAGGGTGCACTAAACTGTATAACAAGGTTTGAGTGGGGAATTGACTAGATGTTTTACTATTTTTGGTTACTTTTTCTAGGTTTTAGTTTGTTGAGGGTCAATTAGGGTTTGTTTTGGTCCTAACTTTAGCTTTTGAATCTAATGTCTCCTTTTATGTTTAGATAAGATGACATTATCATCCTCTTCAATGGTAGAAAAGATAGCACCAAAAATAATAACATTTAAATAATAAAGAGCACCCAAAAAATCTCAGTTCAAGATGGGCATGTAGAGATCAAAGATACTAAGCTAGGACATATAGATTGGAATTTCTTCCTCATGATCTATAATAAGCCTAAAGAGTAGTGTACAATGGTATCTGCACTTATGCATTCAAACCTAGTAAACCTAGCCTCACACTTGACTTCAGTCCAGTCTTCAAAATTGATAATGACCTTGGGAAAACATTGTGTCCAAAGAAAAGGTCATTAAGAGTGTCATAGGAGAAATAGTTCTCAAACTCCAACCTCAAAAAATTGAGAAAGTGTTTAATCTCCTAATGGTAGATCAATATTTATAGATTTATTATGAAGGAGCTGAGAGATGGTACCAATAGAATGAAAATGAAGCCAAGGAAATAGTGCAATCATCCTTTTTGATTGACTGAACACCAGTAGGCCACAAAGTCAGTAAAGTGGATATGTGATGTAGGATCATTATGGGTGTAAGAGAAATCTTCCATCACCCAAAAATATTTTTATTTTTAGTCTTTTCTATTTTAATAAGGACTAGTCAATAGGGTGGTTACTATTTATGGGAGCATACTATTTTTAGTAAGTTTGTCATATGAGCTCAAAATTTTCTCATTTTCTATATGAAAGTTCATTTCAAAATTATAAGCCTACCATAAAAATCTCATTGCTCTAGCTTAAGTATCAGAGAACTTATTGCAGATTTTTGGTGGAAAAATTTGTAGAAAAATCTTTAGGCTCACTATTAGAGACCTTAGATTGCCCAGATGAGGTCCAAAAACTTGATAGAAAGGCACTTGCACCATTTTGAGCCTATAGATCAAGAGCTAGAATTTCTGAAAAGTGGTTATAATAGCCCATCAGAGCAATGATTCAAGAGTTATGGCCTTCCAAAGTTGATCTACCTAAAATTTCCAAAATAAATGTCAAAATGTATTTGGCTGACTCTATATATTTTTTAGGGTCTATCAGCCCTAGGTATTAAGTTGGAATGTCTAGAACCTTCCTAGGCAACATAAACTTTCCTATTTATGAAAGGCCTAAACATTGTCTAGAACAACTTTGGGTGATAGTTCACAATATTGTCTAATTGATTACTCTAATGAAGGCACCCCTTTGGGTTAGCATATTGCATTTGTAAATTCTATAATTCTATATTTGTAGTGATAATGAGAAGTCCATTTTTTTTCTCACATTTTCTATTATTTCTTTATTTTCGTTACAAGTTTATGGTATTAAGGGGAGCACCCTTCATCAAGTGGTATTAGAGCTAGAGTTCTTGAGTGTGGGGATAGATCACTAAATGTGAGGTAGTTCATGTTAGAAGCATGAATGCTAATGATATTCCTATGTGGGAGTACTATAGATATGTTACTATGATGATATGTTACATTCATGACTGTGTTTTTCATTGATGTCAATATAACAATTTTCTATAGTATTTGACAAAATAATAGTGGAAAGATCATGTTGGTATGAACAAATAGTTGAGCATTATAATTACCTAAGGTTATGAGAGATACTTCTAAGAATCTAGTATATGTTACTATGATGATATGTTACATTCATGACTGTGTTTGTCATTGATGCCAATATAGCAGTTTTCTATGGTATTTGACAAAAGAATAGTGGAAAGATCAAGTTGGTATGAACAACTAGTTGAGCATTATAACTACCTGAGGTTATGAGAGATACTTCTAAGAATCTAGTATATGTAGTTAAAGTTAGAAGATGACATGATAAGTCTCGAAGAAGTTATGTAAGTTTTGGTGATATCTATTCTGAGATAGAGTTTACAAAGGCATGTTCTAGTAAACTTGTTATATCTCTTAGTAGAGTTGATATTATGTGAATCAAGGTTGAGAACATGGAGAAGACATACTGGAGATGACATGGCTAAGCTCACTTGTCATAATGTTTCATGTATGGAAAGTTATCCAAGTTGCAAGGTGGAAGATTAATGTTATTGCTAAGTGTAACACATTCTTAAAGTGGTCCTATAATAATTAATTGAGAAGGTCTAAAAGCTAATTCAAGGAATTGTTTTATGGACTCACTATAAAGGAAGGACATTTTCCTTTATATATATCAAACCAATTTATAAAATTACAATTTTTTCCATGACACAAGTTAACACAAATATGAAAAAGTCGCCCGATATGAAGATACTTGGGTTTTGAAGATTAACTCAATAATCATTGCTTGGCATCATCATGCTCTTGGAGAATGTATCAGCTTAGTCCATAATAATCACTTTCAAGTAGTCTTGAACTTGGTCTGTACTGGTGACTTAGTAGATATTTTGCAACTTGGCAAACACTAAATCACTTGGTTACCATGGAGTGGCTCAGTCAACACTACCTTCACATCACATGAACTAAGAACTTAGTAGACACTGTAATGCTCAGTAACCATTGGCCACATGAATTGCAAACTCGATAACTATTGATAAACTTGGTATACACTAAATTTCTCAGTTTGCACTGCTAAACTTCACACTAATTGAATATGCTTGGTAAGCACTGGAAATAATCCAAAGGACTCGATGGCAATTGTAGAAGCTCAGTGGCTACTGAATTACAGGGAAAACACTATAAACTATTCAATGAGCTTGGTAGCTATACATATTCTAAATAAAAGTGTGTCACTAATAATAAACTTGATTGATATGTCAACAATCTCCCCCTTTGGCATTAGTGACAAAACACTTATTAGTCCAAAATTGAATACCTTGTATTCATCACCATGTGATACTAGCTTGGTCTTTTTTTTTTTTTGAGATTTTTCAAAATTGATCTTTGTAAGATATATACAGACTCTATTATGTACATGAAACTTTTCTCTTATATACATATCTCCCCCTATAACTCTTCTCTTCTCCCTCTTTAACTTTTGTCCCATATCTCATCTATAACTCTGCTCTTCTCCCCCTTTTTGATAGTAATGCCAAAGGTTTATTCAACATATTTACATAGAGACACCAAACTGAGATAAGAATTCAGAGTGTACCTTTAGGCTAATTGCCAATGTTTTTTCCTAGTTATCATGTAAGACCTTATATGTTTGAATGGCAATTTGTACTTCTATAAAGAGTTCAATCATGTGATCAGCAATAGATAAATTATTGTCCTAGATTAGGGTCTTTTCATAAACAATGTGTTTCTACATGGAATCCATGGTAGGAAGGATCCTATTTTGGATATAGTTCAATGTGGAATAGATCCTTGCTTCTTGTCTTAACAACTCTACCTACATATTTGACAAAAAAATGATCTTCTTAAAATGTGTAGAGCTTGAACTAGGGTCAAGTTGGAATTGGTGAGCACTTGCCTTGAGATTAGTATCAATTTTGGATAATTTTTCCTTAACTTCTTTGGTATACTTGGTGACATCACATAGCTTAGCAAAAAGTGGTGACACATTAGAACATGATGTCTCAAGATTGACCAAACTTGATGATAATTCAACTTGTTTAATAGCAATTTGTTGAGCAATGTGCTCCAACACTTTATTATTGAACTTGTTTTCTACTTTTTCAATCAATTTCTCTTGTCCCTCAGTGTCCTCTTTAAAATTTTGAATTACCTCTTCAAGCTGGAACAAAATTGGTTGAGAAGAATCAACCTCAACTCCAACAGCCTCAGTCAAAATTTTAGTAGCATCATCTAATACCTTATATTCTCTATCCCTTTCTTCTCTCAATTTTTGCTGCTTAGCCTTTTTTCTGAAGAAGTTCACCAACCATTTGCATTTGATCCATAGAAAGAGTGTAGAAATCACATTGGGAATTTCTATTTCCTCATCTAGATTTATATCTTCTTCTATTTCTTTTCCTTTTGAAAACTTTGTACTGAGTTGAAACTTAGGTTTAACTATCCTTGTACTTATTACTTTAGTACCTAGAATGGAAATAATGGTACACATCCTCTAGCTTGTAGTAAAGACTGTTATAGCACTAATTAGTGGAGTACTGATAGAGATGCTAGAAGAATCCAAAATTGAAGTAGACAAAGTTGGAGTGCTTACCATGGATGAACTCAAAATTGAAGAATTCAAAATTTGAGAGAAGATGGTTGAAGAAATCAACTTGATAGAAGAAGGAGTAACCTATAGCTTAGTTGATGAAGTGGAAGTCACTTCTATCATTGATATGCTAAGCTGTGTTGGTGCGAAGAGTGATTGGACATTTGATGTATCTGATTTAGTCACAACCACACTTGCTGAAGTTGCCTCCATACTTGATGTTGTCAAGGATTTGCTCAGGGAGTGAGGAAGTGATGCAATAACTATAGTTGCTATCTTTATTAGGCTAGTCTCCTCATCATCTTCCTTATTTTCCTCGGTAGCTTCTACTCCTTGCTCCTCTTCTTCTTCCTTTTCTTTAGCTAATTACTCCTTACATTCTTCATAATCAATAGTAACATAATGAGTTGTCCCTTTGTCATCCTCTTCATCCTTACCTTCTTCTTCTTCATCATTTTTTACATGTACTAGGAATGAACTTGATTTGTGTAGATGATAAACATTTTTCCACATGTTTGTAGCATTCTTAACTACATGCTCTATATCTTTGATTAAAATTAGACATGTATTAAAACTAAGAGTCATTCTATCTTCATTTTTCTTTAAAGACTCTTTTACCTATGCATTTGTCATGCTCGGTAGTAACTGCCTCAGGGTTTGTGCATAAATGTCTTTTTCTATTTGCATTGCAAAGTCCCATCTTGGCTTAATTTTCTCTAACAATTCATTAAATATTTGAGAGGTGATCTGATTTGGTGAATACTTCCATTTGCCCATTTTGGTCAACACTAATTCTTCAACTTGTTTCTACTCTACCTATATCCTTGTTTCATACTTCAAAGATTTGAATTTTATTATACCAACACCTTCTTCCATTTGTTTCAACTTTTCCTAGAAGGTGGGAGGAGGTTTTCTAAGGACAATATCACTTCCTTTCTTCCTAGATCTCCTTGTGAAGACTGCAGTGGATGCCTTTGGAGGCTTGGTGATGATCACCTTGCCCTTTTATTTCAAGAGTTCTTCTTCTTCTTCTTCTATTTATTCTTCATCCTCTACCTACTCTTCATCTTCACCTTTGCCCTTGGTTAACATAAGAGGTGCACTAGATTTCAGTTTGGCTATCCTCCTCTTTCCTTTGTTAACCACTTGAGGTAGCTTTATTTCAAGCTCTATTCTTGCCTTTGCTTCATCATAGATACTAAAGTAAGGGGCCTTGGGATCCATAGGTTCATTGAAAAGGGCTTCAATGATATCCTTTGTATCATCAATTTTTACTTCATAGCTAAGAGGCTTTACCCATATAGTTTTAGGCTTGACTGCATGGATGTATACTTTTTCACAATCAACCATAAAACACACATCATCCTTGTAATCCTCAACTAACTTCTTAGGTATCCTAGAACTATTGTTCATTTTGTCTTTAAACACATCAAAGTAGTTGTCCATGATGTTTCCATATTTTTCTCCCATTTCTGCAATGTATTCATAAATTTGGTACAATACTGGCACATCCTTTCTCTAGACCATAGTGCCTTTAGAAGGGAAAAACTTTTGCACATAAAAGAATAAACATGTTAACAAAGAACCAAATTTTCAAGGGTTATTCTTGGAGTTCTAATACTCTCCATATTTTTGTTGAATTGCCTCAACAACAACTCAGCGAGGTCATAAGACAAGTTATTTTTCACCACTTTGTAAGCCAAGTCCATAGCTTCACAAGATACACTTTTGAGTTGGCTTGAACTGTATATTTTTTGAGCTATAACATGAATAACCAACTTGATTTCTACATCTATGACATTGCTAACTTTCATGCCTCTACCATCCAACTTGGCTAGGGTTTTCTTTTCTAGCTCAGCTTGACCTAGGGTTTTAGTGGTTAGCTTTGGTGAGTATGGGAAGACTAGTGATTTAATGAATCATCTTTTTGGTTATCAATAGGCATGTGGGGAATGTGGGTTAAACCTTTAGCTTAAAGCTATCAAATTTTCACAATCCATAAATAACACTATATTTGATTTATGTGCATGAGTTTGTGAGTTTTTTTGTCATCAAGGTTTCAGACCATACTACATGATCCATCATCGGGATGCAAGAGAATCAAGGAAGACTATATATATAGTCTTCCTTGATTCTCTTGCATCCCGATGATGGATCATGTAGTATGGTCCGAAACCTTGATGACAAAAATCCTCACACAATCATGCCTAGAAATCAAATATAGCATTAAACCTTTAGCTTCCAAATGTTGATGCTCGTGTCTGATAGTTCCACCAACAAAGAACTAAGCTAGGGCATCATCCATTTCAAGAGTACCAATTTCTTGAATTGTTCATTTAAAATGAGTTCTAATGTCCTTAACAAGAAGTACCTTGGGAGGAATTTGTGATTAGGCTCTATTGGGGTCTAGGGTTTCTACAACTGTGGGCACGAGCTTGAAGTCTGACTCCTTCCACTCAACACCTTGAACCAACATATTAGAACCTTTCTTTGCCTTGTTGTTGCTACTAGATGCCATTTTCACTTGGTAGCTTGAGAGGACTTTGAAAATGATTGTAGGAAATTTGCTCAAGTCACTTGGTCACATAGAATATAGCACTTCACAATAGCTCTTCAAAAATTCATGCTAAAAGAATGAATTTTCTTTCATGCCTTTTGTTAAAAGTTTTTGATTAATGCTCAGTATAGTGGTAGATGAGTTAACATAATGCTTGATAGGTTGTCATCCATTACACTATATTGATCACTCAGTGAAGTCTTCATGACTCATAACCATAAGTGCCTATGTTACTCCTGACCTTTCTTGGTGGAGTCTATGACTTGACCTCACTCGAAAGAGAAGGTAACTCAGTAATAACTGATATAGATCTTTCTTAGTGATCCCTTTGTATCTTGCATATGGATTTGGATCTTTGTCACCTTTCAACTAGAACTAATTCTAATGTCTTCTTTGATAGCCTAGTTCCAGTTCTTCCTTAAGAACTTAATTAGAAGTGGTAGAGTCACCTAGTTCTTAAGTGACTTGATTATCATTACTTAGACCAATATCCTTGGTAGACTTAGGAATCCATTGTTGTCTCACTTGCCTTTGGATGTTATCAAATTTTTCCTTCTTCTCATCTTCAATCTTATAAGTATTCATATAATTTTTTGCAATATGACCAAGTTTTGTACAAATGTAACATCTTATAGTGGTATCCTTTTTTCTCATATGATTTTTAGCAAAATTCATACCAATGTGTCCATATTCTCCATAGTAATGACATCGACACCAAGTATTGTAATCCCAACCAAATATTGCTTTCCCAATTTTCTTTGTAGGATTCAATATCTTTATTTTCCATTTTGATGCCTTGTGTCCATGTTTATTACATTTATGATAGTTTCCTTCAAATTTTGGTTTCTCTTTGCATTCATTAGCCTTGTGACCATTCTAATTTTAGTTGTAGCATTTTTCATTGAATTTTTCTTTTCTATTACTCCAACATTTGTTAGATGTATGACCTATCTTACCACAGTGATTGCAAGTAGGTCTTTGATTCCTTTAAGTACCTTGTTTAGATGATTCACCTTCTTCTTTGTATCCAATTTCTGCTTTTCCTTTTCACCTATAGAGGTTTTTCTCATTTAGTTGAACCATGTCTACTTGAGATTTCATCATTCTTTTATTGATTTGCTTCTTAGTGTTTAGGTCATTTTTCAATCTTTTTCTGTTTTAAAATGATTTAGGTTTCAAATTACCTCGATGAGAACAAAACACATCTAGGGGCAGCTAACTCCCATCCTTAACACATATTTTCAGACACCAGGCCAATTATAAGGCTAGACCCTTCTTCTACTTCAGGCTATGCAAGACCTAGGTAGGTGGACCTCAGATTCAATTAATATGGTACCAGTGCTAAAACATATTCCTAAATCTATTACAAGTAGATTAACCCTTATTTATCCTAAATACTCATACAATAACATAGATCTAAAATAGCTAAGTGCAAGATAATGAAATTCATAAGTTGAGTGAGGGTATTTTGTTCTAGCTCTTCAACATGAAAGGGAAAATCATTTGATCAATGATGTTGATTATCAATAAAAAAACCCCAAATATGTAGTAGTATGAACAAGTGATACTATAGCTAATCAATGCCTTATCTATTGGGAAAATCCATGAATCAAACACACACATATGGATACGTGAGACATACTCATATATTCAAATATTTGATCTATCCATTCACCTTACAAATAGACATCCATCTTCATAAGGATTCTCACTACTTATTGAATATTCTCCTGATGAAACCTACAACCCTATCAAGGTAAATACGCATTTACTTGGCTCTTTGTTCCAATAGAAAACTTATCTAGACATACAACCTTAAGGGATTGCAAATGAGTTTAAGCTCTTTATTCTCAAAAAAATAAAATTACAGACAATAGAGGAAGGAGAGGAGAATTAGAATGAAACTAAAGAGATTTTTTCTCAATTGTATTCATTTCCTTGGAACAATACATTCAAATGCGTGAAATCAATACATAAAAAACACCTAATAGATTAGAACTAGCTATATTATCTTCATTACTTCTATTCATAGAAGAGAATTTGTTGAAGAATGGCATTTCAGTAGTGAGTAAATTTTCTCCCCAAACTAGAACCATCACAATGAGAAAGAAAGAGAATGATATAGGAGGAAGTGAATTCTTGGATCTAATATGAAGATGACATGTGTCTACTTGAAATTCCATCTCCTAACTTTATATGAGCAATGTTAGTATGCTAATAGAAACCAAATTTAAATAAAGCTTCTACAAACTAAACAAAATTCATAAACTTCAAGATAGACTAAGATGAGCTCTCTCAATAAGAAGCTCTTTTGTTGAGTGGCTTTGTCTAAATAGATAGGATGTATGCTCAAGCTTATGCTTCAAAAAGGACTTCAAATGGAGTTGGAATTTGGGTGTGAGTGTGTGGTTTTGATGTAAAATGGCTTCTTAAAATGGCATTATGACTTTACTTCATGCATTGTGTTAGAATGGCTTGGGAGAGGATTCCTTAAATAGGCAAAGGGCTTGAGGGATCAAGGGCTAGGATGCAAGGATGGAAAAAAGCTCATGGAGGGCTCAAATTGCATGAGAGGAGAGCACATGGATTGTGCTTCCTTACAGCCAATCAGGGATTGACACATGTCATAGGGTGAGAGGATGGAGGAAAGGGGAAGGATGAGTCAACAAAGGAGGCTCAAGGGATAAAATCTTCATAAAGACCCTCATAATGGCTTGTAAGAGCAATAAAAGGGCTTGGAAGAGTCATTTATGGCCTAGTGGGCTTCATAAAATTTTATGGTTGGGATATTTTGAAGGAGATGAGAGGAATTTCGACTTGGGCTTGATTAGGAAGGTTTTAAGCTTGCTTAGGATTGTGCAAATGATTAGAGGATGGATTAGGATGGTTTAGGATTAGCTTAGGGATAGGCAAGTGGACGGCATTTAATGAGGGTGGGTGGAGGAGGAGATATTTGTTAACTTTGGCTTGGGTTAGTAAGTCTTAACCCATGTTTAGAGAATGTGACAAGGTTAGGAGGGGATTAGGATTAGGTTTAAAGACATCTTCTAGAAGAGTCTAGACTTTGGATGAGGATAAAGACTTTCTAGAATAGTCTAGAACTTCCTAGGATGAGGATGAAGACTTTCTAGAAGAGTCTAGAACTTCTTAGGATGAGGATAAATTAGATTTTTAGGAAATAAATAAAGTTTTATTTATTTCAAGGGTTTGGGTTCAGGAGATATTTATTAAAACTTTTTTAATAAACATGAGGATTAATATTTAATCTTAATTAAATATTTTGAGTTGGGATTAGGGGTAGGAAATGATGAGATTAGCCTTTAATCGAAATTAAAGAAGGATTAGAAGATTTTGGAAGAGGTTAGTGATCTTAAGGAAATTGGTCAAGTTTTGGGCAAAAAATAAATTTTTTATTTATTTTGGGTTTTTTGGTCAATTTATTAATTAAATAATTAATAAATAAGGAAATAATGTTTAAATAAGATTTAAACATTTTTGGGAGGGATTCCTTAATTAAATATTTTTAATTAAGATAAAGGGATTTAATGGCATAAAAATAAATAAATAAATAAAATAAATAATTAATTAATAAATGATGATGTCATCAGGAACTTTTTTCAAAAAATAAAAATATTTTATTTTCTAAAGGATTTTAGGTGTCTACATTTTGCCCCTCTTTGATGTGATGCCACAAGTGGCATGGCATCAAAGATAAGAAAATAAGATGCCCAAGGCTAGAGCAGAAGAGGAGAGAATGAACTGCGAGATGCCCGCTCAAGAAGGTGGCGGGGAGAGAAAGCGAGGCTCGATGACTTCTTGAAAAGTACAAGAATCCGAGATGAGCAAGAAGACTCAAATTGGCTTAAGAGAAGAGATTTAGTTAGCTCAAATTCTCACTACGGGAGAATGATAAAGGAGAATCAGATGCACAAGAGGAAGCAAGCTTAAGACTTTAGAGAAGGTGGAGGATGAAGGAGCGGAGCACTATAAAAAGGAATCTAGGATAGGGAGATGGATGAGGGGATTATAAAGCTGATGCAATAGGATTTCAAAGAGTCAGATTGGCGAAAGATGGGTTTCGGAGATCCCTAGGACTAGGATTGTGGATCTCAAAAGATGAGGCTTGGTGGATTGATTGGATTGGTGGATCCCTAAGACTAGGATTGTGGATCCCTAAAGCTAAGAGTGATGATTGATTCTGAGAGATATGGTTGCACAAGCTGGGGTAGGAGAGACGGATGCTAGATATGGATGGGGGATAATGGAGATGAAGGGAAACCATTGAAGTTTTTTTGAGTAGGGGATACTTCAAAGAGAAGTACCACCATGTAGTTGAGCACTAGATTTGCTATAGGACTTTTGGTTAATTGTCAAGGTTACCAATAACATTAAGGCTATGTCACCAACCATCCAAAGGACTAATAGACTGACTCAAAACAAACACACAAGGATTGCCCCAGCATCACACATGAAACCCAGAGGAAATAGTGTGGAACTGACATTGGGTAACCCACAAGCAAAAAAGAAACAAATGAAAGACTTGATCAAAACTGTACACTCAAAGTGCCCCATTCATAGCATACCATGATATGGAAGATCGTGGCAACCTTGAGGAGGGAACAAAAAGATTGCTTGGAAAAGATACTTCAAGACCCAAAAGGGAAGATTCCAAATCAAAAGAAAGTGAAAATCCAAAAGAGAACCATTTGCCAATGAGATAGGTAGGATGAGGTACTAACAGACCAAGATCAGACATGAGGAAAGCTATATCCTACAAGGATCTATCAGAGAGCACCTAAGCTAATGGATCTAGGTGAGTGATGCATCTAGCAAGCTGAACTAAGAAGGATAACACTTTGGTGATAGGAGATCTAGCTAAAGGATGCATTGGAATAACTAACCAAGATGTGCAATGTGTGCAAGATGCTGATCAAGGAGGAACTGACACAAAAGCTAGATAGATACAATGGTACTAAGCTAAAGAGGATGTACAAGTTGATGAACCAAGATATTTACAAGCTGAAGCTGATCAAGATAGTTACAAGTAGGCAAAAGCTCAGGATGATAGGATAGCGAGATGGTTCGATGTTGTGCAAGATGCGAAAGCTAAGGGTGGGGTGATAACGAAAGATATGGATTTGGCAAGATGCATCCAATGATGATGAGAGATTTTGTGACCAAGGATAGCTAGAGGAGCAGGATGAGATGGCTGGATAGGATGGTAGATAGCTAGGATTATGATGGATATAAAGAGATGACATTGGGTTTGCATAAGGATGGCCTAGAGCTAGATACCAATGATAAGGGAGGATGGACAAGACAAGATCTCCAAGGAATATAGTGCCCCCAATTAGAAGATAACATGCATAAGGAGGTCTTATGATGGATGTGATAGGATTGAAGCTAGGATGGAAAAAGTTGAAGGGGCTAGGGAGATGGATGATAGCTTGAATGGTTGGCTGAAGCTGCAGGAGATAAGTGGATGGTGTGAGATGGAAGTTGGAGGGTGGAGGATAGGTGGATAGATTGGAAGATGGAGTTGGATGTCAAGAGATAACCAAAAGCATGAGGGTGATAGGCTAAGCTAGGGATGGCAGGTTTATGCATGATGCTTGTTTGCCAAGTTTTCATCATGGTACTTGTCCAAGGCACTTGAATTGCCAAGTTTTCACTAGTGGACACTTTATTTTTCTTTTTCTTTTTTTTGAATTTTTGTCTTTGGACTTAGCTGGAATGATTTTGGCTTTCTTCAGCTATTTTGGCTATTTTGGGATTTTTCACTGGCTGTTGGAATGTTCAATTTTGTTTCTAGCTGTTGGTACACTGGATGTGTGATTTATGCAATAGATTGGATTAGATGGGATTGATGGTAGGAGATGGAGGGATGAAAAGGTTGGAAAGGAGCATGAGATGGGGATGCTTGCAAGAGCAACATTGGCACATGTTGGGATAGGTGTGAAAAGAGCATATGGGGGATAGATGGTAGATGTGAGCATGATGGAGGATTTGTGGAAGCATGCTTGGGGATATAGGCACCCAAGATGGAGTTAGGAGATGGGGGATATGAGTCACTAGATGGAGGATTAGCAATGGTGGATGCCATTATGCATTGGGTTTCAACTTTTTTCTTTGGGATCCACATGGTTTTGGATTTTCTTTTCATAGGCTTTTGAATTATTTTGCATTCTTTGATTGGATTTTTCCTTTTTGGAGTATGTCTTTTAGAATAGACATATGATTGCCTAGGATGTGGATTTTTAGCTTTATGCATTTTGAAGTTGGCATTTACATTGCTGTGGTAAGCTTTGGGAATATGGTTAGGAGAAGCTTTGTGAGATGGAGAGGATATGGGAGAGCATGTAGGGGGATGATGATGGATGATGTGCCTCAATATGTGCCTTTGCTGATGTTGCATAGGAATGGAGGGAATAGGATTGGATGATGGCTGATAGGAGGATGGAGGATGGTAGATTTTGGGACATAGGGACCCAAAATGGATTTAGCGGATGAAGGGGGGATATGGTAGGTTGTTTTAAGTTGCAAAGATGGTGGAGGGGGGATGACATAAGATTTCTTGAAGGAGTGATGGGAGGCTGGCATGGGGGGTTTGGAGATAGGCTTGGTTTGGGGGTGTGGTGTACCAACACCTTTAAATGGTGAGCCTTTGGATACATATCCAAGACCATGAAATCCTAGATTTTTTTGTGCAATAATAGGCTTTCTGATTCCTTGCTCTTGTGGTCCTAAAACTTGACCTTTAATAATGCCATCAATTGAGCATTTGAACTAGCTGAGGATACTTTTTCTTGCAGAAAATGGTGGAAGTGCTTTATCAGATGTACTACAATAGGGAGATACTATTCTTAATTCTTCTGCTGAGACGAGGCCACTATGGATGAATGTAAGTGAACCAAGAGGGTATATTATAGATCTTGAAATAGCTTGGATAGGTGGTAAGATGGAACCATGGAGTGGAGGAGATGGTAGGATAGGATCTTGATTTAGCTGATGGGATGAAAAGATATCCTGTAATAGAGGAGGTATGGCTTGAGGTTTTGGAGATGGAGGGGATAGTGACTGCACTATGGATGGAAGAGATGGTACGATGATATCTTCATTTATGCTTTGGGGGATGTCAAAATGCTTTTGGGCAAGATCTTGATAGGATTGGTTTGGAGTGGATGGTACGGTAGGAGGTGAAGGGATGGACTCTTCAAAGACAGTGGATGGATAGATGGGAGATTTAGTAGTGGAGATGGGTGAGTAGAAGATGGATGCATAAAGGTCATTATGGGAGATTTGGGAAATGCTTGGAGGTGATGTGGATAGGATTTGGAGGGTTTTGACAAATGGTGGGATTTTGATGCTTGCAAAAAGTGGAAGGATTTTAAGCAATTTGATGGATGGTATGGGGATGATAGCTATGGGAGATGGAGGTGATATTATAGATGGGGAAGCTTCATTACTGACTACTTCACATGGTTGGATTAGATGACATGGCTTATCGACTGCTGGAGGCAACTTTTCTTGTATTTCCTCTAGGAGATTCCTTGGAGACTCGTGTGTCGGAGGTGGAGGTGGATTGATAGGAATAGCTAGTGTGATGGGGGTGGAAGATTGGAAGCTTGGTTGATTGGGTGATGGAGGAGAAGCTAGGATATCAGATGGCATGACTAGATAGTTTGGAAGAATGCATGGATTTTGTGGGATGCTTGGGGGAATGTTTCTAAGGCTTTCAATAAACCCATCATAGTCAACAAGATTTTCATCATCATTGGAATAGGAGGTGGCGGGAGCAAGGAAAATATGATCGAACACATCATGATAGGTTTGGGATTTCTTGTTTTGATGATGAGTCAGATGGGGATGGGGTCTTGCATATGGATGAACATGGAAGCTCATGGTTGGATTTGGATTAAGCACAGATTTTGGATTGGCTTATGAAGGATTACCTAGGGAGAGTCAAAGCTGTATGATAGACCTAAGGAGGATTGGCTAGAGATTTTTGGCTTTCCTGTGGATGGAAGACTTCAAGGGCATGCTGTCAAAAAGTGAGAGTTTTGCTTTCCTATGCATTGGATTGGTGGAGATTGTGTCAACTTAAGGATAGACTAATGATCCTATGGGCATGACACGAGATTGACCACTTGTGGATCCCAACCTTTAGCTCAAGGTGATGAGGGATAACAAGTGACAAAGCTAGATTATCCTAGACAAAGTTCTGTCAAAGGGATAACTTTGGTGAGGCTGGTGGATTGGTTGGATTGATTGGATAGCAAATTCTAGTAGAATGACAACAACTCTCTAAAGGCTTGGGTGTGATTTTGGATTGGGTTGCTAGCTGGCTAGGGGGGGGATGATTTGGAGAGACTTTGGATTTGGGATTGTTTTAAAGCAAGGAACTAGATAGATTCAATTGCAGCGGGGGAGCTTGGATGATTTTCTGATGAGGTAGTGACTACGCTAAGTATGCCTTGAGCTGGAAGATTTATGCTTTTTTGAGATTTTGACCAAAGTTGGCAAACATTCATTCAAAAGCTATGAACAAACAAGCAGATAAAATTTTGGAGCAAGCACGTCAAATACACCAACATCCTAAGAAGCTTTCTACAAGGATAAAATTTGTTATAGCTAGGGAGTCCTCGATATATGCAAGATACATGAGGCCCAAATCCATAGATGAAACCAAAAAGATGTCACACAGCCGAGAGGAGTGGTAACCCACTTCTCCTCTTTCACTTCTCAAGGGTATAAAGTTCCTTGAGGCTTAGCCCGTGTGACAAAATCTTGATTCCAAGAGAGGTGTCTTTGGATTCAGCTCCCAATTTTTATACTCCACTGGAACACTAGAGTTGAGGTCGTCCCAAGGGGTGATAAAA
Organism: Cupressus sempervirens; assembly: GCA_028749045.1. NCBI lineage: Eukaryota > Viridiplantae > Streptophyta > Pinopsida > Cupressales > Cupressaceae > Cupressus > Cupressus sempervirens. Next base: position 284,385,449 of record CM053789.1, on the reverse strand, counting down.
TCCCCAAGAAGGCCTCCTAAAAAGTGTAAAACAAGACCACATACATGATCTTGGGCTTTAAAAGAAACGCGTTTATTCCAATTGATGATCTAGATTTTGTAAGCTATGATTGAAGACACTTGTGATTATGGCATACAATGTTCATTCCAATTTGACAGCATTGTTAGCATAATGAAAGTCGAGAGATCGTCAACATAAGAAATGCGAGCATCATTGAAAATGCGTCCAAATCATGCAATGTTCATTGATTGTTAGGAATTCAAGATTGAGTGTGAGTTTTTTTTAAGCCCAAAAAAAATATGTGTGAAACTTGATTGCCAAGCGCATGCCTGAAGGCCCTCCATGACAAGATTTGTCCAATTTTTATGCCCAAATGAAGTGTGAGAAAGATTAATGCACATTCAAGAAATTTTCTAACTTAGGAAAACCACTAAAGACCCAAGTGAGTGGAGTTTGATCTTTGTGGAGCACTTAACACCCTCTTGGGTAGACCCATCCCCATAGATGGCACTGAAAAATCAACCAATGGTAAAATTGATGGGTGATTAAAGAGGGTGAGTCCAACTACAAACTTACTCAAAGCGTCTTTATTAGTTTTTATAACTTAAGAAGATTTCAAAAATGTGGATTCTTTTTATGCCCCAAAAGATGATTATTTGATCTATGGCATTCAAGATTGGATTTTTTGTTTTAATCATGCATTCATAAAAAAAAAAAAAACTTGATTTTAATCAATGGCACTCAAGAGTGATTTTAGCAACATGCATTCAAAGACAAGTGATTAAACATTCAAGTTTTTTCCTTTGAGCATTCAAGATTGAGATTTTGTGTGTTGTTTTAAGAACTTTGAAGTGCTTTATTTTAACCTTAGATCATTCAAGATTGTTTTGGACTCAAAAGTGAAAATGACTCTTTGGACTTTGGTTTTCATTCAAGATTTTGTGTTCTAGTTTGCATATTTTAAGCCCAAAAATGATATTCCTAGATTGTTTTGATGCATGAAAAACCTAAGAAACATTCAAGATTTTGCAACAAGACATTTGTTTGGAACAAATAACAAAGCTTTTAGGACAATTTTTGGCAACCATTTAGGACTCTTAGTTTTCATGAGATTTTTAAAAGAACTTTAAAATATTTGCAAATGAGGTTCATTTTATCCTTGATTGATGCTTTGAGTTTGATTTAGATTTTAGTGTGCACTTAGTGTTGATTTTGAACCTTTTAAAATGGAAACTTGAAGTTCTTTTTAAATTCTCAAAAATGAAGTGTTCCTAACTTTGCATGAATGCATCTAAAACCTTGATGTTGCAAGGATGCAAATGATTGGATTGGTTTAGTTTCACTTGTTAAAAGATTTTTTCTTTTTTGCATATTTTTAATTTTTTAATGGATTTAAGTATGATTTGGGGGTTCATTTTAAGCACTAAAAAGAAGTGTGTATGATTTTGCTTCCTTAAAAAAAAAAAGGCCAAGATCTCCCACAAGAAGAAGAAGAAGAAGTAGATGGAATAAGAAGAATATAGACAACAAGAGGAAGAAGAATTCCAAGTTCTTTGTCCACCTATAATCTTGAAAAATCTGCAAACACTATGAGATAGATTATGAGTTCCTTTGTCTTTTTCATGCTCATCTGGTCCTACAAAACCAATTTATACAATCCTACCAATCACAAAAACAAGTTAAATTAGCCAAAATTAGTTAATGAAATACAAAACTTGACTAAAAAAGCTAATGAATATGACCCATGCGGGGTCCCACCGGGCGTGCCAAAATTTATATGAGTAATGTTAGTATGCTAATAGAAACCAAATTTAAATAAAGCTTCTACAAACTAAACAAAATTCATAAACTTCAAGATAGACTAAGATGAGCTCTCAATTAAGAATATGAGCCATTAATGGGCTCTCTCAATAAGAAGCTCTCTTGTTGAGTGGCTTTGTCTAAATAGATAGGATGTATGCTCAAGCTTATGCTTCAAAAAGGGCTTCAAATGGAGTTGGAATTTGGGTGTGAGTGTATGGTTTTGATGTAAAATGGTTTCTTAAAATGGCATTATGACTTTACTTCATGGATTGTGTTAAAATAGCTTGGGAGAGGATTCCTTAAATAGGCAAAGGGCTTGAGGGATCAAGGGCTAGGATGCAAGGATGGGAAAAAGCTCATGGAGGGCTCAGATTGCATGAGAGGAGAGCACATGGATTGTGCTTCCATATAACCAATCAGGGAGTGACACATGTCATAGGGTGAGAGGATGGAGGAAAGGGGAAGGATGAGTCAACAAAGGAGGCTCAAGGGATAAAATCTTCATAAAAACCCTCATAATGGCTTGTAAGAGCAATAAAAGGGCTTGGAAGAGTCATTTATGGCCTAGTGGGCTTCATATAGTTTTATGGTTGGGATATTTTGAAAGAGATGAGAGGAATTTTGACTTGGGCTTGATTAGGAAGGTTTTAAGCTTGCTTAGGATTGTGCAAATGATTAGAGGATGGATTAGGATGGTTTAGGATTAACTTAGGGATAGGCAAGTGGATGGCATTTAATGAGGGTGGGTGAAGGAGGAGATATTTGTTAACTTTGGATTGGGTTAGTAAGTCTTAACCCATGTTTAGAGAATGTGACAAGGTTAGGAGGGGATTAGGATTATGTTTAAAGACATCTTCTAGAAGAGTCTAGACTTTGGATGAGGATAAAGACTTTCTAGAATAGTCCAGAACTTCCTAGGATGAGGATGAAGACTTTCTAGAAGAGTCTAGAACTTCTTAGGATGAGGATAAATTAGATTTTTAGGAAATAAATAAAGGTTTATTTATTTCAAGGGTTTGGGTTGAGGAGATATTTATTAAAACTTTTTGAGGATTAATATTTAATCTTAATTAAATATTTTGAGTTGGGATTAGGGGTAGGAAATGATGAGATTAGCCTTTAATCAAAATTAAAGAAGGATTAGAAGATTTTGGAAGAGGTTAGTGATCTTAAGGAAATTGGTCAAGTTTTGGGAAAAAAATAAATTTTCTTATTTATTTTGGGATTTTTGGTCAATTTATTAATTATATAATTAATAAATAAGGAAATAATGTTTAAATAAGATTTAAACATTTTTGGAAGGGATTCCTTAATTAAATATTTTTAATTAAGATAAAGGGATTTAATGGCATAAAAATAAATTAATTAATTAAATAATTAATTAATTAATAAATGATGATGTCATTAGGAACTTTTTTCAGAAAGTAAAAATATTTTATTTTCTGAAGGATTTTAGGTGTCTACACTAACAGTGAAAAGAATCTCTCTAATCTTTGTCTACTACTGCATATGAAATCTTTAATCATTTTGGCCTCTAAAAGAAAGAAATATCTAAGATATTTGACTGAAAGAACATAACTGATTTTGATGCCAAACTTGAAAACGAGGAAAAGGTAAATTTATATCTACCAATAGTCATTTATATCTACCTCTTAGCCAACCTTGATGCTCAATGATAAAACCTATCTATTCTGCTAAGATTGCCCCAAAAAACATAAATCTTCTTATAACTCAAACCAGTGAGCACATGTGCAAAAATTGACTCCATACTCAGAAAGTTCATTTCCTATTAGTTCCAATAGCATACTAAATTGCCTATTTTGAGCAAAAAACATGCTTGTGATGGCCATTTGAAGTTTAGGTTCTTGTTCATAGTCTTGCCAAGCAATATTGCAAAGATTTGACATCTTTATGAAATTTAAAATATAGGCTAAATCAAACTTTATTTAAAAAGGGACCTGCACATGATTTAGGGAAGATATAATAAAAATTAATTTTTGACTTTAAAATTTCCCTCATTTTTCTATCTGGGTCAAACTTGGTTGACTACCCTTTTGACACATGTTAGCACTGGAATGGTTCATTTTTTGCTTTGTCATTCGACCCCTCCAACTAGGTGCCATGTGGCATCATCTCATTGGTCCTCTATCTCACCATGTCTCTATACCATGTCACCATGCCACATCATCTGTCACTATGTTGCTATCCTATCCATAATTTTGCCATGTCATCAATAACATAGTGACCTTGTGACATGTGTCACATTCTTGCCATGTCAACACCTTGGGAAGCATGACACATCTAAAGCCTCCACCAGGTACCAACTTTTTATTGGGTCACCATGTTGCTATGTTAACCTCCTTGCAACTTTGTCTTGGTGACATAGCAACAGTCGTCAGATGCACCACATGTCACCATCTAGTGCATCAAAGAGATCTAGACCATCACATCAACACTTTATTAATAGTCTACTCGCCACATGCTACCACATGTCAGATTTTGATTCATCAACTCTCCTGCAGCTAGGTCCCACATCCTTCTCACTGGGTTTCAAGGTTTTTCGGTAGGTTTCTATGTCGCTACTGGAAAACCTTGCCATTTTTTAGTGGCGACATGGCACCTTCTCATATTTTCAAATTTTATGGCGAGTTTTAACTTTTTTGGTGACTTGGTTAAAATTTATTATTGGTCACCTCTAGCTATCTGAGTTAGACCCACTACAAATATACTACCTTTTCAAAAGGCGTTGTCTTAAAGACAACTAACTTTGGGTGTGGAAAACTATTTAAACCTTGAAAAATATTTCCTCAGGTGAATATGGGACTAAAGCATTAGAAGAAATCCTCTTCTTATGCCAACTACACCACTGATGACCACCTTCAATCATAACTACTGTACTGCCAACTTCAATTCCTCCTCCATGAACATTGCCATAATTGAGCCAGCCTTCCTATTTGAATCTATATCAAAAATTCATTGTTTCCTACACATTCTCCAATTCACACGTTTCCTTGTTTTGAGTTAGAAGTCTACTTAAACAATGGTTTTTCTTTAGTTTGGTGTGTATTTCTTAAAAATAAGCCTTTCTTCCTATGGTTGGCTTTCTTTCTTAAAACCTTTAGTCTTGAAATGGCTTCCTATGTTCTTTGATGTGGGCCTCCCATGCCTTCTATTAGTGGCTTCATCTGGCGTGAGTCACCTCTATGGACCTATAGCTTCCATTCACACTAGGTATACCTTTATATGATGCATGGATATCCTTCAATTGTTCTCATATGCCTTAAAAAAGGCTTCTTCATCTTTGACCTAAGAAAATGCTTCAATGGTGGCAGACCTATATTTCTAAGAACTCTTTCATTGCTCATAGGCAATTTGTATTTGCTACACACACAAATTTTCATAACAAGCTCATTTACATGTATGAACCATAGGAATTATTTTATGCACCTTTTTAACATGGGCTTTCTTTGATCCTCTACTGCTTTGGACTACTAGCACCTACCCCTAGCCAATAGTCTATTTCTCAAAAGGCAACTCCCTTCTTTGCAAACTTTGGTGGCCATTTTTACTTTCTTGGCATCTCCTTTCATGTGGTATTCCTCTCTTACATGGTGACCCACTCCCTTCTATGCATGGGTCTATGAGCACCTCTCGTATGACTACCAATTTGCATTTTCCTCCTTTATTTCTTTTTTACTAGCTTCATAGTAAGTGAAATCATCAAGAATCGATGTTTTTGATGAATAATTCTTGAAAATCTTTAGCATCTCAATGCCATGTGAGAACTTGATCTCTTGTGTGTCTCTGCTATTGGCCATGGGCTTGTTCTCATTGTTTTCTAGAATAATTTGTCTAAACTTTAATTATATACCACTTTATTTGGAAAAATCCATTCCATAGCTTCCAAAACTCTCGTCAGCTAAGCTCTGTGGCTCTTGATATGCCCCACCTAACATCTTATTTCCATTAGGTGTACTTTCCTAGACATTATACTTGATGCTCTAATGAACATCATCCTCACTATAGGATTTTATTACAAAAAAAATTTGTAGATTCATGATCAATAGGAAAATCTACCAAGTTGTACTATTCCCTATTGATTAAATTTGAATGGGCCTCACAATTTTTAGCTACTCCCTGACTACCACCATTTCTTGAAGCTTCCAAAAGCATTTGAGGACTTTTAGTTTTATTAGTATGAGGATCTTGGTTTTGTTCATTCAGAATGTCAAAATTCTAATTTTCATTGAACTTACTAAAAGGCTTTCGTTCCCACGCCCTCCTCTTTTTAACAAGGTAGCTTTGTCTTAAAATGGTAGCTTCTTTATTGGCGTGGATATTAAGTTTTTCTATAATTTGTATCAATTTATGCCCATATAATAATACAATAGCCATTTCTCTCAATATCATCTTATTGACAATAAAATGTGTAAGTTTGATTGTAGTCCTTCGACACTACATATGTACATCATCCATTCCTAGAGATGTATGAGTATTTGTGGGGAGCTAAGTGAAGATGGGAGAGGGATTTGCATGTGAGAAGTCTTCTTCAACATCCCCTTCCTTTCTTTATTTTTTCCTTCAATTTTATGACTACAAGATTAGCATTTTCAAAATCTAGATATCTAACATGAGATACTCTCTCATCAATTTAGAACAATCATTCTCATATATACCCACCTTGGGAACCCTTTCATGTTTTTTTTTAAATCTCATCATTTGATGGCCAACCAGTCACTATGAAGAAATTTATAAGTCTCATAGTCCACCTCAAGCTTTAAACCCACATCCTTGATGTGATGGTTTATATTGAATGCCTGATTATAATTGGAATCAATTTACATCATTGATTCATCTTTTGAAAATCACTTTACTGCCATCTATCAATTTAGTTCTAGGGGGTCTGTTGAGTGGCCTGAAAAACTAACAAGAACACCTGATCCAGCTTTGGAATTGAACATACTGATTCTCTACTCAACATACTCCTACCTTGTTGAATCTTGTCTCATGATGAATTTTCAGTCAAAAGATATTGACTATTGAAGTTACCCTTTTAAAATTGCCTGCAAGAAAATGTGTCAGAAAATAATAAATTGTGTTTTGAATTGGGTTTGAAAATTGGGTAAACTAACACTTGGGGAAATGAAAATTGGAGTTTTGGTTCACTATCATGAGGAGAGTATAAATCTATAATTTGGGCTCATGATGAATAAGTGGGCACATTTGGCAAGTGGTCAAAGTGGGCTACTCAGAATTTGTATCTTCGAAACATAGGCAGAAAAGCATTTTTTGCAAATGGAATTGAACTGGGAAAATGTGCTGAAGGATTCATAAAGACTTGAAAATTCATAGACTTAAATTATTTTTAGATAAAATCATATTGGTATAAGCCATTTGATCTCACCTATCAGAGATTTAAAGATATGACATCATGAACAGGGGTACTAACAAATCTGCAATTGCTAATACTAGTAAAACATTACAAATTGCATTAAAAAATTGATCAAATGGATTCATCATAAGCTAAAATTGAAACATAGAAAGCCTTTGAACTTAAGAGTGCAATACAAAATGAATATTATCATTATGGTCAATTGGGTTAAAGTTACAACAAGTCAAACAGGGCTTCCCAGAATTCAGAACAAATTGCATCAACATGACATCTATAAACAACCAACTTTAAGGGATTCAAAACCTAGTCAAATGGACTCAAAATGACTGAAAATCTAAAACATAGGCTCCCTGGTATAGACACTAGACACTCCCAAATCAGCAAGTCATGAAACATTAATGGGTGCGAGATATTCAATTGTGAACGCAACCTCCTGTTGCTATTTGACACTTAAGCAAAAATGCAGATTTGGACATTGCTCAAAATAAGACTTCATGAAATGGCTCGAAATGGAAATTTATCTTCATGGGCCTCAAAAGTATAGCTGGGTATATATGCATCAAAAAGCATTTATAGGGTTTAATTCACTCAATGGTACTCAAAATCGGGGCTTTGATTTTGAGTCCCAACACAATCTTTCACTGATTTTCTTTTCAGATCTTAGCTCTTTTCTTATTCTTTCATTAATTTTTCTTTCTAAATTTAGATCATTCCTTAATATTTCATTGATCTTTCTTTGGCTCATGATTTCCTCATTTGCGTTGGAGATTTGATCCATAAGATCCACATGCTAAAGGGATTGGTTCTGGATTTCTTTGTTTCTTCCATCCATTTCTTCTTTTATGTTTTTCCTTTGTTCCAAGATTTCACACAACCTTACTAACTAAATTTCTTGTTCTCTTTTCAGCTTTCTTACTTCTTCTTGCAAGGAATCATTCTTCTCTAGGAGTTTTTTGATTGCATCATTTGCTTCATCTAAACTACTAGAAGGAAAAAAGTCTTCAATTCTTTCTTCAATGTAGTGATGATCATTCATTTGATTTGTAAGTTCCTTTCTTCTTTTTAGGGATTAGGAAACTTGCTCCTTAGCTTTATTGAGTTGTACAATGGCCATTTCTAGATCCAACTTTTCATTGTCAATTTCCTTATCAAGTCTAAATATCTCCATATCCTTGATCTTTTGCTCAAGTTGTTAAACTTTCTCCTGAGAATCACAAAGCTCTAATACGAATTGTTGGAAATATTGAAGACTATGATAAGTTGTTGAGAGGGGAGGGATGAATTAGTAACTTCTAAAATCTCTACACTAATTTCAATTCTAAATCATTTAACATTTAATTCATCACATCTGATCTAATTGCATGCATGAGAAATTGAAAATATAAAAGCATCCACAATATTTGAACACAATGATTTGGTGACCCAGAAACCTTCCAAATAGAAAGTAAAACTAGTGTGGGGATGAAACCCACAAACTTTACTACTACACTATAAAGTTGGCCTATTAAGGCTTACATTGATCACTTCTAATGATTTTCTTTGATAGGAGCAAATAGGACTACTAGATCCACCTTGTGAGATGATTTACAAACATACAATGAAGTATGCACTCATCAAAGAGATTTATAAAAAACTATTAGATCTACCTCGTTAAAGGATTTTGATTGGTTCACCTATTAGGATGAAGTAGTGGATCTCTAAATTTGCAACTGAGTTTACTAATAGAGATTCCTTGATGTACATATCACCTTTCTATGATAGACTTGTCTTTGTTGCTTCTTATGCTATTATGGCCTTTATAAATATTTATTTGCTACTTACATTCACATTCTTGCACTTGCATTCATACACATTACATTCCATTCTACTTTGATATGATACAATACATCACACACACACACACACACACACACACACACACACACACACACACACACACACACACACACACACACGCACACACGCACACACGCACACACGCGCACGCACACACACACACACAGATCAAACCAATTTACAAAATTAGAAATTTGGCCATGACACATTTTAACACAAATATGAAAAAGTTGGCCAATATGAAGATAGTTGAGTCCTGAAGACTGAATTGATGAGGTTCTGATACTCAGTGTCCACTGTCACTACTTGGCATCATCATGCTCTTCGTGAACATAGAAGCTCAATCCATACTAATCACTTTCAAGTAGTCTTGAACTCAATCTATAATGGTGACTCAGTAGATATTGTGCAACTTGGCAAACACTGAATCACTTGGTTACCATGGAGTGGCTCACTCAACACTACCTTCATATCACATGAATTGAGAACTCGATATACACTACAATGCTCAATAACTACTAGCTTTGCATCACATGAACTATGAACTTGGTAACCACTGATAAACTTGATATACATTGAATTGCTCGATTTGTATTATTGAACTTCACACTAATTGAATTTGCTCGGTAACCACTAGAAATAGTCCAAAGGACTTGGTAGTAACTATAGAAACTTGGTGGCTACTAAATTACATAAAAAATACTATAAACTATTCAATGAGCTTAGTAGCTATACAAAATCTAAATAAGTGTGTGTCACTAATAATAAACTTGACTGATATGTCAACACTAATGGGGACTTATTGTACTAAATGTTGTAATAGAATCCTAACAGGGTCCATCCTCTAACAAGGATTATTTATATTAGTACATCATCTTCTGAGCATCATTAACATTGGGCTTTTCCCTCTAATCAAGGGTTTTCTTAGTCAACATATTTGGTGTAATTGTCTATATGCATCTTATTATGGTTGTTGTTTGCATTGGTTGAATGGTTAAGTTTGGAAGATATATGTTTTATTTGTTGGATAACTGATTTGATAACTAATTGACCCACCCTCTTTGTTATCTTGGTGGACTATTATTTCTAACAATTCACACTAGGACCATGGTTTGGGATGAGCATGTAGATAGATCACTAATTGTGAGGTAGTTTGCACTAGGGTTTTAGTGGAATCACAAAAAATGCCTCAACAAAGAGATCATGGTGGAAGATCTATAGGTATTACACCTGAGGGTTTCAGAGCCCTCTAAAGAAAAATACAAGCATTGGAAGAACAAATGCATAGGGGAATAAATCCTTTTGTAAGAGATGAAAGAGAGGATGAGGAGGAAGTAGACAAAAATGCCAAAGCAGAGGTAGTTCTTAACCTAGAGGAAGAGAGGATTTTTAAGGCCATCTCCAAGATTGGAAAAAGACCTAAGCTTGAGGTTCCCACATTTTTTGGAAATATTAACCTAGAGGATTTGATTGATTAGATCAATAAATTGGAGGAATACTTTGAGTATGAAGATATGGAGGATCCTGATAGGGTCATGTTTGCAAAGGTAAAACTAAAGGGACATGCAAAGATTTGGTGGCAAGAGGTTCAATTGGAGTGGAATAGAAAGGGAAAGGAAAAAATCACTAGATGGGATCAACTACTAGATAAACTAAAGTGAAAATTCATTATGGGGATTATGAACTTGATCTATTGAGGAAAATACAAGGGTTGAAGTAAGTGAGAAAATTTGTTCATGAGTATACCAAAGAGTTCTACTGAGTTTTCATTAGAACCATCCATGTAGAAGCTTATAAGGAGAAAGTGGCATATTATCTTAATGGCTTAAGGCCAAGAATTCAGGATGAGATGAGTCTTGTTTGAGTGACCAATATTGAGGAGGCATAGTAGTTTTCCTTAAGAGTTGAGGAGAATCTGAGCAAGAAGTTTGACAACAAGAATAGTGGAAGAGGTCATGGTGGAAGATTTCACAGAAAATCTTATGGAGGTCATAATGATGATCAAAAGAAAAAGGATGAGGCTAGAAGTAGTAGTTAAAATTAGAGGGGAAATAATTCCAATCATTTCCATGATCAGAACAATAAAGATCAGAGAGGAAGAGGTAGAGGACAAGGATCTAGAAGAGGAGGCATCCATCAGAAATTTTTTCACTATGAAGAAGAAGGGCATAGAGTAGTTGAATGTTCCTGGCACCAAGGAAGGACATATTAAAGAATAGAAGGAAAGGCTAGAGTTTTACATGTTGAGAAAGATGCCAGATCATTATATTTTGAAGATGTTGAAAGAGGAGAAGTCCTAGTCAACAAAAGAGTCTTACTAAGTGGTGAGAATGAACTTGATCAAAGGAGGAGTTTGTTTTTCATTACATGCAAATGTGAAGATAAGTGTTGTGATGTGATCATTAATGGTGGAAGTACTAATAATCTAGTGTCAAAAATGATGGTCACAAAGTTGAAGCTAAAGAGATAGAAACACTCATGTCCATATGGTATTGCTTGGGTGCAAGATTCCCACAAGTTCATGGTCATTGAGCAATGCTTAGTGAAGTTCAATATTGGAAGCTACGAGGATGAGGTACTATGGGATATCATACCTATGGACATATGTCATATGTTCCTGGGTAGGCCATGGTAACTCAATAGGCATGTTGTACATAATGGGTGAGAAAATACCTACACTCTGACCAAGAATAGAGTGAAACATAAGTTGAAGTTGTTGAAGGAGAAAGAAGAAAAGGTACCTAGTGTAACCAAAATATGTTTTGTTTATGGAAAACAGTTTCTCAAAGGTATGAAGCATGAGCATATGTGTTTTTCTATGATTCCTAAAGATAGTAAAGAAGAAGTAAAGGATGTACCTACAAAAGTTGCAGATATGTTGGGAGAGTTTTCTGATATCGTGTTAGATAATGTAACTAATGGATTACTCTTAATGAGGAAGATCAGTCACTAGATGGATTTGATTCTAGGAGATAATTTTCCAAACAAGGAAACACACAAAATAACACTAGTAGAAAGTGAAGAGTTGAATATACAAGTTCATCAGTTGTTGCAAAAGAGATTGATTCAAGAGAGTTTGAGTCCATGTGTTGTACTAGCCCTATTGGAACCAAAGAAGAATGGATAATGGAGAATGCACAATGATTATTGTGCTATTAGCAAGATCACAATCAAGTACAAATTTCCATTGCCAAGGATGAATGATATTATGGATTTTTTGAGTGGGTCTAAGTATTTCAAAAATATAGATCTAAAGAGTGGGTACCATCAGATTCATATTAGAGAAGGTGATGAATGGAAGACTTTTTTGAAGACAAGGGAAGGACTATACAATTGGTTAGTCATGCCTTTTGGGCTAACCAATGCACTAAGCACTTTCATGAGGCTCATGAATGAGGTACTGAAGGAGTTTCTGTGTAAGTTTGTCAATTTTTACCTAGATGATATTTTCATTTGTGGAATGACATTGGAGGAGCATTTGACTCATATTCAAAAGGTGTTTGATAAGTTGAGGGAAGAAAAGTTGTTGATAAACCTGAAGAAGTGCAGTTTTGTAAGGAAGGAATTGGTGTACCTAGGATTTCTAGTCTTAGAGAAGGTTTGAAAATGGACCCAAAGAAAGTGAAGGCTATCCTTGAATGGCCTACTCCAAGGAGTGTGACAAAGTTAAGATCTTTCTATGAACTGATTAGTTTTTGCAAAAAGTTCATAAGAGGTTTTAGCAGTATTTGTGGAACCTTGACTGAAATAATGAGAGAGGATAAGAAAGAATTTAAGGGGATTATAGGAGCAAATAAGAGCTTTAATTTTTTGAAATAGAAAGTTATTGAGCAACTTGTTTTAGCACTTCCATATTTTAATAAGGTGTTCAAGTAAATTGTGATGCTAGTGGTACTACAATAGGAGCTATTTTGAGCCAAGAAGGTGACTTGTTCCTTACTTTAGTGAGAAATTGAATGATGCAAAAAAAAAATATTATGTTTATGGTTAGGAATTTTATGCTATAGTTAAAGCATTGAAGAAGTGGAGACACTATCTTCTTCGTAAGGAGTTTGTTTTGTATACTAATCATCAAGCTTTTCAATATTTAAATAGTTAAGGAAAATTAAACCAAAGACATTTGAAGTGGGTTGAGTTTTTGTAGAGTTATACATTTGTTTTGAAACAAAGGAATGAGAAGTCTAATAGAGTTACATTTGCACTTAACAAAAGAAATTTTTTTCTAATAGAAATGCAGATAGAGGTGGTTGGGTTCAAGGAACTCAGTACTTTGTATCTAGATGATCCCAATTTTGGTGAAGTGTGGAAAGCTTGTATAGAACATGTTACACTTGACATGACAAAATGGTTGGATTTCATGATGCAAGATAGTATGTTGTTCAAAGGAAGCCAGTTGTGCACTCCCAAAAGTTTAATGAGGGAGAATCTCATCAAGGAGAATTATAGTGGAGGATTGGCTAGACATTTTGGTGTAGATAAAATCATAGCTTTGGTTGCTAAGAATTATTACTAGCCATAGTTATAGTAAGATGGTGAAAGGAGTGAAGTGGAATATAGGGTTATACTAGCCATTACTTATACTAAAGAAGCTATTAGAGGATGTCAACATGGATTTTGTTCTTGGATTGCCAAGGACACAACATGGGAATGATTCTATTTTTGTGGTGGTTGATAGGTTTTCAAAGATGGCACATTTCATTCCTTGCAAGAAGACTAGTGATGTTGTTCATGTGACAAAGTTATTTTTCAGAGAAGTGGTGAGACTACATGGTTTGCCAAAGAGTATAGTTTTAGATAAAGATTCAAAATTTGTTACGTATTTTTGGCCTACATTGTAGAAGAAATTGAATATGGATTTGAAGTCTAGTTCATCACATCATCCATAGACTGATGGACAAATAGAGGTGGTGAATAGGAGTTTGAGAAATTTACTAAGATGTTTGTTTGGAGACAAGCCAAAAGGATGGGATATGATTTTACCATAGATAGAATTCGCATATAATAATTCTATCAATAGTACTAGTAAATCACCATTCTAGATTGTATATGGGAGTAGTCTCAAAAATGCTTTTGAATTGCGACAGTTGGATAAATGAGAGATAAGTAGCGTTGAAGTAGAGGAATTTGTTGAACATTTGAAGAACATCCATGAGGAGGTAAGGAAGTACATTATAACGATGAATACATAGTACAAGGCTAAGATAGATGTGAAAAAGAGGTATAAGGAATTTTAGATTGGAGATGAAGTCATGGTTCATTTATGAAAGTAGCATTTTCCAGTGGGTACATATAATAAGTTAAAGATGAAGAAGTTTGGACCATGCAAGATAGTGAAAAGGCATGATTTTGGAAATGCTTATGAAGTAGAGTTGCCTGCTGAATTTAATATTTTAGATTTGATAGGGTATTATGAAGGAGGTGATGGAGATGAAGTTACAGAAGCACGGTGAAGTATTCCAGCAACTAGTTTGTCTATAAATGAGATTGAGGAGATACTAGATAGTCATGTTGGAAAAAGTACACGAACCAAAACTTATGAGAAATACTTGATCAAATGGAAAGGGAGGCTAGTAGAGGATTCATCATGGCTAGCAAGGGAAGAGGTTAACTATCTTGGTTTTTCTCTGAACACTTGAGATGTGATAGGGTCTGATGCAAGGAAGCAATGAAAAACTAGGGCCAAAGGTTCACCCAACTATCCAAATCACCTTACAAGAGTTAACACAATAGAATAAAACATAAAGAACAACAACTAAAGGAGGAATAAGAGTGAAATACTTTTATTGATTCATCAAAATATCTTCATACATGCCCAGCTGTAAGGTCTTCTAAGTTATAGCCAAATAAAAATACATTCATATTCAAAGATCCAACATAAAATCTACACTTTCCAATTCTTCTCTACAATCCTCTTTAAATATTGCCTGACTCTAAGCCTAAGAACTCTATATATACTTACAAAAATGTCTTATAGATCATTCTAGAACATTACATAAGAGGAAGGCTAACCCAACAATGGTCTAGACACATCCCAAGAAAAGATCTTAACATAAATATCATGATCTAAATAAATCACACAAGTCGACCCACATAAATCATGTCCAAATGTTGACACTCAACACATATAGTATCTTGACACCAACTAAGTGCTACAGTAACTCAACACCAACTAAGTGCTATAGTAACTTGGCAGCAACTAAGTGTTATAGTAATTCAGAACTAAGTGCTACAATAACTCAACACCAAGTGTTGTAGTAACTTGGCACCAACTGAGTGCTACAGTAACTCATCATCAACTGAGTGCTACAGTAACTTGGCACCAATTGAGTGCTATAGTAACTCAACACCAACTAAGTGCTATAGTTTCTTAGCACCAACTAAGTTCTATAGTAACTTGACACCAACATGTAGAATGAACAAAATGAGTAGGATAACAAGGCAACCCAGGATGCTCCTGCATTAGATAACCAAGGTTGAAAGAAATGATTCTCCTAAATTATCAAGATGTCACAATTTAAGTTGAATCCAACTTAGATTGAGAAATCCATGAAGCATCTTCAATAGGCCTATTCTTCCACTTCACCAAATATTCATAGTAATATTTTCCTCTTGTGCTCTTGCCAACTCTTTGATTCAATATTTGTTCAACTTCTTCAATCTACTTCTTAAGATAATCTTCTGATACAAAAACTTCATCATTTGACTCATGATACTTATACAAATTAGCAATATTGAATATAGGAGATATATCCATGTCATCAGGTAACTCAACTTCATAAGCATTACCACTGTCAAACTTCTTCAAGATCTTACAAGGTCCAAATTTTTTCATCTTCAACTTATTGTATGTTCCAATAGGAAATATTCCTTTCTTTAAATGAACCATCACCTCATCACCAACTTCAAAATCATGATGTCTTCTAGACTTATTAGTATTCTCCTTATACTTTTGATTACTTTTTTCTTGCCTCAACTTCACTTACTTATGCAAAGACTCCATAAAATCATAAAATTCTTCTCCTACAACACTTCTCTTTTCTTCACTATCAACATCTCTCAAATCTAATATACCTCTAGGATGCATTCTAGTAATAATCTCAAAAGGTGTTTTCCCTATACTACTATTCACAGAACTATTATATGCAAATTCGGCTTGTGC
The DNA here is from genome assembly GCA_028749045.1 of Cupressus sempervirens. NCBI lineage: Eukaryota > Viridiplantae > Streptophyta > Pinopsida > Cupressales > Cupressaceae > Cupressus > Cupressus sempervirens. The sequence continues at coordinate 284,369,259 of CM053789.1, read as the reverse complement.
CAATACCATCTCCCAATTACTTTGCTTATTCCCAACTAAACATCTTAGAAAATTACCCAAGCTTCTATTGACAACCTCTATCCATCCATCTTTTTGTGGATTGAATGTAGAACTAAACTTCAACTTAGTACCCATTTTCTTCCACAAAGTCTTCCAAAAATAACCAACAAACTTACTATCTCTGTTAGAAATAATACTTCTTGGTCATCCATGCAATCTCACAATATTTTTAATGAAAAGTTCAACAACATCCTCATCATCTAATTTCTTCTTACATGGTATGAAATGAGCCATCTTAGAAAATCTATCCACTACAAAAAATATTGAATCATACCCCTTCAATGTCTTAGGTAATCCAAAAAAAAAATCCATACTAATGTCACTCCAAGGTTTCTTAGGAACAAGTGTAGGTTTATACAAACTAGTGTTTTGATTTACTGCTTTTGCAATTTGACAAACTCCACAACTCTTTATAAATTTTTGAACATCCTTATACATTTGTGGCCACTAATACTTCTCTTTCAACAAACTCAATATCTTATAAATTCCAAAATGTCCAACCAATCAACCACTATGCTTTTCCTTAATCATATTCAACCTCATAGAACTTCTAGGAATACACAACTGAATGTCTTTAAACAACATACCTTCTTGAATGAAATACTCATCATACTTATGTGATCTATCAGATTTAGTGCTCTACACTCTCTCCATGCATTAGGAAAATCAGGATCAACATCATACAACTCTTTTATTTCATCCAAACAAAGAACTTCAACCTTAATTTTAGTCAAAAAAGAATGTCTTTTACTCAATGCATCAACAACTCTATTAGTAACCACACTCTTATGCTTAATTAACCTCATGAAAGTACTAAGTGCTTTAGTCAAACCAAAAGGCATAACCAATCATTCATACAAACCATCTTTTGTCTTGAAAGCAGTCTTCCATTCATCAGCTTCTCTAATTCTAATTTGATGATAGCCACTCTTCAAATCAATCTTGGTAAAATACTTTTCTCCACTCAAACAATCTATTATGTCATCCATCCTTAGCACAGGAAACTTATATTTCACTATTATCTTGTTAATAGCTCTAGAATTAGTACACATTCTCCACTCTCCATTCTTTTTAGGTGCTAATACAATAGGTACATCACATGGACTCAAACTTTCTCTGATCAAACCTTTTTGCAACAACTCATGCACTTATCTATTAAGTTCTTCATTCTCTATACGTGTCAATCTATGTGGTGCTTTGTTCAACAAACTAGTTCTAGGAATTAGATCCATACAATGACTTATACTTCTCATTGGGGGTAAACCATCAGGTATATCCTCTACAACAATCTCTTTATACTCATTCAAAAATTCAAAAATTTCTTCTGGTACTCAGCTATCACTATCTTCTATCACTCTATCATTACCAACTTTTTCTACTTAGTCATTACTACCAACACTCAGTCCTCTAGAAACTATAGCAAAAAAAACTTGATTCTTCTTTACTTTCTTTTCAAATTTATTTCCATTAACTATGCAAACTTTTATTGCAGTACAAATAACCTCATCTAGACTTTCAATCATAGGAAGTAATGTTTTTTTCTTCCCATTTACCCAAAGAGTATATTGATTCAATCTTCCATCATGCACAACATATCTATCATATTGCCAAGGTCTATCCAATAGAATATGACAACAATCCATAGTCATAATATCACACAAAACTTTATAAAAGTAATGTCTAATCTTGAACTTCACAAGGCATTGCTCACTTACCAATATCTTATGCTCATCTTTGATCCATGAAACATAATAGGGTTTAGGATGCTCCAGTCTCTACAATTGCAACTTTGTAACCAGCTCTTCTCATGCCAAATTTGTAGAACTTCCACTATCAATGATCACTTTGCAACATTTTCTAGCCATCTTACATCTTGTCTTGAAAAGACTTCTTCTAAGGACATGTTTGTCATCACTTCCCTTATTACATAAGGTTTTTCTCACCACCATATTTTCTCTAGCCTCAAGTCCACTTGGTGAACTCTCAATGTCTTCTTGAATCACAACATTTCCATTATTCTACCTACTTTTAGAAGATCTACATTCAAAGGATCTATACCCTTCTTTACCACATATAAAACAATGTCTAGCCTAAGAATTACCTCTTCCTTGGTAAGATCTAGTACCTCCTTGGTATGAGCTACCACCTTTCCACTCGGTCTTGTATTTGTCATCATTCTTCCATTCAAATTTTCCTTTATCCTACACAAAACTTTTAGACCTGCCACCTTCACCATAAGATCTACCTCTGCCTCTCTAGAATATACCACCTCTACCTCTTTGTCTTTGTTCATGCTTCTTTGCTAAGATCTCATTAGCTTTCAAGGCATATTGATATGCTTCTTCAACACTTTCCAACTTCACAAAACTTATTTCATCTTGAATTCTAGATCTCAATCCATTTATGTACCTTGCAACTTTCTCAACATCATCATTGACATGTCCAAATTTGATGTCCAATCTATAGAATTCCTCGGTATACTCTTTCACAGTCATGTCCTTTTGTTTAAAATCCTTCATTTTTCTCAACAAGCTAACTTGGTAATCACTAGGAAGGAATTTTTTCTTTACTTTGTTCACCATCTCTAGCCAAGTTCTAATCTTCTCGTTTCCTCTCCTTTGTTTATCAATTTGAAAATGTTCCCACCAGAGTGATGCATGACCTTTCAACCTAGTGGTTACAGTCTTCACCTTTCTATTATCAGGAGTGTTTTCATACTCAAAGAACTTCTCCATATTTGAGATCCAATCCAACACAATATTGGTATCCAATTTTCCATTATAAGGAACAACTTTTGCAATAGGCTTTGAATTTTTTGTAGACAACACTCACAAAAATATTTCCTCATCTTGATCTTCTTCATGTTCTCGATTATGGTTTGGTGCTACTGCTTCATCATCACTTACATCATTGAGATGTTCTCCTCTCCTCTGGGCTATCTCCACAACATCTAATCTGGCTACAATTTGTCTCAACTAATCCAATATAACATTATCAACATTTCCTCTACCATGAACCATATTTTCAAATTAGATTCCTATAAGATCACAACCCTTTGCAAGTTATAGATCAAATCTATAGATCTGCCACCATACAACCAAATCTAAATCAAGGTTCTACATGATCCAATTTCCACAAGGATGAACCTCAAGCTCTAATACCACTTGATGCAAGGACATAATGAAAAACTAGAGTCAAAGGATCACCCAGCTATCCAAACCATCCTACAAGAGTTAACACAAAAAAAGTGAACACAAAGAACAACAACCAAAGGAGGAAGAAGAGTGAAATACTTTTATTGATTCATCAAAATATCTTCATATATGTCATGCTATAAGGCCTTTTGGGTTATGGCCAAATAAAAATACAGTCACATTCAAAGATCCAACAAAAATTTTGCACTTTCCAATTCTGCTCTACAATCCTCTTCAAAAGCTACCTAACTCTAAGGCTAAACACTCTATGTATACTTGCCAAAATGGCTTATAGATCATTCTAGAACATTACATAAGAGGAAGGCAAAAAAAAAAATGGTCTGGACACATCCCAACAAAATATCTTAACATAAATATCATGATCAAAATAAATCTTGCAAGTCAGCTCATAGAAATCATGCCCAAATGCTAACACTCAGCATACATAGTAACTTGGCACCAACTAAGTGCTATAGTAAATCAGCACCAATTGAGTGCTACAATAACTCAACACCAACTAAGTGCTATAGTAACTCAGCAGTAACTGAGTGTTATAGTAACTCAAAACCAACTAAGTGCTATAGTAACTTGGCACCAACTCAATGCTACGGTAACTTGGTACCAACTAAGTGTCATGCCCAAAATCTAGGGCAAAACAAACACACAATTTTATTTATTTATTTATTAAGAACTATGATTAAACAAGATAACATGGTCATAAAATATTTTAAAAGTTTAACTATAATGGAACTAATTGTTCAAGTAGTTTAAAATTTAGATAGCCATAGGTACTCCGAGACTAGATGCAAGTTCACCATCGATGATAGGTACTCCGAGACTAAAGTCCTAATGCATCAAGTTTTTTAATGATTCATTAATATACTACCCCTTAATGATAACAAGAGATTAACACAACAACTTATTCAATATGTCAAAATGACCTACTAACTAAAATAACATCTATCCCTTAATTACATAACTTTCTTAGCATCAACTTAATAATAATCAAAGTACCACTAACTTCAAAATGAACTAATTAACTAGTCCATTTTATTAACTTAATAACTTGATCGACATTATGATTTAAATCATTAAACATTAAGGAAATTTGAGACTCTAGAAGATCATTTAAATTTAACTATTCAACCATGCTAACTACATTTATCACTTAAATAAAAAAAATCTAACTAGCCTTTAATATACATACCATAGAGATAAACATTATTATCAATTATATTATCTACATTATAATTTCAAATTATCTCCAACGTTCTCCTAACAATCTAATTAATTAATTTATCGACTTCAATTAAAATTGAAGACTAGACTTATTTCAATTAAATCGTTAAGTAAATCTAAACTCTATTTTAAACTATTATAAAATTTAAGTTCAACAATAAAAAGTCAATATTAGGACTAATCTAATTAACTCAAAATAGTATAAAACTGGTTAGTAAAACACTAAAATTATTTTAATTAAAATATACAAATTTCAAATTTAAAACTTTTTAAAATTGGAACTAATTAACAATCTAACAACTAAGTCAGTATTCTATACTAGTACCTACACTAACATATAAATATTATACTACTTCCTAATAACATCAAACAACAACTAATCTAATTGAAATGAATTATATAATAAAATAAAACTAATAACAATACTAACTAAGCATTCTAAGTAAAAATCAAATGAACTATTTAAAAAAAGAAGCTATTAATAATAAAGCTATTGAAAACTAACTAATAACTACCCTTAGCAACTTGCAATCCATACTACCCACACCCCCCCTAAACCTACCTCTAAACACTTGGCACATGGCCCTACCAACTACTGGCACCTCCCAAGACCTGTCAAGCTTGACATGCAGTAGTACACTGCCCCTTCCAAATTTGCAAGTGCAGACCTTTGTCTCCCTTGTGTGTGGGATGGCATTGCAAAGAGCCAAGCACATGGGGGATAGAGTCATGGGGAGGTGTAAAGTTTTAGCAAGGGTTAAAAAAATTATAGTTTTAAAACACCCTTCTCCATCCCATCAATGACATGGGTCTCCACGCAGTCAGGTATGGTACGAACAGTGGCAGGTGAGACATAGTTCCAGTGTCAAGAAAGATATATGTGCAGGGTATTTTGGTCAAGAAGATGGATTGTAAGTTTTAGAGTAACCAATGAGTCTCTTATTTTAATATGGTAGAGACATGCGATAAGGGGGTGGTGGCATAGGATATTAATCCTAGAAATTACTATTTTTATTGTTTGTTACCCTTTTTTGTTTAGCTTACACTCCAACTCTCAATCAAATCAACTAACGCCTAGGAAGATGTAGTCATGAGGAGAGGAGAGTGACTAGATAGGATATTCTAGGGTAGTTATTACTAAAGTTTTATAGTTGAGGTAGGATATTAGTCATATGTAATCTATTTAATTTTGCAATTAAGTTATTGCATTTGTTTAAAAGAAACAATGATTATTAAAGGGCATCTAGGAGAATATTCTCTATGACTTGGGGGGGAATTAAAATTCTTCCCCATACATTTTCTAGAGAGGTTTTTAACTCCTAGAGGTGCTTTCTCTGTTTTTTGAAGCCAATTTTGTCTAAGTGTTGACATGTTTTTCTTGCTATACTTTTATGTTTTATATTTCATCATATATCAAAGGTATATGAACCTTTTCTTTTGAATTCAAGGAGATGCAAAAATTTCATAATCTAATTTGATTTTGCCACTTATATAATTTAACAAGGAGAGGAATGAATTTGTTGTTCACAATGTAGGATTGTTCATTTCTTGTTAATACGTATAACATTGAATTGGAAACTTCAACACATCCAATTTACTCTTCCTTAACATATTGAAACTTGAAATTCATAATTAAATAACATTATCCATTAATCTATTTTCTCACATACATATGCATAGTTTGAGAACACATAAGAGCAATACAAGGAGGCTTCCAAAATCTTTTTTTTCTTTCTCCATTATTCAACCTAGTTCAAGGCTCCATCAGGAAAGAACCAATAAAAAAACCCAATGTCCTTGCAAATACATAAAAATTCAATTACATTTTACATAATATTACAATTCAAATGACATCTCCTCTAAAACCTTCACAAATGCTTTCTTCCAATATCTTCAATTCTTGAAGGAAAACAAGGAGAAAACAAGAGCCGACTCGGGGTAAAACATCACAACATATAGAACAAATCAAGCATGCTTCCCAACCCAATTTTACCCAATAGGTCCAAGCATAGAACCTAACTAGTGGGGAGGTGAATTTTCTCAATGGGAGACATCACTCACCAGACAATAACATAGCCCTTTCGAGGCTAAAACTTTAAGAACTTTCATTCTTCTACAAGGCCCTTTTGAGGCTATTACCATAAGGATTTTCATTCCTTTCCATATCAAGAATTCACAATATCAAATAAGGTATGTGATGACAAGTAGGGGCCCATACACCCTACCCCCTTTCCCTTCTCTCACCATGAGAGGAGACTCTACACCATTGAGGTCCAACTAAGGCCCTTCCCCCATACATGGCCACTTCTTCCCTATCCAAGGGTGAGTAATGCCAAAAAAATCCCTATGAAATCCCCTCAAATAAAAACATCAAGCAAGCATGAGAATAACATCAAAATAAAAACAAGTTAAGATCCCTCCCAATCAACCCCAACACACAAGCAAGAAATTCAAAAAAACACAATGCCTTATGCATGATTCAAGCAAGATTCAAGCATGAACAAGTGAAGAAAACAATTCAAAGAAGTGAAGAACTCCTACCTTCACCAAAAAATTTATGGCAAAAAAGGGTGGGTTGAGAAGAGTTTTTCCTTTTCTTCCTTCAATCTTCAAAACTTTCTCCAAATCTAGAGATTGGGTAACCACCCCAAAAATACTCCAAAATGCCTCTAAGTATGATCCCTAACTCAACTAGACTTCAAGTGACTCAAGATGGAGTTTGAGTCACCAACTCATGTAGAAGGCAATCAATTTTCGCATTCAACCAAAAGTAGGGTTTTTTAGTGACCCTAAAAGTCAAACAAAGAGGTTAAGGGGGTGGAAAGTACTCCCCACCCATGCCCTTACCCCTAGGGCACTTAAATTTGATACTTTTAGGCCTTAAAGACTTAATAGAATCCAACAAAAGCTAGGAGAATTTTAAGACCAATTACAACCTTCAAAAAAAAAAACAATGCAAAGATAGCACAAATTAACAAGGGGTTTAGTTCTGTTTTTCCTTTGGGTTTCCCAGCTAAATTCCCTGGACACTCATTGCACACATCAATAGTTCAAGAAACACATGTATATATATAAATTATGTATCAATAAATTCATGTAAATTAAAACATCCATCCATTTCTACAAATCAATTGTTTATCTCATTCTATTCATTAAAATTGGAAAAATCAAAGTGTTAGTTCTGCATTCATTCACTTCATCATTGTACATGTTCATAAAGCATTAAATTAAAAAGTCAAATATCTGAAAGTAAAGCATCACACATCATGAAATAACATCACTTATTCATTAATTCAGATTACAGTACCAAAATAATCATCATTAGGCATGCATTTACCTAATCATCATAACAACACCAATTAAAGAATACTAAACTATCTGAAGCATAAAACCTGATCATCGAGATATCAAATCAAAATCATCATTATCAGGTGAAGACACTTCGTACCATTGTTAGTAAAAATCAATATTTTAAATAGTCAAGGTGATGTAGTAGTTCTTGACTCACTAAGTGTCTAAAACATGAATGAAACAAAAAATCTTAGTTTCTTTTAGGACAATCACAATATAAGCATTTCTTTACATCCATTTAAATCTCCTATGATAGTTTTAATGGAGAACTCATATTAGATAGTTTCATACGAGGTTCCTTACACTAAGTGCTACAATAACTTGACACTAACATGCAAAATGAACAAAATGAGTAGGATAATAGGGCAACCCAGGATGCTCCTGCATCTGGATCACTTCTCAAATTACCCTAGGTGTTTGATACAAAAGCATTCTAGGTTTAAGACCAATCTTGTATCATCCAAAAATATTTTTATTTTAAGTCTTTTCTATTTTAATAAGGACCAGTAGATAGGGTGGTTACTATTTATGGGAGCTTACTATTTTTAGTAAGTTTTTAATACAAGCTCGAAGTGTTTTAATTTTCTATATGAAGGTTCATTTCAAAGTTATAAGCCTACCATAAAAATCTCATTGCTCTAGCTTAAGTATCAGAGAACTTATTGTGGATTTTTGGTGGAAAGATTTATAGAAAAATCTCTAGGCTCACCATTAGATGCCTTAGAGTTCTTGGATGAAGTCCAAAAACTTGACAAAAGGGTGCTTGTGCCTTTTCAAGTTTGTAGATCAGGAGCTAACATTTCTAAAAAGTGGTTATAATAGCCAATTAGAGCAACAGTTTGAGAGTTATGGCCTTCCAAAGTTGGGCTACCTGAAGTTTCCAAAATAAATGTCAAAGATGTATTTGGCTAACTCTATATGTTTTGTTAGGGTTTTTTGGCCCTAGGTATTAAGTTGGAATGTCAAGAACCATCTCGGGTGGCGTAAAATTGCCTATTTAAGAATGGCTTGAACATTGTCTAGAATAACTCTGGGTGATAGTCCACAACATTGTCTTGTAGATTACTATAATGAAGGTGCCCCTTTGGGTTAGCATATTCTATAATTTTGCATTTGTAGTGATAATAAGAAGTCCATATTTTACTCTTGCATAGTTTCTTTTTTCCTATTACAATTTTATGGTATTAAGGGGATCACCCTTCATCAATATGATACAAGGATATATGAAGGATGATATTGGTTATGCAATTGTGCTTCTGAGAAAAGAAATGGGACTCCTTGTGGCTAGACATCTTCAAACTTGGATGGTCCATTTCATAGAGACAATCATGACACTGAGAATGCCAATTGACTGGGCCACTACTCTAAGAAATAACTTAGATGAGCAATTGGTAGTCATCAAAGCTGATCCAAGGTTCTACATGACATCATACTTTGTGTATCTACTGGTAGCTAGAATTACCAACTACCCAAGATTTACAAAAAGGGAAGCATGCAAGATCCTAATGCCTAACCCTATGTGGTATACCCATAGTTTGTGAAAAATAAGCTCCCACTACAAAGTGTAGAATATAGGGTTCTAAATGATGGCTTAATTTTTGCAATCATCTAGTTTGTTGAGGGGCATTATGCTAAAAGATTGTGAGTAGAAGTAGTAGTTAGTATCACAAAGGTCTATGCATATTATATCTAGTTCAAGACATTTAGATATCTTAGGGTATTTCAAACTCTTGAAAATCCAAAGAAGCCTCCAAGATATTTTTCAAATAGGCTCATCCTTCTAGAAATTGCCCACCAGCACACTTTTGTATATGATAGAGTGAGGAAAAAACATAAGAAGACATGGGTATGGCCAATGACAATTGATTCTTTTAAAGTCAAACAAAAGCAAGACATTACCACTTTTGATTTTTAGTGGGACCAATATCCACTGGAAGATTAAAACTCCCCTTGCCCCTACTTTGACAACATAGTGATGGTACAACATCTAGCAGGGAAGCAATTTGTACATGAGGACACGTTGGAAGATCATTGGATAAATGTGATGGATGACTATGATATCCAAATAGGGGATTATTGTAGGATGACTATATATCTAGTAGAAAAGGTGCTCAAAATGAAGATCTTTCTTAAGGCTATGGAGAAGGATATGAAAGACATATTGGATCCTCTATATAATAGGAACAAGGTTTATGATAGGCCTATAATAAATGTAGAGATAGGAAGACATGAAAATGCAAACATTAATAATAGAGCGGGGCACATTATTCAATTAACAAAGTGTTAGTAAATAGTTTTGTCCTTCGGATAGAAATGCAAACAATGACTCAATAGGTTTCAAAAGAAGAACAAAATGAACTAACAAATGGATAGATTATCATTATATTGATAATATTCCTCTGAATTGAGAGGTACAACTCCCTCGTAAAAGATATACAATAAATGCAATAAATTGATTATGTCTTTAACCTGAAGACACAAAGGGTTTTCTGACATTCATCCATCAATATGGAATAAATGCAATTATCAAATTAATAAGTTGATTATGAGAGAAAAACCAGCAAATAGCCATAGGACTATTCACAAGTCTTTCATAATACTAGAAGAGAATAGAGAGAATCAAACATATTTTTTTTGCGAAAGATAGCAACATTGGACTATATTTGAAACAGGATAGAAAAGACCATAGGATCTTTCTGCATCAGAAAATAAATATTCAGACCTTAAGATTTGACATACAAACATTCCTTTCCATTTCTAACACATAACAAAATAACAATAGTATTATTTCATCCCTTCTATTACCATCAAATACAGAGAACAAAAGAAATCAACTCTCTACATTTCCCTCCACAAAATAGAAAATATTCTTCTCCCTGTAGCAGTAGCTGTAGAACTCCAACCCTGGAAAAGAAGAACCCATTACAATTGATTTTCAACCTTTAAATAATTTTTGCCAAGAAGTTTGGAAACTACCCTAACTTCTTCTTGCCGAACTTCTATTACCTTCTCCTGCACTTTACTATGATAATTAATTCTTATAAAAAAAATTAATCATTTTTGCATCCCTTTCTCCACTTTAATCAATCTCTTAAGAGCTTTTATAACTTCATTCCACAAAGATAATTAATTCTTTTTAATATTTGCTTTATCCTCCACTTCTTTTTCTATGATCAAGTGCCATATTTAATTTGCACTTAACAATAATATTAATTATTAAAGAATTAATTTATTTTATATCTATCAACTTGCCCACTTCCTTTTTATATTTTTCTTATGGGCACATATGTTGAAAGAATAATTAATTCTTTCTAAAATGAATTAGGTGAGAAATTAATTTTATATAATAATAATACCTAATTACTTTGCACTTTAATATTTAATTCCTTTAAAGAATTAAATATTGTAAGAATGCAAAATGATTTTAAAATTTAAATTTCTTTTAAATTTCTCACATAATTGAGTGGGAGGAAAAAACTTAGGGTTCCAAAACCCTAGGTAACAGTAGCTCTCTCTGGGGGCTGCATTCTGTGCTGGGATGCAGAGAACTCCAGAATCTTTGGCTCTCACTTCAAATGCTACAATCCAGTGCCTGTCCGTTGGGTGTAGAGTCATCATTCCACTATAAATATTAGGGCAATTTGAGTGATATCTATTATTGTCACAATATTTTGACTACAAGATTGATTCTTTGAGTTGGTGTGCTGCCATGTGCATTGGGGTTATCCTTCTGACATTCAACATCTCCTCATCAACTAGAAATTAAAGTGGCTGCAAAGTTCCTTCAACTTCAACTTTAGGTGTCCCTTTTAACAACACTAAAATGCACTACAACTATTAGATGTGTGTTTGGGTGTTTGTCCTCCCAAACTGAAAGGCCCAACACTGGCAAATGTGTCATTATCATCAAAACACTGATGGTACTCATAGCACTCGACTAGATATATTGCCCAATGCTAATTGCCAAGAACTTGCAAAGTTATAGGAATAAATACCACCATTTTCTACTAGATTAGCAATTCAATCTATTGAGCTAAGGGCTCCCATATCAAAGCTTTTTACTGATATCAGTTCAGAGCCTGTTGTTGTTGCATCATTGAGATAGCTCTATAAAACTCATCTGCATACTAGAGAACTTGTGAAAGTATAGAGGTCAAGGATTCCATTGATGTTCGCTCTCAATGCACATCTTATACACATGATTGGGGGCCAATTGGAGCACTATGCAAAGGCACGAGGAGACTTGTTGGCCATAGTAAATGAAATGGTTAGGCACATGTTCAAGGAGATTGATTATATCCACAAAGGATAGAATATTGAACATTATGCTTCATTGTATGGATTTAATGTAGATTACACCCGAAGACACACAGATGCACCAAAATCATTTGACCAAGTTTCAGACCACCATGGGAAGTCATGCATTTAGTTGATAGCGCATGATTCTTGTTTGATAGAATGTTTATCTTGATGACAAAAGAAGACGCGCAGGCAAGAAAGATCATCGTGTTAGAACTCATCACCTTGCATGTTCCATTATTCTATTTTTTGTATGGAATAATCACTATCAAAACTATCACAAGAACCAAAGGGGCCACTGTCACGTCCTCACCCTAATTAGGGTTAGCGCATTTTAAGCATGAGACTCAAAAATCCTTCACCACTCATCCACACCATCACAGGTATCAGCTACTATAATTAAAGCATTCCAGAGAGCATTAAGAGCCTTTTGTATTTTCTCTGCAAGTTCATCTACTGCAACTTATCTGAAAATGGAACTTATACTGACCCATTGAAAGCAATACGCATCCTACCACTGCATCCCTGCTTTGCAGATGGCATTGAAACACTTGTACATGGATGAACAGAATAAACTACAAAGGATGGATCTTCTACATCCACTATCCAAGCTTCAAAACTATTACATAGTATTTCATGCCATACCTAAGTCTTGATGCTGAACTTGACTTAGAAATGCTCATGATTGGTTCAAAGGAACCGCTATTGCTATGAACCATTGAGGAAATATCTATTTCCTTCTTGCCTCTGCATACTAATGTCAGCAAGGCCCGAAGATATCCATCAAATACCAGTCTGGAATCACTCTTTATCTCACCCACTTCCTCATCAAGTTGAACAATTTCTACTTGATTGTTATAATCCTCAAGGAAACTACCAATTGCAAGATGAAACTTCTTGTCCTTGTGGGTGCTCTAGTTTGGTAAAAAGAATTTGGATTGGGATGGAATGTAGTTTCACTTCCAATAGTTGTAAATAACAAAGCATTCTTATCAAAGGTTACCCTTGACAATAATTGATACCATTATTGTGTGAGCCCGCCAACATCAACCCTAAATGTTATGAAGTATTTTGTTTTCCTTTTTTCTTACTTTAGGGATCCCATATTTATTGTGCCACCATATATAATAGAGTCAAGTTGGTTAAAATAGTGAAAATTTTATTTTCACCTCTCTTCATGATTCAGATCTGCAACTTATTAAACACTTTATCATCACCACTTCCAAATATTTTTAACTCTATATAGGCTGCATTTACAAATACTCGATAAAGATGAAGAAAGCATAGTTGCTCTAGATTTTTACTTTGAACCATTGTCATATACTTTTCATTCCTTTTTTCAAAGATATCCCTTTAACTAGAGTTTGGCATCAAATATTTGCCCACATATTTGATTGATGAAAAAGATGAGTACTATTCCATTATGTCAACTCATCATCATTTATTTTTCAATGAAGCCTAATTTTTTGAGGCGTAAGCACATAAATGTCTAGAGCCCGTGTAGTTTGAAAAAAATATCCGCTCCATTCATGAAAAGAGCCATGAGCTGCTTGCAAAGAGGAAAAGAGCAAGGGAACACCAAAAGCACTAAAACTACCAGCACCACAAAAGAGAACACAAAATACCACACCTAGCCACAACAAAAACTTTATGTCCAAAGAGTAGGGTAAGCAACCCATACTCAGAAGAATGTACCTGGCTGCTCATGGAAATCCATTAACTGGTTGAGAGAAGTAGGTGCCAGTGTGAAACAATGGTTGGTGTGCAAGTGAGCCCATTCCTGAAAATTGGAGAACAACCATTGAAAAGAAAAACTCCATAGCTATAAACTTTCTAAACAGTAGATTAAAACCAAGAAGCCAGCTAGCAGTATAGCTCATCAATTGTGGCACCTCCATGTCTTGTTGCACAGGTTGTTTCTTATCAGCACTCTTGACATCTTCCATGAGATTCTTGGTAAATAAAATGGAGTCTCTGTAGTGATAGTCTTTCCTGAAACTATTGAAATGATAACCCACATAGCTCTCATTTAAATCTGCAACTTCCTCCTTCAAAGATTTAGGTTCCAAGAATCTGTCTATGAAGTCTGTCTCAAAACAAAAAGATTCCAGCATAGGACCAAAATCCATTAGCCCATTTTCACAATCAAACCTGAACACTTCTAATTTGGGTTGTGTGCATGGAATTAGTCTAGAGCTAAAAGAATTTCCCTTAACTTCCATCTCATCTTTCTCAATATCTTTGAATGCTTTGGACTGAAAAGACTCTTCATTTATTTCAATGTGATCAAACAAAAACAATTCATAATCAGCTTCAATCTTTTCTTGTGTATGTTGATCTTTCATACCCTCCTGAATAACATCATTTGATGAAACATCAATAGCAGTCCCAAATATAAAAGAATCAAACTCTGCATTTGAAACATCCTTTGACAAGTTTTCATTTGATCTTCCACATTGCAACCCTTGTTCATTAGGAGGTACATCTAGGTTAATCATTGAGTTAGATGATTGGGAGACATATTCATCCTCAGACTCAACATGTAGATGGTACATTCTAGCTACACTATAGGAAGTACTTTCACTCACCAAAGGGATTTGAAGATCTTTATCATTGAAAATTGTTAGACTTTGATAAATAGGAGGTGCCGATTTAATTTCTTTGAGAATGAGCCTTTTTTGTTTAGCCTTTACCTCTAGATAATTCTATTTTTCACAGAGATAAACTCCTTCTTGTGCATTGTCTTTACACTTCATTCCACTTAGAATCATATCATCATCTAAATTGATAGCATCCCTTTGTGCATCTTGCAATGTTTGCACTTTTAAATGAAGAAGCAAGAATTTAATTTCTATTTGTATGGTAGCAATGAAAACACACAACTGATTATTTTTAGTTGGTTGGCTGGTTAGGGGTATCTTACCAATAGTTCTATTGAATCTATCAACAAAATCTCTCATGACTTCCCCTTTATCCAACTTGATTTGAAAGAAATTAAATAAAAATTTAGCTACATCAAGTGCAGGCATAAACCTCTAAATAAATTTCACCTCAAGATCATTCCAACAGGTGATGCAACCATCTAGCAAATTGTGAAACCAATTTGCTGCATTTCCAATGAGGCTTCTAGCAAATAATCTAACAAAGACATTCTCTTCATGCACACCAAGAATCCCACAGGCAACTGTAATTGCTTTAATGTGATCATCAGGGTCTTGATTTGCATCACCAGAAAACTTTGGGAGATATTCTAATGAATTCTTAGGTAAGGCTGAGTATTGAGATAAAGAAAATGGCCCAATCTGAGCCCCCCATAGTTGGGTTGCAACCTAAGCCATAACACCAAAATTATTTCACCACAATCAATTAGAATCGCCAACCTCCATCGTCGAGGAGGTAACCTTTAGATTTTTGAGAAAAGAAAAGCACTGGAACTTGCTTTCTTTCCCCAGAAAAGTCGCCAAAAACTATTAGTAAACAGTTTTTTCCTTCGGATAGAAATGCAAACAATGACTCAATAGGTTTCAAAAGAAGAACAAATGGATAGATTATCATTCTATTGATAATCTTCCTTTGAATTGAGAGGTATAGCTCCCTCATAAAAGATATACAATGAATGCAATAAATTGATTATGTCTTTAACCTGAAGACACGAAGCATTTCCTGACATTCATCCATCAATATGGAATAAATGTGATTATCAAATTAATAAGTTTATTATGAGAGAAAAACCAGCAATAGCCATAGGACTATTCACCAAGTCTTTCACAATACTATCAGAGAATAGAGAGAATCAAACATATTATATTTTTGCGAAATATAGCAACATAGGACTATATTTGAAACAGGATAGAAAAGACCATAGGATCTTTCTCCATTAGAAAATAAATATTTAGACTTTAAGATCTGACATACAAACATTCATTTCCATTTCTAACACATAACAAAATAACAATAGTATTATTTCATCCCTTCTGTTACCATCAAATAAAAAGAACAAAAGAAATCAGCTCTCTACATTTCCCTCCACAAAATAGAAAATATTCTTCTCCCTATAGTAGTAGCTATAGAACTCCAACCCTAGAAAAGAAGAACCCATTACAATTTCTTTTCAACCTTTAAATAATTTTTGCCAAGAAGTTTGGCAACTACCCTAACTTCTTCTTGCCGAACTTCTATTACCTTCTCCCGCACTTTACTATGATAATTAATTCTTATAAAAGAAATTAATCATTTTTGCATCCCTTTCTCCACTTTAATCAATCTCTTAAGAGCTTTTATAACTTCATTTCACAAAGATAATTAATTCTTTTTGAAGAATTAATTATTTCAGATTCTTTTTAATATTTGCTTTATCCTCCACTTCTTTTTCTATGATCAAGTGCAATATTTAATTTGCACTTAACAATACTATTAATTATTAAAGAATTAATTTATTTTATATCTATCAACTTGCCCACTTCCTTTTTATGTTTTTCTTATGGGCACATACATTGAAAGAATAATTAATTCTTTCTAGAATAAATTAGGTGAGAAATAAATTTTATATAATAATTTAATACCTAATTACTTTGCACTTCAATATTTAATTCCTTTGAAGAATTAAATATTATAAGAATGCAAAATAATTTAAAATTTAAAATTTCTTTTTAATTTCTCACATAATTGAGTGGGAGGAAAAAACTTAGGGTTCCAAAACCCTAGGTAACACAAAGGAATGGATCAAGAAACCTTTTAGACTTGATCCAATTTCTCAAGCTATTCCTCTAAAATACACAACACACCCTATGAAGGGTAAAGGTGCAAAAGTTATAGTACGAACCTGCTCAGCTCAATCTCCCATCAAGCCTGAAATGGTAAATCAACATGATCAGAAGGTTGAGTATTTTTAAGTAGACATGGATGTTAAAAGAAAGAGAGCTCCTACAAAGGAAAAGAAGCAAATGATTCCTACTCAAGTGCCTCAATAAGAATAGGTACAACTTGTACAATTAGAGCCTCAAGCTGAGACAATAGCTCAAGAACCCAGTCAAGAGCCACAAGCACCACTACAAGCTAAAGAGAAGGAACAAGAGAAAGAAAAAGAGTAGGAAGAAGAAGAGTAGAGGGTGCTACCCATATTTGTAGAAGAGGAAGAAGTCTCCCACTTAGCTCCCAAAAGAGTAAGACTAGAATCATAGGTGGTGAGTACAAGGAGGAGAAAGTTAGAGAAGAAAAGTACTCCAACTCCTCAAGTCCCTGAAATAACCCCAGAACCTGAAGTAGAAGAAGAAGAGGGTGATAAAATTGAATATGTCCCCTTGATTCAAAGGAGATTCTCAGATAAGGAATTGGAAGAGGAAAGGAGGAGAAGTTCAACAATAACACCTCCATCTTCTCCTAAAGAACCTATTCATGTTTCCACATCAGAAGATGAGCAACAACAATGGATAGTTTATATGGAGTGGAAAGAAACATATGTCTTTGACCTCCTCAATTTTTATTTCATGCTAGTAGGTACTAGGATGGTGGCAGAGAAGATAATAGACACTCCCATAAGTGAATCTCTAGGAGAGGACTGGAATCAATTTCCACCTCTACTTCAAGGACCTTTAGTTATTCAACCTCCACCATCTCAGGACTTACCATTCCTAGATAAAGGCTTAGTAATTTCACTTCCTCAGAAAATAGAAATATGAGAACAAGTAATGTAGGAAGTCATGGTGTAGAGGACACATCGAAAGTAGGTTAATGAATCCAATTCAACATCTATAATCTGATATCTCCTTTCTATTCACAACCAACTGAACTTAATTCATTATACTTCCAACTTTATCAATGCTGAGCAATTCATAAATTGTGATATCTTGATAATGAGAATATCAACCACATAATCATACTTTATTTGATAAATCTCAAAACCAACTTATCAAAAAACCAATTTCACTAGTTAGACACATCACCTTGTGGGTCCCAATGGAATAGTCACTTATTGTTCTCCAAATGATAGGCACATGTTTTCTTCAAATAGTCCACCATCTTGGTTTTCATGCAACATGTCTATTAGAAATATGGCTTCTCGATTTCCTTATAGCATTAATCAAAATAGATTCTTAATTCTTGGTTCAAAACAAAAAACACTCCATCAGATAAATCTTTTCATTTCACAAATATACTGGTCCTCAAAACCATCCACTATTCCACATTCGAGTTGGGCTCCTTGATAATGTTTGTATTCATATCTGATTATTGGTTCATATAATGGTTTGAAGAGAACCATTTCATATACAATCCTTCAACAAATTTGAAACTTGAAACACTATTAGTTCTCAATTATGGCTGTAGCGAAATCAACTCACATAAGACATTGTATTTCAGTAAGAACCAATACATAACCAAGAAACAAATAACCAAATCTTGACCAACACCAACTTAAATCTTTGAAACTGAAATAAGAATCTTAAAACTATTGAATTCCTTCAAAAATATAACATTGTTTAATCCATCTTGTGATTGCCATGCTATAAATATAGTTAACTCCAATTATGCCATTCAGGGTTTTAATAACAAAGAAATTGCAACTGAATCAATGAACATTCATAAGCTTCGAACATTGATTACAATGTTAAGACTAGAGAAATGCAAATAAGAACATGGAACATCTGGAAAAGATCGAATAGAAACTAAGATAAATCATAAGTAGATATGAACTATATTTTATTTGCTCATCTTCTTGATATTACATAGTTCATCTGTCTTTATCATCGATTCTCCAAAACCTATCCTCTACTCTACCTTACTCTCTCTTCTTGGGTTCTTTGAAATGCCTAAATAAAGAATACACCCGATAACTAACCACATAAGTGAATCTCATAGCAACTAAGCTTCTCTATTGGTTTAGGATAACCAATTAGAGTAAGTGCTAAAAACATTTAAAATTTATTATATCTTAATCACTTAAGTCTACCCGACCGAACACCTTAATAACTATTTCAAACTAAGACTCAACCCATCCAATTACATTATTATTATTAAAATAACCATAATCTTTGAAATGTCTCCAATTACCAAATGCTCCTACATCATACTCTTGGGGATAGAAAAATTCAAGTCCTATTGAATTGTTGTGATCTTCTTCCGAGTCCTCCAATTGTATGTAGATAATGTTGTCACCATAAGAAAGACTGAATTAATGTCACTCCCCACAACATGCTGATTCCAAACTTTATAATGAATACCCTTCATGATATCTTTGTTGAGTCCTAGAAGAAATATATTTGATAGCCTCATATCACCTACATAAAAATACCAACTCATTTTACCAATTTGATCCATAATTTGATCATCTTCCTATTTGTATATCCCTAGAGCATCACAGTGATCATCAAATACTTCATCTGTTACAACAAGAGTCTTCTGCTCAGTAAGTATCTCTTGTACTATGTCCTTGTTTTCTTGATCATTTGTATCAACATTTCCATCATCCAGGAAAATATTTTCTACAACCACACCTATCACTAACTCTCCTTCATCTAGAAGAACCTTTTCCTCACAAGGTTCAACAACAACCTCCAATTGTTCACTCTCACTCTCTACACCAGCATTCATCTGTTGTTCTTGCCCTTCAAATGGAATGTGTACCTCTACTTGTTCTTCATAATATGCCATTGTACTATGAACCACTTCTTCCTCCTTATGCTTAGCCTCTTGTTCTTCATGCTTTGGAAACACAATTCTATCAATCAAACTTAAATTTTTTGTTTCCTTCCAAGACAGATCATCTTTTTCCAACAATGGAGTTAACACAAACTTTTTTCTATCCTTACTAATAGTATAAGTGTTCTCGTGAGAATTATACAAAGTTTTATTATCATATTTCCATGCTCTACCTAATATCAAATGATAATTTTGTAGAGGCATAATATCACATTCAACGGTATCATAATAATCCCCAATTTTGAAATGAACATAAGTCTTTTCTAAGACATCAAACCATTGATATTTACATAAACCAAAAGCTTGATAAGGTTCTTCATGCTAGAGCCTTTCACAAATAAATCATTTCATTTCATTTCAGGTCATATAAGGCTACAGCATGAAGCACCTTCGAGTTGGGCTCCTTGATAGTGTTTGTATTTGTATCTGATTGTCAGTTCATATAATGGTTTGAAGAGAACCATTTCATATAAAATCCTTCAACAAAATTTGAAACTTGAAACATGATTAGTTCTCGATTATGGCTGTAGCAAAATCAACTCACATAAGACATTGTATTTCAGTAAGACCCGATACATAACCAAGAAACAAATAACCGAATCTTGACCAACACCAACTTCAATCTTTGAAACTAAAATAAGAAACTTAAAAATATTGAATTCCTTCAAAAATCTAACATTTTTTAATCCATCTTGTGATTTCCATGCTATAAATATAGTTAACTCCAATTATGCCATTCATGGTTTTAATAACAAAGAAATTGCAATTATATCAATGAACATTCATAAGTTTCAAACATCGATTACAATGTTAAGACTAGAGAAATGCAAATAAGAACATGGAACATTTGGAAAAGATCGAATAGAAACTAAGATAAATCATAAGTAGATATAAACTATATTTTATTGACTCATATTCTTTGTATTACATATTTCATCTCTCTTTCCCATCAATTCTCCAAAACCTATCCTCTACTCTACCTTACTCTCTCTTCTTAGGTTCTTTGAAATGCCTAAATAAAGAATACCAGTTGATAACTAACCACATGAATGAATCTCATAAAAACTAAACTTCTCCATCGGTTTGGCATGAACAATTAGAGTAAGTGCTAAAAACATTTAAAATTTGTTGTATCTTAATCACTTAAGTCTACCTGACTGAACACCTTAATAACTATTCCAAACTAAGACTCAACCCATCCAATTACATTATTATTATTAAAATAACCATAACCTTTGAAATGTCTCAAATTATCGAATGCTCCTGCATCAAGTCGAGCCCCAACAGTTGTAAGCTAATGAAGTATCAGAGGAAGGGAAAATACCTAAAGAGCCTCAAAAAAATCCTCATGATATTGAGGCTATGACCTTAGCCTAAGAAAATATAAAGACTCCAACTAGTGATCTTTTTCAATGGGAGAAGACTCTAGAGGAGAATGATAAGGGAAAAGGGCTTGTAGTAGAAATCACCTCTTTAGCCAAGTACATGTCTCCAATGGGAACCACACCAACATGGATGAAGATGGATGTAATATTTTGATAGAGTTAGTTAGATCTAATCATTGAGGAGGAAGTGAGAGAGCTGGTAAAAGCCATCAAGAAGCCTAAGCCACCTATGAGTGATGCACGAACATTGGCCTTCATAATGAAGAACCAAGATCAGGACTTGCTTATGCACATAGCCATTCCTCCTCCACACGATGGCACCAAACAACTAACTCCTAATGACTACCAAATAAAGGAGGTCATATTGGGTAAACCCACGGTAGACACTGCTAAAGTGATGATCACTATGGGTATGAAAGAGGTGTTTAGACACATGGATCGAGATGAGTTTGAATTGATAGCACTACAAAAATAGAATGAACTTTTGAGAGGCTATTTGCATGGAGTTGTGGGCCCAATTGACCTAGATAATCTAGAGATCACTCTTGTTATGACATTAGATAGAAGAGAAAAGGGGAGTGTACAATTAGATTCATTTTTGGAAGCATATTAGCAATGTCATAGAAATTTTTGAGGAGAAAGGTGTACAAATAATATAGGGGAACTTGAACGTATTGCACCATGATTAGTCATGTGTGAATAAGAAGGTATCCATAGTGAACCAAGATTTTTGGTTGATGGATGAGGTACATACCTGAGCTAAAGACTTACAGGCACTCTAATTAATAAAAGCCAAAGATATCATACAATCATAGAAGTTTACATTGCTAAGGAGCTTGCTAAGCTCAATGATTGGATCAAAAAGATATCTTCCAACATTAAATTCATGGAAGGACTAGATGCAGATATTTAGAAGATAAGGGAAAAAATCGAGAGAAAATTTTGGAAGTAGAAAGGTACTACAACGTTGCTTACCTTGAAATTTTGAAGATCAGTCAAAGACTAAGATCAATATGGTGTAATCAATAGTCCAAAAATTCTGACGAACCTTCAAAGATGCTTTGATAGATGAAGATATTAGGAAAGCATTCAAGACTAAAGAGGTATTGTTGGAGCTGGACACTAAACTTGAGAATTTTGTGATAGCCTAGATAGGAGTCAACAATTATCGATAATTAATAAAGGATAAATATGGAGCTTTAGATTTTCTAGAATCTTTCCAAGTGATGAAGATAATAGAGAAATTCAAGAGCAAACGTCTAGATATCATTTTGGTATAAAGGGGAACAAAAACCAGATGCTAGAAATTTAGTTTTGACACTTGGGAAAATTTTGCATTTTTGGCACTTATCGCCAAGGTGTGTAGGTGTGCTAGTCACATAGGTGAGCTAATAATTTTGAAGAAGAAGCAGTGCACCGACAGTTAATTGCTAGTTCCTAATTTAGAGCTTTTCATGTATTGGAAATGCATTTTGATGACTGTTTAACTCTCATAAACACTTAGAGAAGGCCAAGCTTCCATTTTAGACCTTTTAGAGACTCCTAGATCATCTCATGGATTCTATCTTCTTATCTGCTTCCTTTTTTTTTAAGTGATGTAAAGGCTCATGTACCCATTAATTTATATAAACAAGGATGGATACCTACTTAGCACCATTTAGAGAGCTAGTTTGTATATAATTAGATTTTTTTAATTAGTTTTTAGCATGTGTTTGCATTTTAAAAGCTCTCATTCTCAACACAAAAAGAAGGGATGGTTTCTTATAAATACGTGGATGTAATATGTACTCCATGTTGTTATTTTGATGCAATAATCTATGCTATTGGTGCTCTCATTCTAAATGTAGTTATTCTTTCTAGAGTGAGTTATTTTTTTGAATGCATGCTCATGAATAATAATGGAACCAATAGTTTTATTGTGTTTTTATGATTGTGTGACCTTTTAGTTCTAGTGTTTCCCTGTTGAGGAATTATGCTAATTTAACAAATTGGAGAAAGGATCACTCATTGTTCTTGCATAGCTTCTTGTCTTGTTTGAGTGCACTTTCCATAGCCATGCAATTTGATAAGAAGTGAAAAATATTTTGGTTATTATTGAGTTCCCATCGATGATTACATAAGTGGAATTGAGGAAGTGCTACTCCTATTTTCATTGGTTTCCTACCTGATCTTTTCAATGATTTAACTCGCAGACATGTTGTTACCATGGTTTATGTCTGTTGGGAATTTCCCTTTCTGAGCTATTTTCTTTAATCTCTCATTACCCTATCTTTTTTATTTTCTTTGCTAACACTTGGGTTAAAATAGGAATTCATATAGTTTCATCGATAAATTGCATTCATCATAAAAATAAAAAATACCAAAAATTTATCTCTTTTGTGGTCACTTTTCAAAAAACAACATATCAAACATCTTATCTAAAATTGGTTCAAACCAACAAAGGCCTTCTCATGAACACACACATTTATCTTCAATTAAGTAGATTTCAATAGGTCATAAGATCACCTAGAACCTTGGAGTTGATCCTCGACTAGCTTTTCAAGAGAGGAATTCAAAAGGATTTCTGTCATTCAGAATCATGCATTAATGACAGCTCAATAAAAGTGGCACTAGAAGGAGGGCTTACAAACCATTTGGATTAGAAAAATAAATTGTTGTTTCAAAAAACTAAAGTTTTTAAACATTTAGAAAATTCTATGTATGAACTGTCAGAAGGTGTGCAGGTGTGCTATTTTGAAAGAGTGTGCTTCTACAGAGGTGTGCTTTTCTAGGATTGATGTAAACTCGATGATTTTGGGCCAATATTTTCTATTTCAATGAGCTTTAAGATCTTCAAAAGGTGGAAAAAAGTTCCTAGAACTTAGTCATTTTTTTAAACCTCGCAGTGACAAAGGATTACCAAAAATTCTACCACTCCCATTTCAATTTTCATCATCTCTTGTTCTACCTCCAGTGATGGCCTTCTTTGAAAATGCAGTAGATTCACCAATTAATTTGCAAGGGACACTCAATGATTTTCCTAAGAATCTTGAGAAATTATGCCCTAGGTTCATCTATGGAAAAACATGAATAGTTGAGGACCATATCAAAGTCTAAAATTTGCATTCAAAAATAGATCCAACAAGAGAATGTGGTCCTTCATTTATTCCCATACTCATTGGGAGAATTTTCCTTTAATTGGTACATGATTTTTCCACCATGATTGGGTTTCCTTCAAAAAACTATTTTTAGAATAATTTAAAACATTCATCAACCCGATTGTGATACATCATCAATTCATATCAATCAAGAGGGATCCTAAAAAATGATTTCACATTTCAATCATCACTTTCACATGGCTTATTGCAAGTTGGAAACACCCTATACTATACTAGTCAAAACTATAATCTAGATTTATTTAATGCTATGGACCATATCAATTTTATCTTCTTGTGAAGGCAGTATGGCTACAAATATCAATACATTGGAAAAAGTATTTGAAGAAACAATTACTCTTAGCAAGTAGGGCAATCCTAATGAAGGAGGAATGATGGTTCCAGCCCAAGATACTACAACAATTATAGAATATCCTATTAGAGCACCATTAATGCCTAGTTAGTTCATTCCAATGAATCCAATTCCGCTATAAAAAACACCAGTTGTACCAATCCCAACCATAACTTATCCAGGATATGAACCTCCAAAATCTACTTTCTTTCAGAAAAAGGCTGCAGCATTTGTTGAAACAGAAGACAATGTGGTGTCTAAGATTGGTAAAATCAAAGAAGACCATGTCTCAAACTACTAATGAGTTGACTTGTTTAAGTTTGTCACAAGGGAAAAAAAATAACTTTCATAGAATGAATATGGGCCCTTACAACAACAACAATGGTTAGAATTACAACAAGAACTTCAGTGGCACTACAATCCTCTAGATCTCAACAATGGTTTCCAAAGACATAATTGACAATGGAATCCCTATCCAAACAATGAAAGAATCCCTACTAATAGAAGTAGAAAATACCAAAAATATATCTCTTTTGTGGTTACTTTTTCAAATAGCAACAAATCAAACATCTTATCCAAAATAGGTTTGAACCAACAAAGGCCTCCTTATGAACATACACATTTATCTTCAATTGAGAGGATTTCAGTAGGTTGTAAGATCATCCAGAACCTTGGAGTTGATCCTCGATTATCTTTTCAAGAGAGGAATTTGAAAGAATTTTTGTTGTTCAACATTGTGAAAAATGACAACTCAATAGATCTTTAAGGTCAAGTCCTCCAACTTTCTTACTCACTATATGCCACTACCACCTTATCACGTGTCTCTTCTTATTTCCCAAGTACCATCTAACTAAAAAAAATGATATGTTCTTAATATGGTTGTATTAAAGTTGATTGAATAACTATGTTGAGGTATAACCATTGATGCTCACCCATAGTTTTCTTTTCCATTATATTTACCAAACTCGTTTATGCCTATTTCATGTATGTGTTAGTTTCAAGGATATTAGATTTGTAATTATAATATTATTTGATGATTTGGATTGCATGTATATTAATAAAGAATTACTTAGTTGATTATATTTCACATGTTGATTGATGATTGTGATTACGACCATATTAATGATATTTAATGGTTCTTAGTTACAAAATGTGGTTATTTTCATGATGATATCAAATGATGAGCATTTTATATCCACACTAATGAATTTTCATGTTGGAATATTCAATGATTTATACTCAAGACTTATTATAGTACTTACCCCATACTTGTATGTGTATGGTTTGTGTGTTTATTTTACTTTTCTGTCTGATGTGTCTGATGTGGTTAAGGGAGGGAGTTGTAGTCACTTGCTAGTTTGGGATCTACATTATATACTAGTCCTCACCATTGCCTATTTAGTTTAGATATATATGCATATGTACATGTTCAGATTTTATGTAGGATGTAGTTACTAAGCATTGACTGCCTTGAATTGCCAGGATGAGCATGCCCTATTATAATAACTCAATGGTAAGAATGGGGAGATAATGTTCAGGTCCAATCCCAACCATAGCCTAAATACTTTTCCTTCAAGGAGGACTCATAATTGATTATCTACCCTTTTTAAACCCATGAGGTTATCTTTGATTGTGTTGTTTACTTTTGACTTTTGGTCTATTTTTGGTAATGTTGCTTTAATGTGGATTTGATTATGTGATTTATTTGGCAAATGATTTAATTATAATATTTGGGTTAATCATATAATATTGAGATTTATTAAATATTATTTGATTAAAGAGAATATATTAAAATATGAAATATTTAATTAAATAAAAACTAATTAATTATGTGCTTTTTATTAGAAGGCTTAATTTGGAATTTTAAACTTAGAAAATTGGTTAAAGTGAAATTAGAATATAATCATATTTAATTAATTAGAAATGAATTAAATATATACTTTAGTTTAAAAGATTCAATTCAAAAGTGTGATTTAAGAAGATGGATAAAAATAGAATTTGAAGATTAAAAGATTAAAGATATAATATTATTTTATTATAATTATTTAATTATAATTAGAGTTGCATTTGAATAATGATCCTTAATTATTATTATTAATTTAAATAATAGAGTACACTATAAATAGTGCTTGTACTAATTAATACAGTGGAGAAAAATAAAATATAAAAGAATATTTTAATTAAAAAGTTCTTTAAGTGTGCATGAAAGGATTAAATAATAAATGTTGATTTTAAAGAGAGACCTTTGCATGTTAAAAAATTAGAAACCCTAGGTAGAGTTAAACTCTTTATTAAGAGATTCAAGCTCATTTCCAGACACATAGGTTTTGGGGAGCAAATTTTGGAATTGGAGAAAAAGAATTGTTGAAAGTTTCAGAGGGTTTGGATTTGTACACGTTCACAAATTGTCTTAAGTTTCAGCTATGATTTTGAGGTAGGGTTTGAAAACCCATTGTAGAATTTTATAGAAAGATCTAACTATTTCATGTCTTCCTAGGTGCTTGCATAATGTTTATTAATTTATTGTATTAATTGTGGATAAGGAATTATGTTGTAGATTTTGAAAAGGAAAATTTATTGATCAAGTAAACTTGATTGAGGAAAATGTGTAGAAAAATATTATGACTATATTATTTTAAAACCCTTTCTAATATAGGGAAAATTCAATTATAGAAAATTGGAAGAAAACAACAAATTGAACAATTAGCTTTTTAACTTTGAATTTTTCATTAGAACTATGTGATTATCATGAATTTTCTAAATATAGATGAATATTCTTCTTACATCTAAAATAACTTAATTGCAATATTTATTGGAAAAGTAAAAGATTAATTGAGAGAAAAGTATGTTGTAGCTAAACTTATGCATGCATGTGAAAACAAATATACTATAAATAGAAAACTAAGTATAGTATGCTTGCATGATTTGAGAGATCAAATACATGCAAAAATACTAATTGAATAATTATTTTCATTTTATAAAAATATAACATAGTTTTCAAATTTATTTATTTAAAATAATAATAATAATTTATTAATGATTATTTATTAATTTATAGAAGTCAAAATTTGAATTTATTTAATTATAATTTTTTTAGGAATGATTTATTGTTCCATTTTTTAAAAAAATATTAATTTAAAAAAACTTATTATTATTTGTTAATTTTAAAAATTAAATTAATAATACTCATATAGTTATAAAGTGGATGTTGGTATTAAAGAATCTTTAAGTTTAGTTAAACTATTAGTTGCATATAAATAATTTTATATTTATTAATACAAGTGGGAAGTTAATAAAAATTAATTATAATTTAGTTATAATTAAAGAGAAGTTATAGTGGAGTTTACTATATAATCATCTAGTTATAAATTTTTAATAATATGAGAGAAATTTCAGATAACTTAATTATAATTATAATTGCAAGTTTGAGTTATCTCAAGCTACATTATGAATTAAAGAAAAAGTAAATATTAATATTAGACTTAAGTAGAAGTTAAATTAATATTAAGATTTAATCTAATAATATACATTTATATTATTAATTAAATCATTCATGATTTAAGATTATTTAATTAATAACATGATAATATTGCATGATTGATAACCTTTATCCAACTATGATACGATTATAAAATTTAAACTTGAATTTGATGCAAACTATTTTTATGGAGTTATATTTAATTTTTTAAATAAATAAATAAATAAAAACTAAAAAAGCCTTTAAAAAAGAAAGAAAGAAAAAAGAAAGACTAAATAACTACACTTATTTTAAACACATGTTGAGATGTCATGTTTTATTTTGTGGTGGGTTTGGGGGAAACCTAGTAGTTTGACTAGAAAGACATGTTTACCAAAGGCTTGGGAAGTGGTTATTGTTGTGATGCTTTTATGTGATGTTGTTGTCTTGATTATTTTATTCCAACTAATGTACTATATCCATTTGTTTGTGTGATGAGATCGAGTTCTTTTTTGTAAGCTCATGCATTGTGATTTTCTTCGTGTAACCTATGAGGTTTTCAATCAGTTATCTATTGGTGCTTTCCAATTGCTTGTATAGGATTGAGGTGAATATGATTTTTCTATTGGTATTTTCCAATTGCTTGTATAGAACTGAGGTGAATATTGTGATTTATCTATAGGTTCTTTCCAGTTGCTTGGGTGAATATTGTGATTTATATATTGGTGCTTTCTAGTTGCTTGTATAGGACTAAGGTGAATATTGTGGTTTTATGAGATATACTTTTATAAGCTTAGGGTAGGTTATCTATGTGTATGTTGGGAAGTTGCTTGTAATGGAGATCAGAGCCCTAAAGAGGCTACCTAGGTAACCTATTGTAAGTTGTATTAATAAGGGATAGCATGCCATTAAATGAGTTAAAATGAATTAACAAGAGTATGTGTTTTACCTCACCCATGCCTCAAGTGCTAGTAGAGGGTAGGTGATGAAACGTGCTCCCCTCAATACCATAGGAACTTAATAATAACAAATAAACAACAATAATTGTGAGAAAAAAATAGGATCTTCTTATTATGACCGTGAATACGGAATTATAGAATTCACAATTACAATATGCTAACACACATGAGATCCTTCATTACACTAGCCTACAAGACAATGCTGTGAACTATCACCCAGAGTTGTTCTAGACAATGTTTAGGCCTTTCTTAAATAGGCAATTTTATGCTACTCGGGAAGGTTCTAGGTAATCAAACTTAATACCTATGGCTAACAGACTATAAAAATACATATAGAGCTGACCAAATACATCTTTGACATTTATTTTAGAAATTTTGGGTAGCCCAACTTTGGAAGGCCATAACTCTTGAACCATTGTCTGATTAGCTATTATAACCACTTTTCAAAAACACTAGCTCTTGATCTATAGGCTCAAATTTGTGCAAGTGCCCTTTCATCGAGTTTTCAGACCTCATTGGGGGCCTCTAAAGCCTTCAAAATTGAGTTCAAAGATTTTTCTACAAAATTTTCTACCAAAAATCCATAAGAACTTCTTTGACACTTAAGCTAAAGCAATGAGATTTTATGGTAAGCTTATAATTTTGAAATGAACCTTCATGTAGAAAATGAGAACATTT
Source organism: Cupressus sempervirens (assembly GCA_028749045.1). Taxonomy (NCBI): domain Eukaryota; kingdom Viridiplantae; phylum Streptophyta; class Pinopsida; order Cupressales; family Cupressaceae; genus Cupressus; species Cupressus sempervirens. The sequence goes on along the minus strand of CM053789.1, from coordinate 284,339,456 downwards.
TGAGCTTGTATGAAAAACTTACTAAAAATAGTAAGATCCCAAAAATAGTAACCCCTTTTCTACTAGTCCTGATTGAAATAGAAAATATTAAAAATAAAATATTTTTGGGTGATGCAAGATTGCCCTCACACCCAAGATGCTCTTGCATCACTAGGATGGGAGTAGAGCGGATGCTTAGTTGTGACCTTGCCTTATTAGTATGCCTTGTCTATAAGAAAGGATACTAATGCCACATAGAGTCACTAGCGGACTGAAGTCTAGAGAGGTTTCCAATGTATCCTTAGACTTGGCTCATGTGATGACACTTGCCCACATGCATATCAGGTTTCCTATGTGTCTTTGTTTCCTTTGGGATTGGAAGTTACTTGCATACTTGGTACCTTAGATTTCTATCAAGATTCCTTGCCTAAGATTATTTTATGATTTGATTATTTGTGTGTGGATAGTACATTATCTCTCTTGTATGGTAGGAGTGGGAGTCTAATTAGGCAACCACACAGTCAGGAGGTAGTGTCTACTTACCATTTGGATCCTCCTTACATTGATACAGTGGTACCATTATCATTCTTATTCTTATCTTGGAGACTTCTATTCATTTGATGTATCTATGTATCATCTATTTTGAGATCCTATGAGATATTGCATTGTATATTGATATACTTGTATCTATTTTCACATACCCCATGGCATGTAGAATTCATTACATGTTCTTTCATATTATTAGTTGTACTTATGCATTTGCTTATGTGATAATGTATCTAATAGTTCTTTATGATTGGGTGATTTTGTATTGAAGACTTAAACTAATTATTATAAACTTTTTAATGTGACTCAATGTGAAGGAATCCTTGAGGAATGGAAACTATATTTGTAATTTCCTTGTGTACTTGATGTGTATGTATATATTGCTTTTGCATTATTGTTACTTTAATGTTGGTTAAAATTATTATAAAAAAATAGTGTAGTAAATATTGTAACATGTTAGGTTTATTTCTCTTGGGTTCTTGAGTAGGGTGTTACAACAATTTTATGATGAAAATAATTTTTGACCAACCTAAAACCTTCCAATGAAAGAAAAGTAGTTCTTATCCCACTTCACTATGTTTTTGTCAATCTTACTTTTAATACACTCCCATATCTCTTTCAAGAAAAATAGTAAAAAGAATCATCAAATAAATGACTTGATGTTTAACCACCCCTCATAAAATAAATTAATAATTATCTATTTGATAAATAGTGTATTCTATATTAAATTCATATTCAATATGTGTCATCATTTTTTAAATTTTCAATTCATCTTTAGATATGTATGTATGTATATGTACATGTGTGTGTACATATATGTATATATATTTGTGTACATATATACATTTATGTACACACAAATATATATGTGTGTGTACATATATATGTACATATGTGTGTGTGTGTGTGTGTATGTACACACACACACACACATATATGCGTATATATATGTGTGTGTACATATATATGTATACATATATATCTATGTGTGTGTGTGTGTGTACACACACACACAAAGAGTCAATCTCATTTTGGTTTTAACATTATAGTGACAAAATACTTTGTCATTATTCAACAAAAAAAAAATGCAAGCCAAGTGCAAAGTGCATGTTGAAAAATCAGTGTGAGTCGAGTGATTAAAGCATGCCAAACATAAGTGTTGAAATAATACATGCTGAGTAATATGATAGTATGTGCTGAGCAGTCAGAGTGTGTTGAGTCACTCAGATGCCAAACCAACAAAAGGTTCTAAGTAAATAGTATGTGCTAAGTGATTTTGGTGCTGAGAAAATAGAGTCTGTTGAGCTATTCAAGAGTCAAGTATCAGTATGTAAAGCACAATGAAGGCCAAGCATAAGAGCCTATGGATGTTGAGTAATGTCATAGATATTTGTAATGGTGAAAACTTCTATTTAAACCATTTTTGGCTGACATAAACATGAAATTTTGATTATAATAAATAAGGAGGGAGTCATATTACACATTCCTATGCAATGCATGCATCCAATTAGATTGAGGAAAGTATTAGGCGACAATATGGATCAACTACAACCATTGATTCTAACCTAATTTCATCTCCATAATATTTATAAAAGAGGGAAACCCTAAGGGTAACCTAATGTTGTGAAGGAGGATACTAAGGAAAGTATCTTATGCAAAGGAAGCATGGAGAAGATGGCTAAGACAATGTTTTGCAATGAAAAATTAGTTTGAGAAGAACAAAAACAAGCAGTTAAAGGTTAGAGAGGATAGATATGATTAGGAGGATCAATAGATAACCAAAAAAAAATCTAAACTAAGTAGTATGGTGCTAACCAAAGGACTATGGTGCTAAATCATTCTAATACACAATTTAGAGTAAATCTCTTAACATGGTAGTCTTAAAAGACTTTTGTAAATCTCTTAACCGATTGCTTACTTTATTGTAAGTTTAAATCCTCTAGCAAGGTGAGACCTAATAGTTTTTGTAAGCCTTCAACAAGATAGACCTTTCATAGGGTAAATCACATCTTATGATCAAAACATTGTAGTCATAAGTGGCCACACTTTACAACTACAGTAGTGAAGATTTGTGGGTGTCATCCCCACCCTAGTTTTACCTTCTCATTGGAGGGTTTCTGGGTAACAAATACTTATTGTATGTGTTGATTTACTTTCTTCTTTAAATGTGATGCATGTTTCATATTTTAGTTTAAATGTTAATTTATGAGATGGATTGAGGTGAAATATTTTAGAGGTAAAAGTTTTAAGTGTTGATTCACCCCACCACACCCCCCCCCCCCCCCCCCCCCCTCATAGAACTTACTTTCACATTGTTATATATGTACATATATGTGTGTGTGTATATATAGGAAAAATAATAAAAAGAATCATCAAATAAAGGACTATATATATATAGTAAAAAGAATCATCAAATAAATGACTTGATGTTTAACCACCCACTCATAATTTTTTTTTTTTATCTAGTTGATAAATTGTATATTTTATATCAAATTCATGTTCATTATGTGTCATTATTAATTTTTATTTTCAATTTATTGTTATATATATATATATATATATATATATATATATATATATATGTATATGTATATGTATATGTATATGTATATGTATATGTATATGTATGCATATATATGTGTATGTTTATATATACATATACATATTTATACACACACACACATATGTGTGTGTATGTCCATGTGTGTGTGTGTGTGTGTGTGTGTGTGTGTGTGGGAATTCTTTAGAATAACTAAGAGGGGGTGTAAATCAATTATCTTAGGTCCAAATATACAAATAAATTTTTTTCACAACTTAGTAAACTTATATCCATAAAACATATTCATTGTGCATGCATCTATATTAGATCATACAACTCTTAAACTTGTAATTACTATCAAATCAACTTTACAGAAATGTAAGTATGAAACATAACATATTCAATAACACATTTGACACAATAATTTTACATGGAAACCTAATTTGGGAAAAACCACATGTAACATGCTACTAATTTTCACTCTTCTAAAGTGATGCCCTATGAAAGGCCAACCATGTTAAAGGTCATAATGCACACTATTAAATGTGACCTAGTTAAAGGATTTCAATCACCCTATTAGGAGTGAGCCTTGTTAGAGGACTTTAGGTCATTCCATTAGAATTCCACCCAGTTAAAGGATTTACAATTGATTGTTCGGTGAACCTTAATCCAAAGAATTTTACCTAAACTGATACAATTATTAGAGAGTAATAGTAAAGCTTGATCTGATAATGAATTACAACTCACTTTGTAGACTATAGATCTCTATTCAGTCCTCCATTCTACTTGGTTTCATTCACTTTAGCTTTGATAGCTTGTTTACCATTCAAGCATTCATCCTCTTAAGTCTTTTTACTTTGCATGCCAATTATAGACTCTATAGTTTGGCCACCATAAGAAACAACACCCTAGACTCCTTATCTTTCTTGGGTTCTTGCTCATGCCAACTGTTGTTTCATGCCTTGTATCCCCTTATTAAGAGAATTTATTTCTTTTTTCGTCCATCCTCCATTGTCCATTTTTAGGTTAGGTAGGATTAGGCAGGATTTAATGAATCTACCCTCCTTTTCATTTTAGTCTATCTAGAAACTTCCTTTTGAATCAACTTTGAATTCATTTCAAAATGGTTTACCACAAATTTTGTGCCACCAACCCATCATAGTTGTATTCTACACACTTCACAAAATTCAAGATAACAAAATAGTCAACTCAGATTCATCAAATCTTTGATTTAACAAGAATATTGGTACTCATCATCAAAATGTTGTCACTTGGTTTCCATATTTTTCTTCCACCCATCATCCATTGGATAAATCGATATCTACTAAAGTTTACTGGTGCTCTATATCAACTAAACTTTGCTCGGCTTACACTATTTCCTCAGCATACACTAAAATTTTACTTTGCTCGACTCCAACTAATTTTCTGCTCAGCTTGCACTAACTTTTCTTGACACCTATTGTCAACTCAGTCAAGCTTGGGAAACTCAATTCTTCTAACTTGTTCTTCTAAACTTAGTTAGTGTATCCAACCTTTGAAACCTTAAGTAGATAATCAATACACTATATCATCATTATCTTAACTGATCTTTGTACTTCATTTCTTTATCATAACTCAACCTTTCCTCTAGGTGCTCTTGTTATTTCATTTGATCAAATTCTCTTCATCAATCAAACAAATGATATTACTTAAATCATCTAAGTAGTTATCTTACCAAAAAATATTGGTTTGACATTAGTGACAAAACAAAGATTGAAACACATTCTCATACTTGTATTAATCTATTTTCAATAATCTCCCTCTTTGGCATTGATGGAAAACCATACCAACAACAATCCCAAAAAGAAAATAATTCCTTTTATTGAATCTCTCCCTCTATTATTAGCTTCTGTATAGTTTACAAAACTTTGTTCTAATCAACAAACATTCTGATCAGCAAACAATTAACTCTTCCTTATGACTCCCTTTGTCAATCATCTTGTAGTTCCCTGGCAGTGCTGATCACTCCCTCTTTTAGAAATCTATTTACTCTATTCTTAAATTTCTTACATCTCCCCCAACACTATCTCCCTCTTACTAGGTAGATATCCAATATTTAGTTCTCCCTTAGTGTTGTAAGTCTCAATATACTCTCTCTATTTGGTATCTTTAATTCTCCCTCTTTGACAAAAATGCCAGACTTGTCATCTTTAATATGTAGATATGAACATTTTTAGTTTCTCCATCTATCACCTAGCTTGTGATTGATTTAATATTTTAGCATTTTGATTGCTTTAGGTAGCTCCTAAAGTAAGATCCATTATATCAAGTTGTAAGATACAACTTTCAGGTCTAGTTGATGCAGGGCACTTCTCATGCTTCTCAAATAGCCTTTGATAGGGGTATCACCCCTAGTTTACCTCTTAGATACTCATTAGAATCCTTATGTAATGCTTTGGTGAAGATATTAACAATTTTCTCTTTTGTATTGACATATTCCATCTTCATTTTTTTGTCTTGAACTAACTCTCTCAAGTAATGATACTTGATTGCAATGTGCTTAGTCTTTGTATGCATCACATAGTTCTTTGATGTATTAATAACACTTTTATTATCACAATAAAGTATTACAAGTTTAGTAATTTTCTCTTTCATACCTTTGAGTAGCTGTTTGATCCATACAATGTTTGTAAAATTTACTATAGTAGAAACATATTTAGCTTCAACAATAGATTGAGATATACATGTTTATTTCTTGCTAGTCCAATTAACTAGCCTCTTTCATAATAAAAATGCTCCTCCATTAGTTCTCTTTCTATCATCAATATTTCTAGCCCAATCAACATCAATGTAGTCTCTCAATTCAAACTTCTCATTTTTCTTTTAGTATAGACCATAATCCTCTATTCCTTTAAGATATCTCATTATCTTCTTAACAACCATCAAATGATTCTTCATGGGACTAGAAAAGAATCTTGAAACCATCCCAATAGATAATGCAATATTAGGTCTGTTATGCACTACATATTGCAATTTTTGAATCATAGACCTATATAATGTTTGATTCACCTTAGCTAAATCATCATTGTTTGACAATTTATGTCCTATCATCATAGGTGTACTTACTGGTTTAGAATCATCCAATCCAAAAAAATTCAATATCTCCTTCACATATTTAGACTAGGTGATGTATATACTTTATTTCATTTGATATACTTTCAATCCTACAAAGAACTTGATCTCTCCAAACATAGACATCTCAAATTCTTTCCTCATTTCATTTGCAAAAGCCTTACATAAAGCATCTTTTGACCTCCAAATATGATATAATAAAAAAAAAAATTCAAATAGTAAAATAGCTTTTCCTTGTTTTGTCTTCAAGTAGAAATTACTATTATCATTACTCCTCTCAAATCCAATTTTCATAAGATAATTATGAACCCTTTCATACCATGCTCTTGGTGCTTGCTTCAATCCATATAAAGCTTTGTGTAGTCTAAATATCATGTTCTTATTCTCAAAATCAAAAAATCTTTTTGGTTGTTCTGTGTAAACCTCTTCTTCTAATATACCATTTAGGAATGTAGACTTGATCTCCATTTGATAAACTTTGAAATCTTTTAATGTAGAGTAAGTAAGCAGAGTTCTTACTCCTTCTAACCTTGTGACAAGGAAAAATGTTTTACCATAGTCTATCCCTTCTTCTTATGCATATCTCTTGCAAACTAATCTTGCTTTGTTCCTTTTGACTTCGCCATTTTAATCTAGCTTATTTCTAAAAACCCCTTGGTACCAATCACATTTTTATCTTTTGGTCTAGGAACTAAAGTCCATGTCTTATTCTTCTCAATCTAGTTAATCTCTTCTTTCATGGCTTTAATCTAGTCCTCATTCTCTAAGGCATCTTTCACTATCTTTGGTTCATGCATGCTAAGAAAATATGTATCACTTCTCAAATTGTTTATTGTCATTGGTTTAGTATTCTATCTCCAATAATTTGTTCTACAAGGTGGTGGATCTTGACATACTTTAGCAATCTTTGTGTAGCTCTACTTCCTTCATGTAGTCTGCCAACTTTTGAGTCACTATGTACTTCTCTTTCAGGTAATTCAACATCTCTTTCATGTACACTAATCTTAGAATCAGAATGTGCCTCAGCTTCATTCTACTACTCAACACTTGATTGTAGCTCAATTCTTTAATGCAACTCAACATTCATAGTATTTGATTTGGCAGTCATTGAAACTTGCTATTGATTTGCAATTTGATTCACAACTTCTTCATTAGTAGGCATACCCTCATAAAATTATACAAAAGATTTGTATTCCTCTGGTTTCTTCATAGGTTCAGCCTCATTTATCTTTTTATATTCACCAAATTTTACATTTGTACTTTTCACAATTTTATTGGTGTTAGTATTTAAACATTTAATAAAATTTATTTCTTGTGGAAGAGCCAAGAAATATAACTTCACTTTTTGCATCAAATTTTCAATTCCTACTATCATTGAGAATATCGCATTTGCTTCCAAATACCTTAAAAAATTTTACATTGGGTGAGTATCCATACCATAGTTCAAAAGGTGTTGAATGAGTACCTTTCTTGACTTGCACATAATTCAAGGTATAGACAACTATACTTACAACCTCTCTCTAGTTTTTCAAAGCAACATTTTTTCATGCTAAAAACCTAGTGTGCTACAAACATTAAGAGTAAATTTAACATTCAAAACATAAATTAAAGAAACACTTATGATAAGATGAGAGAAAAACACAATGGAGGAAAGTAGATAAAAAATGTTAAGCTCCTTAAAAGTGTCTTGCAATGAATTTGATATGTCCAGATAGATAGGGGATGTGTGCTCACGATGTTCTCAACCTTCAAAATGGTAAATGGTTGTACATGGAGGTGGGTGAAAGGTTCAACAATGGAGGCGAAGATGGATTTTATCATGGTAAGGGTGTGAAATTATTGTGCTATAGTGGTCAATATGTCATTATAAGTTTTCATTAGGAGATGATGGATTGTGAGAGGGGAAGGGCTCAATTTATAGGCTAAGGGGTAGTGGGATGGAGGGCCAAGATGTGAGGATGGAGAGAAGGTAAGGAAGGGATAGGATGTAATGAGAGGAGAGCACATGGATTGTGCTTCTTCAAAGCTCTAGCCTTGTGCCAAGTATCACAAGGGGTTTGGGTGGTCAAAATGGAGGGTCAACAGGAATAATGAGGGAGGAAGAGTGTGTAGGAGGAATGTAAGAGGTTATAAATGGCATGTAAGAGCCATTATTTCTCTTAGATAGGGATGGAAGAGGACAAGGGAGACCATTGACTTTGGCTTGGGTTAGCAAGTCTTCGTCCTTGCTTAAAGTTGTGCACATGTTTAGGAGGGAGTTTAGGCTTGGCTTAGAAAGAGGTTTAGGAGGTAAGTGGCTTAGCTTAGATGGGATGGGTTAGTTAGGTGGATAAGTAAGGTTAGTATGGGTGAAGGGGTTGGCTTAGGGTAATGATAGAATTTAGGGATGTTTTAGGGGTTTTAGGATGGTTTATTAAATGCTTTATTTAATAAATTGGGGGTGTGGGATTAAATTAAATAGATTTTGAAATTTATTTACTTTAATAGAGGAATAAAGATTTAATTGATAAATTGATTTTGGGTTATTACTTGATTTTATCAATTGGAATATAGTTAATTAACTAGGGGATGATTATTAATTAATTAATTAATTAATATTTTATCAATAATGTCCTAGGAGATGATTAAATAAGATTACCTAATGGTGTAATTAGATTTAAGTGTCTACATTTTGCCCCTCTTTGACATAGTGTTGGGACAATGCTATTTCAAAGAAGTTTGAATATAAATGACGAGAAGAAGATTTGTGAAGTAACATGGTTGCCCTAGTCTTGGGTAAAAGGAGATAGAATGGATTGCATGATGCCCCCTCAAGAAGGCGACGCAGAGAGAATATGATACCTGGGAATTTATTGAAAAGTTATAAAAAGTTAGCGGGAGCGAGGGGATGTAGAAGGGCAATAGGAGTGGTAAATAAGTAAGTAAATGGAAAAAACAATAGGTCAAGAAGAAAAGGTGGGTATTGGAGTGGTCATAGAGGAAAATAAGGCACCAAAAGGGGCTTATAAGGGGGCTAGGAGGGGTAGAAAGGGTCATTTTCTTTCATACTAATGTGGTAGAGGATGGACACAGTCTAGGAACAGAGGGATACATTGGTGGTAGAGGTGGCTATATTGAGGGTGCAAATGGTGGTAGGAGGAGGGTTGGAGGACATGAGGTGACTGAGGGGTGTAGTGGAGGATTTGTGAGAGAGTGGGTTTTTACTATGAGAGGTGTCATGCAACAGTACTAGCCAATTAGGTAGAGCACTATAGACAACTGAGATAGTCTGGTACAATTGGCACACACATAGGCATGCAGGGAGGGGGAGAGAGTGGATGGAGAACTGGGGTTCATAAAGGAATCGTAGGTCTCAACATACATGGTAGAACCAAAGGTGAGACAAGTGAATAGGTGGGAGGATGGATGAGGCAAAGATCTTTGGCATGAGAGGGAAATTTATGAGACTACCACCACTACGAGTAGTAGTGCCAGAGGGACCTTGAGGTGTAGGTGATGGACGAGGATAAGGAGGAGTAGTGATATGCTACATTTTGTACAAGATTTTTTTTAGATGGATTTTTTGTGGACACAACCCCGATGTATTTTTGCATGTGTACCATAAATATACACTTAGATTTTGGACTTTGATGGATAGTGAACATTTTTTATTCTTTTGGGGGTGTGATATATTTATAGATATGATCATTCTTTGGGGTGGGATATGGGTATACTAAGTTTACAATGTTAGATTGTGGTGACTGATCAGGAAAGTACTGTACATACTTCATAAATAGTGGGGTTTGGGGCATCGCCCCGAAAAATTTTTTTTTTGGAAGTAGCCGACATCGACATGGTAGCCGACATATTATGGCTGACATATGGCCGACATGTTATAACCCTAAAGCGGTTTAATACTTGTATAAAAAGGGCTTAGGGTTGGGTATTTTTGATATGTGGTGATACAAAATTGGTTCTTGCGGCGGTATTGAGCTGTAAGGGATTACGGATTGTAATCAGGTTGTAATCACTGGATTGTAATAAGATCGGACTTGCTGTTTGGTGGACGTAGCCCAGGGATTGGGTGAACCACGTTAAATCTTGGTGCCTTGTGTTCATTTCTGTGTGTTCTATTATTTTCTGTTATTGGTTATATTTACATGTAGTTTTTATTTCTGTCCGTGGTTTATCCTAACAAGTGATATCAGAGCTTGGTTTTGGCCTGGTCATGGGTTCAAATTTCCCCGGTGCCTTCCCGACCCGCGTAAGCACCTGGTATGCGCGTCGAGGGGGAGATTGTTGGGTGATGCGACACGCTCCCTTGCCCACAGGTGGTTAATTATGTGGTGTTCCATGTTCACTAATAGTCATGGCTTTTGGTGCAACGGCAAATGGGCCCAACAATTGGTATCAGAGCTTAGTTGTTTCTCAGTTATCCTCTGCAAGAAAGTCTCACGGTTAAGTGGGAGTCTCACGGTTGAGTGGGAGCAATGGCAGATGATGGTAAGCTGAGGGTTGATAGGTTTAATGGGCAGAACTTCCAGTTATGGAAGATGCAAATGGAAGACTATTTATATCAGAAGGATTTGTGGAAGCCGTTGGAAGGAAAAGCCAAGAATCAGGGAACTATGTCAGAGGCTGAATGGGATCTTTTGGACAGAAAGGCACTTGGAAGCATTCGGTTATGCTTGGCACCATCAGAGGCATTTAATATTACAAAAGCAAAGATGACAAAAGATTTGATGAAAACCCTAGCGACACTGTATGAAAATCCCTCCGCTTCAAATAAGGTATTTCTCATGAAGCGTTTATTTAATATGAAAATGGCAGAAGGTGGATCTGTTGCAGATCATTTAAATGAGTTTAATACTATTACTAGTCAATTATCTTCTGTGGGTATCAATTTTGATGAAGAAATTAGGGCTCTCTTGATTTTGTGTTCTTTGCCTGAAAGTTGGAATGGCTTGGTAATGGCGGTGAGTAATTCTGTTCCTGGATCTAGTACCCTAAAATATGATGATGTGATCGGTGTTATTTTAAGTGAGGAAACTCGTAGAAAATCCTCAGGTGGATCTACATCAGGAAGTGCTTTAAATGCACAAAGCAGGGGCAGAATGACTGAAAGAGGAAGTAACTCTGGAAATCGTGGGAAATCAAGAGGAAAGTCAAAGGGGAGGAGGTCTCAATCGAGAGGACCAAATGATTGTTGGTACTGTGGGAAACCAGGGCACAAAAAGAAAGATTGCTGGACTCGAAAGAAAAATGAAGGAGATAAATCAGATGGAGACAAAGAGGCAAATGTGGTAAGTAACAAATCCGAAGAGGATGCTTTGCTTCTGTCTTTAGAGAGTGTTGATGATTCATGGGTTTTAGATTCTGGTGCTTCTTTTCATGCTACACCTCATAGAGGTTATTTCATTGATTATGTCCAAGGGGATTTTGGGCTTGTTTATTTGGGGGATAATGAACCCTGTCAGATTGTTGGAAAGGGAAAAATTAAGATTAAGTTGCAGAATGGGAATCATTGGCTACTACATGAGGTAAGACATGTTCCAAAACTAAGTAGAAATTTAATTTCAGTAGGGCAACTCGGTGATGAGGGTTGTGTAGTTACTTTTAATGATAAAAATTGGAAGGTTTCAAAAGGTTCCCTTGTAGTAGCAAAAGGTGTGAAAGTAGGCACCTTATATCTTTGTACAGGTCATATTGTTCCTTCTACTTTGATTGTTTCAGAGAAAAATGAATATTCAGGAACAATTACTGCAGATGAGCAGGGAGAACAAATAGCTGCTGTGGATTCTGATACAACGCTGTGGCACAATATACTTGGGCACATGAGTGAGAAAGGTATGAAAGTACTTCATTCAAGGAAAGTTTTACCAGGTCTAAAATGTGTGAATATGGATTTCTGTGAAAGTTGTGTGTATGGAAAACAAAAGAGAGTGAGTTTTGTAAAGACAGGGAAGGAAAACAAAAAGGAGAAATTAGAACTTGTGCATACAGATGTATGGGGACCGGCTCAGGTATCTTCCCTTGGTGGCTCTCATTATTATGTTACATTTATTGATGACACAACTAGAAAAGTATGGGTTTATTTCCTTAAATAGAAATCTGATGTATTTCAAACTTTTAAGAAATGGAAATGCTTGGTTGAAAATGAGACTGGTAAGAAATTAAAATGTCTCAGATCTGATAATGGTGGTGAGTATTGCAGTCATGAATTTGAAGATTATTGCTCCACTAATGGTATTCGTAGACAAAAAAATTGTTCCAAGGACTCCACAGGAAAATGGAGTGGCTGAACGCATGAACAGGACTATAATGGAGCGCGCAAGGAGCATGAGGTTGCATGTTGGGTTGCCCTTACACATGTGGGTGGAGGCTGTCAATACTGTAGTATATTTGATTAATAGAGGTCCCTCTACTCCTTTGGGTTGTGGTATTCCAGAGGAAGCATGGACTGGTAAGAAGGTGAGTTATCCTTTTCTCAAGACCTTCGGTTGTGAAGCTTTTGCTCATATAGACTCTGAAAATAGAACCAAGCTAGAAGCTAAATCAAAGAAATGTGTCTTTGTTGGATATGGCATTAATGAATTTGGTTATAGGCTTTGGGATTTTGAAAATCATAAAATTATAAGAAGCCGGGATGTCATATTCAATGAAAAAGTGTTGTACAAAGATCTGTTGCAGCAACATGAGAAGAAAGAAGATGATTATGTAGTGCTGGATGATACTCCAAGAGCTGATGTTCCAGCCATTCCTCATGATGTGCAACAACCGCAACAACAAATACCACATACACCAGTGAATGTTAGATGGTCAACAAGGCCCATTAGACCTCCACAAAGGTTTTCTCCCTCTTTGTATTCTATTTTACTTACTGATGCTGGTGAACCTGAAAGTTATGATGAAGCTGTGCAGGTGGATACTAAGATTCAGTGGGAGTCTACAATGAAAGATGAAATGGACTCTTTGCTGAAAAATAAGACATGGGATTTGTGCAAGTTGCCTGCAGGTAAAAAGGTTTTATAGAATAAATGGGTTTACAGGTTGAAAGAAGAGGAAGGAGGTAAGAAAAGATTTAAGGCCAGGTTAGTTGTAAAAGGATTTGCACAGAAAAAAGGAATTGATTTTGATGAAATATTTTCTCCTGTTGTTAAAATGACTTCTATTCGTACTGTTTTAAGTCTTGTGGCTACTGAAGATTTGCATTTAGAGCAGATGGATGTTAAAATAGCCTTTCTTCATGGTGATTTCGATGAAGAAATATATATGGCTCAGCCATAGGGTTTTGAGGTCAAAGGTAGGGAGAACTTAGTGTGCAAATTGAAGAAAAGTTTATATGGCCTGAAGCAAGCACCTCGGCAATGGTATCTAAAATTTGACAGTTTTATGCATGAGCATGGATATAATAGGTGTCATTCAGATTACTGTGTTTATTTTAAGAGGTTGGATGATGATAGCTACATTATTTTATGTTTATATGTTGATGATATGCTTATAGCTGGGTCTAACATGGATCATATTAAGGGGCTGAAACACCAATTAGCACATGCATTTGCTATGAAGGATTTGGGGGCAGCAAAACAAATCCTTGGTATGAAGATTTGCAGATATAGGAAGAACAGAACATTGACGCTATCTCAAGCTGATTATGTTGAGAAGGTGTTGCAACGTTTCTCTATGGAGAATGCTAAAGCTGTCAGCACACCTTTACCTGGTCATTTGAAATTGACTAAGGAGATGTGTCCCAAGACACAGGAAGAGGAGGATAAGATGTCCAAGGTACCCTATGCTTCAGCTGTAGGAAGTTTGATGTATGCTATGGTATGCACTAGGCCAGATATTGCACATGCAGTGGGAGTCGTTAGCAGGTATATGAGTCATCTAGGTTTTGAGCATTGGAATGCTGTCAAGTGGATTCTCAGATATTTGAGAGGAACATCCAATAAGTGTTTACACTTTGGGGGCTCTACTACTGATTTACAGGGCTATGTTGACTCAGATTTGGCTGGGGATATTGATACCAGGCGGAGTACTACAGGTTATTTCTTTACTATTGGTGGGGCAGCCGTGAGCTGGGTTTCTAGGCTACAGAAGATTAATGCTCTCTCCACTACAGAGGCAGAGTATGTTGCTGCTACAGAGGCTGCCAAAGAGATGATATGGCTTCAGTTCTTCTTGGAAGAATTGGGACATCCTCAGAAGGATAATTTTTTGTTCACAGATAGTCAGAGTTCCATTCATCTTGCTAAGAATTCAGCTCTGCATTCTAAGACCAAACACATACAGTTGCGGTACCATTTCATTCGGTCAGTTTTGGATGATGGACAGTTAAAGCTGGAGAAGATACATACCAATGAAAATCCAGTAGATATGTTGACAAAGGTTGTCACAAGGGAGAAGCTGAACTCCTCTTCAGCTTCAGTTGGTCTTTTAGACTAAATGTGAATAAAAGAACAGCAGAGTCTAGGGTGGTTTGATCCAGTGGGAGCCCCATGCGGTAGTTGTATTGCTACAGGATCAGTCTCCAAGTGGGAGATTGTTGTTTAGTGTGGAGCCTGATCAGTCCCCAAGTGGGAGATTGTTAGATTGTGGTGACTGATCAGGAAAGTACTGTACTGTACATGGTAGCCGACATATTATGGCTGACATATGGCCGACATGTTATAACCCTAAAGCGGTTTAATACTTGTATAAAAAGGGCTTAGGGTTGGGTATTTTTGATATGTGGTGATACGAAATTGGTTCTTGCGGCGGTATTGAGCTGTAAGGGATTACGGATTGTAATCAGGTTGTAATCACTGGATTGTAATAAGATCGGACTTGCTGTTTGGTGGACGTAGCCCAGGGATTGGGTGAACCACGTTAAATCTTGGTGCCTTGTGTTCATTTCTGTGTGTTCTATTATTTTCTGTTATTGGTTATATTTGCATGTAGTTTTTATTTCTGTCCGTGGTTTATCCTAACATACAAGCCATGAGATTTTGTGATGGAATGCATGTGGATAGATGTAGGAGAGGGATTGACATGTTGTTATGCAAGATGTGATGTTTTGATGTTGTATGGAATGTATGATTCTACTGACGCTTTTTGATGCAGGATGTGATATTATGATGGTGAGATGTATGATATGCATAATATTACTAACACTTTGTGATGTTTTCCATGTGATGTATAATATGTATGATGGTATTGATGCTTTTTGATGTAGGATGTGATGTATGATGTGGATGATGTTACTATTTTCGTGTGATGTAGGATGTGATGTTTATGATAATGAGATGCATGCTATGGATGATTTTATTGACATTCTATGATGCGGGATGTGATGTGTATGATATGGATGATGCTACTAAAACTTTGTGATGCAAGATGTGATGTTTATAATATGGATGATGTTACTGATGCTTCATGATGTAGGATGTGATGTTTATAATATGGATGGTGATACTAATGCTTTGTGATGTAGAATGTGATGTTTATGATATGGCTAATGTAACTAATGCTTGGTGGTAGAGGATATTATGTGTACGAAATAGATGATGTTTGATAAAAAAGGATGCTAATTGATGAAATGAATTATGATGTTTGAGAAAAATGGATAACATAAAATGAAACTATGAACTATGATGGTAAAAAAGGATGAGTAAAATGAACTAAAATTATGATGATGCAAATAATAACCAAAGGAATGGACAAACTATGGTAATGGACATGGGCCTGAGATTATTATAATAAGCATGAAGCTAAGATTATGATAAAAATAAACTTAAGGTTATGATAAAAAATGAACCTAAGATTATGATAATGGAAAAAAATGAACTTAAGATTATGATAAATAAAAATAAACCTATGATTATGATGATAAAAATGAATGTAAGATAAGGACAATAAAAATGAGCCTAAGATTTTATGATGATAAAAATGAACTTAAGATTATGATAAAAATGAACTTAAGATTATGATAAAAATGAGCCTAAGGTTATGATAAAAATGAACTTGAGATTATGATTAAAATGAACCTAAGATTATGATAAAAAATGAGCCTAAGATTATGATAATGAAAATGAACCTAAGATGATGATAATGGAAGTGGAAAACTAAAACTATGATAAAGAAAATGGATTTAAAATGATGATGATACATAGATATAAGAAGAAAAAAGGATCTAAATTTATGATAATGAAATGAGGAGTTTAGAATGAACCATAAAGATTATGGTGATGGAAATGATAAGTAACTTAGGATGTAAAGAATTATGAAAAAGAAAATGATGACTAAAAAATAAAAGAGATTATGGTAATGCAATGAGAGATGAGTGGAAATGAGATAACAATACAATTAGAATGATAGGGGAATGTAGGTTGGATTAGGACATGTAGCACATCACTAATTGACCATAGCTATTGGTTGGGGGTGGGTGGGGATAATTTACACAACTCTAGCTATACTAGTTGTAGGGTAGGGGGCTTAGGGAGAAGTGATAGTTGCGAGAGAGGTGTCAAAGTGAATGAGATGAAATGTGGATAGGATGAGGGGAAATGTAAGAATGCTTCCTAGGGGTGAAAAAGGGTGGACATAGGTAGAATAGATTTTTATGGTAAGATTATGGAGAATGTGATAATAAAGATAGGGTGGAAGGGGAATGAATGAGATTTTTTCATTTCTTGTTTATGGAAGAAGGTGACAGGATGATGGAATTATGCTTGAAGCTTAAGGGTGGGGTACATCTAAAATAAGTACTACCATGTAGTGTGAGAACTTAATTTGATATAGGAATACTAGGTATATGCCAAGGTTACTAAGAACAAGAAGGCTTTTACCCAATATTTCATTAGACTAACTTGAACAAGAATGCAAGAATTACCCTAGTATCACACATGAGTCCCAAAGGAATCAGAGTGGAAATGATACTAGGTGATCCACAAGAAAATGATATTTCCCAACTACACCATGTGTTCAAGAAAAAAAACATGTTTGGAATATGCAAGGGTTATATCTAACTGACTCACAAGCAAAAGATAAAGACCTGATCAAAACCTTGCATTATATTTACCCCATTTGTATCACACCATGATATAAAGATCATGGTGACCTTAAGGAGGGAAAAACTGAATTTTGTTGGAAAAGATACTATTGAAGAGCCAACAAGAACAACCCCAAAAAAAAAAAAAACACATGAAAAAGTAACCTTTTTTCAAAGGGATTGGTTGGATACTAATGTGCCAAGGTTCAAACATGAGGAAGGATGCATCTTCTAAGAACCTAGTGGAAATGTTTGTTACTTAGGAAAAAATTGGAAAACATAACTTTCTGAGGAAAAATTTTTGATGACATAGGGTTCTTGTTATAGGATTCAAAAATGACCAGTTGTATGAGAAAGATGATGTATGACCTAAATAGGGACATGGGATGTGTACAAAGGATAAGACTAAGAATGATCATGATGAGATGTACAGTAAAATAAGGACAATATGCTTAAGGAAATGTGTACAAAAGTTTAGAGTAATAGACCAGCAATTTATATTGACAATGGAAAAAGCTTAGGATGAGGGGGTAGCATGATGTCTTTTAGTATAGTACACTATTTTTTACAAGAGTATAGTACAGTGAGATGGTATAGGAGATAAAATATGAAAAGTATGATATAGGTGTTAGATTGTGGTGACTGATCAGGAAAGTACTGTACATACTTTATAAATAGTGGCCGACATATGACCGACATATGGCCGACATATAATGGCCGACATATGGCCGACATATTATGGCTGACATATAATGGCCAACATATGGCCGACATGTTATAACCCTAAAGAGGTTTAATACTTGTATAAAAGGGCTTAGGGTTGGGTATTTTTAATTATGTTATGATACGAAATTGGTTCTTGCGGGGGTATTGAGCTATAAGGGATTACAGATTGTAATCAGGTTGTAATCATTGGATTCAAATAAGATCGGACTTGCTATTTGGTGGACGTGGCCCAGGGATTGGGTGAACCACATTAAATCTTGGTGCCTTATGTTCATTTTCTGTGTGTTCTATTATTTTCTATTATTTATATTTGCAAGTAGTTTTTATTTCTGTTCGTGGTTTATCCTAACAATAGGTGGTAAGGTAAAAGGTAATATTAAATTGGCTAACCAAAGTATGATACATTGTTTTGACTAGATTTCCAAGCTTAGGGAAGTGGGACAATATGCTATGATAGTAATAGAGGGATTATGAGAATCATGGAACACTTATACAAAAATGGGGAGATGGGTGGTGAGATGTGGAGCAGAGATGAGGGAGTCATAGGTCACTAATAGATAATAAAAATGCTAAGTATGCAGGGTGCCTATTTACTAGGTTTTCACCAAGATGCCCATCCAAGGTGCTTAAATTACCAAGTTTTCACCATTGGATGCTTATTATTCTTTACTATTTTTCTCCTAGTTAGCATTATACATTGAGGGTCTTAGGCATAGAATTTCTTTATATGAATGATGTTGGTAGGATCATTCAGTACTTCACCTTCAAGTGTTGATAGCTGATAGGGCCTTGAGCCAAAAGATCATGTGACCACATAAGGACCAAGCCACATGGGCTTGAACTTGCCTTTCTTTTCTGAGTTTGTTTGGACCTTTGTGTTTTCTTTGAGGACCATATCTCCTTCTTGAAATTTACATAGATGGACCTTCTTGTTTAAGTTGTGCTTGAGGAAATTTTTATAGACCATGAGATGTTCATAAGCCTGCTGCCTTTTTTCATCAAGTAGATATAGTTGGGCGAGTCTAGTTACTCGGTAGTCCTCATCTAATATCTGCCCTCACAAGAAATGTACAAGTATGGGAGTTCAACCTCAATAGCTAGTACTGCTTTGGTGCCACAAACTAAGGAGTATGGAGTTGTGCCTATGGATGTACAAAATGAAGTGTGATAAGCCCATAGGCCAGGGTTAATTTGTAAATGCCAATCATGGCTAGAATCATTGATAACCTTCTTTAGGATTTTGAGTTGGGTTTTATTAGTTGCCTTAGCTTGATTGTTACCTTGTGGGAAGTATGGGCTGGAAAAATGATGATGAATATGAAGAGAAGTGCACAACTCTTCCATGTTGAGGTTTTCAAAATTTCTATCATGATTTATAAAAATGGTGGTGGGGATACTAAAGAAGCGAATGATATGATACAAGATAAACTTGGACACTTGAACTCCCATGACAGTGAGAACTAGGATTTCATCTACCCATTTGGTGAAGTAATCTATAGTAGTAAAGATCCATTTGTGTCCATTTAAATATAGGGGTGCTATAACACTAACAAGATCAAGCCCCCAACATGAAAATGGCCATGGTGGTGCAATAGATTAAAGATTTTGACCTAGGACTCATATTAGGTTTACATGTTGCTGATAGGGTAGAAATCTCTTGACAAAGTTGCAAGCATCATACTCCAATGTAGTCCAATAGTATCCTACTAAAATAATTTTCTTAGCTAGGACTATACCACTTGTGTGAGCACCACAAAGTCTGGCGTGTACCTCTTTGAGAGCCATTATAGCCTCATTTTGGTCTAAACACTGAGAGAGAGTTTCATGATAACCACAATGATATAGGGTGTTAGCTATGATAGTGTAGCAAGATGCTCTATGAATGAGGTTCTGGAGTTGCATTCATGTGAGATGGGGAGATATGATAGAATTTAGTAGTTAAGCATGTTGTGGTACCATGGGGATTGGTGACCAACCAAGATGCATACTCGGGTTGATTCATCATTCTTGTATTCAGGCTTGTATAGCTACTTGACTAAGAATTCATACTGTGTGGCCTTCCATGAAATCTCCAAAAGTGAACCAATAGTAGCCATGGCATCTGCAACTTTATTTTTTGATCTAGGAACTTGTAGGAACTGGATCCAAGTAAAGTGTTTCTTCAACTGATCTACCAAATCTTTGTAAGACTAAAGCTTATCATCCTTAGTCTAATATTCATCAAAGACTTGCTTAATTATGAGCTAATAATCCCCAAAAAAGCTATAGCTCTATGATATTCCATTCAACTACTACTTTGAGTCCTATAATGAGAGCTTCATACTTCGAGATATTATTGGTGCACTGGAACTCAAGTTTGAAAGATTAAGGAATGTAGTCAGCCTAGTGATGACCAAAAGTATTCTAGCTCTAGAGCCATGAGATGTGTAAGATCCATCAAATTATAATTTCTAGGATGGTGGTTCATCTATCAGGTAGAGATGTTCATCTAGGAACTCCATGATAAGAGGGTGATCAGTGATCAAGGGTGCATTGGCCAAGTGATCTGCTATAGCTTGACCTTTGATAGCTTTTCTAAGAACATATTGGATGTCAAACTCATTGAGGAGCATGACCTATTTGGCTAGGTTCCCTATGAGTACTATGCATGACAACATATATTTCAATGGGGGTAAAAGCATAGATCTGTATCATAATTTATGATACCAAAACCTATTTTGCTCAAATCTCATTTCTCTATCAAAACTCAATTTTTTTCAAAAACTAAAAATACCCTTTTATAGATCTTAGATTCAATATCATCATTATATAAATTTTTGAGTTTTTTGATTAGTTATAATATGCTATAATCTCAAAATATTATAAGTCAATATTTCAACATTTTAGAAGATGCTCCCTCAAAAAAGAAAAAAAAAAAAAGTAAATCATATCAAAAAAATTTAAAAATCATATTTATCTCTAGAGGAGAGAATCCTCTTTATGAATATGAAATTTTTTTCAAGAAGGTATAGATTTGATAGGGAAGTTTTGACAGGAGGAAAAAATTGTTGGATTATGATAAGGTTGAACTTGAGTACTTATAACAAAGAAAATATACATAAAAAATAATTATTTCTTTTTTCTCCCTAGCTATACATGTTATCTATAAGATATTTTCAAATCATAACAAAAATAGATGATTTGCATATACTTGTTTGATGAGAACTACACCCTATATTTTTTAAAATTAAAAAAGGACTTCAAAATAAAATAAAATGAATTAATTATTACTAAAAAATATTATAAAAATTATAGGCATAAAATTCATCCAATGCTACACATTTGATCAATTTACATCATCTTCATATTCTAAACACAAATACCATTTTTTTCTCATTAATGTTGAATTGTCAAATTCTGATATCATGTTTCTTTATAAAAGGTGACATAGGTTTGTGCTTTTACCCATGGATCAATTTTGGATATTAGCACCTAGCTTACATACACATGATCCCATTGGCAAATAAAAAATGACTATTTAGCAACTAAAGTGGTAGCCTAGAATGAATCCTATTATAGTTCAAAATGATGGACCAATCAACAGATAAATCTATCGCTTAGTTTGCCTCTTGCACCTTCCTCAGCATGCATCAACACCAAAATACATGTGGGTACCTCCTAGGTTTAAATGCTTTGGCTTTAGCATAGAGGCTTCCAACTATTAAGTTCTCCAGCTTTGATATAGACCAGTGCTCCCATTGCTCCAAAGGTGAGCCTATAAGCTTAAAGGGATGGGGTAGCTTAGTTACTTAGGCTCCTACTTAGAGTAAGGGTAGGGTTAGGGTAATGTTGGACTTGTAATGAATTTGGTCATTATGGATCTAAGTGTCCTAAAAGAGAGAAAAAGTAAAGAGGAAAGTTCAAACCTAGAAGAGATAGATATTGTTTGTATGTCAATTAAGAAGATGAATCTAATGAACAAGTAGTAAGTGCCAGTGATGATGAAATAGGATTTGTGGCTATTAAAGAAGAAAGTCCAAAGAAAATGTCTTTGGTATCACAGGTTGAAAAGAAAACTGATTGGATAATTGATAGTGTTTTTTCACATCATATAGCTGGTGATATGAATAAGTTTTTTTGATTTCAAAAGTTATGATGGAGGCATTGTTAGAGTTGGAAACAATGCAGCTTGCCATGTTAAAGGTAGTGGATCTATAACTATTTATGGTAAGATTAATACTAAGGATGTATACTTTGTTGATGGTTTAAAACATAATATTTTGAGTGTTGGACAACTAGTGGATAGAGGTTATCAGTTGTAGTTCACTATGAAGACATGCATGATTAGAGACAAGGATGGAAAGGTACTTGGAACAGGAACTAGATCTAGAGGTAGTGTATTTTAGATAAATCCCATTGAAATGACATATTTGGTTGGAAAGGTAGATGAAAATTGGTTGTGTCATAAGATATTTTTTCATATAAACTTTGACAGCATTGTGAAAACTAGTAATATATTTATAGTTAGAGATTTGCCTAAGATTGTAAAGCCTACTAAC
Source organism: Cupressus sempervirens (assembly GCA_028749045.1). NCBI lineage: Eukaryota > Viridiplantae > Streptophyta > Pinopsida > Cupressales > Cupressaceae > Cupressus > Cupressus sempervirens. Next base: position 284,317,009 of record CM053789.1, on the reverse strand, counting down.
ATAATTTCCAAGGAGTGTGTATTGACAAAGCATAATAGAGCTTCTTTTTCGAGCAAGAAGTTTACTACTAAATCAAAGTTTGAGATTGTATACACAAATCTTAGTGGTCCTACAAATACTAAAGGATTATATGGTTAAAGGTAATTTATGATTATTCTTGATAACTTTTCTAGAATGATGTGGGTTGCATATCTTGAAGAGAAATCTAAGACATTTGACAAGTTCAAGATATTCAAAAATAGAGTTGAGAATGAAGATTACATTTTTAAAATAAAATAGAGGAGAGTTTACTTCAAATTAGTTTAACATCTTTTTTGAAACTAATGGAATCAAAAGATAACTTTCAGCTCGTAGAACCCTTGAACAATATGACATTGTAGAAAGAAGAAACATGTGAGTAGAAGAAGCGGAAAGAGCTATGTTAGCTAAGAATGATGTATCCAAGATATTTTTGAGAGAATCTATGAATACAAAAATTTATACTATGATGAGAGTGCAAGTTAGGAAAGACACAAACAAGACCCCTTATGAACCATGGTTTGATCACTCAACTATAGTTAAGTATTTAAAAAAATTTGGCAGTAAATGTTATATCAAAAGAGATGATGTAAATGATAAATTTAATGCTAGAAGTGATGAAGGTAAGTTTCTTGGTTATTCATTGAAAAATAGAGCTTATATATGTTATAATCTCAAAACTTAGAATATTGTTGAAAGTGCAAATGTAAGAGTTGATGAGAAATTTAGGATAAAAGAAAGAATAGTTGACTACAATTCTGATGAAGATGAGAATGTTGTTACTAAACCAAGGAATGGTGAAGTATTCTTTGAGACTAAAAATGATTTGTAGAATGAAGGTAAGCTAAGGAAAGAACAAATCTTAGAACCTAGAATAGAGCTAAGAGTTGAAATAACAACTCCTATTTCTGGTAAGAATATGAAGAAGAATCATCCACCAGAGAAGATCATCAAAAACAAAGATAAAGGTGTGATGACAAGAAGTAGAATCAATGAATAAATATGTTTGATAACTCACTTAGAACCAAAGAATGTGGATAAGGCATGCAATGATGATTATTGGAAGCAAGATATGAAAGAAGAATTGGATCAGATAATGAAGAATGAGACATGGTAATTGGTCCCTAGACTAGGAGACAAGAATGTGATAGGAACAAAATGGGTATTTAGGAACATGATGAATGAACAAGGTGAAGTTGTAAGGAACAAAGAAAGAGTGGTATGTAAAGGTTACTCACATCAAGAAGGAATAGACTATGAAGAATCATATGCTCATGTGGCAAGAATTGAAGTAGTAAGGTTATTCTTAGGCTATGCAGCACATAAGAAATTCAAAGTGTATCAAATGGATGTCAAGTTAGCATTTTTGAATGGAGAACTTGAAGAAGAGGTATACATAGAATAGCCTAAAGGTTTTCCTTTAAAAAATGATAAGCGAATGGTATGTAGATTGAAGAAAGCATTGTATGCTCTAAAAAAAGCACCTAGAACCTGGTATGCAAGGTTGGACAAGCATTTGAAAAAACTTGGATTTAGTAAAGATATGACAAACAATAATCTATAATTGAAAGAAATAGATGATGGATTGTTGATTTTGGTAATATTTGTTTATGATATCATATTTAGAGGAGATGATAGTGAAAGTAACAAGTTTGCAAAATAAATGAAGAAGGAATTTGAAATGAGCATGATAGGGGAAATGAAATATTTTCTAGGATTGAAAATTATGTAGGATAAAGAAGGAATCTTTATTTCTTAGACTAAGTATTTGAAATATCTATTGAAAAGGTTTGGTTTGGAAATATGTAAACTATTTGGAACACCTATGGTAACTAGACACAAGTTATCTATAAAGGATGAGACACCTACTCTTGAGAAAAAGAAGTACAAATCTATGATTAGAGGTTTACAATAACTAACTCATGCAAGGCCAGATATAGAAAATGCAGTTAGAATTGTTGCAAGATATCAAGATGAACCTAGAGAAGCACATTATGCAGTATTTAAAAGGATATTTAGATATCTAAAAGGAACATGAAAGCTTGGATTATGGTATGACAAATGTAATGATTTCACTTTATATGCTTATACTGTTGTTGATTGGGTAGGCACTATGGATGATAGAAAAAAGCACCAGTGGTGGAGCATTATTTCTTGGATGAAGGTTGGTTTCTTGGTTAAGAAAGAAGTAGGATTGTATCTAACAAAGTATAGCAGAGGCAAAATATGTTGTAGCAGCAAGCAATTATAATCAAGTTGTTTGGATGAAACATATGCTAAAGGATATAAGGATAGAATTTGGTGAACCTGTTGTCATACATTGTGATAACACAAGCATAGTGGATATGTCTAAGAATCCAATGTTGCATTCTAAGATTAAGCACATTTCTATCAAATATCAAATGTTGAGAGAGAAAGTTACAAAAAAGGAAATAAGATTGGAGTATGTGTGCACCAAGGAGCAAATTTCATATATTTTTACTAAGCCTCTTCCCATAGAGACTTTTGAGTATTTAAAAGGTATTCTAGGGGTTATGTCCTTACCTACATTAGAGTAGATGATGCAAGAGTACATCAATCCAGTGGTACAAAACACTATTGTTTGTCTAGATGGAATGCTAATGTTTCATGTATGGGGGAGTATTTGTGATAGAAAGAATCATCTATGACTATTGATAGATGTTGTTTTAAATGGTGTCTTTGGACACTTGAGAAGGTTAGATAGTTTTTGTAAAGATTGATAGAATTTAGTGACAAATGGTTGCTGAAACCTTTGACATTGATGTCAATGGGGGAGAGATTACAACATGAAAAATATTGAAGAGAACATCAGAAGAGATTACAGTATTATAAGACAACATTGGGAGAGATTACAACATGGATAAGTTACAAAGCACATTGAGCTATATCAATAGGGAAGAAGTGTTGATTGATGAAGAGGATTTGAAAAGAAAGGATAACAGTCTTTAACAACTGGCATTATTGGAACTAGATGTTTTTCATCTATGTTGTCATCAGTGCCAAAGGGGGAGATTGTTGGAAGAAAGAATAATGATGATATTCCTATGGAGGAGTATTGTAGAAACATGATTAGATCATTATCATAATGATATGTTACATTCATGATTGTGTTTTTCATTGATGTCAACATAGCAATTTTATGTGGTATCTAATAGAAGAACAATGGTAAAGATTAAGTTGGTACAGACAAATCATTGAGTATTTTCACTAAGTCAGGTTATGAGAGATATTGCTAAGTATCTAGTATATGTAGCTAACCTTGAGAGTAGAAATATTAAGTTTGGGAGAAGTTATGCAAGTTTTGGTGAAGACTATTTTGACATAGAGTTTATAGAAGCATGTTTTGGTAAACTTGCTATATCTCTTAGCAAAGTTTTTGTTTGGAGAATTGAGGTTAAAGGTATGTAGAAGACATTCTAGAGAAGACGTGGCTAAGCTTGATTATCATAATATTACATGTACAAAAATTTATTCAAGTTAAAAGGTGATGATTTGATGTTATCACTAAGTAAAATGTATTCTTAATGAGGTCCTATAATAAGTAATTGAGAAGATGTATTCACTGACTTAGAATTTTTTATTATAGACTTGGTATAAAGGAAGGACATTTTCCTTTGATATGTATGGATGAAGAAGTAGATAATAAGATTGAAAAGTGGAGGAATTGGATTGATATGAATAAATACATAAAGCAAAGAAAAGTTGGAGAACACTTCATTACTGAGCTTTGATATTTGGATCTGAGGTTCATGACTTGGTCTACAAGGTCTGACAGTGATTGGTTTGATTGAAAGGATAGGGGAAAGAGGATAAAGTACAATATGAATAGTTATTCTATGAGGAATAGTTGAGAGATAAATGGGACATGTGAAGTTTAGTGATCTTTCCCCAGAAGTTGTTTGGACAATGGGTCCTTTTGCTTTCTACAACTCCTAATACATTTGGCATAACTCCTAATAGGGTTGAAATCTTCTAACAAGGATTCAAAGTATCCTAATAGGGACTCTTATGTACTAAATGTGTTTATAGAATCCTAAAAGGGTTCATCCTGTAACAAGGAATATATATATTAGTGTATCTTGGTGTGCATCATTCCCACCAAGGTTTTCCCTCTGATCAAGGGTTTCCGTAGTTAACAAATCTGGTGTAATTCTGCATGTGTATCTTTTTATAGTTGCTATTTACTTTGGATAAATGGTTAAGATTAATTAAGGTTGATGAATGTTTTAATTGGATAACTAATTCACCCCCCCTCTTAGTTATCTTGGTGGACTATTATTTCTAACAAATTGAGCTTCATAGTGTTAATCGAGTTACACAATGTTAACCAAGTTATTTAGTATTAACCATGTTCTCTAGTGACTACCAAAAGTGTAGTGTTATTGATATGAATTCAGTGTTGAATAAGCCATGGAGTGTCAACTGAGTGATTCAGTATATGCCAAATTTCACAATATTCATTGAGTCACATAGTGATGACTAAGTTTAAGCTACTTGGAAGTGATCAGTATGAACCGAGCCTCTTCTTCGAATAAGTGCCAGTAGATTCCAAGAGTTGATAGTGGTTTGTAAGTATCAAAACATCACCAAGTTTTTCTTCAAAACTCAAGTTACAATAGTTGGGTCGAGTTTGTGGATTATGATGAAATTGGTATTGTAGTAGACTCCAGTAAGTTGTGATTTGGATTGGTATATATTGTATCATATCCAAAGAGAAAGAAATGTACAAATGTGAAGAAGATGTGATGAGAAAAATTTTGAATTAAGAAAGGATACAAGTAGCATAAGGGACAAAAAAGATTTATCTATCACAACAAGGTGATCATTACAATTCAAGGAATCTCAACCAATAGATCAAAGTTGCAAATCAGAGATCAATGACTAGTTCACCCTAATAGGTGTATTAGTCAAATCCTTTAACAAGGTAGACATAAAAGTCCTTGATAAATATCTCAATCGAGTACATACTTCATTGTATGTTTTGTGAATCCTTTGACAAGGTGGACCTCACAGTCCTTATTGCTTCTAATTGGGCAGATCATTAGAAGTGATTAATTGTAACCCTTAACAAGCCAACTTTATATTGCAGTACTAAAGCTTGTAGGTATCACCCCCACGCTAGTTTTAATTTCTATTTGAAAGGTTTCTAGGTTACTATATCTTGTATAAAATTGCTATAAATGTTTTTTCTTCATTCTCTCATGCATGCCATTAGATCATAATATTATATGATAGATTAAATGGTGAAGTTAGATAAAGTTTTATTGGTTATTGATTCACCCCCCCTGCCCCCTCTTAGTAACCCTATCTACCTTATATTTCCAACAATTGGTATTAGAGCTTTGTGGTTCTTATAGAAGAAGTTTGACAACTTGAGCAAAGATTAGAGGCAATGGAGTTCTAAAAGCTTGATAAGACTATTGACAATGAAAATTTGGATCTTGAATTGGCTATTGGGAAACTGATGAAAGAAAAGGATCAATTCTCTCAAGCATTTAAGAGAAGGAAAGATCTTGTAGTACACATGAATTCCAATCTCTACATTCAGGAAAGAATTGAAGATATTTATCTAGAAAGAAGTTCAAATGAAGGTGATCAAGTAATCAAATACCTATTAGAAAAGAATTCCAATCTTCAAGAAGAGGTTAGAAAGCTTAGAAGAGAAAAAGAAATCCAATTAGTGAGATCGTGTGAAGTCATGGAAGAAAAAGAAAAAGCCAAAGAAGAGATAGAAGTAGATAACAATGAAATTCAACATCTATCCCTTCAGTAAACAAATTTCATTGATCAACCTATTGATGCAAATGAGTAACTCATGAATCTAAGATCAAAAAATGAAAGACTATAGAATGATCTCAACACTAAAAGGAAAACCTATGAAAGCATGATGAAATCTCAAGAAAACATGAATCAATTGAATGAAAAAAGTCAATAAAGACACAAAGGAAAAGCTAGAATAGGATACATAGAATAAGGTGAATCATCTCAGTGAGGAGCTCAAAAGAATCAAATGCCTATTTGTAATCATTATGGTAAGATAGGTCACATATCAAACAAATGTTGGAGTAATGGTAAATAAAAATTCAATGTGAAATGCTAAAAGTGCAATAAGCATGGACATAGAACAAGTGAATGAAAGGAGAAATCTAAGTTTGAAGTAAAATGCTATAGTTGCAATAAACAAGGACACAAATCTTCTAAATGCAAAACTAAAAAATTGAATCTAGTAGAAAAAATTGTGAAAGCAATATTTGGATGAGACTACAACACATAGTGTAGATGCCATTGTTATGGTGAATTTTTGCACATTGGAGAAAATTGTGTGAAACATCAAATGAGGAAAAGAGACACCACTAGAAGATGTTTCATTTGTATAGAACCTAGACATCTTGCCAAGAACTACATGAACATAGGAAGAGTTGAAGATGAAAAGAAAGCCAGAGCTTAAAATACCAGAAAGTAGATGAACCAACAATAGATACCAAAATCTCTCGAGCATGAAAGTCAAAGTCATGAAGCAGATGTCACTCAAGAGTTGGATGACTCAAGTATTTCAACTTGAATCCCTATGGGAATAATTAGAACTAAGATTTTGAAGTAGGCATCCCCCATCAATTCTAACTAGCAAGAAGAAGAGACCCATATCAAAATTTAAGATGCACAAGGATCATCGAGTGGTTGTGGAAATTCATGACCTCATTTAGCTAGGTTAGGTTGCAAGATCCTATCGAGCAAGGTTGGGACACACTAAATTATTGTCTATGAACACCAAGTTGTTGAAGACTCTATCGAGTGATAATGGTTCTGCTGAGCTATGAATGTCTGCTAAACATCAAAGGCTCAACCAAGTGGAAGACAACCAATTACTGAGTGAGTATACATACTATGCATTAATGGTGATTGTGAAAGGGAAATTTCTTAAAAGAAAGAAATTGAAGGCATTATTTTCACCATGAATTTCTAGAGCTATTAATGCATAATTATTGCATAAGCTACCAAGTGAATTGATCATTTGTTGTTGGAGAAATTTTGAGTTTTCTAAAACCCTATTGAGTATGGCAGCTTTTAAGAAACAAAACAAAGAAAGGGTCTAAAATATTAGTTTGAGGAAGTGATTGCAAGGCACAAAACATTAAAATAAGTCTGAAAATTGTAGAATCACTTGACCCAGCTAGTGTACAATCACAAATTCTACCCAATGTATTTCTTGTGCATGATATATGTTGATATTATCATTATTCTATTCAAGAACTAGGCTCTCATGAGATAAATGAGGTATTGAATAAATTATGTATGAATGGTGTTCTAAAACCTGAGCATCAACATTTTGAAGCCAAGGGATTGACACATTTTTCACATATGCCAAGGGACTTTGAGGCAAAGTGGATCAAATTTATCCTGAGTTGAGCTCACAATGGAAATTTATAGTTAGACCAATCCATTTTTATTAGAAGGAAGATGATTCATAGAATTATTAGCCTTCCTATGTTGGACAAAGCCAAAGCAACCAAAATGCTAGGTCGGTTTGAACTGAAGAAGCAAATTCTTGTTGAGTGGGATAAAAGAGGAATGAAGATAAGTGGAATCATAAACATCAAACTTGTTGGGCGGTCATTTTGCACAAGATCAACAATAGGAATCCATTACACAATTCCTCTCTTGAAAAGCTAATCTTTTGGGATCAACTCCTAGGTTCAGTATTGGTCTTGCAACGTACCAAAATCTTCTCAGTTGAAGATAAATGTGATTGTTCAATGCCTTTGCTGGTTCTATTATAATCTCATAATGAAGTTAATCTATTTTCCATCTCAAAATAACACACAAAAGAACAATATTTTTTTATTTTCTAGTTTTTCAATGAATGCAATTCTAATAGTGCAACTAAAATAAGTTCCTATTCTAACAAGGGGTTATCAAAGAAAATAATGAAACTAAAAGCAAACAACACTTTCTTCCATGAAACCTAACACTAGTTTGGGTATTTTGGATGTTTGACCAAGTATATTCTCACGTCATTTGGATCACATCCTCACACAAAAGGCATGCTCTCATGTGGCATGTTGGACATCCTTGTGCAAGAATATATCTGCAGTTGGTTCTTACATGAAAAATAGGGGGTATCTCCACTAGTTTTCGGGGATCAATTTTTGGTGATTCTAGTACCCTTTGGGTTTACTTAATTTTCCATGCACTAACAAATCTTATATTCTTTGTGCAGTTGTCATTTTCATTTTTCATTTCCTATTATGTGTGTGTCTATTCGGGTAGTGGTGTTTGGAGACTCATTGGTTGCCAGGATGGTGGTTAAGTCTTCTGTTGCAATCTATTTGATTTGTGTATAATGTTGCCTTGTTGTTTCATACTTTAAAAAAAATATATCTAGGCTTGTATTGAATCCTTGTTCCAAGGATCTCTGGGTAGGGCATTACATGACGCCCATAGTGGTCATTACTTTAGTAGTGTCTATGTGGGATTTCCTAATAGGACTTCTTTAATTTGATAGTCCTTAGGAGTCAAATATCTAGTTTTAGTATGTGGAGGAGGTATGGCTATCTATGTAAGCAAGTCTTGATATTTATTCTTCATTATGAAGGTTAGTTGTTGTGTACCACCCATAGGTGGATCAGGCCTCTTGATAGCTTCTACAAGTGCATCCATACTCTTCACTCAAGTTTATCTATCACTTTTATCAAACCATAATTTCTCTCTTCAACCAAGCTAGTGTAGTGCCCATAGGAGACAAATATTTAGTTGAAGAGGAAGTTTTCCCTGCTGGCCCTTTTCCATTATCTCCCCTTTCCAAAGTCTTCTCTTTTAGGTAGAGATCTACATTTTGTGTTCTTGTATCAACTATATCCAAAGTTCTCACCTTTGTATCCTAAAAATTTTGTTGAGGCTCTTCAAGAATATGCCCCTCCTCAGATACTTCATTGGTTGGCTTTTGTTCTAGCTCTTCTTAACCTACCACTCTTTCTTCTTTAGTGACAAGAGGGAGAGCAATGGCAGAGGTGGAAATTAGTTCTAATTCTCTCCCAAAGTTTGATTCATTGGTGTATCTTATATTTTATCACCCACCATTTTAGTTCCTACTAGCATGAAATCAAACTTAGACATTTGGAAAAAATTTGTTCCTTCCCCCTCTTGCTCATCTATCCACTATTGCAACTCATCCTCTGAAGTTGTAACCTCAATAGGTTGCCTAGGAATAGATGGAAACATAATGGTGGAGCTTCTCCTTCTCTCTTCTTGTGTAGCCCTAGCCAAGCATGTCCTTTGACTCAATGAGAGATTTTCCTCTTTAACATCTTCATCCTCTTCATCTTCTTTTGGGATAGTTTATGATACTGAAGGAATAGGTATCACCCTTTTCTGTATCTTCTGCCTCCTAGTCCTTTTAACTATAGGTTTAGTCCTAGCTTTTATAGCAGTTGATGGAGGGATTTCATCCTAACATAGAGGTGGTAACACCTCTTGTTCTCCATGTTCTAGGACTTGTTATTGTTCTTGGTCTAGTGGAGGTACTTTTTGAACATCTCTAGCCTGAGTTATTTCTTCATTTTGAGGTTCTTGGCTCTCAGGTGCTTGTATCACCTCTTGGGCTTGTGGTTGTTAAGATTCACACATTACTTGTTTAGAGAATCCCTCTTCCTCTTATTCTTCCCTTTTTCAGCTCTAAAGTAACCAAATTCCCTTTAATGCTTATATACCATTTTTGGCATAACTGGAGACTGCATAGTGAAAGTTGGTACTATTACTTTTGCACCTTTACCCTTGGTTGGGCGTGTTGTGGCCTGAAAGATAACAATTTGATGAACTAGATCTAGCTTAAAGGGATTTTTGATCCATTCTCTTGTTGATTGGATTATATTATTTTCCTTGTGTTTGATATCTAAATTCTCTTCCTTGTCAACCTCTACATTCATAATTGGTCAGTCAAATATCTTGTCTTGATTGTACAAGGGATCTAAGACATCTTGGGTGTCTTGTTGAACCACCATTAGTGGGATCTTTATCTTCAAGGTGCTTCCTACTAGATATAGAGTAATCCTACAATAATCTCTAATTCAAATATCATAGTTATCTCTCATGTTCATCCAGTGATCTTCTATTGTATCTCTATTCACAAATTGTTTCCCTACCAAACGTTGAACTGTGCCAATATAGCTAAAGAATGGGTTAGGTGAGTTGTATTCTTCTAAGGGATATCGATCCCATTCTAAATCAAAGGTCATAATATCCTATTTCTACTCCACTTCAAATGGACCTATATTGATAGGCCATACATAGGTCTTCTTATGTTATTTCCTCACTCTATCATATGTAGATGTGAGTTGTCTCACAATCTCTAGTAAAATAATCCTATTCGATGGATATCTCAGGATTTTCTTTGGATTCATAGTTGTATATACTACCCTTAGGTATGTGAATTTCTTGAACTAGATGTAATAGGAACCTATCTTTGCAATCCTTGTTGTTGCCTCTACTAACATCCTCTTAGCATAGTCACCCTCAATGAACTAGATGATTGCAAAGATGAAAGCATCATTCACTATTCTATACTCCTTGCTCTAATTTGAGAGCTTCTTCTTTACCAACTAGGGGTATAACACATAAGGCTAAGTGTTAGCATCTTACATGCTTCCCCTCTTATACAATTCTAGGTAATCAATCATCCTTGATAATAGTAAATAAACTAAGTATGATGTCATTTAAAACTTGGGGTTGGCTTTGACTCCTACCAATTTCTCATCTAAGTTTTCACTTAGTATTGTGGCCCAATCAATTGGAATCTTGGCTATTCTCATTGTCTTAATGATATATACCATCCAAATATTTAGGTGTCTAGCTATTGGTAAACCCATAATCTTGCTCAGAAGCACAATGCAGTATCTGATATCATCCTTCACATATCCCCTAGTCATATCTACCTCTCCTACTTTCCTTCCTACAGGTGTTCTCTCAATCAAGAATAATGATTGTATGATCTCTTTAGCTTCATTTTCATGTTCCCTGTACCATCTTTCAGCTTGATGATAATTAATTTTCACATATTGATCTACTCTTGGAAGATGGAATACTTTCTCAATGTTTCTCGATCTTACATCCAGGACTATCTCCCAAGTTTTACTCTTCACAACTCTTTCTTCTAACACATAATTATCTACCAAGGCCATAACTAGTTTTGAAGATCACACTAATGTGGAAGATGAGGCCACACTAACCAAGCCTGATCTAATAAGTGCTGAGACCATCAAGGACCTCACCTCAGTTTTGTTGCAAAGAACTAGGAATGTGTTCCAATTTATACATTCCAATTCTGTATCTTTAATCTTTGAATGTGCATCCTAGAAGCATGATTTCTTAGGTTTGCCTTCAAACTTAAAAGTTACTAGTTTTGGAGCTATCTTCTCTACAAGTGAGGATGACAAAGAAGCAATTTTATCTATGCAAAACATAACCACATTAGCTCATAGGGGTTAAAAAATCGTAACAAAACCCTAATTACTAAAAAAAAAGACATAGAACCCTAAAATCCCCACAAAACTAGCTAAATCCCTCATTTGGCTCTATTTGTATAGTTTAGTAGACCTGTGCACCTTAATGGCTGTGCTAGGTGTGCTAAATGTCTCAAGAAAAGTCATTTAGCATAGTTGCACACATGTGTAGGTTCTTACCTACATAGGGCGTGCAGATGTGCATGTGCACTATTGCGTACATTTTATGTGCAGTGAGGTTTCTAACTAATTTGTGGGATTTAGGGTGCACACATGCACACCTTGGTGTTTTGTTTGATGTGTGTATAGGTACATGAAGATGGAACACCTCTATGGGTGTGGAGGTGCCCTCACCAATAGCTTGGAGGATATAATGAGTGAGGAAGAGGGAGGGGTCTCAGGCTTTTATAAGCCCAAGATGAAGTACACCCTTTGGGGGTGTGCACCTACATATGTGTGTATGTGTGCACTTCCAAAGGGAAGCCCCACCCTCCCTCGACACTAGCACATCTAGGTGCATGTGCACTAGGTGTGCTAGTGCGCTCCTTGGCATACAAAATCTCTCTCTCTCTCTCTCTCTCTCTCTCTCTCTCTCTCTCTCTCTCTCTCTCTCTCTCTCTGTGTGTGTGTGTGTGTGTGTGTGTGTGTGTGTGTGTGTGTGTGTGTGTGTGTGTATAAAATTCTAAATTTTTAGGATTTGGGTTTTTTAGGCAGAGGGCAAAGCAAGATCTAGACTCTAGATAGAACCCTAAAAATGAAAAAAACCCCTAGACTAGGGGTCTAGGAAAGAAAAACAATTTACTAGGGGGTCTCCATTTCTAGAAGAAATGGGGCATGCATTGTGAAACCACAACAAGTACCTATCTTTGTTAGCATTGTCAAGTTACAAAAGTCACTTTACTATTAAATTCTCATGTTGCAACCATGAGAACACTAAAGAACTATTATCTATTCATGACTTTGCAAGGGTTATTTGCTAGCTCTTATTTCTCCTTGCAACTATGCGAAACCCTTCGTCACTACTTTGTTGTTTATCTTTATGTTTAACCCCTTAGCCTTGTGACTAAATAAACACTATTCAAAGGCTCTTAACCCTTTGACCTAGTTGCATCTTATATTTCTTATTACCTTTTAGACCTTGTGACTATGTGATCAAACATTTCAATTATATGCATTGATAGTTTTTCACCTTTGTGACTATCTGATAACATTGTAGTTTGAAGCCTTTGACCATGCAATCATAGCTTGTCACTGAGTCATTCCATTAGATTTATATTGGATTATCACACTACTTTTAAATGATTTCATGTGTCCTATTTTTGTGATCTCAAGTGAATGCACTTTTTGGATGGTTGTGGCTTCAATTTTGACTTCACTTCTTAAGCGTGCGACCCTATGGTTAACTCAAGTAGTTAACTACATGGCATTGCCACACCATAAAAATATTAAGAGCTTAACCATGTGATGATCATGTGATCACCTTGGTTGAATGGTCACACCTTTAATTTTTCCTTTAATTTTTTGAACACTTTTAAGAGTGCAAAACACACTTTAGAAAAGGAAGATTTCTATCATAACACATGTGAGGATAAGATCTAGGGTTTTTCTAGGGGAATACTTTGCACATGAAAATTGTAAACCCTAACTGCATAGAATAAAAATTATATTTTCACAAAAAATTATTAGGATTTTAACAAGGTGAAAATAAAGGTCAACTATGGCTCTATCTAGGGATAATGGATAGCTAGCATCCATATAAGAATTCATAATCTCTAGGTTAAACAAACCACACACTTTGTATATTGACAATTTTTTCAGAGAGCTACACACACAAGAAAAACACAACAAATATATAGAGAGGAACAACAAAAATACAAGGATTTACAATTGTACAAGAGCCTAAACTATTATTCATGGAAAAACAAGTACCTTCAAAAGAAGTACTTCTTCAAGAATTATGCATGAACTAGAAATTCTAGAAGATTTACTAATAGTTCCTTTAGGATATACAAATCTTCACCCCATGTGGATTGTATCAAGTATGGGCCAAGCCATATTGGGTCAAAATTTCCATGCTTACCTTTGTCTTCAATTCTTGCATTCCACATTAGGATCAAATCTTCAGGCTCAAACTTTCTTGCAACTGCCCCTTTGTCACACAAATGTTTTGCCTCCAATTGCAACTTAGCATTATGGGCAGAGGCTTCTTCTCTAATTTTTATTAATCCAACCAACTCATCCATTCTTTTTTTAATTTCATCTATGATATCCTCATCATAACTTGGATGTAGTTGTATAGACCAATCAAATTGTTTTGAGGCATTCTTGCTTGAATTTGAAATACCAAGTCAAAAGGTGAAACAGCTATTGCTTTCTTAATTATCACTCTATTAGCCCAAATTGCCAGATGTAGCTTGAAATCCCATGCCTTCCTTTTATCATCCAATATCCTATTGATAATCTTCAGCAAGCTCTTTTTGGTAGATTCAACTTGACCATTCCCTTGTAGATGATAGGGAGATGATGTTGACCTCATAATGCCATACTTGTCACAAAACTATATGAATTCTTCTAATCTAAAGCACATGGCATTATCTACTACTATTATTTTATGACATTTGAATCTAATGATTATATTGTTCAACAAAACATTATTGACAACTTTCCTAATAGTGTTTCTAGTAGGAATGGCCTCTATCCACTTTGTGAAATAATATATTGCTAATACAGCCCATGAATAACATGTGCTAGACTTATTTTCTATTTCACCTATAAAGTCCATTCCTCACTATTGAAAATGTTCTTGTACTTGTACTAACTTTAAAGGGGTCTTTCTAGATAATTTTAACTTACCAAAAAGCCTTTGGCAAGGATCACATTTGTGCAAGTAAAGTTCAGAGTGAATGAATATCTAAATGTGTTCTTCTCTAGATTGATGAAAACTATTCTAGCCCCTACCCCTTTTTTGGAACTAGTCCCATCAAAATACATTGTCTAAAGATTTTGTGAATCTATGCACCTTGTTACTTTTGAAATTAGTGAGGCTTTCTTTTCAATTTCTTGAATGGTAATCTCAAACCTAAAGGCATTTACCTCTATATATAGAAAACATATGGAATTTGTATCAATGTTGTCCTCAATCATATGAAAAACTCTTGGCCCTCTATCAACCTTCATGGCTTTGTACCCTATGTGAAATGTAGAAAACGACAAGTCACATTTTATTCTACCTCCCATTAAAATGCTTCACTTTCTTGAGAGAAGCATTCCATATTGTGGTGGAATGTCTACTACTAGGACAATCATAGTCAAATCAACATCAAGATAAGTAGGTAACTTGAATGACAATGTATTAATTGTACCTATAATAGGGACCTCTCTAGCATCCATGGCTCTACATACATGGATCTGCTAAGTCAATCATGCAATTTTTAAGGGTCTTATCATTTATAATTAAGATATGGAAAAAAAGGATCAATATTCTCTATATATGCAGCAGATGAATTATCTAAGTACATTTGGGGTATCTCATACATGACTCCTTTGTCTTCCTTTTCCTTTACTACAAGTAGTATCTCCTTCCCTATTGATAATTCTCTTTCAAAAACATTATTGTTCCCAATCCCCCTAGCCAAAAAAGGGATTTACTCTCATGTTCCTCTATCCTAAATATTTCAAATAAAGGGGCCTTAATAGTAATCAGTGATAACATGGAAATCATGTCAGCAAGGTCATAAATAAGATTTTTTCATGAATTACCTTTAGTTTCTTGTATTTGAATATTAGGTTCCTCAACTTGTCTAATGGAATCAAGATTTTACTTCTTTTCTTTTGTACTTATCTTTACTACCTCTAAACCTTGAGCTTGCATCTTCTTTTTGGGTTCCACTTTTTGGCCATATTGTCCTTGATCCTAACCACCATTTTATCTTGTTGTTTATGGCCATCATTCATCATATGGGTTATATCCTTACTAAAAATATTAGATTATTTTCCAACAAAATTTTTTACTATCATATTCCTTAGATTGTATGTGTTATGAACTTGAGCAACCATCTCAATAGTTATTCTATCAATTTCTTCTTTGGATGGCTTTCTCAAATTCATATGCTCATCATTTGATATTATGTTTCACATCTTATTTTCATCTTGATCTTCATCATCTGAAAATACTTGATGATGATGTCTCTAATACATGTTTCTTTGATTATTAAAATCAATTTAAGATTCTTCTTGATTAGACTCTTCACCATTGTCACTTAAAGTAATCATATTGCAGGCCACATCATCATGACTCTTTTCCTCCTCCCCTCACTCAGGCTATGTTTGCCAATGTATAGAAAATGATTGAGCAGCTACACATTAGTCAGGGGAATGATGAGATTAGAAAATGATACACCAAGACATTTCCTCCATCATATTTATAGAATTCCTCTGTAATAGATCTGGTGTATTATTATCCTCAGGGCCTTGTGCAAGGTTATGGATGGGCTTTTCATCCTTCCACTCTGTATTATATGGGTAGTTTTGCAATCTGGTCTTCTTATTCTAGTTGTTATTGAATTGTGGACTTTCATTCAAATTAGGCTTATTTGCATGGTTTGATGGAGGATTTAAATTCTTAAGTAGATTCAAAACCTGATCTATCTTGTCATTCTCAGTGTCTTAGGTTTTAATAGGCTTCTCAACTTCTCTCTTATTTCCCCTACAATTGAATAATTTGGGATCATCTCTTCTTCCAAGCTTACTAGGTGCTCTTCTATTGTTTTTAAAGTTAAAAACTATTTTGAAAGCATCCCTTAATGTCATCATATCTTTATCTCTCAAAATATATGTCATTTTTCTATTAAAGGCATTGAAATAAGTATCAAGACACACATTCTCATCTAGTATCATAACTTCAAATAATTTATACATTTCATTTTGGAATCTTACATTAAAATCAAATTTTGACTCATTTTGATTTGTTTTAATATTTTTGAACTCATTCAACATGAAACTTGCATTAGTATTGTCACCATATTGCTCCTTGAAAAGATTTTCTAGATCATCCCATGAACAAATACTTTCATCACACAATCTTCTGAACCAGTATCTTACATCTTTAGTGAGTGAATGCACAAACATTTTCATAACAGAATCCTCATGCTCCACTTCACAATCATTTAGCATATCTATAAACTTTAGGAGATGCTATTCACTAGTTATGGCATTATTTCTTAAGAACTTAGTAATTTTATCTTGCAAGTCATTGGAAATAGGATGAGGGAAACCAAGGATTCCTACAAAGGTTTTTTTTCTTCTAATCTTTCCATCTAAATAGGCCTCTTCTAAAAACCTAAGACATTTGAAGTGCTAGTTCCAACACGTTGGGTCTACATGGGAGATTTGGTTTGTTGAGTTGTAACTTTTTGACCAAAAGAAGTGGAAGAAGAGGCTAGTATTGACTAGAAAAACCTTTTCTATTCATCACAAGACCACAAGTTGGAATAGAAGGCATATCCTATGATGACTAGTTTGGCCAAGATGCTAGATGAGAGATGGATTTGAGGAAATGTATCTTTCTCCTTGTCTTTATGGCCTCAACCTCATTTTCAACTTTCTCCAACTCTTTAGCAAGGTCTTTCCTCTCCTTTTTTTCTCTCTCCAACTCCAAATCAATCTTTGACATAGAAGGGCTCTTAGGAACTACTTGAGGCACATTGATTTGGAATCCTACAACCTTTTGTTTTCCTATATCAGGATTCTTAATGGTCAAATTTATTATATTTTCCTCAATTAATTTGTAGCATTAGATTTAAGAAATGGCAGGTCATTCCTTCTCTCTTAAAAGGTTTTCTTCGTCTTGAATTTTTTACCTTATCTCTCCCATATCTCTAAAGATGTTTGAATGCAAAGTTGAATATTTCTCTTCTAACTTCCTATTTTTCTCTTTTAGACCTTCCATCCTTTGAAGTAATATTTCTCTCTCTATAAGATCATTCATGATATTGACCTCTTTTTCCTTTTTCAAAAGGATGCATTCAACATCTTTGATGCAGGAGCATCCAGAGGTATAAGGGCAATCCTGTGTCACCCAAAAAAATGTACTTAGACTTAGTTTCTGTTTCATGTCTTTACATTTTTGGATACCCATTTGGCTCAAATAAACGTTCCAACTCTCATAGTTCAACTATCAGTGCATTTGAAAATCCTAAAAAAATAGGAGCATGTATTTGGGCCATCATTCCGGTAAACTAGAAGGTGTGAATTGGCCAGATGAATGTAATCATGATTTAGAGCATTCTAGAAAAAGAATCAAGTCAATAGGCCCCATGGTTTGAAAGTTATTGCAGTTTTTTGAGTTTTGGAGACCTCCTAAGAATGCTTCAAAGTCAGGTTTGGGGCATTAAATGACCTCAAAAAGGGTCAAAAAATGGGGGACGAGCAAAGCTTTTCCATAGGGCTATAGAGCGCTTTGAGAGCTTTCCGAAAATGTAAACAGTTCATCAATCGGAGCTACGGTTCAAAAGTTATGCCTCCTGGAAGTTTGGTTACCGTTTCTGGATTCTTCTAGATTTGCACCGACTTCTAACGCAGCTTTCGGAACCTTCTATTTTGTTAGTGGATGCCTACTTGCACTTTCTAGAATGTACTCCTAGTCCTTAACCCTCTGGGGTCTATTTAAGGAGATTTCTGGCATTGTAAAAGGAAGTTCGGAGTGGAGTTTGAGAGGAGGTGCTAAAAGGAGAAATATTCTCCAGATTTATGCTATTGTAAGCCCTTAGGGCATGTTCTAAAGTTTATTTTCTCTGTACTATTTGTACTAGCTTATTTTCTCAGTTAATATAATTTCCCTTTTCTGTTGTGTCCATTCTGTTCTTGGGTTGTGTCCCCATCAATCTTCCTCTACAACCTTCTTTCTAATTATTTCAATTTTAGACAATAATTCATCAAGGTCTAAAGAGGTAGTCTTTGAATCTACTAGATCATCTGGATCTATGAGATTTCTTTCAATGTATGGAACTTGACCAAGGTTTGGCTTAGTATTTTGAGTGTTCTTATACCCCCACCTTCATATTACCTTCTTAGAGATATTTGGTCTAAAAGTAGTATCCCCTATGGAAGAGATAGTTTTATCATGGTATATTATCTCTTCTGGTAAAGGGGTATTGAACATTTCACCTAAAAGCCTAGTGTTCTCAGACTCAGAATTTAAAGATAAAGATTCTCTTTCTATCTCCATTTGATACTATGAATGGACATAAATACTATCTCGAGGCTTCCATGTGTGATTGGTCTCTCCTTTCTTTTTGGGTTGGTTCTTCCTACCCACATGAGTTAGTCCTCTATACAGAGGCACTTCTAGATTTTCCTTCATGTAGACACTTGTATTTTTCCTTCTATTTGCCATTTCAAACAACACTCAAAATATATAGCACTAGCTACAAAACCATTGACCACACCACCACCCAATGAAGCAAATAACATTAAAATGGCTAGAAGACATAAAAATATCATAGGAAAAGAAGGTCTAACTACATATCTAACACAAGGGTCTAATAGGAAATAACATCAATATGGTGTACTTTGGGAATCAAAAATTGTGTCTCATAGACAAGGTACTATTTTTACACAACCCACCTTATGTACTTCTTGTTATATTGGATTTTTTTATATTCTCAAGGTTTGTCTATTAAAGTAAACCAATATAGGTAGTCCCCAATCTAGTCACCATTTTTTTTGTTTTTTGATTTGACATAAATTTTGCAACCTTTTAAAAGATGAGAACACCTAGGAATTAGCTAGAGACCATGATGGGTATTCTTAAATGCAAATTAAAAGGACCAATTGGCAATACTTTGATGTCTTCTCCACTTTGAATTATGTAGGATTTAGGTAGGTATACTTGGAAATTTATTCTTTACCTCTTTAAAACCCTAACTTCTCACTATGAATTCCCTTATAGCAGATGATTTTTAGCATTAATTCTTATAACTCTAGGAAAGAAAAAGAGATGATAAATGACCATTTTATCAAACCCTAAGACTCCATGAATCAAGCATTGGATGACATTGTAAAAATTCAATAACAAAATATTAAAATGATTGATTTATATGAATTTTTGCACAATATAAGATATTCTAACTAGATCAACTTCTAACGATGACTAGTGCCTTATCTATTGGACTATTAACTCACAGGAATTAGACATCTACTTCTAGATCTATCTTAACACTTTTTGAGAAGATTATCAATATTCATTTCCAAATCTTATGTACTTATCAAAATCTTCAATGAAAACCATAGAATTCTTCCAATTTACATTAAATATTTTACATAACCCATTAGATTATTCACAAAAGTAAATTGGAATACAATTCAAAATGAATTACAACTGAAATTTAATGAAATTTTGTTATTAAATCTTAGAAAATAAAATGGAAGCCAAAGAAAAGACAAGATCTAGAATAAACAACCAACTTTCCACATTTTGTATTGATTTCTTTGAAATGTATACAATCAAATGCCAATTCCTATTAGAGGACAACTCAATTAGACTAGCAACTCTTTAACTTTTTTCATTCAAAATTTAGAATCAAAATTATGTAGTAAATATGGACCATGTCAAAACATGAACAAAACTCTATTTAGCCTAAAAAATTTGGATCTTCATTCCACATCTTAGAAATCCTTTTATACAAACAAGGATTACAACAAGCTTCATATGGGAGGACATACGTTTAAAATTAAGATGCAACATCTTTTTCATATGAAACAAAACACTTACAAAAAGAATGTTTATGATAGCCAAAATTTGAACAACTATTAGTATGGACATTAAGGATCAATTTTATAATTTCTAACGAGAACACAGCCATAGTAGGTGAACCAAAAAGATAAGGTGTCTCTATCATATAGTTTGTTGGAATACTTTAGAATAAATAAGAGAGGGGGCTGAATCAGTTATCCAAGGTCCAACTGTACAAGTAAAACATTTTAGTGCTTAACAAACTTAGATCCATATAACCATATCATACATGCATCCATTAGATAATCCAATGCCTTGAAAATTTTCATATTGTTGTCATATGTTAAAACAACTTTCTAGAAATATAAACATGAAATACTACAAACTCATTCACACATTTTGACACAAGGATTTTATGTGGAAACCCAATTTGGGAAAAACCACTAGTAACATGCTACCAATTGTCACTCTTCTAAAGTGTTGCCCTATTAAAGGCCAACCCTATTAAAGGTTATAATGCACACTATTAAATATGACCTAGCTAAAGGATTTCGATAACCCTATTAGGAGTGAGCCTCGTTAGAGGACTTTAGAATATTCCATTAGAATGTCACTTGGTTAAAGGATTTCGAAATGACTATTAGGTCAACCTTAATCCAAAGGATATATCTAGACTGATATAGTTGTTAAAAATTTAAAAAAAGACTGATAATAAAATACAACTCACCTGCAAATTACATATCTCTAGTTTGGTCCTCTATCCTACTTGGCATTTGTACTCTTCATCTCTAATAGCTTGTTCACCCTTCAAGCATTCATCCTCTTAAGCCTTCTTTCTTTGCATTCTAATTGTAGACTCTTCTAGTTGCCCACCATATAAAGTAACACACTACACTTCTTATCTTCTTTAGGTTCTTGCACATGACAATTATTTCTTCTAGCCTGCTATGTCTATAAATAGAGAATTTATGTCTTTTCCATTTAACCTAAATCATCCATTTTAGGGTTAGGTAAGATTCAATGAATCTACCCACTTTTTCATTTTAGTCCCTTCTAGAAAATTCCTCTCCAATACTCTATGAATTTTCCTTAAAATGATTTATCTTAAATTTTGTGCCACTAGCTCATCATAGAAATCTTTCACACACTTCACACAATTCAAGAAATCAACTTTGTTGGCTTAGATTTGTCAAATATTTGATTAACACATTTTCCTGTCACTCGACATCCACATAGTTCACTCAACCAACAATGGGTTTTTAGCATTCTACTAAGTCTTCCTTGCTTGGCCACTACTATTATTTCTATGATGCTTGATACTTTGTAAATTTTACTTAGCTTACACTGAATTTTCTCAGCTAAGACTATTTGCTTGATCGTCTAGGTTTGGTAGACACTTTATATGAAAACACTTATTTTCTTAGCTTAAGTAACCATTCACCTTAGCCTTAAGTAGATCAATAATACATCATATCATCCATGTCTTACTTGGTCTTAGTAGTCCTTTTATATACCATATAACTCAACCTTTCTCTAGATGCTCTTGTTACCTTATCTCTTCAAATCTTCTTCATCAATCAAACAAATGATAGCATTCAGACCAAAAAGTAGTTGTCTCACCAGCAAGTAGCAAGTTTGACATCATTGAAAAAAATAATGATTTTTCTATGATAGGTTCCATACTTCAAACAATCTCTTTTCAACAATATCCCTATTTGGCATTGATGGAAAACCAATACCAATAACAATATCAAAAAGAAACTTAATACCTTGTATTTTAAATATCTCCCTCTACAATAAATGTGCCTTTTTCTTTTCCTTATTTGATTTGATCTCTCTGATATCTCCCTTAACCTTATATTCTTTGAACTCTCTCTACTATCTCCTTCTTTCTTATATCTCGTTCTTTGACAATAATACCAAAGACTTGTCATTTATTCATGTAGATATAATCAATTCAAGTTCTCCCTCTTACACCTTACATGTGACTATAAATCTTATAATTCATCTCCTTATATACTTTAGGTAGCTCCTAAAGTAAGATCCATTGCATCAAAAGTTAAGCTACAACATTCAACTTAGCTGATGTAGGGCACTACTCTTGTTTCTTAAGTAGCCTTGGATAGGGATATCGCCCCTATTTTACCCCTTAGATACTCATGTGCATCCTTAGGTAAAGCCTTTGTGAATATATTAGCTATCTATTCTTATGTATTCACATATTCCATTCTCACTTCTTTTTCTTGAACCAACTTTCTCAACTAATGATACTTGATTGCAATGTGCTTTGTCTTTGTATGCATTATAGGGTTCTTAGATATTCTTCTAGCACTTGTATTGTCACACTAAAGTACTATAAGTTCAGTAATTTCTTCCTTCATTCCTTTGTTTAGCTATTTGATCCATACCACATTTGTACAATTCACTGTAGCAGCCACATATTTAGCCTCAATAGTAGATTGTGATATATGCAATTATATTTCTTACTAGTCCATGAGACTAATATTTTTCCTTAAAAATAAGTTCCACCACTTTTACTTTTTCTATCATCAATATTTCGAGTGCAATCAACATTTGTATATGTTCTTTGTTCAAACATATCATTCTTCTTGTAGTATAGACCATAATCTTATATTCTTTTCAAGTATCTCATGATCTTTTTAACAACCATCAAATGATTCTCCTTAGGATTTGTATAAAATCTTAAAACAATCCCAACAACTAGTGCAATATCAGGTCTGCTATGCACTACATATTGTAACTCACCAATCATAGAACTATACAATGTTTGATTCACTTTAGTAGAATCATCAGTCTTAGAAAGTCTATGTCCTATCACCATTGGAGTACTAACAGGTTCTAAATCCTCCAAACCAAAAGTTTTCAATATTTCCTTCACATACTTGGATTAAGTAATGTAAATACCATACTTCATCTAATATACTTTCAATCCAAAAAAGAACTTAATTTCATAGAACATTGACATCTCAAACGCTTTCCTCATTTCATTTGCAAATGTCTTACACAATGCATTTTTTCCTCCAAATAAAATATCATCAACAAATATTTCAGTTAGTAAAACCCCTTTACCTCCATCTGTTGTCAAGTATAAGTTGTTGTTGTCACCAGTCTTCTGAAAACCGATCTTCACCAAATAGTTGTGAAGCCTCCCATACCATGCTTTGGAGCTTTCTTTAAACCATATAAAGCTTTGTGCAATCTACATACTATGTTCTTTTTCTTTGGATCAAAAAATCCTTCTAGTTATTTTGTGTAAACTTCCTATTTTAGTATACCATTCAGAAATGTTGACTTCACATCCATTTGTAAGCTTTGAAACCTTTGTGTGTAGAGTATGAAAGCAGAGTTCTAACTCCTTCCAATCTTGTAATTAGGGAAAAAATTTATCCATAGTCAATTCCTTCTTCTTGTGCATATCCCTTGCAAAGTAATCTTGCCTTATTCCTTGTGACTTCACCATTCTTATCCAATTTTTTCTAAACATCCACTTGGTTCCAATCACATTCTTTTTTTCTCATCTAGGTACCAATGTCCATTTTTTTCTTCTCAATCTGATCAATCTTTTCTTTCATGGCTTTACTCCAATATTCATTATCTAATTCATGCTTAACAAACTTTATCACTTCTCAATATATTCCTTGTGATCCATTTATCTTCTTTATCACCAATAATTTATCCAGTAGAGTGATGTCTTTTGACATACTTTGAAAATCTTGGTTCTTCTTTTCTTTCTTCAGCAATAGATCTTTTATTTAGTTCAATCTCAGAATCACTATGTACTTTTCTATCATGTAACTCAAAATTCCTTTCATGTACATTAATCTTAGTATCAAAATGTACATCAAATTCTATTTGCAACTCGTCTCCTGAAGGCAACTCAGTTCCTGAATGCAGCTCAACTTTCATTATATGTGACTTGATAGTCACTGAGACTTTTTGTTGTTGATTTAAAACTTGGTTCTTAGCTTCATCATCACTCTTGTCTTCATAGTAGTACACAAAGGTTCTGTACTCTTTAGGTTCCTTCTTGGGTTTACCTTCATGTACCTTGGTATATTCATCAAATTTTACATTTGCACTTTCCAAAACATTTTAAAGTTAGTATTTAAACAACTATAAGCTTTACTTTTTGTGGAATAGCCTAGGAATATACCTTTCTCACTTTTAGCATAAAATTTACCATTTCTATTATCATTAAGAATGTAACACTTATTTCCAAATACCTTAAAATAGTTTACATTGGGTGAGTATCCATACTATAGTTCAAAAGGTGTGGATTGTGTACCTTTCTTGACTCGCACTCAGTTCAAGGTATAGATAGTTGTGCTTATAGCTTTTCTCCAATATTCCAAAGCAATAATCTTCTTCATCATCAATATTCTAGCACAATCCATTACTGATCTATTCCTCCTTTTAGCAATCCCATTTTGTGTAGGGGTCTTAGGAGTAGAAGTATGTCTTCTAATTCCTCTATTATTAAAGAATATCTCAATCTCATTTGATGTAAATTCTCCACCTCTGTCATATCTCAGATATTTCAAGCTTTTCCCAGTCTCCTTTTCAACTCTAGCCAAGTGACACTTAAATATTTGAAAAGCATTAGATTTTTGTTTCAAAAACATAACTATCATCATTCTAGAATAATCATCAATAAATAGGATAGTGTACTTGTCTTTTTTGTAGATTTTCACATCAATTGGTCCACATAAATTAGTATGAACTAATTCTAGAATTTCTTTTTAGGTATGCGTTTTCATTTTAAAAATAGATTTTGTCACCTTACCTAATTGAAATTGTTTGTAAATCACATTATCAGGTTTCTTCCATTTTGGAAAACCTTTGACTCTTTTCATTTTATTGATACTGACTAAGTTATCAAACTTAACATAACATAACCTCTTGTTCTATAACCACACATCATCAAATTCTACAATAGATAGGTAGCATCATTCATAGGAAGATAAAATAGATTACTTCTAGTATGATCTCCATTTCTAATTAGTTTTCCATCATTTTCATAGTTCTTTTCTTTCTTGCTATCAAATTCAACTTTAAAACATGAATTATTCAATTGTGACACACTCAACAAATTATAGTTGAGTCCATCTACATAATAAGCATTTCTACACATGATCTTTTTTGTTAGTCTTATTGACCCTTTTCCTTTTATTAGATAGGGTGCATCATTACCAAATCTAACACTATTTCCATTCTTATACTCAAGGGTAATGAACTTACTTTTGTCTCTAGTCATGTGATGTGAACATCCACTATCAATGATCCATATATCACTCTTGTTCACATAAGACCCTAATGTAGTTTCCTCAGCTTCATCGTCATGGTCATCATATCCATCTTTTTTTTCCTCTTCAACAATGTAGTAGGCCTTCTTTCCTTTGACTTTATAAACTTTATTTTTTCTCATCTCTTTTACCTATGTATTTATTTCCACTTACATTGTTCTTCTTCTCTGGACACCTTGCAACAATATGACCAACCTCATTACAATTGAAACACATGTTAGGTAACTTACCTTTGTATTATGTTTCCCTCTATGAAATCTCCTAGCTAGTAGTACTTCAAGATCCTCTACATCATCTTCAACTATATCACTATCACTAGAAACACACTTAATATTTTTCTTCTTCTTATCTTTAGGTTCTTTTAGTGTCAGTTTATTTTTGAAAGTCGAATCAATACTTTCATATTTGAAATTATCAAAAGTAGAAAGTTCAAAAGTAGTTAGTCTACCAACCAAAACTTCAAGAGTTAGATTATTACTAGGGGAGAACCTCAGTTCTTGAATTGAAGAGACTCAAATAACATAGATAGGCAGAACAACTCTCAACACTTTACTTATCATAGTCTCATCATCAATGATTCTATTTCTCCTTTGATTGCATTCACGATATCCTTGACTCTTGTACAATACTAGATTATGGTCTCACTTTCTTGCATTCTCATTTCATCAAACATTCCTCTTAAACTCTCATCTTTGACTCTCAAAACATTTGTATCTCCACCATAAATTATTTTTATAGCATCCCACATCTTCTTTGCAATATCACACCCTTTGATGTCATCAAACTCTAAGTAGCTTATGGAAGATGCAATCTCTAACATTGTCTAATTGTGTTTTTTTTTTCTCTAGATCATCAGTAGTAGGGGATCAAGTAGGATCAACACATTCAATAGTGATGGTAGATTATGCACAATCTCCAAGTTCTCCTAGATGTAGCTTCATCAAACTTTTCCATGCAGGAAAGTTTTCTCTATTGAGCTTAGGCACCTCCTTTTGATACATCTTGATCTTTAACTTCTAGTACCTTCAAACCATCCACTCATAAGCACCAACAACTTTGATACAAATTGTTGGAATACTTTAGAATAACTAAGAGGGGAGTGAATTAGTTATTTGAGGTCCAAATGTAAAAATAAAACTTTTCAGTGCTTAACAAATCCATATCCATATAAGCATATCATGGATACATCCATTAGATCATCCAATACCTTAAACATTTGCATATTGTTGTCCTAGGTTAAAAAACTTTGCACAAATGTAAACATGAAATACCACATACTCATTCACACATTTTGACACAAGGTTTTTTTGTGGAAACCCAATTTGGAAAAAATGACAAGTAACATGCTACCAATTTTATCTCTTCTGAAGTGATGTCTTGTTAAAGGCTAACCATGTTAAAGGTTACAATGTACACTATTAAATGTGACTTGGTTAAAGGATCTCAATCACCCTGTTAGGAGTGAGCCTTGTTATAGGACTTTAGAAAATTCAATTAGAGTGTCACTCAGCTAAAGGATTTATAAATGACTATTAGGTCAACCTTAATACAAAGGATTTATCCATATTGATACATTTGTTAGAAAGTAAAAATAGGATTTGATTTGATAATAAAATACAACTAACTTGTAGATTACAAATCTCTAGTTCAGTCCTCCATTCTTCTTGACATTCATACTCTTCATTTGTAATAGCTTGTTCACCCTTCAAGCATTCATCTTCTTAAGCCTTCTTTCTTTGCATGCTAATTGCATACTCTTCTATTTAGCCACCATATAAAGCAACACCCTAGACTTCTTGTCTTCCTTAGGTTCTTGCACATGAAAATTGAATTGTTTATTTTAGGGTTAAGTAAGATTCAATGAATCTACCCACTTTTCTATTTTAGTCCCTTCTAGAAACTTCCTTTCCAACCCTCTATGAATTTTTGTCAAAATGGTTTATCTTGAACTCTGTGCCATCACCTCATAATAAAAATCTTTCATGTATACTTTACACAATTCAAGAAATCAACTTTGTTAGCTTAGATTTGTCAAACCTTTGATTTAACTCATTTTACTATCACTCAACATCCACATAGTTCACTCAAAAATAATAGAATTTTGATGCTCAGCCAACATAGGGTTTCTTGACATCTACTAATTCTTCCTTGCTTGACCACTACTATAATTTCCCTTTTTCCTTCCACTTACTAAATTTTACTTGCCTTGCACTAAATTTTCTCTACTTACAATATTTGCATGGCCACACTTGGTAGACACTTTATATGAAAACACTTCTTTACTTAGCTTAAGTAACCATTCACCTTAGCCTTAAGTACATAAAAAATACATCATATCATCCATGTCTTACTTGTTCTTAGTGCTCCTTTTATAGACCATATAACTCAACATTTCTCAAGGTTCTCTTATTATCTTATCTTTTCAAATCCTCTTCATTAATTGAACAAATGATAGCATTTAGACCAAAAAGTAGTTGTCTCACCATCAAGTAGCAAGTTTTACATCATTGACAAAAATAATGACTGTTCCATGATAGTTTCCATACTTCAAATAATTTTTTTTCAACATAGTTGTCCTCCCTCTTGATGTTCTTTAACTTTTCCTTTCTCATTCAATCACTATCTCTAGATAGAATCGCCTTTATGTTAGCAATCACCTCCCAAATAGTAATATCTAAGTACTTGTTTGGCTAGGTGGCTCCCCTAACTGTATTCAATTCTTTTAGGAATTTGTTCCATTTTACATCCGTTAAATCTCTAACTTTTTAAATTGTTTTATTCATATCTACCTCTATCTTGTATAGAAAATCAACAATATCAAAAACTATTGTTTTTTTAGTTTCTCTATTGCTGTGGGCAAAAAACCTTTCATGCTTCAAAATATTATTGAAAGATTCTAACAACTCTTGCCATTTGCTCAGCTTATTATTATCATCAATTATATTCTAGATGAAACTAGACATACCGTTGGTAATGGTTTTCATTTTATTTCTTATTATCTACAACTTACTAAAAAATGATGCACGTAATTCTTTAACCCTATTTACCATTTTCCTTGTAGCAATGATGGTTTCTTTAGGAAATGCTTTCTTTTGGGGCAAAATTGGGAACAATCTATCAAAAAAACAAATATAAGGACCCCACTTAGTGAACAAGGGAGAAAGAATGAATAATGCCTCTATACATTGGTACTCTTCTCCCTAAAATGTGATGTAGCTATTGTGAATACTCTAAGAATCCTATTTGAGAACACTTATTTTGTGTGAGATCATGCTCTACATTGTTTTGATTTCAATTTCCTTCCGTACTTATAGCTCATCCACCTCCATCTACTGGTCCATACCCATATATGTTGTATCAACATCTTTTTGGGTCTCTTAATATTTGACCTTTGTGATAGGTCTAGTTGCATTCTTCAAAGTTATTACCTCATTCTCAATGATAGCCACTATCTTCTCCAATAAATATGTCTTCTTAAGTTCTTCCTCATACTATTTTCTTGTTTCAATGGATATGTTATAAGTTTGATACAATTGTTCTTCAAGCGTTTCCATTTTACTCTTCCCCGTGAGTGAAACAATATGCATTAGGTTGTGAATCTAGTCACTTGATGTTGTTGTGACATTCTTGAATATCACATTTCCATGGGGAGAGTCTCTAAATTCCACCAGAGTTGGCATGTTAGATTTAAGGTCCATGCTCTAAATTGCCATTATTTTGGAGTCAATGTTGAAACTAGACCCCTACAATTCTCTTGCAATATTGGTCTCCTCAAATGAGACATATTTTCTTTGTCTCCTTATTTGGTCTAGCATAAAGGATGACTTAATATCCCATCTAGGGAAAATAAATATTTCACTTCTTTTTACCAGTTCTTTGGCTTCATCCATAATGAGAGTCTCACTATTTTGGTCATACTCTTGGAGTTTTTGCACTAGTTCAACAGCTTTTTCTTGTGAGCCTCTTGGCTACAGTTGAAGAGTAAGTTCATTCTATTTAATCTTAAATAGGAATGATTTTAATTCATCAAAATTCATGAAGCCATCATCCTTCATAAATTCATGAACCTAGATTATTCTATCATCTAGCATTCTTATCTCAAGTTCAAAATAATTTGAGATTCATTCATTTTGGCATTCGTGCCTTATTAAAAAGTTATGTCTGATATCACGAAAATATTTTGTCCCTCTTGGCAGGATTTGGAGTGCCTTTTACCTTGCCTTTTTTGGGATCTCTATTAGCTTTTGTTTCTTTCTGCCACCTTGGGCCCATGCTAAACTCTTAGGATGATCCTCTTCAACATCAATCTCTATAACATCATAATGCTTAGGAGATTAAGGCATTGCTTTTCTCTTATTTTAGAAGGAACCTGAGACATTATGGCATCATAATTCCTGATGTACTTATTGTATTCATCTAGATACTTCTCCCCTTGATAAAAACCTTTAATGAAGGGATTGGTTCTCTTCATCTCCTCTTCCACCTTCATAATTTCTCTCTATTTGAGTCTTGTCTCTACAATCCTCCATATTCAAGAAATTAATAATTACATCCTCCTCCCAATAGGGTTTACTACTTGGTAGGGTGTACTTTCTCATCTCTTTGAGTACATGCCTAACGAGGTCATTAGGATCATAGGTCCTAGTAGGAGTAGTAGTTAATAAGAATTCACTCATGAATCCATCTATCTCTTCAGTTGCATCTTTTCCCATGGAAAAATCTCCTACTTTGATATTTCTAGGAACAAAGGAACCCATTTTATGGTAGGTATAAGTATGTCTTGTTCATCATTATCAACTACTAGCATAATTCTATTATTCCCATTCTCTTTGGAATGTATTTGGGAAAAACATGAGGTGGCTGAGGGCATCCATAAACCCTTATAAAAGAAAAATTTTCAAAAAAGAAAATACTTTCCCAATTATGGCCTAACCTCTTATCCCCATTAGAGCATGTAGATGGTCTAATCAACATCTTAACACCCCTTGGAACCCTCTCTATTATATAAGCTAGCATATTGGAAATTGAAAAAAAAAATCATTATAGAAAGTAATAAAACCATTGAATAGGGATAAAACCTTTGCCAAAATCTGGTCCATAGTTGCATCGGAAAGCTTTCTCCATTCTTCTATGTCCCTTCAATGAAATTAGGATTGATGTGCCCTATATTCTTATCTAGAATGAGATGCATCAACAATGAGTAGCGGTAGAATTTGAAATTTCCTATCTCTCTCCCCTATGAGTAGCAATGATCATATTGTGATTTAGATTTATTATATGGGTCAAAAAGTCATACCCTACATTATGGTGCAAATCTTGAATGTCTAGGTTCATTATATAAATGTTTCTAGGAGAATTCATTGTTCCATCCAATCAAATCACCTTATCTACTCTGAAGATAATATACTGGAAGTATTTTCTAAAAAATTCTAGAGGCATAATGTCTCCTAGATCTCTCCCTTCTCCTTTTTGGCCTTAGGGATATGTCTTTTCATAACCCTTCCAGTGAAGAAACTTTTTTGATATTTGAATGTCTCATCCAACTTTTCTTGCTATATGATCTTTGTCATTGGCCCTCCTAGGTTGAAGACTTCTATGAAGGTCTCTCTGTCCAGTGTACAAAATAGAGTCATATCCTTCCTATACAATCCATGAGTTGTATGATTATAGGATTTTATCAGAGTCTTCACCAATTCTACATGATCAACTATCACCTCTGGCATGATTCACTTTTCCAAGTTTCTATTCTAGGGGTTGCAGATTGGTGGTTTTTCAAAATTATTATTGTAAAAATACTAGAAGATATCATTGCCATTAGTTTTTGGCATGGTCACATCTCTATATAAACTATATGTATCTTTGAAAATATTAGAATTAACTATTTGGGCATGCAATGATCCTGGCAAAAAATAAATCCACTCTTCCCCATACAGACTTACTAGCTTTATTTTGGATTGCTCAATACCTTGAGCAGATTCTTCTACATTGACTTGTGCTATCATCTTTCCTTCTTCTTGTACAATTTTTATCTAAAGTCAATATCTCCAAATACTTCTTCTGCAACTCAAATTTTTGAAACAACTTCTTGCTCAATTCTCTTTTTCTATGAAATCTACACATCTTGTAATTATACATCCATTACATCATCCTTTAATAGTAGTTGAGCGCAAAAGTAGTATTAATGGTGTCTTTAAGTCATCATACATGAAAGTTTTTGAAAATATAAAAAGTGTCACAATCTGGCTTTATGAAGCTTGTACTACTAGCTTTTAAAATCTCTTTTGTACTTTTTCATATAGTACCTATCTTTTTTGGAAATGATGAAGTTACAATAATCACATTACTATTAAATTCATATGTTGCGACCATGTGAACACTAGATAATTATTATCTATTAGTGACTTTGTAAGGTCTATCTGCTAGCTCTTATTTCTCCTTGCGACTATGTGAAACCCTTGGTCTCTACTTCTCTATTTATCTTTGTGTTTAACCCCTTAGCCTTATGACCAAGCGAACACTATTCTTATACACTTCGTCACTACTTCACAGTCTATGCTTTACCTTGTGTCATTATCCTTGTGACTGAGACAACAATGTCACTATGTCTTGGTCACTATTTTTTCAACTTTCCTTTTGCTTCATGCTCTTAACTGTGCAATTGAGTGACCACATAAACCTTTCCATCCAATGACCTCATCGCATAATTGCTACTTAACTTTAATATTAGCACTTAAGGCTTGCAACCATGCGAAACCTATTAAATCTAAGAAGTGACTACGGTAGTACCTTTATTTATTTTTATCACTTTAAATATGCAACCATGTGATCAAGAAAATTTTATAAGCTCCTTACTATATCACTGATTCACACCTTCTTTTCAAC
The DNA here is from genome assembly GCA_028749045.1 of Cupressus sempervirens. Taxonomy (NCBI): domain Eukaryota; kingdom Viridiplantae; phylum Streptophyta; class Pinopsida; order Cupressales; family Cupressaceae; genus Cupressus; species Cupressus sempervirens. The sequence goes on along the minus strand of CM053789.1, from coordinate 284,284,538 downwards.
CACACTCTTTAATAGTGCAACCGCATGATCAAAGAATTTAATTCAAGCTTTTTTCCTTGGGCGCCAGGTCGTAGCTAAAGAAGATGCTTCCACATGTCCTATTTTTGTTCTCTCAAGTAAATTCCCTTTTCGCATGGTTGTGACTTCAATTCTAACTTTACTTCTTAACCACGTGACCCTACGATCATTTCTTAGTTAACTTTGTCGCATTGTCGCAACATAATAATATGAAGAGCTTAATCATGCAACAACCATATGATCACCTTGGTCACATGGTCACACCTTTAATTTGTTGAACTATTTTAAGAGAGTGAAACACATTTTTAAAAAGGAGGTTTTCTATCATAACACGTATGAGGAGATCTAGGGTTTTTCTAGGGGAATACTTTGCACGTGAAAATTGCAAACCCTAACTCCACAAAATAAAATCTAGACTTTTAAAACAAATTATCAGGATTTTAACAAAGTGAAAATAAAGGTCAACTACCACAACCTCCCTCTACTTGTTCCTAGTGGATGATTGACATTGTGTGCTGCTACAAAATCTTGATAAGGAGAAGAAAGAGAGCTAGCACATTCTATTTTTATTTCCTTTTTGATGTTGTTAACTTTCTATTTTCTATTAGGATGGCTTTTATTTTTTACATAGTAGGACATAGTAGGACTCTATTAGTTTCTTGTTATGAAATTTATTATTATTATGTTTATTTTTAATTTCTGGGATGTTAGTCAACCTATGAGCTATAGTAGTTATAGAAATTGGGACATGTTAATATGGGGATTTTTTATATTAAGAAAAGGGGTAGGATGAGCATGTCCTATAAGCGACTTTCTTTAATTTTACAACTTGTTATTCGAGGTGAACCCCCATTTTTGGCTACTTTTTAATATAAAGAACTTATGTTTAAGGATTTATATTAATGATTCATATTAGAAACCAATCTAACAATTGAACTTTACTGACATAGTTTAATACGAATCACTAGTACTATAAATTGATATAAGGTCAATATTAATTTTTTAAAATGATACTATATTAATACTAATGATTAATTAATAATATTAATTAAGATTTTATTTTATTGATTTTTGAATAATAATTGATGTAAATTTATTATATTAGAATAATATTTAAATTAAATATATAAATTTAGATATATTTTTGTCGAATGGGTCATGATAGAAAGCCTCTACACTCTATTGTATAAATAACTGGACATCATCATATTCTAATAGAGTGACAAAAATGGAAATGTAATTTCTTGTTCAATTGATTTGAAAAAGAAATGTGGACTCTACTGGGAATTTAAGAAACATACCAACTAACCTTGTATGCAAGAACCACTCAAGGAATTTCATTAAAAACTTAGGATCCATCCATGGACTTCAAATCTTGAATGCATAAGGGAACTCAAGTCTACCAAATGTAGGTCCCATTTTCTTGAGATATGACTATTCTAAAGTTAAAATTTCATCTCAAGGATAATGTGCAAGGAGTGTTAAGGCTTTTAGAGACATGTATTTCGTTATGTTAGAGTTGAGACATTGGTTGTAAATTGATGTATAAATCCTTCAACTTTTTTTGCATGCACTAAATTTAAGGATTTAGACTTTTCTGAACAAGAAAACCTCAACTCCAATACACATGGGTACTAGGGTTCAAAATACTTGTTTTGTACTTTATTTTGTTATTGGTAAGAGAACAAAGCCAAGATTTATTATTATGTGTTTTAATTGGTTGATATTATTTATTAAGCTTGAGTAGGCATTAACCCAAGACCTCTAGGATACTTTTATATTATGATCCAAATAGCTCTTCCTTCCTTTATGATTCTTATCTATCCTTCTTTATCTGATAGCTTCCATTCATTATCTTGAAAATATCTACATACACTTGTTCTTGGCCAAGATCATTATTAGAGTTTACACTATTTAATAAATTATATGAAAAGAAGGAGAAAAATAAATCCATGTAATCTTATTAATTTTGTTTCATTAAAAGAGAAAAAATACATAACAAATGAAGTTTTTTTACTTAAAAATTATTTGATGTGAGATTCCATCAATATTTGGTTGTATAATATAATTTGTTTTGAATTCAACATAATACAAGGCATGCGAAAGGTTGTATGGACATAAACTTTAGAGAACATTCATGTTGGCATGGGAACTAAGGCTATCATCATCACAAAGATGAAAGTTCAACATTAGGGTAGATCTAGATCAATCACATGTAACCTTGTTACACAATAATTTATTCAAATTATAATGACTACTATAAATAGTGTGAAACAACTACAATAGTTTGTCTCTATAATGTTGAACATTCATCCACAGTTATGAGAACGAGTAGCAGCATAGTTTATCTAATAAAATTATCTAAGATAATAGTTTCTTCAATATATAGAATTTCTTAAATTAAGGAGTCAACATTAATAAATGTTCAATGCATACTATTATGAACATTATAGAGTACATAATAGACAACTTGGAGAGTTATAGTATAGTGATGGCTTATATGCTAAATGCTCTAAAAAACATGAATTATAATGCATAAGGATAGAAACATATCATCTTTCATACTAAGTACCTATTTGTAGCTTCAAGTCATTGATAACTTTTTATCTTTTCCCAACTTCCAACATGTAAAGATTGCCCCTACAAAACCAATGCCACATCAATAATCTCCATGAAATGTAGTAAATCCTATGAGAGTCAAGGTTAGTTGAATATTGAACACTCAATAATAATAAATTATGATTAAATTTAAAAGAAATACGTATACTAGATACTAAATAGTAGAATGTTGAGATGGTCCAAATAGGACGAAAAAGCTAAAATGAGCTCCAAAACCTATCCAGGAACATAAGGGGAAAGAATATTGCAAGAGTTCTTTACCACCCTACCACGATATTAAGTTTCCCTAGAATATTTCTTGACATGAAAGATATTGAACTGAGCATTGAGGAGGTCTAAACAGGTAAAACCTAGAGTGGAAATGGAATTGTGTGGTTGAAAGAAATTGTGTTCTAAAACCACTCATGACCACGAATACACTCACAAAAGCACCTAATTAGGTTAGTATCTAGCCTATAATAATCAAAATAAATATCATCCTTATTTATAATTCACATCATAACCATCATATATGCATTTCAAACATGTAAGATATGCATCACAAGCAATTTATAATGTGGCATCTTGAAAACATGTCATCCAAAACCATCATTAAATGATCATAGGAATTTACAAATATATCATCATAAAAATCATATATCCAACCAATATGACAAGTAGGATAAAAAATGGTTAAGAATATTAACTAAAACATCTACATCTAATTAATTTTAATATCATTGAGGCAATAAGAAGGTTTAAAATTAATTTCATCTATCATATTTGAATCTCAAAACAAACAAGGATGTAATATCATTTAATTTTCTTAATTAAATTAAGAAATTCAACAATAAAATGAGTACGGTTCCACTAACCATGTACTATCTAAGCCATACCATACACAAGAATTCAATAATAATGTGCATTGTAATACAAACTGAAGCATTTTCTGAGTGAGTTGTATAAAATCATTAATTCAATTAATTGACCATCTCAACATAAATTAGCACAAAATTTATATTAATTAGATTTGATAAGGTTAAATACTCCATATACCAATTTCAAACTGACAACCAAGCTAATCAAACACCCATCAGTTGTCCAACAAGACAAGTTCACTAGAAACCAATTATATAGCTAAATCTAGTGAATTTATACATAGGACTAATATAGCTTTGATTCCTTGAAAGTGATATTTAATTCTTTGGGGAGAAAAAGAACTAATAAGAACACGAGTTAGAAATTGATCACTATTATCTCTAAACCATCTTTGAAAAATATTTTCTTTGTGCATTCACATTAAATCCCCAATGTAGATATCCATCCACTTTCTATTCATATCAAGGTGAGAATAATAACAATACAGTTCAACCAAAATATTCTTTTGGTAAATTCTTAAAGTGCGTGAATAACCCAATGAAAAGGTAACACATTCACCCAACCCAATGATGTATCACATAATTTGGTTCAATCAAACTTGTCCCTACATCATTATATACAGATAGATACAATTTCCAATTGTAAATGATATATATGGAGAGACTTGACTTGATAGGAGGTAAGGTTCATGATATGCATTCATAGATAACTTTAGTTTACATGTCTGTATAATTATGTGAGTCAAGTCAAATAAAAAATGCAGAAAAATATTGTAAATAGATTCCCAAACCATGTGGTGAAGACTGTGTTTAGTTTGAGAGCTTCTAGTAGGAAACCATATAATTTTTATTCAGGCTAAGAAATCACAAGATTCCATACAAAGTGCATATAATTTTACCCTTAGTCACATTTTAACAACTATTAAATAGGATTATAAAATAAGCATCATTTATTTTTATGATCCTAATATATACACATCAAGAACTATTATTGTTGTTCCCATTTCATGTAGGTTTGATATGAAATAGTAACATCAAGCTATTTGGTATTGAGGACTCTTAGAGTTGAAGATGATTCTTAAGACAATGACTTGATGATGTATTTCTAAGTTTGCACTATGATTCACAAGAATAGTCTAAGTTTAGAGGTACCAGTTGTGCCCATCACATGGGAAGCCTAGAATTGATCCCTATCATTTGAGTTGTACCCATCACATGGGAAGCCTAGAATTGATCCTTGTCATTTCAGTTGTAAAAATTATTGTAAAATATAGAAGCCTATATATTTTTCAAACTTGGTTCAAGCTAAGGCAAGATATTTTTGGTGGTTTACTCTTTACTAATGTTATTGTAAAATTTATTCCCACATATCTATGTTCAATTTCTAGTACTAGACTAGAACAAACAAATGTAGTGGATTGCATAACACAATAGTTTACAATTTTAAGATCACAATTAAATTCCATAGAAATGAAAAAAATAAATGGAAAATACTACTAGTATTTTACAAAATAAAAGTCAAGGAATCCATTATCAATTTCAAAGGCTAATTAGAATAGAAATCAAAAGCTTAAAGGGAACTCGGTGTATGATTGTTTCTTCCCAACTGCCCATCTTCACATTGATTATGAATTCAAAACCAAGAAAAACTAATGCCCATCTCTATTTCAAGGGAAGAGATAGTATGTCCATCTTTTGAACAAGATATACAACTTTGTAACAACACCTTCCATGAAAGTAGGCTCCATGAACCAACATAAAAATGTCATAGCATCTTGAATCACCAACCATTCTCAATTCCTTCTATTATATTAAAACACAAGATAGGGGAGAATATTAGTGTAACTCTATATTTGATACTTTGTAGAATCTCCATAAAGTAAAGGCCAATATTGTTACTAAAGATAGTGGTCTCCACAAGTAGATTTTGAAGAATTGTAACTGTTGTCACAAAGGTTTGCACCCACGTCCAAAGTTTTTACCTAAGGAAAACCTTGTGAAACATGGAAACAACCTCCAAGATGTGCGACTTGAACTATGAGGTTGAGTCTTCGGAGAAGGCTGGCTTCCTTTACTATCAAGGTGCATCTAACTAGTCTTGGAGAGGAAAAGGGAGAAGAAATGAACAAAAAGAAAATCTACCTATTCTAACCTAAGGGGTGATGCACCAAAATAGAGTGTTCAACCAATCCTTTCCCATACATGCACTATTGAACCATCATGACACCAAAGGATATACACATTTAGACTTGTTTTAATCTAGCAACCACATGCAGATCAGAAAACCTAGATGAATGATACAAGGAAGAGAAGATTCACTTATATATCATTCACAGGCCAAAAGAGATGCAGTCATGTAGATTACAAATCTCTACAAAACACCAATGAGAGGCAATAGTTCTTACACTTTCACATTAATGGCTGAAGGAGATAAGGAAGAATGTCATATAGTTCAGAGGCAAAGGGAATTTATAGTGAAATTGCAAAGCAATAACATAGAAGTTAGAGAAGAGTTGACCTTTTCAAAATCTACAAAATTTGCCTTTATACCTCAGGCATAACTGAGATATTTTCCAACTAAAATTACTCTACAACCACTGCCATTAAGTCCTATAGAGAAAAGTCATGCAGATCTAGGGTAAATTTGATCTGAGCATAGATCCAGATGGAATGATATCTAATCTTTGTTGAAAAAGGGCCCTAAGAAGATAGAAATGGTACCACTAAATAGTTCTAACCAAGTAGATGGATTGACTGGGGGGTGGAGTATTCTCTTGTGTTCACTAAGTTTAGCATTCATCCAATGAGTGGTTGGCATTGATCACAAGGGTCAGATCATGCAACAAAACTTGATTTCCCCTATTTCTAGCTCATGAATTAGCAAGGTCAATAGGTCAACCTAAATCCTACACCCAAGATAGGCCACGTGGGCCAATCATTTCATTTCATTTTTCTACCCCGTAGAGTCTCCATGCGGTTGACCATATTTCCATAACTAACTGTGCCACCTCCTCAAAACCCTGACCGAGGTAGTCTCCCAACTGCCAGCCTCTAACTATTAATGCCAATTGCAATGTTATCTCCCTGGGCTCACAAGGACACGTGTCATTGAATTGCTATCTTTCTATACATATCATTCGAGAAATTCTTCATGGTGAGATAGCAACGACCATTGATCTGAGATCAATCCAAGGGTGAAGAAACTACACAAAGTACCCTAAAGAAGTGGTGGGTCCATACTCACTATGTCACTATAGTTAAACAACTTGCAACTTTCCATAGCGAGATAGCAATCATCATTGATTCAAGATCGATCATGTGGAAGACATTTGATGCATCACTAAAGAGAAATATGGTGGGTCCCATATTCGTTATGTCTCTATAGTTAAAGATCAATCATTTCCTCATAGCAACATAATGAGAAATGTCAATCTGCCACCATCTAACGGCCCTAAAGGTACACCCAATCTGTCAGTGTACCAACCAATAGGAACTTGGCTTTTTTCAACCTGTCTAGTAAGCCTTCACTTCTGCAGCCTGCCAAGGGAAATAGGACCCACAATCCACATGGCAAGTGCTCACTACCTCTCTATACATAACTTTCAAGCAACTCCCCATAGCGAGATAGCAACGATCATAGATCAAGACTGATCTGATGATAAGAAATCCTCATGTGTTGATGGAAGGGGCATGGGTCCAAGTAACTACTGACATTTGATAATCTTGCATAGTTGGTGACATAAAACTTTAGCTCAATTATAGTCACCCTCCACATTGCCTGTGGCCCATCGTGCTCATTTACTAGCTAGGCGCTATGTTGCTAATGGTGAAAAGAACAAATTTCTTGATAGCGACATAGCGAGTGCCGAGGACTTATAAAAACTTGGCGCCAAAGAAAGAACAAGATAAATTGGCATCACCATATTGACTGCTTTCAATTGGGTCCCATGTCACTATGTTGTTGTGAGTAACCACTATGCAACTCGCCATAGCGAGATAGTGACAAACATAGATCTTAGCAAGATCCAACGGTGCAGAAAGAATATAGGCTAGCGAAAAAAAACTTAGAAAATTAGGAAATACAATAAGGATTAAATCATTCATTTAATTTTTTTTGTATTTCTCGAGGGCATTAAAATAGCATAGAAGATGGGAAGTAGCTGTTGGGGTAGGCCTGCATTTAAACTTTGAATTTTTTGGTGGGGGGCAAAAATGAGTAACATTTTTGGCAACTCAAAGGGGACGCAAGCTAGCTATGCATGTGACCAGTGTCCTTATGTATCCATTGGGCTATAGAGTTGCAAAAGATTTGGATCAATGCATTGCAAAACCCTAACCCTACCTCTGTGAGGACAAAACCTTGGAAAAACTTTATCTCTGCAACTCTAGAACCTTCAAAACTTCAAAAAATTGGCTATCTCACAAGGAGAAACTTGTGCCCTTGCACTTCTTGGAAAGCTGGAAAACAATAGAAAGAAAACTATGCTACATATGTACATGAAACCTCAAGCCCTACCAAAAACATGGTTTGAGATACATCCCATTGACTGGGATAGGAAAAATTTCACCATCAGGCTTGCTTAGCTAAAAAGCATTGGCCTACTTACAATTGACAATCAAATAGGGACCACTCCACAGTGCATCAAATTTTGAGTTTCTCCCTAGTTTTTCCTTATCTTCATCCCATTTCAAAACTAAATCACCCTATCTGAAGGTTCTGAACCTAGCCTTCTTGTCAAAGCTCTTTTTCACCTACTGCTGATGTGTTTCTAGGGTTTGCATGGCCTAACTTCTTTTCTCTTCCAACTCCATCAGCTCTGCCATTCTTACTGTCATGGCATCATCTTCAATTAGCTCCAGATGATGAGCTAGTTCTAGGGATGGGAATTCTAATGAAATTGAAAGCCTTGCTTCTCTACCATATACCAACATAAATGGTGAATTTCCTATTGACCTCTTAGGTGTTATTATGTTAGATCATAGTACAATCCTTACATTTTGATGCCAACACCTCTGGTTATCCTCTATAGTTCTTTTCATAATCCTAATCAGGTTTTTATTGGATGACTCCATTGAACCATTACCTTGAGGATAGTAGTTTGAGGATGTTCTCAAATAGATATTATGGTCAACCGCCCATGCACAAATCTGAGCTCCTACAAAAGATTTTGCATTATCTGAAATAATGGTTGAAGGGGCACCAAACCTGGTCACAATTCTGTCAAGGAACTCAACAACTAAAGATTTTGTGGCATCCTTCAATGCAACTGCCTCTGTCCATCTAGTGAAGTAATTTGTAGCAGCTAAAATCCATTTGTGACCAGAACTAGAAGGAGGATTGATAGGGCCTATGCAATCCAATCCCCATTGAGCAAAAGGCTGGTCCACCTGAATGGGATGAAGAGGAAGAGCCGCAAGAATTTGCTTGCCAGAGAAGAAGGCACATTTTTCACACTTCCTTGCACACTTATGAAAATCATGGAATAGGGATGGCTAGTAGTAACCAGCTCTCATGATCTTCATTGCAGTTGTTCTTGTTGAGAAATGACCACCATCAAGGCCATCATGAAGTTTTCTAATCATTCTTTCAGCATGGTCCTTTCCAATGCACTTTAATAGGGCTCTATTGAAATCTCTCTTGAAAAGGATACCATCAACTATGACATAAGGAATTGACTGTAATCTATACTATCTCCTTTTAGTTCTATCTAATCCTTGAGGATATCCATTGCCTAATAAGAAATTCATCATATTGTCCATCTAGCTCCTTGGGTCATTATTTCTTATCTCTTATTTCTCTATTAGTATCATAGCAACCTCCTCATCTGATTCTTGACATGATATCATCTATTTACACAACCCCTTCCCTCTTACCAGCTTGGTGATCTATATGTCAACATCATATTCCATTACTTTAGTAATCCAACTAGCTCTCTTCTCACTAATATCTTTGCTCAAAAAGAAATCCTTCATACTGGCATGGGGTACTAACAAACGAATTTTATTATGAGACGGGAGGTGTATAAATTTCTTTAAAGCTCTGATGACTGCAAGGGCTTGCTTCTCTACATAGTTGTATTTGTCTTCATACTCTTTAAGGCCTTCACTAAAGAAGGCTACGGGCTGCTCTTCATCTTTGTCATTTGTTTGAATCAGGACAGTAGAAATACTTGACTCACCACCTAGGGTATAAAGGATGAAATCCTTTTCAAAGCTAGGATTAATGAGAGTAGGGGCTGAGGCTATGGCCACCTTGATCTCTTAAAAACTTTCTTTCCCTTCCTTGGTCCATGCAAAGACCATATTTTTCCTGAGCATAGCTATAAGCAGTTTTATCATGGTAGCAAGATTAGGGATAAATCTTCTCACAAAATTTATCCCACCAAGGAAAAATTGCAGCCCTTTCTTATGTTTAGGAAGGGGAAGAGCAAGTATTTCTTTTGTCCTTTCTGGATCAATGGTTAAACCATCCTTAGATACAATGTGTCCTAATAATTTTCCTTGATTGGTGGCAAAGACACACTTGCTTGGGTTAAGGGATACCCCAAACTCTCTACTCCTTAAGAATACCTATCTTAAATGCTCAAGATGATCTTCCACATTCTTTGAATATACTATGATATTATCAAAGTAAACTAATACAAACTTTTCAATCACTTTTTTGAAGGCCATCTCCATTGCCTTCTGAAATGTAGCACCTGCATTGGTTAGCCCAAATGGCATTTTACAATAAGCGTAGGTGCCCCATTTGGTGGAAAATGCAGCCTTGTACCTATCAGACCCTTTGACCAGTACTTTATTGTAGCCAAAAAATCCATCAAGAAATGAAAACCTCCTTGAACTATTGACCTTGGACAAAATCTGCTCCATGGAAGGGAGAGTATGGTGATCTTTAAGGGAAGCTTGGTTAAGGTCCCTAAAGTCCACACACAGTCTAATTTCTCCATTCTTCTTCCTAATAGGGACAAGGTTTGCTACCCATGATGAGTGCTTGATGGGGAAAATTATATTGGCCTCAATCAATTTGGATAGCTCTTTTCTCATTAAGGGTTCAATCTTGGGATTCACTAGCCTCTATTTTTGTCTTATTGGTTTGACATTATCAATTAAATCTATGGTATGCTGAAACAACCTTGGGTTAAAACCCTTTAAATCATCATATGTCCAAGAAAATATATCATTAAATTCTTGACATAGATGAATAAAACTTTTTTTCTCAGTCTCATAACATACCTTCCCCATGTTTAAGGATTTTCCATTAGCAATCATGACTAGGGTGTGATCATCTTGGTCAGCAGCTAAATTCATGAATCTACCTCTTGATTGGTCATTAGGATTGAAAACACTCTCTAAGGTAATGAGGCCATTAGGCAATCTATTGGAACTTAGGTTAATAATTTGATCACCATACTGATCCTATAGTCTTGACTAGTTTCTATCTGAAAATTCTGCTTCATTCTAGAAGAAGCTCACAATTTGGTCATCAGATTCAAACACTTGCCAATGGATGTTATTGTCAGGGATGGTAGGCCTTACGACCATCCCAATTTTTTGCTTCTTCTTTTCCTCAAGATCCCCTGGAACATCATGAGATGCACCTATTGCCACAAGTCTATCAACATGTCTATTTTCTTTTCTAGGGATGCTCTAAATATTAAATGCATTAAAACCTTATAGAAGATCCCATACCCTATGTTTATAAGACTTGAGAAAACCATTCTTTGTGATATTCTATTTTCTCACTTGATTAACCACCAACTCACTATCTCCATATACGCTTAAGGCTTGAATTCCTCTTTTCTGAGCAAGTAGGAGACCTTGAATCAAGGATTCATACTCGGCCACATTGTTGGTGCAACTAAACTAGAGCCTAAAGGAGAAGTAGTACCTTACTTCTGTAGGAGAAATCAACATCACACTAGACCCTAATCCATTCTTATTCCTTGATCCATCAAAGTACATACTCCATATCCCACTCATTTCTTCTTTAGTTTTTTCAAGATTGGGAACTAGAGCATCTTTCTCTAATATGCAATATGTATTGAGGCCTATCTCAAGGGTTTCAAACATAGGATCAAATTGATATGCATTAGCCCATTGATCTAAGAGAAAATTAGGTATCTCTACTAGGGAAGTGGTAGGCTCATTCATTATGTCATTCTCATCCATTTCTAGGATAGTGCAGTTCATGTTGATGAGATTAGGGGTGTAGGGCTCAGTATGATGGAGGGCTAGAGGCTCTACTTTGATCGAAGCTTTGGCTCCATATCTTGTTCTAAAAAACATATATGACCAATCAGAAGATATGTAACCACCTATTTGGGCAATGAATTCTCTTGACAGACAGATGGCAAAATGTGGCTTGACTTCAACAATGGATATATCTTGAGTTACAGTATAACTAGGGCACGAATGTAGGGCCATTTCAACATTCCTAAGGATCCCTATAGTCTTGAAAATACTACCATCCAACTCTAACACATCCCCAACAATGGGCTCATATTTTATTCCTAAAGCATCAGCAACACACCTAGGCATCACTGAACTACTAGCCCCTAAATCAATCATACATTTGTGGACTAGTTTATCCCCTATAATTAAAGAAACATAAAATGGAGGGGGTCTAACATTATTACTTGTTTCTTCCTCCCTTGATGGTTGTGCTAGGCTTGTGGCACTTTCCATAATGGGTGGCTGATCCCTTGGTTCAATACTTTCCAATTCTTGTTGCAGCAACCTCTTTTGCATGGGTATAGTAGCAACAACATCCCACATGGAAATATTCACATTTTTTTCCTTCATTTTCTCTACCACACTGAATGGTGCAGTAGGTGGTCTGGTAGAAGCCTTAGGAGCTGCATTTGTAGGAGGTTGAGATGGAACAACCCGAGGATCATTTACATTCCTTCTGCCATTATTTTGCCTCTACTGCTGAAAGGTGTTTAATTGATTATTTGTTGATTGATCACAAGGTATTGCATTCGAAGTTGAGGCTTGATTGGGAGGAGGAGGGGTAGCATCTTCAATAGCTATTTTTTTGCTCCTAGTGTTGCGAGCAATGGAATCCTAGTTTACATTACAATGTTCCTCTACCTGATGATTCATGAAGGAGCAAACACCCTATCCTTGCGTATATGGGGCCTCCTTAAATTGGTCCTCCTTGTATGACTGTCCTACTGCAAGATCTTGGATGGTCAAAGCCAAATAATATTCATCCTTTTGACACATGCAATGAGCATAGGAGTAGTTACATGAGGGACAAAAATCCTAATCTTGGGCCATGTTGTTTTGAGGAACTATGGCCCTACTTTGGTTTACATTTGAGGTTGAAGAATGACTACTTTTCCTATTTTGATCAAAAGAATTGTTCCCATAATTTTGATTTGGAGGCCTACCACTATTCATAGTTTGATGCTGCAATTGATGAGCTTTACTACCTTGAGCTTGTTGTCTCTCCAAAGTCACCACCTTATTGCTCATTTTCTTCATTATAAAGAAGCTATCCTCCAACTTCTTCTCTTGACCTTGCAATCTTTTATCTATGTTCAACATCATAGATTGCATCATCTCCTTGATTTCATCTATTCCATTTGAAGATGTGGAAGCTTGAGGGTCTAGAGCAAGGGATTGTGATGTGGAAGTTGTGGGAAGAGGAGTCATTACTGGTTGATGATTTGGAACATTAGGTAAAAAAGTCATTGGAGGCCTTGGAGCTAGCTTACCTCCCTGTATTAGGATGTTTTATGACTTTATCGTTATATCACAAGCATTAGGCAAGGTATCTCCTCCCATATTTGGATTGTAGTGGCAATGTCATTGCTAAGAGCTTTGAGGTAATGCAAGAAGGCATTACCAGGGGTAGGTTTTACCGAAGTAGGTATTCTATCCCATGTCTTTTGAAATCTATAGTTGAAATTAGTCATACATTCATGGGGGGCTCTTTTTATAGTAGTCAACTATTCTAAAAGTAAAAATTGGTCACTTTTGTCCTCAAAGTGTTTACATAGTCTTGCTTCTAATCCATCCCAATTTTTTATAGAACCATGAGCCAAACCTCTATACCATTGTAATGCTTTTCCTTTCAAGGATGAGGCTAGAAGCCTAACTGCAACATCATCCTCTATAATACCATGGATATTACAGACATTTGCAACCTCTTGAATCTATTTAGAGGGAGAGATAGAAGTTTCACTAGTGAATTCTGGTATACTTTTGAGTGCAGCTATTGGTATGTCATGTCTTTAGGCCAATAAAAGAGGACTCCCACCATTAAAGGTGGCAAAAGTATGAGCTCTAGGCTATGCCATATAGACAAGTGATTTATATATATGTGTTGATGGCAATCTAGGCTAAGATCTAATAGTAGGAGGGCTAGAAATAGATCTCGCAGGTGTATTTGTTATTATTGAACTCCTAACTGGTGATAAAGATACTCTAGTCCTCCTTCTTCTAGGATTTGAAAATGAAAGCTCTTGGTACTAACATTTACCTCTAGAAGATGCCCTTGTTTCAGCTTTGTGCATGAATTACTACAACTTTGGTCTGGAACCAGATGTATTTGAAGCTCAGAGTCCCCAAGTACTTGAAGAATGAGCCTCTAGAAGGCTTGAACACTAATGCCAATACTATCTCCTTGGCATTAATCTTGAAACCTTCTTTTCACATCAATAGGCTTGAAATTTTTTGAATAGAGTCCCATCGGGCATGCAAAAAAATTTTGTTACAAAGCTTTGCACCCACATCCAAAGTTTTTACCTAAGGACAACCTTTTGAAACATGGAAAAAATCTCCAAGCTATGGGACTTGAACTATGAGGTTGAGTCTTTGGAGAAGGCCAACTTCCTTTACTATCAGGGTGCACCTAACTACTCTTGGAGAGGAAAAGGGAGAATAAATGCATGAAAAGAAAATATACCTATTCTAACCTAAGGGGGTGATGCACCAAAATAGAGTGTTCAACCAATCCCTACCCATACATGCACTATTGAACCATCATGACACCAAAGGATATACACATTCAGACTTGTTTTAATCTAGCAACCACATGCAGATCAGAAAACCCAGATGAATGACACAAGGAAGAGAAGATTCACTTATTGCAATAGTTCTTGCACTTTCACATTAATGGCTGAAGGAGATAAGGTAGAATTTCATACAGTTCAGAGGCAAAGGGAATTTACAATGAAATTATAGAGCAATAATAGAGAAGTCGGAGAAGAGTCAACCTTTTCAAAATCTACAAAATTTTCCTTTATAGCTGAGGCATAACTAAGATATTTTCCAACTAAAATTACTCTACAACCACTACCATTAAGTCCTATAGAGAAAACTCATGCAGATCTAGGGAAAATCTGATCTAAGCACAGATCTAGATGCAATGATATCTGATCTTTGTTGAAACAAGACCTTGAGAAGATAGAAATAGTGCCATTAAATAGTTTTGACCAAGTAGATGGATCGACTGGGGGGTGGAGTACTCTCCCATGTTCACTGAGTTTAGCATTCATCCAATGAGTCATTGGCATTGATCACAAGGGTTGGATTGCACAACAAAACTTGATTTCCCCTATTTCTAGCTCATGAATTAGCAAGGTCAATAGGTCAACATAACTCTTGCACCCAAGATAGGCCATGTGGGCCAATCAATTCATTTCATTTTTCCACCCCGCAGAGTCTCCATGTAGTTGAACATATTTCCATAACTAACTGCGCTACCTCCTGAAAACCTTGATTGTGGTAGACTCCCAACTACCTTGCCTCTAACTATTAATGCCCACTATAGCGTTATCTCCCTGGGCTCGCAAGGACTTGTGTTGACGAATTGCTATCTCACTATACATATCCTCCGAGAAATTCTTCATGGTGAGATAGCGATGGCCATCAATCTAAGATCAATCCAAGGGTGAAGAAATTGCATAGAGTACCCTGAAGAAGTGGTGGGTCCATACTCGTTATGTCGCTATAGTTAAACAACTTGCAACTTTCCATAGCGAGATAGTGATCATCGTTAATTCAAGATCGATCGTGTGGAAGACATTTGATAAACCACTGAAGAGAAATATGGTGGGTCCCATATTTGTTATGTCGCTATAGTTAAAGATCAATCATTTCCTCATAGCGACATAATGAGAAACATCGATCTACCACCATCTGACGACCCTAAAGGTACACCCAACCTGTCAGTGTACCAACCAATAGGAACTTGGCCTTTTTCAACTTGTCTAGTAAGCCTTCAACGTTGTGGCCCACCAAGGGAAACAGGACCCACAATCCACATGGCAAGCACTCACTACCTCGCTACACATAACTTTCGAGCAACTTCCCATAGCGAGATAGCGACAATCGTAGATCAAGACTAATCTGACAATTAGAAATCCTCATGTGTTGATGGAAGGGGCATAGGTCTAGGTAACTGCTGACATTTGAAAATCTTGCATAGTTGGTGACATAAAACTTTAGCTCAATTATAGTCACCCTCCATGTTGCCTATGGCCCACCGTGCTCATTTACTGGCTAGGCACTATGTCACTAATGGTGAAAAGAACAAATTTTCCAATAGTGACATAGCGAGTGCCAGGGACTTATCAAAACTCGGTGCTGGAGAAAGAACAAGATAAATCACCGTTTCCATATTGACTGCTTTCAACTGGGTCCCATGTCTCTATGTTTCCATGAGTAACCCCCATGCAACTCGCCATAGCGATATAGCAACAAACATAGATCTTAGCAAGATTGAACAATGTGAAAAGAATGTGGGCTAGTGGAAACAAACTTAGAAAATAAGGAAATACAATAAGGATTAAATCATTCATTTTTTTTTGTATTTCCTAGGGGCATTAAAATAACATAGAAGATGGGAAGTAGCCATTGGGGTAAGCCTACATTTAAACTTTGAATTTTTTGGTTGGGGGCAAAAATGAGTAACAGTAACTACATGTTCACTATTTCAATGGTTACATTTAATATTCTATAAGTTTATAAAAGATAAAATTTATGATAAAATCCAAGTGGAAATAAGACAAAAAATGTATTTGATTAATGGAGAGTGGGTTTTGACAATCCCTCCTCCTTAGAAAATGCATTGTCTTGATGCAAAGATGCAAGAAATAAAAATTATATGTGTAGAATTTCAAGAATTCAATAATGTAATGATAAATAATCTATCTTCTATTATTCATAATAATACATGCATTTGCATTCAATTTTATGATGCGAATCAGAAATAAGAATGATATATTTATTTTTATTATGATAAGATATATACTAACCTAATTATGTGTTTTTGTGAGTGTCTTAGTGGTTGTGAATGATTCTAGAATATGCCTTTATTTAACTACACAATTCCATTTCCACTCTTGGGTTTACCTATTTAGAATTCCTCAATGCCAAATTGGGTATGTTTCATGTCAAGAAAGATTTTGAGGAAGCTTAACAACTTTATGGTAGGGTGGTAAAGCACTCCTACACTATTCTTTCCCCCTTACATTCTTGGATAGGTTCTGGAGCTCATTTCAGCTTGCTCATCTTGTTCAAGCCATTTTGGTATTCTGGTATCTGGTATCTAGTATCTAGTATATGTATTTGTTTTAAATTAAATTATAATTATCTATTATTGAGTGGTCAATATTCCAATGACCTTGACTCATTGAATTTCCTTTTTTTTGTGGAGATTTTTGATGTGGCATTGGTTTTGTAGGGTCAATCTTTACATGTTGAAAGTCTTAAAAAGATGGAATATCATTGATGAATTGCAGTTTCAAAGAGGTAGTCAACAACAAAGACAATATGTTACTATCCCTATGTAACTAATGTTGTAGTTGAAACACCCACAATCAAATCTAAAGCACCCATTTTTAACTTGATTAGTAGTATTCAAGATGTAAAACAACAAAAGGATCCAAGTAAGTCCATTAGTTCTAGCAAGAAAAAACCAACATGGGCATCCAAACCTAAGCATACTTTCACACCTCTAGGAGAATCACTTGAGGTGGTATTGAAGATATTAGTATCAAACAAGATGATCACATTACAAAATAACTAAATATAATATCAAACTTGAGGTTAAACCTAAGTGTTTGGATGATGACCATTTATTTCAGCTATCAAAGAAATAATGTTCATAAAACTAACAACTATGTGAGACTTAAGCACCTTATCAAAGATATTATTGATAATAACAAGTTTGAGGTGGATGAATTCAAAACCAATACTAATAATAAGGTTTATATAGAACCCCTACCTAAGTTTACAAAAGGAAAGGTGGTGATGCCAAGATCAACTACACTTATACTGATATTGATAATGTATACACATACCTCAACCAACTTATGAGAAAATCAATATGACTAGGATCAAAGGGAAGAAATATAACAAAAACCTAGATCTTGATGAACCACCTAAGAAGATCATTCTCAAGGGGCATTGGTTCTTCTTTCTCTTATTTATAGTCTCATGAACTAAGGTTGAACTGAAGATTTTTCTTAGAGGAATTGGTTCCTCAACACATAAACACACTAAAAAGATGAATGATGTCATACATAGTCAACCCAAGATAACAATTAATAGACCTAGTCCTTATACCAAATTAAGAGCTAAACACATAGGCATCTCCAAACACTCTTCCACTTCTACATAGATTAGTTATAATCTAGTAGACCAATTACAATGGTTTAACGCCCCACCAAGGGATCCAAAACAATTAACCTAAAATTTTACTAAGTTTTCCAATTAATTTTTTTTTGAAAAACAAGAAAGATAAACCACTCACATCAAACACATAGTAGTGGAAGTAATACAATCAACTATAAGCATACATAACAGGTTACATTCCTTAAGGATCTAAGGATGTTGAGTCACATTTGATTTAATTAATACTAAGTCTAACCACTACCACATCCACATGAAAGAATAAATAGAAATTCCAATGTCCATATTACACATTTGTTCCGAATGCCTCTTGGCAATTAAATTCGGAATGCTCAATCATCCACTGTACATGTCACAGGGTATGAAAGGCTAAAAAGATTAAACATATGTGAAATAAAGTACATCATCCTATTCTAAATCCATGATGCAAGTACAATAAAGTAAATGAAACCAAATTCCATACATGATACATCATCATAGAAGATATAAACATCCATCGTAAAAGATAGCCATAAATCATAAACATAACACATAATTGTCTAAATGCACGGTTCCTCCCAACTGTAAATATCATCATTAGACCATCCTAGGTCCTAGCCATCCCTCCATGCATAACATCCCAAATCATCGAAGAGATCATCGGTATTATCATAGTAGGGATGTCACTCCTAAAACATACTACATCATATGCAAAAAGGAATCTAACATGCTACAACATATACATAAGAAATCTAATCATGCAAAATAAAGCATAAGATGATTCTGTAGGTAAATAACATCATTTATCACATGCTAATAATCAATATAGAGAAATGTACTAGTAAATAACATCCATTGTAAGATCCGAGAATAGAATGAAGATAAATGCCAACAAAGAATGCTCTAGCCATGGTTGCTATAGACGGATCTCAAATGGTAAGAGTAAAAATGCACTACCACCCGACTGCATGGAACCTAAATGGCCCACTCTCACCGCACTGAGGAGATAGTCTTAAGATCCAAATAGGATATCAAATCACATAACACAAGTACTCTCTAAGTTCAAAAATCCTAAAAGTATACTAACTCAATGGTTCCAATCAATAGATTGACATCTACTTCCCAGAGGCACAACAAAGACATGTAGGAAACCTACTATGCAAGCGAGAAAGTGTCATTGCACGGATCACGCTAGAGTTACCCTGGTAGTCTCTCGATAGACCATGGCCCCATAGTGATCCCTATGCGGCCACTAGTATCCTCTCACACTGACGAAGCATACTACAGAATGCAAGGTCACAACCAAGCATTCTCTCTACTCCCATTCTAGTCTGTACTAGCACTCAAGGCATGGGTGAGAATATACAATTATCTTATTAGGTTAATCTAATCCCTAGTTAGTGTAAATGTTTTTACTTATCAAATAACTTACAATGAGTTACCTTGGCAGCCACTTAGGGCCCCGACCCCCATTGCAAGTTACTTCTTAACATTACAAGTAGATAACCTACCCTAAGCTCATGGAATAATAAATCACAAAATCACCTCAGTCCTATACAAGCGACTGGAAAAAAAATACCAAAAGATAATTCACAATAAAAACATAAAATCTCCATGAGCAACTGAAAAGAATCCATTAATAATCATGACCACAATAGTTCTCTATTGGCAACTGAAGGTATCACTGATAATCACAATATCCATTGGTTCTCAACAAGCAACCAAAAAGGCATATCAAGCAAATAATACTTTTCAAAGACTCCAAAATGTTGAGTCAAAACATGTCACAACATGAAAACATCAAGAAATAAATCAACACTTTAGTCCCATCATGGCGACTGGAAAGTAGTCCAAGGATAACTGATCGATGACTCAAAAATGGTTAAGTCAAGTATCTCAAATACATACACCTCAGCTTCACATAAGAAGACTAGAAAATAATAACAATTAGTAAATACAAACATCTCATAGAGCATACTATCACATTACCATGTTTGGGTTTTAAAAGAATCGAGACCAAATAACATCAACATGCCATCACATTCACATAACTCCCAAGCCTCTGGTAGACATCCTAACTGGTCAACACTCTAGAACCACCCAAACCCCAAACATGGATAGCATAAAGAACAAGATACCAACACATATTTTAGTTTACTTTTGCAATCACATGGTTAAGCCAAATATGAGGTTTCTATTTTTGTTTCAAGTATACTTCAATTGTATAAGATTCTACGTTTAATTTCCAAGTCAACATAGAATTATCCCCCCATTGTTTTAAGACAATTTTCTAAAATAGTCGAAAGATAATTATTTACTTATGTAAATCATTAAACTAGTTCCCATTGACTTTTAGATAAAATCATTCACATTATTCAAAACATTAGAATAATACTTATCAACTTTCAAATAATTAGTTTACAATTTCCTTTAAACACTTCAAGGATAACCATTTCTTTAAAATAATCTTCATTCATTTTAAGTAAATTCATTCTCATTAATAATTTAATTATTTAATTCCAATAAACACTTATTAATATCTCTTTTCTTTTAATTTTTTTTCATTTAAAAATCCATTTACTAAAATTGACTAATAATTAATTACACTTGTTCTACTATTAACTAATCTTAATTAAATTTAATTTAATTAGATTAGTTAATAAATCATATAAAACTAATGCATAATAATAAGATTCTATTTTAATTCAAACCCAAACTCCAATCAATTTCCAAATCTTGATTCTACTAAGGAAAGATTGCAATAATATATATATATTTTTAATTCATTCTATGCTTTGATAGATTATTTTTGTGAAGTTTAAGTACAAAAAACTCTTGGTTATGGAAAATGGTGGAATGACTGTCATTGAATAAAATAGTTCCAGTATGAGGGCCATATCTCCCTGATGAACTGTTGGATCAAGCTGAATTTGAAATATGTTGGAGAGGGCCAAGTTGTGCCAAATTCAACCAGAGCAATCGAATAAATTTGGTCTAGATAAAAAGTTATGAATATCTAAGTTCGGGTCTATGTAAGGGACAACGACAGGGTAGTTTGTGATGAATTTATTTTATAAATAAAACTAGGGTTTCCTAATGTTTTCTTCACAACCAATAAAAATTAAGATACATATCTAGATTCAAATTTCAAGATTGAAGATTCATTCATGGAGTATATTCAGACACATATAACAGACATGATGAAGATAGGAAGAGAAAGAGTGCAAATGGAATATGTGAAAATCACGAGTGCACCTGGGTACTGATGCTAATTTACTATGCCTCAGAAGTCCATAGAAAAATCTCTTCCTTCTCCAAAATTCACCATTCCTCCAAGAATCAAACCAACTGAAACCCCCAAGTGACTAGAAGTGCTTGTAGAAGCATATAAGCATGTAGAAGCATATGAGCTTCTCGAATGCATGTAAGCTTGTCCATACACACTAGGAGAGCCTCTATTTAAAGCCCTCTAAGATGCATCTAGAATGTTTCTAGAAAGAACTAGGATATAAGCATGACTATTAAGCATATAACTTCCATGATAAGAAGATAAAGATGATAAGGTGTCTAGATTGTTGTAGACACCATGTGCTCAAATAATATGCTAACTCCTTAGTGTAGGCAACACATGCATAATTAGAGTGCAAACTCCTGTGTTGTCAACATGACAACTTACAAGAGTTTGCATACTCCTATGTGAATAAATATTTAAATAATGCACATTAATTTATTCAATATTCACTTTACTCCTTTTTAAATTAATTCTTTAATTTTAAATCTCATGCACTCACTTTATTAAATACGCTTATTATATATATATATATATATATAATCACGTTCCAAATTTAAACTTATAACTTTTATCTTTAAATTTAATTATTTTTATTTAGTTAATTAAATAAAAATAAATATTAAAATATCATAATAATTTTCTATTTAATTAAATCATTAATTAAATCTTTTAATTAGACTTAATTAATAGAAAATACACTAAAGACTCATAAAGTAAAATACAAAAACCCATCATAGAAAAACACATACAAAATCAAACCAAAAGGGTTAATATCACGAATTACGTCATCCGACGTATTCGAAGGGTACCCGACTTAGATACTTGTCCTAATTTTTAATTAGGACAAATGACTTAAAGGGTTGGGATTTGGACTTGAGAATTTTATCTCCTCTCTCTTACCATTGAGATAATGCGATAGGGTACGCTCATCCTGGCAATTCAGAGAAGTCGATACCCGGTACCTGCAACTTGCATAAAACCCATGCATGTACAAGCACAATATATATACTAGGCTAAACAGGCAATGACAAGAAGTGGTGCATCATGTAGATCTGACTAGCAGGTGACTACGACTCCCTTCCTTAACCATATCAGAAATGAAAACAAACACGCACACCATACACATGCAAGTATGGGGTAAGTATCCATAAAAAAATACATAGAATAAACCATCTATATAATCATCATCATGCATACATGAACTATAAAATACCAATTAATCTCATCATATAATAAACTGAATGTAAAAACAATATCTGATAATCTCAAAACAATGCCACTATTAATCATCAACATAAAACTAGCCCTAAAAGAGTTCAACAATGATAGCAAAAATGTGAACTAGGGGTAGGCATTACATCCACTCCCCCTAGAATTTGGCTTACTCCTGAAAGCCTACATGAATGATAATACTGAAGAACTCACTATGCGGGTCACATTGAACCCTTTCTCCCCGTAGGAGGATGTGATTCTACTAAGGACACTACAACACACTTAGAGCAATATGATTATGGTTTAATGATAAACCGAAAACCACATTGTTCCAACATTTGTTCTTTTAACAAATAGTGAAATAGATTACTCCAAACAAAGGATCAACATAATGCTTGCAAAGACAATCAAAGGCATAGATGAAAGATACATGTTTTTTTGAAAATAGAATAAGTTTCAATTTTCTATTTTGCCCATGTTTAAGTTTCAATATAATTTCAGTTTTGAAATCTAAGTGTTGAAGTATGAAAAATATGTAAGTAACAGTTTAAGTTCTGTTTCAGTTCAACTAGTTTCAATTTTTAGTTTGAAATCTAAGTGTTGAAGTATGAAAAATATGTAAGTAACCGTTTAAGTTCTGTTTTAGTATAATTTCAGTTTTGAAATCTAAGTGTTGAAGTATGAAAAATATGTAAGTAACAGTTTAAGTTCTGTTTCAGTTCAACTAGTTTCAAGTTTTAGTTTGAAAGAGATACACATGATAATTCAAAGTTTTTGTTTTGTTCAACTAGTTAACACTAGTGGCATTCCAATATACCCAGAGCTCCCAATGTAGAAACTCGGGCTCTGATACAAAATGTAATGCCCTGCCAAGGGATCCAAAAGAATTAATCTAAAATTTTACTAAGTTTGCCAAAAAAAAAAAATTTTTAACAAGAAAGATAAACTATTCACATCAAACACATAGTAGCGGAAGTAATACAATCAACTATAAGCATATATAACAGGTTACATTCCTTAAGGATCCAAAGATGTTGAGTCACATTTGATTTAATTAATACTAAGTCTAATCACTACCACATGCACATGAAAGAATAAATAGAAAGTCCAATGTCCATATTACACATTTGTTCCGAATGTCTCTTGGCAATTAAATTCAAAATGCTTAATCATCCACTATACATGTCACAAGGTATGAAAGGCTAAAAAGATTAAACATATGTGAAATAAAGTATATCATCCTATTCTAAATCCATGATGCAAGTACAATAAAGTAAATGAAACCAAATTCCATACATGATACATCATCATAGAAGATATAAACATCCATCATAAAAGATAGCCATAAATCATAAGCACAACACATAATTGTCTAAATGCATTGTTCCTCCCAACCGTAGATAGCATCATTAGACCATCGTGGGTCCTAGCTATCCCTCCATGCATAACATCCCAAATCACCGAAGAGATCATCAGTATTATCATAGTAGGGATGTCACTCCTAAAACATACTACATCATATGCAGAAAAGAATCTAACATGCTACAACATATACATAAGAAATATAATCATGCAAAATAAAGCATAAGATGATTCTGTAAGTAAATAACATCATTTATCACATGCTAATAATCAATATAGAGAAACATACCAGTAAATGACATCCATCATAAGATCTGAGAACAGAATGAAGATAAATGCCAACAAAGAATGCTCTAGCCATAGTGGCTACAGACATATCTCAAATGGTAAGAGTGAAAATGCACTACCACCCAACCGCATGGAACCTAAATGGCCCACTCCCACTGCACTAAGGAGATAGTCTCAAGTTCCAACTAGGATATCAAATCACATAACACAAGTACTCTCTAAGTTTAGAAATCTTAAAAGTATACTAACTCAACGGTTCCAATCCATAGATTGACATCTACTTCCTAGAGGGACAACAAAGACATGTAAGAAACCTACTATGCAAGCAGGAAAGTGTCATCACACAGATCATGCTAGAGTTACCCTGGTAGTCTCTCGATAGACCCCGACCCCCTAGTGATCCCTATGTGGCCACTAGTATCCTCTCATATTGACAAGGCATACTACGGAATGTAAGGTCACAACCAAGCATTCTCTCTACTCCCATCCTAGTTTGTACTAGCACTCAAGGCATGGGAGAAAAAATACAATTATCTTATTAGGTTCATTTAATCCCCATTTAGTGTAAATATTTTCACTTATTAAATAGCTTACAATGAGTTATAGTGGCCGCCACTTAGGCCCCCAACCCCCATTGCAAGCCACTTCCCGACACTACAAGTAGATAACCTACCCTAAGTTCATGGACTCATAAATCACAAAATCACCTCAGTCCTATACAAGCGACTGAAAAAAAATACCAAAAGATATTCCACAATAAAAACATAAAATCTCCATGAGCAACTAAAAAGAATCCATTAATAATCATGACCACAATAGTTCTCTATTGGCAACTGAAGGTATCACTGATAATCACAATATCCATTGGTTCTCAACAAGCAACCAAAAAGGCATATCAAGCAAATAATACTGATCAAAGACTCCAAAATGGTCGAGTCAAAACATGTCACAACATGACAACATCAAGAAATAAATCAACACTTCAGTCCCATCATGGCGACTGGAAAGTAGTCCAAGGATAACTGATCAATGATTCAAAAATGGTTAAGTCAAGTATCTCAAATACATACACCTCAGCTTCACACAAGAAGACTGAAAAACAATAAGAATTAGTAAATACAAACATCTCATAGAGAATACTATCACATTACCATGGTTGGATTTTAAAAGAATCGAGACCAAATAACATCAACATACCATCACATTCACATAACTCCCAAGCCTTTGGTAGACATCCTAACTGGTCAACACTCTAGGACCACCCAAACCCCAAACATGGATAGCATAAAGAACAAGATACAAACACATATTTTAGTTTACTTTTGCAATCACATGGTCAAGCCAAATATGAGGTTTCTGTTTTTGTTTCAAGTATACTTCAATTGTATAAGATTCTACGTTTAATTTCCAACTCAACATAGAATTATACCCCCATTGTTTTAAAACAATTTTCTAAAATAGTCAAAAGATAATTATTTACTTATATAAATCATTAAACTAGTTCCTATTGACTTTTAGATAAAATCATTCACATTATTCAAAACATTAGAATAATACTTATCAACTTTCAAATAATTAATTTACAATTTCCTTTAAACACTTCAAGGACCATTTAAAATAATCTTCATTGATTTTAAGTAAATTCAATCTCATTAATAATTTAATTATTTAATTCCAATAAACACTTATTAATATCTCTTTTCTTTTAATTTTCCCTCATTTAAAAATCCATTTACTAAAATTGATTAATAATTAATTACACTTGTCTACTATTAACTAATTTTAATTAAATTTAATTTAATTAGAGTAGTTAATAAATCATATAAAACTAATGCATAATAAGATTCTATTTTAATTCAAACCCAAACCTGAATCAATTTCCAAATCTTGATTCTACTAAGGAAAGATTGCAATAATATATATATTTTTAATTCATTCCATGCTTTGATAGATTATTTTTGTGAAGTTTAAGCACAAAAAACTCTTGGTTATGGAAAATGGTGGAATGACTATCATTGAATAAAATAGTCCTAGTACGAGGGCCATATCTCCCTAATGCACCGTTGGATCGAGCCGAATTTGAAATATGTTGGAGAGGGCCAAGTTGTGCCACTTGCGACCAGAGCGATCGAATAAATTTGTTCTAGATAAAAAGTTATGAATGTCTGAGTTCAGGTCTATGTAAGGGACAACGACAAGGCAGTTTGTGATGAATTTCTTTTATAAATAAAACTAGGGTTTCCTAATCTTTTCTTCGCAACCAATAAAAATTAACATACATATCTAAATTCTAATTTCAAGATTGAAGATTCATTCATGGAGTATATTCAGACACATATAATAGACACAATGAAGACAGGAAGAGAAAGAGTGCAAATGGAATATGTGAAAATCACAAGTGCACTTGGATTCTGATGCTAATTTGCTATGCCTCAGAAGTCCATAGAAAAATCCCTTCCTTCTCCAACATTTTCCATTCCTCCAACAATCAAACCAACTGAAACCCCCAAGTGACTAGAAGTGCTTGTAGAAGCATATGAGCATGTAGAAGCATATGAGCTTCTCGAATGCATGTAAGCTCAAGTGTCCATACACACTAGGAGAGCCTCTATTTAAAGCCCTCTAAGATGTGTCTAGAATGTGTCTAGAAAGAACTAGGAGATAAGCATGACAATTAAGCACATAACTTTCATGATAAGAAGATAACGATGATGAGGTGTCTAGAATGTTGTAGACACCATGTGCTTAAATAATATGCTAACTCCTAAGTGGAGACAACATGTGCATAATTAGAGTGCAAACTCCTGTGTTGTCAACATGACAACTTACAAGAGTTCGCATACTCTTATGTGAATAAATATTTAAATAATGCACATTAATTTATTCAATATTCACTTTACTCCTTTTAAAATTAATTTATTAATTTTAAATCTCATGCACTCGCTTTATTAAATCCACTTGTTTTTATCTTTATATATATATATATATATATATATATATATATATATATATATATATATATATATATATATATATATATATATATATATATATATAATCACATGCACATATCATGCAACTTAGAATCTTTTAATAATTTTAATATCTTTTCCTCTTTTAAATTTATTTTTGAAACTTAATTGATAAAATATTTATTAACTTAAATAATAATATTATTTAGCATTTACTTAAAAATGAACTCTAAATATATTATTATTAAATTAAATAAATATTATCACGTTCCAAATTTAAACTTATAACTTTTATCATTAAATTTAATTATTTTTATTTAATTAATTAAATAAAAATAAATATTGTCAATAGTGGCATGTTGTGATGGTTAAGTTGTTGAGTGGTTATCCTTGCCATCAAGGTTCAAATCTAATGGGGATGAGGTCCCCCATTTGTGGCCTCACAAGTTCATAGCTCTAGTTAAAAGCATTTACCTCTCTTTTGAAAAAAAATAAAAATAAATATTAAAATATCATAATAATTTTTTATTTAATTAAATCTTTTAATTAGACTTAATTTATAGAAAATACACTAAAGACTCATAAAGTAAAATACAAGAACTCATCATAGAAAAACACATACAAAATCAAACTAAAAGGGTTAATATCACGAATTACATCATCTGACATATTCGAAGGGTACCCGATTTAGATGCTTGTCCTGATTTTCAATTAGGACAAATGGCTTAAAGGGCTGGGATTTGGACTTGAGAATTTTATCTCCCCTCTCTTACCATTGAGATAATGCGATAGGGTATGCTCATCCTGGCAATTCTGAAAAGTTGATACTCGGTACCTGCAACCTGCATAAAACCCATGCATGTACAAGCACAATATATATACTAGGCTAAATAGGCAATGGCAAGAAGTGGTGCATCGTATAGATCTCGACTAGTAGGTGACTACGACTCCCTTCCTTAACCATATCAGAAACAAAAATAAACATGCACACCATACACATGCAAGTATGGGGTAAGTATTCATAAGAAAACACATAGAATAAACCATCTATCTAATCATCATCATGCATACATGAACTATAAAGTACCAAGTAATCTCATCATATAATAAACTGAATGTAAAAACAATATCTGATAATCTCAAAACAATGCCACTATTAATCATCAACATAAAACTAGCCTTAAAAGAGTTCAACAATGATAGCAAAAATGTGAACTAGGGGTAGGCACTACAAATGGCATCCATGTCAAATTTATGTATTTGATTTGTTAGATATTTCTCCCATTCATAGGGAGATCCTTGAGAAAAGATTACTTGTGACAAATGTTCATAAGGACATTGATGTTGATCAATTTCAAACAATGGTAAATCAGCTGCTTGTACTTCACCACATATCCCTTTCCAAAGAGGATGATAAGTCAATCAACCATCTATATAACTTAACTTCGCATATTGAAGTCAAGATCAACAAAGCCCATGTCAAGCACTTGTAATAGATGGAGATGAAGGGTTAAATATTTGTTTATATGGTTTTCTAAAATAATTGGGTTTCTTACACTATTGATCCTAGGAGAAAGATCACAATCAAAGATTATGATGAAGAGGAAAGGTCTTCTAAGTGTTTTGTAGTGTTTCCTATTTGAGTGGGTCCTATTGAGAAATGCATGGATTTTCAATTGCTAGACCTACCTCTTCCATACAACATCTTGCTAGAAATACCATAGATGGATGACATTCAAGCAATACCATCTATATATCATCAGTGTATAAAGTTTCCTTACAATAGTACTAAATTTAATATTCTAGGGGATAATAGGTCTTGCAACACTCTTAGAAAAATTGATACATTCATACCACATAATAGAGTACCTAAAGGGGCAATCGACACACTAGCAAGGTGTGAAAATAAATATTTGTTTTTAAATAAAGGGATGGGAGAATGTTAGTTAGGCTTCATCACATCCCTTCCCATTTGTACATGCTCTTAGGAAAATCCTTATTAGGATATGAAACTACCTTCATAAGACATAAATATCTATGAAACATTTATTTAGTCCTTAGTACCCATGGAAGATGAGATTAAAGAAAGGGTCATTAGAGAATGGATTTTATAGGAAGAAGATACTAAAGATACTACACTTAGTGCTGAGATGCCTCCTAAGAAATATGGTAAAGGATATGAGTTCCTAACAAGATGGCTTGTCCTGACCATGATCCCCTAAGTGATAAAAAAAACATAGACTTGTTCAACCCCTAAGCTCGAATAAAGGTTGTAAGTCTAGACATAAAACTGGTTTGAGATTCCCTACTACTAACAAGAGACCTATTTTTGATGCAAAACTTGATGAATTGGAAGGGTATGAAGAGGAAACTAAACCCATTGACACTATCTTTCAAAAGGATGATGATTTTATCCCTACCACTTCTCTCCTTTGGGGTGAGAATTAGATACACAATGATAATTGCCATAGAAAAGCTTCTATGTCTCATAAAAATTCTCATTCAAATGTTGAAGATCATAGAGTATGACTAATACATGTTAATGTTGCCAGATTGATACATAGGTCTGAGATCAATGATTCAAGAGACTATAAGTGAGATTTTCTTTTAGTGGATTCAACATAATTGGGAGTGCATGTTATTCACAACTATGATCACCAACCTAGAGTAGATGATGAGTTATTCTCTAGGTTTGATGAGTTAGATCCGTATGTTGCTTTTGTAGAGAAAGTTGACCACACTAAGAGTCCTATCAATTTAAGTGTCTCTAAAAGTGACCTTATAGGCTATGAATAACTTATCATTGAAGATCATTTCCATCTACATACTTCGGAACATTCCATTTCCTTATCCCTCATACATCCCACTCTAATAGATTGGTCTCAACAAAACCAACAACCTGAGTCACTCGCCTTTCAAAATGACTATGAGATAGCCTGCTACTTGAACACTATTTAACCCATAGTCTATTTCATCAATGAACCAACTAAAAACATAAGAGAATCAAATATCAATTATCTAAGTCACAAAAAAAAAGGAAAAATGAAAAATAATAAGCATGTTATGGTGGTGTCAAAGACAAAATATTAAAAATAATTTAAGATATATCCAAATGTAAAAACATCCATAAGGTGCCTATCAATGAGATACTTGGTAGTCTTCCCAATTCCTTTCAAGAGACAATGTCTGTATTGATAGAACCAACACAACTAATCAACATTGGGACAAGTGAAGTATCACATATTATACACTTAGCTCAGTCAATTTTTTTTTTTGCTAGAGTCAAACACAAATATGGTAGAGTAGAACACAAATCTTATCATGCATAACTTATCCATAATTACTAGTCTTAAAATTATTTTTAAAAGACAATAAAAATGTATCTACATGTGGCTTTCCTTGTTAATCTAAATTTGATACAATCCTTTCATGTAACGGACCGAAGCACACTTAGTACCTTAATTTTTGGCATATATTTTTTGGTATAAAATGATCAATCATTCCATACCAAACTCTAGGGGCATTTTTAAGTCCATAAAAATTCTCTTTTGATATGGAAACATGTGATTCAATATTATGTATGAAAAACCCTTTAGATTTCTCTTAATAGATTTCCTCTTCAATCCTTTCATTCTGGAATGTAGTCTTCACATCTATTTGGTGGAGCTTTCATCCCTTTGATGCTACCATAGAAATTATGACTCTAATTGAAGTCTATTCAGCAACATGGGAAAATGTCTCTTTGTAATCAATTCCCTCTTTTGAGAGAAACTTTTGACAAAAAATTGGGCTTTGTTTTCCTCAATGCTACCATCTACAACATGTATGATCTTGAAGATCCATTTTGATGAGACAAAATATTTTCCTTTAGGTTGTGGTACTATTTCCCATACATCATTTTTTACAATGGATTGATACTCTTGTGACATGACATCTTTCCATACTTGATATTTGATAGCTTCTTCAGAATAAGATGGTTATGATTTTATGATCTCACTCATGAAGAAAACATAGCTAGAGAATCTTTGAGGTTGTATACTATTCTTCTTCGTAAATCATCTTTTTATCCCAAAGTGGTCTCTTTCTATTATTATTGGGTTCATCTAATGGAGTAGTTTGATTTTTACTTTCAATCTTTTTTGGAGTCTCCCTCTTCCATATCCTTATGAGGATCTTGGTCCTCTATATCACAAGAGCTCTTAGATCTCATAAAATCAATGTCTTTCTAAAAAATGACATCCTTTTTAGTTCAATTATTTTTTGTCTAGGTATCTATATCGTTTAGGCTATGAGTTTCACTATAAATTAAAAATACCCCATTCTTTCCCAAGTGTTCTAAATTAGACCTCATTTCCTTAGGTACATGAAAGTAGAGAGGACATCCAAAGATTCTTAAATGATGTATATCAGTTTTGATGATAGTGAATGTTTCTTTGGGGATTTTATTATCTTGAAATGAATGTGGAAATTTATTCTAGATGTAGACAATTATCCTAGAGACTTCAACCCAAAATGAAGGTTTATGTTTTGATTGAATATGACATAGCTCTAGAAGATTCTACAATGGTGATATTGTTCCTTGTAGCTACCCCATTTTTTTGGGGATTATAAGGTATAGTTAACTCCTTCTTAATCCCAACATTCACCTAAATCTATTTGAATATATCTTGAGTATACTCTCTACCATTATTTTTTCTTAATATTTTGATTTTTTCCCATACATATTTTCTATAAAAGCCTTGAATTCCTTGAACCTCATAAGGATTTCTTTAGGCTCTCTACATTTAAGAAAGTATATTAAGGTTGTCTTAGAAAGATCATCTGCAAAAATGATATATTACAACATTCCTCCTATAGATGTTACAAACATGGGTCTACATAAATCAAAATGAATTAGTTATAATGCATTTTCAGATTTAGTAACACTATTTTGGAAATTTCCTTTTGTATTATTTTTTAGTGAACAACCTTTGCATGCTCCTTTACGAGTTTGGTTTAGTTTGGGTAGACCGATCACCATTTTTTCTATTGAAGTTAGGATGTGAAAATGGACATGTCCTAATATTTTGTGCCAAACGTCATTTGAGTTAGAAGTCTTGTGAATTAGGGCTTGTTCAAGATTAGCACATAGTTTTAAATGACATATGTGTCTTATTTATATAGTATGAGCCTTCTTGATACTAGAGTTCTTTGGCCATGTGAGATTTTTTTCTTTAATAAAAGTTATTATATACCCTTTCTCTTCTAGTGTAGAAATGGAAACTAGGTTTCCTTTTATTCTTGGCACAAATAATATTTATGTGAATTGAAGAGATATTCCTAATTTAAAATTTATGGTACAATTTCCAATCGATTGGACTGGGTAGTTAGAATCATTCCCAATAGATAGGTTTCCTCATTGGATTTTTTTGCTAGAGTATCCAGATGTTCTGTGAAGACAATAATATGACACAAAGATTCACCATCAAACACCTCAATGTTGAGTTTGTTTGAAACTTGACTTGATAAGGCTGACCATAAGACAAGTTTTACTAAATCATTTTCCATGCTATATTTTCCAACTTTAGCAAAGGAGGTTTGTGGTTTTCTCTAATCAAGACACTTTGTGACATAATGTCCTTACTTATAAATCTAAAATATTGTATTTGAGATATTTCCTTCCTTTTTCTAGAAGACACTATTCCTTAATTATTTCTCTTTCTTTCAAAATTATTTTTCTTTCCTATCTAATGAGAGTTAGTATTCAATACATGAATTTCTTCATTGATGATATTTTCATTGACACATTTGCTGATCAATCTAGATTCTTCTTGAATGCAACCTATTTTTAACTAATCAAACTTAGGGAGTTTTAGATGTACACTTATTCCTTGAGTAAATAATTCCCACGATTATGAGAGTTCACCTAGAGCCATCAATCTTAACTCCTTATTGTCAATCTAATGACGAATTATAGATAGTTGATCTCTCAATTTAGTGATACTCATAAAGCATGGTATGAAAGTTTCTCCCTTTTCTTTTCAGTGTGAGATCTTCTTTCATATTTTTTATTTCATATGTATCTCCAAATGATTTTGAACATGTGGTATGTATTATCACATTTTGATATAATTAGAACTATATGGTCCCTAACTACATCCATGATCATTTTCATAGTATTTTCATGGTTCTTGATCAATTGGGTTTTCTCATGACCATTCTTTGGTTTTGGTATGTTTTATTTTACAAATGATTCAAGTTCATTTTCATTCAAGATTAGCATAACCCTGAACTTCCATAACACAAATTTTGATGTTGTTGAACCAGACCATCTTTGAATTTGCTTCTGCTTTTCTCTCATACCCAAATATTGGGAAAAAATACACCATTTATTTTAGAATGGGGTTAGACTTTGTTCATAAGTCATATGATGTTATGATGTAAGTTAAACAACTTAAGTTGAATTGAAAGTGTAGCTAGGGTTTTAATGTTTGAATGCCCATATTTTGGGTTAATGTTTTCATTAGAATTTACTAGAATACATTTTCTAATTTAGATGGATGAAAACCCTACAAGAGAGATTGCCAAATAGAATTTAGATTATCAATTGAGTTTAATTTCACTTTCATCAAATAGATAACCTAACCACATTCCACTTTTCAAAAAAATTAGTAATGAACCTTAAATTTAAGTATAATTATTTTAACTAAATTAAACCTTTAAATTAACTAACTAAATTTATTTTAACAAAGAATTCACTTTTGCTTTAAGTCCAAGTTATACATTAGTTTTTCCCATTTAAACCATGTGTGACTAATCTATGTAATGTACGACTAGATGTACTATTATATTTTATATACATGTACTTTAATTATATAAGAGGGTATGATAAAATTTATTTAACATTTTAATCAACTGTCTTTTAACAAATTAATTTAATACTAAAAGTTTAATTTACAAAGAAATTAAGTTATTAACTTATATATAATCAATATCTTACAAAGTGTAATTCATTATATTTTTTGCAATCAATTTTTGATAATCTGATTTTAATTTAGTTAAATTTAAGATAAATTAACCTATAGAAAAAATACACTATAAATACATTAATTTTAGAACACACTTGAATTTAAATAAGTTTCTTTTGACAAAAATGAATCTTAAATAAGTTAAATAAAAAAAAAAAAAATTTTAAATAAACTAAACCAAGTTTAACTTTAATTAAGCTAAATAAATTAATTTATAATATAAATTTATTTTTAAATTATTAATAAAATTAAATATTTATAATTTATAATTTTAATAAAATAAAATAAAATATTTATTTTTAAAAATGATAACTACTTTCAATGAGAGTGGCCCCATTGTCGCTAGCAAGGACAATACCTTATGGTTATAGGACCACCTCTACCAAGGCAAGCACGATCCTACCATGGTTGGGTGTTGTCGACCTACCATAGTACAAGTACCAGGGGGTGGGGTAAAATTTCCCCCACACAAGTAATTGTTTTATTGTATTTTTAATTATATATATTTAAATGTATTTTTTTTGTTTTATTTCCTATAGGATATGGCCCCAAAATTTTATGGGAAAGGGCCTTAAATTTTATTTGATATTTTCACTTATATTTTATAAGCACACATATGCCCTCCTAAAATATAGTCATTGTTTATATGCTTATATTTTCTAAAGGGCAAGGGGGTATAATTTTATAAAATAAAATTAAAAAATTAGAAATGACTTTAGTTTTCTTGTTAAAGGGAACCCCCTACCCTCGCGCCCCACCCCAACCCACTCCCCCCCCCACCCCACCGGCCAATAAAAAATAATAATATTAAATTCCTTTAGTAGGGAAATTTTATTTGATATTTTCACTTATATTTTATAAGCACACATATGCCCTCCTAAAATATAGTCATTGTTTATATGCTTATATTTTCTAAAGGGCAAGGGGGTATAATTTTATAAAATAAAATTAAAAAATTAGAAATGACTTTAGTTTTCTTGTTAAAGGGAACCCCCTACCCTCGCGCCCCACCCCAACCCACCCCCCCCCCCCCCCCCCCCGCCCCCCCCCACCGGGCAATAAAAAATAATAATATTAAATTCCTTTAGTAGGGAAAAATGGCTTGTCTTTTTTTATATAAAATTTTCTTAAAAGTGGGGGAAATTATATATTCATTTTTAACATTTTTTTTTTTTATTACAATGGCAATTAATTGTCTTCCTCATACATTTTCTAGAGAGAGAAATGGTTTTTCCCATATTTTATTTTTCTAGCACTATATCTTTTTGTTCTCTATATACTTGGTTCAAAGGTTTTTTTTTTTCAAGATGGGTAGTTATCTAATAAGATACTAAGTTAACTTGCCATAGATCTAATTGGTGTAATTAATTCTAATGCATTCTTTTGATCTTACACTAAGAAATGAACATGTAATGTTATAATTACTTTAATGGTAATAATATCACTAATCTTAAATGTCAATACAACAAGGGCTACTTATTCAAATCAAGAGCTATTCTTTTTGAAAGCATATAATGATCATATACACTTGAAATGAGATTTTTCCTTCTTTATTGTACAAACATTTCTTTCCACCATTTGAATAGGAATGCATATTATACAATGCAACTCAAACCTCCCAATGAATTCTTTCCAATTGAAATAGTCATACATTTATACAACAACAAATACATTTCAAATTGAATCTAAAAGTCCTTTCTTTCATTACACGATTTCAACAACATGAATACAATAAGGATGAAGAATTCTCCAATGCAACATGATAACAAGATTGAAAAAAAGTTTCTCCCCACAATGACACCAACATGAAGACCATCTTCCAGAGATTTTCCAACTTACTTTTATCCATAAAACCTGCAAATACTTTGAGAATAACCATGGAGTTCTCACCTCCCAACCTAGGTCTATATGAGACCACCCTCAGGCTTGGAGAACAACGGCTAAATGAGATACACATGTACCCAATTCAAAAAAGCAATAACACAAAAGTTATAATAATGAACTCCCTTAAACTTGATCTTCCCAAATTTGTCACCTAAGAACCCATAGAAGAGGGTGAAGGTGGACCTATCCAAAAAGGATTTTTTATACAAATATAATAAACTAATAATTTCCATACCTTCTCAAGGCTTTAGGAACACATTTCTTCACAACTTTCTCCCCTTATAACCCAAAAATACAAGAATCACAAGTATGGCCACATCGAGCCCATACTCCATGCAAATTCTCCCTTCTCCAAGAGAAGAAGCTTTGGACTGTAGTGGATATCCCAACTAACCACTTCACCCACAAGGCCACTACTTCCCTCCCAAGGGTGAGTGATTCCTTGCACCCTAAAAACCAACATACAATAATAAAAAATAGTGCATGATCCAGATAGCCATTACAATTCAACTCTACATAACAACAATACATTACAAGATCTACATATTCATTATCCCTATCTAATTATGTAATGTGATAGTACCCCTATTGGTAATTGAAATACATTCTGATATTTTGTTAAAACCTAATCCATTGACCATTATTGTTTTATTGTGATGACCACTATGGAATGAGAATTACACATAGTTAAGTTTTGTTCCTTATGATAAAGCATTAATGACACAAATGTACCATTCTAGGATATTAATCTTCTACATTTTTTTGTACTAATCAAAGATGTGGAGTGTGTAGGACTTATGTTAGGTAATCATTTCTTTTTTCCACCTAATTTGATTATCACTTTTTGTGGCCTAGACTCATACACCCCATGACATTGATACATGTATGGCTTCCCTATGAGAATATCACACACATCAAGAGGAGATACATGATAGATCACCTCATCTTTGAAAGGTTTTGTGCAATATGAAATTTCTTTTTTACTTGAATGTCTCACTCTTGGATCACCCATCCCATAGACTATGATTGCATGTGTGATGTTGTCTTTAGATTCAATCTTTCTTCAGTCTTTGAAGCTATCAAATTCTTTTGACTACCATTATCAACAATAAAATGTAAAGCCTTTCCTCCTACTAATATTTTTAAATGAAATAATATCTCTTCATCATCTTGAGAAAATTTATTTGTAGTGACAACTATGGCATATGAGTCAACCTCAATGATTTTTTCATCTTCCATCTATTTGCAAGAATCTATC
Organism: Cupressus sempervirens; assembly: GCA_028749045.1. Taxonomy (NCBI): domain Eukaryota; kingdom Viridiplantae; phylum Streptophyta; class Pinopsida; order Cupressales; family Cupressaceae; genus Cupressus; species Cupressus sempervirens. The sequence continues at coordinate 284,247,144 of CM053789.1, read as the reverse complement.
AACTTAGGTTCAATAGCTTCTTCATGTATTTACATCATTAAATTATTTATAATTCTACAATCTTTAGTGTTATGATAGGGATTTTTATTGACTTCGCACCACATACCTAATTCTTGCCCCATTTTCTTCACAACCCATGTCATTTTTGTTTGTGAATTTGAAGATGACTCCATGGCTATTTTTTTCCCTTTAATCTTACTACCTTCACCTTTCCATTTCTTTTTCTTTTAATTCTCCTTCCTCCTTTTTTTTTGAACTTCTTAATTTTTTATGCATAGTTGAAAGTACTAGATAAGGTCTCTATATTAAAGAAATATATTTTGGTCTAAATGTATATATGAAGAACACCCTTATACTTAAGAACTCGATATTTTTCTAAGTCTTTGATACCAAGCTTCACAAAGAATGAATGCAATATGTTGGTGTAATCCTAAATTGAGTGGTCCTTTTTGTTTTAGAGTAATTAACTATTGGAAATAATCAAGACTAGCTAGGTTACTGAGAGGGAAGGGGTGAATCAGTAACATTAAAAACTTTAAATTAATTCAAATTTGAATCATATAAATCATTCACCATTCATTCTTCTAATCTACTACATGCATGAGAAAAGATAAACATTCATAACACATGAACATAGTATTTTAGTGACCCAAAAACATTCCAAATAGAAAGTAAAAATAGGGTGGGGATGATACCTAAAAAACTTCTCTACTATAGTATAAAGTTGGCCTATTAGGGCTTACATTAACCACTTCTGATGTTCTTCCCTATTAAGAGAAATTTGGACTATTAGGTCCACCTTGTTAGAGGTTTTACAAACATACAATGAAGTATGCACTCTGTTAGGAGATTTGCACAAAGACTGTTAAGTCTACCCTATTAAAGGATTTGAAAAACTGATTCACCTATTAGGATGAAATAACAGATCTCACTTACAAATTAATTGTTGATTAGATCTTGAAGTACAAATCACCTCTTGTGACTAATATGCCTTTTGTTGCTCCTTAATGACCTTGCTGAACACTCTGTTCTACTACTGATTCACATTCCCTCTTCAAAACATTACATATCCATTCCTTGGCATTCTTCTTAAACTTCTTATTGAAAATGATACAATACATTACATATATATCATTCCAATAATTACAATTGCAAGGTCGGCTAAAACACAAATAAACAAAATATTACTAAGTCAATGAAACACTTGAAAACTCGACCTCTTCAAGCTAACTTGGTGACCTTTTGATAGTTGGCGTCCACTAAATTACTTAGCATCATCATGCACTTGGTAGAAGTAGAAGCATGGTCCATACTAATCACACAGTGTAGCTTGGAACTCAGTAACCATTGGAGACTCAGTAGATATAGTATTACTCGATAGAAACTAAATCCTTTGTTTACCTTTTTGTCACTCAGTAAACATTACACATCCATCACTCAGTAGAAACTGAATTTACATCACACAAACTGATGACTTGGTAGACATTGCTAAACTGCACATTCACATAGTAGCTTCACGAATACTCAGCGTGAACTGCTTAACTTACAAGGTAACTACTGAATGCTCAATATAAACTGTAGACTGAGTGATGAGCTCGGTAAGCATTCAAAATTGAATAAGTGTTGTCACTAATGAAAAATACAACATAATGCCAATAATCTCCCCCTTTGGCTTTAGTGACAAAAACACTTATGAGCCAAAACTTATGTACATTGACATTTTGATTCTTGATTTTTCAAAATTGATCTTTGTAAAGGTGTTGTATATACATATCTTACATATCTCCCCCATACATATGGCATTATATATATATATATATATATATATATATATATATATATATATATATATATATATATATATATATATATATATATATATATATATCACTATACATATATCAATCTAGATTCTCCCTTGATTTCTCCACAAGTCTCTTTTCTCCCCCTATTTTCTCCCCTTGTTCATCTCATACTCCCCCTTTTGACAATAATTCCAAAGGGTATATACAATATATTCAAATAGAGACATAAAAATGTGAGAGAAATTCAGAGTGTACCTTGAGAATAAGAGCCAATGTCTTATCCCAATTATCTTACAAAATCTTGCAGGTAGAGAGGGCCACTTGAACTTCTACAAAAAGTTTGATGATATGATTTGCTACTAAAAAATTTTTATTTTGGACCAATGTATTTTAATATACAATATGTTTCTACATTGGGTTCATAACTAGAAGGATCATATTTTGGATGTCAATCAATGTAGACATGATCCTAGCTTCCTCTCTAAGTAACTCTGCCTACATTTCTAACAAAAATTTCACCTTCATGTGATGATATGAGCTTGAACTCAAGTCAAGCTATAAACTTTGAGCACTAGCCTTCATGTCTATATCAATCTTATTTAATTTCTCCTTTATATCCTTGGTGTACTCGGTAACATCACAAAGCTTACCAAAAAATGATGTTACATTTGTGAAGGATTGATCAAGGTTGCTCAAAATTGAAGATAACTCTACCTGATTTATTACAATGTGCTAAGCAATGTGCTCAAGCACCTTATTGTCAAATTTCTTCTATGCCTTCTCAATGAGCTTTTCTTGGCCAGAAGTGTCCTCATTGAACTTACTCATGACCTCTTCTAATTGCAAAAAAATGTGTTGGGATGGATCAACATCAACACCTATAGCCTCAATAATTATATTTTTGGTATTCTCAATTATTATGAATTCTCTATCTCTCTCTTCCCTGAGCTACTTCTACCTTGCCTTTTGCTCTAAAAGCTGACTGACCAACCTCATCTCATTAGTTGTGGCAATGTCCAGATCTATCTTAGGAGTAAAAATTTCTTTGTCCAAATCTATGTCTTCATCAATTTTTTTCCTGGTAAGCAGAAGCTTTAGAGGAGTCTTTGTGTTTTACTTCTATGCTTACTTCCTTGAATTTAGAAATAGACACAATAGTTGAAGGAGTTGGACTAGCAGAGAAAACTTGAATGGGTCCAACTAAAAGAAAACTAAAAGAAGTACTAGCTAAATCCAAAATTGATGTGCCTCCCAAAAATGATGTACCAATAGGTAATGTACAAACTGAATTATTTACAACTGAAGAGCTAACTGGAACAAAAATTGGTGTTGATAAAGCTATAGTAGACAAAATTGTAGAACAAACTGGAAAACTTATTGTACAAAGAGCAGAAGAAGTTGACACAATTGTAGAACTAGCAGCTACACATACTACTGAAGTGGCTTGCTTGGGAGTTGATGAAGAGGGCTACAACTTGGTAGATGAAGTAACTGATACTTCCATTGAAGATACCTAGAGCTACGAGGTAGCAGTTGTAGATGATATTTCTAATGTAGTTGCAATCATACCCGCTAAAGTTATCTCCAACCTTGATGATGTAGTAGGCTTAGGTGGAGAATGAGGAAGGGAAGAAATGACTTCTGGTGCAATCTTCATTGGATCATCTTCTTCATTTACTTCATCCTTGTCTTCCTCTCCATCTTCTTCCTCTTTTTTCTTCATCATCAACCCTTAAAGCTTGATAATCTTCAACATCAAATGTAACACATGGAGTGTTACCATCTTCTTCATCATCATTATCACCATCATCATCTTTGATCTCTACTGGATCATCACTAGGCTTATGTAGATGATAGATGTTCTTCCACATGTTTGTTGCATCTCTTACAACATGCTCAATATCTTTGATTAAAATCAAACATGTATGGAATCTGATAATTATTTTACCCTCATTATTCTTCATTGCTGCCTTTATTTTTGCATCAATAAGATTTGGCAACAATTTCCTCAAAGATTGTTCATAAATATCCTTAGCTGACTGCACAACAGATTCGCACCTTGGCTGCAATCTTACTAATAATACTTTTCAGATTTGAGGAGAAATCTGGTCTGGGGAATACTTTCACTTTCCTTAATCTACATCTTCTTGGCATCAGTTCTTGTTTCAAACTTTAGAGCCTTGAAGTTTGTGATGCTAGCTCCTTCTTCCATTTGCTTCAGCCTTTCTTGGAAGGTAAGTGGGGGCTTGCTGAGCACTACTTCACCTTTTCCTTTGCCTCTCCCAGTGAAAATAGTTGTGGAGGTCTTTGGTGGCTTGGTAATGATTACCTTGCCCTTCTTCTTTGCTAGCTCTGCCTCCTTCTCAGCTTCTTTCTCTTCTCCTTCTTCTTCTTCTTCTTCATCTTCTCCTTTCCCCTCGGTAAGCATTAGAGGACTAGTAGCAGTTATCATCTTTGCTATTTTCCTCTTGCCTTTGCTGATTTCTTGAGGTACCTTGATTTCTAGTTTAATTTTGGCTTTAGCCTCATCATATGTACCAAATACTAGCTGCTTAGGGTCTACAGGCTCATTTACTAGTTCTTCAATGATGTCCCTAGTTTCATCAATATTAACCTCATAAGGAAGAGGTTTTACCCATGTAAATCGGGGCCTGACTGCCTGAATGTATACTTTATCACTATCAACCATGGAACACACATCATCTTTATAGTTCTCAACAAGTTTAGGAGGAATCTTGAACATGTTGTTCATCCTTTCCTTAAAATTTTCAAAATAATTGTCCATTATACTATCAAAATTTACACCCATTTCTGCAATAAACTCATTTATCTAATATAAAATGGAAACATCCTTTCTCCACACAACAAAACCTTTAGATGGAAAGAATTTTTGTACATAAAAGAAAAGACATGTTAACAAAGAACCAAATGTACAGGGGTTGTTCTTTGATGTTTGGATGTTGTCCATGTTTTTGTTTAATTGTTTGAGCAACAACTCTGACAAGTCAAATTCCATATTTTTCTTCACAACTTTAAATGCTAAGTCCACTGTCTCACATGACACATTGTTCAATTGACTAGAGCTATAAATCTTGTGGGCAATTACATGAATTCCAAATCTCAACTCCACATTAGAAATGGTGCTAATTTTCAAACCTCTACCATCCACTTGGCTAGGGTTTTCTTCTGGAGTTCCTCCTGACATAGGATTTTGGTAGATTTTTCTTTGCTTAGCATGGGAAGGCCAGTGATCTTATGAATCATCTTTTTGGTTATCAACATGGGTTGTTCCAACCATAATTGACCATTGTGCAGATGACTAAGAATATACCTAATCCATTTTATTTGAAAGCTCCTTGGTAGGTGTGAGATATGTGTTAACCCCTTTGTTTCAAGATTCTTGTGCTTGGGTTTCAATGAGCCATCAACACACATTTCCTGTAAAGCATTATCCATTTCTAGGGTTCCTATCTCCTGAATAGAACACTTAAAATGAGTTTGAATGTCATTAATATATAGTACCTTAGGTGTAATTTTGGATTGTGCAACATTAGGGTCAAGTGCCTCTGCAACTACTGGAACTAGCTTGAAATTTGGCACTTTCCACTCCACACCCTTACCCAACATTTTTGAACCTCTTTTTCGCTTTGCTGCCACTAGTGCTTCTGAAAGCCATCGCTACTCGGTAAGTGAAAGAAATTTTTGAACAAATTATTTCACTATAGATTTGCTTGAAATTGCTTGGAATTGCTCGAGTGCACTTGGAAACCTCTTTGCTCTATGAATACTGAAGACATAGTGAAAAATGAATTTGAATTCTACCATATTTGATGAAAATTCACCATTAATGTGAGGTACCATACTAACGTAGTGCATGATAGACTGTCATCCACTCACTAGCTTGGTAGTAACTTGTGACTCGACAATCAAACAAAGCTTTACTTCTCCTGACCTTGCTTGGTATGAACTGAACCTATGTGATCCTTTTGTATCTAAAATACTAATTTGGATCTTCTACTTTCTTTCATTTGGAACTGTTTGAGATTTAGCTTGAAGACGCAGTTCCAATCCTTCCTTTGAAGAGTCTAATTTGAAATGGTGGAGTCACCCACTTCTTGAGTGACATTGCCATCAATTAAATTGTTCTGCTCAATAGATTTAGGAATCTGCTGCTGTCACATCTACTTCATGATGTTATCAGCTTTGGCTTTCTTTTCATCTTCAACTCTTTTAATATTCATGCAATTTTTAGCTATGTGACCAATTTCTGTGCAAGTATAACATCTTACTGTTGAATCTCCTTTTCTCAAGTGATGCCTTGTGCAATCTATGCCAATGTGTCCATATTCTCCACAATAGTGACATTTGCACCAAATATTGTAATCCCAAGAAAATATTGCTTTGATAAATTGTTCAGTTGGATTGAATGGTTTGGATCTACATTCAGTTTCCTTGTGACCTTGTTTCTTGCATTTGTGACATTTACCTTCAAATTTTGGTTTCTCTCTACACTCATTAGCTTTATGACCATGTTTAGTGCAATTGTAGTATTTTCCATTGAATTTTTCTTTTCCATTGCTCCAACATTTGTTTGATGTATGACCTAACTTACCATAGTGATTGCAAATAGGTCTTTGATTCCTTTGGGCATCTTGCTGGGAAGATTCACCTTCTTCTTTGTAACCAAGTCCTGCTTTACCTTTTTGCCTATGAAGATTCTGCTCACTTTGTTGATTCAATTGATCCATGTCTTCTTGTGACTTCATCATCCTTTCATTGAGTTGCTTTTTAGAAATTAGATTCTAAAGCTTTCAATCTTTCATTGATCTGTCTTTTAATAATTAGATCATTCTTTAAGTTTTCATTTTCAGATCTCAGATTCATGATTTCCTTATTTGCATTGGAGAGCTGATTGATAAGACTTTCTTGTTGAAGGGATTGATTTTGATTTGCATTCTTCCTTGCCTTCAAGTCTTCACTTGCCTTATTCCTTTGTTCTAATATTTCACACATTCTTATTGACTGAACTTCTTGTTCTCTTTTCAATTTTCTTACCTCTTCTTGCAGAGAGCTATTTTTTGCTAGGAGTTCCTTGATTGCCTCATTGGCTTCATCTAGACTACTAAATGTGAAAAATTCTTCAATCGTTTCTTCAACATATTGATGGTCACCCATTTGTCTTGCAAGTCCATTCCTTCTTTTTAGGGATTGGGAAAGATGCTCTTTTGCTTCCTTGAGTAGAGTTATGGCCATTTCAAGATCTAGCTTTTCATTCTCAATAGCTTTGTCAAGTCTGAACATCTCCATTGTCCTTGATCTTTGCTCGAGCTATCAAACTTTATCCTAAGAACCATAAAGCTCTGATACCAATTGTTGGAAATAATCAAGACTGGCTAGATTACTGAGAGGGGAGGGGTGAATCAGTAACCTCAAAAACTTTAAATCAATTCAGTGTTGAATCATATAAATCATTCACCATTCATTCTTCTAATCTATTGCATGCATGAGAAAAGATAAACATTCATAACACATGAACACAATATTTTAGTGACCCAAAAACCTTCCAAATAGAAAGTAAAACTGGGGTGGGGATGATACCCTTAAAACTTCACTACTATAGTATAAAGTTGGCCTATTAGGGTTTACATTGACCACTTCTAATGATCTATCCTATTAAGAGAAATTTGGACTGCTAGGTCCACATTGTTAGAGGTTTTACAAACATACAATGAAGTATTCATTCTATTAGGAGATTTGTACAAAGACTATTAAGTCTACCCTGTTAAAGGATTTGAAAAACCGATTCACCTGTTAGGATGAAACAATAGATCTAACTTACAACTTAATTGCTAATTAGATCTTGAAGTACATATCACCTCTTGTGACTAATATGTCTTTTGTTGCTCCTTAATTACCTTGTTGAATACTTTGTTCTGCTGCCGATTCGCATTCCCTCTTCAAAACATTACATATCCATTCCTTGGCATTCTTCTTAAACTTTTTATTGCAAATGATATAATACATTACATATATACCATTCCAATAATTACAATTTCAAGGTTGGCTAAAATAGAAATAAACAAAATATTATTGAGTTGGCCAAATAGTAGAAAACTCAAGCTCTTTAAGTTGACTCAATGACCTTCTGATACTTGGCGTCCACTGCATTACTCGGCATCGTCATGCACATGGTAGAAGTAGAAGCATGGTCCATACTAATCACACAACGTAGCTTGGAACTCGATAACCATTGGAGACTTGGTAGATATAGTGTTACTTGGTAGAAACTGAATCCTTCGTTTACCTTGCTATCACTCGATAAACACTACACATCCATCACTTGGTAGAAACTAACTTTACATCACGCAAACTGATGACTCGGTAGGCATTGCTAAATTGCACATTCACACGGTAGCTTCAAGAATACTCGACATGAACTACTTATTCTAAGTGAACTATTGAATGCTTGGTATAAACTGTAGACTAAGTGATGATCTCAGTAAGCATTCAGAATCAAATAAGTGTTGTCACTAATGAAAAATACAACATAATGCCAACAATTAACATTGTATATCTTTCCATTCATAGGTATCTTTAGGGTAATATTCATATTTCATATGCTCCACAAATTCTTCCCATATGGGTGTACTATTCAATAACACTAAAAATCCATGTTCATCTTGGGCTTCTTTAGTTGTTGCATAAACATCCAATGCAATCTTTACATGATTCTAAACTTTGTGGAGGGAAAAGGTGATTTTTTTAATATCTAAAAAGATTATTAACACAAAAATACCTCTCTAATTTGGACAACAAATGACCAACAAAATCTACATAAATTTTGTCTTGAAATGTTGGGATGTCAAAATTGGCCTACACTTTAAATGGATTTTACTTGCTAAATATTGAATTTCTTGGATTCTTTCATCTCATCATCTTGTTATTTTTCCATCTACAACCATGTGTATCTTAGAGGAAGATAATATGTGAGATCTATCGTGTTCAATCTCACCCTTCATTACATTGATCGCATATGTTGAGACATACATGAGTGAACAACAATTTGATACTACTAATTCAAATTAATAATTTTGACTAAAATACTTGGTGTGAGATCTATGGTATTTTGATTTTAATTAAGAATAATCAAAATTCAACCAAAAATTCTTACAAGTCAAAAAGTCATCCCTTGAATTTGAAAATAGAGTTTAAATGCATAGTTTGATGGATTCCAAGGGTCACCACTATCCCTTGGAAATGAAAAGGAAAATTCTACTTATTATTTAATTACAAAATAAACTATAAAAACTACTAAAACTGTCAAGATATAAAATAAAATTGATGTGTACTTATTGAAGTCATAATTTTCTACGTCTAGCTCGAAATCATGAGCTAGCAATTTTTTTTGGAAAGATCTCCAATTGTTCTACATTAATGTGAAAAGGTTTAAATGAAATACTACACCTTCCTAAAGGTCCCATAGGCTAGAAATTCCTTAAAGGCCTTCAAAGAAGAAAAATACTAAAACATAGAAAATATCAAAAAATAGATTTCATTATTTTACCATTTTTGCTTGTGCCAACATCCTTTACATCTTATTGAGTTGTGTTTGGATCAATGGTCCACTAAGAACATGCACAAGGTAAATGACTTTGATTGAGAGCCTTTCGTAGAATTGACTATTTCATTAAATAGCTCTCCATAATATTTTCTTCAGTAATTCTATTGTATACCCTATTAAATGCATGAAAATCTCCTATATAAGGGATATTGGGGATTTGGCATGCAAGATCAACTTTGTTTTATGTGACTTGATCTAAAAGTGATATTTCAAAGTAAATTTAGGAGCTTACATGTCACAGAGCTATGTGGGAAATGACTCCATTGACTATATTGTGGTGAAGTAATAGTACCGCCATACATAAAAAAATAATTCGTGTTCTTCATAATCTTCATGTTATACTAAAATTTGTTCCTATCTTGTAGATTTGATGCTTCACTTGATATTATTGCTTATATGACACACATACAAGATGCTACCAAAGATTCCCCAATTTAGATTTACAACTACACTTACTTTTACTTGAAAGTATCTCAAGAATTAATAGAAAATCTATTTATTGCATATGCTCCAACCATTATAGTCCCTAAAACCACATTTATTGTACACTCTTTTCACTTTCCTTATTTTTTCTTCTACAATTTGCATACAAGTCTACATTCAGTAGGAACATACAAATATTTATAAAATGTGAAGTACACACATGATAGAATGTTATTACTATATGAGTTTTTCTAGCTTCTACATGCATAAAATAGATGTGACATATTCCTACATTAAAACTAACATGTTTGTATAAGTTACAATTTAGTGTCTCATGTTACATATAGGAAATTTTTTCTTATTTCATTTTCTTAGAATTATCATTTGTTCAATTACAACCATATCAAGGCCTTACTGATGGCTAAAACTATTTTTACTAAGCCTTGATCTTTGCAAAAAGAAAAATATCTCAATTCAAGGATTCTTTCTCCCCTTTTAGTGCACAAGGTAGTGAGTCAAGCTCTACAAAGCCCTTCTTATGAATTATTATTATTAAATCTTATTTTTGAAAAGGGATAGATAGTTAATATTTTGCAATGCTCCAAAAGGGAGTTGATTACTTATACATCAACTAGCTAATGTAATGTTTAGTGTATAGTTTGACTATGAAAATGACCCATAAAGAAATATCAACAAAAATATCTTATACCTATATGGATAATGCATAATAGAAATTGGAGATAGAAATTAATTAAAGGAAATAATAGAGAATTTAGTAGAAATGTATACTTTTATCCATAAACTATTATTCTTCAGATTAGATAGCATACAAACTAAAATAAATTTGTATTCACAAGATTTTCAATGTTTTTAAAACTATTTGTTGTTTATAAATGGTCTCCTAGTTGAATAGGCATTTGAGCATGTTTGAAACAAACATATGCAAGTAGATAACATCATTGCTTCATATTTCCCAATAGCTTATGTCTCATAATAATGTTTCCTTTCAAGTATGATATCATATGCATGAGCACAAGGTGGCCATGCAAATTTTCTTTAATGAAGATACTATTAAAATGTTGGAAGCATACAAATAAATTGGTATCAAGTGTCAATTAAAAAAGTTGATGTTTGATGAGAAATAAGAACTGTTCAAAGGTTCTCTTAGTAACATCACATCATTTTCCTTTGGTAGTCATCTAATGGTTGGCAATACTTTTGTTAGAACACCTATTATATATTATGAATTACTAGAATATCCTTCTAGTACTATATGAGATATTAGGTTTTTAATTGAAACTAAAGTAAGTTATTGTTGCCTCATACAAATCCACCCTTACTACTATTTAGTCAAAACCAACACTAAACTCACTACTAGCACATGCATTGAAATTATAATAAATTATGTTTGTGACATCCAAATCCACCCTTGCCTCCCTTTTCCAAGTTACAACTAACACCTAACCTACCATTAGGCTAGGAAACACCTTTTATGCTTGGCAAAACTACTGAAACATCCTCCATAGTTCATCCATGTAGCCACACCTTATGGCCTATGTTGCACCCTTCTAGTGGGGTATTACTTGTGTGTCTCACACCATCCATACTTATTGTTGGGTTTAGACATTGTCATGCTCGTCAAGTATAGGAGGATCAAGTTCTACTTTAAAAAAAAAAAAACTTAAAAATGTACATAAAATGATTATACAGTTTTCAACAGACTACATATACATCATATGAGAAAGATATCTCCCAACATAATTTACATAGTTTTTTATAATGCATGTGTACTAGAATTAATACCAAAGAGAATATATAAAACATTCATTTAGATTTTAATATTAAAAAATTATTTAAATAATACATAGAGACAAATCTCATGTTGTTATATATGAATCATTTTACAATTTGCTTTATTCTTTATACTCTCAAGTTGGGTTGCAATAGTAGTTTCTAACTAAATAGGTATCTTTTCTTTCTTAAACTAGTAAGCAAAATAATATATATTTTTAATATATTATCATTTATTATATTAATAAATGCCTTCCACATAAATTTCTTTCAACATATAACCTCAATCCATTACTTAAGTCAGTTAGACCCACCTATCTACCTTGAATGATCTCAACTTTTGTAGCTTGAGTCCTCTACTGAGTGGCTTAATGGGCACACTCAAACCATTGGCTAATAGTGGTTAGGAGTGGGCCCAGCCACTTTTAACCAGTACCATGAGACCAATGCATAACAGTAGTTCCAAGCTATTGGCTAAGAGTGGCTGGGTCCACTCCTAACAACTATTAGACAATGGTTCCAGTGTGCCAATTAAACCTGGCCGTCCTCTACTAGATCCAAGATGCCAAAAACCAGCCCACATTAATTTTTTCCCTTCACCGCCCATGTTTCCCATTCCTGTGAACTATTTTGGCGTAATTGTAACCTGAAACTCGCAAACTCGTACACAAGGAGTTAAAAATTATAGGGAAAGCTCTTTGCCCAACACATCTGACGCCTATTTAACATAGCACCAAGCAATGATTTTTGCATTGTTTAGCTTCTAAGAAGGTACGTGGAAACCTCTTTTTCTGGCACGATGTGACCTTTTACGTTGCAACTTGTTGGTCATGAAGTCGTCCACGAGGAAACAACTAGGAAAGCGTCTTGCTCACCACGATTTCTCATTTTCACATTTTTAATCTACAAGTAATAAAATTGTACGCGATGTAACTTACATGTCCTGATGATAATGTATAACAAGAATCACTTAGCACTTTCTTACAATAAAGTAATGGGAAAAGTCCTTGCTCGCTAGAATCTCATCTTTGTATTTTTGGTTTTGGTTTTTTGTTTTAAATCTCATTTATGCTCGTAATCAAATATTATAGGTCAAAGAAAGAGAATTGGTTGACAATTTCATAGTTTTATAAAATAAGGGGAAAGCTCCTCCTCACCATGATCTCACCTCCGTTTCGAGTTGCAGCTGCCAAATCGTAAAGCTATACGGAGATGAGGAAAGAGCGCCGAATGTCTGTCCATTTTAAGAAACGAAGAGGAATGTTCTTAGCTCGCGAAAGTACACAGATCATGAAACAACGCTCTGTCTTTGTCAATTTTATCTTTTAAGAAACGATGAGGAAAGTTCGTACCCACGAAAGTACGGGGAGCTGAAAACATCTCGCATCTTTTTCAACATAGATCGCTAAAGCTTACATTATTTGCACTTCCTTGTTTACTTTTCTAGTGTTTTTTCGAAACATACTTCGTCTCATGCTTCTGAGAGATTCGTCTCCCGTAAAAGACAAGTGGAAGAAGGATTAGGGAAAGACATATTTGGTTTTACTGTTATACATTTTTCTACAAGATCTAATATTAATAGATTCATATTGTGTTTGTGAATAATATCAATAGGCTCGATTATGTTTCCACGAAAAGAGAGAGGGGACGGAAGAGATAACTATATAAAAAGGGAGAGGGAAAAAAATATAAGATTGAGATAGGGAGTTTTAAATAGGGAGAGTTAGAGATAAAAGAGTTGTGTGTGAGGGAGAGACTATTAGGGAGAAATAAAGATTGAAAGAGATGGGGAGACAAGGAGGGAGAGATGGAGAAGAAAATATTGAGAATTATAGGCAAAGTCGTAGAGGGAGGGATATAATAAATGATGGGTGGGCAGAGGTACACAAAAATAAAATACGAAACACAATGTGCTGCAGCACAAACAATTAATTGTATTATGATGGGTGCGCAGAAGCACAAAAAAATAAAATATGAAATGCAATGTGATGCGGCACAAAAAATTAATTGTATTTTATTACTTTTTGATTGTCCAAAATGGATACATAGCACTCCCTTTTATAGGCAAGTTTACAATATTCTACAAATCTCTAACATTTTCCAACAAGACAATTATCTACAGAGTTTTGCAAACTACTACAACTAACACAACATAAACCTAAACCTAAACCTAAAATTCTAGAAACATTTAATGATGGATGTGATTAAATAAGTTTTAGGAGTAGAAATTAATACTTTTAACAAAAAAAGGTGATCTATGATACAGTGATAGATGATAGATAAATATATAGAATAATATTTTAATTCAAAAAAAGGAATGATTATTTTTTAATTATTTTAATATCTCAAAACAAAATTGATTAGTTATTTTAACTAAAGTACACACACACACACACACACAGAGAAAGATATGTGTGTGTGTGATCAACGTAAAAAATCAAATTATGAGCAATTTATTCTTGGTTCATTTTCTTTCAATTGTAGATCTTTATCTCTATGTCATACCTCTTGTCTTTATTGGTTTGGGCAATGGATAAAACCTAGAATTGGTTTGGGGATTGGTTAGGAGTGAACTGGGTGATAAGGGGTAGCCCAGTGACTATTGATGCATAATAGGAAGCTTGATCAACCTTGATAAAATGTATGTGACACTAATTATAATTTTGTAGTTTTGAAGGAAACTAAAATAGGTACAAGTAAATCTTCAACCTATTTGTAGATTCAATATCTACAACCTAAAATATAAAAACGGATTTTTTTTTGTTGATGGGGGATTTTCTTTGGTCAAACCCTAGTTTAGGAACAAACCTTGAATTTAAATAATTGAAATAACATAAATTTAAAGTACATTTACAAATTTACCTTACAATAGTAGGATGCCCAGAATCAAATGTGACGTTCTTACTTCACTAATTGATTTGGATCAAGAAGATGAAGATGAATGGATGTAGAACTTGCAACAAAGTATCTTGAATGGATTGAAGAAGATCTTGAAGATAAACCCCTTCAATTGATTGAATGGTTAAATCCTTGATTTTTAATAGAGTAATGCTTGATGACTTGAAGAAATGAAAGCTTGAGTGCTAGAGTACTTGAGCTTATAGATTTATTGATCATATACGACTTGGATTGATTATGGATATTGTACTACAATTATTGAGATGGAGCAAATGGAAGGGTTTATATAGAGCTCCAAATGGGCTAACCCCTACAAGTCGACCTACATAGGAATTAAGACTACAAATTTGTCTCAACATGGGATCCAAAAAAAGGACCCAAAACATGGCCCAATTTGGGTGCACTATGCCTCTAATTGGCTTAGTAGGGGGTGCATTGTACCCCTAAATAGTCAACAATGCATTTTACCCCTAACAACTAGGGGCAAGAACCTTGTGGATCCCTTTAGGATCCCAAAATAGGTCTTGTATCGCAAAAATCATGCACAGAGCCTAGGATATAACAATTTTGGTGTGGAGAGAGGGTCAAAGTAAATAGATGAAGTAAAGGAAGGAACTAAGAGTATATATCCTACCTCAATCTTAATGCCATAAAAATAGAAGCTTAAAAGACTACCTTTTAGGTTTTACTCCAATTCTACCAAGGAGAAAGGACAAAAATTTGAAGCAAGAGGGAGATGTGCAAGGAGAATAATGATATCCCATTAATTAGGTGCTAATCCTTTATTAAATTTAAAAACTTACAATTCAAGATGGTACATGACCAAGTTAGCATACTATTAACTGAGAAAGGGAAAAATGAACAATCTCTAGATGAAGCAATTAGAGGTTAACATTTGATAAAAATATGGATTGATTGAGAAATTTACCATAAAAAGATGAAGTAAATGAGATAATTTAATAAAGAGATCAAGTTAGCTATAATTTGATGGAGGAGATTTAATGATCACAATAGGAGTTCAAATTTAAAGGTCAAACTATGTTGACCAAGTGTTTAGATTCAATGTATCCAAGCTGCAAGATGATTTGGATGGTTATAATTAGGAGACAAAACATGAGAGAATCAAATTCAGTAGCAATAATCTATCTATTTTTACCATCTTAAATTTGAAGTACTCTAATTTAATGAAGGTTCAACACACATTTAATGTAATTCTATCATTTGTTTGTATTTATCCTCTACTTATCCTGCATTTAAATAATTCATTTCATGTCATTGGGCCTTTTATTAATTTAAATTAATATAAATGGGTTAGACTTTTAGTTATATTAAATATTATGTCCTAATTTATTAATTTATTTAAATTAATATTTAAGTTTGGTTCTATCTTAAATAATATTTGATTACCCCATAAATTAATATTATGCATCTCCTCTTATTTTCTAGATTGGGGTAGAACTTTATTAATTTAAATTAATCATCCTTCCTTCACTCCCATAATGAATATTATTATGGTAAATCATTTGTTGCACCACTTTAAGATGGGTGTCTTCTCATTTTAAAGTTCATGACATTGGTCACTTTGAGATCCTTCATCCACACAATCAAGTGCTCAAGGTCTAAATCATTCAAGTCTTCAAGAATCATTCAAAAAATTCTTCCATTGAAGATCAAGGATCAAAGCATCAAGCCATGGAAGGAATTTATCTAGTAAGGTCTTCTTCAATATCCTTTGTTGCATATTCCACATCCATTCATCTTCATCTTCTTGATCCAAATCAGTTGGTGAAGTGAGCACATTATATTTGATTCAAGAAATCCTATTATTGTAAGCTAAATTAGTACATTTTCTCTACACTTATGCACTTCAATTATTTCATTTCAAGGTCAATTCCTAAATTGGGACTTGACCAATGCGAACCCCCATAAACAAAAAACTTCTTTATTGCAAGTTGCAAATCTTGGATTGGAAAATAAATCATAGATCAGAGTATCCCTTTCTATTTTTTATAGAACTGTAAAACACAATCAACATCACACTCTTTTTTTAGAAGTAAACAGATCAATCCTAATGCTTCAAGGGATGTCATTTCAACCATGATTAGGGAGTTCAACCTTGAAATATCACCATTCAACTTATATGGTTGTTTGTAGCACAATTGTGAACCCATAAATGAGAATCAACCCTTTTAGAGGTAATTTGACATCCCTTTCTCAAGGTTGTATTTCACAAGGTAAGTTTTAGTTCCTATTACACTCTTAGATAACAAGCACCCCTTTCTCCAACTCTCTACTCCAAGAGAGTAACATTGATATGTAAACTCCTTATTATGAATCACATAAAGTTAGATTCACCAAGACACATATTTAAAATGAAGATTGATATTGACATTTCTTGTGAACTAAGAAAATAATACATAGAAATACAAAAAATAACTAAGTAGACAAACATATGCATTAGAAATAATATGAGACAAAGGATTTTATTTCAGAGTTCACTAGACTCTAGCTATGTCTCTAGATCTAAAAACTTGCAAGATCAATGCCATTATTATGATTCAAAACTCTTACATGACTATGGTCTTCGATGGAGTTACAATATGCTTCCTACTTCCACATTGCAATGGTTGGAACTTGCTAGCAACATGTTTGTACTTAGGTCCGTCATTAGTTTTTCAAATGATAGCAATAAATCTCTCTCTCTCTCTCTCTCACACACACACACACACACACACACACACACACACACAAGAGTATATAAATATAATGGGGATTAAACCTTAAGTCATGAAAAATCTCTCAAGAAACTAAGTTCTCATGTCTCTCTAAAGAGACCACTTAGCTTAGTTGAAAGAAAAAACTTTCACTGCCTCAAAAACCTATACCAAGATCAAAATAAACTCTCCAATAGTTGAAGAAAAAAGAACACTCTCTTCTTCTCTCACAAGAATTTTCTCCAAATTCTTCTCTCTAGGATTAGAAAGTCTCCTCCAAGTCTCCTTTAACTACTTGAAAAATTCTTCAACTTTCCTCCTCCTTTCAAATTCCAAACTTGCCCCATTTATATATTTACATGGACTATAATAGGATTAACCATAAATTTTCAAATTACCCATATCCTCTATATAGGGTAAAAATATGTGGAAATCCCCCCTTAATCCCAATTAAAAGCCCATAATCCTTTAAATTATTTACAAATCCATTTAATGTCCTTTCTTAATCAGCTAAAATAATTCAATGAATATATTTGGGGTGTTTTATTTGAATTAAATCCCCTCTTTTCATTCTTTTCCACTAGTAGGATTGATGACTAGGTGAAATTCAATACACATAAGGTTTAATGGTCAAGAAGATCATTGGGAATGAGAATGGTGGGTGTTCCAATATTGCCAACTCCATTTTTGTCATCTTATGTATTTTGTCTATTTTCAAAATACATGAAACAAAGAAAACACACATGATTTCGCAAGGGAAGTTGGTAGCATATTGGTTATTAGGAAAGAGATAAGGTGTTAGGGAGATGGGAGGTCATGAGTTTCACTCCCTTTCTCTTTTTCTCATTTTTAAATGGATTTATCCAAATTTGTCCAAGTTGAGTATTGCCACATGGGGAAAAAAATGGATTGGATGAAGGCACTTGTTAACACCCAATTGGGTGATTGTTCATACTACCCATGTGACCATGCCTCATTTATTCCACATGTCACCACTTTATTGGCTATATTGACAATAGGTCGATGTCATGATGATGTCACTTGTCTACTATTTTCTTGGGTAATGTTGATTGGCCATGACTCTTGCATATAATGTGTCAAACCATAATAATGGTTTCCACTTTTTGGCCAACATTGACACTAAAATAGACATTTTAAAAACCTTCAGTTTTATATGTGTATTACTAAAGATTTGTAAATAATTTGAAGATGATGTAAACTAGTGATTTGTAGAATTTACTTTCTAGTATCTAACAAATTCTTTTTTTCCACAGTGATTGAAGTCCATATTTTTTTCTCCTTCAAGAAGTGGTATATATGAGAGATCATCATTTTTATAGAGTGGCGGTTGTTTGTATCAACATACCTTTTAAAACAAATATGATAATGACAAAATCTTTTCAAGGATACAATGGTAACATCAATACCTAACAACTTTAGTTGGTTTCGTTCAATTTAGTTAAAAAATTAGATTATATTAAATAGTACAGTGATGTTAATGATAAATTAGACATAGGTTAATTTTAATCAATATCATTTCTTTTGTATAAATTAAAATTGGTTGTTTCTTATTTTCATACAAAGGCAACACACACTTTTTTACCACAAAAAATTCAAAAATTATTTTCTCTCATTTTCTAGTTTTTCTAAAGCTTCTAACAAAGATTTGTGAAATGGCCAAACAACATGTATTTAATAAAATTACAGATAAAACATCACAATAAACACAATGTATATTAAAAGTATACTCATTGGAAAGTTTATTGGGAGTAGAACAATCAGGTATATTTAGTTGTAAAAAAAAAACTTGTACTTTGGTGGCATCAAATGAAGCCCTCGGAAAGGTTTTGAATGAACCCCCCTTCATCCAAAGCCCCTATTTGTAGAATGTGTGGCACCAAAGGGGCTTTGAATGAAACCCCCTAGTCACTCTTTGACAACTTTTGGGCTTTGAATAAAGCATGGGGCTTCGAATGAAGCCCCTAGGGACCTTCATTCAGAGGTTAGGCTTCATTTAAAGCCTCATAAGATGGAATCCACACTTTCTATCAGATTTCTTTATAATGGAAAGTGGGAACCATTATTGTGGGCTCACCCTTAAATCTTTCAAGTTAAGGGTTCCTTACATAGAATCCAAATTAATTCCATTATAAACCATATTTTCTAAAGTGTTTGCGACCATGTTACCTTCGATGAGTGTGTGGCATATCATAAATTCTATAAATTAATCCCATTCTCTCTTCAAAAGATACACAATTCTCTAATTAAGCGACCTTCTGTTTAAGGTATGCATTTATTATGATCATTTAATCTCCTTCAATATGTGTATTTTTAAGCCTAAGTTTTTTTCTAACACTAATCCATATACAAAAGCTTGGGTTTAGCTATATCATTTCTTCTTGGAGAAATTAACTTATCTTGGTGTGCCAACAATATGCCCTTATGATCCTCAATGGAGATAACAATCCCAAAATCCCCTAGATTCCTTCTAGTAGGACCATCAAAATTTATCTTCACAAGATGCATAGCTAGAGGAATCCACTTTACCTTTGACCTATACATACTTTGTGTGTAACAACTTACCATTACAAGAGAGGAAGGAGATGGAAACCTTTTCCAAATCTTGGTAATCATAATATCCCATGATGAAATGTGTGATAGCACTATTCTATTTTTAACAACACTTAGTGCCATTTTTTTTATCGATGTCTCTATGCCTTTGAGCATTATTTGCAAGGGAGTAGTAATCTTCCTGAAGATGTGTTTATTATGGAGACAATTATACATTTTCCAAATCAGCTTACCACAAACTCTAAATTTAAAATAGTTTTATTTAAAATAACTTAAAATTCTAGATCATTAATAGAGTCAATAATGCATAGTAGAAATAGGCGAGAGCCTACAACACAACAGTAAATTGTGAGTCTGTTATCTTGGAGGTCTTGAGTTTGAATCTACTCTCAATCTAGAAAACTAAATGCATAGTAAGAATAATTAATACAATTACACTACCACATCTTTATTTTTAAAATAAAAATAAAATAATTTAGACTATTTATAAACCTAAATTTAATTTAATTTTTTTAATTATCCATAGAATAAAAGATTATGGTTCTTTTTCATTCCTCCATTCTCAATACAGTCAGTTAACTAAACAAAGCCATGCTTTTCTTTGCTATTGAAATTTTAATTCATTTGGATACATAATGTCATTCATATTAAAGAAACAATTTTTGGCAAATTCAAAATAATCTATACCTGATTTGAATACAAATAATTATATAAAAAATCTCTGAGTATTGCCTGGTTTAAACATTAACATTTGGACACAAGCTCTTATATTTAGTGAAGTCGCCAGATTTCTCAGCTGTTCCTATAGATCGAATGTCTGAATTTTTTTAATGTTTTTTTAAAGGGTTCATTGGATAAATAGCTTTGAAGTTGGGTCCCAGCTTCCTTATTCATCGGTAACGTGGAGAAGTTTTCTTTATATTGTCAAATAACACGCCCAATTTCTATTGGAAATGGATGCCTACGGCTAAGATTTTTTGAATCTTTTTTTCTGTCATGGATGTCAAAAATTAGGCTGTCCATTTCATACAGCAAATGTTGTCGGCCATAAAAAGCAGTATCTCAGAAACGCCTTCCTCGAAGTGGAAGTATCTATGGGGTCACAAAATGCACAATTTCCTGGAAAATTAAGGAGAACGTCCGTATAAATACTAATGGACAAATTGCATAATTTCCTGGAAAATACTTATGGACAAAATGCGTAATTTCCTGGAAAATGTTCATGCCCCTCATACGCGGTATCCGTACAATGAGGTGCCTATAAAAAGGAGAGCAGGAAGAGGCTCAGAACCCAAAAAGTCATCAAGGCTGAGAACTGGTCTGTTTGGTATCTTGAGGATCAATCTATTGGTTTTCTTTTTATTATCCTGTAGGTAGGTACCTGAGGATCAATCTATTGATTTTCTTCTCGCTATCCAGTAGATCAATCTAAATATGGCCGATCCTTCAGACAGTATTGTTCTTCCTCCTCCCAGTATTGTATCTTCTCCTAACAAGAGTCCTGCAAAATTATCACCTAATGCTCTTCTGCCTCCCTTTCCCAATACTGCATCTTTCTCTACCAAAAGATCCACAAAGTCATCACTCAGTGTTGTTATTCCTCCCTCTGCGTTTACTTCATCTTTTTCTCGCAGCAGTCCTATAAAATCATCACCAAGTGCTGCTCTTTCACCCTCTCCCATTACCGCATCTTCTCCATCTTCCTGTAACAGCGTTCCTACAAAATTATCACCCAAAGATGCACTTCCTCTTTCTACCAGCACTCCTACAAAATTATCACCCATTACTCATGTTCTTCCTCCCTTTCCCAAAATTGTATCTTCGTCTAACAGTCCAACAAACTTATCACCCATCGATGCTCTTCCGCCTTCTTCTAATTCATCTAGAAGAAGCTCTACAAAATTATCACCCACTTCCACTCTTCCTTCATCTACTACCAGTCCCACACAATTATCTGCCCCTCTTCCTACGTCGTCTTCTTCTAATAGCACTCCTACAAAATTATCACCGAGTGTTGCTCTTCCTCCGGCTTCCAATATTCCTACAAAATTATCACCTAGAACTACTCTTCCTCCTTCTAAGAGTAGTCCTAGAGAATTATCACCCAATGCTACTCTTTCCCCGCCTAACAGAAGCCTTACAAAATTATCACTCAATCCTACTCTTCCTTCTCCTAGCATCAGTCCTACAGAAATATCACCTTCTTCTGCTCCAAAAGTACAACAAACCGCCCCTCTTCCTCCCTCTAACACTTGTCCAAAATCACCATCTAGCGCTGGTCTTCCTCCGTCTCCAAAGTTATCACCCCCTGCTGTTCTTCCTCAATCTCCGAGAACGCCATCTTCGTCTAGCAGCGGTTTTACAATTAATGTATCAGACCTGCAATGTTGTATTGATGATGTTATGTCTGCTCTTATTGACAAGGTAAACTCCATCTTCTTCTTAGCATTTTACAGTTGTGCTTTAAAATCTTGAACTGTTAGTTATTGATGGGTAGCTTCTAAGACAGTTGCTAGGATTGGTATTTACAGGGACAGAAATGTAGATTGGTTGAAAGTGGTAATAAACTGAAGCAAACGGTGCAGCATGTGGCATCTGATTTTTCGAACGTATTTGGATCCATTGCAGAGGGAGCAAAAATTATTTCTGACCAGGTAATTTATGATTTGACCATTCTAAATTTTTTCTATTGCATAAAGATACGAGTTTTTTAATTTATAATTGTATTGCCCATCTTCTCTGGGAACAGAAATCGTGTTCTAAGAAGCTCTATGGCCAAGGACACCCAGTAATCGCGGAGATAATAAAAGGAGTTGCGAATATTCACTGGGCTGCTATTGGACTTCTAACAATAGCAAATGTTTTAGAGAGATTTGACAAGATTTCTGTAAATGATAGAGATTGCTTCGACCTTCTCAAAGCGATGCTGGATCTGGCTAAAGTTCTGAAGCAGCTCAAAGATGATAATTTTGACCTACACAAAGAAATTGCTGAAAAAATGGTGGAGGCGCTTTCGCTTATCTGGAGTGGAGCGAAATTGTGTCGTTCCTTTATCGCTCACAAGAAAATTTTGAAGTAAAATCGCTAAGCCAAAAATGAATGTTTTACTTCTATTCAAGCATATACTTTGGATGAGGAGAATAACTTTTAATTTGCCTACATGAAGGTTTTTCTTCACTACAAAGATCCGCGACGATCTTGTGTATATACGCAGAAAGATGGACGGTATGATTGTCCAGCTGAGCCTTCAGATACAGATTAAGGATGCCTCTCTCAACAATTCACGGCGACAGCCATACAGTGATAGTGCGGGTGAACTTAATCGAGCCATTCACTTTGGAATTATATTGGACCTTTTACTTTAAAGTTTTATTATTCTCTTTAATCTATGTCGATAATTTTTAGGTGCTCGTCCCATGTTTGAACCAACTGGATTTCCTTGCGATCAATCCACTACGACTAATGAAACTCTTCAGTGTAAGAAAACGTTTCCATCATTTACTTTATAATTTGAAATCTCTTCATCTTATCTGTACGAGCAATAGCACTAAATTTTACCCGTTGACTTGGTATGTCAATCAGGGGGCCTTCCTTCCGAGCGACTAACCACAACTAATGAAAATCTTCACTGTAAGAAAATTTAAGCTTGCTGCTACATTTGGGTTAGAATTTTGTTCCAACTGTTCTTACTAAATACGTTGAAGTCTAAATTTTCTATTCTAATTCCGTTTGTCGAATACCATCATTCTTTTATACTCATCTTTGTTTTATATTAACATCAGTTGTTTTATCCTTTGGCGGTTCCTCATCTTATCTATGTCAGCAACTAATTTTAGCATGTGACTTAAATTTGAAGCAGGTGGACTTTCTTGTGAGCAGTCAACCGCAACTAATGAAATTCTTCAGTGTAAGAAAACACTCTCCCATAAGCACTTCGTTTTTTTTTTCTCCGTGTGTTTGTAATTTGCACGTGTGTTTGTAATTTATTAAGACAAGACATTTGTAATGTATATTTTGATGATTGATTCTTGATGATGTGATCAGTAAGTACCTTTTTTTTTGTGTGTTTGTTAGAATCAATTATTGAGTGTTTGTGTATTTATTGAGTTTTTGTGTATTTAGTGAGGATTGTTTAAATATGATATATTAAGACTTGATTTGCAGATTAACACATTTAAATAGTCAAAAGCTACTTAATGTTTAAGAATAATATATTTATTAGTGGGACAAAGTATATCAGTACAGCACATAAAGTTGATGGGACGGGCTATCCTCTCACAAAAATGTACAGTTGACCAATTTTCAGAAGGTCAAAAACATCATGAATTTTTTTGAAAATTTCAGCATTTCAGATATGCATAATTTGTAGTAGAAAACAACAAAAAAATTGGAAAAAACTCAGTATATTTTTGTGAATCTGGAAAAAAAAATTGACTTTATTTTGTCTTTAGCTTTTCATTTTGTACAAGACTAGCGTTTACCAATTTAATAGAATAATTTGGCATTGACAGGTGAGATGGATGATGCAGCCCAAGCAGAAACATGTCGAGGAGACTCGCGCATTGAGATATGTGCAACGGATCCCAACGTTGTCTCTCAAGTAAATGAAGGGGAATCAGATGAACCCGTTTCATGTAAGATAGAGAGGCCTAAAAAATCAAAGAGGCGTTTTTTCAGGCTCCCGGCATATCTTAAAAAGTTCAAAGCTGGACGTGGATCTCCAACGCAGAGAAAGCAAACGCCTGCCAAGAAAGTAGTTCTTGGAGTAACCATGGACAAAAAAGAGATGTGTTGGTTTAGCATAGAAGGTGACTCTGGAGGAATGCCCACAATCCACTTCACTCCCGAGGAACTCGACAATGCAACTAATGGCTTTCGACAGCAAGTTAAAAGCAGCCATGCTCGTTTCAACATGTTTAAAGTAATATTTTCACTTCCTCCAGGTAATTTGATTTGAAAAACGGAGTAGCGAATGACATCAAATAACATAGGTAAAGTTTCTTTCATTTTTCAACAGGGATCTTTGCCCAGCGGAAGACAAGTGCAAGCACGGAGGTTCCCCAGCCAAGAGGCTTCGAGCAGTGAACAGGACAACATGAAAATCATGTTGGACGAGTTGGGGTGTATGCTACATTTGCGGCATAAAAGCATTGTAAAGCTTGTGGGACTTTGCAATATTGAAAAGGAGGAACCGATGCTGGTCTATGATTATCCGCCCAATGGACGTCTCTGTGACTTTCTTCAAGGTACGACTCTCTCTCGTTTTCTTGTCATTTCTTTACCCTTTTCGCGAGCGGCAGTCTTGGGATTTTAACAAATCCAATCCAATTATAAACAGGAGATTCTACCGGCGATAAAAAGAAAGGAGATTCCAAAAAGAAAAAGGATCTTGATTGGTCCGAGAGATCGAAGATTCTAAAGGGAGTAATCAGGGCGCTCGTTTATCTTCACGAGGAGGCGGACGAGCGCACGCATTGGGTACACGGAGATATTAAGCCGGAGAACATTCTTCTCGATGGTAATTTCAATGCAAAGCTGGCAGACTTTAGCCTCGCCAAAGTTGTAGCTTTTGATGATTCGTCTTCAGGGTATGGTAGAATGTTAAGGTCGAATTTTGTGTTACAACCAAACACAGTTTTCTGTTCTTTTCGTCAAATATAAATTAATGCCATTTTTCATTTTCATCCGCTGTGACAGTTATGAAGTGGACATTTACAGCTTCGGAGTCCTGGTGTTACAAGTTGTATCTGGCAGTGATTTACTACCTACGACATATGGTGGTGATGTCGTGGACCCTCGAATATTTCGGGTAAAAGAATTATCCACACCTAGTTTGAATTTGACTAGTCATCGAAGAAAAACACTATTTAAAAAAAAAAAAAATTGGTATGTATTTGCAGGCGTGTAGGTTATACAAAGAAGATCGTCTACATGAACTGATAGATCCTCAACTACTGGAAAGAGAAGGGTGCGAGTTCACAAGTATAATAAGATGCATCAAAATAGCTCTGTGGTGCGTCATGGTAAGAGATCCTTCATTGCGGCCAAAAACATCACAGGTGTCAGCTATGCTTTCCACAGAACAGGAGATTCCCCCACTACCAGATAATTGTTTGTTAATCGAGCCACATTCTAATGAATCTAACGAAAGTGTCCGATCTGTTGAAGGTGGCCAATCTGAGGTCGGGATTGAAGAAGTTATAGAGCCACGGGCATAAAATGATGAGATGAAATTTGTGAAAAATCAAAGATGTACATCTATTGTGCCAACCTCTATGTAACCACTGTGAATGTAGAATGGAGGATAAATGATGTCCCTACAAGTCAGGATGCACCTAACCCAGCTTCCACCTAGCAATAGCAAGTGCAGAACGATAAAGATAAAAATAGGAGCATAAAATAGTATGTATATAACTAAAAATGGAATTTGAGGACTGTATCGTGTATTAATTCATTTATTGATGTGAATTGGAAATTGGTTGTGATATACAAAATGTGCACTGTTTCAAGAACCATGTTGTTCTATGATGATCTAATAATTAATCACTTTTCATGTTTTCTATGTTCTATTATAAGATAAGCTATTAGCACACATACTAATAGATAATCACTTTTCATGTTTTCTATGTTCTATTATAAGATAAGCTATTAGCACACATACTAATAGATATAAATTGTGATATTTTTAACCATATCAAGCGATCTAATGAAATATTATACTATAGGTTATAAGGGGGGTCTCAATTTATGACAAATTATTCTTTATTTCATTGTGTGTCTCTTAAAGATGTGTACTTAATCCTTATATTGGATTTCCTTTCACACATTTGTTTTTCTATAATGTATTCCAACCTATATCCCTTCTCAATATTGAAAATCTATGATCCCTACAAAGTATTATGATCCTACTTTTTCTTTTAATGTTTTCTCAATCTTATGTATTCTTATATGTTCTCATTTGTGTTAAGGTTCTTAAGTTTTATTTCTTTTCACTTTAAATATATAAGGTTAAATGGTCCAAATCCTAAACTAATTGAATTCAAGGCGTTAAAATATCTAGATGTTATCTAATGAAGAGCTCCACAAACACCTCTATGGATTTTTCTAGCATTACTAGCATTTGACTATATGATGGGGCAATTACATCATAGACACTCATCTTCCTTACAAAGGAAGTGAGAAATCAAACCACCTAGAACTATTTCTTTTGATGAATAGACCGTTTCCCTTAATTAAAATATTCAAGGTACATATTCACAAAAAAAGGGCCGAGGGATAATAGATCACCACCTAGAAATTCAATACAACATGATAATGATTTATTCTTAAATGAACATAGATGGTATCCTTAATGTTTGTGACCAGCCCAGTTAGTTCTTGGCACCCAACATAGTTTGCTTTCATAGCTAGCAAGATTTCACTCATATTTATAACACTTAAGACTTTACCAAACAAAGAAAGTATTTGATGAAAAATAAAACTCATAATTGAAGGGGGGTTGATTTAATATAACCCACCATGGGCAAGAAAGGGACTAGGAATCTTCAAAATATCAATTCAGGAGACCAAAAGATAGACCTAAAGACTAGTCAACCAATGCCTAATGTGTTATTTCTATAATATATTGTTGCATTTCATGTTCTATAAAAAGAATAAAGAATAGAGCTTTTGGAATCATACAACAAAAGAAAATTATATTTGTGATTTTTAAAACTAAATTTTATTAAACCATTGATGTTAAAACTTTCTTGTAGGCTGTAAGGAAGCAAAGGTGCGCAGAATCGCTTCCTATGCTAATCTTTGAGAGGATGATTATGCAAATCAAAGTAACTATTGAAAAGATCTCAAGAAATGCATAATAACATAATCAAAATAACAAAGAACACACAACACAGTGATTACCGTGGGGAAACCCTTCCGGGAGAAAAACCCCACCCTCCAAAACTCGCACAATGTATTACCAAACCACGATGATTACAATACACTTGTAATGCAAGTTCTTACAAGAGCGCATCACCAGAACTCAAACTTGGAGAGACTCCTTCTAGCACTAGTCTTGCAAACTAAACTCAATTACACAAACACCTCCCCAAGCCCTCCTTTTATAGTGATTTTACAACCTGGAAACCACTTATGGTTTTACAAAACCATGGGCAAAACTACCATGCCACATGTTACCCATTTTTGACATTTACAATTCCAATATGAAAAAACAACCAGGTTAAAATAGTAATCCCATCCACAATATTGTCTCTTAGTCTAGACCCCCATAAAAGTCACAAAATGAGTCATCAAGGCTCTACAAATAGCCTACCTATATTCTACTAAGGACAAGACTCATTTAACAACTCACTAACCACTTTCCAATGCATAAACAAGTGGAAAACTCCCACAAACTAATTTTGAAATTTTCCAAGAAAAGATTGCAAGGTTGAGACACATGTTTCTCAACATTCTCCCACTTGTCGAACACCTTGCAAGAGTCAGGGGATCTGAAATATCATGGACTTAATTGCTAGGGGCTGAGAGGCCCATAGACTCTGAACACCATCTGAATTTCTCTATGCTCATGGGCTTAGTTAATGCATCAGCAACATTCACCAAAGTCTCTACCTTTTCCAGCTTCACCTTGCCATCCTCGACCATATCTCTCACAAAATGATATTGTACATCAATGTGCTTGGTCCTCGCATGAAAAGTCGGGTTCTTCGCTAGGCAAATTGCACTCTGGCTGTCACTATAAAATGTCACTGCACCCTGTTTGAACTCTATATCTGAACACAATCTCTTTAGCCAAATGGCTTCTTTGCAGGCATGAGTAGCTGCCATATACTCTGCCTCAGTAGTGGACAAAGCAACCACAGCCTGTCGCTTACTCATCCAACTAATTGCACCACCAAATAATGTAAACACATAGGCACTAGTGGATCTTCTTCTATCAACATCACCAACCCAGTCTGAATCCACATAGCCTCGAATATCCAATGAATGCTCACTTCCTGTTCTATGAAAACATATTGAGTACTCTAAGGTACCTCGCAAGTATCTAAAAACTCTTTTTACTACATCCCAATGTGCTCTTCTTGGATTAGACATATAACGGGAAAGTATTCCCACTGCTTGGGCAATGTCTGGTCTTGTACAAACCATAGCATACATCAAACTTCCAACAGCACTTTGATATGGTACTTGACTCATCTCTTCCATCTCCAATGGGGATGTAGGACACTGTGAGCTAGAAAGCTTTGTTCCCATAGTAACTGGAACACTCAATGGTCTTGAATCCTACATATTGAATCTTTTCAAAATAGTATGAACATACTTACTTTGGCCTAGCCAAAGCTTTCTGTTCCGTCTATCTCTTATAATCTCCATTCCCAGAATGTGCCTAGCTACACCAAGATCTTTCATTTCAAACTTTATTGAGAGTTGAGATTTTAACTCTACAATCAAACATTTTCCTTTGCCAATAAACAACATGTCATCGACATACAAGGCAACAACCAGAAAACCATCACCATTAGATTTGAAATATATACAATGATCAGATTTAGATTGCACAAATCCCAGACTCAACACATATGTATCAAACTTCTGGTACCACATCCTAGGACTCTGTTTTAAACCATACAAGGATTTCTTCAATTTACAGACCAAATGACTTTTACCTTTCACCACATAGTGCTCTGGCTGTGATATGTAAATTTCTTCCTCCAAATCTCTATGAAGGAAAGCAGTTTTCACATCCATTTGCTTGATCTCTAGGTCATAAGCTGCTGCAATAGAAAGCAAAAATCTAATGGATGTCATTTTGGCTACTGGAGAAAAAATCTCACCATAATCTACTCCCTCAACCTGAGAGTAACCTTTTGCAACCAAACGTGCTTTATACTTTTGAATGCTTCCATCTGAACGCATCTTCTTTTTGAACACCCATTTACAACCAACAGGCTTCCGTCCTTTAGGCAATGGTACAAGGTCCCATGTTCGATTCCTCTTAAGAGCTGCCATTTCTTCATCCATGGCTATTTTCCAGGACACTAAATCATTCATACCAAGAGCCTCTTCTATAGATCTCGGTTCATCAATGTTAGCATTCAATGCAAATATGCACCTCCAATCATCAGGAGAATACCCATACCTTTCAGGTGGTTTCCTTTTTCTAGTAGATCTTCGAACAAGATCGGGTTCCGGTTCAAGAGGTTCAGGTTCATGATTAGGTTCTCCCTCTTCCTCTGACGATTCAGAACTCGTAGAGATTTCTTCAACATCTTGTCTTTCTAAGGGCCTTGATTCAACTTTCTCAGGTGTAGCAGGAAGTTGAATCACATCTTTCCTTTCTTTAATTTGTTCTAGCTGCACTGTAACAGAAGAAGGCTTAGTTTCTCTAAAAATAACACTTCTGGAATAAAATACCTTTTGTGCAACAAGATCCCAAAGCTTGTATCCTTTCACACCATAACTATATCCGATGAAGATACATTTGATAGCTTTGTTGTCCAATTTTGTTCGCTTCTCCTTTGGCACATGAGCATATGCCTCACAACCAAACACTCTCAGATGTCTAAGTGAAGGCTTGTGGCCCGACCATGCTTCAATTGGCATCTTATCAACAAGAGCTGATGTAGGAGACCTGTTTATCAGGTAGCAAGCAGTGGCTACAGCTTCAGCCCAGAACTTTTGTTCTAGTCCAGCACCACTTAGCATACTCCTAGCCTTCTCCATCAAGGTCATGTTCATTCTTTCTGCAACTCCATTCTGCTGTGGAGAATATGGAGTTGTCTTCTCTCTTTTAATACCACAATCTTTACAAAATGTGTCAAAACTATTGGAGCAAAATTCACCACCATTATCAGTTCTCGAGAATTTTATTTTCTTTCCAGTCTGCAATTCAACCATTGCTTTAAATTCTTTGAAACAACTGAAAACTTCAGCTTTACTCCTAAGAAAATAAACCCATGTTCTTCTACTAAAATCATCAATGAAAGAAACATAATAAACTGATCTACCAATAGAAGGAACATCAACTGGACCAAATACATCTAAATGAATTAGATCCAAAATACATGAAAACTTATGAGAACTCGAGTAAAACTGAATGCGGTTTTGTTTACCATAGATACAATGCTCACAAAAATCAAACTCAAGATTGCAGTCATTCAATCCATCAACAAGGTTCTTATTTTTCAAGGTCTGTAGACCCTTCTCACCTATGTGGCCGAGTCTCTGGTGCCATAACATAGTCTTCTCTGTACGCAACTTTGATTTGGTAAACAGAGCACCCTTGGGTACCCAAAAACCATGACCATCTATTGAAAGAGAAAATCTCTCCTTCTCCAACTGAGTAGTCTTTTTCACAATCTTATCAGCAATACTATTGCACTCGAATGTGCATGCATCAAGTTGGTACAATGTACCCAATCTACTTCCTCTCGCTATTACCATAGCGCCTCTCACCATTTTTACACCTGCTTCAGAAAACTGTACATGTACACCTGCAGATCTATTAGCTTACTAATAGATAAAAAATTCCTTGCTAGTCCAGGGATATGCAAGACACCATCAAATCTTCTAATTCTACCATCAGAAAATTTCACACGAATACTTCCACAACCAACAATATCAAGTACTGAATTATAACCCAAATACACCTTACCACCATCGAAATTTTCATACTTACTAAACCAGTTCCTATTAGGAGTCATGTGGAAAGATGCACCTAAATCTATTAACCATGCATTTTCACCTGCATGAGTGGCCAAGGCTGCAATGAAAGCATCTCCATCTTCCTTCTCGGACTCAGAATCAGAATCTTGCTTCTTCTTCTTCTTCTTTTTCTTCTCCTCTTTGCAGTCCTTTCGAAAGTGTCCAGGTTTGCCGCAATTCTAGCAAATTGCCTTGGACTTACTAGGGGATTTCGATCTCCCCTTATTTTTGGACTTAGAATGACCATGCTGCTTTTCATTCTTGCCTCTTTCTTTTGGTCTTCCGCGAACACTCAAAGCCTCTTTGGCATTCAGAGAGACCTTCCTTTTCATCTCCTTAGAAAGTAGAGAACCAACAACGTCCTCCATCTTCAAGACAACTGAAGTGCTTCCTATAGCCATCAAAATACTATCCCATAAGTCTGGCAACGAACATAACAAGATTTGACACCTTTCTTCTTCATCCATTGGCACCCCTACTGAGGTCAACTGAGTCACCAACATATTAAACCTTTCTAGATGCTCAGAAATTTGGCCACCTTCTTCCATTCTCAAGGAATACAACTTCTTCCTCAAGAAAATCTTATTCACAAGTGATTTCACTTGATAGATCTCACTAACCTTTTTCCAAAGCTTCTTCATGGTAGGTTCTTCATGGACATTAATCAGAATCGAGTCTGCAAGACACGATCTGATGAGACCTTTAGCTTTTCTATCAGTCACATCATATCTTGCGGCTAATGTCAGATCTGTGGGCCTCAACTTGTTCTCATCAATCACATCCCATAGATCCCGATTAGTCAACAGATCTTCCATCTTCAGCTTCCACATCTCAAAGTTTGTGCCAGAAAACTTTTCAACATCAATTCTCCCTAACATGCTTGCCATCTTTTCAATCCTGCAACACAGAAATGAAATGCTTTGCACAAGCTCCCACTCAAACCTTGATTAGCTCAAAAAACCTTGTACCCAACGAATAGAACCAAAACTAGCCAGGCTCTGATACCACTTGTAAGGAAGCAAAGGTTCGCAGAATCACTTCCTATGCTAATCTTTGAGAGGATGATTATGCAAATAAAAGTAACTATTGCAAAGATCTCAAGAAATGCATAATAACATAATCAAAATAACAAAGAACACACAACACAGTGATTACCATGGGAAAACCCTTCCAGGAGAAAAACCCCACCCTCCAAAACTCACACAATGTATTATCAAACCAAGATGATTACAATACACTTGCAATGCAAGTTTTTACAGGAGCGCATCACCACAACTCGAACTTGGAGAGACTCCTTCTAGCATGTCTTGCAAACTAAACTCAATTACACAAACACCTCCCCAAGCCCTCCTTTTATAGTGATTTTACAACCTGGAAACCACTTATGGTTTTACAGAACCATGGGCAAAACTACCATGCCACATGTTACCTATTTTTGACATTTACATTTCCAATATGGAAAAACAACCAGGTTAAAATAGTAATCCCGTCCACAATATTGTCTCTTAGTCTAGACCCCCATAAAAGTCACAAAATGAGTCATCAAGGCTCTACAAATAGCCTACCTATATTCTACTAAGGAAAAGACTCACTTAACAACTCACTAACCACTTTTCAATGCATAAACAAGTGGAAAACTCCTACAAACTAATTCTGAAATTTTCCAAGAAAAGATTGCAAGGTTGAGACACATGTTTCTCAACATAGGCATTGTTCCTTTATTTGTGGCATTAAAGAAAAAGGCTATAATTTTAAGACTAAATTATTTTACACTTTTAATATTAAAATCACCAAAGACAAGGGGGTTGGTGCTCAATACATTACCACGGATAAAGCATTTGACATCACATTAATAGAAAGACACTAATAACTCTTTAACCAACATTACCTTAATGTAAAAAATAGAGAATCCAATCCAAAAAAATTACCAATAAATAGCATAATATCTAGACAATAAATATAAGACTATATACTAAACTACACAAAGTTATTCTAAAATATATAAGCTATACTACTTAAGAGTCTACTAGCAAGTCCACCGAAAAGTGGAAACCAAAAATATAAATAGTCTTTGAGGTGCAACAACTATATCTGAGTAGTAAAGCTAGATAAAACCATCAGAAGGGTGTTAGTTTGTGGTGACTCATTAGGGAAGTACTATACATACTCCATAAATATTTTTGGGCAATTTTATCAGCATTTTTGGGCTAACATGTTGTAACTAATTTTAACACTAAAGAGAAAAAATGCTTGTATAAAAGGGCTTAAGGTTAGGGATTTTCATAAGGTGTGATGCAATAATTACTTCTTGCAATGGTATTGAGATGTAAGGGATTACAAGTTGTAATCATTGAATAATAAAAATATTGGACTCATTGTTTGGTGGACGTAGCCCAAGGATTGAGGTGAACCATATCAAATTTTTGTGTATTGTATTCTCTTCTATGTGATTTATTATTTTTTGATATTGGTTATATTTCCATGTAATTGTCATTTCTATTTGTGGTCAATCCTAACAAAGAGGTCCATCACAAATTAGTAAATAAATAATACAAGACCTATACATTGGCCTTTTCTTTTCCATTCTTGGTCAAGAGGATTTTGGCCGAGTCATCAATAAGAAACTCATAAAGTTTTGCAGAGTCCATCATACCAAGCCTATCCTCCTCATCCTCCTGTTAACATAACTAGAGCATTGTGGAAGAAACAAGAGTGGCCTTAGTGAAAATTCAAATAGAGTCATGAAACTCTCATCCAGAGCTTTGAATTTATAATTGATCACCACCATCTCTTGGTTAATGTCCTTGACCAACCCGATCAGTTCCCGGCACCCAACATAGTTCCCTTTCATAGCATCCATCATTTGAAATTGCATCACCATGGGGTTAGTGGAAACCATATTCTTATAACTTTTTGCCACCTAAATACATGAACTAGTCATCATCAAAGAATTATCTTTTTGTTTCCTTGGAAAAGGAGAAAAATTAGAGGTAAAATCCTCCATATTCATTATGAAGCTAACAGATAGAAGGGTTGTGTCCTTGCTAAATTCCTTCTTCTTTTTCTTATTAGTTTTACTTTCCTTTGACCTTGAGTTAGTTTCCTTAGTTCCCATCCCCTTTTCTTTTTCCTCTTTCCCTATTCTTTTATTTTCCTAATTCCATTTTCTCACTAGCTTTAGACTACATCTCCTCATCTAGCTCCCAATTCCTACAAGATTGTTTCTTCATCCTAGCCCTACTCTTGGTCAACCTCGCAAATCTCCTTCTAACCACATCATTTTTCATCCCCAAAATCCATGAGGTCAATTTCATCCATTTTTCTACTTTTGGCTTTGCATCTTTGGGTCACATTCTTTTTAGGGTTTTTCAAGGGTGTGAAAGAAGGGGAAGGTAGAGGAGTGGGGGCCACATAACAATCCCCACCATTTCAAGCTGGATAAAGAAGGTCATGATTATTAGTAGCATAATGTTGTGGAGCAAGGGATGAATAGAAATTATAAAGCCAAAGAATTAGACCCTAATGTAAATAGTATAATTTTTTTGCTTTATTCTTTTATCCCCAACATCCACTACATTGGCTTCTAGCTCGTGTAATAGAAAAAATGAAATGGAAGTTTCGTTATGGTGCCTACATAATTCAAAAATGGGAAATGCTAGCTAAATTATTTTTATTTTATTCACATGCACCATTTCAAACTTTGATCATATGACCATTTTATATAAAAAATTCTTACCTTGGTCTTGATGTAGTAGTCCTTCCTCACTGCTTGCTCCACTACTAAGGTTTGCAAATTATACGTATATTAATAGTTGGATAGAGATTTGTACCATAGATTATCATAAGTTTTTTTTCTCAATACTCAGTTTATTAATATAATCCTTATCATGGGGGAGGTTCAACTCACCCTCCATAATTTACTAAGTAATTTTTTACTGAAGTTCAATAGCCAAATAATTGAAAGAATAAAATGTAGGCACATTGCAAAAAAAATTATTAAGTAGTGATAAACCTTTGATGAACATTATAACACAAAAACTACAATTCCAAAAGAATGTGGAACACTCTTATCAAAAGATCACAATAGCCAAAACTTTGTGCAAAGTTGAGAGTTTGAAACCAAGTCACAAAAGTGTGCTTCTTAGTTTTTAATGTGAAAAAACCAATATAAGGAAGGATTACCTAAATCCTTCAAAATATTAATTGTACTTAGTTTCATTTGACTTAAATTTTCATCATGTTTCTGGATTATATGTGATTTATGTCCTTTGTGTTATAAACTCTAATGTAATTTTTAACATCTACTTAATTCTATTACAATGATTTAGAATAACTGAGAGGGGAGAGGGTAAATAAGTTATCCTTAGGTCCAGATGTACCAATTCAACTTTTAATCACTTCATCTACTTCAGATCTAAACACTTAGTAGTTTGGTTTCTATAGAAAATATTCAAAAATGTAGAACTTGCAGTCCACCATCCCAAGAGTAACAAACTTTAAAGAATGTAAAAAATTAATAGTAAAACATTTCACATAACATCCACACAAGTATGACACTAGGATTTAATTTGCAAACCCAATTTGGGAAAACCACCAGTAATATGCTGCTACCAATTTTCACTCTTATGAAGTGAGCTTTGTGAGGAGGCAACATTGTTAAAGGTTACAAAATACACTATTAAATTTGACCTTGTTAAAGGATTTAATCACCCTATTAGGAGTGGCCTTGTCAGAGGGATTTAGAAAATTCCATTAGAATACCATCTTGATTAAAGGATTTACAAATGATTGTTATCTCAACCTTGAATAAAGGATTTCAATACTTATGCAATTGTTAGAAAGTAAGAGTAGGTTGATCTGATAAATAATACTCATTTTGAAAATATAGATAATAATTGATTCCAATAGTTGATCATTAATTGGCATCCATTAACATCTCCATCACTTATTTGTTTACCAACCCTTCAAGAAATCACTCTTCTCCTCAAGACTTTTTCGCCTTCAACATAATCAACAACTTCTCCAACCTCTATAAGGTTAGCTCTTGTACGTCCTTAAATAGGTAATTATGATCTTTTACCACTTAAACATCATTATTGATCTTAGGGTTTGGTCAGATATATCAAATCCTTCCATCTTTTTTTCCTCCTTTCTCTTCTAGATATTTCTCAAAACTTCTCATTGAATCCATGCATAGAAACACTCAAATACAATTTTCCTTGAATTAAATAGTCCTAGTCATCCATCCTTATCTTCAATACATTTTACATATTAAAAGAACTCAATTATGGCTACTGGAAATCAAGATTTCCTCATAATTTATCAAATTCCATTCCTTGGTTGACATTGGGTTCTAACACTTGGTCATCATTGAATTATTTAGTCTATACAACCTTTCTAATCAACATACTTTTTGATACTCGGTCGATATTGATGCTCAATTAACACTGTATTTTTCTCATTGTATACTATCACTTAGTCAACTCTAGCATCAATTTGTATAAACTTCTTGCTCCTTAATCTTTAGCTATTTTTTTGGTCATGCCTATGCATTTGGTCTTTCTTTGGTCACTTCTTCTAGGCTTCAGTACAACTATCTTTTCCACTAGGTTATGAGTAAGCAATCACATTATCCTATCATGGCCTAACTAATCAAGTGTCCACTATAGTTTCTCATAAATCAACCTTTCCTCTAGGTCTTCTATTTATCTCTCCTTCTCAAATCCTCTTCATCAATCATCTTGATATAATACTCTACTCAGATAGAAAATATCTTGCCAATAATCTTTTACATTAATGACAACATAATAATTATTCAAATCATAATTTCAATAATCTCCCTCTTTGACATTAATGGAAGGACCTCTAGTTACCATGCAATCCAAAGCATGTAATTTCTTCAAGAATATCCTTATGTGTTTACTATTAGATCCCCATTAATATTCTTAGTTTCATTTTGATTCTTATCTCAATGTCCAACAATCTCCCTTATTAGCTTCATTTTGATTACCATTCATGTAGGTCTGATATGCAACACGTAGACTCCCTCCATCAACACAATCTTCCTCTTTGCAACATCTCTTACTATTTTCTTCATCATATGGTAACTTTTCATCAATATCTCTCTCTTCATCTGGTAACTACATGTTATCTACCTATTTGACAACAATACCAAGGACACTTCATCTTTATCATGTACATCTTTACCATGTAGATATTTTCATGTCAATATTTTGTTCTTCATATGTCATATTTATCATGACTAATACACCATCTTGTCCTTAGTT
Source organism: Cupressus sempervirens (assembly GCA_028749045.1). Lineage (NCBI taxonomy): Eukaryota > Viridiplantae > Streptophyta > Pinopsida > Cupressales > Cupressaceae > Cupressus > Cupressus sempervirens. The sequence goes on along the minus strand of CM053789.1, from coordinate 284,209,328 downwards.
TCTTCACTAATTTAGGCAGCTCGTAAAGTATAACTTTCTATATCAACTAGTAAGATATTTTGATCAACACATTTACTACATAGCTCCATCTTTTCTTACATAGCCTAAGCTAGGGGAATCACCCATAATATACCTCTTAGATAATCATGTGCATCCTTAGATTAAGCCTTAGTAAATTTTTTGGCTATTTACTCCTTGGAATTCACATACTCCAATCTTACATCTTTATCTTGAACTAGTTCTCTCAAGTAATAATACTTGATAGAAATATGCATGGTCTTTGTGTGCATCACAAGGTTCTTTGATACATTTATCAAACTCATGTTATCACAATAAATAACCAGTGGATTAGTGATCTCTTCCTTCATTTCTTTTGATAATTTCTTGATCCATACAATGTTAGAAAAATTCATTAATTCTGCTACATATTCAGGTTCTATGTTGACTATGAAATGCAACTCTTCTTTTTGCTTGTCCATGAAATCAAACTTTTTCTTAGAAAGAAAGCTCCACTACTTTTACTCTTTTTGTCATCAACATTTTCTTCCCAATAAACATATGTGTATACTTTCAGTTCAAACTTGTCATTCTTTTTTGTAATATAAGCTGTAGTTTTCTGCTCCTTTTATATATCTTAATATTTTTTTCACTTCCATCATATGATTTTCTTTAGGATTTGCATAAAATCTTGCAAAAATCCTAACAACTGATGCAATATTTGGTCTACTTTAAAAAAGATATTTTAGTTTTTCAATCATTGATCTATACAATGTCTAGTTCACATCACTAGAATCACCATTCTTAGAAAGTTTATTTCTAGTAGCCATAGGTATGCTAACTAGCCTTGAATCTTCCATCCCAAAATTCTTGTAGTATATCCTTGATATATTTGGATTGAGTATTATAGATACTATTCTTCATTTGATATACTTGTAAACAATCAAAGAATTTGATTTTTCCAAACATAGACATTTCAAATTTCTTTTGCATCTCATTAACAAATGATTTGCATAATGCATCCTTTCCTACAAATATGATATCATCCACAGCTATTTTAGCTAATAGTATCCCTTTACCACCTTCAATTTTCAAATATAGATTGATGTTATCATTAGTTCCTACAAAAAAAAATATTTACCAAATAATTGTGTAGCCTTTCATACCATTCTCTAGGTGCTTGTTTTAGACCATATAGTTCTTTTTGTAGTTTGCATACCATGTTCTTCTTACTGGGATCAACAAATCCTTTTGGTTGATCGATGTAAACCTCTTCTTCTAGTATTGGATCCATAAATGCAGATTTGACATCCATATAATAAATTTGAAATCCTTTATAAATAACATATACAAGTAGTGTTCTAACTCCTTCCTATCTTGCAACAAGGGAAAATATTTCACCATAGTGAATGCCTTATTCTTGTGCATATCCATTTCATACCAACCTAGCTTATTTCCTTGTGACTTCTGCATTTTCATTTAGTTTGTTCTTGAATACCCACTTAGTTCCAATAACATTCTTGTCCTTTGGTCTAGGCACTAGTGACCAAGTTTTATTTTTCTCTATTTAGTCTATTTTATCATTAATTGTCTGAATCCAATCTTTATTATCCAAAGAATCCTTCATTATTTTAGGTTCAAAGTCACAAAGTAAAACTGTGTCACTTCTCAATCCTTTCCTTTTCATAACTCCAGAGTCCTTGTTTCCAATGATCTACTTAGGCACATCATGTCTTTTCACATATTGTGCTAGTGTAGGATCTTTTCTTCTTTCTTCCTCTTCGAGTTCACCTTGAAAATTTATTTCAAGTTATTTTTGTATCTCTTGTGTTTCTAGTTGTTTGACACTATCTTCCTAATGTTCGGTAGCTTCTTTTTTATCTTGTCATCATTCTACTAATGCTCGACACCTACAATCTTTTCCTCAATGGCATGTTGTTGTAACTTGACATTCATAGTTTGATGTTACTTGGTAGCCTTTTTCTCTAGCTTAGATGAGGTGCAGGGCACACCTTCTTTGACATATATAAATATGTTGTAATTTTCAAGTTCTATTTTACATGTTCAACTTCAATCTTTTCTGCATATTTATTAACTTTAACATTTGCAGTTTCCACAACTTTTTTAGTGTTAGTATTTAAAAACTTATAAGCTTTCCTTTTAGTGGAATATCCTAGGAATGCTCCTTTATCACTTTGAGAATCAAGTTTTCCATTTCTATTGTCCTTTAGTATATAGCATTTTTTTGAAAGACTTTAAAATATTTCACATTAGGTGCATACCCATACCATAACTCAAAGGGTGGAACATTTGTACCTTTCTTGACATGTACGCAATTCAAAGTATAGGCTATTATAGTTACAACTTCTCTCAAGTATTTATGTGATACATTTTTCTCCATCATCAGTGTTCTAGCAAAATCCATGCTTCATCTATTCCTTCTTTTAGCTATTTCATTCTAGGGAGGGGTCCTAAGTGTTGACATTTGTCTCTTGATTCCTCTATCATTATAGAATATGTTAATTTCATTACAAATAAACTCTCCTCCTCTATCAAGTCTCAAGCACTTCAAACTTTTACCTATTCCATTTTCAACTCTTGCCAAATACCACTTAAGCATTTGAAAAGCATCAAATTTTTCTTTAAGAAACATTAAAATCATCATTATAGGGTAGTCATTAACAAATAGAATGAAATATTTATCTCCAAATTAGCTTTGCAATAGGTTCACAAAGGTTAGTATGAGGCAATTCCAAAATATCATTAGATGGTTATGATTTTCTCTTGAAACTATTTTTTTAATTTTTCCCAACTAACATTGTTTACAAATAGCATTATCAAGTTTTTCAATCTTGGTAATCCTCTTACTCTTTTTATTTTAGTAATACTTGCCAATCTATCAAAGTTCACATGACATGGCCTCTTATGTCATGACCATATATCATCAAATTGTGCAAACAAGCAAGTCTCATCCAATAGGTCTAGATAAAACAAGTAACCTCTTTTGTGTTTTGCACTTCCAATTAGTTCTCCATTTGCATCAAATATCTTGGGCTAAACTCTATACCCTGCATTTTTCAACTGTGCAACATTCAACAAGTTATAGTGAAGTCCTTCAATTGAATGAATATTGTCACATCTAATCTTATTAGTTAGTTTGATTGATGCTTTACCTTTCATAAGACATGGTGCATCATTACTATACTTGACACAACTACCTTTATTATGTTCCATGGTCTTTTATTACTATTTATATGATATGAGAAACTGCTATAAATGATCCATCTATCACCTTTACTCACATATAAAGTAAATGCAAGTTTTTTATCTTCATCAAAATATTCTCTCATAGCAACATAGACAACTTCTTCATCATTACTATTAGACTCATTGTTAGTTTCTTCTTAAGGAATATAACAAGATTTCCTATCTTTTCTTTGTAGTCATTGCTTCTTCTATTGTCTCTATCATCTTTTCTACCTTTATAGTTGTTTTCTTTCCATTCATCCTTGTCTTCTCTATTAGGACATCTTGCAGAAATATGACCAACTTTTTTATATGAAAAGTATATTAAACATAGTTTACCTTTAAATTTTCCATTTCCTCTTGGAATTATTCTAGCCATTAATTTTTGAAGCTCATCAAGATCATCATTAGAGATATCCCTGTAATTATTCACACATTTACATTTTCCTTTCATATTAAGAACCAATTGAGATTTGAAAGTTGATTCAATACCAGTAGGAGTAAAATTCTCAAAGTTTGACAATTCAAAAGCATAAGTCTACCAACTAATCCTTCCAAAGTTAGATTGTTACTAGATGTACATCTTAGTTCTTGTAATACAGAAACTCTAACAACTTAAATAAGAAGTAGGGTTTTGAGTATGTTGCTAATTACAGTTTTATCATCAATATTGCTATTTGATTTTCTTATAGCATTCACCACCTATTTGACTCATCCACGGTATTGATAAATTGTTTCACCTTCTCTCATTCCCATTTCATCAAACTTGCCTCTCAAACTTTTTGAATTTTCTCTAAAAACATTTGTGTCTCCTCCATAGGTAGTCTATAGTGTATCCCATGTTTTCTTAGTACCAGTGCACTCCTTTATGTCATCAAACTCGGTATAAATTAGGGATGTAATCTTCAATATTGTCTAATTGTATTCTTTCTTCTCTTTCATTTGCTGAGCTATCAAAGTTCTTGGTCTCTCTACATATGTATGTTCTACATAGTATATTTCAGCTTCTCTAATTCTTTCTTGATGCAACTTTGTCAAACTCTAGCATTCAAGGAAGTTCTCCTTATTCAGCTTTGGTAGCTCCTTTTTGTACATCTTGATCTTTAGCTTTAATTACCTTCAAAGTTGTCTCTACAAGAACCAATACTTTGATACCAATTGTTAGAGTTATTTAGAATAACTAAGAGGGTGGGGTGAATTAGTTATCCTCATGTCCAGATATACCAATTCAATTTTCTACTTTAGATCTAAACACTTAGTAGCTCAATCTCCATAGAAGAGATTTAGAAACATAATACTTGTAGTCCATTATCCTAATAGTAATAAATTGTATAGAATGTTAAAAATTACCAATAAGACATCTCACATAATATCCACACAAGTATGTGGAAACTCAATTTGGAAAAAAATACCAATAATGTGCTGCTAGTTTTCACTCTTCTAAAGTGTGCTCTATGAGGAGTCAACCCTATTAAAGGTTAGAAAACATACTATTAACTATGACCTTGTTAAATGATTTAATCATCCTATTAGGAGTGACTTTGTTAGAGGGCTTTAGAAAATTCCATTAGAATTCCTCCTTGATTAAAGGATTTACAAATGACGGTTAGGTCAACCTATATTAAAGGATGTCAATATTGATACAATGGTTTGAAAGTACTAGTAGGTTGCTATAATAAATACTATAAGAATAATGTATATAGATTTGATACCATGTAAGAATTTGTCTTAAGGAAAAATCACCCAAGATCAAGGAACTCAAGCACAAGCACAACAGTAGACCAAAATAGTATGATTAGAATAAGAATATAGTATTTGATTCAATTGTTAAAGTACACTAGGAGTGCTTGTATATAAAGGCCTCTGGAATGCTTCTAGAATGCCTAGAAATAATCATACTGATAAGTCTTACAACCAAGCACATGTCCACCAAAAGTGGATTATCCTCCATTAAGCATAGGAGTAAGTGCAATGATGAGAGGATAAGCCTACAAAGGTGTAGCACCCAAAATAATGTTGTAGACACCATGTGCTTAATTAAGAGTGCTAATAATTGTGTTTTCTACATGACAACTCAATTAATTATGTAAACTCCAATATTGTAGACACCATGTGTTGAATTAGAGTTGCTTACTCCAATCTTGTCAACATGACAACTCATAAGAGTATGAAAACTCCTAAGTGTCTCACCTAAGAAATAATAAAATAATGCATAATAATAAAATAACACATTGACCCAAGTAAACTTAAGTAAAGTGTAATAAGTAAATACTTATTTACACCAAAACATACAAAGAAGTTTGCAAATATAGATCATAATTTGGTCCAACAACTAACTCCATCACTGACTAGCTTGGTAACCCTTCAAGAAATCACCCTTTTCTTGAACACTTCACTATCTAGCCTTCAACTCAAGTTTGCCAATCAAAAGAATCAACAACTGCTCCAACCTCTATAAAGTTAGACCTTGTATGTCCTTAAATATGTAATTTAGATCTTTTATCACTTAAACATCACCATTTATCTTAGGATTTAGTCAGATTCATCAAATCCTTCCATTTTTTCATTTCCTCCATTCTTTTCTAGAACCTTCTCAAAACTTCTCTATGAGTCCTTGCATAGAAATGCTCAAATATGATTTCCCTTGAATTAAATGCTCCAGGTCATCCATCTTTATCTTCAACATGTTTTACATATTCTAAGAATTCAAATATCTTAGATAGAAATCAAGGTTTCCTCATAATTTGTCAAATATTGCCCCTTGACCAACATTGGGTTCCAATACTGAGTCATTATTGAATTACTTGGTCAATGCTAATTTTTCTACTCGACATACTTTCTAACACGCAATCGACAATGCATTTTTCTTGGCTTCTACTGGTCAAATCTGGCATCATTAAGCATAAACTTATATCTCTTTAATCATATGATCTATGCTCAATCATGTTGGTCTCAGATTGGTTTTGACAATGGAGTGTCAACACACTTAACCAATTTCTAAGTTGATGCCAAATATGATATAGATGTTGAGCTATAGTATGCACCGAGCTAGAGATTCAACAGGTTTTGAGTAAACTTCAAGTGTTGAGCAAGTTTCATATGTTGAGTCACTATAGATGGTGAATCACTATAGGTGCTGAGAAAAGTATAGATGCCAAGTGAGATAGAGTTACTATAGGAGCTGAGCAAGATAGAATTCCTATATGTGTCGAGCATCAACAATCAATAAGTGCCAAGTAACACAGAATCAACATATGAGTTTATGCCTTCACTAACTCAGATGTAAACCATTTTTAAGCTGACTCGAGATGAATCTCGAAGGATCTAAAAGATAAGATTGAATCTTTTACATTCCTTATGTAATCAACATGTAGCCAATTTGAAAAATGGAGAAAGCATTCAATCAATCGAAAAAAGTGTAAATATTTAAGTAGGAAAAGATGGATGAATATTGTTCATAGATTCATACCTAACCCTAAGTCTTTTAAGCCTTTATAAGGAGGTTGATACCCCATAATTCATGTGTGCGAGAAAGGTATATGGAATGCACGACATAATATTAATGAAGTTCAGAGGGGTGTAAAGACTTAGAGGAAAAGTAGCAATGCAGAGTCAAGTTGTTCAAAATAGATTATCAGCAATACGAGTAGATAGTTATCATATCAGGAAGGATCAAATTAGATTGAGTAGATCAAGGATCTAGAATCAATAATATAAGATTGTAAGTCATAAGGTCAACTCATTCTAATACTTTTTAGCCATTGTATTAGGAATAAAAATCCTACAAAGATAGGTTGGTTTAATAGCCATGTTGTAAACCTTTAGCAAGGTGATAAATCCTTTAAAAGGGTAACATTCCAAGTGAATGTTTGTAAATACTTGAACCAGGTCACTTTTAATGAGGTGAAAAGCCTTTAACAGGGCAGACCATAAGAAGTGGTCAAACTTTGTAACCTTAATCAATTACATATTGTTGTAGTGATAATTTGTGGGTGTCATCCCCACCCCAGTTTTACCTTCTCATTTTGGAGGGTTTTTAGGTGACCAAATCTTGTGTTATCTATTTTCATGCATGTCTTTACTTTCATGTTTATTAGAAGGTATTAGATGCATGTAAATAATCTCATTTAAAAGTTTTAGAGGTTAAATATTGTTACTTCTGATTCATGCCCCCTCAAAAGTAAATCTTCCCACTTGTAAATTCCAACAATTGGTATCAGAGCCAAGTTCTCACAAGGAGAAGCCTTACAGCTTGGAGAAAAGATCTAGAAATGGAAGTCTACAAACTTGGAAAGATCATAGAAAACTAGGTGATTGATATACAACTTGTTCTACACAATTTGGAAGAAGCCAGAGAAGAACTCAGGAAATCCTTAAAGAGAAGAAGAGAGATTGACATAGCTAAGAATGATACACAGTACAAAGATATTGACACCTCAAAAGTGTTTGTAAATGAAGATTCCAAAGAGTTTGATGTAGAAATAGTAGACCTAATGGAGAAGAATAGAGCACAAGCAGAAGAAACCAAAACTCTCAAGCTTGAACAAGAATCACAAGCCATGATTCTTTGTGAAGTGACTAAACAGAAGAAAAGAGCCATTGAAGATAAGGCTATGATAGAAGAGGACAAAAGAAACCTTGGGAACATATTGGAAGAAAAGTCAATTGAGCTTGCAAGAATTTCCAACATGCAACTAGACACCCTAAGTCAGATGATGAATGCACATCATGAGCTGAATGTTAAGGACATTGAGATCTCCACACTAAAAATGCAAAATGAACAACTACAAAATGACCTAAAAAGAGAGAAGGAGAGTGCAGAGAGCTCCAACAAACCTAATGAGGCTATCAAGTACTTTTAACAATTACTTAAATCACCAAGAGCCAACAATGATACTTCAGGACTAGGATACATCAGCACTGAAAAATGAGAATCATCCAAGACTATAGAAGAAAGAAGTGACAAAGGTAAGAACACTAAACCTACTTTTCATTCTTGTGGTAAAAATGGACATACCTCTAATGTGTATAGGAGCAAGAATGCCCATCAACATGACAAACCTAAGAACATGGGTCACTATCATAAGTGCAACAAGCAAGGACATCAAGCACATGACTGTAGGACTAGAACCATTAGAACACCAAGATTTGAAGGTCACTACTACAATTGCAAAAATTATGGACATAGAGCTTTTGAGTGTAGATCAAAGCCGATGTGGACACCTAATCAACTAGCAAGGAGAAATAATCATGGACATCACTTTAATTGGGACTAAAACACTAGGTATAGTTGTCACTACTATCAGGAATATGGAGGCATCCCTAAAAATTGCATAAGAAAATACTTTAGTGGAAACTACAACAGATGGTTGAGCTAAACTACATGCTTCAGTTGTTTGAAGACTGGTCATATCAACAAAAATTGTCCAACAAGGTCAAAGGCAACTAACTCAGAGTTCAAAAAAGGAAAAGGAAAGGTAGATATTAAATAGATTAGAGGAGAAATGAATAAAAGATGGAAGAAGAAAGAAGGAAGCATCACATCCAATGAGGGGATCACTTCACCCAAAAGGTCAAGTGGTCACACTTCATCCAACTAAGCAAAAGAATGTATGTGGGATTGATATAAAAAGCTTTTTCATACATCAATTCCAAGACAAGTAAGTATTGAAGAGGATAGATCAGCATGAATAGAGATGTAAAGTTAAAATTTCATGTTTTCACAAGTGTTTCCCAATTGCCTTTAGATGCTGAGTAAAGATCTAGTACATGCCAAGTTGTCTGCCTAAATTAGTAGAAGCCAAGTAGTTAGTTGCAACCAAGTTAGTAGTGTATGCCAAGTGAAGAGGAATTTCAGTTGAAAGCTTAGTAACGAAAACTCTAGTGTATCCCGAGTAATGCAAAAATTCTTAAGTAGCTGAGTGGATAGCTGTCAACACACTAAGCATTAAATGCTATAAAATTAGGGTATATATTTGCATTTTGAATCATTTTTCTTCATCATGAACAAAGAGAAACGATGAAGAAGAGAGGTGAATGAATTCTAAGTAGAGAATCAAGAATTTGAGTAGATTTCTACATAGATTCAGCATCATTTCATTGATTCCAAGGTATTTATACTAGTGCTAAGCTACACAGTTTCAAATTTTCTTCATGTTTAAACCCTAGTTTAAAGAAATGTCCTCCAGTTCTAGGAAACATAAGGAGAAAGAACTGTTTGAAGTCTAATTAGTATCAAATGAAGTGAAGCAACTTGATTTTTGGCCTATCCTTGAAGTTGCCTACAAAAATGACCTAGCAAGAGCCCTATCCTTAATTCCTCCTAAGGTAGTAATGGTGCAAGATGTTAGGAGATGTTATTACTATAAGATAGGAGCCATTGGAGATATGGAGATTAGGGAAGCATATGATAGATTGTGTGAGAATGGAGTCTTGAAGGAAGAGTTTCAAATTGTTGAGAGGAAGGGTTTAACCTGTGCCCTAAAATTCCTTACTATTTTAAAAATTGAATGGATCAAAATTGTGTTGAGTAGGATTCATGATGGAAGTTTGTGGTTAATAGATGACCCAATTAAAATATCAAAAAGGATGGTTCATAGGGTAACAAGGTATCCAACCCTAAATCATCCCAAAACCCTAAGAAGTGACTCCAAAGAAGCCATTGAAAAGAATATAGGAGCCAAATGGAACAAGAGAGGCATGAACATAGATACCATTCAAGATCCTCTTGTTGATTTTGTTGTTAGAGTCATTTCCCTCAAGTTTTATCAATCTAGTAGACTCAACAATGTTCCATGCATTAGAGTAGATGTTGGCTACAAACTTGTCAAAAATGATCATACCTATGACCTAGTAGAATTGCAACTACAACAAATCAATGAGAACCTAGGAGCTATAAAAGGAACTAAGGGAGCCCAATGGAAATTTGGTGCAATTTTAATTTGTATATTTTTCTATGCACAAAATGAATTCCCATCTTTTGGTTAAGTTAGTTGGAAGACAAACAGGTCCATTGTAGCCTAGATAAATGAATATATTGAACAAATGGGGGCAAATTTTGAGACACTTATGACAAGTTATTTTGAAGATTTCAAGAAATCTATGAAATAGAGACTTAGGATACCTGTTTCATTAGTTAAGGAGCATGTAAATTATGTTGTTTCCTTGTTGACATTGATTATATTTACATACAAGAAGCCATACAGAGGGTAATATGGCTTAGACCTCTGGGTTATGAATTTAGCATTGATGAGGCATCTACAGCCATAAGAACATTGCTAGTAGAGGAAGTGGATAAGAGTGCACCACATTTTGGCACTTATGATGTGGTAAGATCTAAAGTATATATGGAGTTAAAGTCAACTACTACACTTAAGAAAAAGGATAAATTAGTGAAGAAGCTCAAAGAAAAATTTAAATAAGGAGCTACAAAGGAAGAAGAAGAAGATGATGATGAAGATGAATAGGGGCAAGGGCCACTAGCATAAACCCAAGGAATGGGTGAGGATGCTAAGGAAGATGAAGGTGCTGAGAAGGAAGCACCAAAGGTAGAACCCAAGAAGAGGAAGGCACAAAAATAGCCTGCTACATAGCCCAAAGAGAAAGAAAAGGCTAAGCCAAGCCCAACCAAGCCTACCACAAGGGAAAATACAAGGGAAACAAAAAAAGTGGCAAAGGAATAGGAGAAGAAAAAAGCAACATAACAAGGAGGGCCAGCAGAGAAAAAGAGAAGAAAATATGTGGCACCGCTAGAGTTAGATGAGGAGAGGACATAATCTAACAATGAACAATTCAGAGTGGTAAGTCACACCACTAAATCTAACCTAGAAAATGTTTGTGACAATATTAGGGTGTAAGGTCCCTCCTCGCATGTACCTATTAAATATGAATTTCTCTGTCAAATTTGTTGTAGGAGATTTGAATGGATATGGAGTAATGTTGTAAGGTTTTAGATGTCCTTATGAAAATTGAGAAGAGATACATCCATGCTTTAATACTTAAGAATAGAGAACGACTATGTTGTCTTGACTATTTAAACATTTAATTTGCACTAACAATAGTACAAGGTGTCTCACTTAATGATGATGTTATTGATTGTGTTACCTCAATGATTAGGATTTTATGCATTTAGATAGTTCAATATTCACTGTTGGTGATGTTATGATGTTTAGGTATATGCATGCTTGACAATGATTATTCTCGTACTTAATCTGAATTAATGAATAAGCTATATGTCATATTGATTATGTAATTACTGATGATTAAATGTGAGTAGAAATAAATTAAATAGTTAATTAATTGAAGCATTATGTTCTGAGTTTGCCCCAATCCATCGTAGCATAGCGATACATTACTATTATTTGGATACTCACGATTTGAGATGTCGAGACATTATCTGATGCTTGAACATATTTTTATTTCATGCTGTGTGATGTTACTTCTAGATATTTGATGTTCGTCATTTTTGGTTTTAGGTATATGGATGTAGATGAATTAAGTAAAATGTAGGATTAACACATTGATTTTTGGAATCTTTATGATTAAAAGATATAAGTAGGATGAAAGAAACCCTGATTAGTGTATGTTTCAATTTATGTGAATTTTTGATACGTATATATACATATGTACATGTGACTTTTGGGACTACTGATGTGTGCAATGAGTGTGCAGATATTTTAGCTGAGGAAACCGATGGAGGAACAGAACTGATCTCTATGTGTTAATTTTGGAAACCCTGTTGTTCGTAATTCAAGTATTTTAATTGTGAGATGTATGTATGTATCTTTTTGTGATTAGTAAATGTTAATATTCGTAACTATGTTCTTTTAGTGTCACTTGACACTCGTGAATTGTTTGTGCTCTTTAGCGTGCTAGTTAGGGTTAGCTGTGTAACCCTTGGACCTAAGTCGGATTAAGTTAGTATCTTTTGCTAATTTGGTTCTTAATCGTGTTTAGTCACCCTTAATCCAGATTAGTGCTTAATTTGCATTACTTGAGTTGTTAGTTGGTCTTAATAATTTTTTCCTAGCTTTTGTTTGGCTCTAAACCCATTCCTTAGGCTTCAAATCATGAAATAATTATACCCAAGGGGTATGGGTATGGGTTAGGGGTCTTTTCCAACCCTTAAGCCCCTTTTGTTGACTTTTGAGGCCACTCAAAAAGTCTCTTTTTGCCTTTGTGCGAAAATGGCAAGTGGTTGCCATGAGTTGTCTTACCCCACCTCCTTTTTAGTGTCTAACCATAGTGTAGGTTGAGTTAGGAGTTTCTAGAATTGTAAGTGGGTGGGTGTAGTTATTGCTCCTTTTGGGTGGTTGAGTTAGAGGCTTATTTAGAGGCCCTTCTTGGACTTGGGGAGGTTGTTACCCAATCTCTACATTTAGAGAGAAGCTTTTGGAAGGTTGAAGAAAGGAAGTGGAAACTCTACTCAAACTTGTTCATTGCCATTACCTCTTTGTGAAGGTTGGAATTCTCATCTCCCTTGTTCAGATTTCATTCTTGTTTCATGCTTATGCTACCTTGCTATTGTTTCAATGTTTGTATGTTTTTGGGTATGTTGGGAAGCTTTGGAAACCATGTTATTTTTGGTTGGTTTCCTTTCATGTTTATGTTGCAATTTTTGAGATTTTTTCTTGCATGGGTGTTTTGGTATTACTCACCCTTGGAGAGGGCAGAAGTGACCAATTTTGGGAAAGGTCTGTTTAGACGGACTCCATCCAGTGTAGAGTCTCTTCTCAGGATGAGAAGAGGGAGAAAGGGTAGGGTGTTATTGGCCCCTACCTGTCAGCACAAACCTTGTATGATTCTGGTATGTTGAAATGGAAGAACGGAAGTTCTTGGTATATAGCCCCGATTGGGCATCTGTTTGGTGTTGTGCTTGACTTCTCTTGGTTGGAAGAATCTACGTTTCCCTAGTTTTGATTCATTGTGAATCCTATTGTGTAAACCATGTATGATTATGCTTGTTTGATTGTTCTTGGTTATGCTTGGTTGTCACCCGATCAGATATTTGTTTCCTCCTCGGTTCATATAAATGTGTTGCAAAATTTGAAATGAATCCCTCGATGAGGGACATGAAGAAAATTCAACTATATTGTTGAAATTTGGGATTGATATCCTATTGTAAATTGTATTTTAAACTTTGTTGTAAATGGAAACAAAGCCGGGTTTTCTTCCTGGTTCTTTCCCGGCTTAGCCTTTGAATCAGGTTTGCCAATAAAATTGGTGGTTGAGTATAATTGGTTATCATGTGATTAAATCGTGATTTAAATTTAGATGGATGTATCTCAAAATAGGATGGAATTGATGATGTTCAATTTGGTAAAATTTCAAGTTTTCTTTCATGTTGAAAATGAAAATTATGATCATGGATGTAGATTCAGGTTGCATGATTATTTGAATCAAATAATTCTTGCATTATTGATTTAAAATGGATAATTCATATTCTTGTATGTTAAGGTTGTAATTAGGCTTTGTGGATTTTCATTTAAAAAGAAATTATTGGCAAAGGTCGAATTATTCCAATTAAATCTATTCAAAAAAAAATTTGTGTTTTGCCCATGTAACTTGGGCATGACATTTTGGTATCAGAGCCTAGTTTCGTGACACTTGGGCAATAATGGGCCCATGATAAGTGTGGACATTTAAATTTGATTACATGAGGCAGGGAATTCCCCTTGCAAAATAAATAAATATCCCCCCCCCCTGGCTATACAAATAAGTTTGAACATCATAAACTTAAAAAAATAAAAAAATAAATAACAACAACAAACAAGAAGAAAATTTCTCCAAACATCCACCTATAGGATGTTGGATTCTCTATGGGAGCAATAATTCATTCATTTGTTGAGACAAAGCATATTCCAAATTGATTCCCTTATAAAATTTGTTTCTTACATTTAATTAATATCAAAATGATTTATAAGCAATTGAATAAAATACATAAATTAAAATATCTTCTAAGCCTATCCTATGGTCTCATCAACTTTACTTTAAGTCATAACTCCCTCCATCTTCCCGAGGCGCAGACCTTTCTGACTTGGGCTTGTATTAAATTTTTTAAAAATTTTTTTGTTAAAATTGAATTAGTTTTAATCATCTATCAATGTGGCTAGAATGTACCAAGAAACAATTGAAATTAATGGATCACAGAACTATGTTTTTTTGAAATTAATGGCGAAGACACCCATTTCAGATGTTGCGTGTTGTTAAACATGGACACCTTTAGTTCATCTTACCTCTGCTTCCACTGGTGATAGATCTTCGTACATCTCCAGTATCGGCTAAGCTGTATTAAAGTCTGACAAAAAAAATTTAAACAAGAAAAACATCAAACTTTCTATATTCCTTCTTAAGCCTGCGAATTCTGACCACTAATTTTGACCAGCAACTTGCAGGAGGGAGGACGACTTATTAAATGGAGGTGGGGAAACGTGATTGGTGGGTGTGCGTTGAAAAGTGGGGCAAGTTTTATTGGCGGTTGGAAGCCCTGTGCAGGCGCTTTAATGTGCATAGGGTAGGGAGACATGGGCAGGATGGGAGGGCGGTTTTGTAAAGTTTGAAATTGAAACTACTTTAAAAAAAAAAAAAAAAAAAACTCCCCTAAGACTATACCATCCTACTCTCCTTGGCAGCCATTTGGAAAGGCCGCCACATGGGGTGGTTAGTGGCTAAGTGTTGCTACAGCACCAAGTTTAGCACCTGCTTGTACGTGGGAGATTGGGGACCAATGGGAGGCTTATGAATTTGTTTTTGCTTAGCCAGCGTAACTGTTGACATGGGACCACGTGGAGCCTTGGACAGCGCTTGGGATTGCTATGATCAACGTGCAGGCCAAGATCAGGAGAACAAAAAAAAAAAAACATTCATTTCAACTTTAAATTTTTTTGCAAGCCTTGTTGACTCACGTATTTCGTTAGCCTGATACAATAGGATGATGTTGAGAGTGTCCTAATCACTAGTAAACTATGTATAATCTAATGTCATATCATATTGATATGAGATAGATATTTAGTCCTTGATATTATAAGGAATTTTGGTCAAAGCGTGTGACAATGTGAAAACTAACTTTCATTTAATTCATTGGTTCTGTATATGTGTTGTGGGGTCATCTCCTCTCCCATACTCTTCCTAGAAATTTTAACTGACATAATGTACCATCACCATCGAAATCATTAGGATTTAGATCTCACTCCCATCACACTAGTGAAAACTGGCACTATCAGCATCACGAGTAAAGAAGTTAGGCAAGGCTTCCATTTATTTATATTGCTAAGGTCGACAATGAGAACATTGTAATGAGTGCCAGATTTAAATGAGCTGATGGTTCTACATTATCTCTCTCCTTGCGTACACCCATCACATCGACCTTTATGGATAGCCAATGGATTTAGTTTGGGTTCTGATATACATCCACAAATTCACTCATTACTACTCTTGCAATGATTTTAGATTTCTCGAATTCCATTTCAGCAAGGTGAAGTTTGAGGACTGTAGACATATTACCTGAGGACTGTAGACAACATCATATTTTCCTTTCATTGTTTTTGGCACCATGAAAATACTCGCAGGCTTCCCATCTCCTTCCTCTTCTGAACATACGAATCTTCCTAGCTTTCTTCCAAACATTGAATAATATGGGCATTTTCAATGTCCATGTTTATCCAAGTTCAGATTTTCTGCTATTGGAAGGTGGTGCTATTTGATTTATCCACTCCATAGTGATAGCCATTCTTTCAAATCTCTATGTCTCTATCTTTGTTATCTCACTACTTGCAATAGGTGATAACTTTGGTGGAAACATGTTGTTGTAACGATCCCTAATGGAGCAAAACCCATCTGTGCAATAAATCAGACCTTTGTACAAGGATTTGGAGGCTATGTCCCACTCTTAGAGCCAAGATATTTTGCGTTCAGGCCCTCATATCTCTACAAAATGTTGTTCTGCAGAACCCTCACTTCTCTTCAATAATTTGGCAATCTAGAATGATCAACAATAATCTTACAAAGCCTGTCAAATAGAATCAGATAAGAGGTAACTTGAACCAACTATAACTGGGCAGTGCCTACTGTGAATCAGATGACTTGATAATTATCTTCAGTGTGTGAATACTACTATCAGATTTACAAAGCTATCAAATTGTTTTCATAGGTAATCTACAGTATCCAGTTTGGCATGTTATAGTAGAAGTCTTAATTGTAAGTTTATTACTTGAATTCAACTCGAAAGTTACAAGACGATCAGTCTATAATCACGAAGATACTTCATTTTCTTTTTAGATTGAAACATGCTTATTCCGGAGTTAAGCCCTTAGCAACTGTGATAGATTTGGTTAATTTTAAAAGCTCTCTAATTGTACGTGTTGAGATTCAACCTTGAATAGGATAAAATAATAATAATAGAGTCACATCATTTTTGTTGAATGATTGTCAGGTCTATTTTATTAGAAATTTTGGTCTTGTAAACAATAAGAATATGAAGTAATACAACTGTAATGTCCCTTCAAAACACATAGAAATTGTAATTCGTTAAGTGTTAATTAGATGTAGTTAGTACTTTTATTTATTTATTTAAATTCTTGTGTTATTTAAGTGTAGTTAGATATGTTAAGTAATTAAATTAGTATATTCTGAAGTTGGATGGATAGTGTTATTTCATTTTTTTTAAAGTATTGTTAGATTAATAAAGATTTCAAAGTTAGGAATTGTTAGAAGTAGTAATTTTTTTTTTAAAGATTTATTTATTTATTTATTTATTTTTATCTTTTAGATAAGACTAATGATTTATTATTTAGTTGTATTTAATTTTAGTATATTGCTATTATTAGAATGTTTCTTTTAGAATAGATTATAGATTTAAATATAACTAGTTTAGAATAAAGTTTAATGATTTGTATGTTAGATGTGTAGTTAATGTTATTTTATTATTTATTTAAATGATATTTAATATTTAGATATGTTTGTTTTAGATTATAATTAGTAAGTTATGGTTAAAGTTGTTGATAAGCGTTGGTCAGTATTTATGAATGTTAAATTAGTTTTCAAATGTTAGAATATATCAGTGTTGGATTTGAATTTGTTTTAGTTGGTAAGTTAAAGTTTAATTGTTGATGGTAAGTAGTGTTAATAATGTTTAGTGATTTTTATTTTTTATTTTTATTTTTTTAATTTTTTTGGGAGATGTTAAGATTAGATTGGTATTATTTCTTGAAATAAGATTTTAGTTACTGGTTAAGTAATAAAGCTAATAGATGAATAATTAATTGTTAGAGGTTAAGATTATTTGGTTCTTTTCATTATTTTGTATTACTCTTTAGTTAGTTAGTAAAGTTTAATTATTGATAACTATTAGTGTTTTAGTGTGTTTCTTTTTTTAGTTAGTTATAATTTAGTTTAGTATTCTTTTAATAGAGTACATTGATGTTATTTAATGTTAGATAAGTCTATGGTTTTACAATATAGTGTTATCTTTGTCTTATCCAAATTATATGAAATATTTAGATATGTTGTTCTTAGATTAGGATTTAGTGATAGTTTAATATGTTTTAAAAAAATTTATCTATTATAACGGTTAGTATGTGGGATCAATTAGAGTTTGAATGACATGGTCGTTAGACCTCCCTCTAATTTCTATTCTAATCCCTGCAATGTATTAGGAAGACCTAAGCTTCCTCATTTTCCTCAGTGACCTTGGTACGACCACATTATGTCAGTAATGTAAATTTTGTGAGTCATTGGATTTATTTCCTTATTTGTCTGATTTTAGATTTTGGTATTTTAATGTGCTTCCTTTTTCCCAATAGTATGATGTGGGGTTGTCTAGCCAACCGTAGTATTGATTATTCTATTTTGCCTCTTAGTTATGTCTTTATTCCTTGAGTAAAATTTTACTTTTGTGGCCACTCTTTATTTCTTTACTTCTTTTGTTTTATACTTTTGCATTGGATGTTTCATCCTTGATGTTGAATTTAAATTTTGAGGCATTTCTTCTAAATGTTGTTGGAAAAAGTGACATATGATGGGCCTACCAAAGGGATTCCTGAAAATTAAGTGGATGTGTAACACTAGGGTATGGGGTTATTAGTAAGAGTACTCATGCCCCACCCCTTTCCCAAGACTTTAAGATTTAGAGCAAGGAATTTTTGTTGACTATTATGAGTGCTAGATTGCACCCGAACACGATAAGGTTAAAGATGAAAAGGTGCAGGTGTAGCGGCAGGTTGTTGAGTATCCTATCGAGAAATTAGTATGTCATGGAAACTCTGAAGTAACAATGTTTAACCTTGAATAAAGGGACAAGTTGCTTATTATGAAACCTCGTTTGAGGGAATCTCGTACAACTGTTACTCTACGAGTGGGTACGTGGAATTCGAAATACCTTGTTTTGTTATTATTATTAGAGACTTCATAAGTATTTTATAAGAGATTAGAATGTTGTTTATTTATGACCGATATGTTTTAAGGAATAATTGACCCCAGAAAAAAGAAAAATGTAACCACATCAAAATTTTGGATTGAACTTCTCTTTTAATAATGGTAATCAGACAATATGTTATCTCCCTATGTATGTATGTTAATTAGTAATCACTCTTTTAATAAGAGTAAATCTTTGAATAAGTCTAGATAAGGGCTAGCATAGAATGAACATTTTAGTTGTGCGACTTCCAGGAGGAAGTCAAAGGCTAGTGGGGGAGGATATAAGGTCCCTCCTCGCATGTACCTATTAAATATGAATTTCTCTGTCAAATCTGTTGTAGGAGATTTGAATGGATATGGAGTAATGTTGTAAGGTTTTAGATGTCCTTATGAAAATTGAGAAGAGATACATCCATGCTTTAATACTTAAGAATAGAGAACGACTATGTTGTCTTGACTATTTAAACATTTAATTTGCACTAACAATAGTACAAGGTGTCTCACTTAATGATGATGTTATTGATTGTGTTACCTCAATGATTAGGATTTTATGCATTTAGATAGTTCAATATTCACTATTGGTGATGTTATGATGTTTAGGTATATGCATGCTTGACAATGATTATTCTCGTACTTAATCTGAATTAATGAATAAGCTATATGTCATATTGATTATGTAATTATTGATGATTAAATGTGAGTAGAAATAAATTAAATAGTTAATTAATTGAAGCATTATGTTCTGAGTTTGCCCCAATCCATTGTAGCATAGCGATACATTACTATTATTTGGATACTCACGATTCGAGATGTCGAGACATTATCTGATGCTTGAACATATTTTTATTTCATGCTGTGTGATGTTACTTCTAGATATTTGATGTTCGTCATTTTTGGTTTTAGGTATATGGATGTAGATGAATTAAGTAAAATGTAGGATTAACACATTGATTTTTGGAATCTTTATGATTAAAAGATATAAGTAGGATGAAAGAAACCCTGATTAGTGTATGTTTCAATTTATGTGAATTTTTGATACGTATATATACATATGTACATGTGACTTTTGGGACTACTGATGTGTGCAATGAGTGTGCAGATATTTTAGCTGAGGAAACCGATGGAGGAACAGAACTGATCTCTATGTGTTAATTTTGGAAACCCTGTTGTTCGTAATTCAAGTATTTTAATTGTGAGATGTATGTATGTATCTTTTTGTGATTAGTAAATGTTAATATTCGTAACTATGTTCTTTTAGTGTCACTTGACACTCGTGAATTATTTGTGCTCTTTAGCGTGCTAGTTAGGGTTAGCTGTGTAACCCTTGGACCTAAGTCGGATTAAGTTAGTATCTTTTGCTAATTTGGTTCTTAATCGTGTTTAGTCACCCTTAATCCAGATTAGTGCTTAATTTGCATTACTTGAGTTGTTAGTTGGTCTTAATAATTTTTTCCTAGCTTTTGTTTGGCTCTAAACCCATTCCTTAGGCTTCAAATCATGAAATAATTATACCCAAGGGGTATGGGTATGGGTTAGGGGTCTTTTCCAACCCTTAAGCCCCTTTTGTTGACTTTTGAGGCCACTCAAAAAGTCTCTTTTTGCCTTTGTGCGAAAATTGCAAGTGGTTGCCATGAGTTGTCTTACCCCACCACCTTTTTAGTGTCTAACCATAGTGTAGGTTGAGTTAGGAGTTTCTAGAATTGTAAGTGGGTGGGTGTAGTTATTGCTCCTTTTGGGTGGTTGAGTTAGAGGCTTATTTAGAGGCCCTTCTTGGACTTGGGGAGGTTGTTACCCAATCTCTACATTTAGAGAGAAGCTTTTGGAAGGTTGAAGAAAGGAAGTGGAAACTCTACTCAAACTTGTTCATTGCCATTACCTCTTTGTGAAGGTTGGAATTCTCATCTCCCTTGTTCAGATTTCATTCTTGTTTCATGCTTATGCTACCTTGCTATTGTTTCAATGTTTGTATGTTTGTGGGTATGTTGGGAAGCTTTGGAAACCATGTTATTTTTGGTTGGTTTCCTTTCATGTTTATGTTGCAATTTTTGAGATTTTTTCTTGCATGGGTGTTTTGGTATTACTCACCCTTGGAGAGGGCAGAAGTGACCAATTTTGGGAAAGGTCTGTTTAGATGGACTCCATCCAGTGTAGAGTCTCTTCTCAGGATGAGAAGAGGGAGAAAGGGTAGGGTGTTATGGGCCCCTACCTGTCAGCACAAACCTTGTATGATTCTGGTATGTTGAAATGGAAGAATGGAAGTTCTTGGTATATAGCCCCGATTGGGCATCTGTTTGGTTTGTGCTTGACTTCTCCTGGTTGGAAGAATCCACCTTTCCCTAGTTTTGATTCATTGTGAATCCTATTGTGTAAACCATGTATGATTATGCTTGTTTGATTGTTCTTGGTTATGCTTGGTTGTCACCCGATCAGATATTTGTTTCCTCCTCGGTTCGTATAAATGTGTTGCAAAATTTGAAATGAATCCCTCGATGAGGGACATGAAGAAAATTCAACTATATTGTTGAAATTTGGGATTGATATCCTATTGTAAATTGTATTTTAAACTTTTTTGTAAATGGCAACGAAGCCGGGTTTTCTTCCTGGTTCTTTCCCAGCTAAGCCTTTGAATCAGGTTTGCCAATAAAATTGGTGGTTGAGTATAATTGGTTATCATGTGATTAAATCATGATTTAAATTTAGATGGATGTATCTCAAAATAGGATGGAATTGATGATGTTCAATTTGGTAAAATTTCAAGTTTTCTTTCATGTTGAAAATGAAAATTATGATCATGGATGTAGATTTAGGTTGCATGATTATTTGAATCAAATAATTCTTGCATTATTGATTTAAAATGGATAATTCATATTCTTGTACGTTAAGGTTGTAATTAGGCTTTGTGGATTTTCATTTAGAAAGAAATTATTGGCAAAGGTTGAATTATTCCAATTAAATCTATTCAAAAAAAAATTTGTGTTTTGCCCATGTAACTTGGGCATGACATAGGGATAATGTAGATTTGACTAGATTGAAAACTATTGATTTTAATAAGCTAAGTAGAGAGGAGAAGAACATAGTAGAAGAATCAATCTACACTATGATGGCCAAGTTCAAGAATACTCCACTTGAACTTGATAATACTATACCTAAGGAGCTATACTCCATTGTTGAAAATAAATGGCATTATTGTCTAAAAATGGAGAAAGAAATAAGAGAGTCAATATTGGCTTGTGTAATGCATGACCTCACTAAAGGTAAAATAAGCAAGGCAAGCAAGAAAAATGGGAGAAAATTTGCACCCAATATAGAACCTTTAGTATTCTACAAAACAAGATTGAGGATGTTGTGAAAAAGTCCACACAAATGTGGAAATTGATCTATGGGCTGACTGTAGTAAAAGAAGGTCAAGAAGATCCCTTTGAGGGAAGAAATAATGATGAAGAGGAAGAAAAATATGAAAAGGAGGAAGAAGGAGAAAAAGAAAAGGAAGAAGTAATAGTGGAGAAAGAAAAACACAAAGGTGATATGGCAATAGCTCAAGAGCACCAACAGGAATAGAGTGTCCAAGACATACAATTTCCACCATCTAGTTCTCCACATGCTACACCTACATCTGTAGAAAGAATAATTGTAAAGGATGTTCCTGACACCTCTAGTTAGAAAATCAATCCACTAACTGTAGAGGATCTCAAAAAGGTCCTTCACCAAACTACTCTGCAAGCACAACTATGCATTAATCTAGTTCTGGTGAGTGTAGAGAAACTTCAAAAAGCAATAGCTAAGATTACCAAAGAGAAGATGAATCCACAAGAACCACCTTCACAAAATCCAACAACTACAAGTGATCAACCACAAGAGCAAGTAGCACAAGACGCATTTGCTAATATTGACACTACAATCATAGTAATTGCCAAGGAGCAAGCTAAGGAGAAAATAGGATAGAAGGATACCTTTGATCCTACAACACAGAGTCAAGGTGCACCTCCTCTAATCACTATAATTGATCAAGGTAGAATTGAAGAAGACAAGGAAGAGGAGGAGATCCCCAAGGAGAAGGAACAAGAGGCAATACAAATGTTAGTCAATTTGCCTACTATAAGGACTCCTATTGATTAGTCGAGCACTGATGTAGTCCCATTGCAAATATTAGCACTAGACTTGAGCTCTACTAAGGTAGCAAGGGTACTTCATTATGGAGACCCTGCACTTGATGAGGAGATAGTCATACCAAGTTGTGACTACAAAAAGATGAATATAGCATAGATCAATGAAGTGCAAGAGGCACTAAAGAAGAAGAAAAAGTAGGAAATACTCAGGAATGAGTATAGGCAGAGGCAAGCATTGATAGAAATAAAAGACATCTATCTTGATGCGTTCAACTTGCCAATACCTGCTGAAAAAAATCCCATTATGGAGTAACTATCCAACATAGTGGACCAGGTACAAAATGAAGACCTAGATACTAATGTTAAATTACTTGAATGGTATAAGAAGAAATTTTAAATGAAGGTAAATGAAAAAATATATGGTGAGATAGCACTATCACAGGTGGAATTGGCTAAAAAGGTAGAGAAGGTAAAAGTGGTACTTGACAATATTTTCTCATTGTACTCCAAATTGTTTGATTCCTCATATTTCACACAAGAAACAAGCCAGAGGATATTGAGCTTGGAGAGGAACCTCAAGATATCAAGTACATAGCTACCAAATGATCTAGCTCAAAGTGAGAAGCATTTTGCCATAATGCTTCACACTCGAAAGGAATTAACTGTACTCACAGTAGTTGAGGCTAACATCAAGGCCAAGTTGATATAGATACAACTGCCATAACCCCACACATGGAATTTTTGCATAAAGAAATGGCCTATGTAGAGAATGTTTTGAAGAAATATCCCAATCTTTCTACATTAGAAGGCCCGGTACACCTTGCAGTAGAGAAAACCATCCAGCTTAAAGAACTAGAAATTTTATTGGAGAATTGGGATGCTTCTCTAAAGATTATCATGGAGGTAAATAAATCATTTTTGGCTAAGTATTCAATTCATTCTTAGGACCCTTTGACATAAGTGTCAAAAAGGGGGAGATAATAAGATATGGGGGAGAAATAAGATATAATAAATTGGGGAGATAATAACCAAAGGATGAGATATACCCAAATGGAGAGATAATTGATAAAATTTTGAGTTTTAAGTAGTGATAAGGAGATATAGCCAAAAGGATGCAAAAATGACAATGGAAATGTGTGAAAGGGGGAGTACAAATAGAGCAGAAATAGAGTAAACAAGGCAAAGAGTATTAGAAACATTAGCATGAGACAAATCTAGCATAAGATATTTTGGATATAGAAATGGCACGTCAACTCAAGGGGAGTTACATGTTTTTGAGGTATATAGTCTTCTACAAAATTTTGAACAAGTTTTTGAAGTTTTGTACATATGCCAAACAAGATGCACATTATACTCATAGAGATTAGATTCATAATGTTTAGTTAAGTGTTTTTGACACTCATGTCAAATGGGGAGATTGTTGGTCTCATATTGGTTTTGACAATTGTGTGTCAACACACTTAACCAATTTCTAAGTTGATGCCGAGTATCATATAGATGCCAAGCTATAGTATGTGTTGAGCCAAAGATTCAATAGGTGCCAAGTAAACTTTAGGTGCCGAGAAAGTTTCAAATTCTAAGCCACTATAGATGTCGAGTGAGATATAGTTACTATAGGAGCCAAGCAAGACAAAATTCCTATATGTGCCGAGAATCAACAATCAATAAGTGTCGAGTAACATAGAATAACCATATGAGTTTGTGCCTTCAAAAAATTAAATGTAAACCATTTTTGAGCCAACTCAAGATCAATTTTGAAGGATCTAAAAGATAAGATTGAATCTTTTACATTCCCTATGTAATCAGCATGCAGTCAATCAGAAAAATGGAGAAAGCATACAACCAATAGGGAAAGTGTAAAGATTTGAGTGGGAAAAGGTTGATGAATATTTTTTGTAGATTCATATCTAACCCTAAGTCTTTTAAACCTTTATAAGGAGGTCGATACCCCATAATTCATGTGTGCAAGAAAAGTATATGGAATGCATGAAAAAATATTAGTGAAGTTCAGAGGCATGTAAAGACTTAGAGGAAGAGCAACACTGTAGAATCAAGTTGTTCAGAATGGAGTATCAACAATACAAGTAGAGAGTTATTAGATCAGGAAGGATCAAATCAGATTGAGCAAAACAAGGATTTGGAATCAACAATATAAGATTGTAAGTCATCAGGTCAACACATTCTAATACTTTCTAGCCATTGTATTAGGAATGAAAATCCTATGGAGATAGGTTGGTTTAATAGCCATGTTGTAAACCTTTAACAAGGTGAAAAATCCTTTAATAGGGTAACATTCTAAGTGAGTGTCTATAAATCCTTTAAACAGGTCACTTTTAACAGGGTGAAAAGCATTTAACAGGGTTGACCATTAGAAGTGGTCAAACTTTGTAACCTTAATTAGTTACAAATTACTGTAGTGATAATTTGTGAGTGTCATCCTCACCCTAGTTTTACCTTCTCAATTTGGAGGATTTTTGGGTGACCAAATCTTGTGTTATCTATTTTCATGCATGTCTTTACTTTCATGTTTATTAGAAGATGTTAAATGCATGTGAATAATCTCAGTTAAAAGTTTTAGAGGTTAAATATTTTTACTTCTAATTCACCCCCCTCTCAAAAGTAAATCTTCTCACTTGTAAATTCCAACAAATCAATCCTATGTATTTGGTCTTTCTTCAATCTCTTCTTGTAGGCTTTAGTACAACCATTTTCTCCACTTAGGTTATGATTAAATAATTACATTATCTTGTCAAGGTCTAACTAATCAATTGCCTATTGTAGTTTTTCATAACTCAACCTTTCCTCTAGGTATTTTTATTATCCCTCCTTAAATCCTCTTTATCAATCATCTTGATATGGAACTCTATTCATATAAAAAAATTCTTACCAATAAGTTTTGACATCAATGACAATATAAAAATTGTTCCAATTGTAATTTTAGAAAATTCAACTATTAATGTTGTAGAGATGTATGTGATGCTGAGTTTCAATTTTTTTAAATACTTATTTAAAAAATTTAAATTTTATTTTTCTTAAAATTTAAATTAAGATGATTTTTATTTTTAAAGGTGGTGAGATACTACACTAATTTGTGATACTACTTAAGCTAATAGATAAATTTCATACCAAGGATTTTCTTTATTGCTCCCAATCTTTCATTGAAAATTAATGTGCTAACTATTCTTTTAACCCCTTAATGTGATCTGTGTTAGACCCAGCTACAAGCACATCATCAATATATAAGTTCATAAAATAATGTAGCTATCATCATCTAACCTCTTAAAATAAACAAGACAGTCAAAACAACACTGAGTATTGGTCCACCTCACAATAGGTGTATAATAATCATGCCGAAGGCCATACTTAGGAATAGTGTATTCAATCTAAGAACTATTTTTCCCACCATGAGGTGCATTTAATTTTGTCAACCCAGGGATGTATACTTGAAATGGTCTGCACAGTATGTGCAATAGGTTTCTTAATGAGTCATTTTTCTTATACTATAGAAAATTAAAATGCAAGGAAAGAACCTACACTAGTGTTGTAGGAAAATAACACACTTAACTCTTTACTCAAATGAATACTAGAAATAAAACTAAATACTAAGATATATTCCAACTCATTTCATCTACTATAATTGTTCTTATAGACACTGTAGGAACACTCACAAAGTATGATGCTACAGGAAGGAACTTATAACTTCTACCTAAAATACTAAAGATGCTTGAAAACAAATCTATACTACTCTAATCTAATCCACCTCCCAAGTGGGCCCCCTTGTTTGGCTTCTACTAATTTACTAACATAGAATGTAAACCAATAGCTATTTCATTATGTTTCAAAAATTCATTACATGAGAACAATACATTAAACTATAAAAACAACTCACTGCAAGAGTCAAAAATTTCTTGTCATAAACTTTCTTCTAATCTTTCTAACACTATTGGTTTGATCTCTATAAATAGAAGATTGACGCTTAATCTGAAATATAAAAGTAAGACAAACTAACTTCAAATCTGCTAGAGAAAAAGGAAGAAAAGATAATAGCTCAAGGTGGGAATAATAAAATCTAGATAACTACTTTGACACAATAATAAATGCAAAGAAATATAACAATTCTTCATAGCTCCTCCATATTAGCGGTCGTGTCCCTTGGTACCATTATGACTCTTTCCACCATGGCTAAATGTCTTTTCTCCTTGAATGCAATTGGTTGTGTTCAATGTTTCCCTTTGAATGCTTCCAACCATCTTTAGCTCCCTTTTCTAATAGATTAGTTATTATGCAGAGACATTTGTAAATAAGCATTATCAAATTAAATTCAAATATGAGAACACACATTCTGATGATTATATGAAATGCTACATTATAAATATAATATTGACAAAATATAACATACTATCTACCCATAGGTTAATCATCAATTCAAACAAACATAAGTTCACAAATATCTTGATGGAAGTAAAATAGAGTGTTTAAAACTATCATAAAATAGAGCCAATAATTAGCCTCATCATCTGCCCCCTGGTAAACTGATACGTGTCCTCAAGTATTGCATTTTCTAGTCAGTGACCTGAATTCCCCAATTTTAGTCCTTCCTTTCCTACTACTCTTGAAGGTGCAGTAGAATCTTTGTGTTCTCTTCCAAACTTCCCTTCTATTGTCCTCCTATAGCTTATCAAGTCTGTTAGTATTAATATCATACAGGGGCTACATGAGCATTGGAGGTTGTGTTGTGTTGGCTCTTGATTTAACAGTGTTTAAACAACCAAGTATGCAAGGCAAGAATGCGTCTATGGGTAGCTATCTCCAATAATGGACACACTTCACCAAGAACCTGGGCCAACTATAAGGCTATACTCCTTCTGCACTTCAGGCTCTGCAAAACCTAGGTGGGTAGACCTATAGATTCTTTATATGGTACCAGTTATCAAAGAATACACTGAATCTAATGTAAAGAAGATAAAAACCCCTAAATCTTCTATACTTGACTAGGAATCACAAGCATGAAATAGCTAAGAACATTACTCATGAAACTAGAAAGCTAAGTGCAGGTTAACATTTGAATAGCTTTCAACATAAAAGGGAAAAATGATTTAATATGTTGATATCAACAAGACCCAAGTATGAGCAACATAACCTAATGATCCTATCTCTGACCAGTGCCTTATCTATTGGGCAATTAAATGAATCATAACCATACATCTCTTGGAAACCTTAGATGTATCTCTACATCAAGATCCCTGATCTATCTTTCACCTTGTGAATAGACATCTGCTACAGAATGAATCTCATACTTAGAATATCCTATCACGAAATCTGCAAACCCTGTGACAAACATCAAGCAATTACATGGTTCTTTGTCCCACTAGCAAGGCATTTTAATCACATACATTCCTAAAATGAAATGCAACCTAATCTATGCTTTTTGATCACAAATTAGAAGAAATAATAGATCAATAATCAGGAGACAAGATTCAGACTGAACTTAAAACCTTTGCAGCTCTTTATTTTCTTTCCTTGAAATCAAATACATGAAATGTATAGAAATTAACTCATAGATCACCTAACAGAATAGAACAATCTGCATAACAACTCAAAATGTTGTTCAATACAAGAGAGAAATGTTGGGTGTGTGGCTTTGACAGCCTGAGCAGAGCTCCAAGAACTGGAAAATGAAAACCAACCAACCCCCTGTTTTAGAGAAGAAGAAAGAATAGGTATAGAGAAGACAATTCTCGGATTTAATTTGTAATTGACAAGTTTCCCTTTAGAAATCCTTCCCAAGAAGATCCAAAACCTCTTTCTAACTTCTCCTTCTAACTAAAAATCAAATCCTTTCATTTTGGCTCATAAAATATCTCAAAATGTAATGATGAAAGGATGTAACTGATTCTTGATACTAAAATGAATTCACCGTAAAAGTGAAAATCCAGTTCAATGTAACTTCTAGAATGTAAGAAAATTTGCTTAAGGATGATTTTCTTCACATTTAGGTTCCAAAAGGTCTTCAAAACTGCCCTGTAACCAACTTTGATGCTTTGTGATGACTTCTGCCCACTACATTGAGAATGCCTTTGAAAATTGAAAATCTAAATTATAACCTGAACCAATGAATACCTGTGCATAATCTGACTCCATATCTAGAAAATTTAGATTCTCTCGATTCCAACGATATATTGAAGTGCTTGATTTGGACAAAAAATGCCCCTGTTATGATCATTTGAAATTCTGGTCCTCGACTGTGGCTTTGCATTTAAAAATTAAAAAATTAAAATTCTACATAGTGATAGCTACATAAAATTCGAAAATATTTCAAATTTTTATTATATGCGTTTGTATTCTCAGAATTTTGAATTGAAAATTAGTTCTTTATTCTCTCCTCAATGTGTTATCGCCATGTGCTGAACTCTGATTGACTGAGACCTTTGAAATATTTTAAATTAATTAATATTTAAATATTAATTACTTCTCTTAATTTCTTTTGCATAGCCCTGGGACCCTTTTGAATTTGGTTTCATGTTCATATGCTGAGGGATGCCCTTTACGTTCTCACGCCTAAGCGTAACCCCGAAGCTTTCAAAAATTTGATTTACCTCTATACGCCACTAGGCCTCTCTATAAGAGCGTGGACCTTTGAAATCTGCCTCCCAACCCTACAGTGGTCGTAGCCCCGTAAAACCTTGAATATTTCTCTCTGCTCTTACATTGAGGGTAACATCGCGAGATTGTAAAATTTGTTCCTCGACCATATGGGGCGGTCATAACAGTGAAGACCTTCTCAGATTTTCTAATGCTCATACACTTGGGCAAAATTTTCAATGGCTCAAAATGTGTTGACTGTGGACCTTGTGGGCCCCTCTAAGCATGGGACAACTTTAAAAAGTGTAGCATTTTTTAAACACTATATCTTTGGCTTGTGATGCTAGTTCAACATTTGAAACTTTTCTTGACCACCCAATGTGGGATAATGGTCTTTTACTTTCTTCCCATGCTCTGTACTATGTAGCTTCCTCTATTATATTCAAGCGTGAGCTTTTAGTTTTGATGAGCCACTGAATTCTCTACTCATGTCGCTGCCTTTTTACATGGCGCTCTCCTTGATCCAAAACATTACCTCTTTGTAGTGTGAGTGTGTGCTCTGCTCATGCTTTAGCGCAGAAGTCTTTTTTGTTAAGTTGTTTCCTATAGATTTTTTCTTTTTTAATGGTTGATCTTCCTTTGAAAATTTGTGGACAAGCTATGAGTTCTTCTTTTGTTTGTTGTGATCCTCTATTTTAGTGTGCTATGCCTCTTCTCCAGGTGTGGATCTCCTTTTTTGAAATGGCGTCTTTATCTTTCATTTGCTCAAGCTATTATTGATTTTTGATCTATGTGGGCTCTTACTACATGAAGCCTCTTTTTAATCGAGAATGATGCTCTTATTTTTGTATTTCCCAAGCATCTTTTTATTTGCATGGGTTGTGGCTTTGATACTGCTGGAAGTGTTCCTATCTTGTATCTTACTCCATAGGGATTGCGTAGTGTACGATGATCCACTGGTCCATGTCTCCACTACTAAGTCTGTTGGGTGCCACAGTGCATGCATTTCATGAACTCTTCTACCAATGGCCTCTCTTTTATGTGCTTGCCCAAGGTCCCTTTGATTGTCTGGTTTTGCTCAATGCTAGATGTTCCCTCCTTTTCAAGCGTTAATGCTTTCCTTCTAACCTACGTCTTCTCCTTTAAAAAAAAAACTACCCCCAACTTGTTGCGTGTGAGATTTTACCTCATTAACAATAATTTCTTCCTTTATTAGCTTTTTCCTCAAAACAATGACAACATAATCTGCATTAGGTGGTATTGTAGTCAATGAATGACTTGGCTGGCTTGGACCGTCCTCTCTCCTTCTCTATAATCCTTAGTTGCATAAGTTTTTCTTCCATTGTTGGTTCATTATCATCTTCCAAAACTTTTGCAAAACCACTTTATTAATGATAATGGAGGGACATGACTATTGTCAAAATGGAAAAAATTCCACACAACCATGAAGGTGAACTAGATCACATGATTCCTCCATACAGAGACTATACACCTGTTTACTTTGTCTGTATTATAGTTCAACATGAAAATGCCCCACATATCCATTTGATTCCATACAAATATTTCAACTCTAAATGCAACTTTCAATGCCAAAACATTTAATAATCTGATGGGAGTCAGCCGGGCCCAGGATGGGTCTAGCCAAAAAAGATTTCGCTTCCAAACAACCGATACTCCATACTGATCCGATGAACATCTGATAGAAGTTTAAATCAAAATCTGTCACTGAACTACTAATTAAGACTCATTTTGTCACTTTTTGCAAACCGTCAATTTTGTGCTAGGAGGTCTGTTGACTGCCTTTAAAAGCTGACTTGAACAACTGACTAGGCTTTGAAACCCAAGGCACTGAATCTCTGTTCCACATACTTGCACCCTATCAAATCTCATCTCATGAAGAATTTGGGGTCAAAAGATATTGACTGTCAAAGTTGCCCCTTTAGAATTACCTACAAGAAAAGATGTAAGAAAACAACAAATTGGGCTCAGAATTGGCTTGGAAAACTGAGCAAATAGGCACTTGAGGTTCTGAAAACTAGGACACTCGTACTTTGCCATGAGGAAAGTATGATCATAGAACTTTGGCTCATAATGAATCACATGGTAATTTTGGCAAGGACACAAAGTTGACTACGTGGATTTGCAGGACATAGGACATCAATGAAATATCATTTTTTGCGAATGGAATGACCTTGGAACAGTGTGAAGACGGATTTGTCAAGGCTTAAAAGCTGACACAATCATAGTATTTTCAGAGTAGAATACAAGGAAACAAACCATTTGTTCCCTCCATTCATAGGCACAAAGATATGACATCCCGAATAGGGGTCTTGACAAATCTACAAATGCTAACACTAGTAAAAAGTTTTAAATTGTGTTTGGAATCACATTTGAAAACTGATCACACAGATTCATCAAGAGCTAAAAAATGAAACATAACAAGTCTCTAATGTTTATAATGCAACACAAAAGGAATTTTAGTATTTCAATCAACTGGGTCAAAGTTACAACACGTCAAACAGGGCTTCCCAAAATTTAGAATTAATTGAAAAAGCATGAAAACAATAACTGACCAACTTTGAAGGATTCAAAACCTAGACAAATGGACTCGAAATGACTCGAAATATGAAACATAGGTTTTTGGGTACGAACACTAGATACTTCCAAAGCAGCAAGTTATGACACATTTCTAGGTGCGAGATATTCAGATGCAAACTGGGCCTCTGGTTGCTATTTGACACATGGGCAGAATTGCAAATTTTGACACTAGCTCAAAATGGGACTTCACAGAATGATTTGGGATGGAAAAATAACATTATGGATCACATGAATATTTTGAATGAAAGGTGTTAAGCCACTCAAACACCATCTAGGCCTCAAACTAACAACTGGCTACATATGCATAAAAAGCACTTTAGGGCATTGATTCTTCAAAAATTTTGAAATGTGACTAAAAATGAAGCATGCAATTTTTAGTCCCAACAGGTTGCATAGTGAGTGGGCACCATAGTTCTAGCCTAGCCTACTTCTCCAACTCTATATACTATGGAAATCGGTGAAAGGTGGCCTCTACATTGATAGGACTACATGGCTATGATCTTTTAAGTGTTTTAGGTAATCTAGCCAACCTACTTTTAGCACCAACCATGGGTCTTTGAAAGGAAAAGTAAGGTAGGTTCTCATATTCTACATACACCTTGGTTCTAGTAGCAAAGATTATATCCCTTACTCCCTTATTCTTATCCCCATAAGTTAATCTAAACCAGCCCCTAGGAATTTCTTCTAGTTTATTGCTCTCAGCTCTTAATGATAGGGGCTCTATTCTTTCCACCTCTCTATAATTATTCAATTGTCTTTCATAATTAGCTTCATTATGTATCTAGGACATCAAAGCCCTTATATGTATATCCCCTATGTAGTGTAAAGGATTCCATTGAGTTTTTGCTAGAATGATAAAATTGTATGCATATAACTCATAGAGGAAGTTCTACTGTGAGGATGGCAGAGTCTAGAGTAAACCATAGAATTCTTGAGCTGATTTGAATTTTTCATTTATGTTCTTGAGGGTTAGCATAAGTTGGAATAAAAGGAATTGTTCCTTTAAACAAATAGCATAAATTTGAGGTGGTAGTCTATAAGCAAGTGCTTGATCAGGCAATTTGAGGGCACAATCCATCCTTTGTTTTTGGTTTGCTAATTGCTCTTTCAAATCTATAATTTTCTCACCTAGGGAAACTATAAATTTCTTCATTTTCTTCCTCTCTTATTCCTATAGGGTTGTGACAAACATATGTTGTCCAAACAATCAAAACATAAGTTTTTGCAAGGTAATGGAACTGTTATCCTCTTCATAGTTATTTTTCCTCTTCCTTTGTTTCTTCCATAACAACTTTATGAAATTTGTAAGCCATGTTGGTATATAGGGAACTAGGCCAGTGTTTGAATAATCTGACTTATTTATTATGGGAACTATTTTTTGGCCTATTGGAGGATCATTTTGATTTTCATTCACTTCAACCCTACATTCCCCATTAGGGTTTTTAGGAATGTTTGCAGTTTCAGGGTGAGAAGGAGAATTATTAGGAACAATTTGTAGTGGGGATTCTTTAGTAGATGGTTTGGATAAGTAGATTGAGCTTCCACTATCACTTTAGAAATTTGTCTCCTCATTCTAGGAATTCTTCTCACAGGGGTCTCCTCTAGTATCACAACCTTCTTCCTACTTCTTCCTTTTGGTGTCTCTGCTATAGGAGTAACTGCTACAGGACCCATCTTAGTTTTCATTTGTTTTACAACTGCAGGGTTTGGATTTTCTACTACTAGAGCCAAGGTCTCCTTTTGTAATTTCCATTTTCTCTTTGCTTGGGCAGAGGTAGGCTTTTGAGTCTTTTGAACAGGTAAAGGCACATTTTCTTGCACATTTCTAGCTTTAGCATCTTGAGTGCTTTTCTTAGTAGGTTCATCAGTGGGAACTACATTCTTTTCACTGGGTTGTTCATTAAGGACAGCATGGGGTTGTAGGGTTTTAGCTTGGACAAATTCTTCCCATGAAATAGGAGAGACATCCCTAAGCAATCTTTCTATGAGTAATTTAATTAGGGCATGATGGGTGACAGAATTGTCCTTCCCCTTTTGGGTTTCTTCAGCACTAATACATAACATGTTATACAAGAAATTGGAAACATTTACTAGACAATTGTGCCTTATACATCTAAGCAATTTAAAATGATGTGCATGTAAATATGAAAATATTCCTTCACAAGTGAGGTACCTAATAATGTGCATAGCCAGCTCATTGTATAGCAGCAAATGAGACATCCTTTTTCAACCTTGCTTGGTGATATGCAACTGTGGATCAGTTGGTATGAAAAACTAAGCCTTGGATGATCTTACATCATGCATGTTAAGATAATGTTCTCCTATTGTTGGTAACCTAGTTACTTTTTCTATTCACTCTTCTATAGCAACAACTGTTAAACCCCATACAGTAGCTTCTCCTTCATTAAATGTTCTTGTAAACTCCATGGTTTCTTATTCATTAAATGTAATTAAACTTCAGAAATACCCTAACCAGCCACATGCATTAAATCTCCTCACTGCCTCTACATCTGAGAGTAAAATAGTATGCTTCACTAGTTCTCATTGCTGCAATTGTCCACCCATTCTGCCTAACAATTTCACTCTACTTTGTTTACACTATTTCCTTTCTATGAATTTAGGCTTTTAGACCCATTTTCACATTTCATTTTTTTTATTTGATTATTATCATAATAATTTGTTATGAGCAGCAATAATGTGGTTTATCATGGATATGTGAAAATCATTCAAAAATGGAATTTGGATCACTTGAAAATTAAATATGGGTCACATCACAACTTGAGAGTAAGGAATCATTTAAGAATAAGGGGTATGACACCTAGACACTTGTGTACTTATAGCAATTGAGTTTCATAAAGGAAGTATAAAGATTTGGATAAAATATTTATGAATAAATAGGAAAGTCGTTGGGTTTTATTAACCTTCCCTGCCCCTTACAAAATATGGACAAGTGTCCACAATTGTCAGACTTGGTATGGGGTATGGAACTGGCATAATGCCACCATAATATAAATAATGTAGTATTATATATAACCAACAAAATTGATGTACTATAAATGAATTAAGATTTGAAAAGTTTATACTTTTGAATTGAATGTTGCACGTACCAAAAGTGGTGGAAAGTACAACATTGATAGCATACATCAGCAAACTTGTAGTGTTTATTGAAAGTATTGGAAAATGATGATCTGGAAGGTGGTGGGTGGTAGGTAAAGAAGTGAGATGAGTTGGAAAAGAAGAAATTAGAAGATGAATGGAGAAATTTGAAACTTTATGTGGACATAAAGTTTTTAATATGGGCATGCATGAAGAAATTAATATTGAAGAGTTGCAGGTAGGAGGTCAGCACCTTCTGCTATAGGAAGAGTTACCTAGTGTACATTTGAATTCGGGCATCAAAACTGCTACATGAAGTCCTATATTGTTTGGGGCCATTTATATAACTTGAGTCTATGGCCATTGACTAATAATTTAAAAGGCACTGGATCCATGGTAGTTGATTGGATGGCTCCATTTGCAAAGACATGGTTAATTTCATATGGACCCAACCATCTTGTCTACATCTTGCCTGGCATATCTTTAGATTTGGAATCATATAGTAGTGCCCAGTCACCAACTTGAAATTATTTATTGCTAATATGGGATTCATACCATTGTTTTCTTTTCTTTTGTATAATTTCAGTGTGTTCTAGAGTAGCCTTGCACATTTCATCCAAGGAATTAAGATGTAGAAGATGTTCTCTTTGTGTTGTAGGAAGTTCAATGTTCAGCTCCAATGTGGTTCTTAAAGTTTTATGTTCAAATTCAATGGGGAGCATTTCTCTTTTTTCATATAGGAGCTCAAATGGTGTGTACCCTGTAGTAGTCTTCCATGTTGTTCTGTAGGCCCAAACAACTTCTGGTAATTTGCTATTCCAATCCCTATGGTGCAAATGAACTATTTTTGTTAAGATAGGCTCTATCTCCCAATTTGTGACTTCTTCCTGTCCATTAGTTTAAGGGTGATAGGGGCTTGATTTTCGGTGCTTGATATTATATTGTTTCATCAATTCTATGATTAGATTAGATGTAAATTGAGAACCTTGGTCAGTGACTAGTTCTTTGGGTACACTATAGCAAGTAAAGATTTCTTCATATAGAAATTCTGCAACTTTGTGATCATGAGCATGCTTCATGGCTTTCACTTCAACCCATTTTGTTAGGTAGTCAGTGCACAAAAGGATATATGATTTCACATTGGATGGAGGATCAATTGGACCAATGAGGTCCATACCCCATTTGTCAAATGGTGTTAATGCTAGTTGTGGATTAAGAGGCATTTCATCTATTCTTGTTGGTCGCCCCATCCTTTGACACTTGCCACACTTTTGTGTATAGTTTGCTCCATCTTTGTGAAGCATAGGCCAATAGTAACTAATTGTTAAAATTTTCAAGGCTGTTCTTTTTGGTGCAAAGTGCCCTCCACATGGTTCATTATGACATGCATGTAGAATGTCATATGTCTTATCCTCTCTCACACATCTCATAACTTGATCAAGTCTAGTGTAAAATAAGATATTACCAATCCAAGAGAAATGGAAACTTTTCTCTACTAGCATCTTCTTTTCCTTATAAGAGAAATGTTTTGGCATTTTATTAGTTGCAATATAGTTAGCAATATCTACATACTATGGAGTTTGAACAATATTATGAAATCAATGCTCATCTGGAAATGCATCATCTACTAGAGTAGTGTCATTCTCATCATGATGGATTCTTGATGAATAATCGGCTACCACATTGGCTCCTCTAGGCTTATCAATGATGGTGATAACAAATTCTTACAACAATAGTAACCATCTTGCCAATCAACCAATTATAGTAGGTTTGTTCATGAGATATTTAATTGCTGCATGATCAGTATGAACAAATATGGGATAGCCAATTATGTAATGCTGAAATTTGTTCAAAGTATAAACTACTGCTAATCGTTATTTTTTAGTCACTATGTAGTTTAATTCTTGTCCATGAAGGCTCTTGCTAATATAATATATTGCATTTTTAAGATATTGAGATTGTTTTCCTGGAACTACACCTATGGCATAGTCAAAAGCATCTATATATACGTGAAAAAATAAAGTCCCAGTGCTTCACCCCTGTGAGCATCACCTAGATCCAATGAGTGCTAAGTGTTCCATTTATTCTCATGAGAGATGGATTCATGTTGAATCACTACTCATGAAACATGGGTCAATGAGTTTGACTCAAAAATCACACAGTTAAATCTTGATAGTAACATCACAATTTGACTTGTTGTGGAAATTATCTCCTACTTATCAAACAAAGTCCAATTAGGGCCTTGTAAAATGGGTAATATAGTGAGAAGTTACTTAAGCTCCAAGAAAGCTTCATTGCATTCTAATGTCCAAATGAATTTAGCTTCTTTAGTTAATAATGTATACAAGGGACAACCTATTTTGATGAAGTCTTTTATGAAACGTCTATAATATCCAACATGACCTAGAAAAGATCTTACATCTTTTGGTTTTGTGGGTATGGGAAATGTTTGAATTACCTCTATCTTAGTTGGATCCAGTTGTATTCTTGTAGCTGATATGAAATAATCAAGTACCACAACTTCCTGCATGATTATGAAATATTTTTCTCTATTAAGTGCTAGATTATATTCTTGATACCTTATTAGAACTTTTTAAAGATTCATCATTGTTTCCTCAAAGGTGACTCCAAATGTTGTGAATTCATCCATATATATTTCCATACAATCATGGGATATATCAGCAGAGATGCTAATAACAACTCATTAAAATGTTGCAGGAGCATTACATAGACCAAATGACAAAATAGAGTATGCAAAAGTACCCTCTGGGCATGTGAATGTAGTTTTATCTTGGTCTTCAAGAGAAACATTGATTTGCTTATAATCACTATACCCATCTAGGAAAGAGAAATACTTCTTTCTAGCTAGAGTATCTAAAACTTGATCTATGAATGGTAAAGGAAAGTGATCCTATTTGGTGGCCTTATTCAATTCTCTATAATTGACAAAAATTTTCCATTTCCCTCCATTTTTGGGCACTATGACTAGAGGTGACACCCATCTACTATCAGATATAGGATAAATAAAACTAGCATCAAGCAATTTTTACAATTCAATTTTAACTATTTCTCTAAGGCTTGGATTTATCCTTCTTTGGGGTTGATGGAGTGGTAGACACCCTTCATTGATGTATATTCTATGAGTGCATAATGTAGGACTCAACCCTTTCATATCACCATAGTCCCATGCAAAAGCCTTTTCATGCTTTTGAAGTAACTTTGTTAACTATTCCATTTGTTTGGATGATAATTTGGGGTTAACATGAAGATTATGACCTTTAGATAGCTCAATAGTAGTGGTAGACTCTATCATAGAAGCTTTAGAAATTGAACTTATATCTAATTCACATGGTAAAATTTGATGAATAATGTATGGTTCTTTGAGCAAACTACAATTCTCATCACATTCCTCATATGTGGTTAATTCTAATACAAAACTTTCATATACATCTTTTTCTAACACACTATTGTTAGTAAGAATACTCTGAAGTATTGAATCCTTTTCATGTAGCTTTAGAATGGATTGTCTATGTAACATCATAAGCTATGCTATAGAGTTTAATTCTTCTTCTTCATCCCCTAAATCTTGTCAAACATATGTGCTTAAATTTGGTATTAGTTGTGTTGGAGGATACAAATCAAATTTCTTTATTGCTTGAACATTTTCTATGGTTATATTTCTTGATCTACAACTTATATTTGCATTAGTTTCCCAACCATGGTTGTCCTAAGATGACAGGGTAACTAGATAAATTAACTTTGGGAGATAGGATCATGAAATCTGCAGGATACTCTAGAAAGTCTAAGGTTACAAATATATTTTCTATCATCCCATTAGGGGTGATAGTAGAACTATCTACAAGTTGCAGAATTGTTGGAGTAGCCCTTAATCCTTCTATTTTCAACTTCTTCATAGTATCATTAGTCATGACATTTATAGCAGCACCAAAATCTATTAAAGCATTTTTAATAGATTGACCATTTATACTCACATTCACAACTAGACTACTTGGATCAGAATATTTTGGAGTGGCCAATTTTCCTAACATAATTTCAGCTAATTGTCCCACAGCATGGACTATAGTTGGGTCCTTTTTCTTCCTCCTAGTCTTCTTTATGTAGGCTTCTCTAATGGCTTTTCCATAGATATGAAAATCTTTAATATCTTGGAATAGGGGTATTTGCACATGCATGTTCTTCAACTGATCAACAATATCGAAAGACTATTCCTTTGTTTGTATAGGTTTACTTTGTACAAGATTCTCTAGAAAAAGATGTTCCACCACTGGCTGAGCTTGGGCTAAGATAGTGACATTGGTTGGGTCAACCTCTTTAGAGACTTAGGGTTTTGATGCTGTAGGAGTATCTGGTATTTCAGTTATAAGAGAAAGTTTAGGTGCTAGTAAAGTTTTACCAAATCTCAGATGCATATTTGCAACATTTAGAGCATAAGTAGGATATTGCTGAGCATCAACAATACACATGGGTTGTTGCGGCTGCTGGTTATTTAGATTTGATAAGTAGGAGATAATTTCCACAGTAAGTCAATTTATGATATTGCTATCAAGATTTAACTGTGTGATTTTGATTCAAACTCATTGACCCATATTTCATGAGTAGTGATTCAACATGAATCCATCTCTCATGAGAATAAATGGAACACTTAACACTCATTGGATCTAGGTGATGCTCACAGGGGTGAAGCACTGGGACTTCTCGGGACATTACCCATCCCAGTACTACTCCAGCCTGAGCACGTTTAACTACAGAGTTTCCTCCATGGTTAAACCCAAAGCTTGCAATTGCAAGCTTTGGGTTTAACCATGGAGGAAACTCTGTAGTTAATTGCAAGCTTTGGTTTAACCATGGAGGAAACTCTATAGTTAAGCACGCTCAGGCTAGAGTAGTACTGGGATGGGTGACGTCCTGGGAAGTCCCAGTGCTTCACCCCTGTGAGCATCACCTAGATCCAATGAGTGTTAAGTGTTCCATTTATTCTCATGAGAGATGGATTCATGTTGAATCACTACTTATGAAATATGGGTTAATGAGTTTGACTCAAAATCACAAAGTTAAATCCTAATAGCAATATCATATTTAGATTTGGCTAAGGTTGTGTAGGTAACTGTGTCTTCTTTTGAGGTCCAAGATTCATAGGTGGTGGCATTAATGCAGGTTGTTGAGCTAGGGGTGGTGATTGTGGAGTAATATTATTTTTGTTAGCCCACTGTTAAGGTCCTCTCAATTGGTTTATAGACTGCCAATTCCCTCAGGATGGTCACCATTGGTTCTGCCATTGGTTCTACTAGTTGGACTAGGATGTTTGGGTGTTCTGAGGCCATTGGGACTATTACAAATTATTTTTCCAAGAATTACTAAAATTAGGTTGATTATATTGTGGGGGCCTTGGGGATTACAATTTTGCCATTAGTTACAATTTTTCCATTGATTATCATATAAATTTGGATTTTGCAAAGGGTCCTGAGGCATACCTTGATGTTGGGCCCATGGCCAGCATTGAAGAACAAAGAATACTTGCTCATCATCTCCATCTACCTTGATGTACTCAGTTGGAAGATGCTAGTTCTGCATGCTGGCAACCAGTTTGCATTGGCAATCCTTCTTTTGTTTTTGGCAATGAGGGTAGTATTTAGCTAGTTGTAATTCAGCTTATGCATGCTCCTTCTTAGCAGTCATTGTGTTGAGATGTGTAGCAACATCATTTATGATGTTTTGCTTGAAATCTGACAATAGGTTAGATATCTTGAGCTTTGAAATACCTTGACTGATTCCTTTAGTGACTATGGAACAAGGTCCTTGGCCTTTCTGAATAGTTGACCTTGAATAGTTTTGATAGATTTTCTTGAGGTTATCCTAGGAAGATTGATATACATCACCACTAGCCATCAAGTCTAGTGCTTTTAGACAATTATCATTCACACCTCTTAGAAAGACTAGCTTTTGAGAATCTCCAAACAACACATGTTGAGGGTTCTTCTATAGTGTATACAAAAAATGTGAAACATAGTCTTCCAATGTTTCTTCCTCCTTTTGTGATATCCTGAAGATATCATCTCCTCTTTGTCATGCCCACTATTATA
The DNA here is from genome assembly GCA_028749045.1 of Cupressus sempervirens. Lineage (NCBI taxonomy): Eukaryota > Viridiplantae > Streptophyta > Pinopsida > Cupressales > Cupressaceae > Cupressus > Cupressus sempervirens. The sequence continues at coordinate 284,168,191 of CM053789.1, read as the reverse complement.
CATGGTAAATACAAACAATTTTTTTTAATTATTATTTTTAAATACCTGTTCACCTTGTTATCAATTGCTAACAATATCATTCTTAAGTTAAAATTTAATTTTACTACGTTTAAGACTTTTGTACTAAAACAATTCTATTATTATTATTATTATTATTTAAAATTATTGAAAACACTTATACCAACTATTTACTATGCATTCTCTATTCAATAGTTAACATTATTATCTCATGAAATAATCTAATATTATTGTATTGCAAACACATCTGACTGATCATAAAACGTCAACGAATTTACGACTACCTATGCTACACTCAACAACTATCCATAATATATATATATATATATATATATATATATATCCTTTCCTTAAAATTTCCATCTAATTTAAATTGTAAATATAATCAAAATGTACTACTTAAACAATCCTATTAACCAAAAGTAAGTATTACAATTCACTAATTCCTAGAAAAACTACCTAAATTAACTTAAACATTTGTTTATTGTACTAGACTCTATCCTAAATTCACTACTTCCTAATTAACAAGGAAAGAACATTATCTAATTACATTATTTAATTAATTCTTAAACATGTCTACACCCCACTACTTTACTAGTCATAGATATTAAACATAAAAAAAATAGCACAATTATCATATCTTATGTCTCCACTTGAGACCCCACCATACTCATAAATATGGATTTCTAAAACCCCACTAACCTCCTAGCAAGTCAGCGCATGCCCAAGCTTTAATTAATTATGTTTGCTTACTCATTACGTAGGAATTTCCTCCTTCTAGGCGTGGTAGTTGGAGGATCTAGAGTATGATTGACTCTTGTTTTTTTGCTTTCTTTCTAGACACAAACTTAGGTGGCAAAAAGGGCATGGTAGAGCCCACAATTTTAAATTGTTTCATTCAAACGTAGTAACCCTATTCCATCTTGCTGCCCACGTGCTTTTCCTTTGACTTGGTAACATGAGAAGGGAGGAGGAACTCGACTTGCTAACCCACCAACCACCATTAATGAGATTTGCAAGAAGGGAGGCGCCTAGGATGTGATGGGGTCTTTACCAAGGCTTGAGGTCATTTTAATTTAGTTAACTTGGGAAGTATATTACATGTATCCTGCCACCCTTCAACCTAGGGAAGTGGGTGGGGATGTGACCATCCCCACTTGTAGTTTATTATTGTTTTTTTTAAATGCTAGGTCGCCCATAGAAGAAGGCTGTTTAATGAATGTATTTACATTTTCATCTTATCACTACTTAGTATAATTAACATTTAAAAATTATATTTGGTGACGTGATAGTATCTACTCTGATTTTATTTGTTTATTATTATTTTAATGCTTGTAATAGAATGAGTTTCTAGTCCATACATTTTCCAGAGAGTGAATTTGTATCTACAGGCTTGCTTTATTTCCTTTGAACTTATCTTGTTTGTCTAAGTCTCTTTTTTTTTTTTGTGCAATTATAGGATTGTTTAGATTCAAAGTGACACTAGTATAACATTTTGTTTTAATTTCTTTATGTGCTCTATCTAATTAAGCAAGTTCAACATAGACCTTTTTCTTTTGCAATTTCAAACAAGAATTTACATGGATCTTATGTGAATTTAAGGTTAGCATATCCCATGAACATCAAATTTAATACACATCATAACATATATATTACATAATTTAACCATCTACATGACCATGTACTAACTAATACAATTGATTGAACACAAAATTGAATACCAAAGTGACTCAACTAACAACTGAGAAGGTAAGAAAATCAATATGACAATGTTCTAATCATCCTTAATGGAGTATCAATGCACACATAGATTCTTTCTTTCAACTCATTCCAATTCTAAGTATAGATGATTTTACTTCCAATACAACTAATTTTATTCTCATGCAATACTATGAAGATAAAGGTATCAAATAATAATGCTCAGTCCGTTCTCTATGATATAACATGATACAACTTCTTTTCTCAACACATACCAAATTTAAGCAATGATAAAACACCATCAACACAACATCAAATAATCACAACGTGGTGGAGACTTTACTCACAATACACAATGAAGAATCACAAAACAAGATATCTCAAAATCTCTCTAACGGGCAAATACATGAGTCCACTAGCAACATATCAGAATACAATGGTTGTTCATCATAAGGTGGAGTTCACTTCTCCATTTCAACACCAACCAAAAGGCTTCTCAACTATGCAAATAATGAACTTCATGGTCACCAAGCCTCCAACTCTCCAAATGATAATCTGCAAAAGAAAGACAAAATGGGAACCATGGAGGCTCACCTCCCAACCTAGGCCTCAAGGAGGCCACCCACCAAGCTTGGGGAAACAAGGCATAAATGGTGGCATTCTACACAATTCACATGCCATGCATACAACAATATGACAAGATTTTACACAAGCCATAACAACACATCCCTTCCCAAGGCTTTGCACAAAGATTCAACAAGTGAATCAAGAATAGGGTGAAGGTGGGCTCTCACCATGAGGAGGATTTACATAGCTTTTATTCACAATAAACACATCTTTTTAATATCAAAATGCCCTTTTGGGGCAACCAATATCTTTCTTCCTGCATACCTCCTTATACCTCCCAAGATGCAAGTGAGCAAGATAATTCACATCCCATTGAACATATACAACCATCTCCACACAAGGGAGTATTCCTCAACTACATGTGTGAGCCCAACTAACCCCTTCACCCAAGCATCTCTTCCCTCCCAAGGGTGAGTGATGCTTCACACCCAATTCACAAAACAAATAGCATGAAACAAGAAAAATCAAAGAAAGACTCACACCACACTACTCACATGCAACACACAACAAGGATCCTTTATTCACAAACACACCACAATACACAAAAATCTCATCATGAAAAGAAGAACACCATTTCTAATCTACATGCAGAATGAAGCACTTCATGGATCATGGTACCAACCTTCCTCCAAGCAAGACAATGAATAATTGTAGTAGAGCTCCCTCCTTCTTTTTCAAACCCTAATAATCTCTAAAGGTAGAGAGTGGCCAAGTGGGGTTCAATTTAGCCATGGCTCTATTTATAACCCTCTTATTTTCGGATTCAATGAAGAAAGTCATTTTCATGGAGTCTCCTAGGTCCACTAGACACCATAGAGGTCATTAATAGCTCTCTAACCTATAGTACTAACATGGGTAGGGTTAATTTTAATCACAACTTACCTTAAAGTTACTTTATGACCCTCCCAAAGCTAGGTAATTCAAATTTTAAATTTTCCCCCAAGGTAATAACCTTTTCCTTTTACTAACTAAGGCAATAATCAAATTCCTTAATTGAGGCATTTAACACAGAATAAGGTGGCCACATGATCCATTAACAAATAACATGTCATTTCACATAACAAGCACAAGTGTCAAGTGACACACACAGAATACACTAAAACGTCACACATGATACATGGAAAATCTACACATGAAAACATACCACACACACACATCTCACATTTACAAAATAAGCACATCACAACGAGGTTCACGAATCTTACAAAGATTCACCTTGGCAGAGTCATTTAACATGTGTCTATACCTTGTTTCCCTTTTAAATTCCATGGTTCCTCTTCCTACACATCAAACTCGAGCATCAGTAGTCCAAGGAGTCAATAAACAAAAATGACATGAGTGCACATAATAACAATATCTATATTAACGTACTTCAAATTAAATATACTTTCCTAATTAGAATTTGTATATCATAAGCATCATAATCAAATTACTAGTCATCCTTACACTGAAATTTTTTAGAAACAAACTAACATGTTGCATTACATCAAAATCTAATAATATCATGTCATAAAACTACACCCAAATATATTCAAACATTTCCTATACAATAATAGGTTTATTTGTGCATATAACCATGTAAGACACTACTATAGTGTCAAATCCATAGAGAAGGCAAATCCACTATCTATCTAAATCTATCAAAATATGAAGGTCTCAAATAACAAAATATAAATAAAACATCCAGGCTATGACGGGTCGGGATGAGGCCTCACACTCTTGAACCAGATGCTTTGCAATACTCTTTATATTTATCCAAAAAAAAAGTTTGCATTTCATCCCAAGTTCATATCGCATTGGCTCCTAAGCCCATGAACCATCATAAAGCTAACTCTTTCAAGATTGCTCGAAATAATTTGAGCTTATGGGCATTAGTGTTGTAGTCAAAACTATGACAGAGTATGTAAAATTCAAAAAAGAAAGTATCAAGGTCTTCAATTGCAAGGCCATAGAACTTTGGAAGAGCAATTGCAGGTATATGCTTCAAATTATCAGTATTTATGAGACTTGGGAGAGGAAATGGAAAAGTATGTTGTGCCATTACTAGAGGTATTACATTATGAGGTTGTTGCTGAAAAGGAACATTGGGTACTAGATTATTAACAAGTGGTGGATTTAGAGCAGTATTATCAAGGAAACTGGCCAAAATTTTAGCAAAAATTTGAAGACCACTTGTATCTATATGTTTTGCTCTTGAGGATAATTCTATAGGAAAAATAGGGCTTGCATCTTCAAAAGGAAACTCAATTTCTTCTTCTTCAATTTCTTCATTCAAATTAATAGACTCCTGTGGAAGAAATCTACCATATTCATCTTCTCATCTTCCTCTTTGATGCATGTAATTGAATTCTTCACATTCATGAAGAAAGCTTTAAGACTGCAAATTTTTTAAAAAAAAGTTAACTAAGAACTATGACTCAAGAATGCTCCTAGCTTGACACCATTGTCAACAATGATGCTAAAAATGGTCCACCTCACAATAGGTGTATAATAATTATGCCAAAGGCAATACTTAGGAATAGTGTATTCAATCTAAGAACAATTTTTCCTACCATAAGGTGCATTTAATTTTGTCAACCCAAGGACATATACTTGAAATGGTCGACATAGTATGTGCACTAGGTTTCTTAATGAGACATTATTCTTATATTGTAGGAAAGTAAAATGCAAGGAAAGAACCTACTCTAGTGTTGTAGGAAACTAACACACTTAACTCTTTACTGAAATGAATACTGAAAATGTAATTAACTACTAAGATATATTCCAACTCGGTTAATCTACATTAACTATTCTTACAGATGTTGTAGGAACACTCTAAAAGTATGATGCTACAAGAAGGAACTTATAACTTCTACCTACAATACTAAAGATGCTTGAAAATAAATCTATACTACTCTAATCTAATCCACCTCCCAAGTGGGCCCCCTTGGTTGACTTCTGCTAATCTACTAACACAAAATATAAACTATGAGCTGTTTCATTATGTTCTAGAAATTCATTACATGAGAACAATACATGAAACTATAAAAACAACTCACTACAACAGTCAATAGTTTCTTGTCATAAACTTTCTTCTAACCTTTTTAACACTATTGGTGTAAGCTTTATAAATAGAAGATTGATGCTTATTCTAAAACATAAAAGCAAAACAAACTAACTTCAAATCCACTAGAGAAAAAGGAAGAAAAGATAATAGCTCAAGGTGGGAATAATAAAGTCTAGACAACCGCTTTGACACAATAATAAATGTAGAGAAATATAACAGTTCTTAATAGCTCCTCCATATTAGCGGCTATATCTCTTGGTACCATTATGACTCTTTCCACTGCAGCTTAATGTCTTTTCTCCTCAAATGCTATTGGCTATCTTCAACATTTTCCTTTGAATGCTTTTGGCCATCTTCAACTTCCTTTGCTAATAGGTTAGTTATTATGTAGAGATATTTGCAAATAAGCATTATCAAATTAAATTCAAATATGAGAACACATATTTTGATGGTTATATGAAATACTACATTTTATATATGATATTGATAAAATATAACATACTATCTACCCATAGGTTAATCATCAGTTCAAGCAAACATAAGTTCACAAATGTCTTGGTGGAAGTAAAACAAAGTGTTTAAAACTATCATAAAATAGAGGCAATAATTAGCCTCATCAAGTATAACCATGCATATTTGAAAGTGTCAAATCTAATATATATCGTTGATGAGGATCTTACTTCAAGCCATATGAACATTTCTTCAATCTACACATGATATTCTCCTTACCTTTGACCTCAAATCCCTTGGTTGGGCCATATATATCCAAATCACCATGAAGAAAATTTGTTTTAACATAAAGCTACTCCAAATGAAAATCTTTAGTAGCCATAATACTTAAAATAGTACAAATAAAAGTCATTTCTACAAGAGGAGAAAACATCTCATCAAAATCAATGCCATTCTTCTATCCAAATCCTATTACAATAACCTAGCTTTAAATCTTTCCTTACCTCTATCCTCTTTTTTCAACCTATAAAACTATTTATTCTATAAAGCCTTTTTACATGAAAGAAACTTGCATAAATCCCATGTCTCATTTTTAAACAAAATTTTTAGTTCTTCTTTCATTGTAGACTCCCACCGAATCTTTGTATCCACCTATAGAGCTTCATCATAACATTCAGGTTCACCATCATTAGTTAGTAAAATAGAGTAAAAAGAGGGAGAACATCTTTCTTGAGTTCTACTTAGCATTGTTGACCATCTAACATTCACTGGGGCATGTGATAAATTCATTGTTGTGGTTATTGTAGAGCATGGGGAATTGCTAAAATATCTCCTTTTGAGTATTGTCCATCACTACATAATCATTTTCTTTCTTCTCATGTTATTGCAACAAATCTTTGTACACCACTTTCTCATTAAATATGACATTCCTTCTTCTTACAATTCTACATTTTTCAAAATCTCAAAGCCTATAACCAAATTGATTAATTTCACATCCAACAAATACACATCTCTTTAACCTAGCTTCCATCTTAGTTCTATTTTTAAATTTAATATGTGCAAATGCTTCACAACCAAAGGTTTTGAGAAAAGAATAACTCAAAATCAATGTCATTTTTCTATGCAAATCCTATTACAATAACCTAGATTTAAATCTTTTCTTACTTCCATCCTCCATTTTTAACCTATAAAACTATTTATTCTGTAAAGCCTTTTTACGTGAAAGAAACTTGCATAAATCCCATGTCTCATTTTTAAACAAAAAGTTGAGCTCTTCTTTCATTGTAGATTCTCACCGAATCTTTGTATCCACCTATACAACTTCATCATAATATTTAGGTTCACCATCATTAGTTAGTAAAATAGAGTAAAGAGAGGGAGAAAATATTTCTTGAGGTCTATTTAGCTTTGTTGACCATCTAACATTCATTGGGGCATGTGATAAATTTTTTGTTGTGGTTGTTGTAGAGCATGAGGGGCTACTGAAATGTCTCCTTTTGAGTATCATCCATCACTACATAATCATTTTCTTTCTTCTCATGTTATTGCAACAAATCTTTGTACAACACTTTCTCATTGACAATGACATTTCTTCTTCTTACAATTTTACATTTTTCAAAATCTCAAAGCCTATAACCAAATTGATTAATTTCACATCCAAAAAATACACATCTCTTTGACTTAGCTTCCATCTTAGTTCTATTTTTAAATTTAATATGTGCAAATACTTCACAACAAAAGGTTTTGAGAAAAGAATAACTCAAATTCTTACCAATCCATGCTTCCTCTAGAATACCACAATACAAAGGAGTAGATGGACCTCTATTAATCAAATATATAGTGGTATTAGTAGTCATAAGCCACTCATTTAAGGCTAGACCAACATGCAACCTCATGCTCCTTGTATGCTCCATTATTGTGTTGTTCATGCATTCAACCATTGCATTTTCCTATGGAGTCATTGGAACAATTTTTTGTGCATCAATACAATTAGTGGAGAAATAATATTCAAATTCATAACTATAATACTCACCATTGTTATCAAATCAAAGAGATTTTAAAAGTTTGAATTACATTAGATTTCTGTCTAAGGAGATAAATCCATACTTTTCTAGTTGCATCATCAGTAAATGTAACTTAATAATGAGAACCACCAAGCGAAGATACCTAAACTAGTCCCCATACATCTATATGCACAGGCTCTAAATTCTCATATTTATTTTCCTTCTCACTCTTCACAAAACTCACTTTTGTTTATTTCTCATACACATAACTTTTAGAAAAATTGATGTATTGACACATTTTAGACCTGGTAAATCTTTCTTTGAATGAATTAATTTCATACATTTCTCACTCATGTGCCTAAGTGTGTTGTGCCATAGCATTGTATCAAAATCTACATCAATTATTTGTTCCCCCTTCTCAATTGTAGGAACTATTTGTTCTCCTTTCTCAATTGCAACAACTATTTCTAAATATTCATTTTTCTCTAGAATAATTAAAGTAGAAGAAACATTATGACCTATGCAAAGATATAAGGTCCTTACTTTCACACCTTTTTCTACAAGGTAACCTTTTTAAACCTTCCATTTTTTATCATTAAAAATAATACACAACCCTCATCAACAAGTTTCCCTACTGAAATTAAATTCCTAATCAGCCTTGGAACATGTCTTACCTCATGTAGTAGTTAATGATTCTCATTCATCAACTTAATCTTAACTTTTCCCTTTCCAATAATCTAACAAGGTTCATTACTCCCCAAATAAACAAGCCCAAAATCCCCTTGGACATAATCAATAAAATAACCTCTATAGGGAATAGGCTGAAATAAAACCCCATAATCTAAAACCTGAGAATCATCAACATTTTGGAAAGACAGAAGCAAAGTATCCTCTTTGGATTTGTTACTTACCACATTTACCTCCTTCTTCCCTTCTGGTTTATCTCCTTCATTGTTCTTTGAAGTCCAACACTCTTTCTTCTTATGCCATAGTTTCCCATAGTACCAACAATCTCTTGCTCCTCTGGATTGAGACCTCTTCCCCTTTGATTTTCCTCTTGATTTCCACAATTTTCAGCATTACTTCCTCTCTTAATCATTTTGCCTCTTCTTTGTGCTTTCAAAAAAATTCTTGATATAGATCCACCTAAGGTTTTTCTATAAGTTTCCTCACTTAGAATAACACCAATCACATCATCAAATTTTAGGGTAGTAGATCCAGAAACAAAATTACTCACAACCATGACCAAGTCATTCCATCTTTTTGGAAAACAATATGAAATCAAGAGAGCCCTAATTTCGTCATCAAAGTTAATATTTAAAGAAGATAATAGACTAGTAACTATATTAAACTCATTTAAATGGTCTATAATAAATCCACCTTCTACCATCTTCATATTAAAAAAATGCTTTATGAGAAATACCTTATTTAAAGAGAAGGGCTTTTCATACAATTTTGCTAGGGTTTGCATCAATTCTTCCATCATCTTTATTTTTATAATGTTACATGTCACTGATGGTGTGAGGCATAGTCAAATACCTCCAAGTAGCTTTCTACCCAAAATTTCCCACTCCTCGACTGTCAAAGTTCTCAATTTTTTTGGTTTTTCCTTTAGATGGCCACCATAAATCCTCCTGATAAAGATAGTCCTCCATTTGCATTTTTCACAATTGAAAGTTCTTTCCATTAAAACTTTCAACCTTCATCTTACCCTTATCTACCCTTGTTCCCACTCAACCATGAGGCCTTCCTACATAGGATAACTAAAATAAATGATGTCAATTTGGCTCTAATACCACTTGTTAGGATTAACCATAGACACAAATAAATATTACATGCAAAAAAAACTAATATCAAAAAATAATAAATCATAAAAAAGAGAACACAAGATACAAGGATTTAGTGCGGTTCACCTAATCACTAGGCTATGTCCACCAAGAGAAAGTCCATTATTATTATTATCTAGTGATTATAATTCACAATCCCTTATAGCTTAATACCATTGAAAGAAGCTACAATATCATTATAAATTATAAAATCCCTAACCCTAAGCCATTTTATACAAGATTTTTCGACTTACAAAATTAGGGCTAGAATAAGTCATCAAATAGAAAAATAGTTGTTGCCATATTTTATAAAGTGAGTCATGATTAGCTTCAAGGATTTTTCCCCTGAAAAATCCCATGGGGAAATTTCCCCTCTACCCCACCCTATACTTTGATAGGGAGCACACCTAGGGTACTACTCCAAGTGGTCACAATAGGCACTACCCCTTGACCCCATCTTATAGGTGTTGCCCCTAAACCCTTATAGAAATAATATGGGGGAAAACTACATTGAACAGACCTGGGAGTTTGATTAGGCTCCATATCACAATAGTACAAGAACAGAGTATCGTATGATATTTTGTTTATAGAAAAACATGCTAAAATAATCAAAATAACTCACTAACTAGCTCACATGTCAGACACTTACTGGTGGACCATATTGACGAGGCTAGTTGTGTAGTCATCTATGCTCAAATGAATGTCTCTCAATCAAATCTCTCCTCTAGGCTATTATTTTATCTCTTTATTATTTGAGCTCTAAAAATTAAATAAGACAAACAATTTGAATATGACCCCTTGGGCCCCTTATATACCCTATTGACCTAATTTTGACCTAATTTTTAAATTCCATATATTTGTGTTAAAATTACACCCTTACCTAATTTTTTCTCCCTAGATCCATTTTCAAGATAGAAATGAAATCTAGATTCATATTTATGGTCAAAATTGTGTTTTAAAGTTCTTGCTTCTTTTATGTAGTTGGCTAACTTTTTGGACCTTAATCTTTGAATCTTCCTAGGGAAATCATCTTTACTTAATTTCTTCATCATTTATACTCTCTACCACTCTTCCCATTCATTTCATTTCATCTTCTTCTCACTTTGACCTAATTCTTATGTTTTATCTCTCTTGGTCAAACTTAGTCAAACTAGGGCATATCTTCATTCTCTTGGTGGTCATTCTTTGTTCCTAATTGATTATCTATCATTATGGACTTTTCTTTATCTTAATTTGATCAAATATAGCTCATTTCCAAATTTCCTCTATCTCATTTCTATTTTTATCCCAAGGGACCAAGAATATTCTATCATTATTACAAATTATTTTTTTACTATAGCTATTTATTTTCTCTTAATTCATCTACTTTCTTTCACTACATGGCTTAACATATCAATTCTCATAGCATGAGTCCAGCTCTGGCTCCTCTGATAGTGGGGAGAAACTTGGTAAAAAGAAAAGACTCCACCAAGACATTAAAAGTAGGCCTAGCTCTATTAACCCATCCCATGTCTCCGATACTCTAGAAGTTACCTTAGCTTGTAGTGGGGGGAAGACATCACTTCTCCTAGGAAGGTTAATCCCAAGGTTAGTGGGAAGAAAAGAGAACATAGCCACACCAAGATATAGATGGGGAGGCTTGAGAAGGCCATGAGGGACCTATCAGATAACCATATCATTATCTGCCATAGGTTCAAAATCTTGGTTGAGTTCTCCACCAAGGTTATGCACTTCATCGACACAACCCTCTACTTCCCACATGCTACCAAAGAGGAACATGACTTGGGAAAGACTATTGAGACAACCCAATCCATATATGGGTTCTTAGAGGAGGATTGGCTAAAAACCATCTTGGACAAACTAGTGAAAGTGGAGGAGGAGGATGTGGTGGGGAAAGCTCTTGAGGAGAAAAATAATGGTAACTAGGAGAATGAAGAGGAAATCTAGCTCAGGTTTTGTTGTGTTTTAATTTTACTTATATGATCATTTCTCTAAACTTTACACTCCACAGGGTTTTCTGGACTATGTCGATTAAGTGGACCAATAGCATTGTTGTATTTAAATGCTAGTAGTTTATTATTCAGTTTCTTATGCATAGTAGTTTAAGGACTATGGCTAATGGAAATTAAATTCTTAAAATTTTATGGGTTTTGATGTTTAAAGTTGGTATAGGTTAGATAACTAGGAGGTAACTTTTGGCTGAATTCTCAACCTTTTTTGTACTCCAGGGTCAACCTTCCATCTTTTTGGCTACTATCAACTACTTCAAAAATATATCAGTTCTCATTTGTGCTATTATTATTGGCCATCCCTCTCCTAATATTTAGTTTTACTACTAACTGACTATACAATGTTTCAATTTTTTTTTGTGTTTCATTCTTCAAAGTAATAAATCTCAATCATTTGTTATCTTGATATCTTCATTCTTTGACCTAATGTGTTCCTAGATTGATCACACATTAGACAAGGAGGAGAAAATGTAATCACCCAAAAATGTTCATATATACTATGAGCACCCTTTATAGCTTTTCTTTCAATTTATTCATTCCTTATCTTTGATGAAATCATCACATTTCTATGTATTCTATTATAACATATGGTTTTACCATTTTATACTAAGTCTCTTATTTAATTAAAATAACTTGCCCCTTTTAATTAAATAAAATTTCCCAAATCCCACTTATCCTTAGTGTGCACATGAAAATCATTGCTCTTTCTAGAAAAATAAAATAAAATATATTTTCTCTCACTTGAGGTGCACATTTTCTAAGGTGTGTGGAATATTTACTCCCCTCCACACATATTTTGCCTCTTAAACAATACAAATGATCTTTCTTAGGTGAGATGCTTATGTACATGGATCACTCAAGATGCATTCTCTAACCTTGATTATGTCTCTTTTTCCTTTTAATCTCAATCATCCATTTTTTTTAATAAAAGGAGGCTTTCACGTCATTCTCTCATCTTATGCTTTAGTACTAACATTATCTTGGAGGTTTTCTTTGTGACTTTGGAGCATCCTTGCACTTACATTCGCATACTTGAATTCTCATAGTTTCATCATGTCATTCTTAGTTTAATATTCCTTTTATGCTCTAGATTAGCTCATGTAGCTTAACTAGGAGGATTCCTAACACTCTCATTTTGTTAGTTCATCTTGCATCTTGCGTTTCATTTATCTTAGATATTATGTTTGCATTACATCCTTTGTGAATTATTAGATACGAGCATCTTTACATTTTCCTTTAAATCTTTCATTCTATGGTCCATGTTGTAGGGGTTTTCATAATCTAGGTTTCATATCTCTCATACATCATAGATAGGAAGAAATAAGCCACCTCTCAAGTCTCTCTTTTCATGGATTCTTTGGGAACAAGGATTTATAGAAGTGTGTCCATAGTTAGAAATATAAGAGGAGTAACTGAGAGGGGAGGGGTGAGTTAGTTACTACAAAAATAAATCCCAAATCCCTTAGATGTCAATATAGAACAATTCTATGAAAGATTAATTTTGTTAATGCTTTGAAAAAAAAGAAATGTTGTAACTTGGTAAATACTAAAAATGCTTGGTAAACACTTAACATGCAAATCGTAAGATGTTATCTATGATTACTTATTAATTTATCTTAGTTGCAAGCACATAAAATAAATGAACACATTTGATACCAAGATTTAATATGAAAACCCAATTTGGAAAAATCCACCAATTGCAACTAGTTAAATTTTTTCACTCTTTTGAAGTGAGCCCTATTAGGAGACAACCCTATTAAAGGTTATAAAATACACTCTTAGGTGTGACCCTATTAGAGGATTTAATCACCCTATTAGGAGTGGCCCTATTAGAGGTCTTTAGACAATTCAATAGAATTACCACCTTGTTAGAGGATTTACAAATGACTATTAAACCAACATTGTAAAGAGATTTATATCATTGCTACAGTGGTTAGAGAGTAACAATGACATGTATTGATTTGGATGCAACTGGGTTGTTGATTACAGATCTCAATTTTAGATTGTATACTTGATCCTTCCTGATTGAATATATCTTTTTAGCTTCTCAAGGATATTCTGCTTATCCTTCTAATTCACTTCCTCTTTGCATCATTAGATCTTCAAAATATTCCATGCATTCACATACTTCACACACATTCTAATCCTCAACTTGACCTTTTATTTATATCTTTCTTTTTGTCAAGTCAGCCCAAATACAACTTAGAATAATTAATATTCAACTTCTCAATCAGCTATAACCAACAGATAAATTAATTCTGCTCAATATGCTAAGAAAAGAAAATTCTTGATTGCTTGACCCTGCTCGGTAGACACTAACTTAGAAATGATTTTCCTATGTTAACCAAGTGAACTTGGTTAACATTGCATAAACACAAAGCTCCTTTGGTAACTTGAGTGAGCTCAATTAACACTAGTTCCATCCAACATTTCCTTCATTAACTGAGTGAGCTCAATTAACACTCATCTTCCACAAACTTTCCTTTGGCACCCGAATGAACTTGGTAAACACTATCATCTGAACTAGGAAAACTTTGGAATGTTCGATAGCCATAGAAAATTGTCTTCAATGCCTGAGTGAGCTCGACATATACTGAATGGTAATCATATGACATTTTGTGTAACATCAAAGATAATACACAATTAATCAATTGTTCCAACAATCTCCCTCTTTGGAATTGATAGTAACACATGTCATAAAACAATGAAATTTTGGAGCAAGAATAAAGTAGGGAATACATCCTTAGTTTCATTTTGATTTTCATCCATGAGAACTCCCTTTGTCAGTGTGAACTCTTTCTATCTTTTCTCCCTTTGTCTGAAAGCTTCTATCTACTAGAACTTCTGCCAAGTTTATTCTCCCTTTTTGACAATTCTTTTATGACAACAAACTTCTCCCTCTTTTTAACAAAATTTTTATGAGATATGATAGTAAATTTCTCCCTCTTTGACATCTCATGCCAAAGACAATAATTGGTGAATATTAATGTATCTTAAGTATTGATTCATTTGCAATATGCCCTTGCCAATTCTGCATCAACTGATTGATCTTCAATAATGCTTTGGTTGATGCATCACTAATCTTTATTTAGTGAGCTTTAGATAGGGGAATGACCCTAGCTTACCTCTTAGATATAAAAATGCATCCTTAGGTAATGGCTTGGTGAATATGTTTGCAATTTGTTCTTTAGTATTTGCATATTATAATCTGACTTCTTTATCTTGCACCAATTGTCTCAAGAAATGATATTTTATGGAAATGTGCTTTGTTTTGGTATGCATCACTAGATTCTTTGATATATTGATTGCACTGGTGTTGTCACAACATATGACTATTGGATCCTTGATCTCTCCCTTCATACCTATCAATAGTTGTTTGAACCAAACAATATTAGAACAATTGATTACTACTACCACATATTCTGCCTCTACTATGGATTGAGAGATACAATTTTATTTCTTACTTGTCCAAGACACTAGTCTTTTACCAAGAAAGAATGCTCCACCACTAGTGCTTTTTGTGTCATCAATACTTCTTGCCAAATCAACATCTGTAAATACTTTTAAGTCCAAATTGCCTCTTATTTTTTACCATAAACCATACTCTTTGGTACCTTTTAGATATTTGAAAATTCTTTTAACTACCATCATGTGATTTTCTTTGGGATTTGTTGAGAATCTTGCCACCATATCAACTACTAATGCAATATCAGGCCTTGTATGCACTACATACTACAATTTTCCAATCATTGTAAGTGGTCTGATCTACCTCTTTGGAATCATCATTCTTGGAAATGTTATGTCTAGTAGACATAGGGGTTCCAACTAGTCTTGAATTCTCCATTCCAAATTTATTTAGTATTTTCTTGATATACTTAGATTGAGTAATGTAGATACGATCTTTGTTTTGTTGAATCTACAATCCAACAATTTTTTTTATCTCTCCAAACATGGACATCTCAAATTTGTTACACATGTTTCTTCAGAAAATGCCTTACACAAGTCATCATTTCCTATGAATAAAGTGCCATCAACAAATATTTATGTCACCACAATCTTCTTATATATTCTTTCTTTGATATATAGGCTACTTCTTTGAAAACTAATCTATATCAAGTAGTTACAAAGTTTTTCATACCAAGCTCTGGGAACTTGCTTGAGACCATACAATGCCTTTTGTAATTTTTAGACCATGTCCTTTTTCCTAGGATCTATAAAACCTTCTAGTTGTTCAATGTAGACTTCCTCATCAAGGATTTCATTCAAGAATGCAGATTTTACATCCATTTGATAAAATTTAAATCCTCTATGAGCTGCATATGCTAGTAAAGTTCTAACACCTTCTAATCTTGAAATAGGAGCAAAAGTTTCACCATAATCAATATCTTCTTCTTGAGAATAGCCTTTACATACCACCTTGTTTCTAGAAATGTTTCCATCTTCATTTAGCTTATTTTTTAATACCCACTTTGTGCCAATTACATTTTCATCCTTGAGTTTAGGAACAAGAGTCTAGGTTTTATTCCTCTCTATCTGTTTTATTTCTTCATTCATTTCTTCAATCCAAATTTTATTTTCCAAAGAATCTTTAACATTTTTAGGTTCAAATTTGGCAAGTGAAAATGTACCTATTAATTTACTTCTTGTCATTGTTCCATCTGATTTGTCTCCAATGATCTAATCAGGTGCATGATGCCTTTTGACATATCTTTTTGACATAGGTTCTTTGGATTTGGAATGAGTTTCACTAATTTCATTATGAACTTTAATATCAAGCTCAGGTCCCACTGTCTATAACTTAGGTTGATCTAAGTTGGTTTTCTTTAGCTCAGTAGCCTCTAATTGTGACTCGGGTCCTTTAGAATGTGACTCGAGTTACACTATCTACAACTCAACATCTATTGTAGATTTTGGGGACTTAAGAGGTGAAGCTTCCTTTCTTTCAAATAGGTTTGGCAGGGTATCAGGTTCATAGTAAAAAAATCTTCTGTAATGCTCAGGTTATTTTTTTCTTTCTTCTTCACTCTTATCTACAAACTCATCAATTATCACATGTTTTACTTTCTATGATTTTATGAGTAGACAAGTTTAAGCATTTTTATGCTTTACTTCTTTAGGATTATCCTAGAAATATGCCTTCATCTCCTTTGACATCAAATTTATATTTTCTAGACTCTTTCAAGATGTAACATTTGCTACCAAATACTTTAAAGTAACTGACATTAAGTTTGTAGCCATACCATAGTTCATAAGGAGTTTGATTTCAGTCTTTCTTTAGCTATACTCTATTCAAGGTATAAAATATACTGTCGATAGCTTCCTTCTAGTATTTGACTGTAACATTCTTTTCTATCATCAATGTTCTTGCATAATCCATGATAGATTTGTTCCTTCTTTCAGCTATACCATTCTACTCTGGTATACTAGGGGCTAATACTTGTTGTTTAATTCCTTTACAATTTAGAATTTATTGAATTCATTGGAGATGAATTTACCACCTTTGTCTGATCTCAAACATTTTAACTTCTTTCTAGTTTCTTTTTCTACTCTTTCCAAATACCACTTGAATTTTTGAAAAGCTTCTGATTTTTTTTTAGATACATTACAGTCATCATTCTAGAATAATTATCAACAAAGAGAATGAACAAATTTTCTCCACTATAACTCTCTATTCTTATAGGTCCACATAAGTCTGTAGGCACAAGCTCTAAGACTTCTTCAGAATGATAGTTTTTTCTTTTGAAACTAGTCTTTCCCATCTTACCAATTTGGCAATTCTTGCATAGACCCATATAAGTTTTCCTCAAGCTAGGAATACCTCTTACTTTTTTATGTTTTCTTATCTTAGCCAGATTATCAAATTTTACATAACATAATATTTTGTGCCATAACCATCTTTCTTCTACTTGAGCAATAAAACATGAAATTTCACTGAGATCAAGATAAAATAGATTATCTTTTGTTTGCTTGTGAGATCCAACCAGATTTCCTTTTCCATCAAGCAATTTGGCCTTTTCATCCATGAATTCTACCTTGAATCTAATGTTATTCAATTGTGCCACACTCAGTAGATTGTGTTTTAGTCCTTCAACCCACTAAATATTCTCAAATACAAGTTAATTGGTTGAAGAGATACATCCTCTTCCTTTTATGCAACAAGGTTCATTGTTTCCAAATCTTACACTACCACAATTATAATAGTCCATGTGCTTAAATTTTGTTTTTTCTCCAATCATATGATGTGAGAAGCCATTGCCAATAATCCAAGTATCATTTTTGCTAACATGAGAGCTAAGTGCCATCTCATCATCAAATTCATCTTTTACAACAACATATACCATTTCATCTTCACTATTATTAGAATCTTTAGACATAAAACAAGATTTCTTACCTTTGTCCTTGTGGCCCTTGAATTCCTTCTTGCTTTTGTACTTATTGTTTTTCTTTTCATCATTGTTTGGACACCTAGCAACAATTTGACCAATTTCTTCACAAGAAAAGCATATTATAGGTATCTTTCCTTTGTACTTTCCTCTACCTTTGGAGTATTTCTTTGCAAGTAGGGTTTCAACAACTTCAAGATCACTATCATAATTTTCTT
Source organism: Cupressus sempervirens (assembly GCA_028749045.1). NCBI lineage: Eukaryota > Viridiplantae > Streptophyta > Pinopsida > Cupressales > Cupressaceae > Cupressus > Cupressus sempervirens. The sequence continues at coordinate 284,149,913 of CM053789.1, read as the reverse complement.
CTATTTATTCTTCACTTCCTTATTGGTTGGCCTTTCATTTGCTACTCATTTTCTTGATTGAGAGTTTGGCTTCAAATGTAGACTTAATACCTTTGGAACTAGGAACATAGTTATCATAGTTATCCAACTCAAAGGCTGTCAATATTCTAGCTAGAGCATCCAAACTTATTTTATTATTTGGATCACATCTCATTTCTTGAATAACAGATACTCTAACTACATAAAGAGGAAGAAGAGTTCTAAGTACCTTTCTTACAACTATTTTGTCATCAATGTCTCCTCGGAATGCTTTGATTTCACTTACACTTGCTTTGATTATTTTCATATATTTTTCAATGTTTTCATCTTCTCTCATTTTTATCTAATAAAATTAACCTCTAAGAATCTCTACTTTTTCTCTTCTTACATTATCATCTCCTCCATAAATTTCATTCAGTTTGGTCCACATTTCATGAGTGGCGTTGCTATATTTTACTTCATCAAATTCAACATCTAAGAAAAGTTGCAATATCAATCATCATGATGTTATGGTTCTTCTTTTCAAAAATGTCTTCAAATGATAATGTTTGAGTGGGATTCTTGTATTCAACATCAAGATACTTACAACCTACATCACTAATAGTCACCAAATGTAATCTCATAAGTCCTTGCCATGCTACACAATTGTCTCTATTCAATTTCAGAATCTCTCTTCTATAAGACATCTTGATCTTTAGCTTAGGTCCTTGAAACCTTCTATACAAGCACCAAATGCTCTGATACCAATTGTTGGAAATATAAGAGGAGTAAATGAGAGGATTAGGGTGAATCAATTACTAAAAAAATAAATTCTAGATCTCTTAGATGCTAGTACAAAACAATTATGTGAAAGCTTAATTCTGTTGTTGCTTGGTAAACAAAGAAATATTATAACTTTGTAAATACTAAAAATGCTTGGTAAACACTTAACATGAAAATCTTAAGATGTTATCTATGATTAATTATTATTTCATTTTAGTTGCAAGCACATAAAATAAATGAACACATTTGACACCAAGATTTAATGTGGAAACCCAAGTTGGGAAAAACCACCAATTGCAACTAGTTATAGGTTTTCACTCTTCTAAAGTGAGCCCTATTAGGAGCCAACCTACTAAAGGTTATAAAACACATAATTATGTGTGATCCTATTAGAGGATTTAATCGCCTTGTTAGGACTAGCCCTGTTAGAGGTCTTTAGACAATTCAATAGAATTGCCACCTTGTTAGAGGATTTACAAATGGTTGTTAAACCAACTCTATTAAGAGATTTAGATCATTGCTACAATGGTTATAAAGTAACAATGACATGACCTAATTTGGATGCAACTGAATTGTTGATTACAAATCTCAATTTTGGCTTGTAGACTTGATCCTTCCTAATTGAATATATCTTTTGAGCTTCTCAAGGATATTCCTCTTATCCTTCTAATTCACTTCCTCTTTACATCATTAGATCTTCAAAATATTACATGCATTCACATACTTCACACACATTCTAATCCTCAACTTGACCTTTTATTTATATCTTTCCTTTTGACAAGTCAACTCAAATACAACTCAGAATAATTAATATTCAACTTCTTAGTCAACTAGAACCAATAGATAAATCAATTGTACTCAAAATGCCAAAACAAGAAAATCCTTCGTTGGCTGACCTTACTCGGTAGACACTAATTGAGAAACAATTTTCCTCTATTAACCAAGTGAACTTGCTTAACACTGCATACACATAAAGTTTCATTGGTAATTGAGTGAGCTTAGTTAACACTGGTTCCATCCAACATTTCCTTTATTAACTAAGTGAGCTTGGTTAACACTCATCTTCTACAGAATTTCCTTTAGCACCTGAGTGAACTTGGCAGCCACTATCTTCTGAACTAGGAAAACTCTAGAATGCTCAACAGCCACAAAAAACTATCTTCAATGCCCGAGTCAGCTCAACATACACTAATTGGTAATGATATGAAATTTTGTGTAACATCAAAGACAATACATAATTAATCAATTGTTCCAACAATTTTTGACATAAAAATACTAGGAGTTGAATCCCTCTATGATGGATTAAAAGTGAGGTTCCTACTTGGAAATCTAGTCTAGATGATACTAGGAAGCCCTCATCCATTCAACCTTGACTAGGAATTCAATTCAGATAATTCTAGGAAAAAAATTGAGTCCTCTAGAATTGATGTGTAGGTATACTACACACATGTGTGTTTATACTAAGTATATGCACAACACTATACCACCCCAACAATTAGCCTTCTGTCAGCCTACTTAACAAATGTAAAGCTTTTCTTAACATAAGTACTTCTACAAAAAATCTATCATTCTACTTACCATATGTACAATTCTACTAAATAAATGTGATATAATAATGTATGACTTTTCTTTGCATATGTGCAAATTTGTAAGATGTATGTGCAGGATTGGTGAAAATATTCCATCATGCAGTTCTACTAAATAAATCTGTGTCTCTATTTAATGGATGCACAATTATAATAGAAGCACAATAGTAGAGAGTATAAGTGTAGGTACAGTGAAAAAATGTGTAGATTTACAGTTTCTTGGTCAATGTGCTTGTTGTTTCAAATGTTTTGGTTACCTTTCTGGGTTGATTTTAGTATGTACTTGTTGTTGATCTATTTTTAGACCAAAGGGCATAATGTTCTTGTTATAAAATAAAGTTCACCAAGATAATTGAGGGGGGGGGGGGGGGGGGGGGGGGTGAATTAGTTATGTAATTAAAACAACTCTCAATATCCTTATTAATTCTAAAAATGGTAAATAGTAGATACAACAACTATAAAATATTACCATACACAATAACATCTTATTTGTTAACTAGGGAAATCCTTTGTTAGTGGCAAAACCCCAATGGAGATGGTACCCACAAAATGATGTACTAATACATAAGTTCCTTATGAGAGGATGGAACATGTTAGGAGTCAATGAAATATATTTAGTACTTATTAGTCCCTATTAGGAAACCTTGAATGCCTATTAGGAGATTCAAACTTGTTATGAGTTGTGCCAGCCCTATTAGGATTTATGGATGATAGAAGGACCCACTATCTAGATAGCTTTAGGGCAAGACCACCAAACTCACTATCCAACTAAAATTAGTAGTATCCTTCTTAGAATATTACTAGTATAGAAGTTTCTTTAACAACAACTTCTATTCCAAATATAGTCTATATGTAAGCTCATCATACCTTGATTGCACCACTCACTTCTCTAATAAAAATATATTCAATATTAGGTTCAATAGAGCACACATACAAGTTTGCATGCACACATTTCATATAACACCCCAATACCACTCTCTACCACAAGGAAAAGATATTTTCTTTATACCAAGTCTTATACTGAGTTATTTAGTTGGCCTTTGGAACCTTTTCAATTTGCAATAATAATATAGCATCATCTTAAGATATTAAATTTACACATCACATTACATTACTGCATATTTTCATAAGTACACATAAATTATTAGTTCATAATATTCATAACCCTTTCGTTTGATGCTCATCTAGACATTCATGTCTTCTACCTCTTTTCAAGTTAGTATGGCAAGATTCTACCTCTCTTAGGAGATACAATCCAAGAAATAGTAATCACCATATGAGTACTCCATTTGAACACTATCTTCAATAAATCTCAAATAACTCTTTGTTGTCTTCATATTTCTACATGAACTCTTAATTATAGCATCAAAATACTCTATAAAATATTAACCCAAGTTTGTGTAAGCTCAACTTCATTCCTAAATCTTCAAAAAACCAAACTATGTATGTTGCTCTACCAATCTCTACAAAATAACCAATATGTTAACATAAATGAAAAACTCTTTCATGAATGAAACACTCAATCTATATATCATGTCTCCTTCAATATTATCTTATTATTACATTCATGCTAATAGTTATTTTTGGTTATAAAAATTTCTTTTTAAGGCATACTTGTGTTCAATTTTTGAGTATAGTAGAAACCCTAGGCGAGTGACTCATTATAAGTTCATGGGGCACCTTAAAGTGGTATCCAATGATCCTATGTTTGGAGAAAAAAGCCCTATAAATGATAGCTCCATTTCTAAGTTCGTTAAAAAGTGATAACATTATAATAAACAAACTTATGGGTCAGATTTTTGGATTTCATACTAAACAAGATAAATATGGAAACTCAAAGCAAGGAAATTTTCCACATCTTATAGGTCCCTAGCTTAGAGGCTTGATCCCAACACTACTAGATCATTCTTATCCTAGTTGGAGTATTTGGGTTAAATAAATTATGTGCAAGAGGGAGGTATTAAGCCTAGGGGGTGGATCCCAACATATAGGAAGGTAAGATAACACTCACCTAGAACTGGTTACAATCCTTCACTCTTTGCTTTACCCTTGGTGATCTTTCATGATCTTTGGTTTTAACATTTATGTCATTTCATTACCTTTCTTTTGGATTCCCACCTTAGTTCTATCTTAGGCCTTATTGGATCATGCTTTTATTTCCTATTCTAGGGGCTAGTTTCTTAGGGTCCACATAGTTGGGTGAAAAAACTTTGAGGCTTGTACATGACTCAGTATTGGAGTCTTGTTTATGAATATACTTATGATGATTTTTTTAAGATGCTCCAAATCATCTTTTACGTAATGTATTTAAAATAATGTAAACATTTACATATAAATTGGGACTTATTTTTGTATTAAAGAAAATAATGTACATGGATGGGTTGATATGAATAAAGAATGTTTATTGCAAACTAATGATAAGTAAATATATGATACCTATCACCTTCCCTTGGACACCTATTAATGGAAAATATTGTGGTTATTTTTAAAATTTTGGAACATATCAAGTATCAAGTATTTATTATTAAATGTGTTCTATTTTCATATTAGGATCCTTGCTTTATAATTGTACCTATGATCATGTTAGTAATATGATATGTATGATACGATATTACATGTAGGAATTATTTTACTAACAAGCATAAAACATCTTAAAGAAATTAATCTAAAAAGTATTTTTATAAGGAAACTATTGGAAATTGTTTAAAAAAAACATTGTTCCTAAACTTAGAGGATTTAGTTCTAGATATGTTAGGTTCTCTAGTGCACCATTAAATTTTTATTAGAGCCCTAGGTTGTTATACAAGGGGTTTTAGAGATTTCTATGTTAGGATAACATATATTAGGGAAAATAAAATCCTCACAACTTACTGATGATCTTGTGATCTATAGGATGCCACCTAAGACATAAAGTGTGGGAAGGGGTAAAGTAAACAATTCACCCCAAGATCTAAAAATTTAAGCTCTTAGGGAGAGTAGGAGGAACAAAGTAGGAATGAAGGTAGTGGGAGTTAGAGAGATGAGAATAAAGCCATTCAACTTTCATGGTTAATAAAACAAATGATGAAAATATTAGATCAAATAGAAAACATGATGAACCAAGAAGAATCTAGCCATTCCTATACCAATGGGCAGAGAGAGAGAGAGAGAGAGAGAGAGAGAGAGAGAGAGAGAGAGAGAGAGAGAGAGAGAGAGAGAGAGAGAGAGAGAGAGAAGCCCTAAGATAAGGGTTGTCTAAGAACATGAAACACCTATTTCCACCTAGATTACTAGATTAAAGAATTAAGATCGTAATTACCTAAGTTCTATGGCAGTAAAGGAGGGAAAATATCCAAAACTCAGATTTTCAACTTAGAAACATGTTTTACTATGCACTCATTCAAAAAAAATATAAAAGCTAGGTGCACCATAATGCACTTGCAAAAAAATGCATCAAATTGGTGGGGTTAGGAAGAAGAAAGGTAGCAACTAGGTATAGTTGACATCTCTTGAGAACTTGTCTTGGAAGCCTTTAATGATAGATACCACTTTGATTAATGGAGATAGGGTAGGGTAGAATAATTCCATCAACATAAACAAAAGAACATGATTGTAGAAGAATACAAAAAGAAATTCTATGTACTTAAGCCTTTCTTTGGATATAAAGAAGATGAACCTATTGTAATGCCACTCCCAAGGGAACCCAAAAGAATAGGTCAAAGTTGATAAGTTTGATGTGTATTTTTTTTTTCTTTCTATACATCCTTTTTCCTTATTAACTCATTAGTTATAGATGTAAAGTAATATTCTAGTTCCCTTAACATTCATTATTTACTACTTAAGTTATTCCATGCATTAGTATTTTTTCATGAAGTTTGCATAATTCTTACATATAAAATACAAATATCATAGCATCATCATAATTGATTAATCTAACTGACTAATCTAATCTTAAAATGAGGATAATCAATAAAAAATAGAACAAGATATACATCATGATTTACAAAAGGGTAAGTAGATAACATAAGTAATGACTGTAGACACCTAAAAACCTTTAGAAAATAAAGTATTTTTATTTTTTGAAAAATTCCTGATGACATCATCATTTATTAATTAATTTATTTTTATGCCATTAAATCCCTTTATCTTAATTAAAAATATTTAATTAAGGAATCCCTCCAAAAAAATGTTTAAATCTTATTTAAACATTATTTCCTTATTTATTAATTATTTAATTAATAAATTGACCAAAAAGCCCAAAATAAATAAAAAATTTATTTTTTGTCCAAAACTTGGCCAAATTCCTTAAGACCACTAACCTCTTCCAAAATCTTCTAATCCTTCTTTAATTTTGATTAAAGGCTAATCCCATCATTTCCTACCACTAATCCCAACTCAAAATATTTAATTAAGATTAAACATTAATCCTCATGTTTATTAAAAAAGTTTTAATAAATATCTCCTCAACCCAAACCCTTGAAATAAATAAAACTTTATTTATTTCCTAAAAATCTAATTCATCCTCATCCTAAGAAGTTCTAGACTCTTCTAGAAAGTCTTCATCCTCATCCTAAAAAATTCTAGACTATTCTAGAAAGTCTTTATCCTCATCCAAAGTCTAGACTCTTCTAGAAGATGTCTTTAAACCTAAGCCTAATCCCCTCCTAACCTTGTCACATTCTCTAAACATGGGTTAAGACTTACTAACCCAAGCCAAAGTTAACAAATATCTCCTCCTTCACCCACCCTCATTAAATGCCATCCACTTGCATATCCCTAAGCTAATCCTAAACCATCCTAATCCATCCTCTAATCATTTGTACAAGCCTAAGAAAGCTTAAAACCTTCCTAATCAAGCCCAAGTCGAAATTCCTCTCATCTCCCTCAAAATATCCCAACCATAAAACTTTATGAAGCCCACTAGGCCATAAATGACTCTTCCAAGCCCTTTTATTGCTCTTACAAGCCATTATGAGGGTCTTTATGAAGATTTTATCCCTTGAGCCTCCTTTGTTGACTCATCCTTCCCCTTTCCTCCATCCTCTCACCCTATGACATGTGTCACTCCCTGATTGGCTGTAAGAAAGCACAATCCATGTGGTCTCCTCTCATGCAATCTGAGCCCTCCATGAGCTTTTTACCATCCTTGCATCTTAGCCCTCAATCCCTCAAGCCTCTTGCCTATAAATTGGATGCTTCCCCTTTGAAAAACAACACAATCCATGAAGTAAAGTCATAATGCCATTTTAAGAAGCCATTTTACATCAAAACCATACACCCACACCCAAATTCCAACTCCATTTGAAGCCCTTTTTGAAGCATAAGTTTGAGCATACATCCTATCTATTTAGAACAAGCTACTCAACAAGAGAGCTTCTTATTGAGAGAGCCCATTAATGGCTCATATTCTTAATTGAGAGCTCATCTTAGTCTATCTTGAAGTTTATGAATTTAGTTTAGTTTGTAGAAGCTTTATTTAAATTTGGTTTCTATTAGCATACTAACATTGCTCATATACAATGACCATTATACATATATACCAAGATAAATTTTACACAAGAGATACAATTTTTTCATACATTTAATATTCAAGAACTAACCTCTTTCTTATTTACCCAACTCTTATATATGTCCTTTCCTTAAAATGTATCAATCTAAATCCCCCTTTTCATGATTCATCAAATTACATCAAAATTACATCATTTATATTAATGTAAGTAACATGAACATCCTTAGGCATCTTTAAGAATCATCTAAGCATATCTCCATGAAAGAACTCTAATGCAAACCACAAACAATCCTCTTGTTTTGTCACCCAAAGTTGATAAGTTTGATATTTTTTTATACATCACTTTCCTTATTAACTCATTAATTATATATGTAAATTCCTATTATAGTTCCCATAACTTTCATTCTTTACTACTTAAGTTATTCCATGCATTAGTGCTACTTTCATGAAGTTTACATAATTCTTAAACATAAAATACAAATGCCATAGCATCATCATAACTGACTAATCAAATCTTGCAATGAGGATAATCAATAATAACTATAACAAGATATATATCATGATTTACAAAAGTGCAAGTAGATAACATAAGTTCTGTTTTTATAATCATTTTCCTTAATAGGTCAAAGTTGATAATTTTGATGTGTATCTTTCTTTATACATCATTTTCCTTATTAACTCATTAGTTTTATATATGTAAAGTCACATTCTAATTCCCTTAACATTCGTTCTTTACTACTTAATTTAGTCCACGCATTAGTGTTATTGCCATGAAGTTTACATAATTCTCAAATATAAAATACAAATGTCATAGCACCATCATAATTGACTAATCTAATCCTACAATGAGGAGAACCAATAACAACTATAACACGATATATACATCATGATTTACAAAAGGGTAAGTAGATACCAAAAATAATGACCATCACGCATATATACCAAGATGAATTTTATACAAGAGATACAATTTTTCATACATTTACTATTCAAGGACCAACCTCTTTCTTATTTACCCAACTCTTATAGATGTCCTTTCCTTGAAATGTATCAATCTAAATCCCCCCTTTCATGATTCATCAAATTACATCAAAATTAAATCATTTATATTAATGTAAGCACCATGAACAGCCTTAGACATCTTTAAGCATCATCCAAGCATATCTCCATGAAAGAACTCTAATGCAAGCCACATAAAAGCCTATTGTTTTGCCACCCAAAGTTGATAAGTTTGATATGTTTTTTTATACATCCTTTTCCTTGTTAACTCATTAATTATATATGTAAAGCCCTAGTCTAGTTCCCTTAACATTCATTATTTACTACTTAAGTTATTCCATGCATTAGTTTCATTTCCACGAAGTTTACATAATTCTTAAACATAAAATGAAAATATCATAGCATCATCATAATTGACTAATCGAATCTTATAATGAGGATAATCAGTAACAAATATAACAAGATATACATCATGATTTACAAAAGGGAAAGTAAATAATATAAGTTCTTCTTTTTAATAATCCTTTTACTTAATAGGTCAAAGTTGATAAGTTTGATGTGTATTTTTTTTAAATACATCATTTTCCTTATTAGCTCATTAATTATATATGTAAAATCATATTTTAGTTCCCTTAACATTATTTCTTTACTACTTAAGTTATTCTATGCATTAGTTTTATTTCCATGAAGTTTACATAGTTCTTAAATATAAAATACAAATGTCATAGTATTATCATAATTGGCTTGTTTTTGTGATTGGTAGGATTGTATAAATTGGTTTTGTAGGTCCACATGAGCATGAAGAAGGCAAAGGAACTCATAGTCTATCTCATAGTATTTGCAGATTTTTCAAGCTTATAGGTGGACAAAGCACTTGGAATTCTTCTTCCTCTTCTTGTCTATATTATTCTTATTCCATCTATTTCTTCTTCTTCTTCTTGTGGGAGATCTTGGCCATTTTTTTTTAAGGAAGAAAAATAATACGCACTTCTTTTTAGTGCTTAAAATGAACCCCCAAATTATACTTAAATCCATTTAAAAATTAAAAATTTGCAAAAAAGAAAAATCCTTTTAACAAGTGAAACTAAACCAATCCAATCATTTGCATCCTTGCAACATCAAGGTTTTAGATGAATTCATGCAAAGTTAGGAACACTTCATTTTTGAGAATTTAAAAAGAACTTCAAGTTTCCATTTCAAAAGGTTCAAAATCAACACTAAGTGCACACTAAAATCTAAATCAAACTCAAAGCATCAATCAAGGATAAAATGAACCTCATTTGCAAATATTTTAAAGTTTTTTTAAAAATCTCATGAAAACTAAAAGTCCTAAATGGTTGCCAAAAATTGTCCTAAAAGCTTTGTTATTTGTTCCAAACAAATGTCTTGTTGTAAAATCTTGAATGTTTCTTAGGTTTTTCATGCATCAAAACAATCTAGGAATATCATTTTTGGGCTTAAAATATGCAAACTAGAACACAAAATCTTGAATGAAAACCAAAGTCCAAAAAGTCATTTTCACTTTTGAGTCCAAAACAATCTTGAATGATCTAAGGTTAAAACAAAGCACTTCAAAGTTCTTAAAACAACACACAAAATCTCAATCTTGAATGCTCAAAGGAAAAAACTTGAATGTTTAATCACTTGTCTTTGAATGCATATTTCTAAAATCACTCTTGAGTGCCATGGATTAAAATCAAGTTTTATTTTTTATTTTTTATGAATGCATGATTAAAACAAAAAATCCAATCTTGAATGCCATAGATCAAATAATCATCTTTTGGGGCATAAAAAGAATTTACATTTTTGAAATCTTCTAAGTTATAAAAACTAATAAAGATGCTTTGAGTAAGTTTGTATTTGGACTCACCCTCTTTAATCACCCATCAATTTAACCATTGGTTGCAATCTCAGCGCCATCTATGGGGATGGGTCCACCTAAGAGGGTGTTAAGTGCTCCACGCAAATCAAACTCCACTCACTTGGATTTTTAGTGGTTTTTCTAAGTTAGAAAATTCCTTGAATGCGCATTAGTCTCGCTAACACTTCATTTGGGCATAAAAATTAAACAACTCTTGACGTGGAGGGCCTCCAGGCGCGCACTTGACAAATTGAGTTTCACATATCTTTGTTTTGGGCTTAAAAAAAACTCACACTTAATCTTGAATGCCTAACAATCAATGAACATCGCATGGTTTTGACACATTTTCAATGATGCTCGCATTTCTTATGTTGATGATCTCTTGACTTCGATTATGTTGACAATGTTGTCAAATTGGAATGAACATTGTATGCCATAATCACAAGTGTCTTCAATCATAGCTTACAAAATCTAAATCATCAATTGGAATGAACGCGTGTCTTTTAAAGCCCAAGATCATGTATGTGGTCTTGTTTTACACTTTTTAGGAGGCCTGCTTGGGGATTTCATCACCCCTTGGGATGACCTCAACTCCAGTGTTTCGACGGAGTATAAAAATTGGGAGGTGAATCCAAAGACACCTCTCTTGGAATCAAGATTTTGTCACTCGGGCTAAGCCTCAAGGAACTTTATACCCTTGAGAAGTGAAAGAGGAGAAGTGGGTTACCGCTCCTCTCGGTTGTGTGACATCTTTTTGGTTTCATCTACAGATTTGGGCCTTACGTACCTTGCATATATCAAGGACTCCCTAGCTATAACAAATTTCATCCTTGTAGAAAGCTTCCTAGGATGTTGGCGTGTTTGATGTGCTTGCTCCAAAATTTTGTCTACTTGTTTGTTCATAGCTTTTGAATGAATGTTTGCCAACTTTGGTCAAAATCCCAAAAAAGCAAAAATCTCCCAGCTCAAGGCATACTTAGCGTAGTCACTGCCTCATCAGAAAATCATCCAAGCTCCCCCACTGCAACCAAATCTATCTAGTTCCTTGCTTTAGAACAATCCCAAATCCAAAGTCTCTCCAAATCATCCCCCCCAGCCAGCTAGCAACCCAATCCAAAATCACACCTAAGCCTTTAGAGAGTTGTTGTCATTCTGCTAGAATTTGCTATCCAATCAATCCGACCAATCCACCAGCCTCACCAAGGTTATCCCTTTGACAGAGCTTTGTCTAGGGTAATCTATCTTTGGCACTTGTTATCCCTCATCACCTTGAGCTAAAGGTTGGGATCCACAAGTAGTCAATCTTGTGTCATGCCCATAGGGTCATTAGTCTATCCTTAAGTTGACACAATCTCCACCAATCCAGTGCATAGGAAAGCAAAACTCACTTTTTGACAGCATGCCCTTGAAGTCTTCCATCTACAGGAAAGCCAAAAATCTCCAGCCAATCCTCCTTAGGTCTATCATATAGCTTTGACTTTCCCTAGGAAATCCTTCATTAGCCAATCCAAAATCTGCGCTTAATCCAAATCCAACCATGAGCTTCCACGTTCATCCATATGCAAGACCCCATCCCCATACGACTCATCATCAAGACATGAAATCCCAAACCTATCATGATGTGTTCAATCATATTTTCCTTTCTCCCACCACCTCCTGTTCTAATGATAATGAAAATCTTGTTGATTATGACGGGTATCTTGAGAGCCTTAGAAGCCTTCCACCAACCATCCCCCAAAATCCAAGAGTTATTCCAAACTATCTAGTCATGCCATCTGATATCCCAGCTTCTCCTCCATCACCCAATCAACCAAGCTTCCAATCTTCCACCCTCATCACACTAGCTATTCCTATCAATCCACCACCTCCACCCCTGACACACGAGTCTCCAAGGAATCTCCTAGAGGAAATACAAGAAAAGCTGCCTCCAACAGTCGATAAGCCATGTCATCTAATCCAACCATGTGAAGTAGTCAGTGATGAAGCTTCCCCATCTATAATATCACCCCCATCTCCCATAGCTATCATCCCCATACCATCCATCAAGTTGCTTAAAATCCTTCCACTTCCTGCAAGCATCAAATTCCCACCATCCATAAAATTGCTCCAAATCATATCCACATCTCCTCCTCCAAGAATTATCCAAATCCCATATAATGAACCTCATGCATCCACTCCCATCTATTCCTATCAAGATCTTGTCCAAAAGCATGTTGAAATATCCTCTGACAGAACAACAGATCCCACCATCCCACTTATTCCCCTACATGATCCACTTTTACCATCCCCTCCATATCTAAATCCTACCATCTTACTTACTCCATCTCAAGATCCCTTTCCCTCAGCCCACCCAAGTCAAGATCCTATCCTCCCATCTCCTCTGCTTCATGATCATACATCTCCCATAATCCATGATGATAGATCCATCAAAAAAGAACTAATTATGATATCTGAAGCTCCAACTCCTTTAGCTAGTAATGGACTCACATCTTGTGTTCCAAATAATGAACATCATATTGAAAAAAGAAATGAAAATGTATTTCTAGATGTTGGTATCCCCGCTATTCCTGCATGGTCCCAAGTCCTTCCATCTCCACCCCAAAGTTCCCATCCATCTTATTCCGCATCTATTTTGGGCCCTCATCCTACTCCTTATCTCCAACCCTCCATTTTGGGTACATATATCCCTTATCTAAATCCCACACCCTTTCCATCCATTTTGGGTCTTTACATACCTAATATGAATCCTTTATCCCCTCCATCTATTTTGGGACCTACACCTTCCCCGTTTCCATCTATTTTGGGCACATATCCTTCCTTCCCTCCATCCATTTTGGGCAATTATATCCATCCATATCCTATGTTCCAATCTATCCTTCCATCCCCTCAAATCCACCAGCTAGATCATCAAAGGCACTCACCCTTGAATCCCTTCCAACCTTTAAACCCTATCACTCCATCAATTATCCCTCCATCTCCTCCATGCTCTTGTTCCCATCCCATGGCTAATAGAAGCATATTGGATGCCAAAATACAAAAGAATAAATCCAAAAACCCACAAAAATCCAAGTCTTAACATGTCCCTTCTAAAATACATGTTCAAAAAAAGAAATATTTAATCCCAATCAAAGAAAAAGTCAAGAGGCCACAAAAGCCCAAGCTAAAAAAGCCAAAAATCATGTGGATACCCAAGATACTCATAAAAGAAATGCATCTCAAAGAAAAATCTCAATTCCCATCCATTCATGCTACTCAAAAAGCCTCATCCATCCATCCTTCATCCAAATCCCCATATAAGCATCCTTCATCCCCCCAATCCACTTTTAGTCCATATACTTCTTATCCTAAATTTCCCATCCTCCATCTTCCAACTCTACTTTTAGTCCTTATCTTTCTCTTCCTCCATTTTCTCCTCAACCTCATTCAAAACCATCTTTCCCACTACTTTATCACCTCTCAAGGCGTGTGCCAATGATGATCTATCCATTTTCCTCATCCATTTACCCACAAGCCTTATGTCTTCACATCCATTATCTGTCAAACTCCCACCCAACATTCCACTTGTTCAATCCAATCCTTATTCATCCATCCTACCAACATCTATGAGCCAAAAATAGCTGAAGAAAGCCAAAATCATTCTAGCTAATTCCAAAGTCAAAAAGTAAAAAAAAAAAGTAAAGAAAAATAAAGCGTCCATTGGTGAAAACTTGGCAATTCAAGCGCCTTGGACAAGTACCATGATGAAAACTTGGCAAACAAACATCATGCGTAATCCAACCATCACTAGCTTAGCCTATCATCCACATGCTTTTGGTCACATCTTACCATCTAGCTCCATCTTCCAATCTATACACCTATCCTCCATCCTCCAGCTTCCATCTCACACCATCCACTGATCTTCTATAGCTTCAGCCAATCATCCCAGCTATCATCCATCTCCCTAGCACCTTCCGCTTTTCCATCCTAGCTTGAATCCTATCACATCCATCGTAAGACCTCCTTCCACATGTCATATTCTGACTGGGGGCACTGTATTCCTTGGAGATCTTGTCTTGTCCATCCTCCCTTGTCATTAGTATCCTGCTCTAGGCTATCCTCATGCAAATCCAATGTCATCCTCTCATTAGCAATTCACTCTAGCGCCATCTATCCATTCAGCTACCACCAACCTTAGCATTTTCCCCATCATCATCATTGGATGCATCTTGTCAAATCCATATCTTTTGTTATCACCTCATCCTTAGCTTTTGCCTCTTGCACCAACTTGAGCCATCTCGCTATCCTCTCATCCTGAGCTTTTTATCCATCTGTATCATACCTATCATTGGTCCGTTAGCTTGTACCATATCTTGATTAGCCCATTTGTAACATATCTTGGTTCATCAGCTTGTACATCCTCTTTAGCTTAGTACCATTGTATCTATCCAGCTTTCGTGTCAGTTCCTCCTTGATCAGCATCTTGCACACATCGCACAACCCTTGGTTAGCTATTCCAATGCATTCTTTAGCTAGATTTCCTGTCACCAAAGTGTTATCTTTCTTAGTTCAGCTTGCCAGACGCATCACTCATCCAAATCCACCAGCTTAGGTGCTCTCCAATAGGTCCTTGTAGGATATAGCTTTCCTCATGTCTGATCTTGGTCCGTTAGTACCTCATCCTAACCATCTCATTGGCAAACGGTTCTCTTTTGGATTTTCACTTTCTTTTGATTTGGACTCTTCCCTGTTGGGTCTTGAAATATCTTTTCCAAAAAATCTCCTTGTTCCCTCCTCAAGGTTGCCACGATCTTCCATATCATGGTATACTGAAAAAGGGGCAATCAAAGCATAAGGTCTTGATCATGTCTTTTGCTTTTTTTTCTTTTCTGCTTGTGGGTTACCCAGTGTCGGTTCCACGCTACTTCCTCTGGGATTCATGTGTGATGCTGGGGCAATCCTTGCATGTTTGTTTTGATTCAGTTCGTCAATCCTCTGGATAGTTGGTGAAAAGGCCTTGATGTTCTTGGTAACCTTGGCAATTAACCAACAGTCCTATAGCAAATCTAGTGCTCAACTACATGGTGGTACTTCTCTTTGAAGTATCCCCCTGCTCAAAAAAGCTTCAATGATTTCCCTTCATCTCCATTATCCCCCATCCATATCTAGCATCTGTCTCTCCTACCCTAGCTTATGCATCAGTATCTCTTTGAATCACTCCTCACCTTTAGCTTTAGGGATCCACAATCCTAGTCTTAGGGATCCACCAATCCAAATCAATCCACCAAGCCTCATCTTTCGAGATCCACAATCCTAGTCCTAGGGATCTCCAAAACCCATCTTCCGCCAATCTGACTCTTTGAAATCCTATTGCATCAGCTTTTTAATCCCCTCATCCATCTCCCCATCTTGGATTCCTTTTATAGCACTCCGCTCCTTCATCCTCTACAATCCCTGAGATCTTAAGCTTGCTTCCTCTTGTGCCTCTGATTCTCCCTTTATCATTCTCATGTAGTGAGAGTTTGAGCTAACTAAACCTCTTCTCTTAAGCCAATTTGAGTCTTCTTGCTCATCTTAGATTCTTGTACTTATCAAGAAGTCGTCGAGCCTCGCTTTCTCTTCTCGCCGCCTTCTTGAGGGGGCATCTTGCAGTCCATTCTCTCCTCTTCTGCTCTAGCCTTGGGCATCTTATTTTCTTATCTTTGATGCCATGCCACTTGCGGCATCCCATCAAAGAGGGGCAAAATGTAGACACCTAAAAGCCTTTAGAAAATAAAGTAGTTTTATTACATCATCATTTATTAATTAATTATTTATTTATTTAATTAATTTATTTTTATGCCATTAAATCCCTTTATCTTAATTAAAAATATTTAATTAAGGAATCCCTCCCAAAAATGTTTAAATCTTATTTAAACATTATTTCCCTATTTATTAATTATTTAATTAATAAATTGACCAAAAAGCCCAAAATAAATAAAAAATTTATTTTTTGTCCAAAACTTGGCCAAATTCTTTAAGACCACTAACCTCTTCCAAAATCTTCTAATCCTTCTTTAATTTTGATTAAAGGCTAATCCCATCATTTCCTACCCCTAACCCCAACTCAAGATATTTAATTAAGATTAAATATTAATCCTTATGTTTATTAAAAAAGTTTTAATAAATATCTCCTCAACCCAAACCCTTGAAATAAATAAAGCTTTATTTATTTCCTAAAAATCTAATTTATCCTCATCCTAAGAAGTTCTAGACTCTTCTAGAAAGTCTTCATCCTCATCCTAGGAAATTCTAGACTATTCTAGAAAGTCTTTATCCTCATCCAAAGTCTAGACTCTTCTAGAAGATGTCTTTAAACCTAATCCTAATCCCCTCCTAACCTTGTCACATTCTCTAAACATGGGTTAAGACTTACTAACCCAAGCCAAAGTTAACAAATATCTCCTCCTTCACCCACCCTCATTAAATGCCATCCACTTGCCTATCCCTAAGCTAATCCTAAACCATCCTAATCCATCCTCTAATCATTTGCACAATCCTAAGAAAGCTTAAAACCTTCATAATCAAGCCCAAGTCGAAATTCCTCTCATCTCCCTCAAAATATCCCAACCATAAAACTTTATGAAGCCCACTAGGCCATAAATGACTCTTCCAAGCCCTTTTATTGCTCTTACAAGCCATTATGAGGGTCTTTATGAAGATTTTATCCCTTGAGCCTCCTTTGTTGACTCATCCTTCCCCTTTCCTCCATCCTCTCACCCTATGACATGTGTCACTCCCTGATTGGCTGTAAAGAAGCAGAATCCATGTGCTCTCCTCTCATGCAATCTGAGCCCTCCATGAGCTTTTTCCCATCCTTGCATCTTAGCCCTCAATCCCTCAAGCCTCTTGCCTATAAATTGGATGCTTCCCCTTTGCAAAACAACACAATCCATGAAGTAAAGTCTAATTCCATTTTAAGAAGCCATTTTACATCAAAACCATACACCCACACCCAAATTCCAACTCCATTTGAAGCCCTTTTTGAAGCATAAGCTTGAGCATACATCCTATCTATTTAGACAAAGCTACTCAACAAGAGAGCTTCTTATTGAGAGAGCCCATTAATGGCTCATATTCTTAATTGAGAGCTCATCTTAGTCTATTTTGAAGTTTATGAATTTTGTTTAGTTTGTAGAAGCTTTATTTAAATTTGGTTTCTATTATCATACTAACATTGCTCATATACAATGACCATTATACATATATACCAAGATAAATTTTATACAAGAGATACAATTTTTTCATACATTTACTATTCAAGAACTAACCTCTTTCTTATTTACCCAACTCTTATATATGTCCTTTCCTTAAAATGTATCAATCTAAATCCCCCCTTTCATGATTCATCAAATTACATCAAAATTACATCATTTATATTAATTTAAGTAACATGAACATCCTTAGGCATCTTTAAGAATCATCTAAGCATATCTCCATGAAAGAACTCTAATTCAAACCACAAAAAATCCTCTTGTTTTGTCACCCAAAGTTGATAAGTTTGATATTTTTTTTATACAGCATTTTCCTTATTAACTCATTAATTATATATGTAAATTCCTATTATAGTTCCCATAACTTTCATTCTTTACTACTTAAGTTATTCCATGCATTAGTGCTATTTTCATGAAGTTTACATAATTCTTAAACATAAAATACAAATGCCATAGCATCATCATAACTGACTAATCGAATCTTTCAATGAGGATAATCAATAATAACTATAACAAGATATATATCATGATTTACAAAAGTGCAAGTAGATAACATAAGTTCTGTTTTTATAATCATTTTCCTTAATAGGTCAAAGTTGATAATTTTGATGTGTATCTTTCTTTATACATCATTTTCCTTATTAACTCATTAGTTATATATATGTAATGTCATATTCTAATTCCCTTAACATTCGTTCTTTACTACTTAATTTAGTCCACACATTAGTGTTATTTCCATGAAGTTTACCTAATTCTCAAATATAAAATACAAATGTCATAGCACCATCATAATTGACTAATCTAATCCTACAATGAGGAGAACCAATAACAACTATAACACGATATATACATCATGATTTACAAAAGGGTAAGTAGATACCAAAAATAATGACCATCATGCATATATACCAAGATGAATTTTATACAAGAGATACAATTTTTCATACATTTACTATTCAAGGACCAACCTCTTTCTTATTTACCCAACTCTTATAGATGTCCTTTACTTGAAATGTATCAATCTAAATCCCCCCTTTCATGATTCATCTAATTACATCAAAATTAAATCATTTATATTAATGTAAGCACCATCAACATCCTTAGACATCTTTAAGCATCATCCAAGCATATCTCCATGAAAGAACTCTAATGCAAGCCACATAAAAGCCTATTGTTTTGCCACCCAAAGTTGATAAGTTTGATATGTTTTTTTATACATCCTTTTCCTTGTTAACTCATTAATTATATATGTAAAGCCCTAGTCTAGTTCCCTTAACATTCATTATTTACTACTTGAGTTATTCCATGTATTAGTGTTATTTCCACAAAGTTTACATAATTCTTAAACATAAAATGAAAATATCATAGCATCATCATAATTCACTAATCGAATCTTATAATGAGGATAATCAATAGCAAATATAACAAGATATACATCATGATTTACAAAAGGGAAAGTAAATAATATAAGTTCTTCTTTTTAATAATCCTTTTACTTAATAGGTCAAAGTTGATAAGTTTGATGTGTATTTTTTTTAAATACATCATTTTCCTTATTAGCTCATTAATTATATATGTAAAGTCATATTGTAGTTCCCTTAACATTCTTTCTTTACTACTTAAGTTATTCTATGCATTAGTTTTATTTCCATGAAGTTTACATAGTTCTTAAATATAAAATACAAATGTCATAGCATTATCATAATTGGCTAATCTAATCTTACAATGAGGATAATCAATAACAACTATAAAAAGATATATATCATGATTTACAAAAGAGAAAGTAGATAACATAAGTAAGCACCATCATACATATATACCAAGATAAATTTTATACAAGAGATATAATTTTTGTACTTTTACTATTAAGAAAAAAACCTCTTTCTTATTTACATAACTCTTATACATGTCCTTTTGTTAAAATGTATCAATCTAAATCCCCCCTTTCATGATTCATCAAATTACATCAAAACTAGATCATTTATACCAATTAAAGTAACATGAAAATCCTTTGGCATATTTAAGCATCATCCAAGCATTTCTCTATGGAAGAACTCTAATGCAAGCCAAATACAATCCTCTTGTTTTGCCACTCAACCACATGGAACCATAAGGAACCACTCCTCTAAGGTAGGAGACAAAACAATGATCCACCTAGAATCTAAGGTAGTCTAAGTATTAAACCAAATATTAAGTACAAGGATAAACATAAGGTACCACAAAAGAATAAAGTCCAAAATGAAATCATAAATAAAATGGACATGGGAGGGATAAGTAGAGAGAGGGATTCAACTGCATCTAAGTGAGTGTCATCATACATTCCCACAATGTTGGGATCATTCCCTTGAACCAAGGACCATCCTTCCACATGGAATTCCTTTCCCTGAGCACTCCAATAGGATATGCATGGTCTCATAATGTTGGTTTCATTCCCCTAAGTCAGAGACCATATTTTGCACAAAATTGTCCCCTCTTTGAGTACTCCAACAATACTCAATCTTAATCTTTATTAATATATGAAAACCCAAATTGTCCCATCAACTTTTATTAATTTATCACTTTTTATCCAACTCACTTATAGATTCATCCTGCATAAGGCACCAGTCTCTAAGAATGGGATCCTTTGGCAACCACTTTGGGCCCCAATACCTCAAGCCACTCACATAGGGTTTCCTACCCTACAATAGATCCAATACATAAACCATTCAGAGTTACACAACTAAAAGCACCTCAAAGAAGTTACATAATAGAAACAAGGCCAATTACAATCAACTAATAAATACAACTGACTTTAGGATATTACCCAATGCAATATCGTACTAAAACAATAATAAATTTGTGCATCCATTTCTTATAACCACATAGTTTTTAAATGCTAACATGCATTTGTTCAATTTTGATGCATATTTGTTCAATTTTTACGTGTATTAGTTCAATTAGGATATCACATAGTGAATCATATTAAAAAATAATGGTATGCACCCTAAAATGGTCACCTAGACTATGGGCCCCAAATTTTCAAATTGTCAATTTTCTTAATCAACGCATCACAAAATTTTATTGAATCAATTAAAATCATTTTCCTTGACCAAATTGCAATTAATTTAATTATTT
Organism: Cupressus sempervirens; assembly: GCA_028749045.1. Lineage (NCBI taxonomy): Eukaryota > Viridiplantae > Streptophyta > Pinopsida > Cupressales > Cupressaceae > Cupressus > Cupressus sempervirens. The sequence continues at coordinate 284,128,856 of CM053789.1, read as the reverse complement.
CAATATTTCCTAAGGTTTGATAATTTCATCAATAATCTTATTTAATTAAAAGAAAATCTCTCTTTTAATTAAATAATTTTATCTTATTTAATTAAAATCTCTCTTTTCGTTAAATAATCATATTTTATTTAATTCAAAGAAAATCTCTCTTTTAATTAAATAGTTTTATCTCATTTAATTAAAATCTTTCTTTTAATTAAATAATCTTATCATATTTAATTAAGAGAAAATCCCCCTTTTAATTAAATAAATAAATCCCCACTTAAAACTCTCTTTATGATGAAAAAAGGAAATAAATCAAATAAAATCTTATAAAGATTTATACTTTTTTGCTCATATCTCTAAGTGGTGTGCTTTTTCCTCTTACTTTCCCTTTTAGGGATTTATCCCACATTTCTCTTGTGAGAAGCCTCCCACCTCCACACTTTCCTTTATATAGAGCCCTCTCCTTCTCATTGGATAGGTGTTAGTTTCTATAATATTGTTATGTTGTAGGTTTGGAGAGCGATTTTGGAGGAGTTTGAGCATTAAGGTTTGAGCCTTAGGATTTGGAGATTGGAGCTTCATTGCAACTTCTCTCTTCTTATCTTCTTCTTTCATGCATCCATGACTTCCATCATCATGTTTTATCCTTGCATTTTTATATTAGCTTAGAATCATATTTGATTTCATAGATTAATCTTGTATTGTTATTTCCTTTCATAGATTAGATTTCCTTCCTTGAATTGCTTTGCATTGTTATCAATTAGATTATCTTACATCTTTATTTGCATGAGTATTTGATGATCATAGAAACTACTGGGTACTCTTGCTTTTCCTCTTTGAATATCTCATTTTATGGTGTACTTGCGTGCACACAAACTAGGTCAAACTAAGAGCCTCTATTAGAAACCCTAGCACTCCATGAATAGAGAGCTACAAGTCACCATTTGAGATCTGATTCTTGAGCAATCTTGGATATAATGACTCCTAGAAGTGTGTCAATGTTTTAGCAGACATTTTTGGCACCCATCATGGGGCAATCCAACTTTACATGCTAGTTTTGGCTATTGTTAGAGCTAACCCCCTTGTGTGGATTTGTTTGGAGATAAAAAAACCCTAGATCTTAAAGATCTAATCATATCTCCCAAATGGCTTTGTATTTTGGTCTAAATTTTTACTTTTATTTTTATTTTTTCCGATTGGCAAAATATCATATAAGCTTTGGTTAAAAATTCATATTTTTCTAAGGTAATTCATAATTTCTATAAACTTTTATTTATTTTTCATAAGAAATTTATTTTGGGAGAAAATTAGCAATTTTTTTAGAAAAGTCTACATTTCCGGAAAGATCTCAAAATTCTAAATAGGGTTGTTTCTTTGTGTTTTTAGTTTAGAGCTCATAATAGAGCTCAAACGCTTGATTTACAAAAAATGGTCTATTTTGACAAAATGGGTCCCTAGAACACAAATGAACACATTTTTATGAAATTATAACATTTTTGGAAAGGTTATGGTTTTTTAATAGGGGTCTCTTTTCTATATTTAGGGTTTTGGGTGCAAATTAATGGCATATATGTCCAATCTTGTTAACTAGGTCAAAAATAAAAATTTTAAAAGGGCATTTAATGATAAACTTGAATTTAATTTTTACATGGTTCAATGCATGATGTGAATTTTAATTTGGGTTATTTTTTGGTTATTATTACTCCTATGAATCAAATTTTGAGATCTAACCCTAGGGTTTGCATAAGACATATCTATCTTGTATTGGTTTTCTTGTTGTTTACTTTAAGTGCTTGCATAGTTTGTCAGATTAGTGGAGTAATATGCATGTGTTGCTTTGCATCTAAGGTATTTTTATACATCTCTATAAAATTTAAAATTTGAAATTAAAATTGAACCTCTCATGTGTTTTTCTTGAGTGTTTTACATACTTTCGTGATACACATTTCAATTAGTGCTCTAAAATTGGACCAAGATTTACTTTCTTGCATACATGTTTCACATAGTAATTAGGACCTATGCACACTATTTGCGGTGGTCTTGAGAGAGAGGGCTTCATTCTCTTACCTTACACATGAAGCTCTTCTTGATGATAGATCCCCTTGTAGGTAGAGAAGGATTTGATATTATTTCATTATCTCTTTTGGTTTGTCTTCAACATTTTCTAGTGCTTTCTCTCTTGATATTGGTGGTGATTGTTATTGGCTTTCCAAACCTTAGTGAAGTGATTTTAAATTAGTGTGTCAATGAATCTATTTTCTATGTTTGGGTGAGGTGAAGAGGCTAGAGGAGTATGCGGTGTTCCCATTTGGACACATCAAAAACTTGGAACCCTTGAATCCGCACTAAGTCCCCATGTGGTCCAATTTTATGAGTCTTCCTTTATTAGAGAGGGTTAACCATAGTGGACACTCCCTTTATTGGGTAATCTATGTGGACAAAACCTCAAGTGGTAGTAGCCACTTTCATCATGGTAGCAACACCTACTATAAAATGTCTTTTCGAAAGAATTTCCATAGGTGTAGTTTTTTGTTGGGCTATCAAATTTCCTCAACATCTTCAATTGATTAAATTCTTGGAATGTGTTAAAAACCTTGTGTGCTAGGATTACATTTTTCCTACTTGAGATTGCAAGAGTTGTAGAGTTGACAATTAGTAAGAACCATAGTGCAACCCAATTTTTTCTTTTCTAGGACTATGTGCATGATTGGAAAATATTTTGAGAATATACACAGTAGTAGTTTGAGGTATTAGATTCATAATAAGACAATATTCTTAGTTATGCACAAGGTTTCTTTGTCATTGCTCATAGATGTTTTCTTGAAATCCATGATTACTATCTTGTGTACTAGATTTATAATAAAAATCTATTGATACATCTATTTGGTCAATTAAAAAAAACAAGAATAATTAGTTCCTAAGTTCAAACCTTTCTCGATTTTTTATTTTGTAATTTCCAGTCCTCCTTGGTTGATTTGGGTTAGATAAGGTCACTTACCCCGCTATTGGAAGCTTGTTTGCAACTTGGATTGTTGTGTTTTGACTTCTAAAATTAGTAATCTTTCATTTTATAAGTGACCTTGCTTGGAGTTGGTGAGTTAGAAACCTTCCTTATTGAGAAGATAAACCTTTGGATTCTTTGATAACATGCTTGGAGAGTCTTAGTAATCTCTTATACATTCACTTCCATTCAAATCCAAATTTAATTAATTAGAATTTGGGTAAATCATCCTCCTAATCCATATGTGCTAAGATATTGACCCAAATTAGGGGGCACCTCCATGGGAGTGTTGGTATATGCCTATTGCAAAAATTCTATCTTATCATGCCTCTTTTGGACAAGTGACTGATTTTACTATCCTAGTTTGGTACTAAAATTTCCTAGGGGCGTCCTATCAACTAGTACCTTCTCTTTCATGTTGGTTACAAAAAGATATCAAGTAGATCAAGGAAAGTGACCTCAAGTAGTCTTTAACCAATTATCCTTAGTTCAAACTTGCCAAAGATGTAAGGGAAAATAACCCATATTTGATCAATCACCTAGGAACAGTTTAGAAGTTTGGTTTGATCCCAAGAGTAACCTTAATTAGATGAGTACACCCTTAGCACCTTCTCACTCAGATATGGATAAGAGTTACATGATGAATTGATTAGAGATGGAAGAAATGGATGAACACCTTGATGACATATTGGAAAAACATTGAGATACCAATTTGTTTGGCAATTCCTCTCATGAAAATCAACCACTCTCACCCCTTATTGAGACTAGATATCTGGATACACATCAAATGGGTGAAAGAGATAAGAGGCAAGGCTATCAAGAAGAATAATCAAAACACAAAAACCAAGATAATGAACCTAGTGTCACTCATGTGAATGCAACATATACCAATAACTTTTTTAGACATTCATGACCAAGTTCACTACTCAAGACACCTTCAACATACATAAGTGAAATGCATAAGAGAACTGAACACAAAAAGAAAGGCTTCCTAGATAAATTTAGACTCCTAAAGTTGGAGAGACAAGCCTTGTTGGAGATAGAAATGAAAACCTTCTAAGAAGAGCGCAATAGAGTCTTCGCTCAACAACTTAATGATAAATTTAACAACATGCATGTTGGTGGTGGGAACAACTCTCCTCCATCCAACCCTCCTAAGAATCCATGAAGTGGAAGACATTCAAGAACACCTTAATGATCTCCTAGTCCTAGAGGAAGAGGGGCTTCAAGACATGATCATTATAGGAGACCAACACCTCATAGGGTTTCAAGACAACCTTCACAATATATTCACCATGGTTTATAGTATGGAGGAGGTAGTTCAAATTTTGACCATGACTCTCAAGATTTCATGAGAATGCAATAAAATTCTTCTTTACAAGAGTGTGTGGAGAAGTGTGTGTGTGTGGGTGTATATCAAAACAAAGATGAATTCCTAAAGAATATAGTTGATAAGGGTGCTAAAGTTCCCTACAAGTATGATGTAGACAAACTTGCAACTGGGTGCAACCTTTTTATGCCACGAAGTTCTGTATACATGAGGTTAAGCCATGATGGTGGGATGTGAATGCCTATTGAGAGTTTCACAATGACATTGGACATAATGTTGAAAACTTTGGGAAACTCAAGCATATAATTTAGGATCTTATTGAGAAAGAAAAGCTTCAAGTGGATGGAATGAACACTAATTTTGATCACATAGCCTTCAAAGATCCTTTTCCCAAGTATGAGAAGTGGGCAACCTCTGAAAAAAAGAATGGAAAAGTTGAGATCAATTACACCTATGGGAATGTAGAGAATATTACCAACATGCTTGAAGTAGTAGAAGATAATGTCAACATGATGAGAAAAAAAGATCCTTATGGTTATAACCTAGATATGGACTCTCCTCCTATCTTTGATGAAAACCCCATCTTGGTGCTAAGGGGTCCTCACTCTAGAGTGTTATCTCAAAGTCTCAATATTGTCACATGAAGTCAAGGTCCCCTTGTCATTAGAGGACCCAATTCAAGTCAACCAACTAAGACAAAGCAAGTAACATCTAATAATGTTATCTCAATACCAGTGGTCAATCCTAAGTCAAACTATAGTCTTGTTGATCAGTTGCAAAGAACCCCAACTCTGATTTCAATCTTTGAGCACTTAGAGTTGTCTCCAAGACATAAGAAATTCCTTGAGGATGCTTTTCACAAAGAGAATGTTCTCAATAATTTTGATGTTGATCAATTATAGAACATGGTTAATCATATTGCTGTCCCTCATTACCTCACCTTTTTAGAGGAAGATGATAAATCTTTTAGCCACCCACATAATCTTTCTCTCCACATTGAAGTCATGATTCACAAAACTGATGTTAGGCATGTGTTGATAAATGGGGGTGTTAGGCTTAATATTTGTTCTTTGAGTCTTTTAAAGATGTTGGGTTATTTTGGACAAGTCATAGATACTAGAAGAAAGATCACTATCAAAGCCTATGATGAGGCAAAAAGAAGTTCAAAGGGGTTTGCCATCTTTCTTGTTAGGATTGGACCTATTGAGAAAAATATTTTATTTCAAATAGTTGATGTTGGTCCCCATGTATACAATATATTACATGGTAGACTATGGATTCATGATATGCAAGCAGTCCCATCTACCTATCATTAGTGTGTTAATTTCCCTTATAATGGAATAGAGATTTTTATACCTAGGGATAATACTTTACTTATTAAATGAATTCCAATGAGTACTAATGTTCCTCTCAATAGAGAAGAAAATTATTTTGATGCTGCTTTAGTTGAATGTAGAGACAAGTTCAAATCAATAGACCTTGGCTTATGGAAAACATTGCTAATTTATCCTAGGTCTTATGGAAAACCTTCACAAGAAATGAGACCTTCCTCTTTAGCTATGACATTATTTGACACATTGTATAGTCATTAGTATCAATTCAAGATGAGAGGGAGGATGTAGTTGTTAAAGATTTGATTTACAAAGAAGAGAAATATATGCATAATAAGAACTTCTCTCCCTCTACTAAGGCCTATGGAAGAGGGTATACTTTTGTCAAACATATGGGCTATCCTAGAAATGGTCCTCTAAGTTATAGATTGGATGCTAGAGCTGAACCCTTTGATCTTTTTCTTTTTGGATGCAAGTCTAAGGAGATAGTTGGCCTAGGAATTGCAAAACATAATAAGAAAGATACTCCTATTCTTGAGAAGTCTAATAGTGAAGATGAACCAGAATATCTACCTAATTTGGAAAATTAGAAAGATATGTGTGAAGATTGGGTTCCTTCTAATAATCTCCTTTGGGAAAATTCAAATGGTGAAGTCACTCATGAGAGAGTTGCAATTGTGGAACAAAATGAATCAAGTTTAGATAGTTTAATGGAAAGAGAAGGTGTTACCCTTAATGATATTCAAGTTTCCACATCAAGGCATCCCAAACCTTCATGGTGTATGCACCCTAGTAGAATTTCAAAAATTCGTTCGCATGAGTATGAATGGGATTCCTTCTCAAAGCCTTCCAAAGTTGACATGGATGTGGATGTCATCCATTCATATAGTTCTCAACCTGAGGTGGTTGACGAGTCACATATAGGATTAGAGGATTTAAAATCACATGTTTCCCTAGTGGATAATTCTTTGCTTTTTAGGAAATTTTTTGATTTGGGTAGCTTAGGAAGTTACTTGATGGACTGTAACATTTCAGTCATCAGAGATGAAATCATTCACATTTGCAACCTTGAACTAGTCATTGAATTACCCCTTGTTCATCCCGACCTTATTGATTTTTCCCAACACTATCAAGAACCTAAGCTCTTAGCATTTGAAAATGACTATAAGGTAGCCTATTAATTGAATGCCATTAAACTTGTAGTCTCCTCCACTAGTGAACCAACTACCAACATGATAGAGATAGACATCAAGTACCTTAGTCACAAAATAAAAAGAAAAGAATAAGAAAAATAATAAGGGTTATGATGGTGAAAACCATCGTGTGGTGGTGTCAGAACCAAAAAAATAAAAGGAGAGGACACATCCAAGGGTGAAAACGTCTTTGAGGTACCTAAGGATGAGGTATTTGATCATCTCCCTATCTATTTTCAAGATAGATCTTTAGTACTTATTGAACCAACACATGTAGTCAATTTGGGTATGGATGAGACTCTACAGATGGTACATTTGGCTTAGTGTTGGGCCCATTTTCCGTTACACCAAAAGCCATGAATGTTAGTGAACATGGAACACCACATAATTAACCACCTGTGGGCAGGGGAGCGCATCGCATCACCCAACAATCTCCCCCTTGACGCGCATACCTGGTGCTTACGCGGGTCGAGAAGGCACCGGGGAGATTTGAACCCATGACCAGGCCAAAACCAGGCTCTGATACCAATTGTTGAGCCCATTTTCCATTACACCAAAAGCCATGACTGTTAGTGAACATGGAACACCACATAATTAACCACCTGTGGGCAGGGGAGCGCGTCGCATCACCCAACACTTAGTCCTTTTCACCACAAGAAAAATAATCTTACACTAAGTTCTCACAAATAAAAAGATAAAATTTTCCTCAAATTATTTAGATATGCTAGGGTTGGACACTAAACTTATCATGGATAACTTATCCATAGCTCCAGTTGTCAAACTAGTTAAGCTTAAATTGAGAAAGATGCATCCTCACATAGCCCTCCCAATGAAAACAATATTAGAGAGACTACTTGGTGAAAAATGCATAAGGACTATTGAGTATGTTGAGTGGATATCAAACATTGTACCAGTTTCCAAGCATGACAAAACCATTTGTGTTTGCATAGATTTTAGAGATGTCAATCGAGCATGCCCAAAGGATGAATTTTCACTTCCCAATATAGACATGATAGTGGATATGATCATGGGTTATGAGATTTATTCCTTGATGGATGTTTTCTTCCAGATATAATTAGATTAAGATAACTGCTAAAGATTAAGAGAAAACTACATTCACTTGTGCATGGGGTACCTATTGTTGGAAAAATATACCTTTTGGATTAAAGAATAGAAGAGCCACCAACCAATAATCTATGAACACTATTTTTCATAATATTATGCATAAAAACAAGAAAGATTATATGGATGACACCTTGGCCAAGTCTAAGAAGAGAGATACACACTTAGATGACTTAGAAGTCATTCTAGATCACACAGAATAATTTCAACTAAGGTTAAATCCTAAGAAGTGTGCATTTGGAGTTACCTCTGGAAAACTACTAGGATTCATTATTTCAACAAAAGGAATAAAGGTAGATCCTAAAAAAAGTCCAAGCAATCATGGATATGCTACCTCTTAGAAATATTAGTCAAATGAGGAGTCTCCAAGGACGCCTTGAATCCATAAGGAGATTTATTTCATAGTTGGTAGATAGAGATCAACCTTTTAACAAGAGCTTAGATAAAGGATTCAAATGTGTATGGAATGAGGATTGTCAAAAGAACATAGATCAAACCAAGGAGTACTTGGCAAATCCTCCAATTTTAATGCATCCTATCCTAGGGAAATCACTTATTCTATATATTACAGCAATATAATCTTTCTTAGGGGCATTACTAGCTAAACTTGATGAACATGGGAAAGAAAGAGAAATATACTATATTAGTTGTACTCTTGTTTCATATGAGGTTAACTAAACCAATATTGAGAAATCTTGCCTGGCAGTTGTATTTACTTCCCAAAAGTTATGACATTACACACTTGCACACACTATACACCTCATAGAAAAAATAGATCCATTCAAGTATTTACTAGGTAAGGCTACCCTCATAGGTAGACTTTATAAATGGATGATGATCCTTTCAAAGTTTGATATAGACTACATTAAGTGTAAAGTGATCAAAGGACAAGCCATAATAGATCAATTGGTTGATTTCCCAATACAAGATAATGCACCTATTCAAGTTGATTATATAGATGAGCACCTCATGTATATGATTGAAAGACCATGGAAGATGTTCTTTGATGAATCCTTTATGGAACATGGCTTGGGTGCTAGTGTGTTGTTTGTTTCTCCTCATGGGTACACGATTCCTAAATCTTACAAGTTATTGTTCCTATGTACAAACAAAATTGTTGAGTATGAAGCTTTAACAAATGTTTTGGTCTTAGAATGGTTTTGACATTTGAGAATGGTTTTGACATTTGAGTGTCAAAAAACCTAACCACTTTCTACATAGAAGCCGAGTACACTACATGTGTTGAGCTAGAGTTCCAACAGGTGCCAAGTGACTTTAGGTGCTGAGCATTATATAGGTGCTGAGTGATATATATGTGCTAAGTCATAGTTGATGTCGAGAAAGTTAGAATGCTTCATGTGTCAAGTAAGAAAGAGTCATAATTATGATAAGCAAGAAATAAGGTAATAGGTGCTAAGAAAACTAGGATCAAACATGTGTCGAGCACCTGTAATACAGTATGTGCTGAGTAACATGGAAATCAACATATGAGTTTGTGCCTTCAAAAACTCAAATGTAAACCATTTTTTGGGCTGACATAGAAGAATCTCGAAGGATAATAAGGATAAGAATGAATCTTTTATATTTCCTATGCAATCAGCATGCAACCAATAAGAGAAATGGAGAAGGCATGCAACCAATGAGAAAAGTGCAAGGAATTAGTAGGAATTCAAGATTCAATATGGATCATAGATCCATACATAACCCTAAGTCTATGAAGCCTTTATAAGAATGTTTAGACCTCACCATTTTAAGTTGCTGAAGAAAATTTAAGGAAGTTGCTAAACAGATAGAAAATTTGTAGAACAGGGAAAAAAATTGGGGTATTAAAGACGTAGTGAATAGAGAAGCAATTGCATATCTAGTTGATTAGAATAGAACAAGGGATACAAATAGATATCAGATCAAGAAAGGATCACATTAGAATGAGTAGATCAAGTACCTAAAATCAGAAAATGAAGAGTGTAAGCAATCAAGTGAAAGATTTATAATACTCTCTAGAAATTGTATTAGATAGTGAAATTCCTATGATGATAGGTTAGCTTAATAGCTATTTTGTAGATCCTTTGAAGAAGTGATTAAATCCTTTAACAAGGTGGCACTTCATGTAAAGTGTTTTAAATCCTTTAACCAGGTCACTATTGACACAGTGTAAAGCCTTTAATAAGGTAGACTATCAAAAGTGGTCAAACAATTATTGCTGTTGTGATTTTGTGGGTATCATCCCCACCCTAATTTTACCTTCTTATTTCTGGAGGGTTTTTGGGTTACCAAAATTATGGTGTTATGTGTGTTGATGCATGTGTTTACTTTATGTTTATTTAATATGTTTACATGCATGCAGTTTACTTTTAGTTATTTGTTTTAAAGGATTTGAAAATGTTAAAGTGTGGTACTTTTGATTCACCCCCTCTCTCAGAAGCACTCTTCCCTTTTGATTATTCCAACAATTGGTATCAGAGCAAGGTACTCAGAAGGAAAAGCCTAATAGCTTAGAGAAAAGATCTAAAGATGGAAGTCTTCAAACTTGGGAAGATCATAGACAATTAGATGATTGATGTGCACGTTTCTCTACACAAATTGGAGGAAGCCAAAGAAGAATTGAGAAAGTCCTTGAAAAGAAGGAAGGATATAGCCATAGCTGAAAATGACACACATTGCAAGGAGATTTACACCACAAAAGTGTTTTCCAATGGACATTCCAAGGAGTTTTATGTAGAAATAGCAGAATTGATGGAGAAGAACAAAGCTCAAGTAGAAGAAATTAGAATACTCGAGCTTGAAAAAGAATCACAAACCATAATGCTTTGTGAAGTAACTGAATAGAAGAAGAAAGCCATTGAAGACAAGGCTATGATAGAAGATGACAAGAGAAATCTTACTAATAGATTGGAGGAAAAGACAATCAAGTTTGAAAGAATCTCAAACATGTAGTTAGATACCCTTAGCCAAATGATGAATGCTCATCATGAGCTAAATATGAAGGACATTGAGATCTCCACCTTGAAAATGCAAAATGAACAATTGTAGATTGAATTAAGGAGAGAGAAGGAGATAGTAGAAAGCTTCAACAAATCAAGTGAAGCCATCAAGCAGTTTGAGTAATTATTGAAATCACCAAGGGCCAGTAATGATACTTTAGGACTTGGTTACACTAGCACTGAACAAGGAGAATCATCCACGACTGTAGAAGAAAGGAGTAACAAAGGTAAGAACACTAGACTTGTCATTTCTGTGGTAAAAAGGGACACACTGCTAATGTATACAGGAGTAAGAAGAACAATTAGCATGATAAGTCTAAGAATGCAAGCTACTCTCATAAGTACAAGAAGAAGGGACATCAAGCACAAGAATGCATGACTAGGACTATCACAACATCAAGATTTGAGGGTCACTGCTACAACTACAGGAAGTATGGACATAGAGATTTTGAATGTAGATCAAAGCCTATGTGGACATTAAATCAATCAACAAGAAAAGGTAACCAAGGTCATCACTACAATTGAGACTATAACACCAAGTATAGTTGTCGCTAATGTCAAGAATATGGACACATTCCTGAGAATTGCATAAGAACACATATTAGAGAGAATTACAATAGATGGTTGAGTCAAACCACATGTTTCAATTTCTTGAAGACTAGTCATATCAATAAGTATTGCCCAACAAGCTCCAAGGCACCCAAATTAGAAGTCAACAAAGGAAAAGAGAAAGTATATGTTGAACATATTAGAGGACAAATGAACAAGACTTGGAGGAAGAAAGATGAGTGTAACACATCAAATGGAGGGATCATTTCATCCAAGAGGTCAAGTTATCAAACCTCATCCAACTAAGCATGAATAGGTGTTTGGGATTGACATACAAAGCTATATCATACATCAATCCCAAGTCATACAAGAACTACAAAGAAGAAATCAGCATGAATAGAGATGCCAAGTCAAAACTTGAAATTTTTGCAAGAATTGCCGAGCTATCCTTAGATGTTGATTAAAGCTCCAATGGATGTCGAGTTGTTAGTAGTGACCGAGTTGATGGTTGATGTCAAGTTGAGAAATGTCAATGGAAGCCGAGTGAATGAAATCCAATGGAAGTCGAGTCATGTTGAAACCTTCAAGTGCCAAGTTTACAACTATATGCACTAAGCATTTAATGCTAGGTTTTGAAAGGTATAAGGTTGAATTTTGATCATTTTTACACTATTTGAATGTAGAGAAAAGATGAGAAGAGTGCAGAAGCAATCAAAGAGCAACTTTGAAGCCTTTTGCACTAATTTCAACAATTATTTAGCATAAATTTTATCAATCTAAAGGTATTTATCAAGTGCTGAGTTACGTAGTATTAAAGTTTTAATATATTGAAACCCTAGATTGGTATAATGGCTTCTAGCTCTAAGAAACCCAAGGGAAAGGAAATTCATGAGGTCCAACTAGTTAGTAATGAAGTAAAACAACCTGAGTTTAGACCCATTCTTGAGGTAGCCTACAAGAATGACCTTGTTGGCATGTTGTCCATAATTTCACCCAAGGTTGTCATGGTACATGATGTAAGGAAGTGTTACTACTGCAAGATAGGGGCTATAGGTAGCCTTGTTATATTCCAAGCTTATGACAAGCTATGTGACAATAGGATTCTAAAGGATGAGTTTCAGATAGTTGAGAAGAAGGGTTTAACAAATGCCCTAGTTTATCCCATAGGTTTCAAAACAAAGTGGATATGGATTGTCTTGAGCAGAATACACAATGGCTATTTGTGGCTAGAAACATGACCAATTAAGATTACCAAGAGGATGGTACATAGGGTTACGAGTTTTCTAGCCCTAGATCAGCCCAAGACCTTCTGTAGTAATTCAATAGAGGTCATTGAAAGGAATACATGAGCTAAGTGCAATAAGAGGGGTATGAAAATTGATACTATAATAGATCTCCTTCTAGATTTTCTAGTGAGAATCATTTCTCACAAATTTTACCAATCCAGCAGATTAAATAGTGTACCATGTATTGCTATTGATGTAGCCTATAAGCTTGTAAAGAAAGAGCATACATATGATCTAGTAGAACTAATGTTGCAACAAATAAATGAGAACCTAGGAGTAGTAAGAAGGTCAAAAGGTACTCAATGTAAGTTTGGTTTAGTTCTTATCTACATATTTTTCTATGCCATGGAAGAGTTTCCTTCAATTGGAAAGGTGAACTAGAATCCAAAAAAAACTATAATCACTCAAATTAATGAGTACATTGAACAAATGGGTGACAACTTTGAAGCACAAATGATAATCTATTTTGAGGATTTTAAGAAATCCATAAAGCAAAGGATTAGGATACCAGTTTTCTGGTGGAAAAATATATCAATGACATATGCTTCCTAGTAGACATTGACTACACTTATATCCAAGCAAAAATTCCAAGAGTGAGGTGGCTGAGGCCATTGGCATATGAACTAGATGTTGATGAAGCATTAGCAACAATCACTGCATTTCTTGTAGAAGAGATTGATAAGGAGGCTTCTCACTTTGGAACATATGATGTTGTGTGTTCCAAGGTAGATATGGAGCTAAAAACAACCTCCACCTTGAAGAAGAAGGATAAACTAGTGAAGAAAATAAAGAAGAAATTTGGAGCAGATATTGAAGGGGTGGTAGGTGCTGAAGAGGAAGAAGAAGAACAAGGGAAAGGCCCAATAGAATTGACCCAAGGATTAGGAGAAGATAAGGAGGAAGGTGTTGAGGAAGAAGAAGCCGATAAACCACCTACAAAAGCTGATTTAAAGTAGAGAAAGGCTAAAACTCAGCCTCTAGTGTAGTCAAAAGAGAAAAAGAACGCTACAAAAACAACTCAAGCTAAGCCAACACTAGTAACAAGAGCTACCACAAGGGCCTCTACTCAAATGGCAAAGGAGCAAGCAAAAGAGAAGAAGAAGGCCACTAAATAGATTGGTGAAGTGCAAAAGAAAAGAAGAAAGTATGTTGCACAACCAAATTCTAATGACAAGAAGAGAATATAATTAAAGGATATCAACCAATTCAGAGTGGTAAGCCATCCTCCCAAATCTGCCATAGATAAAATTTGTGAAAATATTAAGAATGCAAATTTGATTGATTTCAAAAGCCTTGAATTTAACAAGTAGAGAAGAACAAAACAAAATAGAGGAATTTGTATATGCCATGATGGCTGAATTTAAGAACACACCTCTAGAGCTAGACAATACCATGCCTAGGGAATTATATGAGACAATTGAAAAAAAATGTCATTATTGTCTCAAAATGGAGAAGGAGATCAAAGAATCTACCTTAGCACAAGTGCTACCTGACCTGACCAGAGGTCAAATAAGTAAGGCTAATAAGAAACATGGTGGCAAATTCACACCTAAATATAGAGCCTTCAACATCCTACAAAATAAAATTTAAGATGTAGTGAATAAGTCCACACAATTGTGGAAGTCAATATACAAATTGATTGATGATAAGGATGAAGAATCAAATAAGGCTAAAGCCAGTGAGAGGGAAAAGGAAGCCAAAGTAGTGGAGGAGGAAAAGAAACTAGAAGAGAAAGAAGAAGAGGAGACAATAGAAAAAGAAGAAGAAGAGAAGAAAGGATAAGAAGAGAAGAAGGAGGAAGAAGATAATGAAAAAGGAGAGGAGGAAACACAAAAGGGAGAAGACATGGCAACAACTAAGCAGTAGTAGCAAGAGGAATAGAGTGTGCAAGACACACAATTGCCACCTCCTAGCCCTCGTCATGCAACCATCACACCTACAGAAACTATTACTATAAAGGATGTTCCTGACACTTTTTCTCAGAACATCAATCCCCTAACTATAGAGGATCTCTCCAAGATTCTTCACCAATCAACTTTACAGGCACAATTATGCACAAATCCAATATTGGTGAGTGTAGATGAGCTATAGAAGGTAGTAGTAGGACCAATAAAAGACAAGGTGAAACCACAAGAACCACCTTCCATATTTATAGCTACTAGCACTCAAATTCTAATGCTTCCACCACCATCATAGATTGCAATAGTTGATACATCTATAATAGGTGACACCATTTAGAAGTTGAGAGTAGAAGTAGAGAAAAACATAGAGCAAATAGGATAGATTAATACATCTGATCCTATAGTACAACTCCAAGGTACACCCCAAGTAATTGTCATTAATCAAGGGATGTTTGATGAAGAAAAGGAATATAAATCAAAAGAAGAGGAGTAGCCCACAATACAAACACTGGTAGAGTTACCAAAAATAGGCACTCCTATAAAAAATCTTTAGAAGTCGAGCACTGATGCAATACCTTTGCAAATATCAACACCAGGCTCAAGCTCAACCAAGGTGACTGGGGTACTTCACTATGGAGACCCTGAGCTAGATGAAGAGATAGTAATACCTACCTATGACTCAAAGACTATTAGCATTGAGTAGATTATAGAGATGTAGGATGCATTATATAGAAGGAGAAGATGAGAAATACTTAGAAAGGAGTATAAGCACAAGCAAGCACTACTTGAGATAAAGGACATCTTTATGGATGTCTTTAGCTTGCAGTCACCATATGAGTCAAAGCATATAATGGGACAATTATTAGATATAGTTAACCAGGTGACAAGTGAAGACTAGGATACCGATGTCAAACTTATGGAGTGGTCTGAAAGGAAATTTCAAGGAAAGATAAATGAGAAAATATCCAGTGGTATAGCACTTGCATAGATAGAATTGGCCAAGAAAATTGAAAAGGTCAAAACTATACTTGAGAATATCTTCTCATTGTACAAAAAGTTGTGCGATTTTTCCAATTTCACACAAGAGATAGGCCAAAGGATATTGAGCTTGGAGAGAAATCTTAAGATTTCTAGCATGGAATTACCTACCGATTCAACTCAAAGTGAGAAGCATTTTGCTCAATCACTTCACACTAAAAGAGAATTAGTCACACTAGCAAGTGAAGAGGCCAATATTAAGGCCAAATTAATGCAAATTCAATCCTCCATGACCTCAAATCTGGAGGTCCTCCATAAAGAGCAAGCCTATGTAGAGAATGTTCTAAAGAAAGATCCTAATCTTTCTACACTTGATAGGCTTGTACATCTTGCTATAGAGATTTCCATTCAACATAAGTCACTTGAAATTGCATTGAAAAATTGGGACACAGCTTCAAAAATGATAATGGAGGTAAACATTACATTTTTGGCTAAATATGGTATTACTCCTTAGAACCTTTTGACATAAGTGTCAAAAAGGGGTAGAAATAAAATAAGGGAGATTATATATATATATATATATATATATATATATATATATATATATATATATATATATATATATATATATATATATATATATATATAGATATATAGTTTTGGGGGAGAAATAATAAGGAAGATATAACTAAGGGGGAGAATACTAAGCATTTTGATTACATTCTTTCATTCATTCTTTTGAAGAATAAAGGGGGAAAGATTGTAGATTTTAGATAGCCAAGAGACATAAAAACTTAGCACACAGGTATAGATTATAGAAATAGAGTAAAGGCAAAGAGTATTAATTACATCAAGCACATAATTTTGGTTATAGGAATGAAATGGCACAATTAGCTCAAGGGGAGTTATAATAATTTTAATGAATATTGTTCCTCACAAAAGTTTGAACCAATTTTGGAATTTTGTACTTATGTAGAGTAGAATGATTAATATACTCATAAGGTCAAATCAATAATGTTTAGTTAAGTGTTTTTGACACTCATCTCAAAGGGGGAGATTTTTGGTCTTAGAATGGTTTTGACATTTGAGTGTCAACACACTTAACCACTTTCTACATAGAAGCCGAGTACACTACATATGTCGAGCCAAAGTTCCAATAGGTGCTAAGTGACTTTAGGTGCCAAGCATTATATAGCTGCTGAGTGATATATAGGTGTCAAGTCATAGTTGATGCCGAGTAAGTCAGAATGCTTCATGTGTCGAGTGAAGCAAAGTCATACATGTGTCGAGAAAGACAAAATGTAATAGGTGCCAAGAAAACTAGGATCAAACATGCGTCGAGCACCAGTAATGTAGTATGTGCCGAGTAACACAGAAATCAACATATGAGTTTTTGCATTCACAAACTCAGATGTAAACCATTTTTTGAGTCGACATAGAAGAATATCAAAGGATAATAAGGATAAGAATGAATCTTTTCTATTTCCTATGCAATCAACATGAAGCCAATAAGAAAAATGGAGAAGGCATGCAACCAATGAGAAAAATGCAAGGAATGAGTAAGAATTCAAGATTCAATATGGATCATAGATCCATACCTAACCTTAATTCTATGAAGCCTTTATAAGAAGGTTTAGACCCCACAATTTTAAGTTGCTAAATAGAAGTTAAGGAAGTTTCTAAGAAGATAGAAAAATTTCAAAATAGGGAAAATAGTAGGGGTATCAAAGACTTAGTGAACAGAGTGGCAATTGCATATCTAGTTGATCATAATAGAACAAGGGATATGAACATATATCAGATCAAGAAAGGATCACATCATAATGAGTAGATCAAGTGCCTAAAATAAGCAATTGAATATTGTAAGCAATCAGGTCAAAGATTTCTAATACTCTTTAGAAATTGTATTAGATAGTGAAAATCCTATGATGATAGGTTAGCTTAGAAATTATTTTGTAGATCTTTTGAAGAGGTGATTAAATCCTTTAATAGGGTGACACTTCATGTAAAGTGTTTTAAATCATTTAACCAAGTCACTATTGAGATAGTGTAAAGCCTTTAATAGGGCAGACCATCCGAAGTGGTCAAACAATTATTGCTGTAGTGATTTTGTGGGTACTGTACACTTGATTTGTGTCACACTCTAAACCCTTCTATCCAAACGATTCCATGAGTTTGGAATGCTTGGATGCCAGCTTAGAGCTCCCTATCCACGGAGTGCAAGAGAGTGTATTTCAAGTTCAAGAGCTCTCAGATGAGCCTTAGAGATACTCTTCTTGCTAGTAAACCATGCAATGGGAGGTTCCAAAGACAAGATGCAAGAATGAAAATGTCCCAAGGAGTTACTCAAGAATGCAATGCAAATGAGGATTAAGCTACATGCAACATGAATCTAAGCTAAAATGCTATGGTATGAGAGAATGTAGACAAGAAATAGAAGTTCTCCACAAAGCTCCAAAGAAACCTGTTAGAAAACCTGCAGCATAACAATATTCAAAATAAGGATGGATTCATTGAGGGGGAAAGCTCTCTCCCTTTTAAAGATGTATGGACGGTAGAGATCAAGATGAAGATGGTAGATGATCAACGGTGGAATTCAAAAATAGGAGTGATCCATGTGCACACACAAATCAACCAATAGAATATAAGTTGACTTGTCATATAGGACAAAAGTCACAAAGCCTTTTCTTTTAATTGCAAAATAGAAAAAAGACTTTATGTGTGCACTTTAAGTGGGTTAGAAGAATGGGGTCTTTTATTTAATTAAAAGGGGACATGTTCTTTTAATCAAATAATGAACTTAGGATAGCATAGTCAAACTATAGGTTATAATCAAATAAATTGATTATTAGCAATTTGGTCTAGGTAAGTGATTAAATTAAATTAGCCAAAATGTTGAAAAGGGGGCTAATAGTCTAGATGACCATTTTTAGGTGATTACAGGTACCATCCCCATCCCAATTTTACCTTCTTATTCCTGGAAGGTTTCTAGGTTACCAAAATTATGGTATTATGTGTGTTGATGCATGTGTTTATTTTATGTTTATTTAATATGTTTACATGCATGTAGTTTACTTTTAGTTATTTGTTTTAAAGGATTTGAAAAGGTTAAAGTCTGGTACTTCTGATTCAACCCCCTGCTTAGAAGTACTAATCCCATTTGATTATTCCAACAAAATGGACTTAAGATAGCCATAGAATGGAGAATAATAGAGTTACACATTTATGAGGATTCATAGTTGAGTAGTATTAAGCTATAAGGGATTACAAATTGTAATTAGGATGTAATCATTGGATCGTAATAATATTGGACTTGCTATTTGGTGGATGTAGCCTAGGGTTTGGGTGAACCATGTTAAATCTTGGTATCTTGTGTTCTCCTCTATGTGATCTATTATTTTTAGGTATTGTTTATATTTGCATGTAATTTTTATTTCTATCTATGGTTAAATCTAAACAATTTTGATGGTCTTTCCATGGCTCAAAGGTTGCTTATGGTAGGATATTATTAGCCCATGATGTAGATTGATGCAATAGCTTTGAAAAGTCATGTGAAAAATGTCAAAAATATGATAACCTAATACATGCTTTAGGTAGGGAGCTCATTCCTTCTATTTCTCATTGGCCATTTCAGCAATGGGCCTTTGATCTTTTTGGGTAGATTAATCCCAACTCATTAGGTGGACACACATTTATTATCACTACTAGTGATTACTTTACTAATTGGGTGGAAGCTATACCACTTTCTATTCCCTTAGGAAAAATAGTCTCTCTATTCATTCTGAATCATATCATCTATGTATATGGAGTGACTTCTTAATTTTATTACCAACAATGGAGGCTAGTTAAAAAATAATGACCTTAAATAACTCTGCAAGAGATTCAAGATTAAACAACATTGGTCCTCCATTTACTTTCTGCAAGGAAATGGTCAAGAAAAACCATCAAATAAGGCCATCCTAAAGATCCTACATAGGATAGTTCATAAGAATGATAGAGATTGGCATATAGATAAATTTGGCATTTTCGGCCTATAGAATGAGTATTCATGCTCCTACTAGGGCTACTCCTTTTGCCCTCACATATGGCATTGGAGTAGTGTTATCTTTAGAGGTTGAGATTCCTTCACTTAGATTTTCTCTTGAAGGCTTAGTTATAGATGAAGACTACTGTGCCATGAGACTTTAGAAGTTCAAACTTCTAGATGAGAAATGTAACACATTATTTGACCATGTGAGGGTTTATCAAAAGTGCATGTCCAAAGCCTTCAATAAAAAGGTTTACCCTAGAGAATTCTAGGTGGGAGATCTTGTCCTATGTGAAAATCATAAGAATCAACAATAGAGAGATCAAAAGGGGAAATTTGAACCTAATTAGCTTGGACCTTACATCATTATAACAACTTTTGGGGCCATTTCTTATTTACTATCTATAGAAGAGGGAGAGCAACTCCCTGATACTATGAATGTATTGCACTTGAAGAAGTTCTATCCATGGTGCTTGAGGGCATCCTTTGTATATATTTATTGATACTAAAAAAATCCAAACAAATTCATATATTTCAAAAATTCAAAAAAAATGACATTGTCTAAAATTCTAAAAATTGAAAAATGTCTTGAAAAATGACCATCTTAGTGAAAACCTAGAAATAGGCACTTTGATGTATCTCCAATATATATATATATATATATATATATATATATATATATATATATATATATATTGAAAAAAAAAGAAAAGAAAAAATGATGAAAAAAATAGCAATAAAATCGAAGGGGTGAAAACCTAGAAATGGGAAATACTTGAGGCCTTTACAACCTTGTTTCTTAGTGTGTGTCCTGAACACTTAGCCTTTCTCCATCATGCCTTGTCCTTGTTGCCTTGGTTTGGAATTGGTCTTTGTCTTTGTCTAGGGGGTGTAATTGTGTTAGCTTTGGTCTCTTGGATGTGTTAGTCTTTAGGACAAATTGTAAACAATGTTTTTCAAAACCACCCCAACTTTATTTTTCAATACAACCCCTAAAATCAAGTGTTTATCAACACTTATTGGTTTGGTCTTACCCAGTTTTGTCATGTGATCTTACCTACTTGCAATAATTTGATCCTTATCCTCGACATGTAGTATTAGTTAACATACTTAGATTTTTAAACCCAAACACTTAATGCTTGAGCTATGTCATGATATTTTCTTTATGTGCTGATTGTTATTGATTGTTTTTTAGTGTTGTCTAATAAGTATCTCTAGTATGCACAGCTAGAGGACTTGGGACATGGGGCATTCTTTTTATTTTCTTTCTACTTGTGGGTGTGGTTTTAAAACTCTAGAGTGTCTCTTGTTGTATCCTTGAAACAATTAGGAGATTTGAGGCATGCTCCTTGACAAATTTTTCACAACTATTCTAATGGTGATCTCAATATCAATGCCTTGATGTGAGCATGGTTTTGCTACATTAAATTGGATATGCTAACATCAGAGTTATCTTGAGCTTTATGTATTTGATGCTTATGTTAGAATTTTTCCACATTCCAATCCGATATAAATCACATTCATATATTCATAGTTGTGCTTGTGACTATTGGCGATTGTGTGATTTTTTGATATCTATTAATAATGGCCCAATGATGAAAATAAGTTTTGTAACATTCTCTAATGAATGATGAACACAAAATCCTATGTTACAATTGTTCTATTGCAAGTACACCTTTCCATTTTCATGTAGCTTGCATTATGAGTTTGAGAAGGTTTTACTTCATCTTTCTTGTGGACTTTTAAACAAATGTGGTTGTGTCTTGATCTTCATTTCCTTATCTTTTTTCATGATCTCAATTGTAATTTTCTATCTTAAATAGTTGATTGATTTTGAGGCATTCTCTTTCTTGAGGAAAACTCTTTTTATTCTTTCCATTTCTTTCTACCTCTTCCAAACTTCTATCTTCCATTTTCTTTCATCCCACTTCTTTTCTTTTAATTCAACTCTAGGGCATAATCTTTCATGCTTGACAATCTACCTTGGTTCTATGATCCTTAAATCTTTCATCTTACATCAAGAACCTTATCTTTAGTTTGATTTGATCAAATGTATCGATTTGTTGTTTCTCCTCTATTTAATTTTGATTTTGATCATGAGCAAGCACCTATCAAACTTCAATCTTTTATTCAATTTTATCAATATTTGTTCCACCTAGGACATCATTTTCTTTTTTAAGCCAAAATTGTTATAAAAAAAATTATTCTTTGTCCTAATGTGTTCCTAAGTTGACCACACATCTATGTTGTTTTGTGATCACAAATCAACCTCACACTTCAACTACATTCTTTGACTACATTTTTTCTTCAAATGATCTCACATTAGTCAAAGAGGGGCAAACGTATACACTTTAAAATGGTCAACTAGACTATGGGCCCCAATTCTTCAATTTATCAATTTCCTAAATCAATGCACCACAATATTTCATTAAATCAATTCAAATCATTTTCCTTGATCAAATTGCAATCAATTTAATTATTTCAATATTTCTTGAGGCTTGATCATTTCATCAATAATCTTATTTAATTAAAAGAAAACATTCCTTTTAAATAAATAAAATAATATTATTTAATTAAAAAAATCTCTCTTTAAATTAAATAATTTAATCTTATTCAATTAAAATCACTCTTTTTATTTAATAATCTTATCTTATTTAATCAAAACAAAATCTCTCTTTAAATTAAATAATTTTATCTTATTTAATTAAAATCTCTCTTTTTATTAAATAATCTTATCTTATTTAATTAAAAGAAAATGTCTCTTTTAATTGAATAGTTTATCTCATTTAATTAAAATCTCTCTTTTAATTAAATAATCTTATCATATTGAATTAAAATCTCCCTTTTAATTAAATAATCTTATCTTATTTAATTAAAAGAAAATCCCTCTATTAACTGAATACGTAAATCCCCACTTGAAGCTCTCTTTTTGATGAAAAAAGGAAATAAATCATAAAAAAATCTTATGAAGATTCCCTTTTTCTACACATATCTCTAAGTGGTGGGTTTTTTCCTCTTACTTGTCTTTTTAGGGATTTATCCCACATTGCTCTTGTGAGAAGCCTTCCACCTCCACACTTTCCTTTGTAAGGAGCCCTCTCCTTCTCATTTGGATAGAAGTTAGTTCCTATAGGATTGTTATACTATAGGTTAGGAGAACGATTTTGGAGAAGGAGTTTGAGCATTAGGTTTTGAGCCTTAGTGTTTGGGCATTGGAGCTTCATTACAACTTCTTTCTTCTTGTCTTCTTCTCTCATGCATCCATGTCTTCCATCTGTAGACATCTAAATCTGGTTACATAAATAGGTAATCGTATTTAGTAATATTCTAGGACATTACTAATTAAATATTTATTATTTAATTAATTAATCATCATCCCCTAGTTAATTTAATTAATTAATTTAATTAACTATAGTCTAGTTGATAAAATCAAATGATGACCCAAAATCAACTTATCAATTAAAACCCTATTCCTCTATTAAATTAAATAAATCCTCAAATCTATTTAATTTAATCTCACATCCCCCATTTTATTAAATAAATCATTTAATAAATTATCCAAACCCCTAAAAATTCCTAAACCCTACCTTTACCCTAATCCGACCCATTCACCCATACCTACTTCACTTAGCCTCCTAAATAACCCATCCCATCAAATATAAGCCACTTGCCACCTAGCCCCCTTTCTAAGCTAATCCTAATCCCCCTCCTAAAAATGTGCACAATTTTAAGAATGGGTTAAGACTTGCTAACCCAAGCCAAAGTAAACAATCTCAACCTCACACTCACTCTCAAGAATTTATGGCTCTTACACAAGCATTAAAAAGCTCTTACAAAGCATTTATGAACATTTATGAAGCCTTTATCTCTTGAGCCTCCTTTATTGATTTTTAACCTTGCCCTTCCCTCCATCCAATCACCCGATGACATGTGTCACCTGCTAATTGGCTCCAAACTAGCACAATCCATGTGCTTTCTTTTAGCACATCCTACCCTCCATAAGCTTTTCCCAATCCTTGCATCTTGGCCATTCATCCCTCTACCCCTTAGCCTATAAATGAGACCCTTTCCCTTCACAAAAATCATCCACTTTTCATTCAATCTTATAATACTATATTGAGAGCCTAAGAACTACCAAAATACCATCATAATGCTGAAATCCATCCACACCTCCATTATTGAAACCCTCACTCAACTACACACTTGGTAAGAACACCCATCCATTGGAAGCTTGAGCACACCATAACCATACATCTCCTCATCTATTAGGGACATATCTACATCATCGTAGGTTATACCTAAGGAGCTTACCATTCTTGGTTTGCCTTCCTTTTGGTGATAACCTCATCCTATCACAAATGTTAACTTATTTAGTTTTGTGAAGGCTTTTATCAATAGTACTTAGTATTCATTTTACACTACTAAATTAGGTGATACATTTTGGCATGCTCGGTGCGACCCCACTACTTGTCATTCATTCATCTATGTCAATCTCTCTTTTTTTCTTACATACTAATGATCTAATGTTTTTTGTTGTTTAACTGTGTGGCATAGAGGTTTGGTTTTTTGTGTAGGTTGAAGGACACATTTGGGAAGAAAACATATACTCAAATACTGAAAAATCAAAAATTTCTAGAAAAACTCGTGACTATCAATTTTTTTTATGCACAGTGTCATTTGTGCAGATGCACCATCATTTTCATTGTTTCATCATCTCTGAATTGTCGTCTCCACATTTTGGCATCTCCAATCTGTTGTCTCTACATATTGGGGTCTTCGAATCGGCATGTTCACTATTTTTTAATCTCTAGACTATCATCTCTATGTTCTAGCATTTGTGCCTATGATTTGTTGGCTCTAAATTTGTTCTATCACTTCCACCTAAGAACTAGCGTCTCTATTGTGGGCTGCTGTATCTGGCATCGATATTTTCATCTCCACTTAATTGTCATCTTTGCAATTTGGTAATCCTTGCACTTTTTATGATTCTAATTTTTGGCATCTATGCCTGTTAACTATTGTTTGCATTTTTTTTAATTTAAAAAAAAAAAGTATAAATTAAATATTGACTTTTGGTGATTCTATGGAATTGGGGTTTTTCTAGGCATTTTTACACCTAAAATAAAGAAGGAAAAAAGTTAATTTTTTCCCCCATAGTTAAGCTTCCATTTTGGAGCTTTTTGGGTGACTAATTAAATCAATTTTTTGTAGCATTGCAGATTGGAGTGTCTTGAAAACCAAAACATGTTTTTTGTAGGTTTTCTTAGAATGAACTTGAATGTTTTAAAATTTGTCTTTGAATGCGTGTTGCTAAAATCAATCTTGAATGCCATTGATTAAAATCTAATGTTTTCATTGGAATGCATGATAAACACACTCTTGAATGCTAAAGGTTAAAAAGAATAAATGTGATAAACATTTGATTTTGGGTCTTAAAGAACATTTAAAATCAACACACTTCAACTTTGGTGCTTAAAATGAACTTCATTCAATCTCAAGTTCTCTAAAGTGAAATCATTCTTATTCCCTCCTTTTCAAAGCTTTCATGCATGATTTATTTTTGGTAACTTGATTTACTTTTGTTGGTGATGTTGTCAAGTTGGAAAGAACCTTTGAATGCTAATCACACATGTCTTCAAGTCATAAAATAGTGAATCTAAAAGCTTCAAAAATAGAATGAATCAAGTGCCTTGCATGTATTGAGATTGTGCCTTTTAGCACATGTTTGAATTATCTATTTCTTGTAGAGTAGAACCATTTAAATATGTGACACATGTACCAAAGTCATTAGCAAGACCATTTTCAAAAACCTAGGAGTGCTTCTAGCGAGTTCATCCACCTCTAAGAAACGTGTCCCATTTGGTGAGAAGCTCAAACTGGTAAATAACCTGGTTGGTATATAAATGGGGGAAAAGTTAAAATTTCTCGTTCTATCACCCAAGTTTGGGCAGTGTGTTTTTGGAGGTAACCTCTAAGGTGGAAAAAATTTCTCATGATTTCAACATGTTTTGAATAGATCCTTAAGTGGATCACATACATAAAAATCATTTGGCAAGACTCCACAGAGCTAATTATGAACCAACTTAGTAGCTACCCTTTTATCCTTGGTATGTTATTTGTGGTGCAAGGGAGACAACATCCCTCAAGATTACTCACCATCGTGCTCCCCTAGTAGAGACATAAGGCTACTTGGGTTTCATTTCCAAGGGTCGTTGTTCCTATAGAAGGGGAACTTCTATTTGCCATGCCTTGAAGATTTTTTGATGTGTATCATTTTTCGATTGACTCTTGTATCGACTCATCTCTTTGATTAGAGGGACATATTGCACTAGAATCAGGAGATGTCAAGTTGTGGGTTGTTGAATAACATATTGCAACCAAAATTTGACCTTAGGGATAAAGAGTGTGTTTGAATTATCTTACTTGTGCTCAAGACCCATGAAAAACATTTTTAAAAACATACATAGTTTCTATGGTTACTATCAAATCCTCTTCCTAAAGAGATCACTTATTTGTCTCTCTCAAAGTTGCTTCATCCTTTGAGAGATTGTTTTCTTGTAATTCATCACATCAAAAAAAAAATCCTATCCTTGTTATTTCAAAAAATAGTTGGTAGCAAGTCCATTCACAACAACTGATTGTCTTATTGGTTCAACTTTACCTTTTTCAAAACTATCCTTGTTATCTCGAAAGAAACTATTAGCAAAATCTAGTTACAAACCAATCTTTTTCTCCTTGCTCTAATTTTTTCTCAATTAAAATATCCTTTTTACCTATCCTACTTGACCAAAAACCACACATTTTTTCTTCAAAATAGTTCCTCCTTACCTTTGTTCAAAAGGATTGTTAGCAAGTTTATTCGCAACAACTCCTAAACCTAGTTTGCACTACTTTACCACTTCATCATTTTTAGAAACTTAGCTATTACTCAACTAATTCATGTTTCCAAACCAAGGTTAAAAGGTATAGTTAGCATAGTCACTGCCTATAAAACCCACAGT
Organism: Cupressus sempervirens; assembly: GCA_028749045.1. NCBI lineage: Eukaryota > Viridiplantae > Streptophyta > Pinopsida > Cupressales > Cupressaceae > Cupressus > Cupressus sempervirens. The sequence continues at coordinate 284,102,171 of CM053789.1, read as the reverse complement.
TGTAATCAAATTTCATAGAGTTATCTCATGTTATGCTAAACCAAGACCAAGTTCAAAAAGTCTAAACTTCCACAAATACTAGTTTACAAAGAAATAGAAGAAGAAAACAAGAAGTAAACCCCCAACCCAAGGATCACTAAACTAGACCAAGTTGAGATAGATAGTGTGAACGTTGCACTACAAATTGAGTGGGATTACAAAATTCAAAACCTAACTCTTTGACGAGGTGTCAACCATAGCATTATCAATAACTCTAGTATTACTTACTCTGATTAGGTCCTTTTCCACACACACTTATACACGTACCTCTTCAAAGGCTTAGTCTTTCACATAGTTCCACCATACCATTTAAGCATTTGGTAGAATCATCTCCTCCTTTTTTTGTCATCAATCTTTAGGTTTTCAGAATTCCTCCAAATGAAGCACTGTTAAACCCTAGAATCCTCTATTAGTTGCTCCACACTTAGAAACATTTTAGCATCACCTCATTAAGCTTTATTTCCCTAAAGAAATATCCATCCATCTCACCATCATAGTTTTTCTTAAACTAAGCATTGTTTAGGATAAACTATCATTTGTGTCCCATTTATCTTCCAAAAGGTTAGAAGGCTACCTCAAGGTTTGATATCACCACCACATTCTCAAGTTCACACTTAAGGGAAACACAATCTCCTTCACTTAGTACCATATCATTTAGGCTTCCTAGATATCACTAAAGATATTTTTCACACATCCTCCTTTGCATCTTAGGAAATCCTTCCACCCTAGTCGCACCTAGATAAATCATATTTTCACATACACTTATCACCATCTTTTTGCATTCCATCCTTAGAAAAGTCAGCATTTCATGCCACCTACCACACATTTCGGTAAGAATAAATGGAAAGAGAAGGACATGGATCCTAGTCTTAGTAGTAGCATAGCTAGGGCTCAACCATACCCCATAGTTTCCATGACACCACTAGACCTACCACCAAAAACTCATGAAGAAATAGGTTCTTCAATAGATATTGTTGTTGTCATGAACAAACTTGGACACACAACCATTGTTAATGCCATCATAGATCAAAATAGAGAGACCATCATGACAAACTTCTTATGAGACAATGTTCATCCCTTTGATTTTGGAAGACCACCACCTACCAACATTACAGATCCTACACACCCTTTTTTTGGATGGAAACCACCATCCACAGGATCATCTGTCCCTCATGATCATTTTCTTTCACCAAACAGTGGGTATCAACCAACAAAAACAAAACCAATAGACCCAAATATCCCTTCAACTCAGGTCACTACTCCCATTCCACAAAATGGTCAAGCCATCCTCACTCAATCCTTAGTTCATACCACATCTCAATCAAACACAAGTATATCATCTGCATCTACTACCACCACCTATATCTCTACTTTGCAATATACCCTTTTTCCACTTAGTAGCACAACATTTTCCCTTCCATCTCAAAACACATTTAATCCATTCACTAGTACCCTAAATATCCAACCCACATCCTAGTACACTACATGAATGCCTCCATTAGGGTCAACTACTTCATCTTCCAGCCCACCAAACATCACTACCAATCTACTTGTCACTAGCCAAGGTACTTTGGCTTCATTTGCTTTAAGACCTTGGAGTTTTAGTATGACACAAGGGCTTGCCACTAATATCCTCTTTAACACTGCACCCATGTCTATACCTCAGATACATTCATCCCTTCCTCCTCAAATCTATTCATTACCACCCATTAGCAAATATTTTTCTATGCCATAATTAGGCAATTGCCAATTCATCCCTCAGTCACAACACTCGGTTGTGAACACCCTTCCTCACATCAATTATCTAGCACTTGTTAGTACTCAGTTTCCTTCCTAAGCAGGAGCACAACCCACATATATGGGGCAAGGTATACAATCTCAGAGCATGACCCATGTATTATCCATGCTATCACCTTTATAGCTGCAATCAACTCACCAATAGTATGCCCAGACACCCATAAATAATTATCTAGTCAAGCAACAACCCCATACATATGTCTCCCTACCACAACTCCCCCATCAACAATCTATCTAGCAGATGGAAAAATATGCCCAAACCCCACTCTAACAACCATTAGGGTTGACTACTTCATCTTCCATCCCACCAAACATCACAACCAATCTACTTGTCACTAGCCAAAGTACTTTGGCTTCATTTACTTTAGGACCTTGGAGTTTCAGTATGATACAAAGGCCTGCCACTAATATCCTCTTTAACACTGTACCCATGTCTATACCTTAGATACATTCATCCCTTCCTCCTCAAATCTATTCATTACCACCCATTACCAAATACTTTTCTAAGCCATAATTAGGCAATTGCCAAGTCATCCCTCAGGCACAACACCCGATTATGAACACCCTTCCTCACATCAATTATCTAGCACTTGTTAGTACTCATTTGCCTTCCCAAGTAGGAGCACAACCCACATATATGGGGCAAGGTGTACAGTCTCAAAGCATGACCCATTTATTATCCATGCTACCACCTTTATAGTTGCAATCATCTCACCAGCAGTATGCCTAGGCACCCCTAAATAATTATCTAGTCAAGCAACAACCCCATACATATGTCTCCCTACCACAACTCCCCCATCAACAATCTATCTAGCATATGGAAAAATATGCCCAAACCCCACTCTAACAACTCATAGTATCCATCCCACTAGTAGCACAATTTGTATTTCAACCACCACCCTATGGCAGTCAAGCTTTTCCATACCAACCTTCAACATCTGCTACATATCCTACACCAGGGGCACCTAGACTGGGGGAACCGATTTCCCTGCCTGTAACCTCTAAATGGGAAGAGATGAAAAATTCTCTCAAAGCCCTCAAAGATGGGACAAACTCAAAAAATTTCAAATTCAAGAATGATTGTCCATATTCCTTTGACAAAACTATCATGATGACACCTTTTCCTAAACATTTTAAGATCCCCAAGTTTGATAAATTTAGAGGGAAAAGTGACCTAGTTACACATGTCAAGGAATTTTATATGCACTAGCAAGAAGTGGCCTATAATGATGTATTCTTCATGTGGATATTTTCCAAAAGCTTAGGGGGTCTTACCCTCAAATGGTTCTGTCGTATACCCTAGGGAACCATTAAAACCTTTGCTAATATTTCTAAAGCCTGTGTAGCTCAATATGCTCATCTAGTTGAAATTGAGTTATTTTTAGTAGACCTAGTTCATACTAAAAAAAAGGGAGGAGAAATCCTTGTAGAATACTTACAATGTTGTCAAACTCTCACAACTACGATCTCATGTACTATCCCCAAATGTCACCATGTCAAAATGTTCATTAATAATGCACATCCTAGTCTTGCACATCACATGGTTATGAACTATTTACAAACATATAAAGACATCAAGGAGAAGGGGATGAGACTCAAGAAAAGGTTCATCAAGGGTGGTGTCATCAAAATTTACAAAGAAAACACACAAGAGTGAGGTCCAAGAAATGACAAACTATGGGATTGGAATAAAAATAAGAACATAGTTACTGATGGTGTCACCGAAACTCAACATGTTCATGTCATCAAGGCAATAGCTAACATTCCTACCATATTTTTTCAACAACAACCTTATCAAAAACAACCACCATTCTATCATCAGCAACCTATGTAGAACAATCAATGCAATGTCCAAATACCTAGCCTTCAAAATTAGACTAATGCTATCACACTTTTAGTTGGACTTAAACCATGTATTTAGAGACAAAATTGGGTATACATACCATTAGGGGAGCCCCTTGATGCAATATTTGAAAAACTAGCCAAGGATAATCTTATTCGACATCCACAAACACAACCCTTGGAACCAAATTAGTCTAGGCCATCCTAGTATAAGGATAATGAGTTTTCCAAATTCCATTATTTCTAAGGAAATACCACCCTCAAATTCATGCAACTCAAGGACTATGTCCAAGACCTTATTGATCAGAAAGAGATCATAGTAGGGGCACTAGCCTCACCAAATGTAGGATTACTAATGTACCTAAATGCTTTTCCTCCCCATAACACAACCACAAGTAAAGCACCTACAAACAGTCGTATCAAAAAACCCAATAATGCTAAGAAAAAACAAGGAAATAACTAAGACAAGTCTCAAAATTACACCTCAACATACTTAGACTATGGGAACCTTACCAGATGCATATCACAAGTTGAGCCTTCTATCAACTTTATAAATATCAAAGGCCTAGATGCCAATGTGCAATTACTATTCGATGAGCTTGACTCAATATAGTTGTCCCATCTATATCTACACCATCAAGGCCACCTCCATCGAGAGCACCTTCATCAGGATCATCCCCATTAGGACCACAATATAATATCTTGGAACACACTGGAAATATGCTAGCCCAAATTTCCATTCAAGATCTCTTACATAAAAGCCCACTTTATCAAGAGATCCTTGATGATACTCTCCATGAGTCATGCATCCCTACTAACATAAATGCTACTGAGTTCCACTACTTGGTAATCCACCTTTCTACATCATGTGCTCTATATTTCAAAGCCTCTAAGATCCCAATAGTTAAACCTAATCATATACTTCCACTTTGCATCGCTATGATAGTTTCTAAATTTCTGGTCAAATAGGTCAGGATAGATAATGGATTGGCTCTAAATCTATGTACTTTAAAATTAATCAAAAAATTAGGATAAATTGAGGTAGATATCCTTAATTCATTACCATCAAAGAATATGACAATTTGGAGTACACCACAAAAGGAACCATCTTGCTACCTCTCAGAGTCAGCCTAGCCACTCAAGAAATAGTTTGTCATGTAGTTGATCTTAACCTTCCATACAACATCCTCCTTGGTTGACCATGGATTCATGCCATGAAAGCCATTCCATTCACATATCTTCAATGCATCAAGTTTTCACATAATGGTACTGGGGTAACCATCCATGCAGATCTTGAACCCTTTGCTTATTTCAATATGGTCAAAGCTTCATACACCAGTCATTATCTTGGAATCAAAATTGGCCACACAATGGCTAGTTCCTTTGGCACCTGCTAAGATCTAGATGCCATCTTAGCCTCCACCCTTTCCTTGGTTAACATCAACTACCAAGGTTGCAAAGAGTATAGTCTCATAGATGCTTTTGTTGCTAACACTTTACCACTTGATCCACATACTCAAGGGTGTCTGACATATCAAGTACCAAGATCAAATATGACCCTTCAGATCAAACAACTAGGACTTATCACATTTGTTACCAAAGGTATCCTCAATGGAGAGGAAACAACCCTTGAGATTAGTACATGGCTATATAGAGAGCCACCTCCAAAAAGCAAAAAACTTCTTGATCACTTCAAGAAAAAGTACCCATTGTCACATTGCCTTGCTACTGAACAATGGGATTATCAAGGAGGTGGTCTAAGCGATTTGGATTTAGGAATTAAGTAGCCTATGGAAGCATACAAAGAAAAGAAAAAGAAAGGCTTAGACTATGGACTCCCTATAGTTGGGGGCACCATGAATGAAGTCTATGCCTTCACAAACATCCAAAATAGTCTTGTCAAGGTCAAAGACATCCCTGAGGAAGTAGAAAAGAAAGCCTATGACGAAATCTTCCTTGATGAAATTATCCTAGGAGTTTCTGTGCTTTGCCAATTATCCCTAAATCACATAGACCTACCAATCACTCACCCTTAACTCACTAATTGGGACCAACCAAGTGTTTTCCATGTTGACAAATTATCTATAGAGCATGCACTCCTTTGATTTATGGGGGCAGAAACACCACATAAATGGCTACCACCACCATTAGCCTAAGTCTAAAAACTAGATTCAATAGGTTACTTTGGGGAGGAGAAAATCTCTAGTCACAAAATTGAACTAAAAAGTGAAACAAGAAAGGAAAAAAAGCAAAGAAAAACCATCCTCTAGTGAAAACTCCTCTGGAGCACCTTTGAATGATTCAAAAAATGAAAAGAAAATAAAGGATGCATCTGACAGTGAAAACCTCCTAGAGGCACTTGAGGATGGAGATTTCATCCTCCCCTCATAGGATCATAGGCCCACCATTTCATCTATCTTGATAGAAGAGACTCGACTAATCAATATTAGTCTGACTAAAATACCAAAGATCACATACATTGCAGCATCTCTGCCACTCAAATAGGTAGAACTTCTCATCGAAGTCCTCTATGAAAATGTTGGTCTCTTTGCATGGTCCTATCAAGACATGCTAGGGTTGGACCCTATGCTAGTAGTACACCATTTAACCATGGATCCAAAGGCTAATCCTATCAAGAAAAAGCTTCAAAAAATGCACCCCAAATTTTCTTTATTGGTGAAAGTGGAGTTAGAAAAATTGGTAGAGGCAATGATCATTCTTTTGATTAACTATTATGAAGGGATCTCCAACATGGTACCCATCACAAAGCCTTTTGGTGATATTAGTATTTGCATAGACTTCAAAGATCTCAACAAGGCTTTCCCAAAGGATGATTTCCCATTACCAAACATAGATATGATTATTAATCTCACTACCAACCATGAGCTCTTATCACTCATGGATGGTTTCTTTGGATACAATTAGATTTAGATAGTAGAGGTAGACCAACATAAGACAAGATTTACCACCCCTTGGGTGACATTCTGTTACAACATGATGCCATTTTGGTTAAAGAATATTGGGACAACATATTAGCACACCATGATAGTCATCTTCCATGACCTAATCCACAAGACTCTGGAGGATTACTTGGATGATATTCTAGTCAAATCTCTTAATGCCCTTGATCAATTATCTCATCTCAAGGAAGTGTTTGATCAATTGGCTAAATATCATCTCATGCTCAACCCTAAGAAGTGCTTCTTTAACATTACTTTAGGAAAGCTCCTGGGATTCATTGTATCACAATGTGGTATTGAGATTGATCCTAAAAGGGTCAAGGCCATGATGGATATGGCTCCTCCTAAAATACTCAAGTCACTTTGCTCTCTTCAGGGGAAGCCATAATCAATTAGACAATTCATCTCCCAGCTCATTAACAAGTGCCAACCATTCACATTTATTCAAAAAGGATCAAAATTTTAGGTGGGATCCCATTTTCCAACGTAACTTTGAACTAATCAAGAAGTACTTGGCTAATCCATGTATATTGGTTCCTCCAATTGCAATTCATTTGCTCATACTATACATCACAACTACCCCAACAACACTAGGTGCTCTTCTGATGCAACTTGATGATGTAGGCAAGGAAAGGTCTATTTGCTACATTAGTTTTACTCTAGTTGGATATGAGCTCAATTATACACTAATGGAAAAAGCTTTCTTAGCTATGGTATTTTCCACTCAAAAGTTGTGTCATTATATGTTAAGCCACACTGTGCAACTAATATCCAAAATTGATACATTAAAGTCTATGTTGTCATGCATAGTGCTAATAGGGCATTTGGCTAAATCGGTTATGATTCTTAGAAAATTTTACATCCAATATGTTGACAGAAAGGCCATCAAAGGCCAAGCTTTAGCAGATCACTTGGCAGATGCACCTTTGCTTATGGATCACCCTCTCATTATGGAATTCCTAGATGAACACCTCTACTTAATAGAAGAACAAACATCCAAAATGTTATAATTTGATGGATCTTACACATCCCATGGCTCCAAAGCTAGCATACTCTTGGTCACACCTCAGGGATATTACATTCCTAAATATTTTAAACTATAGTTCTAGTGTACCAACAACATCTTAGAGTATGAGGCCCTTATTATAGGAATCAAAATAGTAGTTGAGTGGAACATCATAGAGCTATAGATTTTAAAAGATTCACAACTTATAATCAAGCATGTTTTGGATGAATATTAGACCAAAGATGACAAGTTGCAACCATATAAGGAGTTGGTTGACTAGTTGAAGGAAAATTTTACTCAGATTTAGTTCATATAAATACCTTGATTGCAAAACAAGGTAGTAGATGCCATGGCCACTATTGGTTAACTTTTAGAGATCCCTCGGGAGGCTACACAATATGAATTCTTAGTTGAGCAACTACACAATCCTGTATATGAGAATGATGAATCAACATGGGTATGTGTCTTGGTTTATCCCCAATCCCATGTTACCATGAAATTCACCCTTACCTACTAAATTGTATCATATCTCCCCATCTCACATGAACCCAATGCAAAAACCTTATTCACAGAGCCTCCCATTATACTATCATAGCTCAAACCCTATATGATCACGGCTATCATGATACTCTCTCTTGATGTTTAGACCAAAATGAGACTGTGATGGCTCTTAAGGGAGTACACGCCAGACTCTATTGTGCTCACACAAGTGGAATAGTTCTAGCTAAGAAATTTTTTTGGGCTAGATATTATTTGCCTACTCTAGATCATGATGCATGAAACTTTGTCAAAAGGTGTCTAACTTGTCAACAACATGCTAATCTAATCTGAGTTCTAGCTCAAGATATTCAACCTATTGCACCACCATGGCCATTTGCATGTTGGGGTTTGATCTTGTTGGTGTCATAGCACCTCTCTCATTAGAGGGACACAAGTAGATAAACACTACCATCAAATATTTCACTAAATGGGTACAAGAAGTCCCCCTTGTCACTGCCATAGGCATTCAAGTATCCAAGTTTTTTCTCTATCATATCATATGTTGCTTTGCCATCTCGGCTACCATTTTTACTAATCATGGAGGTAATTTTGAAAATCTCAATATGGAGGAGTTATGCACTTCCCTTCATATACATCACCATTTTTCTAACCCATATTTCCCACAAGATAATGGTTAGGCTAAGGTAACTAACAAAACCCTACTCAAAATCCTAAAGAACTTTATCAATGATTTCGGCTGTGATAGGCATTTACAAATCAACCCCACCCTATGGGCCTACCACACCTCATTTCATACATCCACAAGCACAGCCCCATACTCCCTAGTCTATGTTATTGAAGTAGTATTACCTATTAAGGTTGAACTCCCATCCTTGCACATTTCTTTGTGGGGCCAAATATCAGATGAGGATTACCAAGTGGCTAGACTTACCCAACTAGATTTACGTGATGAAAAAAGGAAATAGGCCTATGACCACCTCATGGTCTACCAAAATCACCTCAAGAACAACTTCAACAAGGAGGTCCATCCATGCTAATTTGAAGAAGGAGACATGGTCCTCAAAGAAAACATGCAGGTCCAAGTTGATCGAGAAAAGAAAGGCAAGTTTAAGCCTACATGGCTTGGTCCTTATGCAGCCACAACATCTTTTGGTTTAGGGGCATATTAGCTATCCACACTTGAGGGTGAAGTCCTAAATGATCCCACAAACATCATTCAGCTCAAGAAATTCTATGTCTAAAAACTCCTTAGTGTATCTTGCTCCCTAAAGGGGAAAAAATAGAAGAAATAAGAAAACAAAAAAAACAAAAATAGAGAACAAAATAGTAAAGAGAAATAAGTGTCCAATGGTGAAAACTTGGCAATTCAAGCACCTTGGATAGGTACCCTAGTGAAAACCTATCAATTAGGCATAAGGTGTGCTTAGCCTTTTATTATCTATCAAATGACCTACATCTCCTCCATCACCCCTTCACACCTCATCACCCATCTTTCCATTTTTCAAGGTGTTCCAAAAGTTCCATTTTTGCACCCTGCACATTTCTTTTTAGCATCCATTTGCTTAATAAACCTACCTAGATCATGTATTCTACCATAGTTCACATGTCTATCTCATCCTTTTACCCTACAACATGTATCATATTAGGTGTATTTTATCCTTTGTACCATGTCCATGTATCACATCCTTGTAACAATAGTAGTATTCTATGTACCATACCTTTGTAACAATAACAGACTTTGTGTATCATACCCATGTAACAATAAACATCATGCATCAACACGATCTTAATATCCTAAGCTTTTCCCCATCATACACATACCCACTACTATATTCTATCATAAATTCCTAAGTTATCCACCCATTGTATAGCCCTTGTACATTTTTTTGAATCTTATAGTGACACCTCGTGTCACTAGTCTATTGTCTATAGATAGGTATTGTTGCTAATTTTTTCCTCATCACAAACATACTATTGCTAGGTCCTTACAGGATGCATCCTTCCTTGTCCTTAATGTTGGCCTATCAATATCCAATTATCTCGATCTATTTGGAAAAAAGGTTACTTTATCATGGATTTATTCTTTCTTCTGGTGTTGGTTTTCTTTTATGTATTTTTGTTTACATAGGTCATTTCCAAGTGCTTTTGGTAATTCCCTCCTCAAGGTCACCATGATCTTTTATATCATGGTTTTTTGCAAATGGGGAAATTCAAGTGCAACATTTTGATCCAGTCTTTTTCTTCTTCTTTTCTGCTTGTCAGTTAGTCAGATATGACCCTTGCATAGTCCAAACATGTGATCACTTGTGGTTACATGGTGCACGTGGGAAATATCATTTTCTTGTGGGTAACCTAGCATCATTTCCACTCTGATTCCTCTAGGATTCATGTGTGATGTGTGGCAATCCTTGTGTGTTTGTTTCAAGTTAGTCCTATGTAATATTGGTGCAAAGGCCTTGATGTTCTTAGTAACCTTGGCATATCCCCAATATTCGTATATCAAAATAAGTGCTCAACTACAAGGTGGTGGTCCCATTTGGAACACCCCCATGCTCAAGCTTCAATGGATTACTTCACACTCCCATCCTATCAGAACATCCCATCCTATCAAAGCATCCCATAGTATCCAAGCATCCCATCCTATCACAACACCCCATCATATCCAAGCATCCCATCCTATCACAACACCCCATCCTATCCAAGCATCCCATCCTATCAAAAGAATCACATCATATCCAAGCATCCCATCCTATCCATGCATCCCATCCAATCAATCCTACAATCATGATCTAATAGTTTTATCCATCTCATAATCATATCTCTTGCATCAGTCCCCTACTATCCAATCATGTATCAATCATAATCATAGCTCTTGCATACACAATAATCATAGCTCATGCATCAATCATAATCTTAGTCATTTCCAATCATAATCCTAGAATCATAATCTCCCCAACCCTACCATCTTCCAAATCACTTCCCTAGGTTCAATTTAGAAAAATCCAATTAGCCCCCCTCCCTCACCCTATAACTAGTTTTCTTAAACCATTGGTAATCCTTGTGCACAAGGTTTTCCTTTGTATCATTCTCCCATAGTGATAGTGTGAGCTTCCTTAAGCCCCTTCCTTTAGCCACTCTTGGTCCTCCTACTCATCCTAGATTATTGTACTTTTAAAGAAGTTGTCGAGCATCACCTTCTGTCCTCACCACCTACTTGAGGGGGCATCACACAGTCAATTCTCTTTTCTACTCAAAATTGGGGAAACCATGCTCCTTTAAAAAGTCTTCTTCATGTCTTTTATATTTGAACTTCTTTGAAATAGAGTTGTCCCAACACTATGTCAAAGAGGGGCAAAATGTAGACACCTAAATTTAATCACACAAATAGATAATTGTATTTAGTCATCTCCTAGGACATTACTAATTAAATATTTTTTATTTAATTAATTAATCATCATCCCCTAGTTAATTAATTCATTTAATTAATCTATTATTTATTATTTCCTTTCTAGCATTTATTTGCATTTTTATCATTAAAAATAGCTTACATCTTCATTTGCATGCATCTTTGATGATCATGGAGACTAGCACTCTTTTTTTTCCTTTTTGAATCTCTCATTTTATAGTGTACTTGCATGGGCACAAACTAGGTCAAAATAAGGGCCTCCATGAAAAGCCTTTGCAATCCATGAATAGAGAGCTACGAGTCACCATTTAAGATCTCATTCTTGAGAAATCTTGGATATAATGGCTCATAGAAGCGTGTGAATGTTTTAGAACACAATAGTAAATTTGTGCATCTATTTCTTATAACTATACATTTTTTTAATGCTAACATACACTCATTCAATGTTGACACATTTTTTCAATGTTGACATGTATTCATTCAATGTTTATGTACATTAATTGAATATTCATGTGCATTCATTCAATGTTGATGAGTATTCATTCAATGTTGACATGTATTCATTCAATATTGATGCACATTCATTCAATTTTGACACACATTTGTTCAATGTTGACATACATTTGTTTATGTTAAAAATAATTGTACATTTGTCCAATATAAGTATGCATTTGTTTAACATAACTACACATTTATCAGGTAGAGGTTCATGTGTACTGATGTGTGGATAGAAGGGGTTAAATATAGGGTTACACAATAGTTTAGTATAAGTGCACATATGTGCAGTCTATCTATGCATTTATTCTGGAGAACACAAAAATATAAAGGATATGAATTGAATACCAAGACTAGATAAGGTGGAGGAGAATTTTCTAGTACTATGTGGATCAAGATATTGAGATAAAACCCCCACATCCATTTTTGATCAAAGGATTCAACTCTTAGCATTCTTGTGACAAGACTCCCATACTGAAGACTCCATCAAAGATGACCAAAGAAATACAAACACATTTCATTTAGACATAACAAGAAGAGGCATGCATATCTGTATATTTTCCCTATCTAAGGCAAGACATTAATTTTTATTTTTTTATGCTAAGTTACATCATGTTAAATAAAATGGGCTATTAAGGCCTACTTGTTTTCGTGTGTCGGTATGAAGTTGGGCTTGAGTTTGTGAAAGATGAAAGATTCCTCCCTCTAGCCAAGACTTGGTGTTTGTTTCCTTCCCAAAACTTAGTCTTGATATCCTCTAGTTTTGTACAGGTGATGATCTTCAATATTTCTATTTGACTATAGTTTTTCCAATAATATATATTTTTGTTATCTTTTGATTTTTCTCCTTGTTTATAGGGAGAAAATGTCATTTCTGAAGGGTTATGTTGATTGTATCTGACACCCTCTCAAAGGTTTGATTAAATAAAACTACTTTCAATTAATAATAATAATAATTTTTAAACATTTAGATTAACTAATAGGTTATCTATGTTGTAACAAGATCCTTACTAAAAGGACTCATATGGCACAATGGTTATGTCTTTACAATCTTCCCTCAAGAGGTGAATGGTTCAATTCGTACAACCTTTTGCAGTATCTATATTTTTAATATGATAAAGGTTACACTCCATTTTGTGTTTAATATTTCATGAAGAGTTACATGGATAAGTTGGTGGATGAAGAAATCAATAGATGGTTAGTTCAAAGTTTGAATATATTAAGTATTTTAATTCCTTTTTATTTATCTTCTTATTTGTACTCCACATTTTTTTGTTATTAAGGAGTTGTACTATAATTATGCAAGAAAGTATATCCAAACAATAATCATATATGCATATACATATCTCCACACATACACATGTATATATCTATGTGTGTGTTTATTTAATAAGGAATATGTGTGTGCACCCATATATAATTGGTTAAACCTATATATATGTGTGTGTGTGTGTGTGTGTGTGTGTGTGTGTGTGTGTGTGTGTGTGTGTGTGTGTATGGCTAAAATTATAATAAAGGTATAAGTAAAAAATCATTAAACCAGATGAGAATGAAAATCTCCAAGTGCCCAAATGGGTAGCAGATTCTCCTACTTGGACTTCTAGGTTCAAGAAACCTATATGGATCATGGCTCCATCTCCAAATCAATAGAGAGTATATAGGCTTATTGTAGCTATTCCCGCACATGTGTGCACCACCAATCAAAACAACATGCATATAAAAAAATATCAACAATAATATAAGTTTTAGTAGGGTTGGGATCTATAAACCAATATTACATTAAGTAAATCCTATCTACATGTATGCATATAAGAAAGTATCTCAAATGTAAAGTAACATCACATATCAAAAATTTAACATATAAAGTAAATCTAGTGCATAATAAGTTGAATCACTAGGGTGGATACTACACCAATAAGAGTACAACATTTAGTTAGGGACCTCTGTGATTGGATATCAATAGGTGTAGTAATTTCTTAATCAAGGACTCTAAATGATGTAGTTTTTAATGTCTTCCTAATTGAGAATAATGTGGTAACAGAAATGTATAGCCATGTAGGTATTCAATAATATCTTAACAATAACATAAACAATCAAGGGGTTATAGATTCTCAAGAAAAATCATCCTTTAAAGGAGGAAAATGCTTTCTAAAAGGGTAAAAGTACCATAACAACAAAGAGAAGAATTCTACTAAAAAGACAAATATTAAATAAAATTGATGGAAAAACTCTTAGAATGACAAAAGAGGGAGTGTTAAACAATAATGTGCTCTCAACCTTCTGGAAACTATGGTATAAATACTACATGCTTTTCTTGTGGACAACAAGGAAACTATGCAACATGTTGTTCACAAAGGTTAAAAGATACCTACACATAGAAACATTAAGCCTTTGAACCCATTGTAGGAGATGTGAGTTGCTCATGCCATATGATGAGATTATAATATGGTCTATTTTTTCATTTCATTATCAGTTGAATTTGCAAACTTTCTAAAGCCATTGATGTTTAAGAACATGATGTTTATGAAAATCTTGGATATATGAAAATGTCAGATAGATGTGTGCATAATTACTTTCCAGGACTAAAATGAATATGTTATGAAATGATATGTCATTTGATTACAAAATAATGGGAATGATTTTTTTCTGCTTTAGCTAAGTTAGGTAGTTCTCCTGTAGCAATGTGATAGAGGATAAACTAATTTAGATGAAATGTTTTGAATAAGTCTTGATGTATGTTATTACTTTGGAGGTACTAATATTTTGCATACTTAAGGTGAAGTCAACTCAACTAACATGATTTGGCAGCCCAAGAAAATGGTGGTAGAAATAATTAATAATCTTCAACATTACTAACCACTTGATCGATAACAGTCGATACCTATTTTTAGGAAGCAAGAGTCAAAGTGGTTGCTCATGTTTATTGGCAGCCTTTAGCAGAGGAAATCTAGGGGTCGTGAGCTTCTAAGTTCCTATTTTATTTAACACTAGAATTAATTCTATTGTATTATTCAATGCAATCATTTGTTTTGGTAATTGATGGAGTCTTAAATCTAGGAATTTTGTTCCTAGTTTGTGTATAAATAATTGGAAGTTTGTGATCCAAGTAGTTAGTTAGTCAGTTGTTTTAGAAAAGAAGTTTCTAAGTTTTTGGGTACCAAATATAATTTACTATTTATCAGTATGTATGTACGTTAATATTGTTATGAATAAGAAGATCATTTTAGGTTTCCATCTTTGAGTCATTTTACTTCACATCTTTATGGGGGCCCACATAGAGAGTGAACTAATTAGTTATTATAGAATTTATCTTCAATTTTTAGAACTAGTATAGACTCTACTATTCCTACATCCATTAATAGCAGAATTGGTAAACTATTCCTACAACATAGGTAGTTGAAGTAGTTCTTAGCTATATTTTCATGCTTTGTTAAAATAAGATTTGATTCTTAGCTTTAGCATAGATTTCCTATAGCATAAGCATTTGAATTCTTATAGAGTAGTTTGTAAGTCAAGAGAAGTTTGAAGCATATACTTTGCAGACACCATTTCGAGTTTACATCCCTGATTGATAGATTAAATGAGTCCAAATGAGTTGGGTTAGAATCACTTGAGATGTCCAATCCTGAGTTAAATAGTCTATTGCTATGGGATTTTGATCCCTTCTTTTGGCTGAACATTTTTGGTGATATTGCCAGGGATGGTGTTAATTCAAACCAATCTTTGTAGTTGCATTTTTATTTGTAGAATAGAGTGTAGTGTTAAAGAAGCATGTTATGCATAGAAGAAGAGACCACCTTAGGAGATTCCTTCTTCAACATAATCAAGAAGAAAAATTCAATGATTTTCAACCTAATCTAGATGAACCCCAAGGAGAAAATGACAAAGATGAACCTTTTGGAAATCCATTTGTTGACAATCAAGCTAAAATACCTCATTCATCTTCAGAAGAATATCTCCACTTAAACAACCCTTTTACTAAGCCTAATTATCAAGATAATCCACTAGCCATTGTTATCTATCAAATAGCAGCTCTTCCTCCAAGAATGGCTATGCCTACCTTTCCTTTTCCTATTCCACCTCAGCAAGGGAATCAAAATTCTTTGGCCTTATTACAAAAGACCCTAAAATAGTTCTCTTTGAGTTTGAAATTCTCTATAGGAGCTATGATTATACAACTGATGCTCATAAGTTGAAGTTTTTTCTTTCTACTCTAAAGGAGGATGCTCTAAGGTGGTTCATAAGGTTGGGTGCAAATGTTCTTGCAAACTAGACTGACATGAGCAATTTGTTTCTTCAAAAATATAAAGAAAATTGTAGAGGTTAAGATATGAAGGGGGATGCCATTTTTAAAATGTCACAAAAGGAGGGTGAAACCTTGGAAGACTATGTTTCTAGATTCTTGTTCAAGGTGCAGTAGAATACACAACATAACTTAAATGAAGAATCTAAGAAGCATCTTTTTTTGAGAGGTGTGCATGAAGAAATCATGGAATCCATAGACCTAATGGAAGGTGGAGATGTTACACAAAAAGCTTGGAATGAAATCAAGGAGATATGTCAAAATTATTCAAGAGCTACTATGACAAAAGGTAGAGGACTAAGGAGCCTTCCACATAAGACCAATGGTGGGTTAGGAGTATCTAAGATGGAATTATCTAACCTACTATCTGACTTCAACCAAGGTATCATTAATGATGTCACTACTCAATTGGATACTATGCAAGTTCAAAGGAAAAAAGATGAAGTAAAAAATGATGAAGTTGATGCTATGCTAATTGAATTCTACCATCATTACAGAGAAAGGAAGAAGAATTGCACATGTAAGACCATTGTAGCCATGAATGTATAGCCAATGCCTATGGAGTTCAAAGTAATTGATGAGGATATAGGAGAAGTGATCTATGTTGATCAAAGATGAACATGGGCTCAAAGACAAGGTATACCTCAAGACCCTCCGAGTAATTTTGGTTATAATAATAATCAGTGGCAAGGGAATATTCCCCCAAATTATGGTCCTCAAGGATAGAATTGGAACAATAATTGGCCGAACCAATAGCCACAATATAACGAAACCTATCAGCAACCCCTTCAGTATCCCTAGAAAAATAATCAATGGCCTAAATAAAATAACTAGTATCCTCAGTGGGGCCCTAACTAACAACCTTTGTACCAGGGAAATTGGCAGCAACCACCACAGTAGGGGCCTAACCAACAACCTCAGCAACAATCCTTGATACCTCGACCTCAGTAGCAAGCCCTAATGCCTCTGCCTCATGTAGCCATAGCTAGCCCACAAAAGCAACCACAACTTCCTACTTAGCTAGAATCAAATCTAAATAACAAGTAGCAGACTTATTCTTTACAAGTAAATAATATTAATCTAAGGTCTAGAACCAAGTTTCCTACACCTAAAGGACCTATAATAATTAAGGTAGTTCATTCTAAAAATATTCCAACAAGTCAACTAGCTGATGCTCCAATTCCCCCATCGATACAAACATCTACTCCTCCATATCCACAAAGATTAGTCCCTATGGCTCCACCCAAATCAGATCTTGTAGCAACTAATCTCTTAGACCAACTTAAGAAAATGACTATCTAGATTCCCTTATTGAATGCACTTAAGGAGATTCCTCTTTATAGTAAAAATATAAAGGAACCCCACATCAAACAATCTAGTAGAAAGAAAAAGGATCCTCCTAGTATCCATGTGCTCAAATAGCTTTCTAATTTAATGTTGAGCAAAGCCCTAACACCTAAGTATTTTAACCCTAGAAGTCATGTAGTTACCATACATATAAATGGCATCCAAACTCAAAATGTTCTAATTGATTTGGGAGCATCAATTAATGTAATGACTATAGAAGCCTTGTTAAGACTTAGCATTATTGGATTAAGAGACACTACTACAATACTTTAGTTAGCAGATAACTCAACTATCAAGCCTGATGATAGAAGATATAATTGTGACCTTGGATTCTATAGATTTCCCTTCAAACTTTGTTGTGCTATCACCTAGAGGTACCCTTGGATGATATCCAGTAATTTTTGGAAGACCTTGGTTGGCTACTATAGATGCATGCATTGCATGCCAAATAAGGAAAATGACCATATCAAATGGTACAAAAACTAAAAATTTAACTATGTGCTCCCTTGCACAACCCCAACTAGATCTTCACCAAGTTTCTTGGCTAGACCTAGGTGATGGTCCTTTAGAAGTTAATTATGTTCAAAAGCTCATGATGCTTCAGAGAAACCCATTTTTTGTATCGTGAGAAGAAGATTGTATGAATTTATCTTAAGGAAAAATTCACCCAAGAACTAAGAACTCAAACACAAGCACAATTGTAGACTAGAAAGAGAGAGTATGATCAAAATCACAATATATTCATTCAATATATGTTGTTCAAGTACGCTAGGAGTACCTGTAATAAAGGCCTCTAAGACACATCTAGAATGCCTCATAATCAGCTATATGATAGGTCTTACAACCAAGCACATGTCCACTAGATATGGGTTATCCTCCATTAAGCATAGAAGTAAGTACAATGATGAGAGGATAAGCCTACAAGGGTGTAACATGCAAATCAATATTGTAGACACCATGTGCTAAAATACAGTTACGTACTTCTATCTTGTCAACATGACAACTCAAAAAGGTGCACAAACTCATAAGTGTCTCAGAAAAAAAAATTAAAAAAAATGAAAAATAATAAAATAGTTCATTAACCTAAGTAAACTTAAGTAAGTGTAAATAGTAAATATGTATTTACACCAACATCCCCCAGTAAGTGCAACTTAGGGGAATGCCCTTAAGCTTATGAAAACTAGGA
Source organism: Cupressus sempervirens (assembly GCA_028749045.1). Lineage (NCBI taxonomy): Eukaryota > Viridiplantae > Streptophyta > Pinopsida > Cupressales > Cupressaceae > Cupressus > Cupressus sempervirens. The sequence goes on along the minus strand of CM053789.1, from coordinate 284,083,289 downwards.
TGAAATACAAGATGGGTCTCGACTACTGGGCCATGTTAGGTACCCATGTACATAATGAAATGTAATCTCTCATCAAGTGGAGAAAGAGGGAAACCCTCACAGAAAAAATCCTCCCCCAAAAAGACAGATAAATAGGGATGCATGGATGGATGGAGCAATCAAGACCCCCTCATTACAATATACATCTAATATATACATAAGTGAAGAATGAGAAGAAAAAGAACCTCATAAGAGGAAAAAGGCCCCCCCATAAGAAAGAAGAGGAAGAAAGACAAGGTAGTCCTGCCCCCCCACCAACCCTAAAGGAAGAATGTTTGTCAGTGAAAGCTACTCCAAGGAAGAAGCTAGTCCAAGAGTGCTGGGTAAAGTTCCTCCCCTTTGGAAGAAACAATGGAAAAGATACAATCCTAAAGATGTATGGTGACCCTGAAACCTACTCAAGTATCCATGTATTGATTCTGATGCTCACCCCTTCCAACTATGCTAAAAAGAAAAAATGTAGATCTAGCAAGGATGTTTGTTGAACTTGTCCCAATGAAACATCTATCTCCTCAACTGATAAAGAGGCCTCCTCCAATTGTTGTTCATAAGGATCCATAATCACACCAACCTACAAAGATTGATCATGTAGAGAATGGACATGAGGATCAGAGTGAGCCCTCACAACAACTGTAGAACGATCATCATCATCAATGAGAAGATGTAAGTCCTCAAGGCTACCTCCCAAGCTTGTGGTGTGTGATTCCATGAATAAACCTAAAATGTTTGTGATGTAGTCATCAACTAAAGCTAGAGGTGGAAGATCATGTGCACCTTGCTATGCAGGACCTTTTATTTTGGCAATATAAGCATGTGGATTGGAATGATGATGTGACCTCTCACTATAACTATCAATAGAACCCCACGTGTCTGAATCTATTGAAGCACTATAATTGGTGTCACTATCAATTTCCACTATGTATGAAGTATGGAGGGGATTAGAGGTTAAGCTAGGTGAACTTTCCTCAAAGTGAACATCCTTCTCCACAAAGATCTCATGAGTCTTTAGATCCATAAGTAAATAAACCTTAACATTGTCTTCATATCTGATGAAAGTACAAGGCCTAGGTGTTGGTGCCTTGCATCCCCTGGAAGATAGGTTTGCCCATGCTAGACAACCAAAGACTTTGAAGTGACTCACAACTAGTTTTCTACCACACCATGCCTCAATAGGATTCTTACTATCTAAGGTATTATGAGGAGACCTATTAAGTATGTGAGTGGCACTGCTAATGGCTTCAAATTCAAGTGTAGGATCTAGAGACTTGGCTTTTATCATGCAAATTTCCATGGATTTGAGATTTCTAATCCTCAGTGTTGAAAAACCTATCTTAGGTACACTGAATGTTGGTGGATTCTAAAGATCAAGTCCCTCAAGCTTGCAAAAGTCTCTACGTCTTCTATCCACATATCTGTTCTCATTGTCCACCCATAGTACCTTGATGTCTTTCCTTGATTTGTGTACAACATGAGTCTTGAATACTTGAGGCTTATGAACTACTTCACTCTTATGATGAAGGAAGTAGACCCATGTGAATCTTGAAAAGTTGTCAACAAATGTGAGGATGTAGCATCCTTGGCTGACTGATGTCACTACAAAAGGTCTTGCTAAAACCATGTGAAGTATCTAGAGAACTACTGGTGCTCTTAAAGACTTCCCTTTATCATACTTCTTCTCAAGATGCATATCCACTAAACATGATGAACACTCTCCCTTAGAAAAGTTGATGTTAGGTAGACCTTTGACCATGTGTTTTGAACGAAAGGCAAGATGACAAAACTTCTCATGCCATAACTTGATGTGTGAAGTAGAGTGAGTTAACAAGGTTTGAGAAGAAGACTTAGGCACAAAGTGGGAGAAGGAATAAAGCCTCTTGTCATGATTGAATTTCACCACTACAACCAATGAATCATTAGTAAGACTATGTACCATCATTGAATCTGGAAGGAACTTAACTTTATGACCATCTCCAAGGTGAGTGATTTGGTAAAATAATAGGAGATTGGAGATAAGGTTTGGAACATAGAAAACATCTTTGAATTCCCTATTGTCCATTTCCACATGTCCTTCTCCTTCAACTTCCATTTTGGTATCATCTCCCATAAAGATGTGTGGTACCTTTGACTGCTTCAATGAAGAGAAGTCTCCCTTTGAAGAACCCATCTGATAGGAGGCACCAAAGTCAAGTATCCATTCTAAAGAAGATCTTTAATTTTCCATAAGTGCTTTACCTTTTCCCTTTGAAGAGGTTGAAGTTGAATCCTTGGAAGTACTTGGCACTTGAATCTTGTTCTTCCTAAGTAGGTTTTCCAACTCATCAATTCTTTTAGTCTTGCAATGATGCTTGTCATGATTTGTCTTTTTGCAATATGCACAAAAAAGTTTATCCTTCTTTTCTTTACTTCCCTTCTTGTTGGAAGAAGAACTGCCTTGCTATGAGGAGGATTGTTGTGTCTTAGACTATGATTTCTGCTTCCATTGCTTCTTCTTCTTGTTGTTAGAAATTCTTCCTCCTTGAATTGATTTATGCTCATCACTAGCCACCAATGCTTTGGTATTTGATGACTTGAGAAGTCCTAAATCCATCAAGTGAGATTGTTCAATAATCAACATTTTTTCAAATGCATCAAATGTAGGCTTCTGGTAAGTAGATCCCATGGTCAACCTATGAGTATTAACACTTGAAAAAAATAAAGCATACTCTAAAGATAGCCTATTCAAGATGTGATGAATCAACTTTTCATCCTTCATGGGATTTCCACAATGTTTAAGAAGTGCCCTATACTCATTGGCTTTGTTGATGTAATCTTGAATTGTGTCAAAGTTCTTTGGATCCAAGAGAAGTAGATCATCCTAAATTTTAAATCCCTTTTCTTCATCCACCTTACCATACAAGGATTCAAGTTTTTCCCAAGCTAGTTTGGATTTTGTACAACTAGCAATGTGAAAGAAGAGATCCCTATGCACACAACTCCTAATAATTCCTAAAGCCTAATGGTCTTATTTTTTTCCATTCAATGAATTCTTTAGCATCAGTAGATTTGGTAATTGTACCATCAACATAAAGACTAAAACCATTTTCTATTAATCTACTCCATGCAATATCTTTCCATGTAGAATAATTGCATGAAGTTAGAGGTGGACATTTAAATGAACCCATGATGCAAAAAATGAAAAGAGCACAAAAGAGAGACACAAAAACATAGTACACACCCCTCCCCCCCCCTTTTAACTCAATCAAAAGAGCCCCCCAAAAAATATGTTTTTGCCACTTTACAAGTAGTGCATGTACAATGGGCCACTTGCCAAAGTGAACAAAGTGGAATTTCTAATTTTGCTTTTATAGCTACCTTTTGAGGCCCAAATCTATCACTAAGCACTATAGCTCAGATGTACAACAATTCTAAAAAGTAATAAAAGCTTTACAATACAGGAAAAGCTAGTTCTAAAAGTGAGAATTTTGTCCACACAACCCTAGAATCTAACTACATATCTAGAAAGTAGACAAAAAAAATGCACTTTTAAAAAAAATGGAACCTGAAAAGGTGACTAGATGAGCTCGTATGGAGTGTTTGAAGTTGCAAAATGTAGGATTTTGTAGGTATAGTCACCAAAAAATTCAATTTCTATACAATTATTGCACCAAAACTTACCACTAGAAATTTTAGGAAATTCTACCCAATTTTTTAAAAAATTGCACCTAAATCATGGTCTGGATGTCCAAGTTATGGCCTCGCAAAGTTAGGTTGCCAAATCAAAAAGAAATCTAGAGAGGGGTCTGGTAGGAAAACTGTGTGCATAAATTTGATGGACAAATGGCCATTATAGTCATTGAAAAAGCTCTTATTTTGATGGTCAGATGACTGTCAAATTTAACAAAGTGTTTTGCTAACATTAGCAAAAAATCTATGCCCAGGTGACATGGTAGGTGACTTGTTATCTGTACAATATAGATGGTGATGTGGCTATGACACATGTCAACGTATGGTCTTGCTGACATGGTGTATGAATATCCACATGGAAAAGCTGACTATGCTGCCTATAGTCAATGGTGTGGTAGGTCAAGCTGGTTGCTTCATTGGTAGCTGATGTGCCTTTTTTCCACATGGCCTATGCTTGTTCATCTATGTGGGTTGACTGTGTATCTACTGACTATGTATGTTGCAAATACAAAAGTTCTATGTGGGCATCTATGAGGCCATTGTGTGTCTTTTTGTACTCCTATAAGGCATACATGTGGTGCTCTACTAGCAGTAGAAACTAGTTGTATATTGCAAGTTTGTTGGCAGATGTGGCCTCCTTAAATAGTATTGTGTGGTAGAAGAATGTCTGTAGGTAGGAAGGATTTAATGTGCATGATAGAAAAGTCTTTGCTATTTGTAGAATCTACTAAGAATCATCAAAATATGTTGTAGAGTTGTTGGAATCTTCAGTGTGGACTATAGAGTTTTGTTTGGTGATCATCAGGAAACAAATGTGAGGGACTGGAAATGTCTCAAGTCATCGATGATGTGGGATATATATCCCACATGTGCTATGTGGGTAACAACAATGTATTTAAAAAGAACAATACATGGTGGTAAAATAAATGAGTCATTAGGGTTTTGTTGTCCACTTGCTGGTGGAATGAGGATCAACCAATTGTGGCAAGGCCATGGTGCGGACTATGATTAACTTGCCATTGATTAAAATGATGGTTGGGTTATGTAGTATGGTATGAGCTATAATATATGCTGCTGAATGAAGTATTTGTCTATGCAAGGTGCAGAGCTTGGATCTAATAGCCCAGTTCTTGTACCAAAAAAAATTTCTTTGCAAGGCTGCTTGGCCTAATAAAATTTTTTGAAAAAATTCTAAAAATGATATAGAGAAAAAAATAAATTATAGTTCCAAAGATAATTTAAATAGATCTGCAGATGACCATACCCAAGCTACAAATTAGGCCAATGGGTTTTGATTTGAAAAAAAAAAATTGCCTCATGGTCGACTTTGGGCTAAGGTAGCTGAATTTATAGTCAATCTTCACCAAATCAACATTTTGGACACAATTTTGAGGTAAAATCTAGTTCTAGACACTCCCAATTTTTGTAGTACTCCAAATTTGGGCTGAGGTGCTAAAGCAACAATGGTCTCGAATGACTATGTGATGAGAAAATCTCCAAGCTCTAATACCATGTAAGAATTTTCCTTAGGGAAAATTCACCTAGGAACTAAGAACTCAAACACAAGCACAATTGCGGACCAGAAAGAGAGAGTATGAGTAGAATGATGATATATTCATTCAATATACCTTGTTCAAGTACACTAGGAGTTCTTATATATAAAGGCCTCTGAGATGCATCTAGAATGCCTCATAATCAGCTACATAATAGGTCTTACAACCAGGCACATGTCCACTGTATATGGGTTATCCTTCATTAAGCACGAAAGTAAGTGTGGTGATGAGAGGATAAGCTTACAAGGGTGTAGTACACAAATCAATGTTGTAGACACCATGCGCTAAAATAGGGTTGCGTACTTTTGTGTTGTCAACATGACAACTCTGTTAGAATCTGATAAGATTAATAACCCAGAAAACTAGTGCAAAGAGTAAATATCTAAACTATGAATGCAAATGATACAAAATCAAAATAGCATCATAGAGTTACTCTCCAAGAGAGTAATGCAAATGCTGGAAGCAAAATAGCATTAAGAGGATGCAAAAATAAGAGATACAAATACAAGCCAGGTAGCTCATGCTCATATAGGCTAGGAAGAGGGAGGAGGTGGCAACACCAACCAATGAGGAGCAACCATCTATCAGACTAAAGATAGCAAAGTATCTTCCCAAGATAGCTAATGGATGCTCACATGTAGGAAGGTGACACCTCACAACCATTCACCTAATAAGACATGCTTTATTAACCTAAGCGACATTATTAAAAGTGTATGAAAAACCTATCAAAATAGGAAAAATAAAAAACTACACTAACAAACTCAAAAAGGTGTGCAAACTCCTAAGTGTCTCACAAAATTAAATAATAAAATAATGCATTAACCTAAGTAAAATTAAGTATGTGTAAATAGTAAATATGTATTTACACCAACAAAGATGATATACTGGCAGCAATCCTTACTAATCAGTATGATTCTATGGAACCCACTTCTAGAAATCCTACTGGATCCTTGCAAACTGTATTGCCTAAACATGATGCACCTCAATCTTCTATAGCACCTAATTAACTTTACACATTATTACCCCATGAAATTAAGTCTCCAACAATAGTAGAGGTGTTAATGATGGACAAGGTAAAGAGAGATGAGATTGCTATAGGAAAATAGCTGAATATCAATAATGACCTTATTGCATCTCTGATGACAAGTCTAACTAAACTCTTGTAACATAGTCAGCAAGCCTTTGCATGAGATTATACTAACATGAAGGGTTTAGATCCTAGTATTTTTACACGTAGGATATTTATCAACTCAATTGATGTCTTGTCACTTTCCTTCTCCTGTTTATGCTCTCTTTTTGAAAGAACAATTTGTCAATTATTAGATGACATGTGTAATGTAAGGTAAAAGTTTAACAGTGAATAATCCTAAGAAATTCTTCCAAGCTATTCACACTGCCTCTATAGTCATTAAAAACTTTCCCTATGAACTCTTTCTACACAATTTATTAATCCTTGACAATAGAGATTGGAACCCTTTGCCTTATGTGGGTGATATTCAACTAAGGGCATTGATGTCTTGGGTCTAGAATGCAGTTAGCAGAAGAAACTAGGCTCATCATTATAGAGAGTTAGAGTATGAGAGTTAAAAATCTCTATTATGATTGGTTGAAAATTGCTAACTCAAAACCTAGAAGCTAGTTTATTCCTCCTTTAAGGGAGGCAGTCTATCAAGAATATACAATTATGGCAGAAACAAATCTTCTTGTAGCAAAGTAGGGGAATCAGTGGCATTGAATAGGATTGAGTGAAGACCTAATGAAGAAAGAACCTCATTCTCCACTAAATTTCATCATGTCTACTCGATGTGCACCTTGGTATTTTAAACTAGGGGAAGAAAGAAAGAATGATTGGATTCCTTTAAATTTTTAGCCTCTACTGCTACTATCTCCATTGCTTGCTAATAGGCAAGATTTAGCAAAATTTGATATGTCAGAAGAGCTTTGTAGATGGGAAAGGTATAGAGAGAGTAAATGTTTTTATTGGAACATTGCTACAAGAGGAAAAGGATAGAGTATTTCGTCAAATTTTAGGATGGCTGCAAGGGTGAAAACTTTCATGTTTCCTTGAGGACAAATCAAAATTTAGTTGGGGGGAATGATGAAATTAGAATATGGTCTATTTTTTCATTTCATTATTAGTTGAATTTGCAAACTTTCTAAAGACTTTGATGTTTAAGAACATCATGTTTATCATAATCTCAAATAGATGTGTGCATAATTAATTTCTAGGACTAAAATGAATATGTTATGAAATGAAATGTCATTTGATTACAAAATAGTAAGAATGATGTTTTTCTTCTTTAGCTAAGTTGGGTAGTTCTCCTATAGCAATGTGACATGGGATAAACTAATTTAGATGTCATATTTTGAATAAGTCTTGATGTATGTTATTACTTTGGAGGTACTAATATTTTGTAGACTTAAGGTGAAGTCAACTCAGCTAAGAGGATTTAGAAGCCCACACAAACAGTGGCTAAAATCATTAATAATCTTCCACATTGTTAACTGTTTCATCCATAACAATAGGTATCTATTTTTAGGAAGTAGGAGTCAAAGTGGTTGCTTGTGTTTATTGAAAGCCTTAAGTGTAGGAAAATTGGGGGTTGTGAGCTCCTAAGTTCCAATTTTATTTAATGCTAGAGTTAATTCTATTGTAATATTCAATGTTGTCACTTGTTTTAGTAATTGATGGAGTCCTAAATCTAGGAATTATGTTTCTAGTTTGTGTATAGAAGTTTGTGATCTAGGTAGTTAGTTAATTAGTTGTTTTAGAAAAGAAGTTTCTATGTTTTTGAGTATCGAATATAATTTACTATTTATCAGTATGTATATATGTTACTATTATTATGAATAAGAAGATAATTTTAGGTTTCCATCTTTGAGTCATTTTACTTCACTTCTCTATGGGGGCCCACATAGAGAGTGAACTAATTAGTTAGTATATAATTTATCTTTAGTTTGTAGAACTAGTATAGACCTTGTTGTTCCTGCAGCCATTAATAGTAGAATTTGTGTATTGTTTCTATAGAATAGGAAATTAAAGTAGTTCTTAGTTGTATTTTCATGCTTTGTTAAAATAAGATTTCATTCTTAGCTTTAGCATAGATTTCCTATAGCATAAGCATTTGAATTCTGATAGAGTAGTTTGTAAGTCAAAGGAAGTTTGAAGCATATACTTTGCAGACACCATTTCAAGTTTATATCCCTAGTTGATAGATTAAATGAGTCCAAATGAGTTGGGTTAGAATTAATTGAGATGTCCAATCTTGAATTAAGCAATCCATTGCTATAGGATTTTGATCCCTTTCTTTGGCTAAACACCATATATTTATCGGTATAGAGTAGTGCCATCAATATTTCCAAGGAACAATTATTGAAACCTCATGCCTATTAAAGAATAAAAAAATTTCTATTTTATTTGATTCATGAGAAATAAATTATTTTATTTCTCCTACCTTAATAGATTTTTGTGGGCTTGAGACAAAGGGGGATGGTGATAAGTTGCAAGTAGAATTAGCTTTAGCAGTAATAAATTCCACAAGCCTTGTTGTAGAAGGATGTGAGATAAACCTAGGGCCTTTCTTAACAAAGATTAACCTTAAAGTTATTCCCTTAGGCTCTTATGACATAATTTTTGGTATGATGTGTTTGAGTATACATGATTCAAGTATTTATTATCCCCTAAGAATGATATCAACTATGCAGTTAAAGTGAAACATGAGAAAGGATGCAATTTTTTTGGAGTATCTATGAGTGACAATGATGAGAAATTAATTTTAAAAAGGTTACCTAATCATCCTTTACTAGAATAATTTGCAAATGCTTTCCCAAATGAGATTCCAAGATTGCCACAAAAAAGGGACATTGATCGTCACATTGATTTATTAGTAGGGGAAAAACATATCTCTAAAGCACCCTATTGGATGATCACTCAAGAATTGAGTGAAATAAGGCTTCCACTAGAGGAACTTTTTGAGAAAAGGGCTTTGTTAGGCCCAATGTATCCCCTCAAGGATTGCTAGTAATATTTGTTAAAAATAATGATATGTCACTAAGATTATGCATTCATTATAGAAATAGTAACAAGGTCACCATTAAGATTCCATATCCATTACCTAGAATCAGTGATTTTTTGACTAGATGAAAGGGACTAATCTTTTTGTTTCTAAGATCTATTTGAAATTAGGATAACATCAAATTAGAATATATATGAACTATATATCTATCAAAAAATGTTAGAAAATAATGTAGGGCCATTTGAGGTTCCTAAATTTTTGGGTATTTTCTTTGGATGACTAGAGATGCTCAGTCATCTTTGTAGTGCTTATCGGGTGGAGGATTCACTAAATGGGATCAGTCGAGAGGTTGGGTACTTAGTATATGGAGAAGCATTTCTTAGTTATTGGAGGTTCTTATTTGTTCAAGGATCTCAACATATACTATGTTGCCAGACAATACTTGTAGGAGCTCGACAATGCCTAGCTAGTGGTTGCTAACACTCAGTAGTTTGAGCTTGCCAAATGTAATTCTTGCGGATTTAGTATATCATTTTTGATAATTTAATGGATGTTGTGTGAGATCATGATTTGGAGAAATTGTGGGAGTTTATGTGAAGCTATTTGGGTCCTAGTTATTTATCCAAGGTGTATTTAATGAGTGTTGTAATCCTTCTAAGGCATTTGGTATTGAATATCTATTGTAGTTTAGCTTGTGGCTTAAATAGGTATTTTAATATAAGGTTTTATTTAATTTTTAAGTTTCTAGAATGACTCATGTCTTCATTTGGTATAATTAGGGCATTTAAAGGGATCTTGAGTCATAATTAGCTCAATATGAAGTAGCTAAGATGAGTGAAGTTGTGAAAAAAGCTAGTAGATATGGTTTGGAAAACAAGGAGATTTCTTGGTGACTTACAAGTACAAGTTTAGATCTCATTGGAAATTTCTACCAGACTATTTTTATATTATAGATCTACACTAGCTAGGGTTTGGGATCAAATATTAAGGGATCTTTTTGGACTATTACTTGTTGTCTATTTGGGTATAATTGGGAAGGCCTTACAGCATGGCACATTGCATGCAATCATTTTTTTATGACTAGAGAGTTGAGTTTGGTATCAGATCTTATGTCTTTTATTTTGTTTCTACTGTATGGTTATTTTTCAGTGGCTAGGACATCTCCTTTGGGGATTCTCTAGCCTTGCATTGGATTAGATGGTATCAAATCTTAAGTTTTCATGAGCATGTAGACAGATCACCGAAGTTGAGGTAGTTTGCACCATGACCTTGGGTTGGGTGAAGTTTATTAGAGTAGAGTTAGAACTTGTGGTAAATATTATTTTTCTAGAGTCATAGATATATTAGTTGTGAGGTGGAAGATCATGGTTTTGAGTTACAATTACTTAGAAATTGTAGATGGATCTTGACATGAAGTGATGGTTATGAAGATGGAAGGTTGATTTTGTTGGAGCAAAATCAAATAAATTTTGTATGATTTGTATTACAAACCCATGTTCCTACACTCATGATTTGTTCCTAGTTGTTCATGTGGGGTAGTAGGTTGCAATCTGACTTGTAAATAATTCAAGTTTTTCAGAAGGTTCTTGGTTGGGATTTGTTACAAAGGGTTTGCAAAGATCTTGGAAGATGCCTTTGGGGAGAAGAAGATTTCAGAGACATTTTCTTGATTGGAAGCTAGTTTGATCGATCAACTGAAGGAAGGGATAGTCAAGTTTTGCAGAGATTTATGGAGTTGAAGTTACCAATTTTGAAGAGAGTTGCCTGACCAATTAGGAGACTTATTCAAGAATGAAGAGGGCATGATAAGGTTAAGGTAGAGGTTTATATTTTTTATCACTTTGTGGAGTCTAACGTAAAACCTATAGAGAAACTTATGGTTGTTGCTAAAGAGGTTCCTAACCTTGTTGATGCTAGGATGGATATTTTTTTTCATGATCAATTGGTTGAGTCTGACATAGAAATTGTAGAGCACTTTTTCTTGGATGATCAAGTTGTTGTGCGTGATGATTTGTATGTTGCAGAGCATCTTGGTGTTGAGATTCTAGCATGCATTAGTGATGGATTTCATATTATTTTTGGTGTGGATCTACCTATTGGTGTTGTGGATGTAGAGTTTGTTGTTCTTGTCACTATGATGGGTTATGGTGCTAAGTTGCATGTAGATTGGTTAGTAATGATATGGATTATTCTGGTGCTTGGATGGATGTTAGAGGTGTGGGTGATTTGTGGATTGTTCTCCCATCCTTGATGGATTTGAAGCTTTTGTTGAAGATGAAGTGGAAGTTTAGTTTTTATAAAAGAAAAAAGCGTGGGGAACATTTTTCTTTGTATCCAAGGAGTCTGATGTAGGGGTATATAAGGCTCCTAAAGATTTTACAATTTTCTATGGAAGACTAAAGATGCTTGGTCATCTCTGTGGTGCTTCTCAGTTGGAGGCTTGATTGAATGAGCTTAGGGGGGAGGCTTAGTTCTCAATTATAGAAGAAGCATTTCTTAGTTGTTGGAGGTCCTTAGTCACCAGAGGATCTTGATAGATATAGTTTCATGGTATATACTATTGCTCAATGTATACTATGTTCCCAAACAATGCTGGTAGGAGCTCGATAGTGCTTGGTTGGTAGTTACTGACACTCGATAGCTTGGGCTTTCCAAAAAAAGTTCTTGTGGATTTAATCAATAATATTGGAGAATTTAATGCATTCAACATGAGATCATGACATCGAGTGATCATGAGATTCTTTGTGGACCTATTTTGGTCATAGTTATTTTTCCTAGGTGTATTTAATGAGTGTTGTGACCCTTCTATGGAATTTGGTATTTAATATCTGATGTAGGATGACTTATGGCTTAAATAGGTATTTAATATAAGGGTTTTGTAATTTTTAACTTGCTAGGCTGACTTGTGTCTTAGTTGGGTATACATAGGAGTTTAGTGGAGTCTTGATTCATAATTAGTTTAGCATGGAGTACTTGAGAGGAGCGAATTCATCAGTAGAGCTAGTAGTCAAGGCTTGAGAAATGAGGATATTGCTTGGTGGCTTGTGAGTACAAGTTTAGATCTTGGTAGAGGTTTCTACAAGAGAGTTCTAATGTTATAGATATGGACTAGCTAGGATTTGGGACTGGATCTTGAGGGATCTTGTAGAATAATTACTTGATTTGAATTTGGTCATAACCGGGAAGGCCTTATAGCCTAACACATTTCATGCAATAAATTATTTTATGAATAAAGAGTTGATTTAATGGTATCAAATCTTGTTTTGTGTTTCTGTCGTATAGTTTTTTCTTGGGGGCTAAGACATCTCTTTTTGGGATTCTCCTACCTTGCACTACATCACACACCCGATACGGACACTATGAATTCACAATATTACTCTTGATGTGGTTTCAACATTATTATGGCTCTTATTAGGGAGTGTACTCCTAACTAGAAATAAAAACTCCCCCCATCCCCCAAGAATGGACAAGAAATGGGAAAATATTTAGAGTATATCTCATTTAATCAAGAAAATGGATAACACTAAGGCTCTTGTCACAAAAGAAATTAAAGGAGAACAAAAGATGAGATGACATGCCACAAAAATAATTAGAGATTCTCAGATGTTAGTAAATAAATTTAGTGATTCCACTATCTAGCATGTATACCATGAGGGTAACCAAGTGGATAACAATCAAATAGTGTACATGCATGAGATCACAAACCAACAGTTTTGGAAAATTGAGTATGATTTTCCAATGGTAATTCTATCACTTGTGCAAAAGGACTTGAAACATTTAATTTAATGATGGCCAGTTCAAAAAAGTGGATTGTGGGTGAAAAGATTAATTTGGCTCCTTACAAGGTGGATGGTGCTATTATGATGATTTAAAACTAGGTTATCTTTTCTATGAGTACATTAATTATAATCATTTATGGTATGAGTGGGTCTGCAACCCAAGCTAAGTTATCAGGTGATATTTTACAATCCCAAGGGATGGGACTTCCCATATTTTGATGGCCTTTTATACACTATTTATTACATGAATACAAATAGGTGATGAGGTGGTGAGTGGGGAATATTATTTATTCAATTTTTACTTGTGATAAACCCAAGTGTTTCCATATTGTTAAGGTCCTTAATATCAGTGTGATTTGTTAGAATTTGAGAAAAGGTGTTCTTCTTGGTTCTTTGTGCATTTCACTTGGTTTTATAGTTTCTTAGTTGAGGACATGACATTTTTTTTGGAAGATTGAGTAATTAAAATTGGAGATGACAAAACCATGGAGAATAACAATTCTCACATTGAGCCACCAAGAATTGAGGAAGTTATCAAAAAGGATACAATTGTGTGAACGTATCTGTGAGAATGGGGTTTGATCCCTTTTATGGATTGCATTGAGGTTCATGATGAGATAGTCTTTATGTAGTTGGTTGATTCTTGGAAGGATTGATTAGTAACTATAATGAGTGGTATTTCATTTGAAATCAAGTGAGGAATTCATTTGAAATGCCATTGGGCTTTTCGTAGAAGTAAAAAGATGTAGAAAACAGGTGAGGGTTGTAGATGAAGTGAGTTTGAAGAAATTATTTAGAGCTGACAAGGCTCTTGAATGTGTTCATAGTATATTTTCTTGTCTAGAACTTCCAAAGCCTTAGGATATGGCCTGCTATGTGATTATGAGGTAAATTACTATAATGTACCCTTCTAGATCCAATATCACCTTCTAAAAACATAACTAATTTACTTTTATAATTCATTTGAGTGCACAAATTCATATCTTATTTATCCTTTTTGTATGGAAGAAGACACCTTGAAAATGTCACAACTCTTCATAGCGGTGATGTTTAATTTAAGAACATATAATACCTTATATTTTTAATAGTGTTTTAAGCATATATTTATATATTGATTACCATTTCTTAAGGTATATCAAAATATAGTAATATTAGTATTATAACAATATTATTAATGTTATTGTTAGTCTTTATTAATACTAATTATTAATCAATCAGATGATATTATCAGTAATCTTCTCAATGTAATTATTATTTACTTTTTAAATTAATAACATATTATAGTCTTAATTATTGACGCATTAAAACTTTTATATTAATATTCAATATTTTTTATTACCATATCTAATTAAGAGGAATGTATCTATAATGGTATGATGATATATATATTATTATAATATATAAAAATTTATTATTCATATTAGTATTTATGTAAATTTGCATACATATTCTTTATACTTTTAATATTACTAAATTATTATATAATGATTATTTATTATTAAATCCTATAAGGTGATGATATTACAATTACTCTCAGAGATAGTTTTAAGATTAGGAAATAACAATATTAAAATATTCCCTATTTCATAGCTATTGGTAATTATAATAATCAAGGAAACCAAACTTATTTTTAACAAGGATATTATTGTAGGACCAGAAAAATGGGTTAAAATGCATAACATACTATGAGAAAATCACAAAACTCAATAATCATACGTTAGCACCCACTAGTCTACCATGAAAGCCAAACTAATTAAGAAAGCAATAGAAACCCCCTTTTTCGTTTGTAGCTCCCATGTTCTTCTTTCTTCTCCAAATGATTGTAGCTCCAAAGTTGCCTATAGTGCACACAAAATTGAAGCAAAAGCCTATGATATGGATAAAGCCATGAGAATACTTGAAGTGTGATTTTATGTGAGAGAGAGAATGCAACATGCAAAGAAGTAGAGACTCAAAGATTCAAACATTTGGACTTTCAAAACTTAAGCATCCAGATCCAAGGACTCAAGGACCCAAAATGAGAGAAAGAGTGTCCATTTTATAATTTTCACTCAAAGTGAGGGCATTGGATTTGTCACCCATAGATGTGCGATGTGGCACGAGATTCCTATGACGCATATGATAGAATATGCCAATTGTGATATTCTATGACACATGAGAGTCAAAATTGGCTAAATGTGGAAGAGAATCTATGACACGTCACAAGACACCTCAACCCACTTAAAGCCAAGAATCTATGACGAATAAGCCAAACAGGGACATGTGTAAGAGGTAATAATGATTCCTATAACACATATGACAGAATATGCCAAAAGTAAGATTCTATGACACACGAGAGTCAAATTTGGAAGAGAATCTATGACGCATCATAAGATTCCTCAACCCACTTAAAGCAAAGAATCTATGATGAATAAGCCAAATAGGGACATACGTAAGAGGTAATAATATTTGATTATGACAAATCTCAGCCAAGTGTCAAAGGAGAATCCATGAGGTGTCACATCCAAGTGTCATGATGATGAAATATTTTATGGAATATTTGAATTAAAAATCCTTTTATTCCACAAAATAAGAATTAGTAGAAAATGGAATTAATGATGGAAAATAGAACTTAGGAAATTGTAAATTTCCATGGTTTGCAGATAATGAATCAATTAATTAATTGAGGATGATAATCAGGAAGAATAATTAGTGAGAATAATAGAATTAAATTATGGGTTATTTAATCCTATAGAGAAAATTAGCAGATGATTGGCCAAATTGATTGAATGAATGTGACTGTACCCTTTGATGAAAATGTGATGATGATATAGATCGAATAAGATGATGACCAATAGATCAAAGCCATGATCAGATTGATTGATTGAAGTTGATAAAATGCCAAGGACACATGACATGAATTGGTTGATATGTAACATTTAACCGATATTGTAAATGCTACAGGATTGAAATTGATTGATAAGGTTTGATCATAATAACATTAACAAACATTGTCAATGTTATTAAAATGGTCGATGATTCCATGATTTGACATTGAAAGCCTCAATAATGTCAAAGATTGAATGACATGAATGATAGCTTGATCTAGCACTGAGAGCCACGACAATACTAAAGTCAAATTGATAAGATTGATAAGTTGATAGGTTTCCAAGACACTAAAAGCCACAAAAATGCCTAGGAGTGGATAAATGTTGATTGATTTGGGACTTTTGATATGTTTCAGGTTGATTAGGAATGATTTTGAGTGATTTCAGGTTGATTTGGGGTGATTCTGAGTTGATTTGATATGATTCTAAGTTGATATGAAATTGATGCGAAAGGGGATACAAATGACAAAATATGGTCAATCTGGCCAAAAGATCAAAGTTAGTAGAATGAGAAAATGGGAAAATTTAGTATGAAGAAGTGATGAGGTTGTAGATGTGAACCATTTTTTAGCATCTACATTTTGCCCCTCTTTGATACAAAGTGATTTAGAGTGTTGTATCAAAGAATAACTAATGAGAAAGCCACAACATGCCCCAGTAGGGATGATATATATGGCTGCCCCCTTGATAAATTGACTAAGATAAGCATATGATAAGTCAAGTTATCGACAACAAGAAGACAAAACAATAGCAACTGACAGAATGACCCAAAATTGTGTGTGCATGCCCAAAATGATGGAAAGATGTCATAACATGAGGGAAATCATAAAAAATGGTCATATTTGGTCGAAGATGATGAGACAAATGTCAGACTGAGGTTGAACCAGGTGGAAAGCCACAGAGAGGTGATTGGCAGCGTAGGATGATGCAAGAATGCATGAATGCAAGATGAAGATGATTTGGTGAATTAGAAGACATGATCATGGTGATGGAGAATGAGATGACGAAGAAAGATGAGATGAGGAGATGTTAGTATGATGGAAAGACTTTTTCTTCTAGAAAGTGCACTATATGTCAAATGGAGCTTTATTTTGATATGGAAAATGGAATGCAATGCATCATGGCATAAAGGGCCAAAGCACAAATGCAAACCTTTTGCGTAAACAAGCACAATGCAAACAGAGAATGACCTTGTCCTTCCTAAGGCATATGTACATGCCCTAGACTCTCAAAGGTACATTGTAATAGACAAAAATGGAAAAAGATGATCATGAACCATCCTAGCCACTCTCATAGATCAATTTATATCATCGAGTAGCATAGGGACATGATCAAAGAAAAAATAAAGCAAAAATAAATCACTCACTAAACAGCATGAGCCAACAACTATTCTTGTCCATTATTACATTCTTGTTAATTTTTTAGGTGTGTAGATAGTGTTCAACATGTAGATAATGTGATAGGTCTGGTTGTGGATTTATTTGATAAGTTCATAGTGACTGGTTGGATTGATTGTTGGTTCATGTTGTACAGATATTGTGATTGGCATTGAAACGTAGCGCTTTGATTTTTAGTTTGCAAAGTGCAAGTGTTTATGCAAAAGGGGTGGTTATCCATAGTGAATATGTACAAGGTTTATTGCAAATGTTTGATAGGTTTTGTGATTTTTAGGGTTTTTGAGGACTTTTGATTTTTTTTTGTGACTAATTTCTTCAGGTCATTTTACGATTTTTAGGGTTTATTTCAGGACATTTTATGATTTTTAGTGCTTTTTTCAAGACATGTTATGATTTTTAGTGATTTTTTCAAGATCGTATTTGAATGTTTAGGATTTTTTCAGGACATTATGCGATTTTTATAGATTTTCTCAGGACATTTTATGATTTTTAGGGATTTTTTTAGGGTCATATAAGCATAAACAAGTGTTAGCTCCAATCCGTTATACGATAGGTCCAATGGATAAAAAGCACTTAGGGATATGCCCCCAGTTCAAATTCAAACTCATGCACCATGTAGGTAATATGCCCCTAGACAAGATGCAAACTATGTACAAAGGCCAATGACAGAGTGTGTGTGCAGACTAGTGATGCTTAGGTGAGGTAAAAAAGGACATTAACCAGTTTGTGAGCCATGATAAGGGACCAAGGATGTCTTGCAATATGAAGGATATGATCAAGGAATGATAGAGGAGGAAAAGACCAGATGGAATCCTGATAGATGGAGGAGCGACAATGATTACACATGGCACCTGTTTGCCAGGTTTTCACCATGGTACTTGTCCAAAGTGCCTGTTTGCCAAGTTTTCACTTTTGGACGAAATTTTTCTCTTGACTCAAATTTTTGTGCCAAGATGCCTGTTTGCCAGGTTTTCATCAAAGCATCCATTTTTTCATGACTTTTTTCACTTTTTTCTTTTCTTTTTTCATGACTTTTTACTATTTTTCAGGACTTTTAGATGAAATCAAGAATGTCACTGCCAAATGCTGAGAAGATATCTATTGTTGGTGCTACTAGCTGATGAGATCTGGATCCATGACTGACCATAATCATGGAGGATTTGTTCCAAGTCTATAGCTAAAATCAAACCACTAGAAAGGCCTCGAGATATACCATCGTGTACCATATGTAAGACAATGTCTATCTCTTGCAAATCAAGGCATTTGAGGATAATTGGGTCAATAGATGTATCATGTGGGATGTCACTGATGATGACATATGCAAAGGCTTGTTGGATAAAGGACTAAGTAGGTGGCTGGATTGGGGGATAAACAAATGGATACAAGGGAGGGTTGAGATCAATGACCTTCCATATGAATGTTGATTGAGAGAGCTCCAAAAGACTTTGTGGCATGTTGAACACTGGATAATTGATATTCATGGCATCATCTTTTTCATTTTGTATCAATGGGAGCTGCTTAGCTTTTGATTTTTTATAGTCTAATGGCACCTTTTGATTTTCACCAAGAGACCTATGCTTGCTATTTCTTTCTCTTTTTGCTTTGTAACTAGAAGGTGGAGTGGACTCACCAAAATATGCCAATGTATTCTCTTTAGGAGAAACTTCTTCTTTATGATCTTCATTCATAATGCCTTCAAATTCTATTATAAGAGTGTCATCATTGTCGAATCGATCAAAAATTGGTGGTCTGCACTAGTCCCAATCCAAAGGTTCAGGATAACTTGAGGAGATGTCATCATCAGTGTTGAATAGGCTTTGGTTGAAGGTAGATATATAGATAACTGATTCAACTAGGTCATTGGGGTTATGCTCAGAAGCTAGGGGATTGTTGGTTTCAAGTGGGATATCCTCAGATGCCTTTTCATCATTTGAAACATCCATAGTCTTGCATGTAGGTACTGTGGTACTAGGAGGACCTATTTGTAATGGTTTAAATCCAAGCCCCAAACTAGGAGGTTGTCCTTCTGTACTGATAGGTTCAATGATTCCTTGTTTTTGAGATCCAATACCACTATAGCCATCATAGCCTTATTTTTGCATGATGGTAAACCCAAGTCCATACTTGCTAGGAGATATCAAAGTGGGTTCTCATTCTACTTTTGCTTTCTCAATACATATGGATGTATTCTCATTGATAGAAGTATCATTCTTTGTACTGATGGAAGAAAGTGGTGACTCCCTAATGTGAGAGACTTGAGACATAAAGTACTCTCCACACCCATTGTCTTCAATCTTCATCTTTTCCTTGGCTTTACTGAGCAGTATATCAGCATCCACATACTTAGAGGGATTTGTGGGTTGTGCTTCATTGTTTGTTGGGATTTGGAATGTAGTAGCATATCTTAGATTAGCAAAAAATTGAAAAGGATATGGATCACCGAGGATGGTAACCTCTATGTTGTGATAGGAAAACTTCAGACATTGATGATATGTAGAAGGGACTGCTTTCATAGCATGAAGCCAAGGGTGTCCTAGTATCATGTTGCAATTCATTTCGATGTTGAGGACATGGAACAATGTTTCTTTAGTAGCTGGACCAATTCTGACAGGTAATGTGATGATGCCCCTAGAGAAGCATTCACCATCATCATAAGCTTTTATTACAATTCTTCGAGAGGGATATACATCATCTTCAGAATAACCCAAATTGTTGACAACCTTAAGAGTATAAATGTTCAGTCCTGCTCCTCCATCTATTAAGACATGTCTGACTTTGGCATTATGGATGAAGACTTCGAGATAAAGGGGATCATTATGGTTAGGTTTGTCCTTAGGAATATCTCGGGGTGAAAAAGTGATATGTTGTGATGTGGATAGGTTCCCAACCATGGCTTGGAATTGGGCAACATCAATGTTATCTGGGACTACTGACTCTTTAAGGGCTTTCTCCATGATCTTTTGGTGTTGGGGGGATGCACACAGTAGGTCCAAAATGGATATTTGTGCAGGGGTTTTGCCAAGTTTTTCAACAAGGCTATAATCAACTGAAGTAGGAGTAGTAGGTCTAGATGGGGGTACAGGTCTAGTAGAAGCAATAGGTCTAGCTGGGGCTCCAGGTAGGGTGATCTTGCTATGGCGTGTAGTGACAGCACAATGAGGGTTTTCAGCCTTTAATATGAATGTGGATATGTGAACGTTAGACTCATTAAAGCAATTGATGGTGTAGTCATAGCCGGTACGTGTGTAATTCACACTACCTTGCGAGTTTGAGTTTTAACTTGAGGGTTTCTCTTTGTCATGATTACCCAAAGGATCTTTGAAAATAGTGTGATTAGAGTTGGATGCTAACAGTGATGGATCAAATGTGATGACACCATCATCAATAAGGTCTTGTATTGCATGTTTCAGTTGGAAGCATGATGAAGTTTTGTGTCCTTTGGTGCGATGGTAATCAAAATACTTTTTGTCATCCCACCAATCAGCTTTAGTCAATGGTTCATCTTTTATTGGGGGTAATTGCAGGAAGTTATTACTCAGTAACTGTTGTAATGTAGTCTCAAGTGGTATTCCCAATGGTGTGAATTTCTTGTCTTTGGTTCTAGGATGTCTTTGAGGTTTATCTTGCGTGGGAGTCTCAGTTTTCTATTGTGGAGCTAATGTTTGATTAGAGGTTTGTGAATTTTTAGGGTTTACACCTTTCAAAGTCAATTGAGGTTGTGTTGTGCTAATCGTGCGAGCATCCACAATACCATCATTAGTCACATTCTTGTTTTTGGAGAAAAAATTTGCCTTGTCATTAGACGAGTTGGTGTTTGTGTTTTCTTTGTTTATCTTGAGGATTCCCTTACGGATAAGAGCATCTTCAATACTAGCCCCTTTTTTCATTAGTTTAGAAATGGTGTTTGGACTCTTCATTTTGAGTTCATACATTAAGTCCAGGACTAAGTTTTCAATGCACAAGTTTACTTGTTGTTCCCCAAGAATGTCTAGTGAGCATTGACTAACTAAGCTTCTCCAACGTAGTAAGAATACGATGAATGATTCTCCCATCTTTTGTTTAGTTGAGCACAAATCAGAAAGTGTTACCTCATTTGTAATATTAAAGGCAAAGTGGGAGATAAACTTGTCTGCTAGCTCTGACCAAGATTTGATATTACCAGGAAGTTTGGAGTACCATTCAAGTGCGGGCCCCCCTAGAGAACGAGGGAACAATCTCATAAGGTAAGTGGGTTCATCACTGAGTTCAGTACATGAAGCACAAAATTCTCTGATGTGGTCAATAGGGTTGCCTTTTCTTTGGTATTTTTCAAACCTAGGAGCTTCAAAGTGTCTTGGGAATGGAGGCATATATAGACTTTTATCAAATGGATTAGGACGTAGGTCCCTTTTTGTATATAGAGACTGTTTCTTTTGGACTCCTAATGCCTTGACTTGTTTGGAAAGTTGTTTGAATTTTTGTAATACTTCTTCATTGGGGTTTTGGATGATGGTCTTTCCTTTAAGTCTTTTGTGTTTGTGAGTAGACCATTTGCTATGGCGAGAACTATGTCTACTTGGTTCTGACATTTTTGTGTTTGATGAGTCTAATGAAGTGTTGCTAGGTGGTGGAGTTATGTTGGCACCTTGAAGACAGAAAGGTCACTGTTGTTGGGGAACTTGTTGTGGAATTTGACATGGCACTTGTTGTGGGATTGACTGTGATTGTTGTACCATGTTTTGTTGTTGTGCCGTGTGTGGTGGTTGTTGTTGGGATACCTATGTTGGTTGTATGTGAGACCATGTGTGTGCTTGTTGTTCTAGAGGTATCTGTTGAGGTTGTTGTGGCACATGTTGTTGTTGTAACAAATGTTGCTAGTATGCAATTTGTTGCTCAAGGCATTTTTGGTATTCCAACTATTGCTTGAGTTTCTCTTGTTGTTTAGCAAACATCATTTGTTGTTGTTGGAATTGCTTCTGAAATTGTTGTTGATAAATTGTGTGTAAGTCAAGTGGATCCATATGGGATTGCGTGTTAGGAATGTTGGATGTTTGCCCCACTTGTGGTTGTTGTCATTGTGTTTGATGTTGTTGTTGATATGTGGGATGTATGTCAAGTGGATGTAGACTTGGTTGTGCCTTGGAAGTGTTGAGTCCTTGTACCATTGTAGGTTGTTGTTGTCATGGAGGTTGACTAAGTCCTTGAGAATTGAACGTCATGTTTGTATTGTTGTTTTGGTACCTTTGTGTTTTAGATGTTCCTGCTTGCGACATCATATTGACTTGACTATGAGATGTGTCCCTATTAGGAATGGGCTTAATGTCAATAAGACTTTTCCTTTGTGTGTCCATAGGGATGGTTGCACTTGATGTTTTACATCTTGTATTTATGAGAGGCTCCATAGTGTTTGATGCCATAGCACGGGGTAAAGTTAGAAGAAAAGGTGTACTTTGTTGATTTGCCTCCAAAGAAGGTATGTCTGGCATCCGTAGAGCATGGGTCCCTTTAGGTGCATCTTGTTGTTGGATCATGTGACTAAAATCAATTTTTAATTTTCTTTTGGGGTGTTTAGGCATTGGTGGTATTTCATCAAACAAGGGGTTGACATTGATGTGTTCAAATATACTTTGGAGGATTTGAACTATTGGTTCTTGATGGGACCTTATAGGTGCCATTATTGTGTTTGAAAACTCTAAAGGTTGTTTTCCCTTGTCTAAGTCCAAATTTATCATGGGTTGGATGTTTTCAATTGTTGTGTTGGTTTGATTTTTGGACCTAGGACCTTCCAAGTTTGGGTTAAATTTGACAATTTCTTGGGCTGCCAAACATTTGAAGTTCTTGTGAAAATTTTTGTCTTGACATGCCCTAGCCATTTCTTCATTAGTGATTCCATAATTAGTGTCAGATTCATCACTTAGGTGTACAATACCTTGTATGTTTGATGTGTTAGGTTGGCTGAATTCAAAGGAATGTGATTGTTCATCTTCAGGTGAGGTTGGTACACTTCCTCCTCTTGGTGGCATTGGCACGAATATAGGTTCAAAGTTAGGACTCCGTTGAACCATCCCATGTGTGGGGGAAGTGTTTGGAGGAAATATCATGGTAGGTGCATTGTTAAAGGTTTGTTGTGCCATAGCTTAATTATGAGGATCTTGCAGATACATATTCAAGGGGTCTGCTATTTGGTCTTTATCAAAGGTTTGTTGGATTTTCTTGCTCTTTCTTTGTATTGGATGAGGTTTTGGTTGTGCTTGTGCCTCAAAAAACAAAGGTTGATAGAGTTCCTTGGGTCTCTAAGCTGATTTTCTCCTAGTAAGTGCACGCATGATACCTAAGAGTGCAAATGCAATAGAGTTTTTAAGTGTTTTGGGTGATTTTAGAGTGGTGGATATGGAAGATATGAGTGTTTTTGGGATTTTTAATTGTTTAGGAATGTTATGCAATGTGAAGAAATGCTAGATGAATTATGGTTTTGATGTGCAAAGTGCAAATGTCCTAGGGATGTTATGCAAATGCAAATGCAATGTGATGCTTTGAAGTTTGACTAGAGGGGATGAAAATGACTCTAAGGTATGCAAAATGACAATTAGGGTTATGTTTTGGAAGTTATAGGGATGCTAAAGGTTGGTGTGTGAAAGGTAGACTATGCAAAGGATGATGTTCTGGGGTTCGTAATGACATTTGGGACATGCAAAATGAGGGTAAATGCTCAAGAAGGTAATTTGGTTGATGGACAATTTGATAGGGTTTGGTAATGAAAATGATGCCAAGGATTTTGATCAATGCAATATGAAGGGGATCTACCACTAGGGTAAGTCAAAATGACATTTGGGGATGCTAGGGATATGATTATGTTATGACAAGGGTATATGGAAATTTTT
Organism: Cupressus sempervirens; assembly: GCA_028749045.1. Taxonomy (NCBI): domain Eukaryota; kingdom Viridiplantae; phylum Streptophyta; class Pinopsida; order Cupressales; family Cupressaceae; genus Cupressus; species Cupressus sempervirens. The sequence goes on along the minus strand of CM053789.1, from coordinate 284,059,115 downwards.
GAACTTAGATAAAACCTTTTGAAAGTATTTTTCCTAAGAGTTTAACCTTGTGATAAAGGACTTTAGATCTTGACACAAAACTAATAAAAGACGAAAAGATCAAATTGATAAAAGATGAAAAGGTCAAATATATCAAGACATAGATAGATTTTGACCAAAGAAAATGATAAGAAAAGAGGTAAAAAGACTAGTCAAGATCCATTATCCGTCAACACTAGGAGATACTCTAAGACTTATACTTTGTCTAGATTTTTGACTAAATTCAAAGGTTTTGGGGGTTCAAAATGACATTTTGAGGACTCAAAATGATGGTGATGCTGAATAGATATTTGATATGGACAATTCCTATGATGCAAAAGGGGATTTTGGGTGCAGAATATGATTTTGGGTCAAGTGCAGAATGGGTAGGTCTAGAGGCTCCTAGATGCAGTTTTGGGGTCCTAAAGTGCAGTTCAGAGGCCAAAAATGGTCATGCAGGTACCCAAGTGCACCCTAAAATTTCCAAGTGTGCCCTAATAGTACCAACTATTTCATTAACACACTTGGAGCCAGTTTGGGTGCAGTTGGTTGTTTCTAGGCACAGTTGGTAAGCTAGGAAGAATGTTTGCTGATTCTAAGGGGTATGTTACCAAACTGACATGCCAAGAAGCCAGGATGCTGGGGTTGATGTTAGGATGGGTTGGGAGATGAAAAATGAAGATTATGATGTATAGAATGATGTCTTAATTGAAGATGATGATGATTAGGTGCTGTAGGATGTAGATCTGGGCAGGCTAGTGCAAGGGGAGCTAACCAGGTACCTAAGGACACTGTTGAAGCCCCAAAATGTTATCTGGAACCCAAAACTAGATCTCAGGACCACCAAGTGCACCCAAATAGTGAAAACTATGTCAATGATGTAGTTGGGCCCCAGTTGGGTGTAGTTGGTAGTTTCTAGGCATAGTTGGTAAGCTGAGCTAAAATTGAGGCAATTCTGGAAGCTATGGTTTTAGGATTGATGTCACAGAGAGGTAAATGGTAGAGGACAGTGTTAGGGCCAGTTTGGATGCTCAAAATGATGATTAGGAAACTTGAAATGATGGATAAAGTGGTCAAGATGATGAATAGGTATGCAAAGATGCAAGGCGGTGAATGCAAAGTGTTGATTCTGAGATGGGAATGCAAAAACTAAGGAAAATAAAACTGAACCTAAATGGATGCAATAAGAAAAGTAATAGATACTAAATGAGGACTAAAAGGTGCAATATGAAGTCTATATGATGCAAGAATGAAGCCTAAAGTAGGGTGAATGCAAGTGAAATCTATGCAAGTGTGAGATCTACGTTTTGCCAAGCACATTTAAGAGCACAAGTCACCATGTTTTCCAAGGTTCGAGTGTGTTGAACCAAAGTTTGCAAAGTTTGATAAAGGTTGAAATGTTTTGGCAATGTGTGATGTTTAGACAAGTTCAAATGATATACAAGGTGTAAATTTAAAATTTTTTCTTTTATCTTGATTATGTTTTACACACATGCAAGACACATTAAGACAAGAATAGTTGTTGTAAAAGTTAACAAACACACCACAACCTAGGCTTTTAAGACCGTATCCACTGAATTCCTACTTGAACCAAAGTTTAGCCATGGTTATCCAAAGTGGACAACCTAGGATCTTGGCACCATAGGCTCCCCCTTACAGCGCACTCACTTCTTAGGGCTACCAAGATCCGCTTCCCAAGGGGCATGACTTCCCAAGGGACTGTTGCATCTACTAAGGACCACGAGAATGTAGGATGTCTTTACGGGCATGGGTGACCCCTTGAGCTAGTGGATAGAAAGGATTTTGGCCACTAAAACATGGTTTTTAGTAAGGACATTCCATTTGGCAAGTTAATGATAAACTTTCGCAGAAGGTCTCCCAGCCCCGAGAATTAGGGTTTGATGCACCACAAGGGTATTGGAGGAGAGCTATCACACAGCAATACCGCTGACACAGCTTTCACTGTAATTGAGTTTTATATAGTGACTGGAATGTTGACCTGGCTTTGGCCCGTTACCGCTCTGAGGTCATCCCCTAGCATACCCAATATCGAGTATCTTGGTCCAAGGCAAGCCTCCTATAGAAGTTACACAGATTTCTCTTACAGCCAAGATCCACGAATGGCGAGGGGAGAGGATACGTCCAATGCAACTCCTAGGGATCTAAAACCATAGACATGCCAGGCAGAAAAGAAAAAGGTTCTTTTTAAGCACCAAACAAAATGTTATCTAATCTAGGAAATCCACACACAAAGTCTTCGACAACGTCCTATAAAGCACACATTAGTAGTTTGTTATGATCATATCTTCATCCAACGATCACCACACACTGCAAATAGACCATTAGTAACACAAAATTACCTAATCTATGTCCTAGAGAGTGATAGGAACTTGAAATGTAGATTTTGATTGATGCATGTGCTTACTGTGAACCTAGGTGTGTTCCGACAGTGCAAATTGCTCCCTAGAAGGCCAAAATGGCTCTATACATCCCCAAGTGCATCCAGATAGTGCAGACTGTGTCAATGATGTAGTTGGAGCCTAGTTGGGCATAGTTGGTAGTTTTAGGGCACAGTTGGGAAGTCAGGTGCAAGGTGTGGGGAAATGGGTGACTAGTCAAGACTCAGAAACTAAAATTTTCAGAGCTACTCTCCCAAGTGCACCCAAATAGTGTAGAATGCATCAATGACATATTTGGGGCCCAGATGGGCATAGTTGGTAAGTTGGAAACAACAAAAAGAGGCTTTGGTGTCTTCTGGGCTCCTAAAACTGCTCCTAGGGGTCCCAAGTGCGCCCTGACAGAGCAGAGTGCGCCCTAGGACAACAAGCTAATAGAATGCATGAAACAAAAGCATATGAGCATTTTACTGGACTCCCTAATTAATCTAGGTGTAAAAAGGAAGAGTAGATAGTCATTATACCCTTCCAAGTGAGTTCCTTCCTTGCACCTGCAAGCACAAAACAAGAAAACACAAGTTAGATATGCATGTTCACGTCGGGTTCACCAAATGTAGGACCAAAAAAATGGGTTAAAATGCATAACATACTATGAGAAAATCAAAAAACTCAATAATCATACGTTAGCACCCACTAGTCTACCATGAAAGCCAAACTAATTAAGAAAGCAATAGAAACCCCCTTTTTCGTTTGTAGCTCCCATGTTCTTCTTTCTTCTTCGAATGATTGTAGCTCCAAAGTTGCCTATAGTGCACACAAAATTGAAGCAAAAGCCTATGATATGGATAAAGCCATGAGAATACTTGAAGTGTGATTTTATGTGAGAGAGAGAATGCAACATGCAAAGGAGTAGAGACTCAAAGATTCAAAGATTTGGACTTTCAAAACTTAAGCATCCAGATCCAAGGACTCAAGGACCCAAAATGAGAGAAAGAGTGTCCATTTTATAATTTTCACTCAAAGTGAGGGCATTGGATTTGTCACCCATAGATGTGCGATGCATATGACAGAATATGCCAATTGTGAGATTCTATGACACATGAGAGTCAAAATTAACTAAATGTGGAAGAGAATCTATGACGCGTCATAAGAAACCTCAACCCACTTAAAGCCAAGAATCTATGACGAATAAGCCAAATAGGAACATGCGTAAGAGGTAATAATAATTCCTATGACGCATATGACAGAATATGCCAAAAGTTAGATTCTAGGACACATGAGAGTCAAATTTGGAACAGAATCTATGACGCATCATAAGATTCCTCAACCCACTTAAAGTCAAGAATCTATGATGAATAAGCCAAATAGGGACATGCGTAAGAGGTAATAATATTTGATTATGAAATATCTCAGCCAAGTGTCAAAGGAGAATCCACGAGGTGTCACATCCAAGTGTCATGATGATGAAATATTTTATGGAATATTTGAATTAAAAATTCTCTTATTCCACAAAATAAGAATTAGTAGAAAATGGAATTAATGATGGAAAATAGAACTTAGGAAATTGTAAATTTCCATGGTTTGTAGATAATGAATCAATTAATTAATAAAATTAGTTAATTGAGGATGATAATAAGGAAGAATAATTAGTGAGAATAATAGAATTAAATTATGGGTTATTTAATCCTATAGAGAAAATTAGCAGATGATTGGCCAAATTGATTGAATGAATGTGACTGTACCCTTTGATGAAAATGTGATGATGATATAGATCGAATAAGATGATGACCAATAGATCAAAGCCATGATCAGATTGAATGATTGAAGTTGATAACATGCCAAGGACACATGACATGAATTGGTTGATACGTAACATTTAACCGATATTGTAAATGCTACAGGATTGAAATTGATTGATAAGGTTTGATCATAATAACATTGACGAACATTGTCAATGTTATTAAAATGGTTGATGATGTCATGATTTGACATTGAAAGCCTCAACAATGTCAAAGATTGAATGACATGAATGATAGTTTGATCTAGCACTGAGAGCCACGACAGTACTAAAGTCAAATTAATAAGATTGATAAGTTGATAGGTTTCCAAGACACTAAAAGCCACAACAATGCCTAGGAGCGGATAAATGATGATTGATTTGGGATGTTTGATATGTTTCAGGTTGATTAGGATTGATTCTGAGTGATTTCAGGTTGATTTGGGGTGATTCTGAATTGATTTGATATGATTCCAAGTTGATTTGATATGATTCTGAGTTGATATGAAATTGATGTGAAAGGGGATACAAATGACAAAATATGGTCAATCTGGCCAAAAGATCAAAGTTAGTAAAATGAGAAAATGGGAAAAGTTAGTATGAAGAAGTGATGACGTTGTAGATGCGAACCATTTTTGAGCATCTACAATTATTATCTATATTTAGGATCATAAGTTATAGATGGTATCCAAGTTTCCTAGATGGCAAGTGTACAATGGATTCCCTCAAATATTATAGGTCTAAGCCCATGATCTATATTTAGGATCATAAGGTATAGATGGTATCCAAGTTGCCTAGCTGTTAAGTGTGCAATGGATTCCTTCAAAGTTTATACGTCTAAACCCATGTCTCAAAGGATCATGGCTCACTAACCTTTATCATATCTTGTGACAAAGATCAAATTTCTTGGACTTAGACAAGCCCCTCATTGATAACAAAATGTATTTCCAATCAAATAAATAATAATGGTACTTAGGAATAATTGTTTGTAATAAACTGAAATAGAAATAATAATTCTCCTTTGAGTCATCTTTAGATCAATGATTCATTTTCTCCTACTTACTTGCTAGATCATTTCTTCCACCTTTCAGGTTAGGTAAAAATTATTTATCTTTGTCTAATTTTTTCCTTAAATGTTTCTAAAAATAAATGATTCATTTAAAAGCTCTTTTTCTTAGGGAATTGTTTTTACGAAATGGTCATATCATTACATGTAGGGTTTTTCCTTGGGGAAATATTTTTCATTCATATTGAGCCAAAAGTTTTGTAAAGATAAAAGAAACAAAACTTTACATATCATAAAATGATAAAATCTATTATGTATTTTGGTTAATATGGGTGTATAATTCATAAATTTTCAAGTTTGCATACCATTACCAATGTTGATATAAAGGGAAAATAAAATTGATTGCTTGCATTTGGCAATATCTAATTTTTCTTTAGGGGAGTTTAAACAATGTTATTTGGCTTATAAAATTTGGAAATTGATTTTTTTTACTATTTTAAAATCTATATAATTGACACATATAACCCCCTTCGACACATTTCATGATAACATATGTCCCTAAGCATCCTAAGAGCCCTAGGGATAGATTAGAATCTTTCATATGGTTTGAAGGGGATCATAGGGTGAACTATGACTCCCCTTCGATACATTACATGATGACATATGTCCCTAGGGGTCCTAGATCCCCTAGGGACATATTAGAATTCTTCATATAGGTCAAAGGAGGTCATAGGTTGACCTATGACCCCCTCTAACCCATTAAATGATGACATATGTCTCTAGGGGTCCTAGGATCCCTAGGAACATATTAGAATCATTCTTATCAGTCAAAGGGGATCATAGGGTGACTTATGACACCCTTCAACCCATTACATGATGACATTTCTCCTTGGGGATCCTAAGACCAATAGGGACATATTAGAATCATTCTTATTCGTCAAAGGGGGTCATAGGTTGACTTATGACCCACTTCGACACATTACATGATGACATATGTCCATAGGGGTCCTAGGACTCCTAGGGACATATTAGAATGCTTCATATTGATCAAAAGGTGTCATAGGTTGAACGATGACCCCCTTCAACCTATTAAATTATGACATATGTACCTAGGGGTCCTAGGACCCCTAAGGACATATTAGAATCATTTTCATGGGTCAAAGGGGGTCACAGGTTGACCTATAACCTCCTTTGACCCATTACATGATGGCATATGTCTCTATGGGTCCTAGGACCACTAGGAACATATTACAATGCTTTGTATGGGTCAAAGGGGATCATAGGTTGACCTATGACCCCCTTCGACCCATTAAATGATGACATATATCCCTAGGGTTTCTAGGACCCCTAGGGACATATTAGAATTGTTCATATGGGTGAAAGGGGGTCATAGGTTGACCTACGATCCCCTTCGACCCATTACATGATGACATATGTCCCTAGGGGTCCTAGGATCCCTTGGGACATATTAGAAACATTCATATGGGTTAAAGGGGGTCATAGGTTGACACATGACCCTGTTCGACCCATTACATGATGACATATGTCCCCAGGGGTCTTAAGATCCCTAGGAACATATTAGAATTGTTCATATGGGTCAAAGGGAGTCATAGGTTGATCAATGACCCCCTTTGACCCATTAAATGATGACATATGTCCCTACGGATCTTAAGACACTGAGGGACATGTTAGAATCATTCTTATGGGTCAAAGAGGGTCATAGAATGACCTATGATGCACTTCAACCTGATTAATGATGACATAGGTCCCTAGGGGTCCTAGGACCCTTAAGAACATATTAGAATCATTCTTATAGGTTAGAAGGGGTTATAGGTCCCTTCGACCTATTACATGACAACACATGTCCCTAGGGGTCCTAAGACCCCTAGAGACATATTAGAATCCTTCTAATGGATCAAATGGGGTCATAGAGTGACCTATGACCCCCTTCGACCCATTACCCGATGATATATGTCAATAGAAGTCTTAAGACCCCTAGAGACATATTAGAATGCTTCATATGGGTCAAAGGGGATCATAGGTTGACCTATGACCCCCTTCGACACAATAAATGACAACATATCTCCCTAGGGGTCCTAGGATCCCTAAGGACATATTAAAATCATTATTATGGCTCAAAGGGTGTCGCAAGTTGACCTATGACCCCCTTGAACATATTACATGATGACATATGTTCCTAGGGATTAGAGGACCCCTAGGAACATATTAGATTCATTCATATGGGTCAAAGGGAGTTATAGGTTGACCTATGACCTCTTTTGATCCATTTAATGATAACATATGTCTCTAAAGATCCTAGGAACCATAGTGACATATTAGAATTGTTCTTATGGGTCAAAGGGGTTCATAGGTTGATCTATGACCCCCTTCGACTCATTAAATGACAACATATGTCACTAGCAGTCCTAGGACCCCTAGGGACATCTTAGAATAGTTCATCACCCATTATATGATGACATATGTCATTGTTCATATGGCTCAAAGGGGGTCATATGTTGACCTATGACCCCCTTCGACCCATTACATGATGACATATGTCCCTAGGGGTCCTAGGATCCCTAGGGACATATTAGGATCATTCATATGGGTCAAAGGCCCTTCGACCCATTAAATGATGACATATGTTCTTAGGGGTCCTAGGACCCCTAGGGACATATTAGAATCATTCATATGAGTCAAAGGGAGTCATAGGTTGACCTATGACCACCTTCAACACATTACATGATGACATATGTCCCTAGGGGCTCTAGGACCCTAAGGACATATTAGAATGCTTCATATGGGTCAAACAGGGTCATAGGTCCCTTTGACCCATTAAATGACAACATATGTCCCTAAGGGTCCTAGGATCCCTAGAGAAATATTAAAATTGTTCTTATGGGTCAAAGGGGGTCATAGGTCTTCGAACCATTACATGATGAAATATGTCCCTAGGGGTCATGGGACCCCTACAGACATATTAGAATGCTTCATATGGGTTATAGGGTTACCTATGACGCCCTTCTACCCATTTAATGATGACATATGTCCCTAGGGGTCCTAAGACACCTAGGGACATATTAGAATCATTCTCATGGGTCAAAGGGAGTCATAGGTTTACCTATGACCCCCTTCAACAAACTACATGACGAAATATGTCCCTAGGGGTCCTAGGACACCTAGAGATATATTAGAATCATTCTTATAGGTCAAAGGGGTTCATAAGGTGACATATGAACCCCTTCAATCCATTAAATGATGACATATGTCCCTAGGGGTCCTAGAACCCCTGGAGACATATTAGAATCATTCATATGGGTCAAAGGGGGTCACAGGTTGGCCTATGACCCCCTTTGACCCATTAAATGATGACATATATCCCTAGGGGTCCTAAGACACCTAGGGACATATTAGAATCTTTCTTATGGGTCAAAAGAACTCATAGGTTGACCGATGACCCCCTTCAACCAATTACATGATGACATATATCCCTAGGGCTCCTAGGACTCCTGAGGACATATTAGAATCGTTCTTATTGGTTAAAGGGGATTATAGGGTGACTTATGACCCCTTTAGACCCATTAAATGATGACATATGTCCTTAGGGGTCCTAGGACCCGTAGGGACATATTATAATCATTCTTATGGGTTAAAGGGGGTTATAGGTTGATCTATGGCCCCCTAAGACCCATTAAATGATGACATATATCCCTAGGGGTCCTAGGACCCCTTGGGACATATTAGAATCATTCATATGGGTCAATGGGGGTCATAGATTAACCTATGACATGCTTCGACTCATTACAAGATGACATATGTGCCCAAGTGTCCTAGGATCCCTAAAGACATATTAGAATCATTCTTATGGGTCAAAGGGGGTCATAGGTTGACCTATTACCTTGTTTGACCAATTACATGAGGACATATGTCCCCAAGGGTCCTAAGATCCCTAAGGACATATTAGAATCGTTCATATGTGTCCAAGGGGGTTACATGTTGACTTATGAACCCCTTCGACCCATTACATGATGACATATGTACCTATGGGTCCTAGGACTCCTAGTCACATATTAGAATGCTTCATATGGGTCAAACGAGGTCATAGGTTAACAAATGACCCCTTTTGACACATTAAGTGACAACATGTGTCCCTAGGGGTACTAGGACCCTGAGGGACATACTAGAATCATTTGTATGGGTCAAAGGGAGTCATAAGTTGACTTATGACCACCTTTGACACATTACATGATGACATATGTCCTTAGAGGTCCTAGGAGCCCTAGGCACATATTAGAATGCTTCATATGGGTGAAAGAGGGTCATAGGTTGACCTATGACACCCTTCAACACATTAAATGATGACATATGTCCATAGGAGTCCTAAGACCCCTAGGGACATATTAGAATCGTTCTTATGGCTCAAAGAGGGTCATAGGTTGACCTATGACCCCCTTCAATCAATTACTTGTCGACATATGGCCCTAGGGGTCATAGGACCCCTAGGAAGATATCAAAATCATTCTTATGGGTCAAAGGGGGTCATAAGGTGACCTATGACACCCTTCAACCCATTAAATGACAAGATATGTCCCAAGGGGTCTGAAGACCCCTAGGGACATATTAGAATCATTCATATGGGTCCAAGGGGGTCATAGGTTGACCCATTAAATGATGACATATATCCCTAGGGGTCCTAGGAACCCTAAGGACATATTAGAATCATTCTTTTGGGTAAAAGGTGGTCATAGGTTGACCTATGAACCCCTTCGATCAATTACATAATGACATATGTCCTATTAAAATAATTCTTATGGGTAAAAGGGGGATATAGGGTGACTTATAACCCCCTATGACCCATTAAATGGTTACATATGTCCCTAGGAGTCCTAGGATCCCTACTGACATATTAGAATCATTCTTATGGGTCAAAGGGGGTCATAGGTTGACCTATAACCCCCTTCAACTCATTAAATGAAAATATATATCAGTAGAGGTCCTACGACCCCTAGGAACATATTGAAATAATTCATATGGCTCAAAGGTGGTCATAGGTTAACCTATGACCCCCTTCGACCCATTACACGATGACATATGTCCACAAGGGTCCTAAGATCTCTAGGGACATTATAATTATTCATATGGATCAAAGGGGGTCAAAAGTCAATCCATTACATGATGAAATATGTCTCAAGGGTTCCTAAGATCCCTAAGGACATATAAGAATCATTCATATGGATCAAAGGAGGTCATAGCTTGACTAATGACCTCTTTTGACCCATTAAATGATGACATATGTCCCTACAGGTCCTAAGACACCTAGAGATATATTAGAATCATTTTGATGGGTCAAAAGGGCTCATCGGTTGACCTATGACCCTCTTCAACCCATTAAATGATGATATATGTCCCTAGGAGTCCTAGGATGCCTAAGGACATATCAGAATCATTCTTATAGGTCAAAGCTACCTATGACCCCCTTCAACCCATTACATGACACCATATGTCTCTAAGGGTCCTAAGGTCCCTAGGGACATATTAGAATCCTTCTAATGGGTCAAAGGGGGTCATAGGATGACCTATAACCCCCTTTGACCCATAAGAACAATTTTAATATTTTTCTAAGTGTCTTATGACTCTTAGAGACATATGTCATGATGTAATGGGTCGACGGGGGTCATAGGTTGACCTATCACCACCTTTAACCCATAAGAATGATTCTAATATGTCCCTAAGACATATGTCATCATGTAATGGGTCGAAGGGTGTCATAGGTAACCGTATGACTCCCTTTGACCCATAAGGATGACTCTAATATGTCCCTAGGGATCCTAGGACCTCTAGGGACATATGTCGTTATGTAAAAGGTCAAAGAGGGTCATAGTTCAACCTATGACCCCCTTTGACCTATAAGAATGATTCTAATATGTCCCTAGGGGTCCTAGGACCCCATTTGACATATGTCATTATGTAATGGGTCGAAGGGGGCCAAAGGTAAACCTATGACACCCTTTGACCCATAAAAAGAATTCTAATATGTCTCTAGCAGTCCTGGGACCCCTAGGGACATATGTCGTCATGTAATTGGTTGAAGGGGATCATAGGTCAACCTATGACCCCCTTTGACTTGGAAGAATGATTCTAATATGTCTCTAGGGGTCCTAGGATGCCTATGGATATATGTCATCATTTAATGTGTTGAAGGGGGTCATAGGTCAACCTATGACCCCCTTGGACCCATATGAATTATTCTAATATGTCCTTAGGGGTCCTCAAACCTCTAAGGACATATGTCATCATTTAATGGGTCGAAGGGGGTCATAGGTCACCTTATGACCCCTTTTGACTCATAAGAATGATTCTGATATCTCCCTAGGTGTCCTATGAACCCAAGGGACATATTTCATCATGTAATTGGTTGAAAGGGGTCATATGTCAACCTATGACCCTCTTTGATCTATAAGAACAATTTTAATCTGTCCCTAGGGGTTGTAAGACCCCTAAGGACATATGTCATCATTTAATGTGTCGAAGGGTGTCATCGGCCAACCTATGACACCCTTTGACCCATATGAAGCATTCTAATATGTCCCTAGTGGTCCTAGGACCCCTAGGGACATATGTCATCATGTAATGTGTCGAAGGTGGTCATAGGTCAACCTATGACTTCTTTTGACCCATACAAATGATTCTATTATGTCCCTAGGGGTCCTAGTACTCGTAGGGACATATGTTGTCATTTAATGTGTCAAAGGGGGTCATATCTTAACCTATGACCCCGTTTGACCCATATGAAAAATTCTAATATGTCCCTAGGGGTCCTAGGACCTCTAGGTACATATGTCATCATGTAATGGGTCAAAGCAGGTGAAAACTCAACCTACGACCCCCTTTGATGCACATGAACTATTCTAATATGTCCCTAAGGATCCTAGGACCCTTGGGGACATATGTCATCATTTAATGGGTTGAACAGAGTAATAGGTCAACCTATGACCCCCTTTGACCTATAGGAATCACTCTAATATGTCCTTAGGGATCCTAGGACACCTGGGCACATATGTCATTATGTAATGGGTCGAAGGGGGTCATAGGTCAACCTATGACCCCTTTTGACCCATATGAATGATTCTAATATGTCCTTAGGGGTCTTAAAAACATATGTCATCATGTAATGAGTCAAAGAGGTCATTTGTGAACCAATGACCCCCTTTGACCCATATGAACAATTCTAATATGTCCCTAGGGGTCCTAGGATCCCTAGGGACATATGTCATCATTTAATGGGTCAAAGGGGTGATAGGTGAACTTATGACCCGCTTGGACCCATATGAACAATTCTAATATGTACCTAGCGGTCCTAAGACCAATAGGGATATATGTTATTATTTAATGGATCGAAGATGGTCATAGGTCAACCTATGACCCCCTTTGACACATATGAACAATTCTAATATGTCCCTATGTGTCTTATGACCCCTAAGACATATGTTTTCATGTAACCGGTCAAAGGGGATCATAGGTTGACCTATCACCCCCTTTGACCCATAAGAATGATTCTAAAATTTTCCTAGGGGTCGTAGGTCCCCTAGGGACATATGTCATCATCTAATGGGTCAAAGGGTGTCATAGGTCACCCTATGATGCCCTTTGACCCATATTAACAATTCTAATATGTCCCTAGGGGTCCTAGGACCCCTAAGGACATATGTCATCATGTAAAGGGTCAAAGGGGGTCATAGGTCAACCTATGACAGCCTTGGACCCATAAGAATGATTCTAATATGTCTCTAGGGGTCCTAGGACCCCTTTGGACACACGTCATCATGTAAGAATCAAAGGGTGTCATAGGTCAACCTATTAACCCTTTTGACACATAAGAAGCATTCTAGTATGTCCCGAGGGGTCCTATTACCCCTAGGGACATATGTCATCATGTAATAGGTCAAAAGGGGTCATAGGTCAACCTATGACCCCCTTCGACCCAGAAGAATGATTCTAATATGTCCTTAGGATTACGAGGACCCCTAGGGATATGTGTCATCATGTAATGGGTTGAAACGGGTCATAGGTGAACCTATGACTACCTTTGACCCATAAGAATAATTCTAATATTTTTCAAGAGGTCCTAGGAACCTTAGGGACATATGTCATCATGTAATGCATCAAAGGAGGTCATAGGTCAACCTATGACTGCCTTTGACGAATAAGAATGATTCTCATATGTCATTAGGAGTCTTAGGCACATATGTCATCATGTAATAGGTCAAAGGGGGGTCATAAATGAACCTATGACCGCCTTTGACCCATATAAACAATTTAAATATGTCTCTAGGAGTCCTAAGACCCCTAGGGACATATGTCGTCATTTAATTGGTCAAAGGGGATCATAGGCAAACCTATGACCCCCTTCAACTCATATGAATGATTGTAATATGTCCCTAGGACCCCTAGGGATGTATGTCATCATGTAATGTGTCAAAAGTTGTCATAGGTCAACCTATGACCCATTTTGACCCATAAGAACGATTCTCATATGTCCCTAGGAGTCATAGGGACATATGTCATCATGTAAAGGGTCAAAGGGGATCATAGGTGAACCTATAACCCCTTTGACCCATAAGAACAATTCTAATATGTCCCAAGGGGTCTTAGGACCGTTAGGGACATATTTCATCATTTAATGCGTCGAAGGGGGTCATAGTTCAACCTATGACTCCCTTTGACCCATATGACCCTAGGTGTCTTATGACCCCTAAGGACATATGTCATCATGTAATGGATTGAAGGGGGTCATAAGTTGACCTATGACTCTCTTTGACCCATAAGAATGATTCTAATATGTCCCTAGGGGTCCTAGGACCCCTAGGGATATATGTCATCATGTAATGGATTGAAGGTTGTCATAGGTCACCCTATGACCCACTTTGACCCATAAGAATAATTCTAATTTGTCCTCAGGGGTCCTAGGACCCCTTTGTACATATGTCAATATGTAATGGGTTGAAGGGTGTCATAGGTCAACCTATGACCCCCTTTGACCTATCAAAAGCATTCAAATATGTCTTTAGGGGTTCTACGACCCCTAGGGACATATGTCATCATGTAATGTGTCCAAGGGTGTCATAGGTCAACCTATGACCCCCTTAGACACATAAGAAAGATTCTAATATGTCTCCAGGGTTTCGAGGACCACTAGAGACATATGTCGTCATGTAATGCATTGAAGGGGGTCATGGGTCAACCAATGACCCCCTTTTACTCATAAGAATGATTCTGATATTTCTTTAAGGGTCCTAGGAACATATGTCAATATGTAATGGGGTGAAAGGGGGTCATAGGTCAACCTATTACCCCCTTTGACCCATATGAACAATTCTAATATGTCCCTATAGTTCCTAGGACCCCTAGGGACATATGTCATCATTTAATGGGTCGGAGGGGATCATAGGTCAACTTATGACCCCATTCGACCCATATGAATGATTTTAATAAGTCCCTAGAGACATATGTCATCATGTAATGTGTTGAAGGGGGTCATAGGTCAACCTATGACCCCCTTCGACCCATAAGAATGATTCTAATATGTCCTTAGGGGTCCTAGGACCCCTAGGGACATGTGTCATTATTTAATGGGTCAAATGGAGTTATAGGTCAACCTATGACTCCCTTTGACCCATATGAACAATTCTAATATGTCCCTATGAGTCCTAAGACCCCTAAAGACATATGTCATCATTTAATGTGTCACATATGAAAAATTCTAATATGTCCCTAGGGGTCCTACGACTCTTAGGGACATATGTCTTCATGTAATGGGTTGAAGGGGGTCATAGGTCAACCTATGACCTCCTTTGACCCATGTGAACGATTCTAATATGTTCCTAGGGGTTTAGGAGCCCTAGGGACATATGTCATCATGTAATGTGTCAATGGGGGTCATAGGTCAACATATGACCCCCTTCAACTAATAAGAATGATTCTAATATGTCCTTAGTGGTCCTAGGACCCTTAAGGACATATGTCTTTATGTAATGGGTTGAAGGGGATCATAAGTCAACCTATGATCTCCTTTGACCCATATGAACGATTCTAATATGTCCCTAGGGGTACTAGGACCCCTAGGGACATATGTCGTGATGTAATGGGTTAAAGGGAGTCATAGGTCAACCTATGACACCCTGTGACCCATATGAACGATTCTAATATGTTTCATCATTTAATGGGTCCAAGGAGGTCATAGGTCAATGTATGACCCCTTTTGACCCATAAGAATGATTATAATATGTCTCTAGGGGTCCTAGACCCTTAGGGACATATGTCATCATTTAAATGGTTGAAGGGGGTCATAGGTCAACCTATGACCCCCTTTGACCCATAAGAATGATTCTAATATGTCCTCAGGGGTCCTAGGACCCCTAGGGACATATGTCGTTGTGTAATGTGTCAAAAGGGGTCATAAGTCAACCTATGACCCCCTTCGACCCATAAGAACGATTCTAATATGTCACAAGGCATCATAGGACCCCTAAGAACATGTTGTTATGTAATGGGTCGAAGGGGGTCATAGATCAACCTATGACCCCCTTTGGCTCATATATATTAATAACATACATATTAATATAATAATATATATTAATAACATATATATATATATACAATGTTATTATATTTAATAAAAATATTATGTTATTATATATATTAATAACATATATATTACATTATTATATTTAATAAAAATATTACATTATAATATATATTACGTTATTATATTTAGTAAAAATAATAATAATATAGATTATAATAAGAATAACATAATATATTATTATATATTAATATATTATATGTTATATCTTTACATTATGTTATTATATATATAATATCTTATAATACATATTTACATAGTAATATAACAAAAGTAATGTATAAATCATAAGCGATAACTCTTAAATCTAGTTTTCCCTCCAAAATGTGTTGGGATTTTAAATTTCTCACCAAAATTCATTGAGCCAAAGCAGATATCTGATTTTATCTGATTTGAAATTCGATATTCAATTTGAAATCGGATATCAGATTTCAAATCGGATATCCAATTAAGCTTGGTATTTACCAAGCCTACCTGGTTAACCCAAAAGACATGTTTGAAGAGGGTTTTAGTGATACTCAAACTTCGAGTAGTCGTCTAACAATGTTATTTTAATCTAAATTGAATGAAATGAAAAAAAAAAATTTATTATCGCTCTCGAGATTCCATCGATATAATTTTTATCAAATTCTGAGTTCGATAAGTATTTATTAGTTAATTATCAATGAAGATTATTGTAAAGTGTTGACTGACATACTGATTGAAAAATAGCTATAACTTTCAAATGGTATAACATTTTTTAAATCTAAAAGTTGTGTCACATTCTATGCTTCACCTAGTATAAGAAAAAATAATAAAAAATTAAATTTGGTAAAATTTTCTATTAGTTAAGGTGGTCAGACATGGGACTTCTTTTTTCTGAAAAAGTTTTGGTAGAAAATTCATATTTAATTATTTATTTGGAATAAAAATATCAAAAAATATGCGTCACATTTGAGCATGAGTCTACTTTTCATATCTATAATTATATTAAAAAAATATTATCATTTAATTTTGATTAACGTGGTTAGACATACACCTACTTTTTATTTTTCTCCTAAAATTTTCGTAGTACTGCATTAAAATTCAAGCTTTTGACCAATCAATTATTTTTTTCTCTTGATAAAGCCTAGTAGTTTAGAAACTAAATTCAATTTTTTATAGATTATTTTCTTACAACTTTTTGATATAATCTCCATAACCACTTCAAAATTATGTGTCAAGTTGACATAACCCTAATTTGCTGATTTTTCACTGCCACTTAAGGCCATAGTTTGGTTGACCATGATCATGCACATACCCAAAAATCTATCAAGATTTTTTTAAGTTTTGGAATTGAAGTTTTATCACAATTAAAAAAATGGTTATAGTTTTAAGCACTTACTTAAACATTTAATATTTGAACAAAGTCAATAATTAAATACAAAGAAGTTTTGTATTTCATTATTGACTTTGTTCAAATATTTAATTGTTAAGTAAGTGCTAAAAACTATAACCATTTTTTTAATTGTGAAAAAAATTCAATTCTAAAGCTTAAAAAAAAGCTTGAAAGATACTTATATAATATAAAAATTATTATTTATTTTCAAATATTTATGTTTTACTAAAGAAATAAAAGTGAGAACTACACCATGTTAAATTGGAAATTCTTGATTAGAAGGTGAAAAATCACTCCTATGCACGAATTGCTTTCATTACAATTTAAAAAAATCTAAAAAATTTGAGTGTACACATTTCAACCATAAATAAATAAAAATCAATTTAAATTCTGTGTATGAGTAAAATTATATTTATCTACTCATAAATAAAATTTAAATGGATTCTTATTTATTTATGGTTGAAATGTGCACATTCAATTTTTTTAGATTTGTTATGATTGCAATGAAAGCAATTTTTGTATAGGAATGATTTTTTCACATTCTAATGCATAGGAATGATTTTTTCACATTCTAATAAAGAATTTCCCAATTTGTAGTTCTCACTTTTATTCTTTAGTAAAACATAAATATTTGAAACTAAATAATAATTTTTATATTATATAAAAATCTATCAAGTTTTTTTAATTTTTGAAATTGAATTTTTTTCACAATTAAAAAATTGGTTATAGTTTTAAGCTTTTTACTTAAAAATTAAATATTTGAACAAAGTCAATAATGAAATACAAAGAAGTAAAATTTAATATTATGTAATCTAATAATTAAAATTTACTAGTGAAAAAAATATTTTATATCAAAATTTATAATTAAAAAATTCTTTCATGATTAATTAATAGATTTATTAGAAATCAATTAAATGTACGATACAAAAAAAATCATAATTTATAAATTTTATTTTTAAAAATATCTAATTAAATGATTTATAATTAAAAATATTTATCAAAATTTAGTAAATTAGAAAAATTTAATTTTAATAAAATGTTATTTGAGATTGCTTGGAATTGACTTTTGTATAGTGTTTGAGTTCCTTTTTCTTATCAATTTTTCTTCTATAATATCTTTAAACTAAGACATAATTTTTAATTATCATTTTATTTATATAAGATAAATTATATCATTTCTATCGACTAGTGTTACTTGCACAAAATCATGTAACTACTAGTAATATTTAGAATTTGAGTCAATTCTTCATCATCCATTAATATATTATAGACTCAAAAAAATTTATTATAATTACATTATCAATTATATGTATATTCAATTATAGATATCATCTTTATGTCTTATAAGTTATAAGAAAATTCCTTTCCATTCTATTTTTGCTTCTTTCAAGTCTAGGAATAGTTAGATGCAGTCTTTTTTAATTATGATGTATTACTAAATGTGGTTTGTAGATAAATCCCATACTTTTATATTGCTTCTTTCAAACCCTAAGCATAGTTAGATGTAGTGTTTCTTATAGAATGATTGATTTGGTGTCATGTTAGATGATAAGAACATTTTTTTGTTGCCATTGGTCCCTCTCCTTGAGGTCATTGATATATATCATCTACACTTGATAATAGTGATGTTTGAGATAGTTGAAAAAAATTTTAGGCCACTGATCTATTTGGTATATTGAAGACAATGTAGCTCTTCACTCCTACATAAATCTTAAAGAAGAACTATACATCAACCAATAAAATAATGTCTACATAAGGGAGAGTGGATTGTGGGTGTCATCGTGTTAGCTATATATTTGGTGTTAGTGTTCCCTCAAAAGTCCCTATGTCCAATCAAGCTATTTTCAAAGTATTATTTGTTGGCTAGGAAATTATGTGTGAGCACCCAACACGAGATACTGGAGTCATAGATATTCTAAGCACTTCTTGAAGAATGTATTAGAACAAATTTATTAAGGAGATGGATGAATTTTGAGCTAAATGTTGTTTAATTATGCCCTAAATAATCCCTTAATTTCTAAGCAATCCTTGCACAATTTTCAAATACATGGAAGAAAAGGATTTTATTCATAATACATTAAAAAACTAACCAAATTACATTTTTAATTGATAGATGGATTAATGTGTGGCATGCCAAATCCTAAATAATTTGTTTTCATAATTCATTTGGATGCCCAAATCCATGTCTTTTTTGTCCTTTTTGTATGGAAGAAGACACCTTCCAAATGTCACAACTCTTTGTTGTCGTGACATTTAAATTAATAACATATAATACCTTATATGCTTATTAGTGTTTCAAGCATATATTTATACATTGATTATTATTTCTTAAAGTATATTAAAAAATAGTAATATTAGTATTATATTAATAATATTATTAATGTTATCGTTAGTCTTTATGAATACTAATTATTAATCAATGGGATGATATTATCACTAATCTTCTCAAAGTAATTAGTTTTAAAATATTTTTTTAATACCAGATTAAAGTCTTAATACATATATATCTTTGCTACTTCCTATCTGAGAGAAGCTACAAAAAATAAATGCTACCTCTTAGCTACGGAGGATAAACACATGACATATATTACACCATTGGTAATATTATGAGTGAAATTTTTTAATGATATCTTTGATTAGAAGATATTCAACATTTTGATTCACATTTGATATCATGACTATTAGTCTTCTAGAATATCAACATATGATATTCATCAATTACTCAAATAGGGTTTTGATATCACATCTAATATCAAGAGTATTGGTCTCCTAGAATATTGACATCTAATATTCACCAAGTACTCAAATAAGGTGTGATATCACATCTGATATCATGAGTATTAGTCTCCTAGAATTTCATACGATATTCAACAATTACTCAAAAATAAGGTTTGATATCACATATGATGTCAAGATTATTGGCCTCCCAAAATATCAATGATATTCACCAAATACTCTGAGCAATGGTATTCTAAAATATTGAGATTCAAGACATTCACCATTTACTCAATTTATTTGATCACATAATACAAGTTATTGTAAGATCATCACCGTAGAATAACTTCTTCAAATACAAGTAACATCATTTGGAAGTCATCATTTCCTCATCATCTACATAGGAGATAGGCTAATTAAAATCACAAGATCATAATGTATGAATCATGGTCCTCTTGATTGCAAAAAAATATTGATCATAAAAGAATCCATCTTGATATGGTTTACTCCCTCTGAATCAATATGATCAAGATCATCACGTGTTGATTGATTCATATCCTCTATTTTCTCCCTCTCTTTGAATGTTTCCTCTAATGAAATGTCAGTCTCCTTCTGAATCTAAATGTCACTGTATTTTCTAAAAGAACTTTATTAGAAAAGATCAAGGCAAATAACTCTTATATTATCTATAGAGATACAAAAAAATTGTTAATTTGGATGTTAGTAATCTCACTCATTACTAACAACAATTTTTTTGACATTATGGTCAATTTGTCTATCAATGACTCAACACTAAGTCAAATGGTTACATTACTACCGAGGTCTATAATTGCTATCGAACTTATCCACCAACTTATAGTGTTAACAAAGTGATCCAGTTGTTCTTGAGCCAACTAGTTATAATATAGTGCTTATCGAGCACCTAAGTCAATTTTTAGTGTTTGCCAAGCTACATAGTATTTATTGAGCTTCATAAAAAATGAACAGTACAAACTAAGCATAGCAAAAGCTACCAAGATATTCTATAGAAGTGAAGAAGATCATAGTGTTAGTAGAGATATGGTATGTTAACCAAGTTATATTGTATCTACCAAGATCACTATGTTAACATATGAATCGAGTGTTAACAAAGTCATGCAATGTCAACCGAGTGATTCAACAGCTATCAAGTTTCTCAATGTTCACTGAGTCATATAAGGTTGATTGTGTTTAAGCTACTTGGAAGTGATTAATACAGACCGAGCTTGGAGTTCAATCAAGTGCCAACGATTTCCAAGCATTGACAATGTTTTATAAGTATAAAAACATCACCATGTTATAGCAATTGGGTTGACTCTATGAATTATGATGAAATTGGTATCATAGCCAACTTTAGTAAATTATGATTTGTATTGGTATATATGTCATACATTATATCATATCGAAAAAAAGCATGTGAAAAAGAATATGCTGAGTAGAAGTGTGAATTGAAGAAGGTTACAAGAAGTATAAGGGACAACATAGATTTATATATCATAGTGAGGTGATCATTGCAATACAATGAATCTCAATAAGAAAATCAGAGTTGCAAATTATAGATCAGCCACTAGTTCATCCTAACATGTGTATCAATTAAATCCTTTAACATGGTAGATTTATCAGTCTTTGATAAATCTCTTAATTGATTGGATACTTAATTGTATGTTTGTAAATCCTTTAACATGGTAGATTTATCAGTCTTTGGTAAATCTCTTAATTGAGTGGATACTTAATTGTATGTTTGTAAATCCTTTAACAAGGTGGACCTCATAGTCCTTATTTCTCCTAATAGGAAAAATCACTAGAAGTGGTCAATTGTAAGCCTTAACAAGACAACTTTATACTATAGTACTAAAGCTTACGAGTATCATCCCCACCCTAGTTTTACTTTATAATTGGAAGGTTTCTAGGTTACCATATCTTGTGTCAAAGTGTTATGAATGTTTAAATGGTTTCATTCTTTCATACATATAATTAGATCAGAATATTGTATGAGGAATTATTTGGTAAAGTAAGAAAAAGTTTTATTTATTCTTGATTCACCTCTTGCCTCTTAGTAACCTTACGTACCTTCTATTTCCAACAATTGGTATTAGAGAATTTAGTTCACATATTAGAGTTTAATAGCTTGAGAAAATATTAGAGGAAATGGAGATATAGAAGCTAGATAAGGCTACTGACAATGAAAAGTTGGATCTAGAATTGGCTATTGGATAACTCAAGAAAGAAAAGGAACAACTCTCATAGTTATTGAAAAGAAGGAAAGATCTTATAGTAAAATTGAATCACAAGATCGATACTAAAGAAATAATTGAAGAAATATGTCCAGAAAGAAATTTAGATGAAGTTGATGAAGCAATTAAAGACCTATTAGAAAAGAATTCCAATCTTCAAGAAGAATTCAGAAAGCTAAATAGAGAACAAGAAATCCAATCAGTCAGACTATGTGAAGTCATGGAAGAGAAAGACAAAGCCAAAGAAGAGATAGAGGAAAAGAGCAATGAAATACAATAACTATCTTGTGTCAAAGTGTTATAAATGTTTAAATGCTTTCATTCTTTCATACATATAATTAGATTAGAATATTGTGTCATGCCCAAAAATTTACAAGATAAAACTCAACCAACAATTTTATTTTTATTTATTTTTGTCAGGTGAACTTAATGGTAATATATAAATCTATACTTGTTATGAATGTTCTAATGAATGGTGAGAAAATCATTTTAACCTATTTTAAAGAATTTTAGCTTAACCTTAGATCCATCATTTAAAACTAACATGTACTCACATATTAGACTTAGACACTTTGTTGATATAATTACAAAAAAAAATAAACAAAACATAAGTCATCATTCATAATTCTAAAAAAATGTATAAAACTCACCATCTAGTTAGGATTTTAAATAAAATTAAAATCCTCTTTAAAAGGAACAAATCTTAATATTATCTCACATAATTTGATAGTTTAAAACCTTTAAGTTAAAACTTTGAATTTATGACATTATGACATAATAATTTTATTATTAATGTTATTATTATTATTTTTAAAATTAGATTAATGTTACTTGTTTTATCAAAGCATTACAACGGTTATTATATAATGATTATTAATCAACACACCTTTCTCAAATTCTAACTTCAATATTTAATCTTCTAGTTAATAATGACATCATTACCTTAGAATAATTAAGATTACCTTTTAAAATCAACCCACTTAATATTACTTCAAATCTAATGTAACCTTTTAACCCATATTTTAAAATCTTATATTTCCTTCAATGCCACCCCTATATTTCAAAAGTTTCTATATTTTAAGTGATTTTTTTTGAAATGAAACTTTATAGAAACATTCTAAAAGTAATCTCTATAATTCTCAAGAAAACACATAATTTTCATTAAAATTTAGAAAGCCTACAACCTAGTTAGAGTTTTTAATTTCTTTTAGAAAGCTTCTTTTTTTTGTCTTTTCATTTTGTTTTATGTGCTTAATATCTAGCTTGATTTATTTCTTGTTTGTTCTTGCTTATTTGGATTTGCCTTGTGTTGCAGAATGCTAAAGAAAATGGAGGAGGCAACCTTTGTTTTATTTTTATTTTTTTTGAATAGGGTTTTAAACCATTATGGTTTCCTTTTGTTTCTCATCTATTTTAGCTTCCCTTCTTGTTTTGATGCAGGTTGAAAGTGTGCTTTAATGGAGGATTAATGGTGTTACAAGTCTAAATGAGAGAGAGACATGCTTGTCCATGCATACACTCTCTTTTCCTTTACTGATGGCATCATGATTCCCGTATTTTTTTTTTTTTTTTGTTGCTGATTGAATACATGTTTGTAGGAGGGGTTTTAAATGGTTATTGGAGGTGTGCATAGGTTCTATACATAGTTTTGTGTGTACATATATATTTGTAGAACTTTTTATACTTTTATATATTGTTGGAGCCACAGAGGAAGCCATGCAAATGCATGTATGTGCTTCCCCATTTATTTGATGTCGTATGAAATACATATTAGGCACTCTATTTTATTGATAGCAATCATTTTATTTTATTTTCTCCTAGAAGAAGATAATTAAGTAGTTAAATTATTATTAGCTACTTTACATTTTCATCCAACTATTTGATAAAGCACTCTTTCTTCATTATTTTCTTTCCAATTTATACATTTGTTAGATCGACTATTTATTGCCTTGTCCTTGTTAAGTTATAGCTAAAAATCTATTTACTATTCATCAATATTACTCATTACTAGCTTATTAACTGTAATTTAATTTGATTCATTATACTCAATTATCTATACCAACTTTACTTCCCACTCTTTTAAAATTTCACAAGTCTCTTACTTGGTTAAATAACTAGTTAATTAACATTAATTCTAAATGCTACTAATACGTGACTTATAATTTTAGACTAACATAATAACACTAAGACATCATTAATTTCTAACCTTTCTAACTTATTCCTCACACCCCATTAAATATTAACCCCTTGATTTACTAATAATCATAATATTATTTGTCAATTTAATTTGACTATTACTCCCTTTGTTATCAATAAACATTTTTTTAAACACGAAATTAATATAATGTTAACTTATAACATCTACAACTATAATTTCCACCCCATTCTTAAAGGGTCACTAGGCTAAGCACTCATTTCCATGGCTTGGCCTGTGGACTCACGAATAAGCAACTTTTTCCACTCTAAGTCACAACCTTAAGAGGATTCAATGTCGATGGAGGAGGAGGGGTATCCTGACTTATGTCAGGTCTGCATGGCATTTATGCCATCATGCACTCGGGGGACGTGAGAGAGAGAGGAATACGTGGGACCCCCTTCCCACCCTCTTCCCTATTCAATTTTTTTCTTAATTTCATCAATATAGATGAGCCTTTTCAAATGTGGTGACTAGGTTTTGTTGGTAACTGCTTTTCCCTTGGCCAAGGAAAAGAATGCTTGGGGATTGAGGCCTAACTTTATGTCAGAGTTGCTCACTTCCCTATTTCTTATGCATGCGCTAGGTCTTACTAAGATGTTGACATTTTTTTATTTTTTTGATATTTTATTTTTTTGCTATTATTTGGATTATATTATAAGTACTTCCTATATTTTAGTCTCTTAGGCTAAGAATATGCCTTTGTGATTATTATATTGGTCTGTAATTGGAGAGTGAATTTTTGTCCCTTCTCCATACATTTTCTAGAGAGTGAATTACACTCTCCCAACCGTTTGTTTGAGTTCAGGTCTGCTTGCTTACATTGTTTTTCACCTATCTGATTTTGCTCAAATGGGAATATTATATACATGAATGCTCATTTTAGTGTTAAATTTAATGGAGGACTAACACTTTAATTAATGCATTCAAACAATCATTGCAATGCAACCTATTGAAAGATGATCTTGAGGTCTTTCCACATGTTTTCTCACTTAATATCAATAGATTTTAAGTCCTTACTTCTTTTTTTTTCTTTTTTTTTTTAAAGAACAAGATTTACTATGAAACCTATTAATTCAATCTTTCCTTTAAACAATGAAACTTTTATATATTGAACTAAATCACTCATGTTGAAATCATCTACATTATCAACCATGATATGAGCACACTTTAGTCATCACATTTCATACATCAACTGGCATATTTTAAAGGAGGTATTCACTTGATCTTGATGGCATTATCTACTATTGAATAATTATCTAAAATAATTTCATGGAACATTTCCAATGTTATCCATACTAAGACTTCACTTGAAACAATGAGTAAATAAATCTAGGACCCAAAGGACTTTTCCATACTATTGTCTTAATCTATTACATCAACTTTATAGCTTGTATTTGAACAAGATCCCTTACAAAATTTACCAATGTATTCATTATAATGAAACCTTAATGAGAATTCTAGCTTTTTATATGGATAATCAAATCGAATGCATCTTCAATTTATTATTCTAAGATATAATTATGACTATTTCTTATCATGAAACTATCTCATATATGACAAAGAGGATAGTCAACTCCTTCTATTCCAATAAAGCACATAAAGATAAGTCTTATAATGCATTTATTTAAGAGAACCTCCAAAATTATTTTCTCTGCCCATGACCCATACATCACAGTGGTACAAATGGAGATTTTCACAAAACAAAAGGAACAAGAACTATACTTTTACAAATACAATATTTGATGCCAAAAAAAAACAATATCTCCTTCGAAACAAATGACATGTCCCTTATGCAATCATTCATTGCAACCACATGAACAAAATGGAGAGTTCTCCATTATAGAAAAATGACAAGTTTCATCTCCATGCAACATCCATAAGATGGTTATTCCAAGCTTGTTTCCATTGCTCCCTTGAGCACAAAATCTACAAATACATCACAAATAAACAACAAGGACCATGGGTGCTTTCCAACCAACCATAGGTCTCAAGGAGACCACCCCCGCGCTAGGGGAACTAGGCTTAAACTGAGTATCACACATACATCACAAATTTTGCATGAAGACACAACACAAAACATAATCTACACCCTTCCATGGCTTGCACAATGATTCACCATTGGAATCATAAAATGTTGGGTGAAGGTGGGCTCTTCAAGGAGGAGAAATTTTAACATCATAAGTATCATATTGCCAATGCATTTTGCCTCTCAAGGCCACCACAACATAAACAACACATTGTCACTGCATTGCCTCTGAAGGCCTCCAAAACAACCATCTTCTCCTCATCCACCAAACCTCCTTGTACCTCCCAAACAACAAGATTCATGGCCATGATGGAGCCCATACTCCATGATAATAACAACCTCATCATGAGGTAAAAACACAATTTTCTTTCTCACCTGCAATGTCAAGCCCAACTTATGCCCTTCACCTAAGGCTTCTCTGCCCTCCCAAGGGTGAGTGAAGCCTTCACACCCACAATCACAATCAACACTCACATTCAAACAAGAACAACAACAAAACAAATAAAGAACAACAAAACAAAACCAAGAAAGGATCTCCAAAAGCACAAAACACATTCACTTTCCATTCCAACAAAAACAAAACCAAGAAGGTGCACCAAGAAATTTACAAGAACATCACACATTCTCACATTGTCACAATACATAATCAATGCTCATAATGCAACAAGATC
Source organism: Cupressus sempervirens (assembly GCA_028749045.1). NCBI lineage: Eukaryota > Viridiplantae > Streptophyta > Pinopsida > Cupressales > Cupressaceae > Cupressus > Cupressus sempervirens. The sequence goes on along the minus strand of CM053789.1, from coordinate 284,032,058 downwards.
ACCACACTTTCACACAATACCCAAAAATCCATATCACAAGATTTACAATGCAAATGCATACTTTATTTATGAACTCTCACACTTGCAGATTTGTTTAACCATGCTAAAAGTAAGAAATGAGAAAGAGACAAGTTTTGAGAAACCAAACTTGGTCCAAGCTATGATAATAATAGTTGTAGTAGAGCTCCCTTAATCTCCCTCCAAAAACCTAATAGTCTCTAAAATTAGAGAGTGGGTAGACACTCCACTAGTTTGGCCAAGACCCTCTAATAAAGCCTTCTCACTAACTTATTTTAGCAAAAACACTAAGCCACTACTTGTATCCTCTAACTTTTCTATTTTTGACTAAGTGGGAAAATGGATATGACAACTCCAAATTCGAATTGATGGAAGAATGCATGGGTAAAGGGGCCCTCTAGGCTGTCTAGGCACTCACATGGTCAAAAATAGGTTCCTAACTTGATATACTATCACATGGATATCTTATTCTCACATAAAAGACACTTTGGGACCACCTAATGACCCCTAATAACCCTAGCCAAGTCCAAATTCGAATTTCCTTTGATTGAGACTTCTCATGACATTTTTCTATGTGAGGTTAACTTGGGTTCTTCATCGGGTTAGGTTTAGGTTAGGTTACTTCTTGAAAAACCCTGAATGACATGGCATCTCCACATGGACAACACAAGTGTCAAGTGACACACACGAAATATCATATTACATTAAAAATGACTTGTTTTACAATAATACATGAACTAGGCTACTACAGACACATACAATTCCCATATACGAAATAAAACACTTTACAATGAGGTTTGAATCTTTTCCACTTATTTAACCTTGGCTATGTCATGTTTGTAGTAGTTTGAGCCTTAATTCCCCATTAAACCCATGGTCAAATTCCTGCACACTAAACTCAAGCATCAGTAGTCCAAGAAAATCATGTAAACAATAAGTACATAAGTGAAATAATCATTATCTCATTCAACATTAGACTTGCATATATTTCATCATCTCAAATTAAATTTCCATTTCTTAATCATTTCAAATATAACCTTCAAAATATTAAAATATCAAAACTTACATATCACATTCGACATTTGAGTTCCATACTTCATTCTTTTTAATTAAATTACTTTTTCTAATAATTTCCATGTAAAATGCTCAAAATACTATAACATCAAACTTTACTTATCATAACATGGTCAATTAATATTCTGAATAACTTCATAGTCTATTTTTATCATTGCGACAAAATGTTGAATCCACAACTATTGAATCCCTAGGAATGCGGGTTAGGTCTCAATGCATAACAAAATTTATCTTTTAACTCTAATTTCCACTTTAATCATTACATTAAGCATTTCTACCATTCAATTTCTATTAAAGCAATATCAATAGCTTAAAACATGAATAGAATCATTAAATGCATCAATTAGGTCATAATATGTAGAAGTAATTGTGGATCATCAAAATGCAAATATCTAAATGACATAACCCTACAGTCTCAGAAGTGTATAAATACATAAGATTAAAATCACCGTAATGAAATTATCTCATTGGTACTATGACGGATCGGGTGAGGCGTCACATATTGTATGAAGAATTAATTGGTAAAGTAAGATAAATTTTTATTTATTCCTGATTCACCTCTCGCCTCTTAGTAACCTTACCTACCTTCCATTTCCAACAATTGGTATTAGAGAATTTATTTCACATATCAGAGTTTAATAGCTTGAGAAAATATTAGAGGCAATGGAGATATACAAGCTAGATAAGGCTATTTACAATGAAAATTTGGATCTAGAATTGGCTATTGGACAACTGAAGAAAGAAAAGGAACAACTCTCATAGTTATCGAAAAGAAGGAAAGATCTTATAGTAAAAATGAATCACAATCTCTATACTAAAGAAAGAATTGAAGAAATATGTCCAAAAAGAAATTCAAATGAATCTAATGAAGCAATCAAAGACCTATTAGAAAAGAATTCCAATCTTCAAGAAGAATTCAGAAAGCTAAAAAGAGAACAAGAAATCCAATCAGTCAGACTATGTGAAGTCATGGAAGAGAAAGACAAAGCCAAAGAAGAGATAGAGGAAAAGAGTAATGATATTCAATAAATATCCCTTCAGCAAGTATACTTCATTGATCAACTCACTAATGCAAATGAAGAGCTTATGAATCTAAGATCAGAGAATGAAAGAGTGTAGAATGATCTCAACATAAAAAAGAAAACCTATGAAAGAATGATGAAATATTAGGAAAGCATGAATCAACTGAATGACCTAAGTCGGTATAGACACAAAGGAAAAGATGGAATAAGATACATAGAAGAAGGTGAAGCATCTCAGCAAGAAGCTCAAAGAATAAAAGGCCTACTTACAATCACTATGGTAAAATAGGTCATATATCAAGAAAATGTTGAAGTAATGGAAAATGTTTGAGTTGCAATAAGCATGGTCATAGAGAAAGTTAATGAAAAGAGAAACCTAAGTTTGAAGGTAAATGCCACAATTGCAAGAAACAAGGACACAAATCTTCAGAGTGCAAAATGAAGTAGTGGAACCGAATAATGAAAATTGTGAAAGCAATATTTGGATGGAATTACAACACATGGTGTAGATGTTGTATGCCTAAAATGTGAGCACACTTCTATGAGTCATTATATCCAAGATTGCTCAAGAATGAAGTCTCCAATGATAGCTCATAGCTCTCTATTCATGGAGTATAAAGGTTTGTAATAGAGGCCCTTAGTTTGACCTAGTTTGTACCCATGCAAGTACACCATAAAATGAGAGATTCAAAGATCAAAATATGCATGGAAATGAAGATGCAAGTTAACCTAATGATAACAAAGAAAAGTAATGCAAGAAAGGAAATCTAATCTATGAAAGGAAATAACAATACAAGATTAATCTATCAAAGCAAATATGGATCTAAGATAATATGAAAATGCAAGGATGGATCATGATGATGGAAACCATGAATGCATAAGAAAAGAAGAGAAGAAGATAGAAGTTCCCTGCAAAAGGCTTTACTGCTTAAACTCCTTCTCTAAAAATTGCTCTCCAAAATTGCCGCATAACAATGGCATAATTGTGGCTATCAAAAATGAGGAGAGGGCTCTCCCTTATAAAGAAGAATGGATGATTAAGATTAGGAGGCAATAAGATTTAATCAAGGGTGGAGAAAGAATGATCTGTGTGAGACAAAATTCCACCAATGATAAAAGAGAAGGAAAATTAAATGGAATCCCACTTAGAAATATGTGCATTTAAGTGTAGAGGAAAAAATAATTTATTTAATTTCATTTTTCAAGTGGGATTTTATTTAATTAAAAATGAGCAAGTTCTTTTAATTAAATAGGAAATATTTAATTTAATTAAAGGAAGGTATTTTCTTTTAATTTATTAAATTTGGATTAATTATTTAATCAAAAGAGATGTTTTATTTTAATTAAGACTTAGGATAAAATGATCAAACCTTATAAAATGTTGAAATAATTGAATTAATTACAATTTGATCAAAGAAATTGATTTAATAAAATATTGCAAACCATTGATTTAGGAGATTTGATAAATTGAATAATGGGGGCCCATAGTCTAGGAAACCATTTTAGGGTGCATACATTTTCCCCTCTTTGACTAATGTGTGATTGATTTGGGAACACATGTAGTCAAAGAAAAAAATTGAAATGTGAGATCGATTTTGGATCACAAACCAACCCAGATGTATGGTCGATTTGGGAACACATTAGGATGAAGATTACAAATAAATTTTGACTTTAAAAAGTTGAGGATAAAATTGATAAAACTAAATCAAGGATTGAAGTTGATAGGTACTGCCCCCTCATGATCAAAATCGAAATGAGATAGAGGAGAAACAACAAATTGATCAAATTGATCAAATCAAATAAAAGATAAATTTTTTGATGTAAGATGAAAGATATAAAAATTATAGAACCAAGGTAGATCATTAAGCATGAAATATTATTCCCCAAAGGTTAATTAGATGAAAAGAAGTGGGGTGAAAGTGAATGGAAGGTAGAAATTTGGAAGATATGAAAAGAAATAGAAAGAAGAGAAGAAAATCTTCCGTAAGAAATCGAATGCCCCAAAATCAATCAAATTTTTAAGATAAAAATTTTGTTTGAAATCATGAAAGAAGATAAGGAAATGAAGATCTAAACATGACCATAGTTGATTAAAAGTCCACAAGAAAGGTGAAGGGAAAACCTTCTCAAACTCATAATCCAGCCTAAAAATTCAAACTAACATGAAGTCTAAAAATGCAAGCTACATGAAAATACAAAGGTGTACTTGCAACAAAGCAATTGTAACATAGGATTCTGTGTTCATCATTCATTAGAGAATATTAAAGAACTTATTTTCATTACTAGGCCATTATTAATGATAAAAAATTTACACAATCATCACTAGTCACAAGCGCAACTATGAAGATATGAATATGATTTATATCAAATTGAAATGTGGAAAGATTATATGATAAGCATCAAAGACATAAAGGTCAAGATGAACTCGATATTAGCCTACCCAATTTAATGTAGCAAAATCATGCTTGCATCAAGGCATAGATGTTAGGATGACCATAAGAACGTTTGTACAAAAGTAGTCAAGGATGATACCTGAAATCTCCTAAGTGTTTCAAGGGAAAAACAAGAGACACTCTAGAGTTTCAAGACCACACCCACAAGTAGAAAACAAATAAAAACATGCCCCATGCACCAATTTTTCTAGCTATACATCCCGAAGGGACTTATCAGACAAGGATGCTCAATAAAAATCAATAACAATCAGCACACAAAGGAAAGATCATGACACAGGTCAAGCATTAAGTGTTTGTCTTTAAAAATTTATGTGTGTTAACTAATACTAATTTCCAAGGATAAGGATTGAATCCTTGTAAGAAGGTAAGATCACATGACAAAATTGGGTAAGACTAAACCGATAACTATTGAAAAATACTCGATCAGGGTTGTATTAAAAAATAAAATTGGGGTCGTATTGAAAAACACCTTTTGTGAGGTGTCCTAAAGACTAACACATCCAAGAGACCAAAGCTAAAAAAATTATGCCCCCTAGACAAAGACAAATACCAATTCCATAATAAGAAAACAAGGATAAGGAATGATGGAGAAAGGCCAAGTGTCGAAGACACATGCTAAGAAAAAAGGGTGCGAAGGCCTCAAGTAGCACCCATTTTTAGGTTTTCACCACTTGGATTATTATTTTCTTTTAAAATTATTATTATTATTTTGGAATATATAATTTTTTTGGAGATAAATAAAAGTGCTTTTTAATAAGATGACCATTTTTTTCAAGACATTTTCCAATTTTTAGAATTTTGATAGTATATCATTTTTTTGGATTTCTGAAATATATCATTTTTGTATTTTTCAGGATCAATAAATATGTACAAAGATGCCCCCAAATAGAACATGCATCATGGATAGAACTTCTTTAGGTGTAAGACATTGATAGGATTAGGGAGTTGCTCTCCCTCTACTGTAGATAGTAAATAGGCACCAGACCTAAAAGTTGTTGTAATAATGTAAGGTCCAAGAAAACTAGGTTCAAATTTACCCTTTTGATCTCTACTCTATTGATTCTTAGGATTTTCATGTAGGACAACATCTCCCACTTGGAATTCTCGAAGGTGAACCTTTTTGTTGAATACTTTTGACATGTTCTTTTGATAGATCCTCATATGGTCAAATGATGCTTGGTGTTTTATATCTAGAAGTTCTAACTCTTGAAGTCGCATGGCGCAGTAGTCTTCATCTATAACTAGACCTTTGAGGGAAACTCTAAGTGAAGGAATCTCAAACTCTAAAGATAACACTACTTTAGCACCATATATAAGGGCAAAAAGAATAGTCCCAATAGGATTACGAATACTTGTTGTATAGGCCCAAAAAGCTTTATTTATCTATAACTACCAATCTCTACCATTCTTATGAACTATTCTATGTAAGATTTTGAGAATAGTTTTATTTGATACTTTTACTTGACCATTTCCCTATGAGAAGTAAATGGAGGACCAATTTTTTTTTATCTTGAAATTCTTACAAAGTTGTTTAAGGTCCTTATTTCAAATTGGCCTCCATTGTTAGTGATAATCTTAGAAGGAATTCCATATCTATAGATAATATGATTCAGAATAAATAGAGAAATTGTCTTGCCTGAGGCAACAAAAAGTGGGACAACTTCTACCCATTTAGTGAAGTAATAAGTAGTAGTGATAACAAACTTGTGTCTACATGATGAGTTAGGATGAATGTTACCAACAAGATCAAAGGCCCAATGCTGAAATGACCAATGAGAGATAGAAGGAATGAGTTCCCTTCCTGGAGCATTTAGTAGGTTACCATGTTTTTGAAACTTTTCACATGACTTTGCAAAAGCTACTACATCAATTGGCATCATGGAACAATAGTAACATGGCCTAAGTAACCTTTGAGCCGTGGAAAGACCATTGGAATATCCCTCAAAGATGCCCTCATGGATGTCAACTAACACTTGACCAGATTTTTCCTTTTCTAAGAATCTAAGAAGTGTTCCATCTAGACCCCTTCTATACAAACCACCAAAGATAAGAGAATGGTGAGAGGCATTTTGAATAATATTTATACATTCAAATTGATTAAAGGTTTCAGGTATAATGCCATCACAAACGTATGAACAAATGGCACCATAATGGGATGATTCATGACCAACATGGGTACAAATAATATGACTTTCTTGGAAATCATAGATAGGGTTATGTAGCTCTTCCACTAGGAATTCAAATTTTTATTCATGTTGCTCTAATTGAAGAAGTGAAGAAAGTATAGCCATAGCATCAGTTGCTTTTTTTTCTTCTCTAGTAATTTGCGAAAATAAGGCAAATGTGAAGTAGCATCTCAAGGAATCAACCATTTTCTTGTAAGGTACCAATTTCTCATTTTTTGCTAAATAATCATCATTGACTTGGTTGATTAATAGCTATGAATCCCCATAGATGTATAACTCTGTAGTTCTCCATTCTATAGCCATCTTATGTTCATTTGTTAAAGCTTCATACTTAGCAATGTTATTTGTACATGGAAGTAATAAATTGTAAGATTTAGGAATCGTGTACCCATGAAGAGAAACAAACAACACACCAGCTCTAGAAAAAAATTTCATAAAGGATCCATCAAAGAACATCTTCCATGTTCTTCCAGCCATATACATGAGGTGCTCATCTAGGAAATCAACTTCAATAGGTGCATCATCTTAAAGAAAGAACTTAGTGTAAGTTTCTTTTTCTTGTGGTGACAAAGACTAAGCCAAATGTACCATTTGCAGAGCTTCATCTATACACAAATTGACTTCTTGTGTTGGTTCAATAAGCACTGAAGATCGATCTTGAAAATAACTATGGAGATGATCAAGTGCCTCAGAGAGGTTTTCACCCTCTAATATGTCCTTTCTTTTTACTTTTTTTGGGTTTTGACACTTCCAGATAGTGGTTTTCACCTTTAGAACTCGTATTCTTTTTATTTTATTTTCTTTTTATTTTGTGACTAAGGTACTTGATGTCTGGCTCTATCATGTTCATACCCATTTTACTGGTGGAATAAATTATGGGTTCAATAGCATTCAAATAGTAGGTTATCTCGTATTCATTTTGAAACATAATAACCTCAGGTTCATGATTGCATTGGGATGAATCAATCAAATTGAGATGAACAAGGGGTAAATCAATGGCTATTTCAAGGTTATGAATATGAATGATATCTCTAGTGACCAAAGAGTCAGAGTCCATCAAGTGACATGTGAGTTCAAATCATCTAATCCTACACATTTATCGTTGACTAACTCAAGTTGAGAACCATATGTATGAACAACATCAATATCCATATCAACTGTAGAAAGCTCTGAGAGGGAGTCCCATTCATACTCATTGGAATATATTTTTGAATTTCAACTAGGATTCTTACACCATGAAGGCTTGGGATGCCTAGATGTGGAAGCCTCTATATCATCAAGGGTCACATTCTCTTGCTCTAAATTTGAAACTATTTCATGAGATACTAGACTATCTAAATCTCCCCAAAGGAGATTAGTCACAGGGACCCAATCTTTACACATATCTTGCTGATCTTCAAAATTAGGTATGTACTCTTTTTCTTCTTCACTATCTAACTTATCAAGGATAGGAGCAACATTCTTATTTTGATTCGCATATCCCAGGCCAACTAGCTTCTTAGACTTGCATTTGAAAATACCATGATCAAGGGGTTTGGCTCTAGCATCCAATCTATTACTAAGAGGTCCATGTCTAGGATAGCCTATCTTCTTGACAAAAGTTTACCCTCTTGTATAAGCTTTAGGAGAGGGATTGAAGTTCTCATTGTGCATATGCTTCTCTTCTCTATAAATCCAATATCTAATAGCCACATCTTCTTTCTCATCTTGAATAGGTAGTGACGACTATACAAATCTGTGAAATAATATCATAGTTGAAGAGGAAGGTTTCATCTCTTATGAAGGTTTACCATAAAACCTAGGTGAAAATGGTAATGTTGCAAGGGAGTTGAGTTGATATCCCCCCATGCCAAGGTCTATGGATTTGAACTTGTCTTTACATTCAGCTAAAGTTGCATCAAAATCATTTTCTTCTCTAATGAGGGGAACGTGAGTAATTGTTGAAATTGAGTTAATAGACAAAGTCTTATCCTTGGGTATACAAATCTTTGTTCTATTGTAAGGGAACTTAACACACTAATGATAGGTAGATGACACTACTTGCATATCATGAATTCATGGTCTACCAAGTAAAATATTGTACACAAGGGGTCCAACATCAACTATTTGGAATAAAATATATTTTTCAACAAGACCAATCCTAAGGGGAAGGAAAACCAACCCCTTTTAACTTATCTTCGCCTCATCAAAGGCTTTGATAGTAATCTTCCTTCTAGTATCAATAACTTTTTCATAATAACCTAATGCCATTAAAAGACTCAAAGAACAAATATTAGGCCTAGTACCCCCATCTCTCAGCACTCTCCTAACACAAGTCATATGGATCATGACCTCAATATGAAGGGAAAAATTGTGCGGATGACTCAAAGATTTATCATCTTCCTCTTAAAGGGAAGGGTAATGAGGGCTAGCAATATGATTAACCATGTTCTAGAAATGATTGACATCTAAATTGTTGGGGACATTCACCATCCACAAAGCATCCTCAAGGACTTGTTTATGTCTTAGAGATAACTCTAAAAGCTCAAAGATTGAAATTTGAGTGGGGGTTCTTTGCAATTGATCAACAAGATTATAATTCAACCTAGCATTAACCATTGGTTTTGAAGGAACATAATTGGATTGCACTTGTTTTGGCTTACTTGGTTTGTTTGAATTAGGTCATTTGACAACAAGGGGACCTTAACTTCGTAAAAAAACATTCAGAATTTGGGAAAAAACTTGCTTAGGTTTACTTGACTAGTTTGAATTGGGTTATCTAATGAAAAGGGGACCTTGAGATGACTCTCTAGAGTGAGCAAACCTTAGCACCAAAATAGGTTTTTCACCAAGGATAGGAGAGCTTAAATTTAAATCATAACCACTAGGATCTTTATCTTCCATCATTTTGACACCTTCTTCTACAACCTCAAGCATAATGACAACATTTTCTACATTTGCATAAGTGTAATTGATTGCAGCCTTACCATTCTTAGGTTGCGAAGCTTCCCCTTTCTCATACTTGGGAAAAGGATCTTTGAACATTGTGTGATCAGAATTATGTATTTAATCCATCTATTTCAAGTTTTCCATTCTTAATAAGATCTTGAACAATATGCTTAAATCTTCCACAGTTTTTAGTGTCATCTCCAATGCCATTGTGAAGTCTACAATAGGCCTTCTCATCCCACCACCATGGATTAACTTTAGGTATGTGGAACATTTTGGTATCATAAGGGTGCACAAGATTACAAGAAAGGAGCTTCATGAATATCTCTTCATATGACTCACCCAATTGTGTAAAGTTACATTTCTCTCCTTTAGGCCTTTCTTGATATCTTGTCTTGTTACTTTGTTGATTGGCACTAGCCAAATGGAGAACAACTTGGTCTTTATGTTTTGAGGAATCCACAACTCAATCATTAACCACTTGTTTATTCTTATTCCAATATATGCTCAAGCTTTATCCTTGTTATTTTTTTTGTTATTCTGACCATTGTTGTTGTTGTTTCCATTTTTTGTCAAAATACCTTGCTCTCTCAAAACATCCTCAATTCTAAATGCAGCTTCAACCATGGTATCAAAGGACTCAAAAACCATCATCTTAACTTTGTAATTCATCTTAGGAACCATGTTACTAATGAGGATTTCAAAATTTTCTTTCTCAATAATAGTGGTAGAATAGCGAGAGCACTATCATCTCCATCTTTGTAAGAAAGTAACAAAGGATTCTCCTTGATTTTGCTTTGTGTGAGATAAGTCCAATAGGAAGATAGATCATGAAATATTGTATACAAAGTGTTGAACAAATCTCTAAATTAACTTAGGGAATGTCTTAACAAGAGGAGTTGTATTGATAAATTATTCCATTACTTGACCCTTAAGACTCCTTGGAAATAATCTCATAAGGTATGAGTCCTAATGATGAAACTCAAAACTCATAGTATAGAACTAACACACATGATTGTTTAGATCCCTATTTCCATCATATTTGTCATATTGGGGGATCTCAATTTTTCTAGGAAAATCTTTCATGTCAACACTCTTATCAAAAGGATTAGGAAAAATTTAATCAAGTGAAAAAGAATGCTTGGGTGTTGATATTTTCTCTAGTTTTTTCTTCAATTGGTCAATTTCTTCTTTCATAGAGAGATCATGTTTTTTAATCTTTTTGTCTACATCAAAGTTGTAAGGGACCTTAGCACCCTTGTTTATTAAATGTTGAAAGCATGCATCTATGTTTTGTTCCAAATATGCTTCCATATGTTGCTGAAAATGTGGGTCTTGTTGCATATCCATGAAATCATAAGAACTGCGGTCAAAGTTCATGCTACCACCTCCATATTGTAAACCATGATGAGCATGTTGTGAATGTTGTTTTGAAACTCTAGGAGGTGTTGGTCTCCTATAATCTTGAACCTCTCCTTCCTTTAGGACTAGGAGATGGTGAAGGTTTCCTCCAATGTTCTCCATTTCATGGAGTCTCAAGAGGAATGAGTGGAGGAGAGTTTTTTCCACCACCAATGTGCACATTGTTGAATTTATTGTCAAGTTGTGGAGCCACAAGAAGGTCTTGTACTTCTTGATGGGATTTCCTTTCTATCTCAATCATAACTTTCCTTTCTTCCTCTAGGTCTCTAAATTGTTCTTCCTTCTTAGCTCGTTCCTCTAGAAGGGCTTTTCTCTCACACTCAAGTACTTTGATTCTATCACTCACATAACCTAAAGGTTTCATGAGCGGTGTTTATAGTCTTAACTATCTAAATTGGTTACCAGTAAATGTTGCATTCACACAAGTGCTAGAAGGCTCACTAATTTGAACATCATATTGGGATTCTCTTCTTGATAGGTATAATTCTTACCTTTCTCAGCTCTTTGATGTGCATCCAAATATCTATCCTCAATATGGGGTGAGCTTGGTCTATTTTCATGAGCATAATCACCACTCAAAAGCTCAAAATAGTATTCACCACTTCAATTCTTCTTTTGTGGAGCCATTGTAATTCATATCCATATCTGAGTGAGGTGATGCTAAGGGTGTACTCAACTCAATAAGGTCATTACTAGGGTCAAACAAAACTTCTAGAATATTCTCGAGTAATTGAATAAACATAGGTTCTTTTCCCTTATGTCTTTGATGAGTTTGAACTAAAGGTAATTGTTTAAAGATGACTTGAGGTCACTTTCCTTGATCTAGTTGATATCTTGTTGTAATCAGTATGAAAGAAAAGGTACTAGGTGATACGATAACCCTAAGAAATGGTGGTACCAAACTAGGATAGTAAAAGGAATTAGTTGTCCAAAAGATATGTGATAAGATAACATTTTGCAATAGGCATAAACCAACACTACTACAATGGTGCCCACGAATTTGGGTGAATACCCTAGTAGATATGGACCAAGAGGATGATTTACCCAAATTATAAATAATTAAAATTATATTTTTGTGAAAGTCGATGGATAAGAGATTACTAAGACTCTTCAAGCATAATATCAAGAATCCAAAGGTTTATCTTTCTCAACAAGGATGGTCTCTAACTCACCAGCTACAAACAAGGTCACTTGTGAAATCAAAGATCACTAATTCAAGGGGTTAAAGCACAATAACCCAAGGTGTAAAAAAACTTCTAAAAATGGAGTAAGTAGCCTAATCTAAACTAGATCAACCTAGGGAGATTGGAAATAACAGGATAACAAAGAATTTAGATCATAAAGTCCCAACTCAAGAACTTAGATTTTATTTTATTTATATATCCAACTAGGTGTCATAAATTTTCAATCATGAACCAAGCACACAAGATAACAATTAAGAATTTCAAGCAAACATCTTCAAACAATGAGAAAGGGACAAAGCAACCTTGCACATGAACAAGAATAGTGTCATAGTATTAGTCTAATCCCTAGAACCACTATGTTGTGTATGTTCTCAAAATTTTTTCCAATCATGCACATAGTCCTAAATTTTTTTTTCACAACACTATGGTTCTTAGTAATGTTCAACTCTGCAGCTTTTGCAATCTAGAGTGGGCAAAATCCAATCTCTACACACCAGAGTTTTGACATATTCCAATAATTTAATCAATCAAAGATACTAATGAGATCCAAAAACCCAACAAAAAATTACACTCATGAGGATTTCCCCCACAAGGACATTTATATAGTAGTTGCTACTAGGTAAAATTCCAAAGTTGCATCACCTTTTAGGCTAACTTATCAAAATGAATGAATTTAAGTATTTCTATCTAAAATTCAAATTTTTTTTAAACACATGATCTAGATAAATTCATTCTAACTAGGTTATAAATGGTCTCACACTTTTCCAATTGGAAATGTCTATTAAATGCATGTTTTATACTACTTTGTATCCAATTATTAAAGAAATAAAATTATTTTAGAAAAGTGGCGTTTCAATAACTCTTACTATTTTTTATGATATTTTTAAAATAACACATAAACATCATTTTATAGAGCCCAAAGTCAAGAATATTCTAACGTAGAGTTTATAGTGTTTTAATTAGATATAGTATCTTATAATTAAAAAATTCCACAACCACATATTTTAACACTCGAAAAAAAGCCAGTTTGAGAAAGAAGAAAATATTAAATCATATCAAAAAATTCTAAAAATTATATGACGTTCTAGAGGAGAGAGAGTCCTTTTCTAAAATGTATAACTTTTCTCCTGGTTAGAATAGATTTGTTCTGAAAAATGTGGTGGGAGATGAAAACTATCAATTTCAAGTGAGTCAAAATTTCAATTTTTATAAAAGAGAAAATATAGGTCCAAAGCTGATTTTCATTTTTGACTATTCTAAATATATATGTTAGCTATAACATAGTCTAAAATCGGAGGGAAATAAGTTTATTTCCATATAGTTTTGTGGTGGGAAGTAGAGCCCTAATTTTCAGCATTTTTCAACACCTAAAAAATTATCTATAAAATTTAAGAAAATATATCAATTCTTATTCCAAATAATTATTCAAAATTATAATCCTAAAATTCATCCATTTCTACACATTTCATTAGTTTGCTTTATTTCCAAATTCAAAATAATAATACCAATTTTATGTCATTGAAAGTGAGCAATTATACTTTTGTTAGCCTTTTCCTTTACAAAAGGGTGACATCAGTTTGTGCTTTTACCCTACTACCATGTCAAAAATAGCTATTATTTCTTGAGGTTCTATCCACATGGTTGACCCAATAAAGGGAATGTCCACTATTCTTAAACCTCTCTAATCAAGGAAGACTCACAAAGTTAAACCACATGGGGACTTGGTTTGGATTCAAGGGTTCTAAGTTTCTGATGTGCCCAAAAGGGAACATAGCATACTCCTCTAGCCTCTTCACCTTACCCAAACATAGCAAACAAGATTATTTGACATGCTAATTTGAAATCACCTCACCAAATTTTTGGAAAAGGCAACAACAAACACCACCAATCTTAAAAGAGAAAGTACTAATGGATGTTGAGGACAAACCCAAGTGAAATAGTGAGATAATAACAAGTATCCTTCCCTACCTATAAGAGGATCTATCGTCAAGAAGAGATTTACATGTAAGACAAGTGAATGAAGCACATTCCCTCAAGAGCTCCACAAATAGTGTTCATAGGGCCTAATTACTATGTGAAATACATATGCATGAAAGTAAATCTAGATCAAATTTTAGAGCACCAAATGAAGTGTGAATCTATGAAAGCATGTAAAAGCACTCAAGCCAAACATATGATAGGGTTCATTTCATTTTCAAATACAAATATTATAGAGATCCAAAAAAAACCTAGTAATCCTTGCAACACATATTTTCTCTATTGTACCTTTTGTTTATGCTTAAACACTTGCTTGCAATGAAGAAAGCAATAATCAAAACAAGCAAACACAAGATATGCAATATATATACAACTTATGCAAAACTAGGGTTAGATTTGAAACTCTAATTTTTAAGAGTGATAATAACCAACAAACAACCCAAATGAAAGCTCATATCATGCATTGATCCATGTGAAAATTAATTACAAGTTATTCATTAAATGCCCTTTTTTTAATATTGATTTTTGATCTAGTCAACAAGATTGGACCTATATGATATGAATTCAGATCTAAAACCTTAAATATAGAAAAAATATCCCTATCAAAAATTAGAGAGCTTTTTAAAAATGATAGAATTTTGGAAAGATTTATTCATTTGTGCACTAGGGAGCCATTTTGTTAAAACTGACTAGTTTTTCCAATTTGAATTATTGATCCTTAATATGATCTCTAAAATAAAAATACAAAGAACCAACCCTATTTAGAATTTAGAGACCATTCCAAAAATGTATATTTTTCTAAAAAAAATTCTATTTTGCGCTCTAAAATTATGTTTCATGAAAAATCAAGAAAAAATTATAAAAAAATATAAGATAACTTTGACAAATCTAAAAGTTGTGCTAAAGCTTTTTTGATATATAGCCAATGTGCAAAAAAAAAATTAGACCAAAAAACCAGGCCATTTGGTAGATATGATCAAATCTTTAAGATCTAGGGTTTTTTTGTCTCCAAACAAATCTGCATACAGGGGTTAGCTCCAAAAATATCTAAAACTAGCAAGTATAGGTGGGTTGCCCCACATTGAGTGCCAAATAATGTATGCTTAAAATTTGAGCACATTTCTATATTCATTATATCCAAGATTGGTCAGGAATAAGGTCTCAAATGGCGGCTCATAGCTCTCTATTCATGGACTGCAAGGGTTTGTAATGGAGGCCTTTAGTTTGACCTATTTTGTGCCCATGCAAGTACACAATAAAATGAGAGATTCAAATATCAAAATATTAATACAAATGAAGATGCAAGCTAATCTAAATGATAACAATGCAAGAAGGGAAATCTAATCTATGAAAGGAAATAACAATGCAAGATTAATCTATTGAAGCAAATGTGGATCTAAGCTAATATGAAAATGCAACGATGGATCATGATGATGGAAGCCATGGATGCATGAGAGAAGAAGACAAGAACATAAAAATTCTCCACAAAAAGTTTTAATGCTCATACTCCTCCAAAAGATGCTCTCCAAACTTACAACATAGCAATAACATAATCGTGGATGTCAAAAATGAGGAGAGGGCTCTCCCTTATAAAGAAGAATGGACGATTAAGATTAAGAAGCAATAAGATTTAATCAAGGGTGGAGAAAGAATTATCTATGTAAGAAAAAGTTCCACCAATGAAAAAAGAGGAGAAAAATTAAATGGAATCCCACTTAGAAATATGTGCATTTAAGTGTAGAGGAAAAAATAATTTATTTTATTTTTATTTATTTATTATTTTATTTTAATTTTCA
Source organism: Cupressus sempervirens (assembly GCA_028749045.1). NCBI lineage: Eukaryota > Viridiplantae > Streptophyta > Pinopsida > Cupressales > Cupressaceae > Cupressus > Cupressus sempervirens. The sequence continues at coordinate 284,015,998 of CM053789.1, read as the reverse complement.
AGTGGGATTTTATTTAATTAAAAGATAGGTTTTCTTTTAGTTAAATAAGACTTAGGATAAAATGATCAAACCTTAGGAAATGTTAGAACAATTGAATTAATTATAATTTGATCAATGAAATTCATTTGGATTGATTTAATAATATATTACAAACCATTGATTCAAGAAATTTGATAAATTGAATAATGGTGGCCCATAGTCTAGTTGACCATTTTAGGGTGCATACATATGTCACTACTATGGTGACTTTGAAAATATTAGATAAAATTATATGAAACATCACATGAGGAAAAGAGATAGTACAAAAAGACGTTTTATTTTTACATAACTTGGACAGCTTGCCAAAAACTATATGAACAAGAGTAGAATTCAAGATGAAAAGAAAGCCAAATATGACAATATCAAAAAAAAAATGAGGCAAAAATGGGTACCAAAATCTCCAAGGAATGCAAATCAAGATCATGAAGTGAATGGCATCCAAGTGAATAAGTTGGATGGTTCAATGATTTCAACTTAGTTCCTTATGAAGATCACTGGAACTATGATTCATAAGAAATCATCTAACATTAGTTCCAACCAACAAGTGGAATGGTCCAATTAGCATTCAAGATGCACAAGGATCATTGAGTATGATAGCAAGAAAAAGACCTTACTGAGCAAGGTTTTGTTACAAGACCTTAGTGAGTAAGGTCAAGTTGCATATTATTTCTAATTATAGAGTGAGTAGCTCTTACTGATTGTTGGTGACTTTACTAAGTTGTAGATGTCTCCCGAGCATTAAAGAATAAAATGAGTGGAGGATAGCCTATCACTAAGTGAGTATGAAGTATGAAGAATTAATGGTGATTGAAGAGAGAAAATTTGTTAAAAAGGGAAGAAATCAATTGCATTATTTCACCTCAAATTTTCAGAGCTATTTGTGAAGAGAGAATTTAGAGCCCCCAAGAAATTTAAGTAGTTGTTGTTGAACAATTCTCAAATTTCTTAGAAATCATACCAAGCATGGAATCTTTTAGTGGAAAAGAAAAGAAAGGTTCTGAAATGTTGGCTCATGGAGTCAATTGCAAGGCATCTAATTTCAAGTTGAGTCCAGCAATTGCAGAGGTGCTTAACTCAGATGGTATATAGTCTCAAATTTCACCTATGGTATTACTTGTGCATGACATCCATGATTTATACCCTTATTCTATTCAGGAACTCAGAATTCTAGAGATGAATGAAGAATTCAATGAATTATGTGTGGTTGGTTCATTAAAGCCTAGACATGAACATTTGGAAACCAAGGGCTTGACACATATCTCACATGAGCCAAGAAATTTTTAGGTCAAATATATCAAATATATTCTAAGTCATGTACATAGTGGAAAGTTATGGTTGGACCAACCCATTCAGATTATGAATAAAATAATTCATGAAGTCACTAGGGTTCCAATGCTAAACAAGGCTAAGACAACCAAAACATTAGGTCAAGAAAAACTAACTAAGAAGACTCTTGCTAAATCAGCTAGAAGAGGAATGAATCTTAGTGGAGTAATTGACATGGAGATAAAGTTTGACATACATTTAATTGCACATGAGATATACAACTTTAGTTGGTTAAACAACATATCATGTGAAGTTTTCGATCTTGGATACAAGGTTTTGAATAATAACTTATCCTTTGACCTTCCTGAGTTGTTGTTGAATCAATTCAACAAGAACATCGAGAGCATTAGAAGATAAGAGAATAATCCATGTAATTTTGGATCTCTTTTGACATGTTTATTCTTATTTGTTTAGAATTTTTTGCCTTCTAATGGTATAGTAGTATGGAGGAAAGATGTTCCTATTTTATATCAATAATTATATAGTAGAAATGAGTGAAAATTCTGATAGCATCATGGATAACTATTTCAAATCATTCAAGGAGAAGCTGTATAATATATTTATGATCCCCAAGAAACTTGTACAAGATTACAAGGATGTGTTGGAAATACAATAGGGAAGTAAACTCTGAGAGGGGAGGGGATCAGCACTTAAAACTTTCAACCTTTAAGATTATTCACCACCCATCCATCTCACAATCTATGTATATAAACTAAAATACCAAATTAAGAATATACATCCATAGCAAAAAAGTAAAATATTCAACACATGTATGACATAAGATATTTGGTTCCCCAAAAACCTTCCAAGTAGAAGGTAAAACTAGGGTGGGGATGACACCTGCAAATCTTCACTACTACAGCAATAAAGTGTATCCAATGAATGTTAAAATGTTTGATCATGAAACATGATCTACCCTATGAAAGGCCTACCCTATTAAAGGCTTACAAGATTGTTATATCTTATCGTATTAAAGGATTTCAACACTCTACTAAAAGTGTGACTAGTAAAAGGAAATTAATTTACAATAAAGTAAGCACCCTATTAAAGGATTTACATTAGCTTGTAAGGACTAGTCTTTTGAGAGATTTAATTGATTCATTTTTAGAAACTCTCAATAATGATCCTTTAGTTAGGACTATATTGCTTGATGTCTGATCACCTCTATCCTAATGTGCACTTGATCCTTTTTTATCAGATATATCTCTATTGTCCTCTGATTCCTTTCCTCTACTCCCCTTTAACTAATTCTATAATTTAACTCAATTCATATCACCTTAATCACCATGAATGATCTAGTTTTTGTATGTAAACTCTCTTCAATTCTCCTTAAGTATCCTTAGAAAGTTTAGGGTTTGTCTTCCTTAAGAAGACCTAGGCGACTTAGGGTAGGTCTGAATCAACGATAGTGATTCACCCATATTGCTTCTTAAACCTTCCTTTTTTTTGATTGGATACATGTAATGCATAGGGATTCACATTTAAGATTTGTCCTTATTAACAAAGATTGTAAAAAAATCCTTAAGTCAACCCAAAAATGGTTTACATACAAGTTTGTGCCATTACAAACATTTATGTGAAAAATGTGTAACTCGACACTTGAAGTCCCTAGTGCTTAGTATCAACTACAACTTAAATGTTGTAACTTAGCCTCTAAATGACTTGATAGCTATTGATCATTGGACATCTAAATAGTTTGGCACATACCATCTGCTCAATACTTGAGTGACTGGACACTTACTAGTTACTCAACTCACACTAAATATCTATTGCTTAACATATACTATCTGATAACTTATGCTAGAGATGCATTACTTTTTTGGTATGAACTAAGTAAATGACTTAAGTATATTGTCACTCATATGTCAAAACCAATCTAAGATTAAAAATCTCCCCCTTTGACATGAGTGGCAAAATACTTGATCATGTATAAATAATCTTTACCCTTTCAATCATAACTCAGATAATATCCATATACATATAAAATTTCAAAACTTGAAAATTTTGCAAAAGATTATGACTCATAGTCATACCTAAAAAATTCTATGACTCCCCCTAAGTTGATTATGGGGTTCTCTATTTGAATCAAAATTATTCCTCTTGTTGAGTAGATTTCCATGTACTCTATTTCTATCATCTCCATCAAAAATATTATCTCCCCCATACCTCTTATTTCTCCCATACCTTATTTCTCCCCCATTTTGACAATGATGTCAAAGGGTTCTAGACTTAGAGTGTATTTTTCTAAAAATTATTTGTGGACCTCAAGCATGATTTTTAATTCTCTATCCTAGTTATCATAAGCTACCTCCAATGATTTGATCTAGATGGCCAACTCGACAACAAGGTGAACTAAGCCTTCATGAGTAGAAAGATGGGGATCTTTCTTCATGAGTGTTTTAGAAAAGGTTAGTTCCTTGTGCAATATTTCTATATGTGGGGTCAGAATGGATTGGATTCTTATAAGTTGAGCCTTGACATTTCCTTCATCTCTGTGTAACACTACTATCAGACTTTGGGAGTTGGGGAGATTCTTGAAATGTTTCTCACTCTGAGTTGGAGAATTTAGAAAAGTAATACTAGATGACTATATATGACTCTCCAAACTCAGTATGTGACTCTTTATTTCTTGTGCAAAGATGTGGGATTCCACAATATGGTGTAGAAAGAGAAAATGTTCTGTAGTACCTTCATCACACTATCAATTTTGGTTGCTAACTCAACCCATGATAATGCAATAGCACTTGATATATTTTCAACAACCTTATGTTGGAACTTTCACTCAAACCATTCACTTAATTTTACATTTGAATCTAGATCTATGTCATTTAGCTTCTCCATTAAGCCGATTAACTATTATATGTTAGACTTTGTTGCTTCTAGTGCTAGCAGGCTAAATGTATCAAGAAAAATATTGTTAATATCTATCAAGGCTTGCTTCTACGTATGCTCTTGTCTGAGTAGTTTTTGATTCTTTTTCTTTGCAAGAGCTTCGTAGAGTATAGTCCTCTATTATATAGTGATAGTTGCAAAATCAAACTTGGGAAAACCAATCACTTCATCCAAGTTTTTTGTGATGTGGAGCTTAATCAGACTTGGAGGTTTATTCAGCATGGTTTTCTCCCCATATATTTTCTATGGGGATTTAGGGACAACACCCCCAAGATAGGGTCAAGTGGAGCACCCTAGATGTGCTCCCTATCATAGTACAAGGTGGGGTCAAGGGAAAACACCCCCATGGGGATTTTTTGGGGTAGCGACCCCAAAGCTAAAAATGACCTTATATTAAAAAAGATTTTGGCTGCTATTTTTCTTATTGGACGACTTATTCTAGTCCTAATTTTTTAAGTGGCAAAAACTTGTATAAAAAGGTTTAGGGTTACAGATTCATAATTTAATGGTGATATTGTATCTTCTTGCAGTTGTATTGAGCTATAAGGGATTGTCAATTACAATCACTAGATAAAAATAATATTAGACTTGCTATTGGTAGATGTAGCTCAAGGATTGGGTGAACCACATTAAATCTTGGTGTCTTTTGTTCTCTTTTATGCAATCTATTATTTTTTGATACTGGTTATATTTGTATGTAACTGTTATTTCTATCTAAGGTCAATCCTAACAAAATTCACATTAACAAATGATGTGACTTCATCTACTTTAGATGTTCTTGGACTAGGCCTTGATGATTGTAGGGGTATAGCTTCTATACTTGGAATATGAAGAACTTGACTAGAAGGATTAGTAGTTTCTAGTAAAGTTACTAATGTTTGTATTGCTAATTGCTCCTTAGGTTTGGTAGTCATACCTAGCTCTTCAATCTTTTTTGTTTCATCCTTTTGCTCTCCAACTATGTCACCCTTGTCATGTTCACTCTTCTTTATAGTGATTGAGACTAGAGTACATTGTACCAATGTACTGGTAGAAGTAGTTGGCTCCTTCCTTTGATATACCACAAGGGGTAATTTAGGTTGTATTATGGAAAATTGAGGGGTTGTAGGTGTAGCTTTTTTCTATACCTCCTCCACTATAGATACCTTTTCTACCTTCTCAATTCATCAACACTCACTAGTATAGGATTCTTATAAAGTTTGGCTTGGGTATTGGATTCAACTAGTATTTTCTTCAAGTCATCCTTTGTGAGGGTATTGATGTCCTAATTGACAGTATTAGAAACACCCTTAATCTTTACATTATCACATTTTGTATTCTCCTCATGTTGAGGACTGGCACTCGATACTAGTGCATCTTGTACACTCTATTCTGCTTGTTTCTCTTCCTTAATAGGTGCTTTTGTTTCTTCATTTGTTTAAGTGCCTTCCTCCTATGTAACTATCTCAGCGTCAACTATGATTACCTTAGTTACCTATTGTTGCTCTTCTTTTTTTTCACCTACCTCAATAGGTGCCTATATTATTACCTTGGGTGTTGTCAAACCATATAGTGATTTACAAGTCAGAGTGGTCTTTTGTACAATATCCTTAAACTTATTCTGTAATATGTTGAATGCCTTGAATTTTGGTGAAAATTTTCTAGTATGCTTCTTCAATTCCTTGGCCATTGTTTCTCTATCTAGTTTTGGCATCACTCTAGCAAGTGTAGTCTCTCTAATATGTCTTTCTATATTTAGAATATATTACCACTTTTGCTCAACTTTATCAGATGATTCCTTTGGTAGAGTTTTTGTGATCTTAGTTGGAGTTTGTTTAAATGTTGTCATCATGGCATAAATTGACTCCTCTACTTGGTTCACCTGAACTTCCCCAAGTGTATCAATTTTAATATGTGAGATACTAGATAAATCTACATTGTTCCTTATATTCTCACATATATTGTCTAAATATAAAGAAGAATGGTTTTTTACCACTTGAAATTGGTCATTGTCATCAAATTCATTCTTCTCTTCATTAGATTCTACTAGAGCTATGCATTTTCTCCTTGATCTCTTCTTAGGATCCTCTTCATTGCTAACTGGTCAGGCCTTCTTCCCATTTGGCTTGTCTTCTTCTTGATCCTTCTTTGTAGTAGCCCTTGTGCTTCCTCTTATAGAGGGAACCCTAGGCTTAGGTTTTGAAATCTTTCTTGGTTTTCTAGTAGTTGGCTTCTTAGCTTAGCTTTTATTTTGCTTAGGTGCTTCATTGGCTTCTTCTCCCTTGACACCTTCTTCAATTTTTACTTCTTCTACTTGGTCTTCTCCTTGACCTTGAGTCAAGACAAATTATTGAGTAGGTATATCTATTTCCTCCTTATAATTGTCACCTTCTTCTTCTTCTTCTTCTTCATCTGATCCTTCACCAAATTTCTAATTTAGCTTCTAAACAATGTCATTCTTCTTCATAATGACTAAGGTAGTCTTCAAATCTATAGTTATCTTTGATTTTGTGACATCATAGTTTCCAAAGGTAGAAACCATAGCATCTAAATCTTTTGCAAGTAACATTGTTATTGCTGTAGAAGCCTCATCAACATTGATTTGATAGCCTAATAGCCTTAGCCACCTTAACCTTGGAACAAACTATTGAACATAAGTACAATCAGTGTCAATTAAAAGGAAAACTTCATTAAAATGTTTCTCAACCAGTGAAACTAGTATCCTCAGTCTCTTCTTCATTGATTGTTTGAAGTCCTCAAAATAGCTAGTCATAACTAACTCAAAATTATTTCCAAGTTTCTCAATAAACTCTCTTATTTGCATTGCAATAGATCTTTTTTTTTTCCAAGACACTTTACCAAATATGGGGAATTCATTTTCTACATAAAAGAACATACATACAAGAATTGAGCCAAATTCACATTGTGCACTTTTGGTCTTCCTTATAGCTCCCAAATTTTCTAACAATTGTTACATCCCCAACTCAACAAGGTCATAGGTATGATCCTTCTTGACTATCTTATAACCCATATCAACAACAATACATGGTACACTATTGACCCTACTAGATTGATAGAATTTATGTGCTATTATCCTCACTATGAATGGAATTAGAGGATCTGAGATAGTATCAATTGTGATCCCTCGTTTGTTCCACATTGCCCCTATATTCTTCTCAATGACCTCTTTAGATTCACTTCTCATTATTTTAGGTTAGTCAAGTGTTGGATACCCTTTTACTCTATGTAAAATTTTCTTGGTGATCTTCACTAGTCCATTATCTAACCATATAGAATTATCATGAATTATACTCAAAACTATCTAATCCATTCAGTCTTGAAAACATTTGGAAAATCTAGGGCACAAGTCAACCCTTTCCTCTCTATAATTTTAAATTCATCCTTCAATGCTTTATTTTCACATAATTTTCCATAGGTTTCCCTAATCTCCATGTCTCCTATGCTACCCTATGTTAACCTTTTGTAAAGGAAAAGGCTAACAAAAGTATAACTATTAACTTTCAATGACATCAAATTGGTATTATTATGTAGAATTTGAAAATGAAGTAAACTAATAAAAAGTGTAGAAATGGATGAAGTTTAGGATTATAATTTTTAATAATTATTTGGAATAAGAATTTATGAATTTACCTAATTTTTATAGATGATTTTATAGTCGTTGAAAAATGCTAGAAATCAGGGGTCTAGTTCCCACCACAAAACAATATGAAAATACACTTATTTCTATTTGAACTTAGGCTATGTTATATATAAGATATAAAGCTAAAATGATCAAATATAAAATTTGACTTTAGACCTATATTTTCTCTTTTATAATGATTCAAATTTCAACTCACCTAAAATCAATAGTTTTCATCTCCCACCACATTTTAAAAAAATATATATTCTAATCAAAATAAAACTTATACATTCTTCAAGAGGACTCTCTCCTCTAGAATGTCATATAATGTTTTAAATTTTTTAATATGATTTAATATCTTTTTCTTTCTCAAAATTGACATCTTTTTGAGTGTTAAAATATGTGTTTGCGGAATTTTTTAATTACAATATACTATATCTAATTAAAACACTATAAAATCTATATGAGAATATTCTTCACTTTGATCTCTATAAAATGGTGTTTATATGTTACTAAAAAAATATCATAAAAAATAGTAAGAGTTATTGAAATGCCAATTTTCTAAAATAATTTATTTTCTTTAGTAATTGGATACAAACTAGTATAAAACATGCATTTAATAGATATTTCCAATTGGAATAGTGTGAGGGAATATATAACTTAGCTAGAATGAATTTATCTAGACTGTATGTTTGAACAAAAATTGAATTCTGGATAGGAATACTTAAATTTAGTCATTCTAATGAGTCAACCCAAAAGGTGACATAGATTTGTAGTTTTACCTACCCACCTTGCATGTGTAACAACATCTTACATATTGAATCATCAAAACTTGAGGTGGTGTTATCGACAACACACGAGATGGATCTTGCTTGTAAGTGATGTCAGGTATGGCTCTAAAGTTTGGTTGTTTGATCTTAGTACTTATCAATTATACATTCAAAAATTCTTTACCCTCTTTAACCTTACTAGCTAAAGCACTAGATGCCATTATGTAAACTAGGGTTTGTAAAAATTCAAATTGTGTAGCTTGGCACATGATAAATACCTTTGTGGATCTATTGTGATGGTGTCAAGCAACTATTGAAGTTAGCTTGCAAATGCTAGTATGATCTCTTTTAATTTTCCTTTTGCTCTTCATACTCTCCTTCAAATTTGAATGTTGTCAAATGAGTAGAAATTGATCATATAGACCTCAAAACCTTAAAATTAATGCTGAGTGCTTATACATTTGTAACCTTAGATTCAATAAAGGTTTTGACTCACTTGACTTCCATGAAATTTCCTTTCCACTTAGCAACCACTATGAGCTCAGTCAACACTAAAAAATTTGATAGCTCAACATCAACTAACATTTCACTTGCAAACCATAGTGAAACTTTTCATGCTCAATAGTAACATGAAAACTAATAAAATATAAAGATTTATTCTTGATTCTTAACAACACTTTGCATCTTTATTCATGCATATGTAATCTTTTTAGAACTAAATCCTTGGAATTGATTTCTTAATTTTAAAAGGTGTGATCACCTGACCTATTGCATGAAGTTATCCCATCTAAACTTTATGTGCTGCAATCTTCCTTTCTCTTCCATGTCTTGTTCATTTCATCTATGACATTGTCAACATTTTCCTTTCCTTTGCCTTTGTTGAACTCATTCTTTAGTGCCTTTGACCTTGTTGGACAATTCCTGCTCATGTGACTAGTCTTCAAATAGCTAAAACATTTGGTTTGACTCAACTCTCTACTATAGTCAATTCTAAAATGTGTTCTTATGCAATTTTGTATAACATGTCCCAACTTTTGACAATAGTGACAACTATACCTTGTATTATAGTCCTAATTATAAGAGTTTCCATTGCGCTTTGCTTTTTTCTACTTGCTTGATGACTATTTAGGTTTGGATCTGCACTCATATGCTCTATGTCAATACTTTTGATAGTTATAACAATATCCTTCAAATCTTTGTGTGCTTCTGATCTTGGCTCTGCATTCATGTGCATGATGTCCTTGTTTATTGCATTTATGGCTATGACCCGTGAACTTCTGCTTAGGATTCTGATTTGTACTCTTGCTCCTACAAACATTAGTAGTATGACCTATCTTACCATAATAATGACAAGTAGGTTTGGAGTTTTTAGCTTTGTTACTTCTTTCTTCTCCATTTTTGGATGATTCTCCTTCTTCAATAGTAGTGTAACCCAATCTAGAAGTGTCACTATTGGATCTAGGGGATCTCATCAATTGTTCAAAGTATTTGATGGCTTCATTAGGTTTTTTGAAACTATGAAAAAACTTCTTTTCTCTTTTCAGATAATTTCTTAGCTTTTATTCTACAACTTCAATGTTGTGATCTCAATATCCTTTGCATTTAGTTCATGATTTTCAATTATCATTTGAAGCAAAGTTTCCAATTACATGTTAGCAATCCTAGTTACCCATGATGTTTTCTCTTCTAGTCTACTGATCAAAATACTTTTTTCATCCTTAACCATGACTTTTTCCTCTTTATCTTTCTTTTTCTCCTCAGTCACCTCACATAGTAATATTGATTGGACTTCTTGTTCTCTTTTGAGATTTTTGACCTCTTCAGTTAGGGTTCCATTCTTTTCCATTAGATCTACAACTACTACATTAAATTCATTTGTGTTTCCATCAACAAATAATTTAGTAGTGTCAATCTCTTGGTATTGTGTGTCATTCTCTTCAATAGAAATTTCCTTCCTTCTCTTTAGTGATATCTTCAAATCATTTCTTACTTCATTCAATTGATGTAAGGAAAGTTGCATTTCAATCTTCTAGTTCTCAATTTTCTTTCCCAATGTGTAGACTTCCATCTCCAAGATCTTTCCTCAAAATTACAAAGCTCTACTTTCCAGAGAACTCAACTCTAATACCAATTGTTAGAAACACAATAGGGAAGTAAACTTTGAGAGGTGGGGGGTGAATAAATACTTAAAACTTTCAACCTCCAAAACTATTCACCACACATCCATGTCACAATCTATGCATATAAATTGAAATACCAAATTAAGCATATACATCCATAGCATAAAGATAAAATATTCAACACATGTATGATACAAGATATTTGGTTAACCAGAAACCCTCCAAGGAAAAGGTAAACCTGGGTGTGGATGACACCCACATATTTACACTACTACAGTAATAAAGTATATCCAATGAAGGTTGCAATGTTTGATCATAAAACATGATATAACCTATCAAAGGTCTGCCCTGGTAAAGGCTGACAAGATTGTTAGATCTTACCCTGTTAAAGTATTTAAACACCTTGCTAAAAGTGTTCTTGGTAAAAGGAATTTAACTTACAATAAATTAAGCACCTTGTTAAAGGATTTACAATAGCCTGTCAAGACTACTCTATTGAGAGATTTAACTGATTCACTAGTTAGAATGACTCAGCAATGATCCTTTAGTTAGTACTCTTTTTCTTAATGTCATATCGCCTTTATCATGATGTATACTTGATCCTTTTTGATCAAATGTATCTCTTCTTTCCTCTAATTACTTTCCTTTGTTCTTTTTTAACTAGTTCTATAATATAACTCAATTCATAACACCTTAATCACCATGAATGTTGTTTTTACACATACAAACTCTCTTTAATTCTCCTTAAGAATTCTTGCAAAGTTTAGGGTTTTGCTTCCTTAAGAATACCTAGGTGACTTAGGGTTAGGTATGACTCACTAGTAGTGATTCACCCATATTGCTTCTTAAACCTTCCCATTTTCTGATTGGATGCATGTAGTGCATAGGGATTAACATTTAAGTTTTGTTCTTATCAACAAATATCATAAAAAAATCATTGAGTTGGCCCAAAAATGGTTTACATATAACATTGTGCCATTACAAACATTTATGTCAAAAATATGTAACTCAACACTTGAAGTCCTTAATGTTCGGCATCAACTGTAGCTTCAATGTTGTAACTCGACCTTTGAATGACTCAAAATTTATTGATTACTTGATATCTTAATATCTCGGAACATAGCATCTACTCAGTACTTGATTGAATCGACACTTACTAGTTACTTTACTCACACTAAATATCTTTTGCTCAACATATACTATACGACAACTTATCCATGACATGTATTACTTGTTCAACATGAACTAAGTAAATGACTTAAGAATATTTTAACTCATATGTTAAAACCAATCTAATATTAAGAGGATGATATATGTTTCATGGTGGACTATGAAAAAGTATATATTCAAGCATTCAAACCTAGAGTGGCATAGGTTAAGCCTATAAAGTATGAGGTTAACATTGGTGACACTAAGGATATAATTAAGGCTCTAGTGAATGATCTTGTTGATCCTAAAGCCATCTATTTTAGATATTATGATGAGGCAAAGGCAAGAATTGAGCTTTAGATGAAGCTACCTCAAGTAGTGAGTAAAGGAAGGAAAAGAGTAGAGAAGATACTAAAAATCACAAAACAAGCATGTTCTCCTCTAATGTTTATGAAGGGAAAAGGTGATGATGTAGAAGATGATGATGAAGAGGATGGAGAAGAGGAAGAAAAATATAAGGAAGAAGAGCCTCTAAGGAACAATGTTTAGGTTATTATAGCCAGACCTGCTAAATCATCCCTTGTTGTATTAACTAGAAGGGCAACCAAGTCAAGAAAGAAGTTAAAGTTAGGTGAAGATGAAGCCAAGTAGGTTATCTAGAAGACATATTCACCTATACTTCAAGAAAGATTAAAGAATATGGAAGAAGGAACTCGCATGCCATGTTTTAAATTCCTCTAATATTAGTTGAGGAATGAGGAAGAGAAAAGGCAAATAGAGGAAGTTGTTATGACCAAGTTAGGTAAGTGGAAGTACTCACCAGATGAGCTTGCATAAAAAAATCCTGATAAAATTTTGTAGGAAATAAAACCTAGATGGGAAAATCCATAGAAGACTATCAAGGACATCTATGAATAGACATTGAGGAAGTAAAAGAATCCTTGAAGAAAAATAAGAAGAAATTCACACTCAAATTGAACACATGCATGATATTTCTTAAGGACATTAAATATGTGGTGAAGACAATTACAACTACATGGAAAAACATCTATCAGTTGAATCAACCTAGTGATTTTGAAGTGCATGTTAATGACAAGGATGATGAAGATAAGGAAGAAGATTTAGAAATAAAAGATGACGAGTTAGATGATGTCAGTTTGGATGATGAAGAAGAAGAAAAGGAAGCTACTAGAGGAAGCCTTCTAGAGATTCAAAGCATTGAGGAAATTGATGTAGTGAAAATTGTAGCAACAATCATGGCCTCATTTCCTCACTCTTTGAGCAAAACCTTAGCACTATCTAGCTTAGAGAAAGCTTCTACTCAGTTGGTTATGGATACCACAGCTATATTAGGCACCCAATCAAGCTTTGAATCTATTCATCTTAGTGTTACACTAGCTAAAGTGCCCAAAACTTCATCTACCAAGCAGCAAGGTCCTCCATCATCAAGCTTGACCAAGAAGCAACATGGTATTTCCATTGTTGATGTTGTTTCAATAGTTGTTGCTAGTCCATAATTTTCTACAATTTTTTCTATGCCAAGTGTATCCATAGCTAGTATAATGATAGTTGAGAACAAGTCTCAACTAAGTACCGATGTCTTAGACAAAGGAAAGAAAATTGTTTCCACCATTCTAAAGGAAAAGGGTAAAGAAAAGTAAGCAATTGATTTGGATGAGGATATAGGTATTCCAAATTGGGATATCTCTACCCTCACCCCTGATCAAATGAATACCATGGGTAAACTACTACAAAAGAGAGATTAGCCAAAAAAGCTCAAAGAAGATAAGAAGAAAGAAAATCAAGTTTTTGAAGACATGAAGAGCATATTTGTTGATGCTCTAAGTACTGAGGTTAAAAGTACTCAACCTATTCTTGATAACTTAGCAAAAATTCTCCACAAATTCAATGAAGACTTGAATAGACAAGAGAAGCTACTTCAAGGAGCTAAAATAAAGTTTGAGAATAGAATGTTGGAACAAGTTACACAAAGAATTGCAATAGACCAAGCAGACTTATCTACTATTCTTGTTTTAATGGAAACCACTATGAATAGTTTTCTTTAATTATTTGTAAAGTTAAGTGATACATCTATATTTACTAAGGAAATCAAGGAGAAATTGTCTAAGATAGATGAAGGCATGAAGACAAGCCCACACCAGCTGGAAATTGACCGAAGCTATAGTTCAACACTTTACACAAAGATCAGATATTTGAAAAATCTATAGGTATAATTACTAAAGGAAGAAGCTAGTATTAGGGCCACACTTGTAGAAATATAGGGCATGATTCTTCCAAACATGAATACATTTCATAAACAAATTGAGAATGAAAAAACTCTCATCCATGACAACAACTTCTCCATAATTGATCACATGATGGAATTATTAGGAGAAGTTTAGATTGCACTACATACAACCAAGGTACTAGAGGAGAATTGGGACAAGACAATAGTACTTATACTCCATATATATATATATATATATATATATATATATATATATATATATATATATATATATATATATATATTCATGTATGGGGGAGAATTATAGTATTATGAAGATACTTGTATAGATAAGAAAAAAATATATTTACAAAAGCAATTTTGAAAAATTAGAAAAATAGAGTATCTTACTGACCAATAACAATAAATAGTCAAATTGAGTTAAAAACATTGAATGATGGCAAAGGATGTTTAAACTCATAGTTTTGAAGTTTAGATTTTTTTTGGTTTGGTAAGTAACTTTTTAGCTAATGCCAAAGGGGGAGATTGTTGACATTATGGTCAATTTTTCTATTAGTGATTTAACACTTAGTCAAATAGTTACATTGCTACCAAGATCTATAGTTACTAATAAACTTATCAATTAGTTTGTGGTGTTAACTATTGGTGTTTGAAAATGTTACCAGATTCCAATTACCCTGATGAGAACAAAACACATCTAGGGCAACTAACTCCCATTTTCAACATGCCCATTCAGACCCCAAGCCAACTATAAGGCTAGACCCTTCTTCTTCTTTAGGCTCTACAAAACCTAGGTGGGTAGACCTATAGATTCCTTATATGCTATCAGTTATCAAAGTATACACTGAATCTATTCAAAGAAGATAAAACCCTTATTTCTCCTAAAGACTCATGCAATGACATATATCTACACTAGCTAAATGCAAATCCATGACATTCATAAGCTGAGTGAGGGAATGCTATTATAGCTCTTCAACATAAAATATAAAAATAATTTGATTAATAATGTTGAATTCAACAAAACCTCAAATATGCAGTAGTAAGACCTAGTGATCCTATAAATTGATCTGTGTCTTAACCATTGGGAAAATCCATGAGTCATAAACACACATACAGATATCTGATACTAGTTTATATACTCAGATATATGATCTATCTATTTAACTTGTAAATAGACATCAATGCTCAAATTAAATCCCATTCTTACATGATATCCCCATTAGTAAACTTGCAACCCTATTGATTCCCTGAAGCATTTACACAACCTCTTGGGTCATAAGAAACAATGAATAACATATAGCCTTAAGGGATTGTGACTACAACCTAAGCTCTATGTCAAAGATTGTAAAACATTGAAAATTAGCTGATAAAGGAGACAAGATTCAACTGAAACTCAACCTGATGTTCTTTGTATTAATTTCCTTGAAATTATACAGTTATATGCATGAAAATTAAAGCATGAAAAACACCTAACAGATCTAAACTATCTGTATTTATCTTTGCTACTACTATTCATACAAGAAGAATTTGCTGAAGAAAATGGTGTCATAGTCATGGAAACACATCAAAAATAAATCCAAAACTTGGTATCTCAGTAGTGACTAGTTTTCTCTCCAAAAATTGGAACCCTTACAAAGAGAAAGAATGAGAGATATATAGAAGGAAGCACTTCTCGGATCTACTCTGCAACTGACAAGTGTCCACTCAGAATTCCCCCCCTCTTGCACTAAAAAGACTTTCTCTAATCTCTCTCCTTCATGGTGAATCAAATCTTCATCATTATTACCTCTCAAAGGCATCAAGTATCTTTGAAATTTCATTCAGCATCATAACTGATTTTGGTGCAAAAATGAACTCGGTAAAAGTAACAAATTAGTCCAATGTAACTTCTAGAATGCAAGAAAACTACTTAAGGATGATTTTCTTCACATTCGGATCTCAACAAGCCCTTATAACTATCCTTTAACCAAATTTGATGCTTTATGATCAAATATGCATGTTTTGCTACTAATTCCCCAGAAATCACAAATGGCCTATAGTGCATACTAGTGAAGACCTATGCATAATCTAACTCTAGAAATAGAAAGTTCAGCTCTTCCTAGTTCATACGGTATATTGGAGTGCCCATTTTTCCTAAAAAATATTCCATTTATGGCCTTCTAAAGATCGACCCTTTGTTCATGGTCTCCATATTCATTTGAAAATTTGAAAAAATTTTCCTTCATTAAGGTTTCAAACTATGTGATAAACTTCAATCTTTATTTCAAAATGATCTGCATGTGATTCAGAGAAAACTTTTAAAAATAACCATTTTTAAAAGCTTTTGAAAATTTCCTTTTAGATTCCATTAAGGTCAAACTTGATTTGACCATCTGTGACATGTGTCATCTTCTGATTGGCTCAGACCTGGGCAATGCCACGTGTCATATTCTGACTAGACATCCCATAAGTACCACATGTCATCTTCTCGCAAACTCGCTATGCTAACTTTCATGCATCTTTCGCTTGGGGAGATAGCGAGGGCCGCTTGATTTGCTAAGTGTCATGATCTCATTGCAACTGGTCTGAACTCACCACATCACCTCCTGCTTGTTGCCACTTGGCATGATTTGATCCATTGGTTGCACCATACGCGGGACCCATGACCATCTTTTGTCTCTCGTCAGTTTCTTGAGTTTTCTAGCTAGTCGCTATCTCGATATCAGAAATTTCTCAAAATTTTCGGCTAGCGACATAGCGACTAGCCAAATTTTTTGATTTTTGGTGCCTTTGAAATGGGACAAGATCATTACTTTGTTATGCATACTCTTTCAAAACTTTTCTTTTATTTATCGACCATGGGCCCACCTGCACAAGGATCTGCCTTTCAAAAAGCGCTTGTTATAAGACATTAGGCCTTTTGTTTAAAATGGTATTTAAAAGGTTGGGAAGCCTATTCTGTCTCCCATGTGGGATAATATTCCAACTGTATGGATTCATTCTTCATAGCATGAGTTCCCTCCTTCAAAGTTTAAAATCGATCTAACTCCCCTAGCTCCACATTGCTTTGACTTGCGTGAGATTCTCTGGTTATTGTGGCATCCTTCATCTTCTGCATATTGGGTGACTTCTTTGTTTTTGGTTTGTGTAGACTTTCTTGCTCTAACCGCTGCTTATTGCACTGCCTTCATCATTGTCTATGTGGGATCTCCCTTTCTAATGCGTGTGGAACAATCCTATTTAAATCAGCACCCTTGGATATTGGGCATGAGTGCTCCTTAATTGTGGGCTATTTCCTTTAAATTTTTGTGGCTTCACCATTAGTTGTGTGGTTTTTTCCTTGCGAGACTTTGCTTTTACTTCATTGCTATGAGTGGATTCCTCTTCTATTGGGTTTGAACTTGTGTGAGAGGCTCTGTTACTTCCTTGCTGAGTGCCGACCCTTTTTTATTTGATGCACAGGCATGACTTTGATTCTTCCCTTTTTGCTTGGACATTTCTCAAATGACTCCTCTGATTTTTGGCCCTACAGCTTTAATCTATTGCTATGCATTGGCTATGACTTATGCTTAAATGTTGTTTTGCATTGTAACCATGTGTGATCCTCTTGTTTCTCCCATGTACAGGCTTGCTTTATTCCTCTGTTGTGTGGGTTGGCTCCTTTCAACATGCGGTCCTCTTTAGAGAAGTTGTGGCTTTGTTTTAACCTTTTCACAACGTGGAGTTTCTTTGTGATGCGTGTTGGTTCTATTCTATGGCATGGAGGCTATTTTTATCCTTTAATTGCATTTTTCATGTGCAGCGACTTTCCTTTTTGGAAGCATGTGGACTGGAGCTCTTTACATGGCATGAGTTTAATCTCCACCCAGTTGTGAAGTCCTTCATTTTGGCATTGCTCTCTACTTTTTTGGTAGACCTAACAAGAATTCAATAGATTTAATAGGCTAACAACCATGACCATTTGAGTTGCATGACTTTGCTTGGAAAATTCTACCAACAACCCCATAGAAGTGGTGAAAGGGTATTTCTTTCTTGTGGGAAAACACATCCTCAAGATATCTCTTTGCCTTGCCTAAAAGAAGCTTTTTTAATGGCTTGTGCAGTTTCCCTTGTGTTCTTGAAATGAACTCTTAGATTGGATCCCCTGGCCTTACAAGATTTGGTAGAATTGTCAGGCTCCCTCAAATATTTCACCATAGATGCTAAGATCATCCACAAGACACTATGTCAATCTTGCCCTCATTCCTGCCTCCTTTTAGTCATCTTTAAATTCTCTCAAATTATCCTTGATCTCATGGTCCTCATAAATCATCAAACTTGAACAATTTGGAAGACATTCAACTGTAGGAAAATATTGCCAACTTTTCCTATAAACTTCATGGTAACTCTCACATATATAGTCCTTGTATAGCTCCCATTCATTTGATCGAATCAGTCAGGCCCCAAAGTGAGTCCAGCTAAAAAAACATTCATTTTCAAATGACTGAAGTCTCAAACTGATACATTGAACATCTGATACCGATTTGAATCAAAATCCATCACTGAGACATCATTTTAACTCATTTCATCGCTTATCTGCAACTTTTGACTTTTTGCTAATAGGGCCTCTCCGTTGGCTTTAAAAATTGATCCAAACAACTGAGCGGGCTCCAAAAATTGGTACACTAATTCTCTGTTTTGCATACATCCACCCTATTAGATCTCATCTTATGATGAATTCCCAGTCAAAAGATATTCTCCGTCAAAGTTGCCTTCTCAGAATTACCTGCATGAAAACATGTCAAAAAACAATAAATTGGGTTTGGAATTAGCTTGGAAAATTGGGCAAACAGACACTTGGAAAGACAAAAATTGGGACACTCATTCTCTGTCATGAGGACAGTATGAATATTTGATTTGGGCTCATGATGAATAACTAGGCACAAATGGCAAACATTCAAAGTAGGCTACTTGGATTTTGCAGATTGAAGACAATGTCAGATAATGATTTTTGCAAATGGAATTGACCTGGAAAAGTGTGCATGCAAATTCATCATGACTTGCAAATTGACAAACTTGGAGTATTTTTAGAGGAAAACATAGGGGTACAATCCATTTGACTTGACCTATCATGGATCTTAAGTTATAATGCCACAAATAGGGGTACTAAAAAATTTGCAAATACTGACACCAGTAAAAAGTTACAGATTATGTTTGGAATCACATTTGAAAATTGATCAAACAGATTCATCAAAGCTGAAACTTGAAACATAACAAGTCTCTGATGCCTACAATGCAATGCAAAAAGAATTTTAGCATTTTAGTCAACTGGTCAAAAGTTATAACATGTTAAACAGGGCTTCCCATAAATGTGTGCAATTTGCAAATGTGTGAAAACAATAAACTACCAACTTTGAAGGATTTAAAACCTAGTCAAACGGACTAAAAAAAACTCAAAATTTGAAACATAGGTTCTCAGGTATGGACACTAAACACTCCCAAAGTGACGAGTCATAAAACATTTCTAGGTGCAAGATATTCAATTGCAAACATATCCTCCTGTCGCTATTTGACACAGGGTAAAATGTAGATTTGAAATTGGCTCAAAATAGGACTTTGCCAAACAACTCAGAATATCAATTTAACTTCATGGAATAGGTAGACACATTGAATGGAAGGTGTTAGAAACATTAAAACACCTTAGGGGCCTCACAGGTACAACCAGGTACATATGCAATTATGGGCACTCATAGGGCTTGGTTTGACTCAAAATTTGAAATGGGACTAAAAATGAAGCATGCAATTTTTCATCCCAACATTAACCTAGTGATTAAATTTTTCTTGAGCCAAATAGTCATAATATAGTGTCTACCAAGTACACGAGTTAGTTTGTAGTGTTTGCCGAGCAACACAATGTTTACCAAGCTTCATAAACAATGTACAGTGCAAACCGAGCATAGTAGAAGCTACCAAGATATTCAATAGAAGTGAAGAAGATCATAATGTTAACTGAGATATCGTATGTTAACCAATTTTTATTATATCTACCAAGCTCACTATATTAACATATGAATCTAGTGTTGACTGAGTCATGTAGTGTCAATAGAGTAATTCAAAAGCTACCAAGTTTCTCAGTGTTCATTGAGTCACACGATGTTGACCACATTTAAGCTACTTGGAAGTGATTAGGATGGATTGAGCTTCAAGGTCAAGCAAGTACCAAAGAATTTTGAGTGTTGACAATGTTTTCTAAGTATCAACACATAACCAAGTTTGTATTGAGAACCCCAGTTATAGTTGTTGGGCTGACTTTGTGAATTAT
Source organism: Cupressus sempervirens (assembly GCA_028749045.1). Classification (NCBI taxonomy): domain Eukaryota; kingdom Viridiplantae; phylum Streptophyta; class Pinopsida; order Cupressales; family Cupressaceae; genus Cupressus; species Cupressus sempervirens. Next base: position 283,995,555 of record CM053789.1, on the reverse strand, counting down.
GATGAAAATGGCATTGTAGCCAACTCTAGTAAGTTATGATTTGGATTGGTATATATTTGTAATACATTGTATCATATCCAAAAAAAGTCATGTGAAAAAGAATATCATGAGTGGAAGTATAATTTCATGAAGACTACAAGTAATATAAGGGAAAACAAAGATTTATCTATCACAATTAGGTGGTCATTACATTACACAAAATCTCAACCATCAAATCAGAGTTGTATATTAGAGATAGACTTAATAATCTTTGCTAAATCTCTTAACCGAGTGAATAATTCATTGTGTTTTGTAAATCCTTTAACAAGGTGGACCTCATAGTCTTGTTGCTCCTAATAGTGTAGATCACAAGAAGTGGTCAATGGTAAGCTTTAATAGGTTAAATTTATAATACAGTACTAAAGCTTGTGGTTATCATCCCCACCCTAGTTTTACTTTCTAATTGGAAGGTTTTTGGGTTACTATATTGATGCAAGAGCATCCTGGGTATAAGAGGAATCTTGCATCACCAAAAAATATTTTCTTTTCAGTCTTTTCTATTTTAATAAGGACTAGTAGACATGGTGGTTACTATTTTGGGAGGTTATTTTTTCTAGTATGTTTTTCATACGAGCTTAGAATGTTCACATTTTCTACATGAAGGTTCAATTCAAAATTATAAGCCTAACATAAAAATTGCATTGCTCTAGCTTAAGTATTAGAGAAGTTATTGTTAATTTTTAGTGCAAACTTTAGGAGAAATATATTTAGGCTCACTATTGGAGTCCTTAGAGCACCCAGATGAGGTTCTAAAAGTTGACGGACCTAAAGATCAGGAGTTGGCATTTCTAAAAAGTTGTTATAGTAGCCAATCAGAGCAATAGTTCAAGAGTTACGGCCTTCCAAATTTGGGCTAACCAAAAATAATAATTTTTGAAAGATGTATTTGGATGACTCTATATGTATTGTTAGGTTATATTAGCCCTAGGTATTAATTTTGAGCATCTAGAACCTCCCTAGGTAGTATAAAATTTCCTATTTAAGAAAGACCAAAACATTGTCTAGAACAGCTATGGGTGATAGTTTGCAGATTGTCTTGCATATTACTATAATAAAGGTGTCCATGTGGGTTAGCATATTGTAATTGTGAATTATGTAATTCTACATTTTCACTGATAATAAGAATTCCATTTTTTTTTCTTGCATTGGCTATTATTTCTTTATTTCTATTATGAGTTTATGGTATTAAAGGGAGCACCCTTCATCAAGTGGTATTATAGCTAGAGTTCTTGAGTGTGTGCACAAATTGACAACTATGGGGGAGTTTGCACTAGGACCATGCTTTTTGGCTGAGCATGTAGTCAGATAATTGATTGTGAGGTAGTTTGCACTACAGTTTTACCAGAAGCACAAAAATGCCTCCATAAAGAGAGTGTGGCAGAAGAGTTGTAGGTGTTACCCCTAAGGGTTTTAGAGCCAATAAAAACACTTTGGGTATTATAAAATTTCCTATCAAAATTAGTTTGTTGATATTGTGTACTCGTATACATGTTATGCCTGTACCTATTGTAACATTCTCTTAGGAAGACTATGGTTACATTCTATGCATCATATTCCTTCTAATCTTTATTGCAAGGTTAGGTTTTTTTACAACAACCTTCAATATACTCTAAATAGTGATTGTGAACATATCTCTTGTTTAAACACAAATTATTCTTGGGTCTCGCATCGTAAATAGGAGGTGGAGAAATTTGAAAATAAAGAAGAAACTTCTTCTTCTTCTTCTTCCACTCTATCTGAAGATGATTGGGGTACATTATATTTTAATTTAATATTTTTTTGGAGAGTATAGATTTAATGATCTTTCATTGTTGAAAAACTGATCCATTCCTCTCTTTGATAACTTTTTTTCTACTTCTACTAAAGAGGAACCTATCAAAACTAGTATGCCCTTACAGGATGGGGGCATAACCATTCTTTCAAGACCATTTCTTCTCACATATTAGGATGCGTGAAACAAAGTGATACTTTTTCCACCCTCTTCTTTATGTTCTTCTACTATCAAGAGCTCATTCTCCCTAATCTTCTTCATCCTATGGTGATTACTAGACCTAAACATAGAAAGAACATAGTAAAAAACTTATAAATTTTCTATTTTTATGTATCATCATTTTAATGACCACTCTACTAATTATTGCCAAGACATACATCATAATATTCAACAACCTTTTTAATATTAAGGTTATCTATTTATCTCCTTATAATGATATATATGTTAATCTACATTTCTTAAAATAGCATGTAGGTTCCTATTATCTTGTTCTACACGATATAAGGTTGTTAGCCTCCATCTTGGGGGCTCATTTTCATGCATGGTGTGCTTCATGAGTAGAATGATAGGTTCTTTTCTGCTTTGTTCCTATCTTTTGGAGGAAAAGAGACTTAATCCATATTTTTCATTCTTTCAAGGATCAACTATTTCCTTTGCCTGAGTGTTATTTTTTTATCATGTCACATCCAAACTTACTAGTGAGACAATTTATTTTTGGTCTAAATGTTATCATTTTTTTTTTATTGATGAAGAGGATCTTAAAAGAGAGGATAACAAGAGAACCTAGAGAAAGGTTAAGACATTTAGTGTATAAAAGGAGCACTAAGACGAAGTAAGACATTGATGATATTATGTATTATTGATCTCCTTAAGGGTATTTGCAGGATCATGGTGTGCCAAAAAGTGCCAATGTGAAAAAAATAGAGTTAAAAGCGTTTCAAAATCCGCTTTGACTTTTTTTCACCTATTTAGGTACCAAACCTAGAAAGTGAGGCCCAAGCCTTATCGGATATCCGATTTGAGATCAGATATCCGATATGAGATTGGATATCGGATCTCATATTGGATATCGATGGCATAAAAATTGGAGGGAAAAGACACAAAAATTAGAGGGAAAAACAAATTTGTAAGTGATATAACTAATTTGAGTTATGAAATATGTAAAGATATAATATATAATCTATAAATATACAATATAATAACATAACTATTATATATAAAATAATATATAATCTATTTATTATATAATAATATTATATTATATAATATATATATACATACACACACACACACACACACACACACACACACACATATATATATATACATATACATATACATATACATATACATATATATACATATATATATATATATATATATATATACACATATACATATACATACACATACACATACATATACATATACATATATATATATATATATATATATATATATATATATATATATATATATATATATATATATATATATATAATAACGTAATGTAAAGATATAATATATAATCTATTAATATATAATAATATATTATGATATTATTATTATTATTATTATCTATAAATATAATATATATTATTATAATATATTATTATTATTTTTACTATATTTTTATTAAATATAATAACGTAACGTAAAGATATAATATGTAATCTATTAATATATAATAATATATTATGTTATTATTATTATTATTATCTATAAATATAATATATATATTATTATAATATATTACTATTATTTTTACTATATTTTTATTAAATATAATAACGTAATATATTATATATATGTTATTAATACATATTATTATTATTATCATATATAAATTATAATCTATAATATATTATTATTATTATCATATGTAAATTATAATCTATAATATATTATTAATATTATGGCTTATATTATATATATATATATATATATATATATATATATATATATATATATATATATATATATATATATATATATATATAATATGATTGTTATACTATATTATTATTATTTTTACTATAGTATTTCTGGTGGAGTCATTTATATGGGTTGAAAGGGCTCACAGGATGATCTATGACCCTTTTTGACACATTCCATGATGACATATGTCTCTAAGAGATCCTAGGACCCTGAGAGACATATTAGAATAGTTTATATGGGTCGAAAGGGGTCACAAAATGAATTGTGAACCCTTTCGACATATTGCAAGATGACATTTGTTCTTGGGGGTCCTAGGACCCTTAGAGACATATTAGAATCATTCATATGGGTCGAAGGGGGTCATAGGGTGATCTATGACAACTTTCGACAAATTCGACGATGACATATGTCCTTAGGGGTCCTGAGACCCCTAGGGACATATTAGAATCATTCATATGGGTCAAAGGGGATCATAGGGTAAGATATGACTCTTTTTGACACATTCCACGATGACATATGTCCCTACGGGTCCTAAGACCACTAGAGACATATTAAAATCTTTCATATGGTTTAAAGGGGGTCATAGGGTGAACTATGACCCCTTTCGACATATTACATGATGACATATGTTCCTAGGACCCCTAGGGACATATTAGAATGCTTCATATGGGTCAAAGGAGGTCATAGGTTGACTTATGACCCCCTTTGACCCATTCAATGAAATATGTCTCTAAGGGTCCTATGACCCCTAGGGACATATTAAAATCATTCCTATAGGTCAAAGGGGCTCATAGGGTGACCTATGACCCCCTTCGACCCATTACATGATGACATATGTCCTTAGGGGTCCTAGGACCCCTAGGGACATATTAGAATTGTTCTTATGGGTCAGAGGGGGTCATAGGTTGACTTATGACCCACTTCAACACATTACATGATGACATATGTCCCTAGGTGTCCTAGGACACAAAGAGACATATTAAAATGCTTCATATGGGTCAAAGGGTGTCATAGATTGACCTATGACCCCCTTAAACCCATTAAATGACGATATATATAGCTAGGGGTCCTAGGACCCCTAGGGACATATTACAATCATTCTTATGGGTCAAAGGGGGTCACAAGTTGACCTATAACCTCATCTGACCCATTACATGATGACATATGTCCCTAGAGGTGCTAGGACCCCTAGGGAAATATTAGAATGTTTCATATGGGTCAAAGGGGGTCATAGGTTGACCTATGGACCCCTTCAAACCATTAAATGACAACATATATCACTAGGGGTCCTAGGACCCCTAGGGACATATTAGAATCTTTGACCCATTATATCATGACATATGTCCCCAGGGGTCCTAGGATCCCTAGGGACATATTAGAATCATTCATATGGGTTAAAGGGGGTCATAGGTTGACCTATGATTCCGTTTGACTCATTACATGATGACATATGTCTCCAGGGGTCCTAGGATCCCTAGGGACATATTAGAATTGTTCATATGGGTCAAAAGGGGTCATAGGTTTACCAATGACCCCCTTTGACACATTAAATGATGACATATGTCCCTATAGGTCCTAGGACCCCAAGGGACATATTAAAATCATTTTTATGGATCAATGTGGGTCATAGGTTGACCTATGCCCCCTTCAACCCATTAAATGATGACATTTGTCCCTAGGGGTGCTAGGACCCCTAAAGACATATTAGAATCATTCTTATGGGTTAAAGGGGGTCATAGATTGACCTATGACCTCCTTCGATCCATTACATGATGACATATGACCCTAGGGGTCCTAAGACCCTTGAGGACATATTAGAATCCTTCTAATGGGTCAAAGGGGGTCATAGGGTGACCTATGACCTCCTTTGACTCATTACCTAATGACTATGTCCATAGGGTTCTTAAGACCGCTAGAGACATATTAGAATGCTTCATATGGGTCAAATGGGGTCATAGGTTGACATATGACCCCCTTCAACCCATTAAATGACAACATATCTCCCTAGGGGCCCTAGGACCCTTAGGGACATATTAGAATCATTTTTATGGCTCAAAAGTGGTCACAAGTTAACCTATGACCCCCTTCGACATATTACATGATGACATATGTCCCTAGGGGTCCTAGGACCCCTAGGAACATATTAGATTCATTCATATGGGTCAAACGGGGTCATAGGTTCACCTATGACCCCCTTCGACCCATTAAATGAAAACATATGTTCCTAGCTGTCCTAGGACCCTTAGAGACATATTAGAATCATTCTTATGGGTCAAAGGGGATCATAGGTTGACCTATGGCCCCCTTCAACCCATTACATGATGACATATGTCCCTAGGGGTCCTAGGACCCCTAGGTACATCTTAGAATCATTCATGATCCATTAAATGATGACATATGTCCCTAAGGGTCTTAGGACCCCTAAGGACATATTAGAATCTTTCATATGGGTCAAAGGGGGTCATAGGTTGACCTATGACCCCTTTTGACCCATTACACGATAACACATATTAGAATCTTTGTAATGGGTCAAAAGGGGTCATAGGGTGACCTATGATAACCTTTGACGCATTATGTAACGACATATGTCCATAGGGGTGCTAGGACTGCTAGAGACATATTAGAATGCTTCATATGGGTCAAAGGGTCTCATAGGTTGACCTATTACCCCCTTCGACCTATTAAATGATGACATATATAACGAGGGGTCCTAGGACCCGTAGGGACATATTACATTCTTATGGGATAAAGGGGGTCATAGGTTTACCTATAACCCCCTTTGACACATTACATGATGACATATGTCCCTAGGGGTCCTAGGACCCTTAGAGACATATTAGAATGGTTAATAAGAGTCAAAGGGGGTCATAGGTTGACCTATGACCTACTTTGACCCATTAAATGACAACATATATCCCTAAGGATCTTAGGACCTTAGGGACATATTAGAATCTTCGACCCATTACATGATGATATATGTCCCCAGGGGTCCTAGGATTCCTTGGGACATATTAGAATCATTCATATGACCTCCTTTGACCCATTACATGATGACATATCTCCTTAGGGGTCTTAGGATAGGTAGGGACATATTAGAATCGTTCATATAGATCAAAGGTGGTCATAGGTTGACCTATGACCCACTTCGACCCATTAAATGATGACATTTATTTTTAGGGATCCTAGGATCTGTAGGGACATATTAAAATCATTCATATGGGTCAAAGAGAGTCATAGGTTGACCTATGACCACACTCGACACATCAGATGATGACATATGTCCTTAGGGATCCTAGGATCCCTAGGGACATATTAGAATTATTCTTATGAGTCAAACAGGGTCATAGGTCAACCTATGAACCCATTCGATATGTTACATGATGACATATGTCCCTAGGGGTCTTAGGGACATATTAGAATTGTTCTTATGGGTCAAAGGGGATCATAGGTCAACCTATGAACCCCTTCGACCGGTTACATGATGACATATGTCCCTAGGGGTCCTAGGACCCCTAGGGACATATTAGAATTGTTCATATGGGTCAAAGGGGGTCATAGTTGGACCTATTACCCCCTTTGACCCATTACATGATGACATATGTCCCTAGGGGTCCTAAGATCCCTATAGACATATTAGAATCGTTCATATGGATCAAAGTGGCTCATAAGTTGACTTATGACCCCCTTTGACCCATAAGAATGATTCTAATATCTACCTAGGGGTCCTAAGACCCCTAACAATATATGTCATCATTTAATAGGTCGAAGTGGATCATAGGTCACCCTATGGCCCCATTTGACCCATAAGAATGATTCTAATATGTCCCTAGGGTTCCTAGGACACCTTAGGGACATATGTCATCATGTAATGGGTCGAACGTGGTCATAGGTCAACTTATGACCCCCTTATACCTATAAGAATTATTCTAATATGTCCCTAGGGTTCCTAAGATCCTTAGGGACACATGTCATCATGTAATGGGTCGAAGCGGGTCATAAGTCAACCTATGACCACCTTTGACTCATAAGAATGATTCTTATATGTCCCTAGGTGTCCTAAGAACCCTAGGGACATATGTCATCATGTAACTGGTCGAAGGGGGTGATAGGTCAACCTATGACCCCCTTTGACCCATATGAACAATTCTAATATGTCCCTAGGGGTCCTAGGACCCCTAGGGATATATTAGAATTGTTCAGAACCCCTAAGGATATATGTTTCCATTTAACGAGGAGAAAGTGGTCATAGGTCAACCTATGACCCCCTTTGACCCATATGAAGCATTCTAATATGTTCCTAGTAGTCATAGGACCCCAAGGGACATATGTCATCATGTAAAGGGTCAAAAGAGATCATAGGTCAACCTATGACCCCCTTTGGCCCATAAGAATGATTCTAATATGTCCTTAGGGGTCCTAGAACCCCTAGGGACATATATCATCATTTAATGGGTCAAATGGGGTCATAGGTGACCCTATAACCCCTTTTGACCCATAAGAATGATTTTAATATGTCTTTAGGACCCCTAGGGACATATGTGGTCATGTAATTGGTCGAAGAGGGTCATAGGTCAACCTATGACCCCCTTTAACCCATAAGAACGATTCTAATATGCCCATAGGGGTCTTAGGATCCCTAGGGACATATGTCATCATTTAATGGGTTGAAAGGGTTCATAGATCAACCTATGATCCCCTTTGACCCATAAGAATGATTTCAATATGTCCTTAGGTGTCTTAAGACTGCTAAGTACATATGTCATCATTTAATGTGTCGAAGGTGGTCATAGGTAAACCTCTGACACCCTTTTATCCATATGATGCATTCTTATATGTCCCTAGGGGTCCTAGGACCCCTAAGGGCATATGTCATCATGTAATGTATCGAAGTGGATCAATTGTCAACCTATGACCCCCTTAGACCCATAAGAATGATTCTAATATGTCCCTAGGGGTCTTAGAACCCCTAGGGACATATGGCATCATGTAATGGATTTAAGGGAGTCATAAGTCATCCTATGAGCCCATTTGACCCATAAGAATGATTCTATAATGTCCCTAGGGGTCCTAGGACCCATAGGGACATATGTCATCATGTAATGTGTCGAAGGGGCTCATAGATCAACCTATGACACCCTTTGACCCATAAGAATGATTCTTATATGTCCCTATGGATCTTAGGGACATATGTCATCATGTAAAGGGTCAAAGGGGGTCATAGGTCAATCTATGACCCCCTCTGACCCATATGAACAATTTTAGTATGTCTCTAAGAACATATGTCATCATTTAATGGGTCGAAGGGGATCATAAGTCAACCTATGACCTCCTTTGACACATATGAACAATTCTAATATGTCCCTAGGGGTCCTAAAATCCCTAGAGACATATGTCGTCATTCAATGGGTCGAATGGGGTCATAGATCAACCTATGACCCCCTTTGACCCATATGAACAATTCTAATATGTCCCTAGGTGTCCTATGACCTGTAGGGACATATTTTATCATGTAATGGGTCAAAGTGGGTTATAGGTTGACCTATGACCCCATTTGATCCATAAGAATGATTTTAATATGTCCTTAGGTGTCCTAGGACCCCTGGGGACATATGTCATCGTATGACCCCCTTTGACCCATAAGAATGATTAGAATATGTCCCTAGGGGTCCTAGGACCCCTAGGGACATATGTCGTCATGTAAAGGGTCAAAGGGCGTCATAAGTCAACCTATGACCCCCTTTGACCTATTAGAATGATTCTAATATGTCCCTTGAGTTTTTAAGACCCCTTTGGACATATGCCATTGTAACATTTGTCGAAGGGGGTCATAGGTCAACTTATGACCCGCTTTGACCCATAAGAAGCATTCTAATATGTTTCTAGGGGTCCTAGGACCCCTAGGGACATATGTCATCATGTAATGGGTCAAAGGGGGTCAAAGGTCAACTTATGACCTCCTTAGACCCATAAGAATGATTCTAATATGTCCCTAGGTTTTCGAGAACCTCTAGGGACATATTTCATCATGTAATGTGTCAAAGCGGGTCATAGGTCAACCTATGACCACCTTTAACCCATAAGAACGATTCTAATATTTTCCTAGGGGTGCTAGGACCCCTAGGGGCATATGTCATCATATAATACATTGAAGGGGGTCATAGGTCCCCCTTTGACCCATACGAACGATTCTCATATGTCCCTAAGGGTCATAGGGATATATGTCATCATGTAATGGGTTAAATGACTCATATGAACAATTCTAATATGTCCCTATGGGTTGTAGGACCCTTAAGGACATATGTCATCATTTAATGGGTTGAAGGGGATCATAGGTCAACATATAACCCACTTCGACTCATATGAACGATTCTAACATGTCCCTAGGGGACCTTGGACCCCTGGAGACATGCTGTCATGTAATCTGTCGAAGGGGGTCGTAGGTCAACCTATGACCCCCTTTGACCCATAAGAATGATTCTCATATGTCCCTAGGGGTCCTCGGGACATATGTTGTCATGTAATGGGTCAAAAGGGGTCATAGGTCTTCCTATGACGCTTTTTGACCCATATGAACAATTCTAATATGTCCCTAGGCATCCTAGGACCCCTAGGGGCATATGCCATCATTTAATGGGTCGAAGGGGTCATAGGTCAACCTATGACCCTCTTTGATCGATATGAATAATTCTAATATGTCCCTAGGGGTCCTAGGATCCAAAGGGACATATGTCATCATTTAATGTATTGAATGAGGTCATAGGTCAACCTATGACCCCCTTTGACCCATAAGAATGATTATAATATGTCCCTAGGGGTCTTAGAACCCCTAGGGACATATGTCATCATGTAATGTGTCAAAGGGGGTCATAGGTCAACCTATGACCCCCTTCGACCCATAAGAATGATTCTAATATGTTACTAGGGGCCCCAGGACCCCTAGGGACATATGTCCTTATGTAATGGGTTGAAGGGGGTCATAGGTCAACCTATAAGCCCCTTTGACTCATATATATTAATAACATACATATTAATATAATAATAAATATGAATAACATATATATTATGTTATTATATTTAGTAAAAATAATAATAATATAAATTATATTTATAGATTATAATGAGAATAACATAATATATTATTATATATTAATATATATTATGATACATATTTACATTGTAATATAACAAAAATAATTTATAAATCATAAGCTATAAAATATTACAATATTTAATAAAAATATTACGTTATAATATATATATATATAACTTTATTATATATAATAAAAATATTATGTTATTATATATATATATATTAATAACATACTTATATATATAACGTTATTATATTTAGTAAAAGTAATAAAAATAAAAATTATATTTATAGATTATAATGAGAATAACATAATATATTATTATATATTAATATATTATATGTTATATCTTTACATTACGTTATTATATATAATATATTATAATACATATTTAGTGAGTAATATAACAAAAATAATTTATAAATCATAAGCTATAACTCTTAAATTCGGTTTTCCCTCCAAAATGGGTTGGGATTTCAAAATTTCCACTAAAATTCACCGGACCATATCAGACATCGGATTTCAAATCGGATATCTGATTTGAAATCTGATATCCAATTTCAAATCCGATATCCGATTTGAATTTCGATATCCGATTAGGCTTGATATTTACCAAGCCTACCCGGTCAACTCAAAAGACATGTTTGAAGAGGGTTTTAGTGATACTCAGACTTTGGGTAGTCATTTGACAATGTTATTTTGATCGAAATTGAATGAAACGAAAAGGGTTTTTTAATATCGCTCTCGATAATCCATCGATATAATTTCTGTCAAATTCTAAGTTCGATAAGTATTTATTAGTTAATTACCAATGAAGATTATTGTAAAGTGCTGATTGACATACTGATTGAAAAATAGCTATAACTTTCAAACGATATAAAAATTTTTAAATCTAAAAGTTGCGTCACATTCTATGCTTCACCTAGTATAAGAAAAAAAAATTAAATTAAATTTGGTAAAATTTTCTATTAGTTAAGGTGGTCAGACATGAGACTTTTTTTTTCGAAAACTTTTTGGTAGAAAATTCATATTTAATTATTTATTTGGTATAAAAATACTGAAAAAATATGTGTCACATTTGGGCATGAGTCTACTTTTCATATCTATAATTATATTAAAAAAAAAATTATAATTTGAGTTTGATTAAGGTGGTTTAGACATACACCTACTTTTTATTTTTGCTCTGAAATTTTCGTAATACTGCATTAAAATTCAAACTTTTGACCAATCAATTATTTTTTTCTCCTGATAAGGCCTAGTAGTTTAGAAACTAAATTCAATTTTCTACAGATTATTTTGTTACAACTTTTTGATATAAAGTCCATAACCACTTCAAAATTATGTGTTAAGTTGACATAACCCTGATTTGCTGATTTTTCACCGCCTCTTAAGGCCATAGTTTGGTACACCATGATCCTGCACATGCCCTTAAGGATAAAGTAAATGGTTTCTTTAGTGAAGCCAAAAAGTGTTTTCATAAAATGTGTCTACCAATCCTAGCTAAGAAAATAGTGTAAGCTAAGAAAATCCTTGTTTAGGCTAAGTAAAAATTTAGTATATGTTGGGAATCAGTAAAATTTAGTAAGTGTCAAGTGTCAGGGAAATAATAATAGTGATCAAGTTGAGAAGATGTAGTTAGTGTCGAGCAACCTAGTGTCGGTTGAGCATCATAAGACTATTAATGTCGAGTGAACAATGTAGATGTCGAGTGACAAAAAATGGTGTTAAATTCAAGATTTGACAAATCTAAGCTACCTAATTTTATTTCTTGAATTATGTGAAGTGTGTGGAAAATAACTATGATGACCTAGTGGCACAACATTCAAGATATACCATTTTCAGGCAAATCCAAGGAAGATTGTAGAAGAAGATTCTAGAGGAACTAAGATGGAAAAGTGGGTAGATTTATTGAATCTTACCTAACCCTAAAATGGATTATTATAGTTAAACAACAAAGATCTAAACTTTTTATTTATAAAGATAGCAGGCTAGAAGAAAAGGTTATCATTTGTGAGAACCTAAGAAAGACTAGAATTCTAAGGGTGTTGTTTCATCTAGTGGTCGAATAGAAGAGACTACAACTAACATACCAAGAAAGAAGACTTTAGAGGTTGAATGCTTGAAGGGTGAATAAGTTATTAGAGATGAAAAGCATGAATGTCAAGTAGAATGGAGGACTAAATGAGAGGTCTATAATCTATAACTGAGTTGTAATATTTTTATCATATCAAGTCCTATTTTTATTTTCTAACAATTATAGTAGTATGGATAAATCCTTTGGTTTAAGGTTGACATAATAGTAATTTGTAAACCCTTTAACTGGGTGAAATTCTAATAGGAATATTCTAAAGTGCTCTAACAAGGCTAACTCCTAATAGGGTGATTAAAATCCTTTAACTAGGTCACATTTAATAGTGTGTATTGTAACCTTTAACAAGGTTGGCTTTCACAAGACATCACTTCAGAAGACTAAAATTGAGTAGTATATTACTGGTGGTTTTTCCCAAATTGGGTTTCCATGTAAAATCCTTGTGTCAAATTGTGTGAATGAGTTTATGGTATTTCATCTTTATATTTTTGTAAAGTTATTTTGACCTACTAAGTTAAGGTATTGTATGATCTAATGGATGCATGTATGTTATGGTTTTTTGGATATGGATTTGTGAAGAATTGAAAAGTTTTATTTTTACATTTAGAACTTGGATAACTGATTCACCCCCTTTTGACTTGTTCTAAAGAATTCCTACAACTAGTATCAGAGCTTTCATGCTTGTGAGGAAATAGTTTGAAGGTACTAAAAGGTAAAGATCAAGATGAATAGAAAGGAGGTGCCTATTGATGGAAGAGCATCCTAGGTGTAAGGGCAATCTTGCATTATCCAAAAAAAATATTTTATTTTCAGCGTTTTCTATTTTAATAAGGACTAGTAAACAGGGTGGTTACTATTTATGGGAACTTGCAATTTTTAGTAAGTTTGTCATATGAGCTCATAATGCTCTCATTTTCTAGAGGAAGGTTCATTTTAAAGATATAAGCCTACTATAAAAATCTCATTACTCTAGCTTAAGTATCAGAGAAGTTATTACGATTTTTTTGTGGAAAATTTTGTAGAAAAATCTTCAAGCCCACCATTGGAGGCCTTAGAGTGCCTGAATGAGGTCCAAAAACTCGATGGAAGGGTGCTAGTGTCATTCAAAGCCTATAGTTTAGGAGTTGGCATTTCGAAAAAGTGGTTATAATAGCCAATCAAAGCAATGGTTTGTGAGTGATGGCCTTTGGAAGTTGGGCAGCCAAAATTTCTAAAATAATTTGTCAAAGATGTATTTGGCTGACTCTATGTGTATCTTTAGGGTCTGTCAACCCTTGGTATTAAGTTTGAGTATCTAGAACCTTCTTGGGCAGCATAAAACTACCTATTGAAGAAAGGCCCAAACATTGTTTAGGATAGCTCTGGGTGATAGTTCGTAGCACTGTCTTGTAGATTATTGTAATGAAGGCACCCATTTAGGTTAGCATATTGTAATTGTGAAGTCTATAATTCCACATTTGCAGTGATAATAAGAAGACCATAATTTGTTTCTCACATTTGCTATTTTTTCTTAACTTTTTGTTATGAGTTTATGGTATTAAGGGGAGTCCTTTGCATTAAGTGGTATCAGAGCTAGAGTTCTTGAGTGTGTAGACAGATTTTTGATTGTGAGGTAGTTTAGACCAAGACTATGGTTTCAGCTGAGTGTGTAGATAGAGTGTCAATTATGAGGTAGTTTGAACTAGGGTTTCAGAAGAAGCACAAAAATGCCTCCACAAAGAGAGTGTGGAAGAAGAGCTGTAGGTGTTACACTTGAGGGTTTTTGAGCCCTCCAAAGGCAATGCAAGTGTTGGAAGAACAAATGTGAATAGGAATAAATCTTCCTATAAGAGATGAAAGCAAGGATGAGGACAAAGTAGAAGAAAATGCCGAAGTAGTGGCAGTTCTAAATCCAAAGGAAGAGAGGCATTTTAGGGACATCTCTAAGATTGGAAAAAGACATAAGTTTGAGGTTCCCACATTTTTAGAAAATCTTGACCCAAAAGCGCTAATCAATTGGATCAATGAACTAGAGGAGTACTTTGAGTATGAAGATATTGAGGATCTAGATATGATCAAGTTTGCAAAAGAAAAACTGAAGGGACATGCAAAGATCTGGTGGCAAGAGGTTTAGTTGGAGAAAATAGAAAGAGAAAGGAAAAAATCACTAGATGTGATCAGATGATAGCTAAAATGAAGCAACAATTCATTCTTATGGATTAGGAGCTTGATCTATTGAAGAAGATGCAAGGAATGAAGCAAGTGGAAAAATATGTTCAAGAGTATATCAAAGAGTTCTACCAATTCTCATTAAAATTGGCCATGTAGAAGATGATAAGGAGAAAGTTGCCCATTATCTCAATGGGTTAAGGCAAAGCATTCAAGATGAGCTGAGTCTGGTTTGAATGAATACTATTGAGGAGGCATACTAGTTTTCCCTAAGAGTTGAGGAGAAATTGAGAAAGAAATTTGACAATAAGAATAGTGGAAGAGGTTGCGGTAGAAGATTTTGCAGACGTTCTTATGGAAGCCATAATGATGATTAGAAGAACAAGGATGAGGCTTGAAGTAGTAATCAAAACCAAAGGGGAAAAAATTCCAATCATTTCCATGAATAGAACAATAGAGATCAAAGAGGAAGAGGTAGAGGATAAGGATCTAGAAGAGGAGGCTTCTATGGGAAATCTTTTCACTATGGAGAAGAAGGGCATAGAGCATTTGAATGTACCCAATGCAAAGGAAGGAAAAATTGAAGAACTAAAGGCTCGGCTAGAGTTGCACATGTTGATGAAGATGCCATATCCTCACATTCTAAAGATGTTGAAAGAGGATAAGTCCTAGTTAACAGAAGAGTCCTACTAAGTGGTGAGAATGAACCTAATCAAAGAAGGAGTTTGTTTCACACAAGGTGCAGATGTGAAGATAAGTTCTGTGATGTCAATCTAGTGTCAAAAGTAATGGTCACCAAGTTGAAGCTGAAGAGATAGAAACACCTATATTCATACCATATTGCTTGGGTGCAAGATGACCACAAGGTCATGGTCAATGAGCAATGCTCAGTGAATTTCAAGATTGGAAGCTACCAGGATGAGGTACTATGCGATATCATACCTATGGAAATATGTCATATGTTGTTGGGTAGGCCTTGTTAGTTTGACAAGCATGCTGTACACGATGGGTGAGAAAATACCTACACTCTAAGGATGGAGTGAAACATAATTTGAAGTCATTGAAGGATAAAGAAGAGAAGGTATGTAGTCCTACTAGAATATGTTTTGTTGATGGAAAAGAGTTTCTTAAAGGTATGAAACATGAGCATATGTGTTTTGCTATAATTTCTAAAGATATTAAAGTAGAAGTAAAGGAGGTACTTGTAGAAGTTGCAGATATATTGGAAGAGTTTTTTGATATTGTATCAGATAATGTAGCTAATGGATTGAATCCAATGAGGAAGATTAGTCACCAGATGGATTTGGTTCCAGGAGCCAATTTTCCAAACAAGGCAGTGCATAGAATAACACCAATAGAAAGTGAAGAGTTGAACAGGAAAGTTCATGAGTTGCTATAGAAGGGGTTGATTTGGGAGAGTCTAAGTCCATGTGTTGTACCAGCAGTGTTAGTGTAGACACCTAAAAACCTTTAGAAAATAAAGTATTTTTATTTTTTGAAAAAGTCCTGATGACCTCATCATTTATTAATTAATTAATTTTTATGCCATTAAATCCCTTTATCTTAATTAAAAATATTTAATTAAGGAATCCCTCCCAAAAATGTTTAAATCTTATTTAAATGTTATTTCCTTATTTATTAAATATTTAATTAATAAATTGACCAAAAAACCCAAAATAAGTAAAAAAATTATTTTTTGCCCAAAACTTGGCCAATTTCCTTAAGACCACTAACCTCTTCCAAAATCTTCTAATCCTTCTTTAATTTTAATTAAAGGCTAATCCCATCATTTCCTACCCCTAATCCCAACTCAAAATATTTAATTAAGATTAAATATTAATCCTCATGTTTATTAAAAAAGTTTTAATAAATATCTCCTCAACCCAAACCCTTGAAATAAATAAAACTTTATTTATTTCCTAAAAATCTAATTTATCCTCATCCTAAGAAGTTCTAGACTCTTCTAGAAAGTCTTCATCCTCATCCTAGGAAATTCTAGACTATTCTAGAAAGTCTTTATCCTCATCCAAAGTCTAGACTCTTTTAGAAGATGTCTTTAAACCTAATCCTAATCCCCTCCTAACCTTTTCACATTCCCTAAAAATGGGTTAAGACTTCCTAACCCAAGCCAAAGTTAACAAATATCTCCTCCTTCACCCACCCTCATTAAATGCCATCCACTTGCCTATCCCTAAGCTAATCCTAAACCATCCTAATCCATCCTCTAATCATTTGCACAAGCCTACGCAAGCTTAAAACCCTCCTAATCAAGCCCAAGTTGAAATTTCTCTCATCTCCCTCAAAATATGTCAACCATAAAACTTTATGATGCCCACAAGGTCATAAATGACTCTTCCAAGCCCTTTTATTACTCTTAAAAGCCATTATGAGGGTCTTTATGAAGATTTTATCCCTTGATCCTCCTTTGTTGACTCATCCTTCCCCTTTCCTCCATCCTCTCACCATGTGACATGTGTCACTCTTTGATTGGTTGTAAGGAAGCACAATCCATGTGCTCTCTTCTCATGCAATCTGAGCCCTCCATGAGCTTTTTCCCATCCTTGCATCTTAGCCCTCAATCCCTCAAGCCTCTTGCCTATAAATTGGATCCTTCCCCTTTGTAAAATAACACAATCCATGAAGTAAAGTCATAATTCCATTTTGAGAAGCCATTTTACATCAAAATCATACACTCACACCCAAATTCCAACTCCATTTGAAGCCCTTTTTGAAGCATAAGCTTGAGCATACATCCTATCTATTTAGACAAAGCTACTCAACAAGAGAGCTTCTCATTGAGAGAGCCCATTAATGGCTCATATTCTCAATTGAGAGTTCATCTTAGTCTATCTTGAAGTTTATGAATTTTGTTTAGTTTGTAGAAGCTTTATTTAAATTTGGTTTCTATTAGCATAATAACATTGCTCATATACAGTTAGCACCAAATAAGAATAGATAATGGAGGATGTGCATAGATTCTTATGCTATCAACAACATCACCATTAAGTATAGATTTCCTTTTCTGAGGATGGATGATATTATGGACTATTTAAGTGGAGCTCAATATTTCACAAAAATAGATCTGAAGAGTGGGTACCATCATATTCATATTAGAGAAGGTGATGAGTGGATGACTGCTTTCAAGACAAGGGAAGGACTATATGAGTGGTAGGTCATGCCTTTTGGGCTAACCAATGCACCAAGCACTTTCATGAGGCTCATGAATGAGGTACTGAAGGAGTTTCTGGGTAAGTTTGTCATTTTTTACCTAGATGATATATTGATCTTTAGTAAAACATTGGAGGAGCATTTGATTCATATTCACAAGGTGTTTGATAAGTTGAGAGAAGAAAAGTTGCTAATAAACCTAAAGAAGTATAGCTTTGTAAAGAAAGAGTTGGTGTACCTAGGATTTGTAGTCTCAAGAGAAGGTTTAAAAATGGACCCTAAAAAAGTGAAGGCTATCGTTGAATGGCCTACTCCATGTAAATATGTTAGAATAAATCTTTGGCATTACTATCAAAATAAGGGAGATGAGATATGAGAAAAGTTATAGGGGGAGATATATTATTATATGAGAGAAAAGTTACATGTATATAAAAGAACACATAGTATGGGGGATAAATATGCTATGATGAAGATCTACTCTATATATACCTCACAAAGATCAATTTTGGAAAATCTCAAAAATATAGTATTTTTTACTGAGGTAGTGTCACATGGTGATGAATGCATGGTATTCAGTTTTTGGCTAATAAGTGTTTTTGTCACTAATGCCAAATGGGGAGATTGTTAACATATCAGTCAAGTTTGTTATTAGTGACACACACTTATTCAGATTATATTTTACTATTGACCTCATTGAATAGTTTACAATGTTTTCCATATAGTTTAGTAGTAACCAAGTTATTCAGTTGCTATCGAGTCTTTTGGACTAATCTCATTGGTTACCAAGAAAATTTAGTTAGTGTGAAGTTCAATAGTTCAAACCTTGTATTTTAGTATATACCAACTTTATAAGTGGTTACCAAGTTTGCAAAAAATGTTAACCAAGCATTGCAGTATCTACCAAGTTTGTAGTTCATGTGATGTGAAGCTAGTATTAATTGAGCTACTCTATGCCAGCCAAGTGATCAAGTGTTTGCTGAGTTGCACAATGTTTACTAAGTCACTAGTGTAGACCAAGTCCATGACTACTTAGAATAATCAGTATGGATCAAGCTTCTACATCTACCAAGTGCATGATGATGTTGAGAACTGATAGTGAATGCCAAGTATCAGAACCTCACTGAGTCAGTCCTCAAAACCCGAGTATCTTTATGTGGGTTTCCTTTTTAATATTTGTGTTAACTTGTATCATGGCCAACTTTGTAATTTGTATAATTGGATTGGTATATATATGCAATGTATTGTACCATATCAAATAAGGAATATATGAAAGTGTAAGCATATGAAATGTGATATTGAATGCAAAATATTGTAGTTATGCAGTAGATAAAGAGAAAATTATGAAGGCCATAATAGTATAAGGAGAAAAAAAGACATATCTATCACAGAAAGGTGATCAGTACAAAAAGGAATCTCTATCAGCAAACTTAATTGCAAATCAGAGATCTACTACTTCATCCTAATAGGTGAACTAGTCAAAATCCTTTAACAAGATAGACCTAATAGTCTTTCATAAATATCTTTACTGAGTGCATACTTCATTGTATGGTTGTAAATCCTTTCATAAGGTAGACTTAGTAGTCCTAATTGCTCCTAATAGGGCAGATCATTAGAAAGTGATCACTATAAGCCTCAATAGGCCAGGTTTATGCTATAGTACTAAAGTTATGAGTATCATCCCCACCTCAGTTTTACTTTCTATTTGGAAGGTTTCTGGGTCACCAAATCACTGTGTTCAAGTGTTATGAATGCTTTTATGTTTTTAGTTTCTCATGCATGCAATTAGATCAAATGTGTTGAATTAAGTACTAATTGGTTTATTTGATTAAGTATTGAATTTTTAAAAGTTTTAGAAGTTACTAATTCACCCCTCCCCTCTCAATAACTTAGCATAGTCTTGAATATTTCCAACAATAAGGAGCCACAAGGATAGTCATAAAGACAAGTTGAAAAGGTGAAAAGGCAAGAGTCAAACAAGAAAAGGCTTGATAGGTTAGCCAAAGGGAGCATTTTTGAAGGTTGGAAGCATGGCATGGGATGTGTGGATTCATTCTTGTTCACATAGATTGCTTAGGTTTTGCTATGGCTTTGAATACTTCCATGGTTGTATTGTAATTGTGTTTTGCCAAATTATACATAGTGATGGATGCTTTTGGAGGCTAGGATTTTTCCCTCAATGACAGTTGCTTAGGGCATATCTTGTGTCATATTTTTATGGGTATTTTGTCTATTCTCTTTTATGTAGACTTTAATTACATATTTATTTTAGATCTATTATGGGTTATGTGGAAACAATATAATATTTTTTGGTTGCAATTTTCTTTAAAAGTTCATCATTAAAAATATCACTACCACTTTTCACACATTTTCCCTTTCCATTATTACTAAGATCTAATTATGATTTAAAAGTAGATTAAACAATGGTAGGGGTGAAATTATCAAAATTAGGTATTTCAAAAGTAGTAAGTCTGCCAATCACACCTTCTAAAGCTAGGTTATTATAGAGTATACATCTTAATTATTTTATTACAAAAATCCTAATAGCATAAATGGGAAGTAGAGTTCTCAATAAGTTTTTGATCATTGTCTCAACATCATTCATTATATTTTCTCATACTATAGCATTAAAAACATCTTCGGTTCTTCCATAATACTGGACAATATTCTCACCTTCCATCATTCTTATTTCATAAAACTTACCTCTCAAGCTTTCTAATTTTCCCCCAAGACATTTTTGTCTCCTCCATACATTATGTGTAGTGTATCCCCCGTCTCCTTGTTGGTTTTACAATATTTTATGTCATCAAACATGATGTAGGTTAGAATTGATGCATTCTCAAGCATAGCTTGGTTGTTTTCTTACTTTTCTTTCATCTATTGAGCCATTAGAGGAAAATCTCCACATATGAATTATCAACAAAATGTATTGCACCATCTTCAATTCCTCTTAGATGTAGCAGCATAAAAATATTCCATGGTGGGAAGTTCTTTTTGTTCAAGCTTGGCACATCTCTTTTGTACATCTTGAAATTTAACTTCAAGTACTTTTAAAGTTTTCTCTACAAGCACCAAAACTCTAATACCAATTATTAGAATATTTAGAATAATTGGGAGGGGGGGGAGGGGGTTGAATTAGTTATCTTAAGTCGAGATGTACCAATTCAAAAAATAAATACATCAACTACTTTAGATCTAAGCACCCATTAGCTCAACATCTATATGAATCTTTTACTAACATAAACTTGGAGTCTATGACTATTGGTCAAAAGAATAGTCTTGACAATTCAGTGTCAACACACTTAACCATTTTCACTATATATGTCGA
Source organism: Cupressus sempervirens (assembly GCA_028749045.1). Classification (NCBI taxonomy): domain Eukaryota; kingdom Viridiplantae; phylum Streptophyta; class Pinopsida; order Cupressales; family Cupressaceae; genus Cupressus; species Cupressus sempervirens. Next base: position 283,973,986 of record CM053789.1, on the reverse strand, counting down.
GTACACAATGTATGCTGAGCCAAAATTTCAAATAGGTGCTGAGCCATAGTTGGTGTTGAATAAGTTAGAATGTAGTATGTGCCGAGTGATCTAGGAAATGTTCATGTGTTGAGTGATCCAAGAAATGTTCAGATGCCAAGCAATATAGAACATACATGTGCCAATCAATACAATGTTTAAGCAGTGCCGAGCAAACTAGGAAAGTAATAGATGCTCAGTAATTCAGGAATCAGTTCTTACTGAGCATCAATAATGTAATAAGTGCCAAGTAACTCAAGATCAACATGAGAGTTTTCACTTTCACAAACTAGGATGTAAACCATTTTTGGAGCTGACTTGGAGAGATTTCAAAGGAGAAAAATGATAAGGATGAATCATTTACATTCCCTATACAATCAACATGCAACCAGTCAAAAAAATGGAGAAGGCATTCAACCAATGAGAAAAATCCAAGGTGTGAGTGGGAATTTGAGATTTAATATGGATCATGGATCCATACCTAACCCTAAAGTCTTCACATTCTTTAAAAGGAGGTCAAAAAACCATTGCATGTGTGGAAGAGAATAGTATATGGGGAGATTATATAAAAAATTTAGTGAGAAGAAGGAAAGACTTAGAGGAATAGAGCAACAATTTCATATCAAGTTGATCAAAATAGGTCAAGGGACAAGGAACACATATACAGATCAGATCAAGCAAGGATCAAAACAAGAAGTGCAAATCTAGTACCTGAATCCAAAAATTTGAGATTGCATTCACTCCAGTAAAATGTTCTAATAATTTCTCACCATTGTATTAGATGCTGAAATCCTATGTTGATAGGTTAGCTTAATAGCTAGGTAGGAGAACATTTGGAGAAGGTCATGAAAAACCTATGTATTAGGTGGGTTTAACAACCTATTGTAAATCCTTTAACAAGGTGACACTTCATGCAAGTGTTTGTAAATCCTCTAACCATGTCATTATTGACATAGTGTAAAGCCTTTAACAGGGTAGACCTTTCATAGGGCAAACCATCAAAAGTGGTTGAACATTGATTGTTGCAGTGATTTTTGTGGGTGTCATCCCCACCCCAGTTTTACCTTCTTATTCCTAGAGGGTTCTGGGTTACCAAATATCTTGTGTTATGTGTTGATGCATGCTTTCATTTCATGTTTTCTTATATGTTTACATGCATGTATATTACTTTTAGTTATGTGTTAATAAGGGTTTAAAAGGATAAAAATTGGTTACTTCTGATTCAACCCCCCTCTTAGAAGTACTCTTACCATTTGAATATTCAGAAAATTGGTATCAGAGCATTGGTTATCATAAGGAGAATCCTAACAACTTGGAGAAAAAGGTTAGAAGATGAAAGTCTTCAAACTTGGGAAGATCATTGACAATCAGGTGATTGATGTGCAACTAGCTCTACATAAAGTAGAGAAAGCTAGGGAGGAACTAAGAAAATCCTTGAAAATAAGGAAGGAGATAGCCATAGCTAAAAATGACATACACTACAAGGAGATTGACACCACACAAGTGTTTTACAATGGAGACTCCAAGGAAGTTGATGCAGCAATAGAAAAATTAATGGAGAAAAATGGAGCACAAGCTAAAGAAATCAGATTACTCAAGCTTGAACAAGAATCACAAGTCATAATGCTTTGTGAAGTGACTGGACAAAAGAAAAGAGCTATTGAAGAGAAGGCCATGATAGAAGATGAGAAGAGAAATCTCACCAAAAGGCAGGAAGAGAAGAAAATTGAATTTGAAAAGATCTAAAACATGCAGCTAGACACCTTAAGCTAGATGATAAATGCTCATCATGAGCTAAACATGAAGGACATTGAGATCTCCACCTTGAAGATGTAGAATGAATAATTGTAGAAAGATACAACAAACCCAATGAGGCCATCAAGTAGTTTGAGCAATTTCTGAAATCAGCAAGGGCTAGTAATGATACTTTAGGACTTGGCTACATTAGCACTGAACAAGGAGAATCATCCAAGACTACATAAGAAAGAAGCTACAAAGGTAAGAACACTAAACCTACTTGTCATTTCTATGTTAAAGATGGACATACCTCTAATGTGTGTAGAAGTAAGAATAGTCATCTGCATGATAAGCCTACAAATGCAAAAATTTTCCACAAGTGCAAAAAGCAAGGACATTCAACACAAGATTGCAAAACCAAGACCATGAGGACACCAAGATTTGAAGGTCACTGCTACAACTGCAAAAAAATGGACATAGAGCACTTGAATGTAGATCAAAGCCTATGTGGACACCTAATCAGACTGGAAGAGGAATCAATCATGCACATCACTACAATTGGGATTACAATACCAGGTATAGTTGTCACTATTGTTAAGAGTATGGACACATTCCTGAAAATTGCATAAGGACACATTTCAAGGGAAGTTATAGCAGGTGGCTAAACCAAACTACATGTTTTAGTTGCTTGAAGACTGGTCATATTAGGAAAAACTATCCTACAAAGTCAAAAGCACCAAATATTGAAGTCAACAAAAGAAAAGAGAAGATTGATGTTGAACAAATAAAAGAACAAATGAACAAGACATGGAAGAAGAAAGGTGAATGCAACACATCAAATGGAGAGATCACTTCACCCAAGAGGTCAAGTGATCAGACCTCATCCAATTAAGAATAAGATAGATACATAGGGCTAATACATATAAATATGTATCATACATTAGCCCAAGAAAACATAGAAGAAATGCAAAGAAGAAATATGCATGAGGAAAGATGCCAAGTTAAAAGTTAGAAGATGATGTCAAGCTACCTTTGGCTGCCGAGTGAAACTCCAGTATATGCCAAGTTGAATAGACCAGTGGATGCTAAGTAAGACATGTTAGTGACTACTAAGCGATTGAAAAGTTTAGTTCATGATGAGTGAAATAAGATAGTAGCTACTAAGTAGATGAACTTCAGTGGAAGTCAAATTAATAAAATCTTTGGAAGCCGAGTGTATAGCTGTAATCACAAATGCAATAAATGCTAGGTTTTTGAACCTAATAGGCCATACTCTTTTGCTCATGGTACACTATCTCATGCATCTAATAGAACATATGGGTGAGCATGCACTAGCCCCATCCAAATCTCTCTGGTGAATCCAACATCCTTTGTAGCATAATCCCCCATCCACACACTAGTCCATGTTGCCCTCTGTCAGGTACTAAGAAGTAGCTAATGAATATGGCCAAAATTGTGGCCAATCTATGTGTCTACCTATATATATGGACAAGCTCATCATAGGTGATGGTCCATCCAATCATTAATTATCTCCCAAAAATGACACACAATGCCTTTGTACCTACCCATGGCACCATTTCATAGGTCACTCTCGACCCATGGAAGGGGATCCATAGGATCCTGTATATGTCCTACGAAGTCATAGTCATCTCTCCTTGACGAAGGTGGAAGGTGTTAATTTCGAAATGGAAATTCTCCACCAAGGCCATTAGTAGGCCATGATTCACCAGCAATGCTAGGATCTGGCATAGATAAGTGAGTCCCAATCTATTTATATGAGCCATGTCTACTACATCCAAGCTCCACAACAAAGCCCCATATGGAAAATAGTGGGATCTGAATGAAACATCACCAAAGACCTCCTGCACACACATGAACAAACAATAGTGACAAGAAAATAGTTAGTACTCAATCAACAAATCAGACAAATGAAGAAATGAATGTGAAAATCATGCTAAAAATGTAAAAATATGCCATTTTTTAACAAATTGTTGTCATGGATTTTTGCGTGAGGATGTATTTTTTTGTGTGATAATTCAATTCTTTTTATGAGATTGTGCACCTTCACGCAAGAAAACAAGTCCTCACATGAAGAAATGCAAGTTCACGCAAGTGATCAAAACCCCACATGAAGAGAGACTCTCTCATGTGAAGAAACAAGTTTTCGTGTGAAGAGAGATAGTCTCGTATGAAAGGCAACAACAACCTATGCAAAATTCTAACATTCTTCATGCAAGAAGTGGGTATCTCCTATGCAAAAACCCCCCATCAACACGCGTGAAGATATGCCAGTGTGGAAAATCTTTGTGCGAGAAGAGACAACCTTCACACATGAAAGGATAGTCTCATGCAAAAATTGATGTTGACTACCTACAAACATGATAAAAGTGCAATAAATGATGTTGAAATGCATGAAACTAAAAGTACAAAGGATGGTTATTGATCACTCATTGGTGGTCCATAGTCCAGTGGTTGGCTATGTCATTGAGAGTGCTCGAAACAATGATATCTCATGTTCACTACCATCTTCCTCTTAGAGCTCCTGTTCACAAAAGACAAAAGGTGCAAATGAATTATAAATGATTCCTTGGGCCCTTGTATAGGTGTTGACCTAATTTTTCAAAGTGTTATGATTTGTACAAAAATCACCCCCTTGGCTAATTTGACTGCTCTGGATCCATTTTTGGGATCAAATTTGAAATCTAACACACCTAAATGCCTCAAAAATGCATTTTCAAATTTTTGGGCCTGATACGATTGAACGCTTGTGCAGTCCAAAATTTTCTAATATTTTGGGATTTCTAGAATCTTTTCAATTCAAAATTCTTCATATTTTAAAAATTCAATTTGGAAATAGTCAACTGAAGTCAACCATGGCCAATTTTGGTCAACTTTTTGGGTCAAAATTGGTCTTCTGGACCTCCAAATCACTTCAAATCAACTTTGAATTTTATTCTTATTGTTCTAATCTCTTCTACATTCTGCTAAATCTCAAATTTCTTTTGCATATCTTTATATACTGCTTTATGTTACATTTCTACTATGTCATCTTTCAATTTCACTCTCGAGGGGGTAGGATGATTACATCATTGAATCCTTATTGCTTGAGGCATCTTGTTCCCATGTTATGTCCTCATTATTCAGGGCATCTCATCACTAGGGGCATCTTGTTTCCCTCTTTCTAGCATCTTTGTCATCTATTTCATCTTGTCATTGGTTGATTATAGGTATCGAGACAATCCAAATCTTGACACCTGAGGATCAAGTCTCATTTTGGGGATGATTCTATGACTCATAATTTGATCTTTCTATCTTTCATCAACTTCAAGTATCTTGATGTTCTATCTAGGTCCTTAAAGGTAAAGCTCCATTCTGGAGATAATCTTTTAAATGCTATCAATTTCAGGTATCTAGGTGTTCTATCTGGATCCTTAAAGATTAAGCTCCATTCTAGAGATAATCTTTTAAATGTTATCACTCTCAAGTATCTAGGTGTTCTATCTAGATCCTTAAAGATTAAGTTCCATTCTAAAGATAATGTTTTAAATGCTATCAATCTCAAGTATATAGACATTTTGTCTAGATCCTTAAAGATTAAGCACCATTCTAGAGACAATCTTTTAAATGCTATCAATCTCAAGTATTTAGACATTTTGTCTAGATTATTAAAAGGTTAAACTTCATGCTTATGGAAACCTTTAGAAATGCTTATCATTTTGGGTATCTAGGTGCTCTGCTTGGATTCCTTGGGATTAATCTTCATTCTGGAGATAGTCCTTAAAAGCTTGTCAATTGGTCTTCATATCATCAACTTTCGAACCAATCTTATTTCTTGATCTTTGTATCATGCTTTCTAATTTTCTTTGAATTGAATGTATTGCTCACACATTCATTCAAAGAGGGGCAAAATGTAATACCCCAAAATTGGCTCATTGTCATGATCACCAATTTTGGTCTATTTCAGTCAATCCTAAGTCCTATGTCACTAGGAAATTCTTATTTTGCTACTCGCTACTTGACTTAATTGTCAAATGCAAAAAACCCTAATCTGCATTCATCATACTTATTATTTAATTCCTATAGTATTTACTCATATTAGTCACATTGAACCTATTTGATTTAAATTTAATTTAATTTAAAGTATTTGTACTTTATTAAATTAAATTATCACCTAAGGCTAATGTACTAAGGAATTAAATTTATTTAATTTAATAAATATGCCTATACTAATTAATTGAATGAAATTATTTAATTAAATGGAAAAGGTATTTATGAGGTAATATCTCATTTTATTAAATTAAATATCTTTCCTAATTCTACTCTTCAGTTCAAAATGGAAAGTCCCAGTTAACTATTGATCAAATTAAAAGTGATCCAAATCACTTGCTCTCACACTAAAGTCTATCTGAGTTAATTGTTTCTTGCACTCAGGATCTAAGGTAGTTAACTCCATCTAAATTTGGAATCTTCCACTATGACTAAAACTATGCTTCAATCCTGACCGTTGATCTGAGTTGATCTTAACCATTGAAGGATTTTAGGAATTCTATTTAAGCAACCCCCAATTCCTCATTAAGGGGATGGATTTTAATTGATATCAATTTTCTGTTGCATTTTATACTCATTTTAGCTCACATATTCTCATAAGTTTACATTCTTAGCTTAATCTCATCTAGCTTTTAAAAATGCATATGGTTAATCTAGTTTATTTTACATGTTCTTAGATTAATTGAATAATAATTTAGACTACATTGCATTCTCATATAGACTAGTTACATTCCTAAATCCTTCATTCTTAGAGGGTCTGGTTTCCTACACCTCAAATCTAAGGATATTAAATAGGAAAAATCCTTCTAGATATAAGGCAACAGGTGGCCTTGCTGAATTTTTTTCGAGTGAACGATCTCATGTTCATCTCATACATGACCATGTTGAAGTGTGTGTGTGTGTGTGTGTGTGTGTGTGTTACAATTGAGGCCACATTCCATGCATACAATATTTCTACTTACAAATGGAAAAGGAAATAAGGGAGTCCACTTTAGCTAGATGTTTGACTAAGGGTCAAGTGACTAATGTAGTCAAGAGGCACAATAGTAGATTTATTCCTAAGTATAGAGCATTTTTTATTTTGAAAAATAAAATTGAGGATGTAGTCAACAAATCCACAAGATTGTGAAAAATAATTTATAAGAAAACTGATGGTGTTTTTGATGAGGAATACAAGGTAGAAGAAAGTGGAAGAAGAAAATAAAGATGAAGAGGAGAACAAAGAGGAGAAAGAGGAAGAAAGGAGTATAGATTAGCAACAAGAGCAAAGTGTAGAAGACACACAACTATCACCTCCTAGCCCTCCTCATGCCACCATCACACCTGTAGATATTATCAAGATTAAGGATGTTATTGACACTTCTGGTCAAAACATCAATCCATTAACTATACAAGATCTAGCAAAGATCCTTGACCAATCAACACAAGCAACTAGATTATGTTCAAGCCCAATACTGGTTAGTGTTGATGAATTGCAAAAGGTAGTAGTAAAATCAAAGGAAGTCAAGGTGCAAACACAAGAACCACCTTTGACCACACAAACTACTAGAATTCTATTCCTTCCTCCACCATCTCCACCAAAAATGATAGAAGATGCACTTCAAGTGCCAAGTGCAATAGCAGAGGTAGAAATGGGAAAAAAAAAATAGCTAGCAAGCACACCCCTAACCATTGATAGTGAAAAGGAGAAACAAGCTAAAGAGAAGGAAGAGAAAATAGATGAGGAGGAATCTACAATACAAACTTTAGTTAAATTACCAAAAATAGGTACTCCCAGTCAAACTCTTCAAAAGTTGAGCACTAAAATGCTAGCATTGGAAGTTAGAACACCAAGCTCGAGCTCAACAAAAGTAGCTAGGAAACTTCAGTATGGAATTCGTGATCTTGATGAGGAAATCATAATACCTTACTATGAATCCAACACACTCACTAAGGAGAAGATTAATGAAATATAGAGTGCATTGGATAGAAGAGGAAGGAAAGAGGTATTGAGAAAATAATATAAATATAGGCAAGCACTGAATGAGATAAAGGACATCTTCAAGGATGCCTTTATCTTGTAGACACCTGATGAGTCAAGGCCTATAGTAGAGCAACTATCTAACATAGTTGACTAAGGAACAAATGAAGACCATGACACAAATGCAAAATTAATGGAATGGTTAGAAAGGAAGTTCCAAGGAAAGTTAAATGCGAAAATGTCTTGTGATATAATACTATCTCAAGTCGAGCTAGCTAAGAAATTAGATAGATTAAAAATTGTACTTGGGCATATATTCTTCCTATACAACAAGTTGTGTGATTTTTCCAACTTCACACAAGAGACTAGTCAAAGGATATTGAGCTTGGATAGAAATCTAAAGATTTCTAGTATGCAATTCCCCACCAATCTAGCTCAAAGTGAGAAGCATTTTGCTCAAATGCTTCACACACAAAGAGAATTAGCTATATTACTAGCAGAGGAAGCAAATACAAAAGCCAAGTTGATGCAAATTCAGTCTTCTATAACCCCTCACTTGGAGGTACTCCATAAGGAGCAAATGTATGCAAAAACACTCCTCAAGAAAGATTCAAATCTTTCTATCTTAGATGGACTTGTACATCTAGCAGTAGAGTGCCATCTAGCATAAGTCATTGGACATTGCACTAGCAAATTGGGATGCAGCTTTGAAGATAATCCTAGAGGTAAATAGCAATTTTTTAGCTAAACATGGTATTACTCCATAGAACCCTTTGACATCAGTGTTAAAAAGGGGGAGATAAAGTAAGGGGGAGATACATGTATAAGAGGAGATATGTATATATGTAGATGCTATGGGAAAATACCAAAATTTGAATAATTTTGAATTACATATTTTCATTCATTTTGAGTATATAGCCAAAAAGGGGGAGCCAAGTAATAAGGAAAAAGGGGGGATGCAAAATTTTGAACTTCACATAGGTTAGATACAACACATAGGCTTAGAATGTAGAAATAGGACAAAGGACAAAGAGAATCAGGCACATTAGTATAGAATTTCAGTCTCACGATTGGACAAGGCATAATCAACTCAGGGGAAGTCATAAGGTATATTGTTACTCACAATATTTTTAAAATTTTGCATGAATATGAAGAATGTACTCAATAAGGTTAAGCTCATAAATGCTTAGTTAAGTATTTTTGACACTCATGTCAAAGGGAGAGATTATTGGTCAAAAGAATAGTATTAACAATTGAGTGTCAACACACTTAATCATTTTCACTATATATGTCGAGTACACAATGAATGTTGAGCTAGAATTTCAAACAGGTGCCAAGAAAGTTAGAACGTAGTATGTGCCGAGTGATCCAGGAAATGTTCATGTGTCGAGTGATCCAGGAAATGTTCATGTGCTAAATGATCCAAGAAATGTTCATGTGCTAAGTGATCCAGGAAATGTTTAGATGCTAAACAATGCAAAACATACATGTGTCGAGCAATACAGTGTTTAACTAGTGCTGAGAAAACTAGGAAAGTAATAGATGCCAAGCAATTCAAGAATTAGTTCATGTCGACCATCAATAATGTAACAAGTGTCAAGTAACTTAGGGTCAACATGAGAGTTTGTGCTTTCAAAAACTAGGATGTAAACCATTTTTGGAGCCAACTTTGAGAGATTTCGAAGGAGAAAAAGGATAAGGAAGAATCATTTACATTCCCTATACAATCGGCATGCAACCAATCAAAAAAATGGAGAAGGCATGCAACCAATGAGAAAAATCCAAGGTATGAGTGAGAAGTTGAGATTTAATATGGATCGTAGATCCATACCTAACCCTAAAGTCTTCACATTCTTTAAAAGAAATCGAAAACCCATTACATGTGTGGAAGAGAATAGTGTATGGGGATATTATACCAAAATTTCAGTGAGAAGAAGGAAATACTTAGAGGAATAGAGCAACAATTTCATATCAAGTTGATCAGAATAGGACAAGGTACACAAAACACATACAAAGATTAGATCAAGCAAGGATTAGAACAAGAAGAGTAGATCTAGTACCTGAATCCAAAAAATTGAGATTGCATTCACTCAAGTTAAATGTTCTAATACTTTCCAACCATTGTATTAGATGCTAAAATCCTATGTTTATAGGTTAGCTTAATAGCTAGGTAGGAGAACCTTTGGATATGGTCATGAAAAACCTATGTATTAGGTGGGTTTAACAACCTATTGTAAATCCTTTAATAGGTGACACTTCATGTAAGTGTTTGTAAATCCTCTAACCATGTCACTATTGACATAGTGTAAAGCCTTTAATAGGGTAGGTCTTTCATAGGGCAGACCATCAAAAGTGGTTGAACATTGATTGCTACAGTGTTTTTTGTAGGTGTCATCCCCACCCCAGTTTTACCTTCTTATTCTTGAAGGGTTTCTAGGTTACCAAATCTCTTTTGTTATGTGTTGATGCATGCTTTCATTTCATGTTTCCTTATATGTTAACATGCATGTACATTACTTTCAATTATGTGCTAATAAGGGTTTAAAAGGATAAAAACTGGTTAGTTCTGATTCACCCCCCCTCTCAGAAGTACTCTTCCCATTTGATTATTCCAAAAATGGCCTTAATCATAATAGACTTTCAAAATGTCAAACTTTAATACTAAATCACCACAAATAACATTCACAAAAGTTGACGCTAGGATTTAATATAGAAACTCAATTTGGGAAAACCACCAATAACATGTCATCAATGTTTCACTCTTATGAAGTGAGCTTAATTAGGAGACAACCATGTTAAAGGTTAAAAAAAACTCTGTTAAATGCAAACATTTTAAAGGATTTAATTAACCTATTAGGAGTGACCTTGTTAGAGGACTTTGGAACATTCCATTATAATGCCACCTAGATTAAAAAATTTACCTATGGCTATTAGGTCAACCTTGATTAAAGGATTTCAATACTGATACAATGGTTATAAAGTAATATTAGGTTTGACCTAACTAACACAACTAACTTTGCAAATATAGATCACAGTTTAGCTCACATGTTGATCCACTAACTTGACTTCATTGTCATCTTCAATCTCTTATTCGATTGGAAATCCCTTCATGCTATCAATCTTCATCTCTTCCCAATGCTTCTTAGCCTCCTACTCATTTTTGCCAATCAATAGCATCAACAACATCTCTAATCATACTAGGTTATTCATTGTATCTTCGTAAGTAGGTAATTCTAAACTTTTGCTACTTAAAAAACATTGTCCATATTAGGGTTAGGTCAGATTCATTGACTCAAGTCTATCCACATACTAGTGTCCAATCAACACTAGCATCACTTGACAACTCTTCAAATTTCTTCGTCTTTTCCACTCATGCTCGGTCAAGCCTATTGATTTAGTTATTGCTTGATCACTTCTTAAAGGCTTTAGTACAACTATCATCTTCACTTGCAGCATGATTAAAAAATCATTTTATCTTGTCAAAGTCTAACCAATCAAGTGCACATCATAGTTTCCTTACATAACTCAACCTTTCCTCTAGGTGCTATTGTTATGACCAAATTCTTGAATCCTCTTCATCAATCATCTAGAGATGACAATCAAATCAAATTGGCTTATCAATAAGGTTTGATATCAATGACAATATAAAATTTGTTCCAATTATAGCTTCTAAAAAAATATTATAATTTTCTCACAATAAAATAGCAACTAAAACTAATGTAAGCTTTATTTGACTCCCCTTTTCACCCAATACTATTATTTTTTATTTATTTATGATATTTTTATACCATATATACTTTTCTTAACATTAAGCCCTTTTTTATATGTTAATATAATAATACTATATGAAAAGCAAGTAGCCCACTTATATATTTCTTAGGCTTTGGCTTTCTTATTTCCATGGGTGGCTTATATTCTCCTTATATTTTGATTTTATTCCCTTAACATTATTTATATGCTCTTTGTTTTTGGGTGTATATTACATAGGCAATTTTTTTTAAATGCATGATCTTGATTCTTTTCATATCAGTGCATGCTAAAATGGTGTGAATACTTTTCCCTTAAATAGGGTGGCTTGACCCATTGGAAAAGACACATCCCCTAATTTTCCATGCTGACCAAATTATTTATTTTAATGAGTGATCTAGTTATTTGATTTTATAAATAAAATAAATTTATTCTTAATTGTTACTATCTTGCACTTATGTCTAGATATACACATATATTTTTGAATATCAATTACTAGTTACTACTTTTTCATATAAGGACAACATGGGTATTTATCCATTCTATTCTTTAAATTATTTGTTTAATAAATTTAATTGCTAATAATTTATTAAAGGAATAGTTATAGGTTTCACCCCCTTTTAATTGTTATCAATATATTAGTCAATGCAACTCTCATCTATTATGCATATCTTTTATCAATATTTCAAATATTATTTCTTATTCTTTTATTTATAAAATTATAATTAATTTTTTCTTTTGTTATTTATTAGTAATAACTATAATAGGAAGGGCCATCACATACTTTGACTATGCTATAGTGACTCTCATCAAGCTTTTATACCAAAGGAAATAATACTTGTTTCTTCCCATTAATCCTTGAATATTATATTAATTCAATATACCATCATTCAAAGTTTATCTATAATATTTCCAATGCCTATTTAATACAACATGACAAATATCCATAGGTATAATATCACATAAGACTTCAACATCGTAATCCCAAAATTTGAATTTTACAAGGCATTTCTCACTTACAATTAATCTATGCTCCTTCTAGACCAAAGCAACATGATAAGGCTTAGGGTGCCTCAATATCTACAACAACAATTTTTTTATCTAGCACCTTAGATGAAAAATTATTAGAAATCCCAATATCAATAATTACCTTGCAATATTTTCCAACAATCTTACATCTATTTTTGAGCAAACTCCTTCTCAAAATTGATTCTTCATCAATTTATTCATTCCACAAGATCCTTCTTAACATAAATTTCTCACCATTCTCAAGTTCATTATGTATTTTAGTAAATTATTCACAAACCAGACTACTTCTTTTACTTCCAACCTTCTTTCCACAATTAGTACATTCAAAAGCTCTATGTCCTTCTTAACCACATTTGTAACAAGTAACTTTAGACTAGGACCTTTCTTCTCTTTATCCATCATGAATATTCCTAGACTAATAAATATAGCTACCTATAGTGTAATTACCTCTTTTACCAATAGGTTCTTCCTTCCATTTTGATTTTCCTTTATCTTGCATTACACTGACATATCTACTACTTTCTCCATATATTATGCCTTTTCTTCTTTGAAAATTTCCACCTCTTCCTCATTGTCTTTGATCATGTTTCTTTGCCAATATTTCTTCAACCTTTAGAGAATATTGATATACTTCTTGCATATTTTCCATCTTAATATAGGTGATCTCATCTTCAATTGATATCATCAAACTATTCAAGTATCTAGATACTTTCTCAACTTCATCATCTACATGTCCAGATCTTATATGAAACTTGTAGAATTCCTTAGTGTATTCTTTCACACCCACATATTCTTTCCTAAAATTTTTCATTCTCCTTAATAAATAAACTTGGTAATCTATAGGGAAAAACTTATTCTTCATCTTTCCAACTATCTTTTCCTGTGTCTTGATCTTTTCTTTTCACCTTTTGTATCTTTAAATTTGCAAATGATCCCACCAAAGTGAAGCATGACCCTTCAACATTGTGACTTTTATCTTAACCTTCTTGTTATTAGGAGTTCTCTAATACCCAAAGTATTTATCCAAATAAATAATCTAATCCAGAGCTACATTAGTCTCAAATCTTTCATCATACCAAGAAACCTCTACAATAGGTCTAGTGTTATCCCTAGACAAAAATCTCAGATGGCTTTCTTAATCTTATTAACCCTTGGGTTTATGATCAAGATTAGGTGGTGCTTCTTCATCATCACTAACATCCTCAATTTGTACATCTCTTCTTTGGACTACCTCAATAACTTTAATTCTTACTATAATCTACCTCAACAATTCCATTATAGCATTATCAACATATCCTCTTCCTTGAACCAATTTGGTAATAGTCCTTGCAAGATCATAACCTTCTACAAGTTATAGGTCAGATTTAAGATCTTCCACCCTATAAATGATCCTATAAGGTTGTCTATTATCCAAAATTTACAGGAAAGAACTCTTTTCTAATACCACTTGATGAGAGGACAAGGTGCTAAGAGAGATAAGGGAGGGATTGACTCAAATTGAACCTAACCAAACTATCTCCCTCAAAGTTGAACAAGAAATCTATATTGGACTAACAATAAATATTCTCCTTAAATATTTCTCACATAAATTAACTATATCCTATGTTCTATAATCTTGGTGGTTGTATTAGACATTTCCATTTTGATCTTTTGGTACAATGACAACCCTAGCTTGTAACAAGTGGTATCAAAGTCGTTGATCTCAGACTAGTTTTAACTAATGAGTGTCTACACACTTAACTTATTTACTTAGTTTATGTTGAACAAGTAGTATATGCTAAGAATGACATGTATATAATAGATCATCCTAAGTCCATAGTGAGTGACAAGTCACTCATGTGCTGAGTCACTCAAGTGCCGAGCAAATAGTGTATGCTGAGTGATTTAGGAGCCAAGCATGCAGTGCATGCCAAGCAATATAGATGCTAAGTCTTAGTATAGAAAATAGTATATGCCTAGCATCAAAGACTTCAGATGCCAAGTAAGATATTTTTTTCATAGTTGTTTGTAATGGCACAAACAACTATGTAAACCATTTTTCAGCTGACTTAAAGATGAAATATGATATTTTGGAGATAAGGATGAATCTTAAGTTTGATTTCCAATGCAATTACATGTAGCCAATCAGAAAAAGGGAAGGATTAAGTGAAAAAATGGATGAATTATAGTGGTTGATTCATACCTAACCCTAAGTCACCTAAGTCTTCTTAAGGAGGACAAACCCTAAACTATCTAAAGTGTAGAGAAGGTTTATGAAGGAGTAAAGAGAGAAGTTTAAATGCACAAATAGAACATTCATGGTGGCTAAGGAATTATGATTTAAGATTGCATTATAGAATTAGTTAAAGGAGAATAGAGGAAGGAAAGAACATATAGAAAAGAGAGATTTGATAAAAAAAAGGATCAAGAATACATCAGTTTAGAGGTGATCTATTATCAAGAAATCAAGTGCTAATCGTAGGATCCTTTTTGAATCATTCTAGTAGGTTAATTAGTCAAATCTCTTGAAAAAGTAGTCCCAATAGGTTGTATTAAAATCCTCTAACAAGGTGGATACTTAATTGTGAGTTAAAGTCCTTTAGAAAATCACACTTCTAGCAAGGTGTTGAAATCCTTTAATAGGGAGAGACCTAATAGTCTTTGTAAGTCCTTAATAGGGTAGACCTTTCATAGGGTAGATCATGTCTCATGATCAAACCATTATAACCTTCATTGGATACACTTTATTACTATAATAGTGAAGATTTTTTAGTGTCATCCCCACTCTAGTTTTACCTTCTCATTTGAGGGTTTCTGGGTAATCATATCTAGTGTCATACATGTGTGAATGTTTATATGTTTACATGATTTAGTTGTATATGCTTTACATGTTATTTCAGTTTACTTAGTGAATGTATGAGATGGATGTGTGGTGAAAGTTTTATTGGTAAAATTTTAAACTACTAATTCATGACCCCCCCTGCACCCCCACCCCTTCACATCTCAGATGTTTACCTTTACTAAATTATAATTCCAACAATTGGTATCAGAGCCTTGTTCTCTAAAGGAGAAGTTTTGTGGCTTTGAGGAAAGATCTTTGAAATGGAAGTCTACAAGTTGGGAAAGATTATTGAGAATCAAGGAATTGAAATACATCTCATTCTACATCAACTAAATGAAGAAAGAGAACAACTAAAGAAATCATAGGAAATTTCTATTAAGGAGAATGCCAATAATACAAAGAGATAGACAGTACTAAGCTATTTGGTAATGGAGACTCCAATGAATTTGATGTAGTAGTTGTAGATCTAATGGAAAAGAATATATCCCAAGTTGAGGAAATCAAAAATCTCAAGTTAGATCAAGAATCACAAGCCATACTACTATGTGAGATGATTGAACATAAGAAGAAAGCCATCGAAGATAAAGCCATGATTGAAGAAGAAAAAAGAGTTTTGAGCAACAAACTAGAAGAGAAATTATCAGAACTAACCAAGATTTCCAACACATAATTGGATACTCTAAGTCAAATGATGAAAGCCAATTATGAGCTGAATGTCAAGGATATTGAGATAACAATGTTGAAGTGTTAGAATGAGGAATTGAGCAATGACCTAAGAAGGGAAAAGGAATTTGCTGAAAGTTTCAATAAACCAAGTGAATCTATCAAATAATTTGAGAAATTATTGAGATCCCCTATATCCAATAATGATACATCTAGATTGGGATGCAAAAGTATTGAAGAAGGAGAGTCGTCCAAAAGTGCTGAAGAAAGGAGCAATAGAGGTAAGAACTCTAGACCTACTTGTCATAATTGTGGTAAGAAAAGACATACTACTTATTTGTGCAAGAGAAAAACTACAAATTAGAATGTCAAGCATAAGAGCATGGTTCACTATCATAACTGCAACAAACAACATCATCAAACACATGAATGTAGAACCAAGACCATGCACACACAAAGATTTGAAGGGTATTGTTACAACTATCAGAAGTATAGACATAGAGCTTTTGAAAGTAGATGCAAACCCATGTGGTCATCAAATAGGAAAATAAAGGTAAGTAACAATGACAACTATTATAACTACGATTATAATACAAGATATAGTTGTCATTATTGTTAATAATATGGACATGTTCCTAAGAATTATATTAGGACACACTTTAGAGGTGGCTACACGAGGTGGTTGAGTCAAACCACATGTTTTAGTTGTTTGAAGACTAGTCACATTAGTAGATATTGTCCAACAATGTCAAAGGTACCAAGTTGTGAATTTGATAAAGGAAAAGGCAAGGTAGATGTTTAAAATATTAAAAATGAAATGAACAAGACATGGAAGAAGAAAGATGATTGCAACACATCAAATGGAGAAGGGATCACTTCACCCGATAGGTCAGGTGATCACACCTCATCAAACTAAGAAATCAAGAGGTATGTGGGACTGATATTCAAAAAGTCATATCATACATAATTTTCAAAGGATTCAATGATTGAAAGATTACATTAGTATGAACAAAGATGCAAGATTTTATTAGGAATCCAAGAAAAATCATTAAGTTTTTCATGTTGCTACTGAGCATGAAAATTTTCTTATATGTGCTGAGTGAAAAACCAATGGATATTGAGCTAACAAACTAGCTAGTTGATGTTGTGCTCTTAATGGTTGTTAAGTGAATAAAATGTTAATGGATGTCGAGTGAGCCTAGAATTGGTTGATGTTGAGCTTACAACTATGTAAGCACTCAACATTAATTGCATGGTTTCAAAAGGGTATTTGATCAATTTCAACTCATTTTTTATCATTTCAAAATTGGAAAAGAGAAAGGAGAGCAAGAGGTGATTTGGAAATCCATCCAAGAGATTGTAGAATATTTAAGTAGAGATTCAAACACCATTTCATCAGATCTTGCAAGATATTTACCAAGTATTGAGTTATGTTGTTTATATCTTTGTAAACCCTAGTTTCTCATAATGGAATCTAGTTCAAAGAATGTAGAGGGTAAGGAGGTTAAGAAACTAATATTCAAAGCCATTCCTGACATTTCCTACAAACAAGACCCCTTCACTGCATTATCCATGATGTCACTAAATATTTTAATGGTGCAAGATGTTGGCAAATACCATAACTGCAAAATTGGTACCATTGGTAATATGGAGATTAGGGAAGCATATGATAGACTGTATGATAATGGTGTGTTGAAGGAAGAATATAAAATTGTAGAGAAGAAAGGGTTAACATGAGCCCTAGATTTCTTGAATGTGTTCAAAATAGAATGGATTAGGATAGTATTGAGTAGGATACATGATAGTTCACTATGGCTAGATAATGGACCTATCAAAATAACCAAAAGGACAATCCATAGGGTTATAGAATATCCAACCCTAGATCAGCCAAGAACCTAGGGAGTGATTCAAAATAGGTCATTCAAAAGAATACAAGAGCCCTATAGAACAAGAGAGGCATGGCAATTGACACCATTATAGATCCTTTCTTAGATTTTATAGTCAGGGTTATTTCACACAAGTTCTACCAATCTAGCAGATTGAACAGTGTGCCCTATATTGCAATGGATGTTGGTTATAAGATTGTCAAGAAAGATCATACATATGATCTTGTACAACCACAATTACAACAATTGATTGAGAACTGAGGAGAAATAAGGAAGACTAACAATGCTCAATGCAAATTTGGTTATATATTGATATACATTTTCTTTTATATTCAAAACACTTTTCTTACATTTGGTATAGTTGGTTAGAAAAAAATAGGTCAGTCACACTATAGATTGGTGAATTCATTGAAAAATTGGGTGACAATTTTGAGTTAGTTATGACCAACTACTTTGAAGGCTTTAAGCAGTCAATGAAGAAAAGATTGAGAATACTAGTATCTCTAGTGGAAAAACATTATGATGACATTTGTTTCCTAGTGGATGCCAACTATACTTTTGTTCTAGCTACTACACCAAGGGTAAGATTGTTGAGACCCTTAGGATATGAAATAAATGTAGATGAAGCCTTTGTAGCTATTACTACTTTACTTGTAGAAAAGGTAGATAAAAATGGCAAGGAATTTGGAAACTATGAGATGGAAAAGTCTAAAATCACTATGGAACTTAAGACTACCTTTGTCATTAAGAAGAAAGATAAGTTGGTGAAGAAATTGAAAACCAACTTTGGTGAAGGTATCAAGTAGGAGGAAGAAGAGGAAGAAGAGGATGAAGAGGGAGAAGACTCTCAAACCCAAACACCACTAGCTTTATCAGAGGGAATAGGAGAAGATTAGTAAGAGGAAGAGATAGAAGTTGTTGAAGATGCCAAGGGAGAAGAAGCCAAGGAAGCACCTACACCAACTAATTGAAAGAAGAGGAATGCCAAGGAACAACTTGTGACAAGAGCTAAGGAGACTGTGAAACAAAGCCAAGCCAAGCCTACAACACCTACTACAAGGCTAGTGAACATGTGATTTCTCAAAAGGCCAAGAAGAAAGTCAATCTAGTAGAGTAGGAAGGAGGAACCAAGAAAAATCCAAGGAGGAAATACATTGCACAAGCCAAATCTAATGAGGAGAAAATAGAATTAGATGACAATACCCAATTCAAAGTGGTGAGTCACAACCCATTGTTAAATCTAAAGAATCTCTTAGAAAATGTCAAGAATAGTACATACTTGTCAAGATTCTCTCATGCTAATTTTGATAATCTTGGTAAAGTAGAAAAGAATCAAGTGGAGGAAGCTATTTATGCCAAGATGTAGATTTTAAGTAAGCCCCACTAGAAATTGCTAACTCTATGCCAAAAATGTTATATGAGAGAGTTGAGCAGAAATGGCATTATTATTTGAACTTGGAGAGACAACTAAGGGAGAATTCACTTGTACAAGTGATGCATGAACTTAGTAAGCCAAAAATTTCTAAGGCTATGAAGAAATATGTTGTTAGGTTTGTACTTAAGTATAGAGCCTTCAAAATTTTGCAAAACAATATTGAAGATGTTGTTAAAAAGTTCACATAAATGTGGAAGGTAACATATGGGATTGCTATAGTGAAGGAAGGTGAAGAAGAGCTTATTGAGGTGAAAGATGATGAGGAAGATGATAAGAATGAAGGAAGTATTAAGGTAGGAATACAAATGAACATAGATGACAAGGAAACAACTGAGGTAGAGCAGCAAGAAGAATAAAGTGTACCAAATACACAATTGCCTAATGTCAGCCCTCAACATGTAACAAGTGTAAACATTAAAACAATAATAGTTAAGGATGTTTCTAATATCACAACTCAGAACATCAATCCCCTTATAGAGGAAGATCTCAAGAAGATAATAGATTAGTCTATATTGTAGGAAAAATTATGTGATAATCTTGCATTGGTGAGTATAGATGAATTGTAGCAACAAGTGACTAAAACAAGAAGGGAAGAGGTGAATACACAAGAACCACCTACTATCACCACTCAAGTCACTATTGTACAACCTTTGGACAAAGTACCTAAAGGTATATCATAAAAGATTGATACAGTTGAGAAGAATATAGTGGAAACTCAAGCCACTATAGAAAAACAAATTCAAATAGGTTAGATAGATGTAACTACACCTCCAACACAAGATCAAGATACATTACAAGGCATTGTGGTAGAATAGGACAAGCCTAAAGAGATAGAGTTGACACCTAAGGGGAAGGAGCAAGTAGAAATTCAAGCCTTGGTAACTTTACCAAAATCTAGCACACCTTCAAGTCATACTCTTCAGAAGCTAAGCACAAATGCAACACCATTGTAGATCTTAGTGTTGAATCCAAGCTCATCAAAGAATGAAGAAGTAATACAATATGGAGATGTGAGCCTTGATGAAGAGATTGTGTTACCAAAGTATGACTTTGAATCAATGATAATTGAGTATATGAGCATACTCCAAGAAGCCCTAGCAAGAAAGAAGCATTAGGAACTACTCAGGAGGGAGCACAGGTAGAAGCATTTTTTGTTGGACATAAAAGACATCTTTTTAGATGCATTCAGTCTACCTACTCCAAATGAGACCAAGACACTCATGGAACAACTAATAGATATACTAGAGAAGGTTAGGGATGTCTAGCTTGACACAAATGCAAAATTATTAGAATGGTCAGAAAATAAATTTTAGAGAAAAGTGAATGAGAAGATACCAAGTTACATAGCATGCACACAATTTTCATTGGCAACAAAGGTTGAAAGTGTGAAGAAGGTACTTGAGAACATTTTCTCACTATACACTAAATTGTGCAATCCAACACTCTTCACACAAGAGACTAGAAGTCACATTCTGAGTTTGGAAAGTCAAATAAATGCATCAGGTGCAAAACTACCTATGACACCAACTCAAAGTGAAAATCACTTCAGAATATTTTTACAAACTTGGAGTCAATTAGGAGCATTTTCTACAAATGATGCCAATATAAGGGCCAAACTGATTAGCATCCAAACAACACTCACCCCACTCATGGAAATTTTGCACAAGGAATTAGGCTACTCTAAAACTCTTGTGAAGAAAGACCCAAATCTTTCAACATTAGATGACCTAGTCCACCTTGTTGCCAAGCTAGCCATCCAAATCAAGTCTTTGGATGTAGCATTTGAAAATTGGGATGCAACTCTCAAGATTATACTAGATGTCCATAAATATTTTCTAGAAAAACATAATATGAGTGTATAGCCCATTGACATAAGTGTCAAAAAAGGAGAAGAATAAACAAAGGGACAAATAGAGAGGAGATAGAGGAGATCAAAAAAAATGGGGAAAAGTAAGAAAAGGAATAGAGAAAAAGATAGAACAAGCTAAGGGAAGCAAGTAGAGAAACAACATGAAGTCAAAGTGTATCAATTGAGACACATTTACTGAGTAGGAGTATATAATTTTTGAGTATAGAATAGACCTATCAACTCAAGAGGAGTTATCAAATTTTGAGGTATCTAAGTTGTTACAAAATTTTGAAACCTTGGAGTTTTGTACATAAGCCAAATAAGAGATATGTTATGCTCGTAAGGTTAAAGATATTAATGCATCACCAAGTGTTTTTGACACTCATGTCAACGGATTCTTGATCTCAATTTGGTTTTTACTAATGAGTGTCTACACACTTAAGTCATTTACTTAGATCATGTTGAATAAGTAGTATATGCAAAACACACGTATATAATAGAGCATGCCGAGTCCACTATGAGTGCCGAGCCACTCATGTGCCAAGTCACTAAAGTACGGAGCAGATAGTGTATGCTAAGTGATTCAAGAGTTGAAAAAGTAGTGCATGATGAGTGATATAAATGCTAAGTCTCAATGTAGAAAACAATATATGTTGAGCACTAAAGACTTCAAATGTCGAGCAAGACAATTTTATCATAGTTATTTGTAATGGCACAAACAACTATGTAAACCATTTTTTAGCTGACATAAAGATGAATTATGATATTTTGGAGGTAAGAATGAATATTAAGTTGGATTCCCAATGCAATTACATGCAACCAATCAGAAAAAGGGAAGGATTAAGCAAAAAAATAGATGAATCATAGCCGTTGATACATACCTAACCCTAAGTCACCTAAGTCTTCTTAAGGAGGACAAACCTTAAACTATCTAGAGTGTGGAGAAGGTGTATGAAGGAGTAGAGAGAGAAGTTTACATGTGCAAATAGAGCATTCATGGTGGCTAAGGAGTTATGATCTAATATTGTATTATAGAATCAATTAAAGTAGAATAGAGGAAGGGAAGAGCATACATTAAAGAGAGATCTAATAAAAAAGGATTGAGAATACATCAGTTTAGAGGTGATCTATTAGCAAGAAATTAAGTGCTAACCATAATATCATTGCTAAATCATTCTAGTAGGTGAATTAGTCAAATCTCTTAACATAGTAGTCCTAATAGGCTATATTGAAATCCTCTAAAAAGGTGTTTACTTAATTATGAGTTAAAGTCCTTTAGCAAGGCACAATTCTAATAGGGTGTTCAAATCCTTTAACAGGGTGAGACCTAACATTCTTTGGAAGCCTTTAACATGGTAGACCTTTCATAAGGTAGTTCATGTCTCATGATCAAAACATTGTAACCTTCATTAGATACACTTTATTACTATATTAGTGAAGATTTGTGGGTTTTATCCTTGGCCCAGTTTTACCTTCTCATTGGAGGGTTTCTGGGTAATCATATCTAGTATCATGCATGTGTGAATGTTCATATGTTTACATGATTTAGATGTACATGCTTTACATGTTATTTTAGTTTACTTACTTAATGCATGAGATTGATGTGTGGTGAAATTTTTATTGGTCAAAGTTTAAACTACTGATTTACACCCACCCCCCCACCCCACTCAGAAGTTTACCATCTCTAAATTGTAATGCCAACACAGAGCTTGGTGATAGGTTTAAATATCCTTTGGTAATGGTAAGGGATGAATTTTTGGACTAATTTCCAATGTTCCCCTTTGAGATTCATGGCATGGCTTAATTCCCTCAAGTGTTCTATAAGTAAAGTGGTTGTAGTTGATATTGTAAGTTCAATCTTTTCATGCAATGTAAACCCTAACTTGTACTAAGCTATACATAGAAATAAAATAAAGAACACTAAACATGATGAAAAATAAAACTTGTTTATATTTGTAATGATTTAACTTCAAAAATGAAGGAGCCACAATCTACCCAAATGTTAGGTGTTCTAGGATGTGGCCATATACAAATCAAATTATGTTATTAAAGTCCAAGATTGCATTCTCTATCTTCTAAGAGTCTCCAATATGTTATGATATGGAGCCTAATCAAGATCAATGATTTATTTTGTGTGGTTCTATAAAGGTTTGGGGTCAACACCCCTAAGATTGGTTGAAGGAGAAGCACCCCTGCAGGGTAAAAAATGACCTACTATTATAACAGGCATCAATTGCTACTTTTATATTACATGACTTATTCTAGCCCTAATTTTGTAAGAGAAAAAAGCTTGTATAAAATTGGTTAGGGTTAGAGATTTCATAATGTATGGTGATATTGTAGCTTATTGTGGTGGTATTGAGCTATAAGGGACTGTGGATTGTAATCATAGGATAATAATAGTAATGGACTTGTTGTTGGTGGACATAGCCTAGGGATTTGGTGAACCATGTTAAATATTTGTATCTTGTATTCTTATTTGTATGATTTATTATTTTTCTAATATTGGTTATATTTGCATGTAACTATTGTTTGTGTCTGTGGTTAATCGTAACGAGTGGTATTAGAGCTAGATATTCTTCCCTTTTTTCCCATTTATACCAGACCGTCTTCATTTTTTGTTTTAGAGATCCTTTGTAGAAAGCTCTCACAGTTGAGTGGTAGTGATAGTAGACAAGTGTAAGATGAAGCTTGAGAAGTTTAATGGGTAGAAATTTTGGTTATGGAAGATGCAAATGGAGGACTATCTTTGTTAGAAGGATTTATAGAAGTCATTGGAAGGAGAAACCAAGAAACAAGGAAATATGATAGAAGAGGAATACAAAATTTTAGATATAAAGGCACTTAAAAGAATTTGATCATGCCTAGCACCATCAGTGACATATAACATTACAAAAGTGAAGATGATGGAAGAGTTGATACAAACCCTAGCAAAATTATATGAAAAAACCCTCTGGTTGAAATAAGGTATTTCTCATGAATCATTTATTTCATATGAAGATGATAGAAGGTGGATCTATTGGATATCATTTAAATGATTTTAACATTGTTACTAGTCAGTTATCTTCTATGAATTCTCATTTTGATAAAGAAATTAGGCCTCTCTTGATTTTGTGTTCTTTGTTGGAAAGATGAAATGGCTTGGTAATGGTTGTAAGTAATTCTATTCAAGATCTAATGCCCTAAAATTTAATAATGTGATTGGTGTTAATTTGAGTAAGGAAACTTGTAGGAAATTTTTAGGTAGATTTATTAGGAAGTTCTTTGAATGCACAAAATAGAGGCAAAATTAATAATAGAGGAAAATAAAAGGGAAGAGGTCTCAATCCACAGGATTAAGAGATTGGGAATATTTTGGAAAATTAGGGAATAAGAAGAAAGATTGATGGACTCAAAAGAATAATGAATGAGATAAACTAGAAGGGAACAAAGAGGCAAATGTGGTAAGTAATAAATCCAAGGAGATTTTAGGCTTGTTTATTTGGGGGATAATGAACCCTATCAGATTGTTGGAAAGGGAAAAGTTAAGATTAAATTGAAAAATGGGAATCATTGGCTACTACATGAGGTAAGACATGTTCCAAGGCTGAATAGGAATTTAATTTTAGTAGGAAAACTCAGTGATGAGGTTTGCATAGTTATTTTTAATGATAAAAACTAGAAGGTTTTAAAAGGTTCCCTTGTATTAGAAAAAGGTGTGAAAGTAGAAACCTTATATATAGGTTGTACTATTCCTTCTACTTTGATTGTTTTAGAGTAAAATGAATGTTCAGGAATAGTTGCTACAGTTGGCTATGGAGAATAATCAATTATTGTAGATTCAGATACAACATTATGGCACCACAGACTTGGGCACATGAGTGAGAAAGGTATGAAATTACTTCATTCAAAAAAAAATTTATCAAGTCTAAAATATGTTAATATACATTTTTGTGAAAGTTTTGTGTATTGAAAACAAAAGAGAGTGATTTTTTTGAAGAGTGGGAAGGAAAAGAAAACTGAGAAATTAGAGCTTGTGCATATAGATGTATGAGGACCAGCTCAAGTATCTTCCCTTAGTGGCTCTTATTATTATGTTACATTTATTGATTATGCAACCAAAAAAGTATGGATTTATTTTCTTAGATATAAATTTGATGTATTTCAAACTTAAAAAAAATGCAAATGCTTAGTTGAAAATGAGATTGGTAAGAGATTAAAATGTCTTAGATATGATAATGGTGGTGATTATTAGAGTCATGAATTTGAAGATTATTTCTCCACTAATGATATTCCTAGATAAAAAATTATTCCAAGGACTCCATAGGACAATGGAGTGGTTGAACACATGAACGGGACAATAATGGAGCATGCAAGGACCATGAGGTTGCATGATGGACTACACTTAAACATGTGGGAAGAGTCTATCAATACTATTGTATATTTGATTAATAGAGGTCCCTCTACTCCTTTAGATTGTGGTATTCCATTGAAAGCATGGATTAGTAAGAAGGCAACTTATTCTTTTCTTAAATCCTTTAGTTGTGAAGCATTTGCACATAAAGATTATGAAAATAGAACCAAGTTAGAAGCTAAGTCAACTAAATGTGTAATTTTTGGATATCACATTGATGAATTTTGTTATAGGCTTTGGGATTTTTAAAATCTTAAAATTGCAAGAGGTAGGGATGTCATATTCAATCAGAAAGTGTTGTACAAAGATATGTTACAGTAGCGTGAAAAGAAAGAAAATGATTATGTAGTGTTGGATGATACTCCAAAAGATGACATTCTAACAATTCCTCATGATTTGCAACAATAAAAACAACAAATACCACACACCCTAGTGAATTATAGATCGTCAACAAAGCTAAGTAGACCTCCAGAAGGATTTTCTCCCTCTTTGTACTCTATTTTATTAATACATGCTAGTGAACCTAAATGTTATGATGATGTTGTGTAGGCTGATACTAAGATTTAGTGGAAGTCTCCAATAAATGAAGAAATGGAATCTTTTTTGAAAGATCAAACATGGGATTTATTTTTATGAGATATTTTCTCATTATGGCTACCAAAGATCTACACTTAGAGAAGATTGATGTTAAAATAGCAACCTTTCTTTATGGTGATTTGGCTAAAGAAATATATGGTACAACCATAGGGATTTGAGGTCAAAGGTAATTAGAACATAGTGTGTGGATTAGAGAAAATTTTATATGGCTTAAAGAAAGCACCTTGGTAATGATATTTGAAAATTGATAGTTTTATGCATAAGCACGGATATAGTAGGTCTCATTTAGATCATTGTGTTTATTTTAAGAGTTTTTATTTTGGAATCTATATAATTTTATGTTTATATATTTATGATATACTTGTAGATAGGTCTAACATGGATCACATTAAGGGGTTAAAACAATAGTTAGCACATTCATTTTCTATGAGGGATTTGGGGGCAGAAAAAAAATCCTTGGTACGAAAATTTCTAGAGACAAGAAGAATAGAAAATTGGCATTATCTCATGCTGATTATATTTAGAAGGTGTTGCAACATTTCTTTATGGAGAATACTAGAGCTATCAACACACCTTTACTTAGTCATTTGAAGTTTTCTAAGGAGATGTATCCAAAGACACAAGAAGAGAAGGATAAGATCTCTAAGGAACCCTATTCTTAAACTATAGGAAGCTTAATGTATGTTATGGTATGTACTAGGCCAGATATTGCACATATAGTGGAATTTGTTAGTAGGTATATGAGTCATCTAGGAATTTAGCATTGGAATGTAGTCAAATGGATTCTAAACTATTTGAGAGGAACATCTAGTAAGTATTTACATTTTGGGGCCTCTACTAGTGATTTATAGGGCTATGTTGACTCATATTTGGAAGGAGATATTGATACCAGTATAGTACTATAGGTTATGTATTTATTGTTGGTAGGAAAACAATGAGCTGGATTTCTCAATTGTAGAAGGGTAATTCTTTATCCACTATAATAACATAGTATGCTCCTGCTAAAAAGGCAACCAAGGAGATGATATTGTTTTGGTTCTTCGTGGAACAATTGGGAAACCTATAGAGGGATAATTATTGTCTCATAGATAGCTAGATTTCCACTCATCTTGGGAAGAATTATGCTCTACATTCAAAGACAAAACATATATAGTTGTGGTAACATTTCATTCAGCTAGTTTTGGATGATGAATAGTTAATGCTCGAGAAGATACATAATAATTATAATCCAATAGATATTTTTACCAAGGCTATAACAAGAGAGAATTTTAAATCCTCTTAAGGTTTGGATGGTCTTCTAGACTAAATGGAATAAAAGAATGATATATTCTAGGGTGGTTTGATATCCTAGTGGGAGTTATATGTTTAGTGGTGCTATGATCAATCTCCAAGTGAGAGGTTATTATTGTGGAGTTTTATTAGTCTCCAAGTGGGAGATTATTGTGATATGAAGATTAATAAGACTTGACAATTTATTTGGCATAGTTTCCCTCCTAGGTTATTTCTGTGGGAGTTTGGAGGTAGTGCTCCCAAGATGGGGTCAAGGTGAAACACCCCTACAGGGTCCAAAAATGACCTAATATTATAATGGACATTGACTCCTATTTTTCTATTGGACAACTTATTCTATGCATAATTTTTTAACCAACAAAAGCTTGTATAAAATGCTTCTTATGATAGTATTGATCTGTAGAGGATTATGGACTGTAATCATAGGATAATAATAATATATGACTTTTTTTCAGTGGATGTATCCCAAGGATTGGGTGAGCCATGTTAAATCCTCATGTCTTGTGTGTTCACTTATAGAGGAGTAAACTAGATATTGAGAGGAGGGGTGGGGTGAATCAAAAGCTATACCAATTTATACCTTCTCATAGATTCATCCACATCCGATAATAATTTATGCATGTGAATCTATAAATGTAAACTTGATGTAACATGTAAATCAATTCAATCACATGCATGAAAGTAATAACACATAACACATTATTTGTTACCCATAAATTCTCCAAGCTAAAGGTAAAACTAGGCTAGGGATGATACCCACAAATCTTCACTACTACAGTAATAACATTAACTAGTTAAGGTTACAATGTTTGACCATAATATATGATCTACTCTATAATTTCTTGTTAAAGACTTAGGAAACTATTATAATTCACCTTATTATAGGACTTGACACTTAAAACTAAGTAAGAAGTTTTTTAGGAGATTTACAAAGATCTATTAAGACCAATCTATTATGAGATCTATCCCGATTCAAGTATGTTAAAACTAGTTTATTACTTGACTCTTAATTTTCTTTGGAAACTAATTTCGAGTCTTCTCCTTTGACACTTATCCTCTCATTTGATCTGATACTCTTGTCTTTCCCTTCCAATTTTACTTCTTATGAATAGGTCACTTGTTATGTTATATTAAAATAGAACCTTCTAATGAATTTTGATATTCTCCTCTAATCCTCACACACATGTACATGAGCACTTATGATCTAGGCTAAGATCATCGCTATATAAAGATTCCTTGAAGAGTCTTCCAAATGGTTCCATATTTTTCCTCTTCATCCTGATGATTGAACATACACATGGGGATATGTGATCCACACCATGTGAATATTGTGTAACAACCTCAAAATGTATTAAATATTTTATAAAAACCTCTTTAAAACTTAAATAATCCTTCCAATTCAGCTTGATAATAATTTTTCCTAAAATTCTATTTGATTCCTAACATTTATGTTAACTCTATATTGTTTGGCCTCTACTATTACTAGTGCTTGTTGCGATTTCACAACACACACCCCATTTCACCTAGAAATAGGGACACCCTAATTTATTTTTTAGCTTAATAGATCCCTAGTCTAGGTTTTGAGTCTTTTAGGGTTTTGCCTAGTGTCTTTAGCCAATCTAGGTCCTAACTTAAAAACTCAGATTTCAGGCACTAGAATTTTGAGGGAGAAAGTTATTTTTTGTGCATAAAGTCCACACTAGCACACCTAGTGCACCTCACTAGGTGTGTTAGTGTGCCAAACAAAGAGAAAAGAACTTTCTCTTGGAAAGTGCATAGTTGCGCACCTCCAAGAGGTGCGTTGAGTCCCAAGTTTATAAAACTTGGGACCCCACCTCCCCCCCTTGTTTCATTTTTCTTATTCCAAGTTCCCTTGTCGCATCACTGCACCTCTTTGAGGTGTGCATCTCCACCTATCCCTTTCCTCACACCTACACAACTTAATATAAAAACACCAAGCTAAAGGTTTGCAACAATGTACTTTATTTTGCATAATCATAAACATTTAAAAAATTTAAAAACTTTACACCTAATAAAAGGTGTACAGTTGTGCACCTTCATAGCTAAACATACCTTAGAAAGGAAAAGGGTGCACATTTAGTGCACCCCATAAGGTTCACTAAATGTGCACCCTTTTTTGTGCCTATGTGATATAAGAGTGCACACCTAGTGCACCTCGTGAGGAGTGCTAGTGCATACTTTCATATTTTAAAATTTTAACAAGGGATTAGGCACACATTAGTCACCTCTTAGGTGTGCTAGGTGTGCTCTTTTTTATTTTTTAGGATTATAAATTTGGTTTTTTGATGTTTTTTCATCAATTAGGGTTTTTTGGGTTTTTTCACATCATCATTAGGGTTTGTATTAATTAAAGTTTTTCAAACTTTGGACTAATAGATGTTGATTTTGTTCAGATTCAATGGATTCTTCATCACCCTCCCTTGGTACAAAGATGGTCTTGAAACTAGTTATTTTCAAGTTCCAAGGTGTTTTGGAAAAGTCCCACTTCTAAGATGATTATTCAAAGATCTAGGACACTGAACTTGGTCATACAGACTAGAGCACATTCTCGGTATTGTGCAACAAGCCTACAAAGAGGTCCTTATTGATATCTTCTCTTATCCGATTAGGACTAGTCAATGATGCATCACATCTAGTATCAATACAATCCTCAGAGTTGATCATGACACTAGTAGAAAGCTATGTCTCTGAAGAAAGGGTCATGAAGAGTATAACTAGAGAGATCATACTAGATCTCTAACATAAGAACGTAGAGAAGCTATTTCATATTCTAAGTGCAGATTAGTTTATCAGATTAACCTATCAGTAGGCTAAAAGATGGTATAGAGAGCATGTAGAGGAAGCATCCAATATCATCTAGTCTTCATACCTCATTGAGAAGACTCCTCTAGGATGTAAAGAAGGTAAATTGGAAATGACAAGAGGTTACATGAAAGAGGATATTGGATATTCTATAATACTCTTGAGTAGAGTTATGGGGTTACCAGCTATTAGTTGATGTTTTAACCCCAATTTTAAAAATTGATAACTTTTTCATATTTTTCCTCTTAGTCTCTACTAATCTATGTTGAAAAATTCTTTATGGAGTCTTGCTTCAAGAATGCAATGTTTAGATTGATTGTTATAACAACAAATCTAGTAACACATATGCCAAAACTTGAGTTCAAGAAAATAGGTTTAGATGGTACAAAGTAATTTTGAAACTCTTTGTACCTATTGAACATGTTTCAATGATTCAATGGTTCAAATTTTCAGAGACCAAATTCCAACTTCATTTTTAGATGTACACCATTTTTAGACTTGGAATGTGAAT
Source organism: Cupressus sempervirens (assembly GCA_028749045.1). Lineage (NCBI taxonomy): Eukaryota > Viridiplantae > Streptophyta > Pinopsida > Cupressales > Cupressaceae > Cupressus > Cupressus sempervirens. The sequence continues at coordinate 283,943,180 of CM053789.1, read as the reverse complement.
TTAGACACAAATTCACTATTCAACTTTCAATAGATTCAATAAGTTCAGCGGTTACATGATGCAACTTCATGTTGTAAGTTCCTTGGTTTGGGTCCAATATTCAAAATGTAGATTTCAAGAATATTATGATTCAAACTGTAGATTCAAAATTGAAGTTCAATTTCAAACATTCATGTGATTCAAGAGGTTCAACAATTCAAAGATTTAGTTTTAACAACTATAACAAATTTTCAAAAAATTGATAATTGGGTCTCAGTACGGGGGTCATAACTTTCAAACCCACTATTGAATCATGTTCAACTTTGGATATGTTTGAGTAAACATAATTTTATGAATTTAAAAATGAGAAATTTTCAAAATATGTAATTATTTGTGAAATATATATGACTTTTCACAACACTATCGAATCAACACTAACAATCACAGAATGCAAATTACAGAATATCAGTCATATTTTGGGGGCTACATTTCTCAATCCATCCATTGGACTAGGCCAAATTTCTGATATGTCTTGCCAAACATAATTATCTAAATTTCATCCAAATATTTTTGTTAGATTCATTATGAATCAAAAGTTATGGGTTATTGAGTGTGGCACTGTCAAAATCAACACTAATAGTCACAACATGAAAAATCACAGAATATCAGTCATACTTTAGGGGTCATAAATTTTATTCTATTCATTGGATTTGTCTCAATTTTAGATATGTTTTGACCAACCTAATTCTATGAATTCTTTGGTAACGGTTTTGTTGGATCTATTACTGATAAAAAGTTATGATCATTTCTGTGAACTATCTGAACTATAATGACAATTATGAAAAGATGGTAGCATTTCATCACCAATAAATACCACATGTCAAAGTCTTCTTATAAACATTATAAAATGATATCCATAAAGTATTAATTATAATGTTTATAAAGACTTTATGTTATAGAAGGAAATGGATAAAGGAAAATGAATGTGAATAATGATCAAAGGAAAGGAGATTTAATTAATGATAATTTCCAAGAATTAGTTGTCTGAATTGAATTGAAACTAACAAAGGAAAATATAAATATGGAAATTGAAGATAGAATTGAGGTTCCAACTTTTTGGTCCTTTCTTTCTTGAGACTTTGTGCTAGAGAAGAGAGAGCCATTTTTCTTGTTTTTCTAATTTGTTGTGCTCCAGAGTTCCACTGTTTGGGTAGACTATGTGCTACATGAGAGGAGGAATTTTGATTGTATGAAGGGGGAAATTTTGTATTGTAAACAGAGATGCCTACTTTTATTCTAGTTTTCTTTTATAGTTTTCTAAATATAATATGATCAACAGTTGTATTGTTTTTGAGTTGAATGAGGATTTAATCATTTTGAAGATTGTGTGCTTTAGATTGTTCTCACTCTTGGTTTAAGTGTGGATCAAGACTAAATAATCGAATCAAATTATACTACTATATTCATTTATTGCAAGGGCTATTTACTATTTGTTTAATCTTTCTTTTTCTTTCCAAGTGCATATATGAATGGGAAGATTGTATGCTTCCTTTATTGTATGTTGAGTCCTTGATTTCTATTTTAGTTGTAATAATTCTCCCCCTATCCAAGAATAGTGCAGGTAACCTTCACTTTCATGTTAAAAGCTTTCTTAAATCTTATTTATTATAAATGTAGCTGAGGAGCTATACCCTATAAAATTCAAAGGGTGCTTGCATAATTCAATGGAAGAGTGAACCAAATATTGGTATCTTTTTGCATCTTCATTTTTGGGAAAATAAGAGTTATTTTGATGGTTTATTGTGTGAAGACAAATCTATTTACATTTGTTTCCATAGTTTTATGATTATCTCTATGTGTAGGGGATTGGCAACTCTATATAAAGATCATGTTGAATGTGAGAGTTATGAGAAAGCCAAGGCCAGATCCTTCTCTCATGAAACTTTATCTGATCGAGGATAAAATGTTGCCTAAGTTCATGGATAGTTATAAAGATAGCATTAATCAAGCTATCAAGAACAACATAAACTTGGAAGAGGACTCCACATCTTGGCTATTGTGGATAAGCCTTTGTGTCAGATTCCACAAGTTGAAAGAGCTAGAAGAAAAGAATAAGGTGTTGCAAGTATACCAAAAAAGGGTATCACAACTAAATGAAGAGTTGAAAGATGATGAAGAAGAATCTCCAATTATTTTAGTTTCACCCATTTATTTTAATCAACTTATCATGAATGAACAAGAAGTCCAATCAAATTCACTCCAGCCTCCTACTGATCCAATTTTAAAGGATGAAAATGTCATTGCCAACATAATAGAAGTGTTAAGAAAGAATGATGAAACATCATCCTAAATTTCTTTTCCTCCTTAGGTAGAAAATTTTACATTTTAAGGTTGTGATGATCATCTCCCTCATGAATATTCTATCAAAATGCTTTCATACCATGCCTAGCCAAAATATGAATCTTTTAAGATCATGGAAAATGATAAAAATAATGATTTTCCTTGTGTATGTGACGAAGAAGATCTTATTTTAGGATCTTTTTTATTTTGAGGTAAATGTGGTAGTAAATCTTGTTGATAATGCTGATTTTGAAAATGTTGTTGAAAAATGTTTTAAAAAAGGTTTAGTCATGGATCAAGAATATTCAGATTTGATTGTAACCAAGAAGCTTAGTGTTAGAGGTGACAATGAGGAGAAATTAAAGCCCTTGGTAATGCTAGAAAGCCTTTACAATGCCTCATGTATGGAAGAGGAGATTATGAATCAGTTTTTGCTCTCACTCAACCAAGAAAATTTTTGCATGACACATTCTAGTATTAACTCTCTTTTGGTTGTAAATAAAGTTGAAGCTTTTCCAAACATGATTTCTATAGAAAATAATGATATAGTGCTTGAGAGTTTTGATCCCATAGAAATAGAATTTGAATTTTTTTTACTAGAAGTGGTATGTTTGAGAAGGACAAACAAGTGAGCATTTTAAAGGATGTGAAATTCCCTTTTTAGTCATGTGTTGAAAATGAAATTCAAAGCTTTATGCCTTTTGTCATAGATTCTCATTATTCAAAAAGATGTAATGATCTAGGTGTGGTGCTTTCCCTATTTTATGATAAACTAATGGTGTGTGTACTTGATGAGAAGAATGCCAAATTTTTTCAATCTCAAGATGACATGGTTGTGCCCTATTTGAAAAATAGAGAAATAGAAGAAAAAGAAGAGTATTCAACACAAATGATGATTGTTGTCTCAGCCATAAAAGGTAAGTTTTGTATACCATACTCATTTCACACTAATGCGGATATTGATATCATTGATGATGTTTTCCTTGGGTTGGTAAGTCAGCATGATCCCTTAGATATGCTATTTTCATGTGTTTCACTTTGTTATGATGACCATTTTCTTGTGAGGAAAACCAACAATGTATCTATAGGAAGGTTATAATTGCAGCAAGATATATAATACTACTATCATGAAATGTATGAATGGGGAAGAGATCAAGTCTATAGATTGTCAAGTGAAATAAAGTTAAGCATTTGGGGCAACAAGATGGATGATTTTTGGTGGATGTCTTTGGGTTCACTAGATAAATGTTTTGTAATATTTGATCCATGCTTAGGAGTTATGTGTGTTGGCACATATGGTTTTAACAATTTTTTTGTTCTTCACAAATAATTCAAAGATGATGTGGTATTCTCTTTCTTGATGTTGGAGCATGAATCCTTTCAGTGTGGAATATAAAATGTTGTTGAAAATTCTATGTTGGAGAAATTGGGGAATTTTGAAATTTATGATGAATTGTAGTTCTTTAAGAAAAATGTATACTTTTTCAAATTCTTGCACAACATCAATTTCACTTGTAGCAATAAGGAGTCTTTCCAAATGGAGTGGTGTTGGGTTCTTTCATGCAGATGCAACCTACTTTTCAGAAAAGGCTCCTACTTTAGTCAACTAGTGAATGGATTTGTGTAAGTCATTCTTTTATTTGTATTTTTTTTACTAAGGTCTCCTCACTAGTACATATTTGTATGGAGTGGTGTTGGGTTCTTTCATGCAGATGCAACCTACTTTTCAGAAAAGGCTCCTACTTTAGTCAACTAGTGAATGGATTTGTGTAAGTCATTCTTTTATTTGTATTTTTTTTACTAAGGTCTCCTCACTAGTACATATTTGTATATAAGCCTTCCTTTTTTTGGTTTATTGCCCCTAGTTGCTAGTTTTGGTGTTTGGGTAGTTGGTTTTTCTTTTTGTGTGTTCTAGTTGTTGCCTTGCTCTCCTACAAGTAGTCTGTCCTCTTTATTTTATGCACTTTAACTCTATTTCCAAATGGGTAAGGCACTGGTCTTTTGGCAAAATATGCTAGATTCTTCATGCACTTTTTAGCACATGCTCTCGAGTTAGAGCCAATGTTATTTGGTGTTCTAACCCCAATTTTAAAACTTGATAACTTTTTCATATTTTGCCTCTCAGTCTCCACTAATCCATGTTAAAAAATTCTTTATAGAGTCTTGTTTCAAGAAGGAAATGTTTATACTGATTGTTATAACAACAAATCTAGTAACACATATGCCAAAACTTGAGTTTGAAAAAACAAGTTCAAATGGTACAAAGTAGTTCTAAACCTCTTTGTATCTATTGAATAGGTTTTAGTGATTCAATGGTTTAGAGTTTGAGTTTTCAAAGCCCAAACTCCAACTTTATTTTTAGATGTACACCATTTTCAGACTTAGAATGTGAATTTAGATGCAAATTAACTGGTCATCTTTCAACAAGTTCAATAAGTTCAGCGGTTCCATGATGTAGTTTCATGTTGTAAGTTCCTTGGTTTAGGTCCAATGTTCAAGATGTATATTTTAAGAATATTATGATTCAAATTTTAGATTTAAAATTAAATTTCAAGTTTGAATGTTCATGTGATTAAAGAGGTTCATCAATTCAAAGATTTAGTTTTAACAACAATAATAGATCTTCTAAAAACTAAAAATTGGGTCTCAGTCCGGGGGTCATAACTTTCACACCTACTGTTGGATCATGCTCATCTTTGGATATTTTTGAGTAAACATAATTTTATAAATTAAAACAAGAGAAATTTTCAAAATGTCTCCTGATTTTTGAAATACATATGACTATTCACAACACTATCGAATTAGCTCTAACAATCACAGAATGCAAATTATAGAACATTAGTCATATTTAGGGGCTATATTTCTCAATATGACAATTGGATCAAACTAAATTTTAGATATGTATTTCCAAACCTAATTATCTAAATCTCCATGCAATATATTTATCATATTCATTATTAATCAAAAGTTACAAGTTTCTGAGTGTGACACTATCAAAATCAGCACAAATGGTCACAGCATGCAAATCATAGAATACTAGTCATACTTCAGTGGTCATAACTTTAATTCTAACCTTTGGATTTATCTAAATTTTGGATATGTTTTCACCAACCTAATTCTATGAATTCTCTCCAAATTTTTTTGTCAAATCTATTCTGGATCAAAAGGTATGATAATTTCCATGAACTATCAAAATTGTCATGACACTTATGAAAGGATGACAACATTTCATCACCGATAAATACCACATGTCAAAGTCTTCTTATAAAAATTATAAAATGATATCCATAAAGTATTAATTCTAATTTTTATAAAGAATTTATGTGAAAGAATGAAATGGATAAAGGAAACTAACTTTGAACAATGATCAAAGGGAAGGAGATTTAATTTATGATAATTTCCAAGAATTAGTTTTCTGAACTAAATTGAAACTGACAAGGGAAATGATAACTATGGAAATTGAGGATATAAATAAGGTTTTTAATTTTAGATCCTTTCTTTCCTAAGACTTTGTGCTAGAGAAGAGAGAGCCATTTTTCTAGTTTTTCTAATTTTTTGTGTTGCAGAGTTCCACTATTTGGGCAAACTGTGTGTGGCGTGAGAGGAGGAATTTTGAATGTATGAAGGGGGCAATTTTTTATTGTTATCAGAGATGCCTACTTTTATTTTAGTTTTCTTTTCTAATTTTTTGAAAATAATTTGATCAACAATAGTATTTAGAAGTAGTATTATTTTTTAGTTGAATGAGGATTTCATCATTTTGAAGACTGTGTGCTTTAGATTGTTCTCACTCTTAGTGTGTGTGTGAGTTGGGACTAAATAATGGAATCAAGTTATACCATTGCATTCATTTATTGTAGGGGTTGTTTACTATTTGTTTAATCTTTCTTTTTTCTTTCCAAGTGCATATATGGATGGGAAGATTGTATGCTTCCATTGTTGTATGCTAAGTCCTTAATTTCTATTTTAGTTGTAATAATTTGCCCCCTATCTAAGAATAGTGAAGGTAGCCTTTTCTTTCAGGTTAAAAGCTTTCTTAAATCTTATTCATTGTAAATCTAAATAGGGAGTTGTACCCTATAAAATTTAGAGGGTTCTTGCATAATTCAATAGAAAAGAGACCCAACTCTTCGTATCCTTTTACATCTTCATTTTTGGGCAAATAAGAGTTATTTTGATGGTTTATTTTGTGAAGAAAAATCTATTTACCAACACCAACATCAAGACACTTGAACATATGGATGGTGTACTTTATGGAGACTATCAAGACAATGAAGATTCCAATTGATTGGGCTTCCATTCTTAGTGAGAACTTGGATGAGCAACTAGTTACTGTTAAGAACAACCATAAATTCTACATGACATCCTATTTGGTGTACCTATTAGCTGCAAGGGCCATAGACTATCCAGGGTTGTTCAAAAAGGGCAGCATGCAAGATGAAAATGCAAGACCCTATATAGTATATCCCCATTTGGTGAAGAAAAAGCTTCCAGAGCACAACAAGGAATATAGGATAGTGAATGATTCTTTTATATTCATATTTATCTAGTTCATAGAAGGGGATTACATGAAGAGGATGTCAGATGAGGTAGTGGCAAAGATTTTAGAAGTTGGTGCCTATTACCTCAAATTTTGAACATTCACTTATTTGAGGGTAGTGGGTATGACTATCAATCCCAAGAAGCTCCCTAAGTATCCAAGTGACAAACTTATATTATTGGAGATCACTCAATAACTCTTGTTTTCTTACAATAGAGTAAGGAAGCATAATAAAATAACTTGGGTGTGGCCTATTACTATAGGACCATTTAGTGTGGTCCAAACATAGGATATTCTATCTTTTGAACTTGAGTGGGATCAGTATCCCCTAGAGGAATATAACTCTACTGATCCTTATTTTGATAATATTGGAAGGGTGTAGTACTTAGCTCGCAAGACATTCCAACATGAAGATATAATTGAGGATCACTAGATGAATGTAGTAGATGACTATGATATCCATATAAGGAATTATTGTAGAATGAATCTCTATTTGGAAAGTAGTGGTTTGAAGATAAAGGTTCCTTTTAAGGTAGTACAACAAGATACTAAGGACATCCTTGATCTATTGTATAACAAAGACAAGATTTGTGATCGACCCATTATGAATGCTGAGATTGATAAGGAAGAAAACTCAAATATCAATCACAAGGCTAGGCATGTCATTAAATTGACTAAGGATTGGATTAAGAGACCTTTCAAACTAGATCCAATTCCTCAAGAAGTAGTCTTCCATGCTATAGCTTGTCCAACAAGAGGTCGAGGAGATGAGGTAATAATACCCACTTTTATAGCTCTATCACCAATAAGGCTAGAAATAGTGCACCGAATTGATAGAGAAGTTGGATATTATAGGGATTAGAAGGGTAAAGGAAAGAGGACGAGAACCTCTCCTAAACTAGCTGAGCCAGAAGAGGAACCAACTCAAGGACCACCATAGCCTAGGGTAGAAAATGTATAAGGGCTAGAGAATGTGGAAGCTACATAGACCTAGGATAATCCTCAAGTGTCACTGAATGAACAAGAGCAAGGAGGAGCTGAAATAGAAATATAAGAAGTGTCTCCACCTCAAAAAGAGGTCCAAGCCTCCCCATCTTCTCCTAAAAGAAGAAAGATCAAGAATCTAGTCAAGAGGAGACAAAAAGTGATTAGGAGAGTTATTCATTTCTCATCAATCCTAGAAGTCATTCTAGAAAAGGAAGAAGAGGATGATGAAGATAAAGAAAATAACCTTCCTTTAAGTCAATGAACTTGTCTTGTTAAAGCCATAGAATTGGAATGGAGAAGAAGCTCCACCTCTAAAATTACACCACCATCCATTCCTAAGTAGTGTATTCAATTTTTAGTTGTGCATAGAGTCACCTTTTCATTTTCTAAGGACCTCCTTCAAATCCTTACCTATCTTTGTTCAAAGCCTTTTCCTCACTATTCATGTGTTCACGGTCCCTTGAGGTAGCTGGTCAAAGTCACAAGATTTTGTGGTTGTGATCCCTTCCTTTGAACCGCTTTGAACCACTTCAAACCTTGGTTCAAAGTAGTTCAAAGTAGTTCAACCTAAGATTTTCATACTAACACTTTTTCTTTGATAGGAAATATTCTTCATGCGGCAGCTTTCTTTGAAGCACTTTGAACCACTTTGAATCTCAGTTCAAAGTAGTTCTTGATTGGAATGATCGGTGGTAATTTATTTCTGAAGTACGGTGCGCCGCCTTTTCACAATCAATTGAGGGTCTTGTCAGAATATCAAGAATCAAAAGTTTTTTCCCTTTTTTTGAGGAGGAATTCGTCATCATCAGAAGTGGGAGAATAGATCTTCGATTTGAGGAATGATTGAATATTGTACAAAATCAATCATTGTTAATTCATGTGAGAAGAGAAATCATTAAATGAAAAGCTCATGCAGCGATGCTTCGAACGTGCCAAGCTTGATGTGAGGTGATGTGTCATCATGCCTATTAATTATCTAGTACTTCTACATGTAAACCTCTCCTTTAATAAAACCCATTTAGTGGCTTTGTGAATTACTTTGCAAAAAGCTGATTTCAAAGAGAAGGAGCTGTTAAGGAAGATAGAAGAAGTTATTTGGTTTTCAGTGGAAAGCAGGTGAGAATTTAAAAATATTTGTTTTGTTTTGCAAATCTATTATTTTCAAAGGATTGTCTGCCAGAGGTTTTGCTTATTTTTTTGAGAATGAAGTTAGTCTTGCACTTTTTCGGCAATGCTTCTAGCCTTGAATGTAAGAGACTAGTGATCTGTGATACAAACTTAGAAGGGTTAAATGTAGAGAAGCTGCAAACAAATTTTCTTGAGAATACTATGTAGATTAAGGGGTGCATGGAAGTGTTAACAAGTGGTTTAATTGAAGCCACTACCTTTCCTCCTACTTTTGTAAACCCTGAGCTTCTACAACTTTGCATTGTCCATTATGATGTAAGGAGTAGAAGCATAGTAAGTGAGAATGGAAACACCATACTTTCCATCTGAAGGGAAACAATTTCATCTATTTTACAATTAATAGAAAATACCTTTGCCACATTCTAAACCACTTAGGCTTTAGCCGAATACCAAGAAACCCCTAGCATATTTCTAAACACCCTTGCCAGGAAATGGACTGAAGTTAACTATGGAGGTGGGTCTAGGCTACCCAAGGTCATTACTAAGCATCACATGAAACCCCATATACATGACCTGGATGTATTGTTGCACAAAGTGAAGGGTTCAACTAATGTATATTTGTTTGAAGAGTGGGTGTATAGGTACATTGAGATTATCTTAAAGGGTGAGCAATGGATGGATTGGGCAGAGATCATTGCCAATTCCTTGAGGAATCAACTCAAACACGCCAAAGAATCTCACAAGGATTTCTATATGGCCTCGTATTTAACCTATTGTATTGCCTGTACATGTGATCTCACTACCCTCCCACATGGGGTATGGAATGAAGAGATAACTGTTTTCCAATATTGTCCTTTGTTGCATAAAGACAGAGTTTTAGAGGATTTTTGTAAGCTACATGATGTATTGTATGGAAGTGTTTATTTGACTCTTAAAGGTGTTTAGATGTTGTGACTTTCTTTTGAATCGCAGAGGCTAGTTCAATAGTATGGGAGTTACTTCATTCAATTTCCTAGGTTCACATATTTGAGAGTTGGAGGGTTTGAAGATGAACCTGTCAAGTTACCTTGATATGCCCTTGATTGTTTCATTTTAGCCGAGTTATGCAGACAACTTTTCTCGGTCATCAAAGATAATTTTCCTCGGGAGAATTGGGAAATGGCTTTCCCTATCAAATTGGGCTCCTTAGTCTATACTATTATGAATAATGCTTCCATCATCAGAAACAATTTGCTAGGATTCAATCTTGCTTTCTATCATAGCAAGAGAAACTTTGATAGTAAGGGATATGCAGCTCTAACCCTTGGCCTTGAAATCAACCCTTCAACTGCTCCTCATCTAGAAGATCTATGGAGAGATTGTGGAAATGAAGAAGAAGTCTTGAAGAAAGACCATTCTAGATTAACCTTACAACAATTCAGTTCTTTCAGATTGAAGTTCAAAACACAAGGAATTATTGAAGATGGTTCATACCTAATTGAACCCCGTTGGAAGGAGTCAAATGAGGCAAAGTTCCTAGTAGTAGACTGGAGCAAAGAGGAAGAAGATGATATTAATTTGAGGGTTAGATCTATATTAACCTATACAGATGATTGGTTACAAAGGAAAAGAAGAGGAAATATTAATGAGTCTTCTCCAAAGGTGATTTCTTCCCCAGGGCCACTTCAATTTGACATTCCATTTTCTCATATTGCAGGTGACACACAGATTCCAGATAAGAAAGTGAGATCCCCTACCCATTCGCAAGCTATGGCTCCTAGGATGAGATCCTAGTCCAAGTCCAAAGCCTCGAAGCAACCTAGTGTTCAGAAGTAGAAAATGACATCTCAGGGGAAGGATTCAGACGATGAATTTTTTTCCCCTGATGGGGCAGATGGCGAGGTTCAATTCATTGAAGCCCCAAAAGTAGATCAACCCAAGTTCTTAACTCCAACTAGAGACACTCAGGTGATGTCAACTACTCATATTGTTCCTTCATGGTTGTCGAATTCAATCAATAAGAAGAAGAGTCTACAGCTAGTATCCACATCGGTAAAGGACATAGTCACTAGATACGTGGCCAGAGGTTCTAAAACAAAGAAAGCAAAAATGGATGCTTGTCTCACCAAAGACTTGATAACAGGAAAAATCATCGCAGAGGTGGCCACTTATAAAAAAAAGAAAGAGTTTGGGGAGATTGATGATGAAGGGTTCAAAGTTACTTCTTTTGAACTAGGTGCTATTAATAGGAATACTGGCAACAATTTCTCTAAGTTTTTTGCTGACCACATGCTCACACAATTAGAGAAAGATTTCAAAGAAAAGAAAGAATTGAAAGCAATGGTGGTGACAATGGCTGCATACATCAATTCACTGATCAACCTAGGGGTTGCTCCAATAATCCAGATACCACAACCTTTCGACCCAAACTCTGTTGAGAGCCAGTAGCTGATGAAACATATACAGAGGGGAAAATTGCTAATTGATGCCATGACAAATTGGGTGAATAACATAGTAGACCAGGGAAATAAATTTATTTCTGAAGTTACTAGTATCTACTCCGAAGGTGAAGCACTGCTAGGGGAGATTCAAACCTTGATCCCAATGTGGGAAACAAAACTAGCATGTTGCCAAGCTATAGTTCTCCAAGAATCAGAGGTTGAAAATTTTGGGGTTCTCAAATTCTTGAATGAAAATCCTATGAAGAACATAGATTCCTGCATGCTTTTTATTTTGAAAAATAATATGAACTGGATGGAGTCCATCTACAAAGAAACTATCAAAGAGATACAAGGCATCGAAAATAAGATCACATAAATGCATAGGGAACTGGTAAAGGACATGAAGATTGTCAATCCTACAGGCATCTTACAACTTGATAAAGAGAATATGGACACTGAAGTATTAACCAAGAGATTCATTGGAGCAATAGAATAGATCAGAGACAAAGAATCACTAAAGGCCAATGATTTCACCTCATTAGCAAGCATGAAATCCATGTTGTGCCTTAATGAGAGCCTAATGCCACGTTAAAATCTTAAAGTGAAGGATTATAGATGGCAGAAAGATGCATGCAGAGCTCGGTTGATGAGCTTGAAAAACTCATAATTCCATGCCACATAGGAATTCATATCCATGTTTTGGAGTTGGAAGCTAGTGCGCCAAACTGTCAGAGAGGAGGAGAAAACTGATGAAGATATCAGAAACTGAACCATTGCCTGTTGGCACTCTTTCTTTTTCATAATTTCTTTCTAGTGTAATAATAGTTTCTTGTATTAATTTGATAGGGCTAGGTTTTGATGGAGGCCCTTCGGATTTGAAAAACTATAAATGTTGGGGCATTGAACTATGTTTTTTGAGAAAATAGGGGATAGAAGATAGAAGTTAGATAGTAGCATTTCGATATAGATTTTTTTTGGATAATAGTGATTAGTGATAATATATGAATGTTTTGGCTTTTAAAGACTTGGTGCATTGAAATTTGAAAAATAAATATATGAAGAATTTTGAATTATGCTTTGAAACTTTGTGTTTAGAGTGTTGAATCATTATTACTTTGTGGATGTGATTTGGTGATTTGAAAGTTCCAGATTGTTGTTACTTGGTTGTAAGTTCTTTTAGTTTCTATTCTTTGTTAGTGATGCATGTTGAGATTTTAGTGAAAATTCATTCTTTGAAGTGGGTTTTCTTTTTCATATCAGTTGAATCTGTCCATCTTTAAGTAGTCTTTTGATAACTACCTCACTACCCAGGAGTAGTTGAGAGAGCCTTATGCACTTTCAAGAAAAGTGTAAAAGTAATTTTCAATTTATTGTAAATTTGGTAAGGGAGTTGTACCTTCAAAAAATTTAGAGAGGAAGTGTAAAGTAAAAATAATGCTTTCTCAACTGTAGTGAGCGATTCTATTCCTTTATAATATTGGGTATAGAGTAAATTTGATAAATTATTTAAAAGGACAATTTGTTCACTAACAAATTTTTGGCGACTCTACCGGGTAGAGTCCCTTTTGAAAGAGCCTTAACCCTTAGATCTAATGTATAACAATGGTTCTTCCACATAATGAGGTCTTCCCTGTACTACAACCTAACCTTCAATTTGAAGATACTCAAGAAGACATAATCTTAGACTTAGTTGCAACTGCTTGGCGAGTATGCAGGAGTGGTCAACAATACCAACAAGTATTAGCGGTTCTTGAAAGAGAAGAAGAAAGAGCTGAATTTTTGAGAGGAGTGCCGGAAGTTCAAGAGGTGGCCTTTGTGGATAGATTGGCCCAAGCACCTACAAGGCCTTGAACATATAAGTAAACTAGAACTAGCTACCTGTAGATACACAAGAGGAGAAAGAGAAAAAGGAATTCTTGATGAAAATTTTGAGCCATTGAAGAACCTAAAATTCTTGCTAGACTTTAGCAATCCTAAAAAGAAGCAGATTAGATTTCAAAGCAAGCCTAGCTCACCACCCAAACCATCTCCTTTCTCACCTTTAGTATAGTCTTTGCTTCCATTGAATACTCTTGTTCTAGCCTACATATCAATCCAACCCTTTCAAGTTATACCACCTAACATGGCTACTAATCAACCTCGGGGACATAACGTAGGTCCATTGAATTTGGGTGTGAATCCTACAACACTTCCTAAAGGAGCTATTGAGGTTTTACCCAAGTTTAGTGGAGATGGCAAGGTTTCAATAGATGATCATTTGAGTGCTTTTCATTCTGCTTGTGCTATTATAAGTGTCCCCATGGAGGAAGTTGCTATAAGATTATTTGTGTGGACCTTGATTGATGCCGCTACTAACTGGTTCAATCATTTTCCTCATCATTTCATTACTAGCTAGGATGATATGAAAAATGCCTTTGAAAGTAGATTCAAAACCCCTAAAAATGAATGTTCTCTATTCTCTCAACTCAGTCAAATGAAGAAAGATATGCATGAACCCATGAGAGAGTTTGTGGCTAAATTTAATAGATTGGTCCAAAGAATTTCGACAACATCTAGGCCTAGTACAGAAAATCAAAAATCATTCTTTATTAATGTTGTCCCAGCAGATATAAGTTTTCATCTCATTAAAGATGCCTATGTTGATTTAGATGCCACTGAGAGGTTGGCTATTCAATTAGAAGATGCATTCATTAATGTTGGTAAGTGGAAAAGATATGTACATACCCCCGGGACTGCTTCATCTTCTACTCCCACAGACCCAGTTTTGCAAAAGTTGATGAATGATATATCAATGATGAAGAGACAGTAGAACAAAATCCATAACCCATATCAGACTCCTTACCAGGACATTCAAAAATGGCAACAACCTCAAAATTTTGGTTAAACACCCCTATTAACTACTCCTCAAACAAGACTACAAATTGAAGAAGCTCCTAAGGAACAATGTGTTCTTTTCATATGACTTTAAACCATGATGAATGAGAATGTCCTAATTAGCTAAATTGTATTCAACTAGCGAAAAATGTCATTGCAGCAGAGCAAATGACCGAAAATGAAAATGTAGGAAGGGGAGAGTCTGGTACTTATTTCCTTGAACATGAGTCTGATTTAGAAAGAGGGGGTGATGTTTATACAACACTTCAAGACCCTGCTTGCAAAATAATGACTAGAGGCCAACACAATCATAAACCCTACCTAGGAACTACCCCAAATGTATCAAATTCTAAAGGTAAAGAACATACACATGCTGATACAACAAAAACTATAGAACCAAAGATCTTGCCCAGGATAGAACTGAAAGCTAGTACCTCAATTTTTGATATTGTTGAATTTTGCAAAACTTCTTCCATATCAATTTCTCCAACTAAATATCTAAAACTTAATCCAAAGGAATTGGACAAGTTGGTTCAATATGTGAAGGGAGCTTTTGCCACTAATGCATATGTTACAGATGAGGTTTTCAAAAATTCAAAAGTTGTTGACGAGCCCATCTTTGTATCTGAGAGATACACAAAAAGCATTGAAGCCACTGCTAATTTTGTTCAGAATGAAAGAGAGGAGAAAAAGCCCAATCCATTTTATATATCATTGTTATTAAATGGTCAGAAGCTTAGTAATTGCATCATTGATTCTGGAGCATCAGATAACATTATGCCCCAACCTGTCACAAAAGACCTTGGTTTGGAGCTCACAAAAACCTTTGGATGTTGCTATGCTATGGACGGGAAGCAAGTACCCCTAGTTGGTTAGGTGAAAGATGTGCAGGCTATTTTTTATACTTGTCCTAAAAAAAGAGTAAAGCTTACTATTCTAGTAGCTGATATCCTAGCTAGCTATGGAATGCTGCTCAGCAGAACTTTTTACAAAGATATGGGTGGGGAAATTAAAATGGATTGGTCAGAAGCATATATTCTTGTGGGAAAGAAGAAAATAAAGTTAGAACCTGAGCCCAAGCATAAATATACTGTAATACCTTCTGATAACCACAAAGCACAGATATTGTATGAAGAGTGTCAGTTTGGGAATTATATTATTTTGCCCAAGGAGCCATGCCGAGAAGAGGTGGTAAGTTCTGAAGAAGCTTTATGGACCCTAGAATTCAATGGAAGTTGTTTGAATTTGGGCTCAGGTGCAGGTGTAGTTCTCATTTCACCTTTTGAGGAAGTTTTTCCTTTTTCTTTTAAACTAGACTTCCATAATACGATTAAAACCACAGAATATGAAGCGTTGCTTCTAGGTTTGCAAGAAGCCAAAGCTAAAGGAATAAAGTGGCTAAAAGTGAAGGGTGATGCTGAACTCATTGTGAAGTATGTGAGAAAGCAATTTTCAGTAAAAAATGATAGATTGAGGCATTATAGAAATTTAGTGTGGGATGAAATCGAGTCGTTTGAAGCATTTTCTATTGAATTCATTCCTCGTGCTCAAAATACAAAAGCTGACTCTTTAGCTGTCTCAGCATCATTATTGCTACCACATCCTAAATTCAAAAATGATACTTATAGGATTGAGATGATTAATAGACCTAGGGTTTCAGACAATGTTAATCATTGGCAGGTTTTTAATGATGATGCGCAATTAAAAGAATTTATAGAATGTGCTGGTGATTTTGCTGAAATCTTCTTTGAAGGATCTGAACATTGTGGTAAACCAATTGGGGAAGAATCAATCGAAACAAGGGAAGTGATCCAACTCTTAGGTAATAGGATTCCTAAAGGTTTGGTTTCCTTAGAACATCTTTTTGGTAGGAAGGATGATAGTGCTCTAGAGAAGGATGTTGGTTCTAATGAAAAGGAGGAAAACCATGACAAGATCAACATTGGAAGTGTAGGAAACCCTAAATTGATTTCTATAGGACAAACTTGTTTGCAAGGGAGAAGGAGAAAATGTGTGAGCTTTTAATTTGATATCAAGATGTTTTTGCATGGGATTACAATGATTTGAAATTTTTTAGAAACGGTGAATTTGTACATCATATACTGTTGAAACTAGGGGCTACCACCTTCAGACAAAAGCTCAGGAATTACAACCCCAAAGTTTCGGAAGCTATTTTTAGAGAAGTGGAAAAGATGTTAAAGGCTGGTATAATTTATTTGATACATCATTCAACATGGGTGGAAAATATCATTCCTATAAGGAAAAAGAATGGAGAAGTAAGGATTTGCATGCATTTTAGGAATCTAAACCAAGCAAGCCTTAAAGATAACTATGCACTTCCTACTATGGACCATATCTTTTAGTCAGTTGCCAGATCTGAAGTAATGTCTATGCTTGATGGCAATTCAAGATATAATCAGATTAGTGTCGCATCAGAGGATCAACACAAGACAACCTTCATTACTCCTTGGGGCACTTTCGCTTATAGCCGAATGCCTTTTCGTTTGATTAATGTTGGGGCCACTTTTCAATGGGCTATGAACTCCTCTTTCAAGGACCTATGAGATAGGATAATTTTTATATATCTTGATGATTTGACTGTCTATTCTAAAAGAAGGAAACTTCATTTGATGGATTTGGAAAAGGTGTTGGGAAGATGCCGACAGCACGGTATATCTTTGAATCCTAAAAAGCCTATGTTCTTCGTAGAAGAAGATAAATTGCTTGGGAATATTGTTTCCAAAGAGGGTATAAAAATTGATCCAGAGAGGGTGAGAGCAATATAGAAGCTGGTTCTACCTACCAATAGAAGTGATTTGAAATCTTTCTTCGGTCAGATCAACTTCTTAAGAAGTTTTGTTCCTGAATTCTTTGAGAAAGTGAGATACATGTTGGATATGATGAGCAAGAAATTTCCTTTTCAATGGCAAGAGGAGGGTAAAAAGGCTTTGAAAGATATCAAAACAGCCATTGCAAGTGCCCCAATGCTGGTGAGTCCTAACTTTGAAAAATATTTCATTATTTATTGTTATGTTAGCAGAATGATGAAGGAAGTGAGGCTCCAATTGCCTTTATGAGTGTTCCTCTGAAGAAACATGAGTTAAATTATACTCCAACAGAAAAACATGCATTCGTTGTAGTAAAGGCATTGAAACAATTTAGGTATTATATACTACATTCTCATTCTGTCATGTATGTACTTGAAACTGTACTCAAAAGTATTTCAACTCAACAAGAAGTAGGAATGAATAAATGGGTAGTCTAGGTGACTAAAGTCCAAGAATATGATCTGACTATCAAACCTACTTCTCTGGTAAGAGGGCATAGTTTGTGCAAATAAATAGCTGAAAGTAAAGATGCATCCCTTGATAAATCTGAGGAAGTCCCTACAATCTTATTGGTTACCCTAACAAATTCTTGGTTCTCAGACATTGCATATTTTCTATCATATGGTGAATGTCCATCGAATATGAACCGTAAAGAAAGACAAAATTTGAGGTTGAAAGTAGAAAAGTATGTAATTTCAAATGATGTTCTAAATAAGAGAGGAATCAATGGGACCTTTTTAAGATGTGTGGACATAGAACAGCAAGGAAAATTGTTAAAAGCATATCATTCAAAGGCTTTTGGAGGACACTTTTCATCCATTGTTACTTCTTTTAAAATTCTTAGGAATTGTTTCTACTAGCCGGGCATGTTCAAAGATGCTTATAAATTTGTGAAAAACATTTTAAAATGTCATCTTTTTACTAGATGCCCTCAATTAACAACATTGCCGCTCAGGCTTGTGGTAATTGATGAACCTTTTTGACAATGGGGTATCAATTTTATTGGACCTATAAATCCTCCATCAGGTTCTAGACATATCTACATTTTAATAGCAATAGATTATTTCACTAAATGGGTGGGGGCAATACCAATGAAGAAATCTAATTCTCAAGTGGTATGCGAGTTCCTGATGGAGCAGATCTTTGTCAGATTTGGTGTACCTCAGAAAGTAGTTTTAGATAACACCACTTATTTTTCATCGAAAGAGATATCCCTTTTCTATTATGAGCATGGTGTATCATTGGCTCATTCATTAGATTACTTCCCATAGGGGAATGGGTAGGCAGAGTCCAGCAATAAAAATCTAGGTTCCATCATCAAAAAATTGGTGTCTGATAATTCCTGAGATTGGCACAAAAGACTCTATGAAGCATTATGGGCAGACTAGATTACACCAAAAAGAGCTATTGGGATGGCTCCCTTTGAATTAATATATGGGATTGGGGCCCAGGTATCTTTACCTTTGTAGTTATTAGCTGCAAAATTTCAATCAGTCATTGAGGATCAATTCTTTAGGAATTCATTAGAAAAAGGAGTCATGTATCTGCACAAATTGGAAAATGAGAGATGCAAACTGGTTGATCATATCACAGAATAATAGATGAACGTGAAATGTATCTTGGACAAAAGAGCTCGACCAAGAAATTTCCTCAAAAATGATGAAGTACTCCTGTGGGATAAGAGGAAAGAACCAAAGGGGGCACATGGAAAATTTGAGTCTCTTTGGAAAGGCCCATTCTTTATTTCAAAAATTGTTGGTCCTAACACTTTTCGATTGAGATATCTAGATGGAACAAATCTGCCTTTTACATATAATGGGTAGGATTTGAAATTGGTCAAGTTCTAAGTTTTGATGTCCCCTGCCATGTACATAACAATTTTTTCATGTTTAGCCTTTCTTGTTCTTGTCATTTTCCTTCCTATTTGCTTAGTTTAGTTTTTGTCCCCTTTTTCTGAGTTCTCTGTGTATTCCACATACACAGTCCTTAGTTAGAGCCCCTGTTAGTTGTGCATAAAGTCACCTTTTCATTTTCTAAGGACCTCCTTCAAATCCTTACCTATCTTTGTTCAAAGCCTTTTCCTCACCATTCATGTGTTCACTGTCCCTTGAAGTAGCTGGTCGAAGTCACAAGCTTTCGCGGTTGTGATCCCTTCCTTTGAACCACTTTGAACCACTTTGAACACCTTGGTTCAAAGTAGTTCAAACTAGTTCAACCTAAGATTTTCATACTAACGCTTTTTCTTTGACAGGAAATGTTCTTCATGTGGTAGCTTTCTTTGAAGCACTTTGAAGCACTTTGAATCTCAGTTCAAAGTAGTTCAAAGTAGTTCTTGATCGAAATGATCGATGGTAATTTATTTTTGAAGTACGGTGCGTCACCTTTTCACAAACAATTGAGGGTCTTGTTAGAATATCAAGAATCAAAAGATTTTGCCCTTTTTATGAGGAGGAAGTCATCATCATTAGAAGTGGGAGAATAGATCTTTGATTTGAGGAATGATCAGATATTGTATGAAATCAATCATTGTTAATTCATGTGAGAAGAGAAATCATTAAATGAAAAGCTCATGCAACAATGCTTCGGACGTGCCAAGCTTGATGTGAGGCAATGTGTCATCATGCGTATTAATTATCTAGTAATTTTGCATGTAAACCTCTCCTTTAATAAAACCCATTCAGTAGCTTTGTGAATTACTTTGCAAAAAGCTGATTTTGAAGAGAAGGAGTTGTTAAGGAAGATAGAAGAAGTTATTTTCTTTTCAGCGGAAAGCAGGTGAGAGTTTAGAAATCTTTGTTTTGTTCTACAAATAGGTTATTTTCAAAGGATTGTCTGCTAGAGGTTTTGCTTGTTTTATTGAGAATGAAGTCAGTCTTGCACTTCTTTGGCAATGCTTCTAGCCTTGAATGTAAGAGACCAGTGATCTGTGATACAAACTTAGAAGGGGTAAATGTAGAGAAGCTGCAAACAAATTTTCTTGAGAATACTAAGGAGATTAAGGGGTGCATGGAAGTGTTAACAAGTGGGTTAATTGAAGCCACTGCCTTTCCTCCTACTTTTGTAAACCCTAAGCTTCTGCAACTTTGCATTGACCATTATGATGTAAGGAGTAGAAGCATAGTAAGTGAGAATGGAAACACCATACTTTTCATCTCAGTGGAAAAAATTTAATATGTTTTACAATTAAGAGAAAATACCTTTTCCACATTCTCACCCACTCAAGCTTTAGCTGAATACCAAGAAACCCCTAGTGTATTCTAAAACACCCTTGCCAGGAAATGGAATGAAGTTAACTATGGAGGTGGGTTTAGGCTGCCCAAGGTCATTACTAACGATCACATGAAACCCCATATACATGGCCTGGTTGTATTGTTGCACACAGTGAAGGGTTTAGCTGATGTATATTTGTTTGAAGAGTGGATGTATAGGTACATTGAGATTATCTTAAAGGGCGATCAATGGATGGATTGGGCAAAGGTCATTGCCAATTCCTTGAGGAATCAACTCAAATGAGCCAAAGAATCTTGCGAGGATTTCTATATGGCCTCGTATTTAACCTATTGTATTGCTTGTACATGTGATCTCACTACCCTTCCACATAGCGTATGGAATGAAGAGATAACTATCTTCCAATATTGTCCTTTGTTGCAGAAAGATAGAATTTTAGAGGATTTCCATAAGGTGCATGATGTATTGAATGGAAGTGGTTATCTGGCTCTGAAAGGTGTTCAGATGTCGTGACTTTCTTCTGAATCATAGAGGCTATTTCAATAGTATGGGAGTCACTTCATTCAATTTCCTAGGTTCACATATTTGAGAGTTGGAGGGTTTGAATATGAACCTGTGAAGTTACCCTGATATGCCCTTGATTGTTTCATTTTAGCCGAGTTATGCAGACAAATTTTCTCTATCATCAAAGATAATCTTCCTCAGGAGAATTGGGAAATGGATTTCCTTATCAAATTGGGCTCCTTAGTCTGTACTAATATGAATAATACTTCCATCATCAGAAACAATTTGCTAGGATTCAATCTTGGTTTCTATCATAGCAGGAGAAACTTTGATAGTAAGGGATATGCAGCTCTAACCCTTGGCCTTGAAATCAACCCTTGAGCTGCTCCTCATCTAGAAGATCTATGGAGAGATTGTGGAAATGAAGAAGAAGTCTTGAAGAAAGACCATTCTAGATTAACCTTATAGAAAATTAGTTCTTTTAGATTGAAGTTCAAAACACAAGGAATTATTGAAGATAGTTCATACCTAATTGAACCCCGTTGGGAGGAGTCAAATGAGGCAAAGTTTCTAGCAGTAGATTGGAGCAAATAGTAAGAAGATAATATTAATTTGAGGGATAGATCTATATTAACCTATACAGATGATTGGTTACAGAGGAAAAGAAGAGGAAATATCAATGAGTCTTCTCCTAAGGTGATTTCTTCCCCAGGGCCACTTCAATCTGACATTCCATTTTCTCATATTGCAGGTGACACACTGATTCCAAATAAGAAAGTGACATCCCCTCCCCACTCACAAGCTACAGCTCCTAGGATGAGATCCCAGTCCAAGTCTAAAGCCTCGAAGCAACCTAGTGTTCAGAAGTAGAAAATGACATCTCAGGGGCAGGATTCAGATGATAAATTTGTTTCCCCTGATGGGGCAGACGGCGAGGTTCAATTCATTGAAGCCCCAAAAGTAGATCAACCCAAGTTCTTAACTCCAACTAGAGACACTCAGGTGATGTCAACTACTCCTACTGTTCCTTTGTGGTTGTCAAATTCAATCAACAAGAAGCAGAGTCTACAGCCAGTATCCACATCGGTAAAGGACATAGTCACTAGATACACGGCCAGAGGTTCTAAAAAAAAGAAAGTGAAAATGGATGCTTGTCTCACCAAAGACTCGATAACAGGAAAAATCATAGCAGAGGTGGCCACTTATTAACAAAAGAAAGAGTTTGGGGAGATTGATGATGAAGGGTTCAAAGTTACTTCTTTTGAACTAGGTGCTATTAATAGGAATACTGGCAACAATTTCTTTAAGTTTTTTGCTGACCACATGCTCACACAATCAGAGAAAGATTTCAGACAAAAGAAAGAATTGAAAGCAATGGTGGTGACAATGGCTGCATACATTGATTTGCTAATCAACCTAGGGGTTGCTCCAATAATCCAGATACCACAGCCTTTTGACCCAAACTTTGTTGAGAGCTAGTAGCTAATGAAACAGATACAAAGGGGAAAATTGCTAATTGATGCCATGACAAATTGGGTGAATAACATAGTAGACCAGGGAAATAAATTCATTTCTGAAGTTACTAGTATCTACTCCGAAGGTGAACCACTGCTAGAGGAGATTCAAACCTTGATCCCAGTGTGAGAAACAGAACTAGCATGTTACCAAGCTGTAGTTCTCCAAGTATCAGAGGTTGAAAATTTTGGGGTTCTCAAATTCTTGAATGAAAATCCTATGAAGACCGTAGACCCCTGCATGCTTTTTATTTTGAAAAATAATATGAACTAGAAGGAGTCCGTCTACAAAGAAACTATCAAAGAGATACAAGGCCTCAAAAATAAGATCATAGAAATGCACAGGGAACTTGTAAAGGACCTTAAGATTTTCAATCCTACAGGCATCTTACAACTTGATAAAGGGAATATGGACACTGAAGTATTAACCAAGAGTTTCACTAGAGCAATAGAACAGATCAGAGATAAAGAATCACCGAAGGCCAATGATTTCACCTCATTAGCAAGCATGAAATCCATGTTGTGCTTTAATGAGAGCCTGATGCCATGTTAAAATCTGAAAGTGAAGGATTATAGGTTGCAGAAAGATGCATGTAGAGCCCGGTTGATGAGCTTGAAAAACCCATACTCCCATGCCACATAGGAATTCATATCCACGTTTTAGAGTTGGAAGATAGTGCACCAAACTATCAGAGAGGAGGAGAAAACTGATGAAGATACCAAAAATTGAACTGTCACTTGTTGGTGTTCTTTCTTTTTGATAACTGCTTTCTAGTGTAATAACAGTTTCTTGTATTAATCTGATAGGGCTAGGTTTTGATGGAGGCCCTTCGGATTTGAAAAACTATAAATGTTGGGGCATTGAACTATGTTTTTTTTTAGAAAATAGGGGATAGAAGATAGAAGTTAGATAGTAGCATTTCGATATAGATTTTTTTTGGATAATAGTGATTAGTGATAGTATATGAATGTTTTGGCTTTCAAGGACTTGGTACATTGAAATTTGAATATACATATATGAAGAATTTTGAATTATGCTTTAAAAATTTGCGTTTAGAGTGTTGAATCATTATTACTTTGTGGATGTGATTTGGCGATTCAAAATTTCCAGATTGCTATTACTTGGTTGTAAGTTCTTTTAGTTTATGTTCTTTGTTATTGATGCATGTTGAGATTTTAGCAAAAATTCATTCTTTGAAGTGGGTTTTCTTTTTCATATTAGTTGAATCTGTCCATCTTTAAGTAGTCTTTTGATAATTACCTCACTACCTAGGAGTAGTTGAGAGACCCTTATGCACTTTTGGGAAAAAGTGTAAAAGTAATTTTAAATTTATTTTAAATTTGGTAAGGGAGCTGTACCTTCAAAAAATTTAGAGAGGAAGTGTAAAGTAAAAATAATGCTTTCTCAACTGTAGTGAGTGATTCTATTCTTTTATAATGTTGGGTGTAGAGTAAATTTGATAAATTATTTAAAAGGACAATCTGTTCACTAACATCAATCTACCACTTTGGAAGATGAGCTGTAGTAATGGATTGATGACCATGATGGTGAAGGCATTGATGTCTTTCAGATGTCATATTTTTATTTTATGCTAGTTGGTACTGTACTATTAGGAGATAAGATAAGGGATACTCTAGCTAATCAACCTCAAAAAGAGGATTGGAGTTAGTCACCATCATAGCCACAAGGACCTAAAGTAGCTCCACCATCACCAAATGCAGTTACATTTTGCATGGATAAAGGTTTCACTACTCCTCTTCCTCTAAGCATTGATGAATAAAAGGTACGAGAAAAATATGAGGAAGAGCCACAAAAAATACCCATCAATGAAGTTTCAAAGGAAGGGAAAATATTTGAGCAACCTTAGTAGACTTCCCAAGATATAGAGGTGAGAACTATGGACTCAACAGATATAGAGGCTCCTAATGTGGATCTCTCACAAAAAGAGAAGACACTAGAGAGGAGTGATAAGGGGAAGAGCATAGCAAAGAATAATCCTTCTTCATAAGGAAAATCTCTAATGAAAAAGGTTTTGAGATGGTTGTGGAAAGAGGTGATTAGAAAAAAAAGGAAACATTATTCCATCAAGGAAGAGGATATGAGAGAATTGATTGAAGTTCTTAGGAAACCTGATTCACCACCAAAAGATGCACAAGCATTGGCCTTTATCATGAGTGATCGGAATCAAGATTTATTTTCTCATGTTTCTATCCCTCCTCTACATGAAGATGTTGAAGAATTGAATATGAAAGATTATTAGATTAGGGAGGTTGTTCTTGGGAAACCCATGTTGGACACCATCAAGTTAATGGTAACAACTAGGATTAAAGAAGTGTTTAGGCACTTAGAACAAGATGACATAGAATTGATAACACTTTGGAGATAGAATGAGATCCAAAAAGGATATATGAATGAAGTTATTGGTCCTTTATATCCTAAAGATTCCGAGGATACTTTGAATGTGGCATTGGAGAAAAGGGATAAGGAAACGATACAACTAGACCCATTTTTGCAAGCTTGTTAGAAATGACAACAACATTTTGAAGAAAAGGGTGTGTAGATTATACATGGAAATCATAAAATGCTACACCATATGTAGGATAATTAAGATAACCTAGTGGCCATTTTGAACTAGGATTTTGGTTTAACAGATGAAATACATACCTGGGGCAAGGACCTACAAGTACTATAGTTGATCAAAGGTCAAAGGTATGAAATATTAATGGAGGTATATATAGCAAAATAGTTAGATAAAATTTATGATTGGACAGAGAAGGTTGCAGATGGAAATAAAGTAATGGAGACATTACAAATGGATATTCATAAGCTCAAGGATCGAACCTAAGAGAAAATTTTGGAGGTAGAGAAACATTACAGTGATGCGTGTTTAGATATTTTTAAGGATGATTCAAGTGAAAAATTGATGATTGTAGAAGTAGTTGTTGAATAATTCTAGAAAATTTTTGAAGAAGCTTCTAATGATGATGATATTAGATAAGCATTCAGAACTGAAGAAGCATTACTAGATTTAGATGTGAAACTAAGAGATTTCGTAGAGAATCACATCAAGGTGGGAAACTATAGGGAGAAAGTGAAGGAAAAATATGAATTCTTAGATTAGAAAAATGGAGCTCAAGTCATGGAGATTGTTGAGAAATTCAATAGAAAATACCCACACATACCTCTGGTATAAAGGGGAACAAAACCCATAAGCTAGAATTTTAGTTTTGACACTTGGTGAATTTTTTGCAATTTTTGAACTTGCTTCTGACGTGTGCAGGTGTGCCAAGCATGCAAGTGGACTAGGTGTGAAGGTGTGTTTCTTCTGAGCTGTTCTTTAGAAGTGCACCATAAGTTTTTAAAGAAGTCAGAGGTATGCTGATAGTTAACTGCCAATTCCATATTTAGAGCTTTCCATGCATTGAAAATGCATTCTGACAATAGTTTAACTCCTATGGACACCTAGTGAAGATGGAGTTTCTATTTTTGAGACTTCTAGACATTTTTACATCATCCAAAGGCTTTCTTCTTCTTATTTTCTCATGTTTTCTTTGTTTTAACACATGTAAAGGCTCATGCATCCATTTAATGATATAAATATGGATGAAGTCCTACTAAGAACCAGTTAGAGAGTTAGTTTGTACATAAATACATGTTTTATTGGTTTAGAAGCATATTTTTTCATAAAGTCATCTCTCACTCTTAACAAAAATTGAGGAGAAAATTTCTTGTAAACTTAGGAATGTAATATGCATTCCAAGCCATTGTTATTTGGATGCAATAATTTATGCTTTTGGTGCTCGCATTTGGAGTGTAGTGATTCTTGCCTAAGTGTGTTATATTTTGTGAATGTATGTTCATGGAATATAATTGAGCCAATATTTTTATTGCATTATTCTGGTTGTATAATCTTTTAATTCTAGTGTTTGCTATAGGTCTACAAATTCCACTATTGTACTTGGTTTGAGAAGAGATCACCATATTGTTCTTTCATATCTTTTTGTCTCACATGAGCACACTTTTTGTGGCATTACAATTTTATGGAAAGTGAAACCTCTTATGGTTATTGAATTCTCATTGATGATTGTATCAATGGAATTAAGGAAACACTACTCCTATTATCATTGGTTACCCACCGATCTTTTCAAAGGCTTAACTTGCAGACATGTTGTTTCCATGGCTTATGTCCGTTAGGATTTTACTTTTCATGTTATTTGCTTAAATTTCTTGTCACCCTATCATCATTATTTTCTTTATTAACCCCTTGGTTAAATTAGGAATTCATATAGTTGCATTGTTAGATTGCATTCATTAAAAAACATAAAAATACAAAAATATATTCCTTTATGTGTTGTCATTATTTTGAGATAGTAAGCAGATTTAAAATATCATGTGAATTATTTAAGAACTAGCAAAGGCCTCCTCATGAAAATTCACATTTATCTTCAACTGAGTAGATTCCAATAGGTCACAACATGACCCATAACATTGGAGTTGATCCCAAATTAACTTTTCAAGGGAGGAGTTTGAAAAGATTCCTACCATTAAGCATTGTGCAAAATAACAACTCAACATTGCTCAACATTGTTGTTCCTTGACCTTTATTAATTTTTTGATGGTCAAGTTATGTTATTCTCAACACATACTATATTACTTAGTTGGTGATGACTTTCTCAGTCGCTAACTAAGCTTGGTCTATATAGAAAATTTCTATATGACCACTCATTACTTAGCTTCTAGACAATTACTCAATACATACTATCTTATGTACATGACTCAGCCTATGTAGAGTAGCTCAGTCATAGTGATGACTATCTAAATTTTCCTTATAAATGGCTAAGTGATTAACACTAATACACAATAGTGGTTAGAAATACCAACAATCTCCCCCTCTGACATTAGTCAAAAAACACTTTGTCATGTTTACACTTTTTCATATCAATACAAAAATGAGTTCTCCCCCTAAGTCTTATGACTTGTGAAAATGAATACAAAAATTCATTACATACTTTATTCACATGTACATGATATGCCTTATTGTTGTGGTTTTCACAACACACACCCTATTTCTACGAAGAATTGGGAACCTCCTAGTCTAGGGTCTAAGTCTTTTTTGGGCTCTACCTAGTGTTTGAGTCAACCTTGGCCTTCTACTTAAGAAAACCAAATCCTAGAAATTCAAAATTATGGAGAAAAGTGTGATTTTAAATGTTAAAGGGCACACTAGCACATCTAGTGTAGCTAGCGCACCCTTGAAGGTGCGCTAGTGCACTAGCCATGCAAGTGCAAAACACTTCCTCTTGGAAGTGCACACCCAGGCACATGCACAAGTGTGCACCCCCAAGAGGTGTGCTCCATCTTGGGCCTATATAAGCCTGGGACACCTCTCCTTTTCTACACTCATTTTATGCTTTCAACCACCTTAACAACACACCTTCACACCTTCCAAGGTGCACTATATCCCTCAACCTACACACACAAGTAGTAAGTTAAAAAGAATAAAGGTTCCTACCTTGCACAACTATGCAAGGTGTACAATGTGTGCACCTTTATTTCATAAATAAGAAAAACCTAAAAAATTGAGCACTACCTTAAGATGAAAGGTGCACACCTTGCAAACCTATCCAAGGTGCACACCATTGTACAAAAACAAACCTAAAAGTGAAGATATCATAAGGAGGGTGTACAGTTGAGCACCTTTCCAAGGTGTGCAATTGTGGACCATTTTTTGTAAACCTAAAGGCCAAATCTTCAAGAAATTAGGGTGAGCACATGCACACCTTCCAAGGTGTGCATTTGCACACCCTACTTCTATTTCCTTAAGGTACCTTTAGAATATAAGGGTGTGCACACTATGCACCCTGCAAGGTGCACAAGGTGTAGACCCTTTTAGTGAAAGCTTTTTAAAATATGAAGGGTGCACCTAGCACACCTTCAAGGTGTGTAAGGTGCACCAATAACTTGCATAATAGGGTTTGAAAGAGGCTTTTTGGTGTTTTAAGAAGATGTAGGGTTATGTGATTTTCTTTTAGCATTTAGGGTTTGTTTAAAATTAATTTTTCCATCTCCTGGACTAATATGATTTTATTTTTTAGTAGATATAATGGCTTCTTTGGCCTCCCTCATAGCTAAGATTGCTCCTGAGCTAGTGGTTTTCAAGATCCAAGGTGTACCATCCAAATCACATTTTCAAAATGTGCATTCAGAGATCCAAGATATAGAAATGGGTCACATTGACTTGAATGTATTCTTGATTCTATGCAACAAAAAAAATGAGAGGCCCCCAATGGTGTCTGGACTTATAAGATTGAGATTAGTAAATGCAGCTTCACACCCAATTTTAGTACTATCATATGAGTTGATCATGGTTTTGACTAAGAATTATATTTTAGAAGAGAGGATGGTCCAAAGCATAACTAGAGATATCATTGTCAATCTAAGACCCAAGACTATAGAGAAAGTATTTCATCTTTCAAGGGAAGATCAGTATATAAGACTAACATACCATCAAGAAGAAAGGTGGTATAGAGATAATGAATAAGAAGCCACAAAAATTATTCAATCTTCATATCTCATTGATATGAAAACTTTGATAAGAAAATCTAGAAAAGTAGATATGATAAGAGGTTACATGAGGGATGATATCAAACATTTCATAGTGCTCGTAAGTAGAATCATGGTATTACTAGTAGCAAGACACTTAAACATATAGATGGTTCACTTTATTGAAACCATTAGAACAAAAAAGATGAGAATTGACTGGGCCAAAACTCACAATGATCATTTAGATGAATAGTTGGTGGTGGTAAAAAATGATCTAAGGTTTTATATGACATCTTATTTGGTGTATCTTTTAGTAGCAATAACTAAAAATTACCTAGGGTCGTTTAAGAGGGGAAACTTGCAAGATTTTTATGCATGGCCTTATCTGGTATACCCTCAACTAGTGAAGAAAATGATCTTAGATCATAGTAAAGAATGTAGAATAGTGAATGGTACTTTCATTTTTGCAATCATCTGGTTCATTAAGGGAGACTATGCAAAAAGGATGTCAGAAGAGGCAGCAACAAAAATTACAAAAATAGGTGCATACTACATATAATTTCAAACATTGACCTACTTAATGGTAGCTAGTACAACTGTAGATCCTAAGAATCTCCCTAGGTATCCATTTCATAGACTTGTTTTCCTAGAGATTGCATGACAACTCTCATCTACATATGGAAGAGTAAGGAAACAACATAAGAAAAATTAGGTATGACCCATCACCATAGGTTCATTCAGTAACAAGAAAAAGTAGGATATCATGACTTTTGAGTTATAATGGTATTAGTATCCCTTGGGGCATTATAACTCCCCTTGTCCATGTTTTGATAATATTGGAGGAGTCCAATTCTTGGTAGGAAAACAATTTAAACAAAAAGATACTATAGAGGATCACTGGATGAATGTAGTAGATGACTACAATATCTGGATAAGGGGTTATTGTAGGATGACTCTTTATTTGGTAGGAAGTGCCTTGCAAATAAAGGTCTCATTAAAGGTTGTTCAACAAGACAATTTAGATGTTTTGGATCCTCTATATAATCAAGATAAGATATGTGATTGACCAATCATGAATGCAAGAATTGATAGAGAAGAGCAAGAAAATATCAATCATAGGGCAAGGCATATCATCTAGTTGACCAAGGAATGGATTAAGAGACTATTCAAGCTAGATACAATTCCACAAGTAGTAGTTTTCCAAGCTATAGTCTGCCTAGTGAAAGGTAGAGGGGCAAAGGTTATATTACCAACATTCATAGCTCAATCTATAATTAGGCTAGATATAGTGTATTAGAACAATAGGGAAGTTAGGTACTTCAAGGAAAAAAAGGGAAAGAATAAAAGGAAAAGAGTTTCTCCATAGCTAGTTGAGGCCAAGGTTGAAGGGACTCAATCGCAAGAGGTAACTCAAGTCCAAGAAGCAACTCAATGTCGAGAAGTCACTCAAACTCAAGATAATCCACAAGTGCCTCTACAAGAATAGGGACAGGGATCTAAAGAGAAAGCACAAGAGGTTTCCCCACAAGTTCAAGAAGAAGAAGCCTCTCCATCAAATCCTAAGAAGAAAAAGGTTAAGACTATGACTAAAAGGACTAGAATAAAAAAAGTGAAAATTAACGTTATTCATATTCCTTTAGTTCTAAAATCAATTCCTAAAGGAGCTAAAGAGGATGAAGAAGATGAACAGGATGAACTTCCCTTAATTCAAATGACTTTTCTATCTAGGGCTACTAAAGCAGAATGAAGAAGGAGCTCCACTATAATGTTGTCCCTCATTCCTACACAACATATTCATGTTACAACTTTAGGGGATGAGTTACAATAGTGGATTGATGGACAAGAAGACCAAGGGAATCATGTGTTTAAAATGCTAGATTTTGACTTCATGCCCATACATATTGAACTCATAGGTAACAAGATAAGGGATACACCAACAAATTAGCCTTTGGGAGAAAATTGGAGTCAATTGCCATCTTCTCCACAAGGACCTCTAGGTGGCTTACGATTACTAGCTCAAAATTTATCTTTAGTGGATAAAGGTTCAACCACTCCTCTCCCTCTAGTGAATGAAGAACAAATTCAACTAGTGCAAGAAGAAGAACTACAATCAAGACCCATCAATGAATTATCAAAGGAGAGACAAATATATGAAGAACCCCAATAGACTTCTCAAGATATAGAGGTAAGGACTATGGGTACAATAGATACCGGGATGCATAATATAAATCCCTCACAGAAAGAAAGGAATCCAAAGAGGAGTGATAAGGGAAGGGGTCTAGCAGAAAAAATCCCATCTTCATCTAAGTATAAGTCTCTAATGGAAACTACTCCAAGATGGTTGAGAAAAGAGGTGATGATTAGGCATAAAAGACAACTTTGTTGTACAAAGGAAGAGGGATCGAGAGAATTAGTTGAAACTCTCAATAAGCTTGAGTTGCCTAAGGATGAATCATTTATATTTGCCTTCATTATGAGGGCCTAAAATCAAGACTTATTCACTCATATTGATATCACTCCTCTACATGCAGATATTGAAGATCTAACCATAAACGATTATAAGATCGAAGAAGTCTTGTTGGGAAAGACAA
Source organism: Cupressus sempervirens (assembly GCA_028749045.1). NCBI lineage: Eukaryota > Viridiplantae > Streptophyta > Pinopsida > Cupressales > Cupressaceae > Cupressus > Cupressus sempervirens. Next base: position 283,911,703 of record CM053789.1, on the reverse strand, counting down.
CTATGAACATGGCTAAATTAATGGTCACCACAAGAATTAATGAAGTGTTTAATCACTTAGACAAAGATGGGGTTGAATTGGCTAAGTTGAGAAAGAAGAATGAAACCATGAGGGGATTTTTTCATGAGTTAGTTGGTCCTATTGACCCAGATAATCTAGAGGCCACTCTTGAAGCAACTTTAGAGAGGAAAGATAAAGAAAAGGAAGTTATATAGATGGATCCATTTTTGAAGGCTTGTCAGTTATGGCAAGAAAGTTTTGAGGAAAAGGGGGTGTAGATAATACAAGGGAACTTGAAGTTATTGCACCATGGAGAAACTAGTTGCTATTTTAAACTAGGATTTTGGATTGATGGATGAAGTACATACCTAGGGAAATGACCTTCGAGCACTACAATTAATAAAAGGTTAGAGTTATCATATGTTGATGAATGTATATTCGGGGGATGAGTTAGATAAAATGGATAATTGGATTGAGAAGATTGTAGCTGGCAATAAAGTAATGGAAACATTACATGTGGATATTCATGAGCTCAAGTATCAAATCCAAGAGCAAATTTTGGAAGCAGAGAAATATTATAGTGATGAATGAAGATATAAACTCATGCTAGTGCAAATACTCATTGAATAGTTTTGAAAGATATTTGAAGAAGATTTGAATAATGAAGACATTGGATAAGCATTTTAGATAGAGGAGGCATTGCTAGAGTTGGGTGTAAAGATTGAAGATTTTGCAGAGACTCGTATAGAAGTGGGCAACTATCAAAAAGTAGTAAAGGATAAGTATGATGCTTTGAATTTTCTAGATGCAACCCAAGCGAGAAATATAATAGAGAAATTCAAGAGAAAACATCTAGACATACCTCTCCTATGAAGGGGAACAAAACCCAGAAGCTAGAATTTTAATTTTCACACTTGGGAAAATTTTGCATTTTTTGGACTTGTCTCCCAAAGTGCACAAGGTGCACTTCTTCCAAGGTGTGCAAGGTGCATGATGTGTGCTTCTCCCAAGGTGCACTAGAAGTTTTTTTGAAGCAGTTAGAGGTGCATCGATACTTAACTACCAGTTCCAAATTTAGAGCTTTCCATGCATCAAAAATGCATTCTGATGGTGGTTCAACTCCTAAAAACCTCCAAAGAAGCTTGAGCTTCTATTTTTCAGATCTCTAGAGAATCCTAAATCATTTGATGGCTTTCTTTTTCTTATTTTCTAATGATTTCTTATTTTTAAGACATGTAAAGGCTCATACACCCATTAAATCATATAAACAAGGGATGATTCCTACTTAGCTTCATTTAGGGAGTCAGTTTGTACATAAATAGATTTGTTTTATTAGTTAGAAGCATATATTTGCATGAAGAGATGTCTCACTCTCAACACAAATTGAGGAGAATATTTCCTATAAATTGAGGAATCAAATATGTATTCTAGGTCGTTGTTTTGATGCAATAATATATGCTCTTGGTGCTCTCATTTGGAGTGTAATTATTCTTGCTTGAGTGTGTTATATTTTGTGAATGCATGTTCATGGAGTTTAATGGAGCCAATAGCTTTGTTGTGTTGATTTTATTGAGCAATCTTCTACTTTTGGTGTTTGCCATTTGTTTACAAATTTTGTTAATGTATTTAGTTGGAGAAGAAATTACACTATTGTTCGTACATAGCTTTTTTTCTCACATGAGCACAGTTTCCATGGACTTTTAATTTGACGAAAAGTGAAACATCTTATCATTACTAAATTCCCATTGACAATTGCATCAGTAGAATTAAGAAAGCATTTCTCCTATTTCCACTAGTTACCTACTAATCTTTTCAAAGGTTTAACTCACAAACATGTTATTTTTGTGGCTTATGTCCATTACAGATTTATATTTCAAGTCATTTTTAAAAAATTGTTATTACCTTACCTTAATTATTTTATTTTATAAAAACTTTGTTAATTTAGGAATTCATATAGTTCCATAGTTAAAATTGCATTTGTTATAAACAAATAAAATACAAAAATATATATCTTTTTGTGTGATTACTTTTTTTGAGATAGCAACTTGATTCAACATCTTATCTAAAATTTCTCAAACTAGAAAAATACTCCTATAAAAAATCACATTTATCTTCTACTAAGTGGATTCTAGTAGGTCACAAGATCACCTAGAACCTTGGAGTTGATCCCAAATCAACTTTTCAAGAGAGGAGATAAAAAAGATTCCTAGTGTTAAGAATCATGCAAAATGATAGCTCAATTGAAGTATACATTTTTCAACACTTCTATATACATTTATCTGTATACATTTCCCCATTTCTTTTGAACACATGATGTCACTGGTTCTTGGGTTGAAAGAATTGAAGTAATCTATATGTTTTAATGAATTCTCTGTGAACTTTGGTAATCATGGTCAGTGCATGATTTGATGTGGTTCTTTTTGCCTCCAAAATTTGATTTTGTAGTTGTAGTCTTGTAGCTAAATCAATGAAACACTTAGAAACTGATAAGTTATGATCATCTATGATAAGATCTTGGGTTGTTTTTAGTTCTCTCAGCATGACCTCCAAATGAGGTATCAACATTGCCTAAATTGAGATCAATTTGGATCTCATGGTGTTGTCAGCTTCCTAAAGCTCATCCATTGTACCTTGAGCATTCAAAAGGATATTTTAATGGTCTATGCTAGATCTATGACTTTGACATAAAAAAAATTGAATGCCTTCATCTCAACCTTGGTCTTATCTACCTGTGCCTTAATAGTATCTATAAATCTTGGCACATCTAACAAAATTGTGTACACCTATTGTACCCTCTGTATAATACTCATCATTAACTATTCCTTTTCCTATAATATCACTTTCTACTTAACTATTGTTATGAATACTTTTTCCATAATTTTGGTCATAAATCTTCTTGCTGACCGATCCATTAGTTTGTTATTGGATTCAAAAAACTTCAGCACTAACTTGATCAATGATATGTACAAGTTTATCAATGATTGGTGTCTCTTCATCTACATTTTCTTTTATCAAAAGAATCAGTAAAATACATTTTACATCTTGTAATATTTGTTATTGCTTTACCTCTCTCCTAAGCTCTTGTCTCTTTTTCTTCTTTAAAATTTCTTGTAGAAAATTTTTTTTTTGCAAGCTAAGATTTTCCAAATCAAATTGTCGCATCTCAATATTTTCATCCAAAATAACTTCACTAAATGGTGAAATGTCCTTTATGTCTTTTCTCTTCCTTTTCAATTGTAGTGCCTCTCGTGTTTGCAGTCTGTACCTTGTCTATTTTTGTTTCGAGAGATACTTGATACTCTTTTGATATTTGTACCTTGAGACGACCTAAGGGTCGAATGTTATACTTTGATTTCCATACCATAGATGCTTTGTTTCTATGCTGTTCAGTTTATCATATTTGCATGTTGATGTTATTTTGAGATGATAGTAGATCTATGATAACTAATTATCTAGTGATATGATGTATTGGACCTATTTGTTGACTATGTTATGAGATGGATTCTATACTATGGTTATTTACTTAATTCTCGTCTTTTATGATTAATGCGAACGTGAGTGGTGTAAATGGATTAATGAGTTATTTAAATGCTTTAATTGCTTTGGCTATTATTGTTGGAAATATTCAAGATATGACAAGTTACTGAGAGGGGAGGGGTGAATCAGTAACTTTTAAAATTTCAAACAATAAAACTGCATACTGATATATTCACCATTCATCCAAGTAACCTACTGTAAGCATGAAACAAAATCATTTGCAACACTTGAACACACAGATTTGGTGACCCAGAAACCTTTCAAATAGAAAGTAAAACTGGGGTGGGGATGAAACCCACAAAGCTTCGTTACTGCAGTATGAAGTTGGCCGGTTAAGGCTTACAATGACCACTTCTGGTGATCTGCCCTATTAGGAGCACAAAGGATTGCTAGATCCACCTTGTTAGAGGATTTACAAACATACAATAAAGTATGCACTCTGTTAGGAGATTTACAAAAGACTGTTAAGTCTACCTTGTTAAAGGATTTACAAAAACTGATTCACCTATTAGAATGAAATAGTGGATTTGATTACAACTGATTGCTGATAAGATCCACTATGCTCTGATTCACCTTGATGTGATAGAGAAAACTTTTCTGCTCCAAAACTTGACCTTACTGAATACCTTCACAACTCAGCACACATACTTTCGCACGTATGTATTTCTTTCACACTTTCACATTTTCATTCATTACCATTACATTTGAATGATACAATACATTGCATATATATACCATCCAAATAAACAATACATGCAAGGTTGGCCAAAATAACAAGTGCAAATCTCTATACAAAGTCGGCCCAAGGTAAAAACTTGGGTTCACTGAACTGACTCGGTGTCCTTCTGATACTCGGCGTCCACTGCGTTACTTGGCATTGTCATGCACTCGGTAGAAGTGAAGGCACAATCCATACTAAACACTTCGAGTAGTTCTGAACTCGGTAACCACTGGAGACTCAGTAGAAGAGATGTCACTCGGTGAACACTTCTATCTGAACTGTAGCTCGGTGATCAAAGGAAACACTCGATAGAACCTTGTGACTCGGTGATAGTTAGTTTCCTTGATAACCATCTGAGCTCAGTAAAATTAATTTCCTTGATAACATCAGGAGCTCGGTTATCACGAAGTTCTCGATCAATACTAAGTACATCTTCACTCGATCAAAACTGATTCCTTTCTTTACCTCGAACACTCGTTAAACACTGGCTGCTTTGTTCACCTCGATCACTCGGTAAACACTGACTTCTTTGTTCACCTTGATCACTCGGTAAACACTGAGAACTAGGTAAAGCTTGGCTTACAAAGGAATGTCTGATGAGAGCTTGGTAAGCATTCAGAATCCAATAAGTGTTGTAACTAATGACAAAAATGTATTATAATGCCAACAATCCCCCCCTTTGGCATTAGTGACAAAAACACTTATGAGACAAAATTTATCTGACATGCTGATGACTGATTCTGAATATACATAGCTTCGTTATATACAACTCCCCCATAGAATGTACATATAGTATTTACATGAGCTGTATATCTCTTCCTTTGTACAATTTCTCTGAAAACACTTATTCACCCATAGTATACATATCCAACAATAATCTCCCCCTTTTTGACAATAATGCCAAAGAATAAAAGAATATATATACTTATATAGAAACACCAAAATGAGAGATGAACTCTGAATGTACCTGAAGAATAAGCTGGAGATTCTTATCCCAATTCTCTTGCAAAATTTTGCAGGTGGAAAGAGCTACTTGAACTTCAGCCAAAATTTCAATCACATGGTCTGCAATGGAGAAGTTATTATCATGGATTAATGTCTTTGAATGTGAAATGTGCTTCTACATTGAATCCATGATGGGAAGGATCATGTTTTGGATATCTATCAATGTAGATCGGATCCTTGCCTCTTCTCTCAATAGCTCTGCCTGCTTCTCTGACAAAAATTTGATCCTGAGGTGATGAGATGAGCTTGAACTGGGGTCAAGCTTCAAGTTCTGTGCGCTCACCTTTAGATCCTCATCAATTTTATTTAGTTTCTCTCTTATTCCCTTAGTGTACTCGGTAACATCACAAAGCTTAGCAAAAAGAGATGTTACATTATTAAAAGAATTTTCCATATCTGCCAAAACTGAGGTTAATGCAACCTGATTTATTGCAATGTTCTGGGTAATGTGCCCCAACACCTTATTATCAAATTTCTTTGCTACACGCTCAATCATCTTTTCTTGTCCGGAGGCATCTTCATTGAATTTATTAACTGCCTCTTCCAATTGAATCAAAATGTGTTGAGAAGTATCAATATCAACACCTATAGCTTCAGTAATTATGTTACGGGCATCCTCAATTATCTTGTATTCCTTATCCCTTTCCGATCTTAACTGCATCTGAGTAGCCTTTTTCTCAATAAGTTGACTAGCATACCTCATTTCTTCAATGGTAGCATTATCAAAGTCAATCTTTGGAATTACTATCTCTGTGTCCAAGTCAATGTCTTCAGGAATTTCCTTTCCAGTGATCATAATTCTTAATGGTTGCTTTTGTTTGACTTCTGAGATGACTGGTTTTACCTTTGGAATAGACACAACAGTAGAGATAGAAGGACTAGCAGTAAAAACTGGGATGCTTGAGGGTTGAGTGCCAATAGGAGTATGTACAGGGTCAAAAATTTGAGTACTGGCCAAAAATGGTGATACACTCGGTAATATAGTATCTAAGCTCACTGTGCCTGAAGTAGATGGTGACAAAATTGTAGAACAAATTGGAGTAGTCAAAATTGGAGAACTCACAACAATACCAACTGATGATGATGGAGTCGAGGAGGCCAACTCAGTAGATGAAGAGGGGTGCAGCTCGATAGACGAAGAGGGATGCAGCTTGGTAGATGAAGTGGTAGTCACTTCCACTGATGATACCTGGAGCTGAGATATGGCAGGTGTAGATGGTAAATCTGGTGTAGATGAACCTGCTGAAGCTGACTCCAACCTTGATGATGTCACGGGTTTAGCTAGGGAGTGAGGAAGGGATGCAATAACTACTGCTGCAATTTTTACCGGATCATCCTCCTTATCTTCCTCTTCAGCTTCTTCCTCTTTGTCTTCTTCCTCTTTCTCTTCCATCATTACATGCAACTCTCCTAGTGTAACTGTGATGGATGGAGCACTATCTGATTCATCACTGCTGTTGCTGCTGTCATCATCCTTTATTTCTACTGGGTCTACACTGGGCTTATGTAGATGATAGATGTTTTTCCACATGTTTGTAGCATCATTTACAACATGCTCTATATCTTTGATCAAAATCAAACAAGTGTGGAATCTGATCATCATTTTACCTTCATAGGTTTTCAATTCAAATTTTACCTCTGCTCCAGTGAGACTAGGCCAAAGATTCTTCAGGGATTGCTCATATATATCTTTTACCATCTTGGTGGCTAACTCCCATCTTGACTGTACTCTCTCCAGTAGTTCTTTAGAGATATGAGGAGCAATCTGGTCTGGGGAGTATTTCAATTTTCCCATTTTGTTAAGTACCAGTTCCTCAATCTGCATTTTCTCTGCATCAGTCCTTGTCTCAAATTTCAATGCCTTGAAATTTGTGATGCCAGCTCCTTCCAATGATTTGAGCCTTTGCTCGAATGTAGGTGCAGGCTTGACCAATACAGGTTCCTGAATACCTTTTCTTATCCTCTGAGTAAATACTGCAGTAGGCTGCTTCTTGGGCTTGGTAATGATTACCTTGCCTTTCTTCTTTGTCGGTTTCTCTTCTTCTGATTCTTCTTCTCCTTCTTCGCCTTGCTGTTGCTGGTGCTTGCGGATGCCATTGCTGCTCGGTGAGTGAAAAGGTTTCGTAAGAATACTTCGCTAGAAAATCTCTTCAAATCGCTTGAACTCGTTTGAAAGCCCTTTTTTTTTCTGTGTAAATCTCAAATTTTTGGTGAAAAATGAGGTCGAAATCTGCCCTTTTGATGAAAAATTCGCCATTAATGTTCAGTAAGGAGGTAGCTGCGATCGACAGACTGTCATCCACTAGCTCGGCTTAAACTTCGCAACTTGGTGACCAAAAGAAAATAGGTTAAACCAACCTTAACTCGATAAGAGAAGAACCAACCATGCTCGGTAAGTGCAACTTGGTGAAAGAAGCCTTATTGCACCCGACTGAGCTAGGTAAGGTCATGTACCGACCATGATCTTGATGTATCTGAAATACTGATTTGATCATATTTTTATTCTAGGACTACTTAGGATATTGCTTTGTAGATACAGTCCTGGTCTTATCCTGATGAGTCTTAATTGGAAATGGTAGAGTCACTCACTTCTTGAGTGACCATTCCATCACTTGAATTATCTGGCTTGGTAGACTTAGGAATCCATTGCTACTTCATTTGCTTCTGAATATTGTCTACTTTAATTTTCTTCTCATCCTCAACTTTCTTTATGTTCATGCAGTTTTTAGATATATGACCAAGTTTTGTACATGTATAACATCTTACAGTGGTATCCCTTTTTCTTAGGTGATGCCTTGCACAGTTTATGCCAGTATGACCATATTCTCCACAATAATGACATTTGCACCAAGTGTTGTAGTCCCAACCAAATATTGCTTTGACAAGTTGTTCAGCTGGATTAAATGATTTGGATTTGCATTGTGATGCCTTATGACCTTGCTTTTGGCATTTCTGACATTTACCTTCAAATTTCGGTTTCTCTTTGCATTCATTGGCTTTGTGTCCATGCTGATTGCAATTGTAGCACTTTCCATTAAATTTTCCTTTTCCATTGCTCCAACATCTATTAGATGTATGACCTAACTTACCACAGTGGCTGCAAGTAGGTCTTTGATTCTTTTGAGTACCCTGTTTGGAGGATTCACCTTCTTCCTTGTATCCAAGGCCTGCTTTACCATTTTGTTTATGAAAGTTTTCTTCATTTTGCAGATTCAATTGATCCATGTCCTTTTGAGATTTTACCATTCTCTCATTGACTTTTTTTTTAGAGATTAGATCACTTTGTAAGCTTGCATTGATTTGCCTTTCAGTAATTAAGTCATTTCTCAAATGCTCATTCTCAGATCTTAGATTCATAATTTCTTCATTTGCATTAGATAATTGAGTTACAAGATTTTCAAGCTGAGAGGATTGATTATTCCTTACCTCTAAGTCTTCAGCTGCCTTGTTCCTTTGCTCCAAGATTTCACATAGCCTGATGGACTGGATTTCTTGTTCCCTTTTGAGCTTTCTTACTTCTTCCTGCAGAGATCCATTCTTTTCTAAAAGCTCTTTGATTGCTTTGTCAGCTTCATCTGAACTACTTGATGGTGAGAGATCTTCAATCTTTTCTTCAACATACTGATGGTCATTCATTTGCCTTGCAAGTTCTTTTCTTCTTTTCAAGGATTGTGAAAGATGCTCTTTTGCTTCATTGAGTTGAGCCATGGCCATTTTCAGATCTAGCTTTTCATTCTCAATAATTTTGTCAAGTCTGAATATCTCCATTGTCCTTGATCTTTGCTCAAGCTGTGAAACTTTTATCTTGAGAACCTTATTGCTCTGATACCAATTGTTGGAAATATTCAAGATATGACAAGTTACTGAGAGGGGAGGGGTGAATCAGTAACTTTTAAAATTTTAAACAATAAAACTGCATACTGATATATTCACCATTCATCCAAGTAACCTACTATAAGCATGAAACAAAATCATTTGCAACACTTGAACACACAGATTTGGTGACCCAGAAACCTTCCAAATAGAAAGTAAAACTGGGGTGGGGATGAAACCCACAAAGCTTCATTACTGCAGTATGAAGTTGGCCGGTTAAGGCTTACAATGACCACTTCTGGTGATTTGCCCGGTTAGGAGCACAAAGGATTGCTAGATCCACCTTGTTAGAGGATTTACAAACATACAATAAAGTATGCACTCTGTTAGGAGATTTACAAAAGACTGTTAAGTCTACCTTGTTAAAGGATTTACAAAAACTGATTCACCTATTAGAATGAAACAGTGGATCTGATTACAACTGATTACTGATAAGATCCGCTATGCTCTGATTCACCTTGATGTGATAGATAAAACTTTTCTGCTCCAAAACTTGACCTTGTTGAATACCTTCACAACTCAGCACACATACTTTCGCATGTATGTATTTCTTTCACACTTTCACATTTTCATTCATTACCATTACATTTGAATGATACAATACATTGCATATATATACCATCCAAATAAACAATACATGCAAGGTTGGCCAAAACAATAAGTGCAAATCTCTATACAAAGTCAGCCCAAGGTAAAAACTCGAGTTCACTAAACTGACTCGGTGTCCTTCTGATACTCGGCGTCCACTGCGTTACTCGGCATTGTCATGCACTCGGTAGAAGTGAAGGCACAATCCATACTAAACACTTCGAGTAGTTCTGAACTCGGTAACCACTGGAGACTCAGTAGAAGAGATGTCACTCGGTGAACACTTCTATCTGAACTGTAGCTCGGTGATCAAAGGAAACACTCGATAGAACCTTGTGACTCGGTGATAGTTAGTTTCCTTGATAACCATCTGAGCTCAGTAAAATTAATTTCCTTGATAACATCAGGAGCTCGGTTATCACGAAGTTCTCGATCAATACTAAGTACATCTTCACTCGATCAAAACTGATTCCTTTCTTTACCTCAAACACTCGGTAAACACTGGCTGCTTTGTTCACCTCGATCACTCGGTAAACACTGACTTCTTTGTTCACCTTGATCACTCGGTAAACACTGAGAACTAGGTAAAGCTTGGCTTACAAAGGAATGTCCGGTGAGAGCTCGGTAAGCATTCAGAATCCAATAAGTGTTGTAGCTAATGACAAAAATGTATTATAATGCCAACAATTATATTATATGCAATTGCACTTGATCGTGTGTTCTAGTGTGCAGGAATTACATCCCTGGCAGTGGCCTATGGAGTTAGTGATCCAGCTATTCATATTTTGCCAATGTCGCTCCTATATGGTCGACATATCCTTATTTAGTTGTTTTATATTAAAACCTTTCGATGATTAGTAAATCTGAACTCAGTTGCATTATGTGATTAGACCAGTGAACATGTCTGTGCATTTAGAAGTTCGCATTTGTCGTAAAAGTGTTAAGTGTTTTTCTGTAATTTTGGGTTTTCGGGTTTTAATCTTTTGGATTTAATTTCTGGCAGCTTTGCCTTAGGTGAATTTCCATTACGGATAATAACCTATTTTTTTTTGGGTTGTTTTGGAGTTTCACTACTCCAGCTAGCTATTTTCCATTATCAGCTATTCACTCAAACTGAATAAATATTGGAAAAGTGTATTCATTATTCACTTCTCACATTTTGGAAAATTGAGTTTGGAGAGCAAATTTGAAAATCCTCTTCTGAAGGATTATTGTTTTGCTCATTGCAGGAGTTGTGAGTGTGGGATCTTTGCGAGGTTTGTCTCATTGGATTCGGCTTGAGGAGTTCTCACTTTGCCGAAAGTTTCAGCTGTTTCGACGAAGTATTTATTTCATTCTATGGGTTTCAATTTCGGCCCTTTTTGCTGTCAGGTCAGGCCTTCCTGTTTTAATGTTTTTTCTCTATTTTTGCTTCCATTTCTTGTAGCAATATGTTAGGAGGCTGTGAACTAGTGTTCCCCTTCATTTCTATTTGCTAGTTCTGCCCGGTTGGTCGGGTATAAACGTTTTACCTATTTTTGAAATGGGGGTTTGGGTTTTTGGGCCGTTATGCTGGCCGTTTTTGCATACGGTGTCCGTTTTCAATTATTTTTGGATTTTTGGGGTTTTTGAACCCAAAGGCCAAATGGATTTTAATTTTGGAATTTTTCCAAAATTTGGGGTTTTTACCTCATTTTGCGTGCTACCTTGTTTTCTCAAGTTTTCTTGGCACATTGTGGTTCGTGGACCTGGATGATCCGTTTGGACACTAGTCAGAACACTTTTTCATCTTTGGTTGCATTGGGATGCGTGTAGCATCCATCATCCCAATTATGTTTTCGGTTGATTGACTTTTGTTTGCATTCTCATCCTGTCCTTATGTATGATCTCTGTGATGGTGGTGTGCCACACACATGTATATTGTCGGGTGACCTGTGGGGCTCGATCTTCTGTGGTACTTTCAGAAGTTGTGATCATTGGGGTTGGGTTGGGAGTTTGCATGCCTTCGGGCACTCATCGTTGGATGAGCATGGGTAGGGTAGGGTAGCATATGGAGGGGGCTTCTATCCTGTAACTTGGTGACTACTTCTCGGTTGGCAAAGGAAGTTTTATATAAGTGATAATTAAATTAAAACTTTGGGTGGTAATAAATACAAGATAATTAAAATGTGTGGGTTGTGCGCCTTCCGTCGTGAAGAGTGGCTGCCTTAGGTTGTGCGCCTTCTGTTGAGAAGAGTAGCTGCCTATACTAGCTTGGGCTTGTCGATGCCAAGTGACTCTCCATGATGTTAGTCCCTACGTAGTAGCCCATTGAGGTGTCTGACCAGGACCTGTAGTTTATGCATTTTCTTTGTCTTGGATTCAGTCATCATACTGCTTGGCGTGTGTGTTAGCACTGGTTGTTGTTTTGTGTGTGTGTGGTTGGATCATTATCTCCATCAGCACAGTGGGTGTGGACCTATGGGTGCCACGTGGTTGGGAGGCATAGCTACCTTCACCCCTGCTAGGGACCGATGTACAGAGATGATCTATTGTTCTAGCATGATCATTGTTGGATGTATCACTTGGTACTTCAGTATACGGAGTATGCTTCTTGTGATTTATGCTCTCATTATGATGTTATCATGCTTAGATGATGTTAGTTTTAACGCTTTCCTCATTATGATGATAATCATGTAGTAGATGATGTTATCTGATTACAGGGTTATCTTATGTTACTACTAGCATGTTAGATTTCATTACTTATATTGTAGCATGTTTAGTAGTGATGTCCCTATCAGGACAGCACCGATGATCTAATCGGTGGCTTGGGATGTTATGCGCGGGGGATGGCTAGGGCCCACGATGGTCCTATGACGACATTGACAATTGGGAGGAACCGCGTACTTAGTTGGTTATTTTTCTCATTGCAATGTTATCTATGTTATTGCGATGTTATTTCAGTTGTCGTGATGTTTCCTTTCTATACTTTCCCTTCTTTGTTTGATAGATGGTTAGATTTCATTTTCTGTATTTCTGTTACTCAATTTTGGTTTGAGTGCTTTGGCCTCGAAATGTGGATCCGATACTCCCCAGTGTGGAGGTTCTTTTGTCTTTTTTTCCCCGTTTTTGAGTTCTGGAAGTGTTTTTTACTTTCTATGGGTGACATTTGTTCAGCATTGTGTGACACTGATAAAGTATCGCACGCCCATAGAAAGAATGTTGTACGATACTAAAAAGCGTCGCATGCAATACTGGAAAAGTTTCATATGACATGGAAGAGTTTCACACAACTTTATGAGAAATGTCGCATGATACTTTTCTAGTATTGCACGCCTTCTTGAGAAGTGTCGCACGCAGTAAGGGAGAAGTGTCGCCTTCCCTTAGTGAAAAGTGTCACACGCCTTTTGGTCAAAACCTGTGCGTGCCAATAGTGGGCACTTTTTGTAGTGTTCTAATCTTTTTAAGAGTTGATCTGGATACCCTTTTGGGCGTTCTTCAAGCCTATGTTGTTGCATTTTGAATTCAGGAGGTTTCTTTTGAAATTCAGTTTTTGGGTTTCTGTTGTAGTCCTTCGAGGTTTAAAATACATTTTTTAGGTATAAGTTGACGTATATTTAATTCTTTATACTTAAGATATATTTTAATAAATGCGACGATTCATTTGAGATGGGTTTTAAACCTCTACGAGCTAAGGTGTAGAATCTAGGAAAAATCAGGGCTTCAGAAATTCAGACTTAGCCAAATTTCAGGGCTTCAAGATTTCAGACTTAGCCAGTTTCCAAGAGTCAGCTTATGTCTTTCAGCCTGGTAGGTCTTTGTGGTTTCATGATTTTGTTCTAGTTGGTAGTGGCGTTTGGAGATCCGTTGGTGCTTGGTTGTCTTTCAGTCTTCCATTGCGATCTTTTGGTTTGTGTAGGTTGTATCATGTGCACTTACTCTTGTTTAAAAAAAAAAATTGTTCTGACTTGTTTTTCATCCTTGTTTCCAAGGATCTCTCGGTGGGGCATTACATCAATGAAGCAGTGCTACTTCTTGACACTTCCTTAGCAGTAGGTGAGGGGTTGTCAACACTTGGTCTTTGTTGTGTATATGTTCTCAAGACAAAAATAGTAGCAAATGGTCCATTCTTATTTAATTAATTATTTTCCTTAATTTGAGCTGCTGAAATAGTCTTATCATTTTCATCTTCATAATGATCTTCTTTATTGGTAAGCCTTTACTACTCAACTTCTAGAGTTTTAGGGGTGTCGACATGTATAGGAGATATGTTGACTTGTGTACTAAGCACACCTAATCTTTAACAACTACTATCTTCATCATCAATTTTCATAGTTTCTACGTTCTTTTTTTAAGCCCAAAAATGGAGTTTCACAACAATTTTCTCTATTTCCATACAATTTTCTCTTTATTTTTTAGTATCAAGAAAATTTTATATTTAGGAACAAACATGTTCCTATGTTGTTTCAAAAATGTGTCCTTTTTTTCTTGAGATAGATCAGGCATAACTCTGACTAATGTGTCATTTCTTATCTAATTTTATGTTACGTCAGCATGCTACAATTTCCTCTCTAATCTATCATATAGTTCCTTGGATATCTTCTTCTCTATTTCACTCAGGGATAGATTTTTATTTGAAATAATTTATACCATACCTATTCAACTTTATTTTTATATTTGTTATCTAGTGTATCATATTTCACATATTTGAAACTAGATAGACCTACAAATCTCTTCAATAGTCTTGATCTTCCTGATAGGTCATCCTTTGACCTATCTCCTTCTTTTGGTTTGAGATTCAGTTGACTATATATTTTCTTCTTTTTTTTATCTTCATACACTACTTGTAAATAGTAGCTACCCTAGTACTTAGCTTAGTTGGTGGTGGATGTGTTGATGCCTTCTTATTTATTGATCTTTGAGCCTTCTTTGTTGGTGGCATGAAAAAAGCTAGGGATTTACCCTTTTTAGCTTCTTTCTCTTCTTCTTCTTCTTCCTCATCACTACTATCTTGTTCTTAATCTTCACCAAGATCTTGAGTCAATTACAATGGTTCTTTACCCTTTCCTAGGGTACCTAATTTAGCTTCTCAGTCTTTGATCATCATCTTTCTTTTCTTCTATTTGGAGTCTATCTTTATGTTCACTATTATCCTTTTCTTTTCTTCTTCATATATTTTGAATGGTTCTACGTTGACATCTATCCTTTCTTTTAATAATGCATCAATTTTTGTACTAACATCAACATTCTCTATTTCATATCTAAAACTTTGTAACCATTCCTTCCTTGGCTTTACTACTTGTACAAATGTGTTTTCTATATCAACAAGAAAAAAATGTCACTATAATATTTTGTGAGCAATTCCTCTAGAATTCTAATTCTCCTTTTCATTCTCAACTTGAATTCATCAAAATATGTATTCATTGCATTATCAAAATTGTTTCCTAGTTGAGTAAGAAACTCATTGATTTTCCTTGTTACTTGTTTGTCTTGTTCCCATACAATATTTCCTATGTGAGGAAAATACTTTTGAATATAAAAGAATGTACAAACAATTATGAAATAAAACTTACACATTGAATTCATTGCCTTTCTCATTGTTGGTAGGTTTTCTCCTAGTTATAAAATTTATAGATCGACAAGATCATACTCATGATCTTTCATCACAATATTCCATACTTGGTCCACAACCATGCACGACACATTGTTCAATCTAATCAATTGATAGAATTTGTGAGAAATGAAACTCACTAAAAATTCTATAAGTGGATCACAAATGCTTCTAATGGACATATCATGTCCATTCCTATTAGCCCATGTATTAGCCTCAACTTCTCCTCAGCTAAAGAATCTCATAATTTTCTTCCTATCTAGGGTTGGATAGCTAGTAATCCTATGCATCATTTTCTTTATGATTTCAAATATTCCATCTTGTAGTGAGTACTCCATGTCATGAACTCTGCTCAATTTTTTTTTGATCCATTCCTTTCTAAAATTTCTCAAAAGTTCTAGGGATCAAGTTAACCCTTTCCTTACAATAATCTGAAAATCATCCTTCAAGGTTCCTTGATCACATAGCTACTCATAAGATTCTTTGATATCATAGTCTCCAACTTCTCCAATTTTGCACATGTAGAAACTTTTGACTTTGTGAATCATGATGACTTTAGGTGGCATAGATGATAACACACCTATTTTGTGTCCTTTAACAACAATTTATGGAATAACATGAAATTTAGGTGGAGGACAAATGTCACTCATCACCAATTGAACATTACTAACCTTTTTGTCTCATTTCAATAGTTGATAAAGCTACCATGATCATAACTAGGGTTTGATGTATTTCCTTCTCTAGACACTTGACACTCGATCATGCTCTTCATTCAAAATTATTGTTTAATTTGTTCCTTGAAATCTTTGTTGCTTTCTTGAATTCTCCTTATTGATCTAAGTTCTTCAAAAATATGGATGCAAGGTATGAAGTAATGTATTTGAAATCTGTTATATACCTCATCTTTAGATTGATTAAGTTTTCCATTAATGTTATGTCTTTAGTTGAGTAGAAGCCAGCTAGCAAAGCAACTATGTGTCTTCCATAGTCTTCAGTCTTTATCAAAATGCTTGGTCTATGTTTCAATGCTCAGTCAACATAGATATTAGAGGGATACTCGACAACCTCTTACAAACTTTTGTTCTCTTGCATCTTATATATGTAGGTATGAACTTTTGGCATACATTTGTGTAAGGATTTTTTGTGTGATGTATCATTTAGGCATTTACTTCCATACATGCCTCTTTTTCTTAGTTAGAGATGACATGATCACATTCCCTATTAATTGGGTGACCTCAGCTCCATTAACTCCACTATTTCCATCTTATGTTTTTTTAAAAAAAATCCATTTCTAGTACATTTCATTCCTCACTTTCTCGATGTCTACTTTTCCTTTTCCTTTGTCCTTTTTCTTGATTATCTAAATGTACTTGAGCCATGCAATTCTTTCTTTGATGTCCAAACTTGTGATATTTCAAACACATATTATTAGGTGAATAGTTCTTCTTTCTTTGATTTGGCCAGTAGGGTCTTGTCTTTGATATGCATTCAAATTTTGTATGCCCATATTTTTGATAGTTGTAGTAGTATCCTTCAAATATAGGTGTAGTAGATGTATTTCTCAATTTTTAACTACACTCATGTATTTGATGTCCTTATTTCATGGAGTAAAAATAGTAACCGTTAAACTTAGCTTTAGAATTTTGCATACCATGTTTGCTTTGATAGATATTTGTAGTATGACCAATTTTTCCTCAGTGATAGCAATTAAGTTTATCTTTTCACTTTGGATTTCTCATTTCTCCATTCCTAGATTATTCTCCTTTATCATTGGATGAATTTCCTAACCCATTAATATAAATTGATGACTTAATAAAATCTTCAAAGTACTTCATTTATTCCTTCTATATATTGAATTTTTCCATAGATTCCTTCTCATTCTTTAGTATCTCATTATAATATTTTAGGTTTGCAATATCCACATCCTTGTGATTCAGTGTCTAATTTGCAGTCATTAGTTGATTCATTAGATCTATTTGTATATTTGTGAGCTTCTACACATCTGATATCCTTTCTTCAAGTCCAATATCCATTACCCTTTTGTCTTCTTCTACCATAGTTATGTCTTCTTCAACTTTATTTCTTTTTTGAGTCACTTCACATAGTCTCACTGATTGGATTTCATGTTCTCTTTTTAGTGCCCTTATCTCTTCATTTAGGATTTTGTTCCATTAAAGTAGTTTAGGAAATTCTTTGTCATCACAATAGATTGGGTCAAATAGTCCTTTACTTTTAACATCTTCATAAGAGTATTTTTTTATCCAGATGGCTATTTCCTTTCTCATTTTTGGGGAATCCTTTAGATCTTGTCTTTCTCGCTCTAGTTTTTGCAATGTGAGAGTTGAATGTTGATCATTTGATGTTAATAGTCTTGTCCAGTTTGAAAGCCTCCATCCTCCAGACCTAATCTCCAATTCTTTAAGCTTCTTTTAGAGAACCAAGTCTCTGATACCAATTGTTCATTTATGGAGGAGTAAATTGGATATTAACGGGGGCAGGGGGGTGGTGAATGAGAATTTATACCAATTTATACCTTTTCACATATTCATCCACATCCAATAATAACTTATACATGCAAGTCAATAAATGTAAAATTTTTGTAACATGTAAATTTATTCAATCACATGCATGAAAGTAATAACACATAACACATTATTTTTTATCCATAAACCCTCCAAGGTGAAGATAAAACTAGGGTGGGGATGACACCCACAAATCTTCACTATTATAGTAATAATGTTAACTAGTTAAGGTTACAATGTTTGACCATAATATATGATCTACTCTGTGAGGAGTTTGTTCTGTTAAATACTTAAGAAACTATTTGGTTTCACCTTGTTAGAGGATTTGACACTTACAACTAAGTAAGGACTTTGTTAGGAGATATACAAAGATCTGTTAAGAGCACTCTATTAAGAGATATACCTTGATTAAAGTCTATTAAAAGTTATTCAATACTTGATTCTCTGCTTGCTCTGCAAGCTAATTTTGAGTCTTCTCCTTTCTCACTGATCCTCTCCATTGATCTTGTCATTCCCTTCCACTTTCACTACTTATGAATAGGTCACTTGTTCTATTAGATGATAATAGAACCTTGGAATGAATTTTGATATTCTGCTCTGATCTTCACACACACACAATCACTTATGATATAGGTTAAGATAATCACTATATAAAGATTCCATGAAGTGTCTTCTAGATGGTCCCATGTTTTTCCTATTCATCTTGATTGTTGAACATACACATGGGGATATGTGATCAATGACATTTAAATGCTCTGTAACAACCTCAATGGGTATTAAATGTTCTATAACAACCTCTTTAAAATTTAGATAATCCTTCCAAGTCAGCCTGATAATCATTTTTCCTAAAACTCTATTCCATTCCTAACTTTTATGTAGAATCTATATTTCGTGACCTCTACTATTATTGGTGCTTGGCATTGTTGTTTCTTGCCTGTTATTAACTTTCTAATACTTGACATATATTGTGCTCAACACATACTATATTATGTGGTCACTGATGACTTGTCTAGTTGCTCAATGAGCTCAATCTATATGGAAAACTATTGTGTGACCATACATTACTTAGCTTCTATGCAATTACATAGAATAGACTATCATATGTACATGACTCAACCTATGTAGAGTAGCTCGATCCTAGTGATGACCATCATACTCTACCTTGTAAATGACTAATTGATTGATACTAATAGACAACATTAGTTAGAGATAATGACATTGTGTTCTCATTTATGCATTACATTTATTATTTTTTGATATTGGTTATCTTTGCACGTAGCTATTAAATTTCCCTCTATGGTTAATCTTAAGACAATATTTCTTGATCATCCTACTTTTTATATGTATTTTTTCTACATCTAGCCAACATCTTATATATCCATCTAAACCACAAGTTGGCTAGTCATGTATTTAATTATACTATAGATGAAGTCTTGGAAGAATAAGTCAAAACTCAAGAAAATGACAATATAGGATCACACACATGTATTGATAGTTCCATACATGTGTTAGGAGTTGGATCCCAACTACACAAGACACCATGTAAGTATAGGAAATTGTGCCAATCAAAATAAGATGCCTTACTACATAAAAACAATAGGAAACAAGAACCATAAAGAATGACATAGAACTTGAGAAATATGAAACATTAGAACTCTCACACATAGGAAAACTATAAAAGGAGATCTACTATAGGCTATGTGTTTAAATTTGTTGGCAGAGAAATTAGTTGGACTTCCCATAAGATACAAGTTTTTAATCTTTCTTCTACTAAGGATGAATACATTACTCTTACTAAGGGGGCTAAATAGATGATCTAGTTACAACAATATTTTGAAGAGTTGGTGTTTAGACTATCTAACTTAACTCTATTTTTTTATAGCACAAGTACCATAATTTTGGCCAAAAATTCAGCTTTCCACAATTGTACAAAGCATATAGACAATACAATTCACTGCATATGGCATGCTCTTGAAGAGAGAAGATTATAGTTGGAGAATATTGATACAAAGATTAATTTGGTTGATGTGTTTAAAAAGGTTGTACCTTGAGAATTTTTTGAATTTTATAGAGCTTCTCTTAATATTTTCATGACATAGCCATAAGCATTCTAACTAGGAGATATCTTTGTATAACACTAGTTGGACTTCAAGTGGGAGATTTTAATAGTTATAACAAAAGGGATTTGTAACATCTCTGATTGAAAAGTCCAATTACTACCAACTCTTCCTCTTCTCTGCCTTTTCATCTTTCATTGAAGAAACTAGAAAACAATATGAAAAGATTGTCAATGTTGTTGATTATTGGATCAAAAAATTTCATGTGAATAGATATTTCTCCTCCTCCCCATTAATAGTGGACATAGTCTTAAAAAAATGGTGAACCACTAGCAATTTTAGTGTCTTCTCTTGCATTCATATATGGTTTTTACTTTAGATTTTCTTTTTCTTTTTCAAGATTTTCTATCTTCTCAACAATCAGAATATCCAATTATAATGAACTTTAAATACAACACATATAAATGGATGCATTAGAGTTATACTTAGCCAAATGATAAGTATTTCCTTAATTGTAAAGATGGATCTATTTGGACAATTGACCAATGTAAGAGAAAATTCCTCACTAACAAGTTTTCACCTTGTTATATTAGGATGCAAGATAAGTAGAAATAAAGTCTCTATTCAAACTACTTAGTAACAAAGTGATTCAAAGTAAAAAAAATAGTTAAAAGGGAAATTTATGGCTTGGTTGCAAAAAGCAATGTTTCACTAATAGGTCTTTACTTTTGTAGGTTAGAATGTTAGATAAGAAAAATTACAATTTTAATTTTAATTACTTTGTTAATTAATTGACTTTAACTCTTCCAATTGCTTTCTTTCGTTATTTACCCTATTGACTATGTTCTTGTCTGAATTTATACAATTTGGAACCTTTTCCCATAGAGATTAATTAGATGCAATTGATTTTTTAAATTTGAGCTATCAATACATGATGGGAAGATTTGGATTTGTTTATCAAGATTGATAGCCTAGGAAGAAAGTAGTTCTAGGAATAAGCTTAGACACAAGACAATTGTCTGTATTTAGTATAGAAGATGATTGTAGGGGGATACCAATCCACTTCACTATCAATAAATTAAAGAAAGAAACTAATGAGTTCTGACTCTGACTTCAAGGTTGTTATTCCTCACATAATCTATTTAAGGTAAATATTTCATTTTCTTAAACAAATTTTAGTGAAGTAATCATTTTGTTTCTTTCAATTTCCTTCATAGAACTTTTTCCAATGGAAAAAATGTGGTATTAAGGAAATTCCCTATCCAATAGGCATTAAGCAGTGAACAAGCCATCATGAAAATAATGTTTTTGATTAAGAAAAAAAGGTTTTATCGAGATCCTAAAACCCAAGAGTGTTTACATAATATTTGAAATAATAATTTTAAATAAAGTCCAGAGCCTATGCATCTACCTATAAAAATCCATAACAAAAGACAAGACCATGGATAGGAAACAAAAGCCAGATACACTAAACTTAAAAAAAGATGACGAAAAAAAAGACACTAGCAATTATTTCTCACTATCTGGAAACTAAAAATTTTTTGCTTCCTTGTTGGCACTCTAGATCTCCATGCCCATGTTTCCCTAGTTGAGTTTGTTAGATCATTCCACCTAGCCCTTGGTCTCTTTCATTTCTTTGTCAATCTGCCTAAGGTCCGTGCTAGCATTTTCTTCCTTGTTCCCACCAATTCCTACATTTTTCAGTGATTCACCTAGACTATTGATGTTCTCATTTAGAGTGCTCAGAGTAGCAATCACCTAAATTTCTAAGTTTTGGTTCGATATCTCCATCCTTTGCACCCTTTTCTCAACCTTTGAGAAATGGTCCTCCTAGTCAACAACATGACCCTAGTCACTACTCATCCTATGGCCTTCCTCCTGGCTCCTTTTCTCCTTGAGAACTTCAATCTCAAGGAATAGCCACTTGATAGAATGAAAGTTATGTATCATGCTATTGTTGGCATTATTGAGTAGATTGAGCCCTTTTTCTCTTGCATTATGTGAAATTTCCAACAGAGCTGGGTTTATGAGTTCATCAAAATGGGTTTTTCCTTCTATGTCTTCCATGACTTGCAGGTTCATTATCTCCCTAACAATCCCCATCTTTGCTATTTTTGTGTTGAAGTTTCTCCATTACCTCCTTCTATCTTTCATAATTATCTCTCCACTATCTTCCACCATGGTTTCCTTAATCCCCTATGATGGAGAGATAGAAGCGAAGGGGCCTGAAGCCTCAGGGGTCTGGTCTTTTCTCTCTTCCAACAGTAGCTCCTCCTTGGCCTTTCTCCTCTTAGGGTTCCCTAGTAGAATAGTAATGTCCTCCCCCTTCTTCTCTTCCTTCAAATCCATTTCCTCTTCTTCTTCATTATACTTCTCTTCCTCCTATTTCACAGGTTTGTGGGTTAAGCCCTGAGGGCTCTTTTTGCTAGGAAAAATGTTGGCTGAAGGAGAAATTTTCTCCCCTCCCTTAGGCTTCATGCCTTTTGAGGATGTGTTATCCTCATAATCCAAGCTTAGACTTTGAACTTCCTTAGAATTAGAATAGTTCAAGCTCCTAGTAGCCTCAAAAGCATCCCTAGAGTGGCCTAAAGGTTTTCCCCTCATTTGAGTCTTGAGATATTCATAGACTAATAGGAGAAAACCCTCATGAAGATCTGGGTTTGCACTGGGTTTCTTGTTAAAACCCTCAATGCCCTTACTCATCAAAGTAAATAGATAAAAAGGAAAGGAAATTTTTATGCCATGTCTAAAATGGTTTAATAGAACAAAGTGGTGTGTTTTGACCCTTTTAAACCTAGTGTCTAGAGATATAAATTCAATAACTACCCTTAAAACATACCTCCACAACTTTTTTTATCGACTCCATTTCGTAGTATGTCTGGGCCTTCACTAATTTCTTCCTTTCTTCTTCATTCTTCAAAAAATCTTTAACTGCATTGGCTGACATTTTCGTATCCTTGTAAAAATTTATCCCCTCCATGGGTATCTTCATGACCTGAGCTATCATTTCCACATTACCTGGTGAGAAACCCTATCAATTTTTACATGCCCATCCTTCTAGGTATTCACCATGAGCTTGGTGATCTCCTTATCAAAACCATGAAGTTTCTCAATGTACCTTACTATTCCACCCTTCTCTAGTTTGTTCCTAACCTACGTTCTTTTCCTCCATTTTTCTACCTCCTCAATCAGCTCCTTCCTACTCCTTTCCCCAACCATCTTGATCTCTTTTTCAAAAATTCAGCACTAGTTCTCACAAAACTTCAACTTCCTATGATTTTTTAATCCCTAGATCTTTTTCACCTTCGGTAAGTTTAACAGAGATAGGCAAAGTGACCCATAAAACATGCCATAAGTACACAAAATGATGAAGACTTATTACGTTCCCATGATTTTCATTAACATCTTGTCTTACTACACTCTTACGTATCTTTCCATAATTAATGTTAGATTGCCTTTGTACTTCCTTAGATACGTTCCAGTGTTATAATATCTTTCATGGTTGATAGAAAGATGTCACCATTGTACCACGTTGTTGCTGTGTTTTTTGCTACTACCTCATTTGCATACCAATCCGCACCTAAATTGGCCTCTATGTACACATAGCTGACATGGATCCTTTTGAATTTGCCCAAGTCTGATTGAATCTCCTCCACCACATTTGCAATGGTCCAGGAGGACTTAGAGAAACCTTTTAAATAATTTATTATTTTAAAGAGTCTCCCTCCATCCAAAGGTTCTCAATTCTAGTAGTCAGAGCTAGTTTAATAATATGACAGGCCACACTAGCCTCCAAAAAATGATTCTTCAGAGTCCTTAAGGGATAAGAAAAGGTCGCAACTCCCATTCTATGACCATTTCTAATAATTCCTCCATAGCCAGTGGAGCCGGGATTTACTTTGGCTACCCTGTTGAAATTGGCTTTATGTCATTCTTCTAGGGGAAAAAGCCACTTAACTTCTTGTCTTTTCCTCTCCCTATCCTTTTTCTTTTCTATGTTGTTTCCTCATTCTTCAATGTCTCCCCCTTTTGAATGGTGAAGCTCTCCTTCATAGTGTTAACAATTTTATCTGCAATAACAAAAGTAGGGGCTTCCTTATCTTTGAAAATATGATTATTCCTCTCTTTCCATATTCCCCAATTGAAATGTGGAAGAGACCATGAACATATCATCTGTGCCTTCATTCCTTTATACATACAAATCCATTGTCCAAAGAAATCATGGATGTTGGCCAATTTACACCAACTGACTCCATAGCCCCTTATCATGAGATCTCATACCTCTAAGGAGTAGGGAAAATGACTAAAAAGGTGCTTAATTGTCTCCAAATAATGTTTTCAAAGGCTGCACCTATTTGGGATAATTTGACCCCTCTTAGTCAGGTTATCAGAAGACTATGTTGATTTTTAGAGTGAGGCCAGTCATCCAAGCATTTACCCAGATAGGTTTCTCCATCCTATTCCACAATGAGAAATATCTTGAAGCAACTAAATATAACCCATTGGAATTGTCTCCGCATATAATTCCATCCCTCTTATTATTAAGGATCATGGCATTCAAGATAGTCATTAGTGGTTTAAGATCTTGGGAAACTAGGGATAGGTCTTCCCATCCCTGATCAAATCTTTAGTCAGTAACTTTCAAGAAAAATCTTCTTATACATAAATCAAGCCATCTCTCATAGTTAGGGTGATCTATGAGGAGCCCCTGGCTTAACTAGTTATCCTACCTGAATAAGCTACTTTCCCCATTGCCTACTTTCCATATTACCTTTGATTTAGCCAAAAAAATTTCCTTAAGGATTCCATTCTAGATAAAGGATCCCTATGGAAGATTAGCTTTGCTAAATATGTAGCTAAGATATTGCCTTCTCAAATACTTTTCCACCATGATATCCCACCATTCTCTAGAACTTTGAAAAATGCACCATATCTACTTTGCTAATAGAGCATTGTTTAGGTGTCTAATTTTTATAATTCCTAGACCACCATAGCTTTTAGGCAAGCCAACATTGTCCCATGATACTAAATGATATCTCTTTTTTTCTTCAACCCCTATCCACAAGAAGTCCCTTTGGATTTTCTCCATTCTATCAACATGTTTAACATGGATCTCAAAAAAGCTGAGGGCATAAGTTGGGAGGTTTTGAAGAGTTGATTCCACCAAGGTATATTTACCTACCTGATTGAGGGTAGCTCCTTTCCACCTTTTCAACTTCTTGTTAAATCTATCAATAATTCCATTCCAGAAAGATTCTAGTGGTTTTGACCCTAGTGGCATTCCAAGATAACTAGTTGGAAGAGACCCCACACCACATCTTAGGATGTGAGTTGTCTTTCTTTGTCATTCAATTGGGGTGTTTACAAAAAAGACCGAGATGTTTTCCTAGTTTATAGCCTATCCTAAACCCCTTTGTAGGTATCCAAAAAAATTTTTAACACCTTAGCCTCTTGAACCATGGCTTCCCCACCTAGAATTGTGTCATCCACAAATTGCTGATGGGTGAATGTGATCTGTCTAGATGATGGCTTAATACTATGTAGGCTCTGATCCTATCTTTTCCTCAGGATTAACCTCCCAATTCACTTAGCCATAATAATGAATAGAACAAGGGATAAGGGATTACCCTATCTAAGCCCTCTCAGAGGTAAAAGAAATTTGAGGGAACACTGTTGATTAAAATGGCTAAAGAGGGGGTGGATACAAGCTAAAGAATTAGTTTACAAACCTAGACATCAAATTCAAAAGCCTAGAGAACAACCTTCAAGAAGTCCTAGTCCACCCTGTCATAGACTTTGGATAGGTCCAACTTGAGCAGGAATCCTTCCCTCTTCCTAGCTTCCAAAGAGTGAATTACCTCATGAACCACCATTATTGAGTTTAGGATCTATCTCCGTGGGACAAAACTAGTTTCCTGAGGAGAAATAATCAAATGGAGAACACTAAAAATCCTAGTGGTCAAAACTTTCGAAATGATTTTATAGAAAGAATTGCATAGGCTTATCAGTCTAAACTTATCCATCGAATCAACCTCTGGGGTTTTCAGGATTAACACCAAAAATGTAGCATTAAGTTCCTTCAAAATGTTCCTGGCCCCAAAAAATTCTTGCACTACCTTCACCACATCCCCTTTGACCACCTCCTAATATTTCTAGAAAAAAAATGTCAGGAAGCCATTTGGCCCTAGAGCTTTATCATCAGGGAGAAAAAGTAGACCTTGATAAATTTCATGCAAGGTGGGAATAGTCTTCAACATTGAATTATGATGATCTTGTAGTAGATTGGGGATTGAAGTCAAAATATTCTCTTGACCTTTCTATGAAAGTGAAGAGTCCTTTGAAAGAAATGAAGAAAAGAAATGCATTGCTTCATCCGTGATCTCATTATCCTTTGTCAAAGTGGTTTGCCCCCTTTTTGTACTCAAAATCCTATTGTGTGAATAGTGTTTTAAGGTGGAAAGATGGTAGAACCTAGTATTCTGATCCCCCTCTTTGAGCCAATTGACTCTAGATCTTGCATTCCAAAAGTGCTCTTCCCTAGTAATGATATTGTGGAGATCTAATAGGATAGATCTTTCTTTGATCCTAATTTGATCATTGTATCCTTCCTACTGTATCATTTCTTGGACTTTTTGAAACTAGTCTATCTTCTCATCCTTCTCTTGGAAGATAGGCCCTAAATCCATCTTATTCCAAACTTTAATGTTTCTTTTCACATTTTTCAATTTTTCAGCTATGCTAAACATTGTTGTACCTTCCACCTCTATATCCCACTAAGAGGAAATCTTAACTTCCAAATCTAGGTGGGAAGTCCAAATCTTCCCAAAATGGAAAGGGAAATTCCATTTGAGCATTAGAGGACTAAATGAAAGTGAGATGGGTGAGTGGTCTGAACCAAATCTGGGAAGAAGAGAAAGTCTACACATGTGGGTTTGCATCCAATCTAGGGAAATGAGGGCTCTATCCAAATGAACCTGGATGCAATCCTTCCCAGTTCTTCTATTTGACCAAGTGAATTGTCCCACTGAAAGATCAACATCCATAAAGGCTAGATTGTTAATAAAATTAGAGGGGTCTAATTTACTTTCTTAATCTAGGGCCAGGCCCCTTAATTTTTCTTCATCTGAAATGGGGGTGTTGAAATCCCTGTTAATAACACTTTTATTTATATTACTGTTGTGAATTGCATCAAGAATCTTGACCCAAAAAACCCTTCCCTCCTTTTTAGTATTACAAGCATACAAATTTAAAATAAACCAAGAATCACCACTATGAACATGGGAGACCTTACAAAGAAGAGCATTGCCTTCATTAAGAATAGTAGAGATATGGAAAGCCTTTTTATTAAAGAGCATTAGAACCCCCTTACAGCTCCCTCTGAATCTATGGCTTCACTACTCATATTAAAACTAAAGAATAACTTTCCTACCATGTCTTTTATCATCTATGTTTCTTGAATCAATAAAAAATTAGGTCTTTGGTCTCTAATCATATTCCAGACTATCTCCTATTTTTGGGCACCATTTAGGCTACTTATGTTCCAAGATATGTTCTTCGTTCATTTTTATAGAGCATTCCTTGATGGTTCTCTAGCTCCCATCTACCAAGTTCTTTCTGGCCTCCTCTTTTAATGCTTAACTTAGACTTTTTCTACCTTGAGACTTAGGTTTTAACCCAAAATCTACTTTGATCCTACTTTTGGTTGTCACTAGAGACAATGGGAGATGATCTCAATTTTGGTTTTTCTTCTTTTTAACCATACTCCCCTTTCCTTTTTTTTCTTGAGAGAAACTGTTTATCCATTCCTCCAATTTTGAGATTTGTTCTAGTGAAGAGTTGTTAATTAGATCTAAAAACTTCATCCTCAGGACATTGGATGTTGGCTAATTCACTAAAGGAAGCAAAGGGAGTTCCAAGGAACTTTGATTCTGAACCTCACCTTCTATATCCTACCCTACATGGCTTACCTCTTCTCCTTTATTTCCTTCACTTAGTTTGTGGTCAGAGTCCTTTGGGAGTCTGCCTAGTTCTTTGGTTTGGGCTAAATATTCTTTTACTAACTTGTTCTCCATCTGGGTGTCCTCTAATACACTAATCTCCTACTCTTTCTTATTGAACAAATTCTTACTTGCCACTTCTATAGCTTGGGTCTTGACATTGTGGTCCTTATTTTCTAACACCTTTGATCCTTTTCCTCCTTCATTGCTCTAATCTCCTTCCTGGTCAAGGACATTGTTCTTTTCCTCAGTCCCATCCTTGTTCTCTGAAGTATTTGTTTTTTCTATTTCTAGACCATTTTCTTACCCTTTACTAAAGTTCTAGTAGGCTTACTCTTTTTCCTTTCTACCTTAGCATTATGAAATTAGTTTTCCTTGTGCCTAGATTTTAAATAGAGGAAACATGCAAATGGTACATACTCATAAATAAGTTTTTGAACATGCACTCCTAGTTTTGAGTGGAATGTCACTATTTCTTCCATATTTATGCCTTCCCTTACCCCTATTCAAATATGAGCATAGGTGAGACATCTTTTCAAGGTTGTAATTAGATCTATTGAGAGGAGCTCCCAAAAGGAGCTAGCTACCCCCACAAAAACATCTTCATTCTAGAATTCTAAGGGGAGCTTTGGAAGCCTCACCCAAATAGGGGCTTGCACAAAGAAAGAGTCATTCGTATTTATCTTAGAAGACCACTTTTGAAGAGCTAGAGTGGAACAACCTATATCCTATAGACCTTCACATAGAATTTTTGAGAGGTCTTCCATACAAGAAAAATCAAAAGACAAAAATCCTTTAGCCATTTTCATGACCAAGACTTGACCTTTGAGGGCCCATTTCTTCTTAATGAAAGATCTCAGAATATATATATTTGGCCTTGGCCCTAAGAATTTACCAACCAAAGTCAAAGCCATTGATGCAATGCTATGATGCACAAGCTCATCTGAAATAGCAATGGCACAGGATCCTTTCTCTGCCTTAGGGAGAATCTTAATAGGTGGGAAAGAGGACTTAACTGTAGGCTTGACCCCAAAAAGTGATGACCATTTAGCAGAGCTTGGTAGACCCACCTTGGGAACCAATAGAATCTTGTACAACACCTTCGGTGGAGCATCTAGGTCCCCATTATCTTTCTTTGTCTGGTCTCCTATGCCTAAAGTTCCCTAATATCCTCCTTCTATAACCCATGCCCCAAGCCTAGGGCCCGATTTTGACATTCCAGAGAAATCTTGTCCTGTTTAGAGTTTGAATTTCAAAAATCTTTCTTCCCTCCCTTTCCTATGCTTGCCATCTCAAGTGACTTAACCTAAATGGAATTCTATCATGAAAATAATGTTGAGTGAGTTTTGTGTATCATTCATTTGCACCACAAACACATTGTGAAGCTTGGTGGATTTTGTAATATTGGAAAGGAGAAAAAGATGCTAGCATATGAGTATCTACCCAATGGATGTCTCTCAAACATTATATCTGGTACCACTTTGTCTCCTCATCTTTAGTTTCTTTCATATGTTGGTGAGTCTTAGTCTTTGAGATTTCAATAAATTTAATTATAAATAGGAGATGCTACCAAGAGAAAAAAGAAAGGAGACTATGAGAAAGATAAAATTCTTTATTGATTCGAAAGGTTAAAGATAATATTGAGAGTAATTATGTTAGAATAATAATATATTGCCTTATTAATTAAATCATTTTGATTTAATTATTAAGTCACTTATTATCTCTAGCTTACATAAGCTAAACTTTAGGTATATAATAATTAATTATTTTATTAATTATTATCATGCAACCTAGGTTTTACCTATTAAGGTTTTGAGCTACTTGTATATGGATTAATCTCATTGTAATTTTATTAATTTACTTTTGATAATAGAAATTTCTCTTTTTGTTCGTCAAGAATGTCCCATCTATGGATTTAGGAATTCTAGCCTCCATAGTTTTTTGCTTCTCTCTTCTATGACAGGAGTTTGCATGTAGGTGATTCTTAAGAGCTATGGGGTTAATCTATCATCAACTTCAGCATGGTATTAGAGCTCTAGTCTTCATGCCCCTATTTTGTTCTTGAGATATTTGGCATTAGTTTTAAGATTTGTGGCTTTTAGAGGGATTTTGTATTGAATATGGGGTGTCACTAATTTTCAGTACACACTAACCCTAAATGGACATTTTCGTTGAGCTTAGAGTGCCCATAAACACCTATTTTCATATAAAATTAGTCAAATTTGGACACAGTTGTCTTCTGAGGCAAAATTATATTACTTCAAGATTGGGTAGATTTCTCAAAGTAGAAATTTTCAAATTTTTGGAATGCAAATCAAGATTTTTTGGTTCAAAAATTGACATTTTTTGGCATGTAAATCAAGATTTTTTTAACTCAAAATCAAGTTTTTGGCATACAAATTGTGATTTTTTAGCTCAAAATTGGAAGTTTTTGCACATAAGTCAAGATTTTTGTACATAAATCAAGATTCTTGGCACACATATCAAGATTTTTTTGGTTCATGAATGGAGGTTTTTTCGTATGCACAATGAAATTTTTTTAATGTAAATTGAAATTTTTTAATAATGAAATCAAGATTTTCTATACATGAATCAAAACCTTTGGTACACAAATTAAGACAAGTTTGTATGAAACTCATATGCTTCCCAAGGTGTTTTCTAGTGCTGGTGTGCTCAATTTTTGAGGTATTTTGGCATAGATCTTGAGGTAGTGATTTTTTTGTAATATTTTCCATTCTATTGCTTTTTTGACCTACATATGGATTTGTAATCATAGCTTGCTCACACAAGCTCCATTTTTTGCAAACAAAAAATCACCAAAAGGTTGGTTCCAAGCCCATTGTGATGGTGTCATTTATATATATATTTTTATATTGTTTGGTTTTTGATTTATGTAATCAAAGTTAGAGTTTCTTTTTTGCACTCCGGGAAACATATTTTGAGACATTCTATTTTCCACATTTTTCTCTAGACACATCCCGTTTAGTTTTTTTCTTTTTAACACTTTGGTGGATATCTTTGTTCTTTCAGGTCTAAAGATTGATTTTATTGTTTCAAAAGATTTTTCATGGGTTGTACTATCTCGTGTATCAACATTATGTCTCTTTTGATCTTTGTGAACATCCTTTTGTAGTATTTTTGCAAAAGTACTGAGATAAAGTGTCACTCTATTGTATTTTAGGATCTTGCACATCTTTGTGTTTTAGTTTACATGCACTACATTATAAAGTGCCTTTGGGGGTTTCATGTTGGGAATATTCACCATCTTCCTTTGTCAAGTGAGTGTTCCTTCCATGGCATTAGCCTCGTTATGTGTTGATGACACATGTCATTATAGGTGTTTGTACTTATTTCACATTCTCGACATTATAGTGGGGTTATGTTGGTTCTATTACTTTCTTGGTTTGATGAAGTGAGCTATGTATTCAATATTTGATCCTATACACAAGGAGATTGTAGTGAATGAATCATTTATCATTTAGAAATTATTTCATTCCTATTGGAGGCCATGAAGATACCTTACATCTTCAATTTATTAACTCTTTAGACTTAGTCTTCTCTGCCTAGTCATATTCTATATAGTGGATGTTCTTTAGATTAGTAATTTGGTAGTGTTTACAGTTACATGGTTTAGTGGTGTTCTTCATGATCATCCTTTTGTTCCAATCTTCTAGAACATTTTATTTCCATCTCTTTTTGGAGTAGGGCTTTTCTAATGTGGTATTGTCTACTTCTCTTCTTTATAGAGATTTGGTTGTGCTTGGGTACCTCATCAGGCCTTGATGCTGGGACCCAAATCTAATTTTAGTACTAGTTTCTAGGTTTTTAGCTACTCCCTAAGTTTATCTTAAGGGGGGGGTGTTAGAGTAATAATATATTGCCTTATTAATTAAATTATTTTGATTTAATTATTACTTGTCACTTATTATCTTTAGTTTACTTAAGCTAAACTTTAGGCATATAATAATTACTTATTATCGTGCAAACTAGATTTTACCTATTAGGACTTTGATCTCCTTTTATAAGGATTGATCTCTTTGTAATTTTCTTAATTCACTTTTGATAATAGAAATTTCTCTTTTTTCTCATCAATAATGTCTAACCTATAGATCTAGCAATTCTAGCTTCCATAGTTTTTTGTTTCTCTCTTCTATGAAAAGTGTTTGCCTATAGTTAATTTGTGAGAGCTATGTGGTTGATCTATCATCAATTTCAGAAATTAGTGTTGGGAAAGAAACCTTGTGGAAATGCTTTTTGAATTTCAAATGGAAGAGAAATAAGAAATAATTAATTCCATATATGTGCAAGTAAATGGAATAGGAAAATCACCAAACACAAAACTCAAAGAAATGCAAGATTTAACATGGGAAACACATCTTGGAATAAGCCCACCACCCAAAAAACACTTGAGCAACTTTGTATTACAGTAAACTGAGTTTACATGCAATAGATTCCATTTTTTGTTTATGTAGGCTTAGATTACTTTCAATCTACCTAAATTTTATCACACTTTATTCTTTACAAATCTTGCATCCATTTATGCATGCTGCAATTCATTACAAATTTTGGTTTAGAAACTATTACATTACAACATAATCTACCAACATTCAGAACATAAATAATTTTCTAGTTGAGCCATTTATCACTAGCTAAGAGATTCATCACTACATTCAGCATCGCTCACTTGGATGCTTCCAATCATTTTGTCACTCTCTTTGATATCAGATGTTGTAGGTCACTCAAATGCTTTCAGTCATACCATCACCATACACATATTTCCACACACCAATATTTTTTGTCATACTAACTTCATGGTACTTACCATCATTGTCAAGAAAGCATAGTATGATGGAAGTCATATGGAACTCATTTTACACCATACATAATGTATACAACCAAAAAAGCTATATTAGTACTCCCACCATACTATGAGGTTCATTGTGTGATTGACTCATTGTATGGTGGGGCACCATACTTGATGACCACCATAATAATCTCCCACTTGAAAAAGTATCAAGTTACTCAACATGACTAACATGAGTCAGGAGCCTTAGGCCACGTGGAGCTTATGCATTGTTTGAACTTATCTATGTTCACCAATTCTATCAATGCATCTGCAAAATTCTCTTTAGTTTCAACCTTTTCTAGTTTTACCTTTCCATATTCAACCATGTCACATACAAAATGACATTTTATGTGAATATTGTTTTTTCATGATGTAGAGCCTAATCAAAATTGGAGGTTAATTTTTTTGCACTTTATTTGGCACAATTTTCCCCCATATTTTACTATGAGATTTTTAGGGCAACACCCTTAAGCTCTAGGGGTCAATGGGCAGTGACCTAGGTGGGGTCAAGAGGAAGCACCCCTTGTGGGGTCCTAGGCTAAGTGGTGCTAGGTGCACTCCCTATCACAATACAAGGTCAGGTTGAGGGGAAATGTCATTGAAGCTGAAAATGAATTCAATATTGTAAATGATATTGAGAGTTATATTTTTCTATTGGTCATCTTATTCTAGCCCTAATTTTGTAAGTGACAAAATCTTGTATAAAAATGATTATGGTTAAGGATTTTATTATCTATGATGAGATTGTAGCTTGTTGTGGTGGTACTGTCCTATAAGGGATTATGGATGTTAATTAGGTTGTAATGAATGACTAATAAGAATATTGGACTTTTTGTTTGGTGGACATAGCCCAAGGATTGGGTGAACCATGTTAAATCTTTGTGTCTTGTGTTCTCTTCTATGTGATTTATTATTTTTTGATATTGATTATATTTGCATGCAATTTTTATTTCAGTCTTATGAATCCTAATAGCTTTGTATTTGTGTGGAAAGTACAATTATTTTCCAAACATATTGTACTCCAACTATCATAAAAGATGATAATTATTCTTATATCATACCAACATCAGAACACAAGTGCTTACTCCAAACTTCATCCTAACACACATGAGTAGATACCATGTACTATGCCTAAATTATCAATCATGAGGCTACACTCTATCATTTTATCATCCAATTGGTAACACCACCCTTAACCATGAATACATATCCACTAGTGAATCTTCTTTTGTTAATGTCCCCAGCTCAATTAGTGTCCACATAGGCTTCAATACTTATAAGATCTATTTGATCCAACTACATTACCTTGATAGAACGACATGTATTGTGAAGTACCCTTCAAATATTTTAGAACTTTCTTATAAAACTCCTAGTGTGGCTTGCTCAAATTTTCCATAAATTGACTCAATAGACCAACTATCAAAATAATGTCTAGCCCCATACTAACTATTGTGTACTATTAGAATCTATAATTAGAACAATTGTTATGTTTTCATTGGTGTTATTATATATCATTCTATTGATGTTGATGATTTGAGAAGAAGAGATAACAAGAAGACCTAGTAGAAAGGTTGAGTTATGTGGAACTATAATGGGCACTTGATTAGTTGGCACATTAACAAGTTAATGTATTTTTTAATCATTACACTAAGTGGAGGAGGATTTTTAATTGAAGCCTAGTAGAGGTGTTCAATGGAAGACCAAATACATAGGATAAAATAAGTAATATAGATGAAGATTAAGGAGCTTATAGTTGAAGTTCAGATGTTCTAGTGTAGATTGAGTGATAGCAAAAGCCAAGAAAATATAGTATTGACCAAGTATTAGAAAAGAAAGAGTATGTTGAGCAAGAAAGTTTAGTATTGAGAAAGTTGTCTTGTGGTGACGAAGGATAAGGAACACAATATAGACCAAATGTTATCATTAGATAGTTCTTGAAGGCGTTTAGATTTTGAAATAGTTGAAATTTTAGATTATTCAAAGCACATGAAGGAGAAATATTAATGATTTGGAGTATTTAATGCATGATAAACCATGTTTCAATGTTCCTAGGCATTGTTTCAAAGATAATTTTTGAGAAGTATCTAGAATAATGAGGAAACAAAATGATTGAAGGATTTGATGAATTTGACCTTACCCTAAAATCAATGATGATTTTAAATAACGAAATATCAAAGCTACCTATTTAAGGAGGTATAAGGATTAACCTAGAGAGTTTAGCAATTATTGGTTTTGTTGATTAAAAAGCTTGAGAAGAATGTTGTAAAGAAGTGAACATATGTGAAGTGTGATTTATTAAAGGTCTTTGAAGTAAATCAGTAATGGAGACATTAATTAAGGCCAACTAGTAAATCAACAGATGAGCTACATTGTGATTTGTATTTGAAAAGAGAGATATATTATATCAAATCAACCTATTGTTACTTTCTAGGCCTTGTATCAGTCAAAATTATTTAATCAAGACTGGTCTAACAATCATTTTTAAATCCTTTAATCAACTTCAAGGCATTATAATTAAATGTTTGTAAGAGCCCTAACAAGGCCACTACTAATAGGGTGATTAAATCCTTTAACAGGGTCACACCTTATAGTGTGTATTTTAACCTTTAAAAGGGTTAGCTCTTAACTAATCTCACTTAAGAAAAGTCAAAATTTGGTAGCATGTTACTAGTGGTATTCCCAAATTAGGTTTCAATATTAAATTTTGGTATTATACTTGTGTGAATGTTTTTTGAGATATTTTATTGTTTACTTTTTTATATTTTGCAAGTTGGTTTCTATTGAACCAATAAAATACATGTTATTGTTACTGTTAAGTTGATATAGAGACTTAGTGGAATAATGAATAAATTAGAGTTGTTAAAAGTGGTTAAAATTTTATTTGGAATATTTGGACCTAAGGATAACTAACTCACCCACTCTCTTTATTATTCTAAAATGACTCCAATAATAATTGGTATCTGTTAGCACTTATATTTTTCTCACACTCTAGTGTGTTTCGGTCCCAAGTTTTCTTTTCTTGAAGTTGAACTTGAAGTTTTAGTTTACTTCAACTTCAAGTTCAGGTCTGCATCAGTCTTCATGTGTCAAGTATAGCTTCTTCTCTCGGATTGGCCTTAGTAAAGTCTAGGTTGAAGTTGAAACCCGATCACCCAACACTTCAACTTCAGCTTCAATGTTGATTTTGTACGCTAACGAAAGTTGTATGCAGGTTTCAAATCTTCGAACCAAATCAAGGTGGGTCCCAGTATAGCATTTCCCAAGACATGTGAAGTTATGAATGGAAGGGTTTAAGGCAATACATGTTTGGCTATGACAATATTTGATTGAGGGTTAAAATTTTCATATCATGATCACTTAGCATAACAGAATACGTGCAGATTTGATGGAGTATTTATAACAAAGCACATGCGGTGTCTTTTCTAATACATGCCACATAAATGAGTAATTATTGCACTTACTTGCTGAATCTATCCTATGATCTTATACACAAATCATTCCTTAAATACATTCATTTTAGCCCCTTCCCACTCATTCCACTTTCTCCAAAGAAATTCCAACATTATCGGGTAAGAAGGGCGAGTCGCAGGCTTTGTCCCTGTCAAACTTCAAGTGCATTTCCATAACCCTTTGCATTTCAAATTGTGTTTGCTTTGTTTTGAGATATTTCAAGCCATATCTTTTGAACCTATCTTTATTAGAAATCATGACACTTTTTTGCCCAAAATTGCCCAAGCTAGAGAAGCCTTCTTTGCTTAGTTCACTCCCTGAAATTTGTGACATGTTTCTGGTAAATAAAAATTTATCTGAGGTAATTGAACGAACCAAAAATACCCAATCAAGCCCTATTTACTATAGGCTAGTTGATAGTGGATTATTAGAAGTTGCTTCTTTTCCTGCTACTATCACATACCCAAAGCTCATCCTTGAATGTGCAAGCCATTATGACCCTATTTCTAGGTGTATTAATAAAGCCTTAGGAGAAGTGATTGTTAGAATCAATAGAAACAATGTCCATTCATCCTTTAAGATTACTCACAAGGAACCCTATGAGCCATGGACATTTGAAGAAGTTGAGCACCTATACGTCGAAAACAAAAGCAGCTATGATAACAAGATAGCTCAGTCTTGGCTTTTAAAACCAGCAGAGGGAGGTTCTAGACTGCCTATGCCATTAACTATTGAGCATTTTATTAAAGAAATTGTAGACATCATTCTTTTGCTGAATAGGGTTAAGGAAAATGAGCATGCATTCCATTGGAAGTCATGGATGTACTTTTTCATACAGAAGATTATTGAAGGAGTTAAATTCATTGATTGGTCTGACCTAATAGTAGAAAACCTACATAGGGGTTTAATAGCTATTAACAATTGTAGTCCATTTTTCCTGTCTTCTTATCTAATTTACATCCTAGTGGCATCTAAAGAATGGGACTAGCTTCCACATGCACCTTGTGTTGATGATATGCCCATCTACAAATATTACAATGATCTTCAAGAAAATACATTATGCAAAGATTTTAAACAGGTAAATGATGTCTTTCTAGGAAAATTGGTATTTGAACTCCAAGGTTGGGAGAATGATAGGAAATTGGAAGAAGCTATGCAGGTTGTGAAAATCTATGGTTTCTATTACATTCAGTTCCCCAGATTGACATATATTAGAGTGGGTGGTTTTTCTGAGGAACCTTTAAAGCTACCATGTTATTGTTCAAATTATGTAGTGTTATCTAAGATGTATAGGCAATTTGTTTATGTGGTTGAGTCTTTTCAGATTTCAAAGAGATCTTCTTCAGTATTTTTCCCAATTGAGATTGGACACTATAGATGCCCTAGTCTGAAAGAAGCCATATTGTCAGAAAAATCATTAACCTGCTTATGCTTTAAGCCTTTCATTTCTTGGTTAGATTTTGACTATGCTGGCTTTGTTAGAAATAATGTTAAGAATGTAGTATCCCTAGTTCATTCCCCACAATTAGAAGATTTTTGGGTAAACTACCTTAATGAATTTGAAGTAAGGAAAAGATTGTGGTCACACTTAACCATTAAACAAATCACTATGTTTAATGCGGAGTTGGATACTTTTGGGTTAAAAGATGATGATTCTAAAGAAGTGCTTGATCAATTTTATATGGACTAGTTTGAATGCATGCCCATTCCCGAAATTGACTGGGAGAAGAGGGAAGAAAATGATATCTATGCCCATACCAAAGATGTAATAGCTAGAGCTTCCAAGTGGATAAAATTAAAGGCAGTGGCTACTCCAGACCTTTCTAGGAAGTTTTCAAAAAGCAAAGATAAAAAGACTATACAAATGAGAACTAATTGAGGTGTTCCTGATTCTGTTGTAGGTCCAGTTGAAGTTGAAGTTGAAGCAATTCTTGAAACACTTCAACTTCAAGTTCAAGAGGCAACTCCAAAGAGCAAGAGGATAACCCATTCAAGCACAAAGAAGGCATCAATTGTTAGAATTAAGAACACCATAACAATTGACTTGGAAGTAGCAGAAGGCCCACCTATGGTAGATAATGTACTTGAATCCCAGAACTTGTCAGTGACTACCAAAGGCCAGGAGAGTAACCTCACCTTGGTCAAATACTCCCCTGCTATAGAAAAAGATCAGGCTATGCCTAAATGGCTAGAGACATCAATGGAGAGGAAAAGGAGCATAGTCCCAATATCGATGCCAATTGATGATTTGGTTAGTAAGTGTCTTGGTAAGACACCTAAAGTAAAGAAAGCAAGAACTAAGGAAAAGATTAATTTTGATAAGAATTCAGGATGATGGGTAGTAGAGATAGCTACACCACTAGATGGAAGATCACGTGATTTCGTAGTTCCTCAAGACTACTAGATAACAAAGGTAGACCTGGGAAAAGGGAATCCCAAAGTAGACATGGAAATGCACAAAGTATGGAAAGATGGACAAGATAAGTAGGAAATGAAGGAAATAATAAAAAACATGGCACAATATATTAATATCTGTGAGATGTCAGCCATCATTGATGTGTCCTCTGTGACCAATCAACAATCATTGGAGAATCTACATAAGTGTAAAGTAGTAGCAAAAGTAGTCGGTGAATGGGTTTAGGATGTTCTACATGACACAGTAAAACAAATAGGTCACTTAGATCATGCCTCAAAGGAAATATTGAACATTGCTAAAAAGGTGGAGTCAAGGAATGAAGGATATGAAAAAGAGAAGAATAACTAGGAAAAGGTGGTGATGTTGTTGGAAGATGTGCAAGAACTTGGCCTACAAAAATTCCAAGCCGAATGCCCCGTAGCTGGTCTAGATGAAAATGCCCTCTATTTCATCAAAGATTGCATTGAATGGAGGAATGAAGCACTAACACAAGGAGTAACTAAAATTAAAGAAGCATTGCATGAGCTTAAGGTTATACACCAAATTATTCAAAATTACCTTAAATGGTTTTCCAAAAAGTTCATGGGAAAAGAAGACAACTCCGTTGCCCAATCAGATGAGATAATCAAAGAAGTTCAAAAGAAATTTCAGGAATGGCAACACAAGAAGGCACCAACTAAGCAAGAATTTTCTAATGTGGTGCATACTAAGGCCATGTTAATCATCAACCTAAAGCATTTAGAAATACATGAAGAAAAGATTGTTGAATTGAAGAAGATGAAAGAAATCTGGAAGAAAAGGTTTTCCTATATTGGTTTGCCACATCAATCTATTATCTCAGCCTTTTCGACTACCTATGAAACATGGAAGATGGAGAAAGTCGTGGCTAGTGGAGACAATGCTACCTGATCAAGACAAGCAGTTACACTTAATCACTTAGTTATATTTTATTTTGCCATCTATTTTTCTTGCATTTTGGTTAACAATTACTTTACCCAAAGACAATTAACTCCTAGCGGGGTAATTTTGGTAGTAGTCCAGCCCCATGCCTATATATATGTAATAATTAGTATGGTATAGGGGTTAGAATTCTCTAGTAGATCGATAAACAGAACTATTTTTGTTTATGGTTTTATTCCTAGTTTAGAATTAGCATTTCATAGTTCTGCAGGTACATGAAACTCTACAATTTGATTTTTGGTTAAAGGCTTTGTATGTAGATACTATTATATACTTATTTAAATTAGTATTTCTGAAGATACTATTTAAGCTGTTGGCTGTATCTATTATTGGTTTTGAAATTGTTAATTTAGAACTTGGGGATGCTATGAGAAGTTAGTTTTATTGAATTTTCCTGCTCGATGGTTTAATTTCCAACTATGTGGATCATCTTGATAATTAAAATTGAGTGGTCCTTTTACATTAAAGTTTGTTTTGTATTGATTAGATAAAATAAGTTGATTCAATACTTTTAGTAGATTGTTTTCTGGGAAAGGTCATTCTGTTTAGTTATAGATCAAAAAATTCTCATTGTAATAAAAGTAGTTGTGCCTGTTTTCATTGAAGAAACTTTAAGCAGAGAATTCCTAAGCCTCTTCTATAGGAATTCATTTGTTAGTTTACATTCTTTTTCTCTATTCTTACATATGAAAAATTATGAGGAAAACCATTTACTAATAGTATCATAGCTTGTGGTTCTTGTAAGGAAAGTTTGAAGGGAATTAAAGATCAAGATCAAGATGTTTAGAAAGGAGGTACCCAAGTTAAACAAGGAGAACTTCCCTACATGAAAATGTTTGATGAAGTTGCACATTGATGGAATTGGAGATTTAACAATATACTACCTAGATCATAAATGCATCGTAGTACCAAAACCTATGATATACTAGCAGATAAAGGATAAATAAGAATATAGTATTACAATATTGGAGATTCCATCTACCCTAAGTTACTCAAACTTTGATGATATAGAGAAATGCACTAATTAAAAGAAAATGTGAGACAGACTAGAAAATATCCATGGTGGAGTCAAGAATGTACTAAGAGCTATGTTAGAAAGCTTGAGATTTAAGTTTGATGATATGAAGATGAAGTAAGGTGAGAACATTGCACAACACTGTGGCCAAATGAATGAAGTAGTGAATGCAATTAGAGGAGTTGAAGGAAAAATTTATTGATGAAACCATGACCAGCAACGTACTAAGATCCCTACTTCTTATTTATGCTATTGTATTTTATATAATACAAGAATCAAGACGTGCTCCTAGCAATGATCTGACCTTAGATAGTATGATTGGAAGCCTTACTACTTTTGAATTGTCAAATTTTGATCATTTTACTTAGCTTACCATTGAATTTTCTTTTGAGTCATAATTGGTTCCACATAAGTCTACAAAGAAGAAAGGAAAGTATAAGGATGTGATAGTGAATCATATGATGATGATCTTAAGGATTGTAAAGCATTAATGGCTAGAAAGCTGCCAAGAGGCAAAGGGAAATTCAAATCTAAACTTCCAATAATTTAATTTTCATGCAATAAAGTTTTTCATACTACTACTACATGTCCTAATACAAATGACCAATATGTAAAGAATGAAAGAAAGAATCAAGGAAGAAAAAATGGAAAAGAAAATAGAGGATATATAGACTACAAGGGAAAAGGTAAGAAATCTTATTACATTTTTGAAAAGAGACTGATAGTGATTCTGACAATCATGATGAAGAAGTTGTTTA
This sequence comes from Cupressus sempervirens, assembly GCA_028749045.1. Lineage (NCBI taxonomy): Eukaryota > Viridiplantae > Streptophyta > Pinopsida > Cupressales > Cupressaceae > Cupressus > Cupressus sempervirens. The sequence goes on along the minus strand of CM053789.1, from coordinate 283,870,389 downwards.
TGTTGCAATGAATGATGATTCTAATAAAGAAAATAAAAGTACACTTATTTCATATGTGAACAAAGGTGATATATGGATAATTGATAGTGGTTTCTCACATCACATGACTAGTGATAAAAGAAGTTTAAAACCTTAGAAAATTATAAAGGAAGTTGTGTTAAGTTTGGTAACAATGAATCATGTCTTGTGAAAGATAAAGTATCAATAAGATTAGGTGATAAGATCAAATGTAATATTACCTATTGGGTTGAAGGATTAAACTAAAAATTGTTGAGTGTTGCATAGTTGAAAAATTCAGAGTTGAGTTTCAACACAAGAAAGTTAAGATCTATGATGATACTAGAGAACTTATTGGAAGTGGAAAACAAACAAGATGTAACTTATTCTACATAGACCTATCTGATGATATATTATTGTTTCTATGATATGAAGACATTTGGTCATGGAATAAGAGGATATGGCATGTGAATTTTGGTAATTTGGTAAGTATTAGTAAGAAGAAGAGAGTAAGAGGATTACAAAGATTAAAGAAACTTGATAATTTAATGTGCACACAATATCAATTGGGTAAAATGGAAAAATCTAGTTCAAGAGAAAGACTTATTCATCTAATGATATATTAGAGTTGGTTCATACTGACTTTTGTGAACCTATTGGAGTGAAAAGCTAATGTGGTTATAAATATTGCACTCTATTTTTTGATGATTATTATTGAATGATGGTTATGATGTTACTTAAAGAAAACCTTGATGCATCTAAATTATTTAAGTATTATTTGGATAGAGTTGAAAAGGAAACATGTAAAATCTTGTAGTGTCTAAGATCTTAAAGAGGAGGTGAATTCATTTTTGAGGAATTCAACATATTCTACAATGATAAAGGAATAAAGAGATAAATGTTACCTTCAAGGACCCCTCCATAGAATGGTATAGATGAAAGGAGGAATAGATTAATCATGGAGTGTTTTAGGATATTGATGATGGAGAATAATTTTTTGCAAAATTACTAGAGAGAAGTTATAAGTACATCTATTTATACTAGAGAGAAGTTGTAAGATTTTTAATAATGTATAAAGTGACATCTTAAAAGAGAAATAAATTTAACTTAATGATCAAGTCAAGATGATTAATAGCTAAGTTATTTATTTATTTGAACACCCCCTTAAGATGAGAAACAATGTACCTACTCTACAAATAATGCATGAAAATGTAAAGGAAACTACAATGTAGAAAGAAAACTTGGGTCCCAACAACATAACTTGATGAGGAACCCAATCAAAAAAAAAAATTTATAAAGTGGACAATTAGAGAAAATCTCATGGGGAAAGCTCTAGTCCAAAAAGAGATGGAAACTAGTGAAGGAATATAGAATCCTACAAACTAGAGAATGTCCTAGAAAATAGAAACAAAAAGAAAGATCATAAAGAACAACACAAAAGTATGTTAAAAATGTAAACATAATAAAAAAGTAACTACTAATATAAAGAACCTTCATTGAAATATAGTGTGACTAGGTAGATGTAGATAAGATGGTAATCTATATGATTTTCCTCATATGACACTTCTTAAATCTGGAGGTAAACAAAAGAAAACAATTGAATTCAAAGATACATATGGTATAAATCATCAAAGCCTAAAGGCATGATCAATAAAACATGGAATGATACCTCCAAAATAGGAATGAAAAAGTCTCCTTATGTTAAATGATCCATCTCACTCAAATGCATATGTACCCAACCACTACATCCACCTAGTACATATGAAAAAATACTATATACATAATGCACTCTAGAAAATTAAGGAAGAATTTAGAAGAAATAAAATAAACCCTCCCCCATATAATGTAGACATGGGAAAGGTCACATCCAACTAGAAAAGATGGCCAACAAGAAATGGATGTCAAGAAACTAGGAACAAGATGTAAAGAAACTGCATAATCATGTCTTGACGTGATTATTCTTGGGACACAATTCATGAGGCTAATGTCATGGAAGGAACACTCACATGACAATGATAGATTTCATAAAAAGGAAAATATCAACCCCCCATGATGCTTAATCAGTAATGCATTTATAATAAAGCACAAGATATGTTAGATATGAAGAAGAAAGTAATCTACATCAGTGCCATGAGATGACACTAATTAAATCACAAGGAAAACAAAGTAAAATAACTTAGGTCAAAGATAAAGATAAAAAAAATAACAATTTATCTTGGTGTGTTTGCATAAACATTCTTACAAAATATGTTTGTACAAAGTATTGGAATTTTTTTGGAAAGTGCAATACTGAGAGGTTGGTGAATTGGAATCTACAAAACTTTTAACTTCTTTTATAAGTCAAATGTATTCACCATTTACCCATCTCATATCTAGATCATCAACCATATAAGTGTTAGGCTACAATAGATCTAACTATGAATCAAATCCATAAAGATGAAAGTAGACGTATACACAAAACAAAAGAAATTTAATTACCCAAAAACCTTCCAAGGTCAAGGTAGAACTTGGGTGGGGATGAGACCCACAAGGCTCTACTACAACTACAATAAAGTGTGCTTGTTAAGGCTAGAATGTTTGATCAACTTTGGTGATCTACCATATGAGGGGTGTTCCCTTTTAGGATCTTACAAGACTTCTTCAATCTACCATGATTAAAGGATTTAAAGTTACAACTAAAGAAGATCTCTATTAGGGTATTTCAATAGGCCTATTAGGACCACTCTATTAAGAGATTTACCCTGATACTTTAGTTAGAATGTCTCAACACCTGATCCTTTCACTAGTACTCAATTGCTAGATTATAGATATTCTCTTTCCAATCTTATTTGATCTCCTTTTCAAATATACTATGTTCTACCCTTCACTGCTCTTTTTAGAATTTATATCTAATATCTATTCTTTTATCAAACATAACCTTTCTTTTTTGTCACTTCATCTTTTCTTGCATCCTTTTTTATTTAAGGTTTGGGTCCTTCTTTAAATAAATAATTGATCAACCCTCTAGATCAAGATCAATGACATAGATTCATCCCTTTTTTTGTTTGGTCCTTCCATTTTTTTGATTCATTATATTTCCTTTATAGGGATTGATTTCCTCTAAAGAAAATGTGTAATTACCATCTCAGTTGTCTCTATAATCCATAAATTAAGTGTAGAAGTTGGCCACAAATGATTTACATAAGTGTTTGTGCCATCAAAAACATGTATATCAAAAGTAGTTTACTTAGAACTTTAATATCTTGATGCTTGGTCCATACCAATATACATGTTATCCCTCAACTTTTGAATGGTCAGAAATAACTATCTTAGTTAGCATAAAATGTATCTTCTAGACTTGGTATTTACTAACTTTTGGCATGCTCAGAATACATTGTCTCTCAATCCAATTTGAAGTACTCAGCAATTGAAGACTTGCTCAGCTCAAACTGAAATGTGAACAAGTCTATTATACATTTCTTGGCCTTCACTAGATGGTTCAATTGTAGTGATGATTGACCAAATTTTTTTTAGAAATCACAAGTTTTTAGCACTAGTAGGCAACCTGGCTTAGAGAACAACAATCTCCCCCTTTAACATTAGTGGCCAAAACCCTTTGTCATGACTTACCATTACATCCAAAATTAAAAAACAAGTACTCCCCCTATAATTGTGACTCAATAAATACATATACATATCTCCCAAAAAGGTATCTCCATGATTTATTATTTCCCTTTTAATTTTTGCCTTTAGCTAATCTATTTATTTTCCCCTTTTTTTGATACTTATGGCTTCTAAGGCATTGGGGTCTGATTATATTTCTTAAAAAATTTCCTATGAATCTATATAATCATTGCAAATGCATGATCCTGATGTAGGGGACTCCCCTTAATACCATAAACTCATAACAGAAACAAAGAAACAATAGCAAATGCAAGAACAAAATATGGACTTCTTATTATTGCCGCAAATGTAGAATTATAGAATTCTCAATTAAAATATGCTAACCTAAATGGGTGCCTTCATTACAATAATCTGCAAGACAGTGCTGCGAACTATCACCTAGAGTTGTTCTAGACAATGTTTAGGCCTTTCTTAACAGGTAGTTTTATGCCACTTGGGAAGGTTCTAGATGCTCAAACTTAATACCTAGGGCTAATAGACTTAAAAAAACATATAGTTTCAGCGAAGTACATTTTTTTATAATTATTTTGGAATTTTTGGGTAGCCTAACTTCAGAAGGCCATAACTCACAAACCTTGCTCTGATTGGCTATTATAACAAGTTTTCAAAAATGCCAACTCCATATCTAGATGCTCAAAATCACACTAGCCCCCTTCCATCAAGTTTTTAGACCTCATCCAAGCACTCTAAGGCCTCCAACAGTGATCTTAAAGATTTTTCTACAATTTTTTCTATCAAAAAGTTTCAATAACTTCTCTGATACGTAAGCTGGAGAAATGAGATTTTTATGGTAAGCTTATATCTCTAAAATGAATCTTCTTATAGAAAATGAAAATATTTTGAGCTCATATGAAAAACTTACTAAAAATAGCAAGTTCTCATAAATAGTAACCACCCTATCTACTGGCCCTTATTAAAATAGGAAAGACAAAAAATAAAATATTTTTGTGTGATCCAAGATTGCCCTTACACCTAGGATGCTCCTGCATTAGACACCCAAGGTAATTTGAGAAGTGACCCCATCACATCTTAGGTGTTCAAAGGAAAACCAAGATGGTTAACCTCCTCCATTGCTAGCCATGATGAATCCTCTACTGGTCTCCTTTTCCATTTGACCATATATTCCTCATAAGTTTTATTTCTAGTACTTTTGGCAACATGACTATCCAACATCTCCTCAATCTCCTTTGTAGCCTAACTAGCTACTAGAATGCTCCACTATGCTTCTGCAACTTTATCACCATCACCTCCTTCATAAATACTCTATCAAATCTAAAATATTAAATACTGGTGAAATATTCAATTCAGCAGGAAACTCCACTTCATACGCATTTCCAGAATCATGCCTCTTCACTATCTTGCATTGTCCAAACTTCTTCATCCTCAACTTATTACATGTACCCACTGGAAAATTCTCCTTTCTTAAATGAACCATGACTTCATCTCCAATATAAAATCCCTTATATATCCTTTTCACATCTACCTTAGCTTTTTCATCTTTATGATGTGCTTCCTCACCTCCTCATGGATTTTATTCAAATGTTTAGCAAAATCTTCTACTTTAGCACTACTTATTTCTCCTTTATCCAACTATCTCAATTCAAAAGCATTTTTGGGGTACTCCCATATACAATCTGGAATGGTGATTTACCAGTACTCCTATTCATAGAAATATTATATGAAAATTCAGCCTATGGTAAAATCATATCCCACCCTTTTGGTTTATCTCCAACCAAGCATCTTAGCAAATTTTCCAAACTGTGATTCATGGCTTCTATCTATCCATCAGTCTATGGATGATGTGATGAACTAAACTTCAAATCTATCTTCAAATTCTTCCACAATGTTCACTAGAAATACCCAACAAATTTGGTATCTCGATCTAAAACTATACTCTTTGGTAGACCACGTAGTCTCACCATTTCTCTAAAAAACAATTCTGCCACATGAAAAACATCACTAGTCTTCCTACAAGGAATAAAATGTGCCATATTTGAAAATGTGTCAACCACCACAAAAATAGAATTATGCCTACATTTTTTCCTCAGCAATCCAAGAGAAAAATCTATGTTGACATCCTCCCATGACTTCTCTAATATAGGTAATGGATGATACAACCCCTTATTTTGCTTAACACCTTTCACCATTTGACATACTCAAAAACTTTGTACAAACTTCATCACATCTTGCTATAGCTATGGCCAGTAATAATTTTCAGCAACCAAGGCTATAGTTTTCTCTCTACCAAAATGTCCATCCAATCCTCCACTATGCTTCTCCTTGATGATATTCTCTCTCATTAAACTTCTAGGAATGCACAATTGGCTTCCTTTGAACAACATATTATCCTAGATCGTGAAATCCAACCACTTTGTCCTATCAAGTGTAATAGGTTATGTACAAGCCTTCCATGCTTCATCGAAAGATCATCTAGATATAATGTACTAAGTTCCTTGAACCCAACCACCTCTATCTACATTTCTATTAGAAAAGTTTGTCTTCTACTAAGAGCATTTGCAAATTTGTTAGACTTCCAACTTATGTGTTTGAAAATAAATGTATAACTCTACAAAAACTCAACAGAATTTAAATGCCTTTGGCTTAATTTTTCTTGACTATTCAAATATTGCAAAGCTTGATGATTTGTATACAAAACAAAATCCTTAGGAAGAAGACAGTGTCTCCACTTCTTCAGTGCTTGAACTATAGCATAAAATTCTTGATCATAAATAGAATATTTTCTTTTTGCATCATTCAACTTCTCACTAAAATAAGTAACAGGTCTACCTTCTTGGCTCAAAATAGCTCCTATTGCAGTACCACTAGCATCACAGTCTACTTAAAACACCTTTTTAAAATTAGGAAGTGCTAAAATAGGCTACTCAGTAACTTTTTGTTTCAACAAATTAAAACTCTTATCTACTCCTATAGTCCACTTAAACTCTTTCCTATCTCCTCTCATTGTTTTTGTCAAGGGTCCACAAATACTGCTAAAACTTTTTATGAACTTTTTGTAAAATGTAGCTAGTCCATGAAAAGATCTTACCTCTATCACACTCCTTGGAGTAGGCCATTCAATGATAGCCTTCACTTTCTCCAGGTCCAATTTTAGACCTTCTCCTAAGACTACAAATCCCAGATACACCAACTCTTTCTTTACAAAACTACACTTCTTTAAGTTTATCAACAACTTTTCTTCCCTCAACTTATCAAAAACCTTGCAAATATGAATCAAATGCTTCTCTAATGTCTTACTCAAGATCAAAATATCATCTAGGTAAACAATGACAAACTTACCTAGAAACTCCTTTAGTATCTCATTCAGGAGCCTCATGAAAGTGCTTGGTGCATTAGTTAGCCCAAAAGGCCTTTGTCTTGAAAGTAGTTTTCCACTCATCACCTTCTCTAATAAAAATTTGATGGTGCCCACTCTTTAGATCTATCTTTGTGAAATACTTAGCTGTACTCAAATAGTCCTTAATACCATCTATAATTGGCAATGGAAATCTATACTTTATTGTGATCTTGTTGATAGCACGAGAATTTGTGCACATCCTCCATTCTTCATTCTTCTTTGGTTCTAATATTGTTGGTACAACACATGGACTTAGACTCTCTTGAATCAACCCCTTTTGCAACAACTCATGAACATGCCTATTCAATTCTTCACTTTCTACTAGTGTCATTCTATGTGTTGCCTTGTTTGGAAAATTGGCTCTTGGAACAAAATCCATCTGGTGACTAATCTTCCTCATTGGGCACAATCCATCAGGTACATTATCTGATACAATATCAGAAAACTCTTCCAACATATCTGTAACTTATGTAGGTACCTCCTCTACTTCTTCTTTACTATCTTTAGGAATTATAGAAAAACACATATGATCATGCTTCATACCTTTAAGAAACTCTTTTCCATCAACAAAACATATTTTTGCAACAATACATACCATTTCTTCTTTATCCTTCAATGACTTCAGCTTATGTTTCACTCCATCCTTAGTTAGAGTGTAGGTATTTTCTCGCCCATCATGTACAACATGCCTGTCAAATTGCCATGACCTACCCAACAACATATGACATATGTCCATAGGTATGATATCAAATAGAACCTCATCCTGGTAGTTTCCAATCTTGAACTTCACTAAGCACTGCTCATTGACCATAACCTTGTGGTCATCTTGCACCCAAGCAATACGAGATGGATGCGGGTGTTTTTGTCTATTTAGCTTCAACTTGGTGATCATTATTTTTGATACTAGATTGTTAGTACTTCCACCATCAATGATCACATCACACAACTTATCTTCACATTTGCACCTTGTGCAAAACAAACTCCCTCTTTGATTAGGTTCATTCTCACCACTTAGCAGGACTCTTCTGTTAACTAGGACTTCTCCTCTTTTAGCATCTTTAAAATGTGAGGATCTGACATCTTCATCAATGTGTGTAACTCTAGCCAGGCCTTTAGTTCTTCAATCTATCCTTCCTTGGCACTAGGTGCATTCAAATGCTCTACGCCCTTCTTCTCCATAGTGAAAACATCTTCCATGGAAGCCTCCTATTCCAGATCCTTGTCCTCAGCCTCTTCCTCTTTGATTTCTATTATTCTAATCATGGAAACAATTCGAATTGTTTCCCCTTTGGTTATGATTGATACTTCCAACCTCATCCTGGTTCTTTTGATCATCATTATGACCTCCATATGATCATCCACCAAATCTTCCACCATGACCTCTTCCACCATTCTTATTGTCAAACTTCTTGCTTAGTTTCTCCTCAACTCTTAGGGAAAACTAGTATTCCTCCTCAATACTACTCATTCAAACTATACTTAGCTCATCTTGAGTGCTTGGCCTTAACCCATTGAGATAATAGGCAACTTTCTCCTTATCAGCTTCTACATGCCAAATTCTAATGAAAACTTGGTAGAAATCTTCGGTATACTCTTGAATAGATTTTCCTACTTGCTTCAACCCTTGCATTTTCTTCAATAGATCAAGCTCATAATCCATAGGAATGAATTGTTTCTTTAGTTTATCTTTCATTTGATCCCATCTGGGGATTTTTTCCTTTACCTTTCTATTTCACTCCAACCAAACCTCCTACCACCAGATCTTTGCATGTCCTTTTAGTTTTTCCTTTGCAAACTTGACCCTATTAGGATCATCAATATATTCATATTCAATGTACTCCTCTAGTTCATTGATCTAATCAATCAGCTCCTCTAGGTTAAGATTTCCTTAAAATGTGGGAACTTCAAACTTAGGTCTTTTTCTAATCTTGGAGATGGCCCTAAAAGCCTCTCTTCCTCTAGATTTAGAACTGCCTCTACTTTGGAATCTTTTTCTACTTCATCCTCATCCTTGCTTTAGTCTCTTATGGGAAGATTAATTCCTCTATGCATTTTTTCTTGCAATGCTTGCATTTTTCTTTGGAGGGCTCAAAAACCCTCAGGTGTAACACTTGTACCTCTTTTTCCATGCTCTCTCTATGGAGGCATTTTCACACATTCGCTGAAACCCTAGTGTAAACTACCTCATAATTGATGATCTATCTGTAGGCTCAGCCCAAACCACAGTCTTGGTGCAAACTGCCTCATAGTCGACAATTTGTCCACACACTCAAGAACCTAGCTCTAATACCACTTGATGTAGGGGACTCCCATTAATACCATAAACTCATAACAAAAAAAGACAAACAACAAAAAATGCGAGAACAAAATATGGACTTCTTATTATCACCACAAATGTGCAATTATAGAATTCTTAATTATAATATTCTAACCCAAATGGGTGCCTTCATTATAGTAATCTACAAGATAGTGCTATGAACTATCACCAGAGTTGTTTTAGACAATGTTTAGGCCCTTCTTAAATATGCAGTTTTATGTCAATTGGGAAGGTTCTAGATGCTCAAACTTAATACCTAAGGCTAACAGACCCTAACAAAACATATAGAGTTGGCCAAGTACATTTTTGCCAATTATTTTGGAAATTTTGGGTAGCCCAACTTCAAAAGGCCATAATTGACGAACCATTCCTCTGATTGGCTATTATAACCACTTTTTAGAAATGCTAGCTCTTGATCTATAGGCTCAAAATTGTGCTAGCACCCTTCCATAGAGTTTTTGGACCTTATCATGGCACTCTAAGGCCTCCAATAGTGAGCTTGAAGATTTTCCTACAATTGTTTCCACCAAAAATCTATAATAACTTCTCCAACATGTAAGCTAGAGCAATGAACTTTTTATGGTAAGCTTATATCTCTAAAATGAACCTTCCTATAGAAAATGAGAAAATTCTAAGCTTATATGAAAAACTTACTAAAAATAGTAAGTTCCCATAAATAGTAACCACCCTATCTACTAGCCCTTATTAAAATAGAAAAGACTGAAAATAAAATATTTTTGGGTGATGCAAGATTTCCCTTACACCTAGGATTATCTTGCATTAGATCCCAACTAGATCTTACTCATTCAAAAACTTGTATCCTTGTTTCTAGATGAGCAGCTAGATCAACCAAACTCTAGAGAGATGATGATCTCTCGTAACCAATACTTGTGCAATTAGAATTCCTTTTTCATCACCTCCAAATGAGGTAGGAACATTGACTGAATGGAGATAAATTTGGCTCTCATGTTATAATATTTAGCCTATAACTCAGCTAACCTTCCTTAAGAATAAAATAGCTTATTGAAATAAATAGAGCTTGGACTTGCATCCATGCTCAAATAATATGCTAATGACTTCAAGTCTTCTTGAATTTTATCAATAGAATATTGATTCTCAAATGTGAAGAACCCAACATCACAAATGTTTCTATACAAAAAATAAATACTCTCAAAAACTTTGTCTACAGTATTTAGAAGATTTGAAAGTTCAAGTTGTTTTATTTCTATTTTGGTTTAGACTTTGTCCAAAACTTTATGCTCAAATTTCTTCTTAGACCATCTCATCAATTTCTCGTTGGCCTCAATATTCTCATTATTGACTTTCTCAACAATATGAATTAATTGATCAATTTTATTGTTTCTTATTCATAGTATAAATGTAAAATACATCTCGAAAAATGTCATTTATTTCATATAATACCTATTCTTGTTGTATCTCCCTTCATAGTTCCTGTTGTTTGGTCTTCCTCTATAATAGTTCTTGAAAATTTGTATTTGTTCAAAAGTGATTATGTATGGGTCATATTTTAGAATAACAATCACCTCATCTAATTTCATTGGCTTCCTAGGTGACTTAACCTTTTTCTTAATCTTCTTAAACCTTGGTAGGTTGACACTTGACAATGTAATCTATAATGATGCAACTTGAACACTCGATCCGTATAGTTGTTGTCTTGTATTAATACTCTCTTTCAGAGTAGATATGACATGTTTCATAGTTGTAGCTATCAATACTTTCATAGATACAGACATAGTACTTGGAAAATGTAGTAGAGCTTGGATTTCCTCTTTTTGATTCTAAAAATCTTCAATCTAGTATTGCTTGACCTCCTTTGTTTCCTCAATGTGAGATTAAGAGGCATTATTTGCATATTTTTCTAGTTTCTCTTTCTCTTCTTCTTCTTCCTTGTTAATTACAAGAGTGGCCCTAGGGGTTGGATATCAAAGCACAATGAGAGATTCCCCTTATTCCTTGATACTTACAGTTTGTTGAACCTTCTCCTCAATTATGACTAAGGTTATTTGAAAACCATCATTTTTAGAGGTTATAGTTGGTTCACTCTCAATCCTAAAGTAATCGTTAATTTGTATCAACACAGGATTTGTTCCATTTAAAAGAAGTATTTGAGGTTGTAGTCATCACTGTTGCATTTTAAATTTCTTCCTCAGTGAAGACATTTATATTTTATTTTGTTTCATCATGAATATCTTCAATGATGACAACATCTTGTTGTCCACTATCCTCTTCCTTTCTTCTTATCTGCTCTTTCAAATTGTCTGGCTTAATTTTTAATGTTTCTCCTTCTTCATCTTCTCCTATTTCTAGAATAGCCAACACCCCAAATCACTTTTTCTATACTAATGTTCTTTATTGCATAAGCTCTTCTATCTAATTTTTCAAACTCTTATTGGACCTTTTCTTGGGCACAAATTTATTTTCAAAGTGTTTTAGGGAAATAGACATGTGAGTCTTCCCTAAATTTGACACTGTTTGGGCTAGATTTGTCTCTCTTATTTGTCTTTATATAAACAATCCACATTTCTATTTTGCATCTAATTTATTATTCAATTCTTCTAGAATACCTTTTCCTTGCTCTATAGGTATATACTTGAACTTTTCCATCATACCCAACATTGCTTGTTCAATATTTCCTTTATTTTATTTATCTAAAGTATCATAATCAATAACTTTAAAACCTAAATTTCTTTTTGAATTACTTATACTTTCACATACAAGTGATCAACATTCTTAGTGGGTAGTTTGGGAAGAATTTGAAATTTTCTTAAATTATTAGACTCTATTTTCTCTCCGTCATCTTCTCCATCATTAGGCATGACAACTAACTTCCTTCTTAGTTTCTTTTGTTGACCCTACTTGATCTCTTTGGTCATTTGTTTTCCCTTTGGTGTAACTTCTCCCTTAATTACCTTGGTTATCTTTGTCATACCTTTATTTGGTGTAGTTACAGGGGATGCAACACATTTTCTTCAAATCCCTCTTGACCTTAGTATCTACTATCATGATTTTATTATATTTTGTCTCCTTATGCTTGGAAACCACTAATTATTTTGCTTTTGATTATTCTTCTTCTTCAAATTATTTGTCTTCCCATTTTCCTTTACTAATCTCCAAGGGTCCTTCACCAAGTTTTCCTTCAAGATGAAAATTCTTCTTCTTCTTCTATTGGTTTAAAGAATAATTTTGATAGCTGAGTGTCAATACACTTAACCATTTTTCACTATACATGTTGAGCAAAGAGTAGGTACCGAGTGATATCAAGTGTCGAGTGATATCAAGTGCTGAGTGATATCAAGTGCAGAGTAACATAAGGTGCCGAGTGATACAATTTTGTTTAGGTGCTGAGCTATCTAGGAAATAGCATGTGCCGGGCATTAGTAATGCTTCAGGAGCTGAGTAACTTAGGATATCAGCATAAGAGTTTGTAATTGCACAAACTATGATGTAAACCATTTTTGTAGCAGACATAAGGTAAATCTCCAAAGATCTAGAGATAAGAACGAATCTTTTACATTTCCTATGCAATCTGCATGCAGCCAATTGGAAAATTGGAAAGGCATGCAACCAATAAGAAAAAAGGAAAGTATTGAGTAGGAAATTGAGATTCAATGTGGATCATAGATCCATATCTAACCCTACATCTTCGAACTCTTTTTAAGGAAGACAAAAGATTCATTGTAATAATGATGAGAGAAGGAGAATAGTGTTAAGGGAAAAACATAATGGAATTCAGTGAACGAAGACATAGAGAGTAAGAGCAGCAATTCAATATTTAGCTGATCAGAACAAAGCAAAGGAGACAAATAGAAATCAGATCTCAAAGGGTCAAAATAAGAGAGAGAGCTAGAATAAGTGCCTGCATTGAGCAATCAAGGATTGCAAACTATCAGGTTTATAATACCTAATACTCTCTTATCATTGTATTAGAAAGGAAATCCTATGTAGATAGGTTGGCTTAACAACTATTTGTAGATCCTTATCAAAAGGTGATTAAATCCTTTAACAGGGTGACACTTCATGTTAAGTGTTTGTAAATCCTTTAACCAGGTCACTATTGACACAGTGTAAAGCCTTTAACAAGGCAGGCCATCAGAAGTGGTTGAACAATATTACTGCAGTGAATTTTTGTGGGTATCATCCCCACCCCATTTTTACCTTCTTATTTTTGGAGGGTTTCTAGGTTACCAAATTCCAGTGTTATGTGTTGTTGATGCATGACTTAGTTTCATATTTTTGTGATGTATTTACATGCATGCAATTTACTTTCAGATAAAAGTTTTATTGGATAAAGTGTAATACTTTTGGTTCACACCCCCCCCTCTCATTAGTATTCTTTCCATATTTGAATATTCCAAAAATTGGTATTAGAGTGGATTAGGTTCTCACAAGAAAAATTCTAACAGCTTGGAGGAAAAGATCTAAAGATTGAAGTTTTCAAACTTGGAAAGATCATTGAAAACCAGGTGATAGATGTGCAACTTGCTCTGCATAGCTTGGAGGAATCTAGAGATAAGTTGAGAAACTCATTGAAAAGAAGGAAGGATTTAGCCATAGCTGAAAATGAGATAAACTACAAGAAAATTGATACCACAAATATATTTTCCAATGGAGATACTAAAGAGTTTGATGCAGCAATTACAGAACTGATGGAGAAAAAAAAAGTTCAAACAGATGAGATAAGATATCTCAAGATGGAACATGAATCACAGGCCATAATGTTATATGAAATCACTGAACAAAAGAAAAGAGCAGTTGAAGATAAAGTCATGATGGAAAATGGCAAAAGGAATCTTGCAAACAGACTTGAAGAAAAATGTATTGAATTAATAAGGATCTCAAACATGCAGATGGATACACTTGCCCAAATGATGAACCTTCATCATGAACTTAATCTGAAAGACATTGAGATCTCTACACTAAAGATGCAGAATGAACAATTGCAGAATGACTTAAGAAGAGAAAAGGAAATTTCAGAAAGCTTCAACAAACCCAATGAAGCCATCAAGTATTTTGAGCAATTACTAAAATCCCCAATATCAACCCATGATACATCAGGACTTGGATACAACAGCACTGAAGTTGAAGAATCATCAAAGAATGCTGAACCAAGAAGTGACAAAGGTAAAAATGTCAAACTTACATGTCATTTATGTAGAATGAAAGGACACACATTTAATGTATGTAGAAGCAAGAATTCCCATCAGCATGATAAGCCTAAGAATGTAAAATATTGTCATAAGTGCAAGAAGCAAGGTCATCAAGCATATGAATGTAGAACCAAGACTATCAAGACATCAAGATTTGAGGATCACTGTCATAATTGCAAGAAATATGGACATAGAGCTTTTGAATGAAGATCAAAGCCTATGTGGACATCAAATCAACCATCAAAGACATCAAACCATGAATTTTGAGATTACAACACTAGGTACAATTGTCACTATTGTCAAGAATATGGACATATACCCCAAATTTTCATAAGAACGCATTTTAGTGGAAACTATAAAAGATGGTTGAGTCAAACCACATGTTTCAATTGCTTAAAAACTGGTCATATCAGCAAGAATTGCCCAACAAGGTCAAAGGCACCAAGTTCTAAGTTCAACAATGGAAAGGCAAAGATAGATGTTGAACACATCAGATGTGAGATGAATAAGACATGGAAGAAGAAAGATGACTGTAGCACATCAAGTGTAGAGATCACTTCACATAATAGGTCAAGTGATCACACTTCATCAAATTAAGCAAGAATGGGTGTGTGGGATTGATAAACTAAGTTACATCATACATCAGTCCCAAAACATAGAAGAACTGCAAAGATGCTAAGTCAAAATTAAGAGTCTTGCAAAATCCGCCAAAATTGTCTTCAGGTGCCGAGTTGCTAATAGCGACCGAGTTGATAGATGATGTTGAGCTGTGAAATATCAATGGGAGCCGAGTGAAGTGACACAAAATGAGTGCCAAGTCATGTCAAAATCCTTCAAGTGTCGAGTAGACAGTTGTTAGCACACTAAGCATTAATTACTCTATTTTGAAGAGTACATAGTTTGATTTTCGACCATTTCTCACCATTCAAACATGAAGCAAAGATGAGAAGAGCGCAGAAGATCAAGGCCAGCTTAGAAGCCATTTGTGAAAATGTTTATAGTGATTCAGCATGAGTCTCATCAATTTGAGGTATTTTACTTAAGTGTTGAGCTACGTAGTGTTTACAAACTTTTTTAAATTGAAAACCCTAGTTTGGAAAACAATGGCATCTGGGTCTAGAACCACTAAGAGCAAAGAGAGTCATGAGATACAATTGGTTAGTAATGAAGTGAAGCAACCAGAATTCAAGCCCATTCCAGAAGTTTCATATAAGAATGATCCCGCAGGTGCATTATCAGTCATTCCTGATAAATTTGTTATGGTCCAAGATGTTCATAGATGCTATAACTGCAAAATTGGAGCCATAGGAGATTTAGAAATTTACAATGCATATGAAAAGCTATGTGAGAACAAGATACTAAAAGATGAGTTCTCAATAATCGAGAGAAAAGGATTGACCAAAACCCTAGAATTTTTTATTATTTTCAAAGGTGAATGGGTACGCATAGTTTTGAGCAGAATACATGATGGAGCTTTTTGGTTAGAAACAGGGCCAGTGAAATTCACCAAGAGAATTGTTCATAGGGTTACTAGTATTTCAACCCTAGATTGGCTAAAGACCCTACGTAGTGACAAAAGAGAAGTAATAGAGAGAAACACGGTGCTAAATGGAATAATAGGGGAATTACTATTCATACAATCACATAACTGCTACTGGATTTTGTTGTGAGAATCATCTCACACAAATTCTATTAGTCAAGCAGGTTAAACAGTGTGCCTTGTATAGAAGTTGATGTTGCATACAAATTGATTAAAAAGGATCATACCTATGATCTAGTAGAGCTCATGTTTCAACAAATTAATGAGAATCTAGGAGCTATAAGGAAGAGCAAGGGAGGTCAGTGGAAATTTGGATCAGTTTTGGTGTGCATGTTTTTCTATCTAATGAAAGAATTCCCTTCTGTGGGTAAGGTGAGATGGAGTCCAGAAAAAACAATTGTTGAACAAATCAATGGATATATTGAACAGATGAGTGATAATTTTGATGCCCAAATGACTAGTTACTTTGAGGACTTCAAACAGTCCATGAAACAAAGAATAAGGATTCCAGTCTCAATTATTGACAAATATGAAAAAGGCATTTGTCTTCTTGTAGATATTGATTATACCTATATACAAGCAGTCATACCTAGAGTAAGATGGCTTAGGCCACTAGGCTATGAACTCGACATTGATCAAGCCTCTACAACAATAACAACCCTCCTTGCAGAAGAAGTTGATAAGAATGCAAAAGCCTTTGGAACCTATGATGTTGTAAAATCAAGGGTGATAACAGATTTGAAAACTGCCTCAGCAGTAAAGAAGAAAGAAAAATTGATAAGGCAAATCAAACAAAAATTTGGTGTTGAAGAAGAAGGAATAGCAGAAGAGAAAGAAGAAGACATTGAAGATGAGGGAGATGAACCACAAGGTCTGACTTAAGGTTTAGGAGAAGATAAGGAGGAAAGTGTTGAGAAAGAAGAAGCTGAGGAAGCACAAGTTGAAACCAAGGTCACAAAAAGAAAGGCCACAACTCCTCCTGCTCCTCAGCCCAAGGGAAAGAAAGTAGCTGCTCCAGCACCAAAGAGACCTACTACAAGGGCTATGGCACAAAAAGCCCAAGAAGAGGCAAGAGAGAAGAAGAAAACTTCAAAGAAGACTACTACTGAGCAAAAGAAGAAAAGAAAATTTGTTGCCCAGCCTCAAACAGATGAGCAGAAGACTGAGTCAGAGGACAATAGCTAATTTCAAGTGGTAAGGCACAAACCTCAGACTACTATTGATAAATTATGTTCAAAAATCAAGAATGATGATTTGAAAGGTTTAAAGAACCTAACTTTTTCTAAGCTCACCAAAGAACAAAATAAATTAGAGGAATCATTGTATGCTATGATGGCTGAGTATAAGCACACACCTCTAGAATTAGATGAATTAGTGCCTAAAGAATTATACAAAATTGTAGAGGATAAATGGCATTTTTGTTTAAAAATGGAAAGGGAGATAAGGGAATCAACATTAGCTAGATTGTTGCCTGATTTGACTAAGGATCAAGTAACAAATGTAGTCAAGAGGCATAACAATAGATTCACTCCCAAACATAGAGCTTTCAGCATTTTACAGAACAAAATTGAGGAGGTAGTTACAAAATCCACAAGATTGTGGAAGATAGCTTACAAGAAAATAGAAGATGTGTATAATGAAGAATATAAGGTAGAGGCAAGTGCCAAGATAAAGGAGATGAAGGCATCAATAATCAAAGAAAAAGAAAAGGAACAAGTGGAGAAGAAGGTTGAAGAAGAAAAGGAACATGAAAAGGCACATATAGAGGAGAAAGAGGAAGAGAAAGATACAACTATGCAACAAGATCAAAGTGTGCAAGACACATAGGTATCCCCTCCTAGTCCTCCTCATGCCACCATCACACCTGCAGAGATTATCAAAATCAAGGATGTTATAGACACTTCAAGTCCAAACATCAATCCATTAACTGCAGAGGATTTAGAAATCCTTGACCAATCAACACTAGTAGCAAAATTATGTTCAAATCCTGTATTGGTTAGTGTTGATGAATTTCAAAATCCAGTAGTCAAAACAAAGGCATTCAAGGTGAAAACACAAGAACCACCTTTGATCATACAACCTACTAGTATTATATTCCTTCCTCCACCACCTCCACCAAGTGTAGTCATTGACACACTTCAGATGCTGAGTACAGCAGCAAGGGAAATTAGAGAAACATCTGAACAACCAGCAAGTTCAACCCCACCTAGTGATCATCAAAAGGATATACAAGCTAAAGAAAAATATGAGACAAGCAAGAAGGAGGAGTTTGCAATACAAACATTGGTTGCATTATCCAAATTTGGTACTCCAACACAGACTCTTCAGCAGCCGAGCACCGATAGGTTACAATTACAAATTAGGATACTAGGCTCGAGCTCATCAAAGGAAGTCAGGTTACTTCACTATGGAATTCCTAAGCTTGATGAAGAAATAAAGATTCCATATTATGAATCTAGCACTCTCACTGAAGAGAAGATCAATGAAATTCAGAGTGCATTGGACAGAAGAAGGAGACAAGAAGCACTAAGAAGAGAACACAAGCACAAGCTTAGCTTGAATGAAATCAAAGACATATTCATAGAAGCTTTCTGCTTACAGTCTCTAGATGAGTCAAGGCCAATTGTAGAGCAACTATCTGATATAGTTGACCAGGTGACTAGTGAAGACCAGGAAAGAAACGCCAAACTACTGAAATGGTTAGAAAGAAAATTCCAAGGCAAGGTAAACAAGAAAATATCCAGTGATATAGCACTATCACAAGTAGAGCTGGCTAAGAAAATTGAAACAGTCAAAACTATACTTGGAAACATATTTTCCCTGTACAAAAAGTTGTGTGACTTTTCCACATTCACACAGGACACTAGCCAGAAGATACTGAGCTTGGAGGAAAATTCAAAGATTTCTAGCATGCAACTCCCTACAAATCTAGCTCAAAGTGAGAAGCATTTTGCCCAATCACTTCACACACAAAGAGAGTTAGTTGTCTTAGTAGTAGAGGAGGCAACCAAAAAAGCTAAATTGATGCAAATTCAATCCTCTATCACTCCTCATTTGGAAATACTTCACAAGGAGTAGATGAATGCAGAGACAGTCCTCAAGAAAGACCCCAATCTTTCTACAATTGATGGACTTGTACACCTAGCAGTAGAGATTTCCATCCAGCATAAGTCATTGGATGTTGCACTAGCAAATTAGGATGTAGCCCTAAAGGTACTCCTTGAAGTAAATAGTACATTTTTGGCCAAGTGTGGCATTTCATTATAAGACCCTTGACATAAGTGTCAAAAAGGGGGAGAATAAGTATGGAGTGAGTGTTAAGTAGAGATTAAGTATGGGGGAGTTAAGTACAAAACAAAATGGTAAGTATGATGAAAAGGGGGAGATAGAGAATTTTTGACAAATTTTGATATAACATATTAGTCAGAATGCAGAAACAGGACAGAAGTCACTGAGTGTACAAGGCATAATCAACTCATAGGGATTCATAAGGTATATTGTTATTTGTTTCTAAAATTTTTGAAGAAAATAAGAGGATGCATGAAATAATGCCAAGATCACAGGATCTTAGTTAAGTGTTTTTGCCACTCATGTCAAAGGGGGAGATTGTTGGTTTAAAGAATAATTTTGGCAGCTGAGTGTCAATACACTTAACCATTTTTCACTATACATTCCAAGCAAAGAGTAGGTGTCAAGTGATATCAAGTCCCAAGTGATATCAAGTGCCAAGTAACATAAGGTGCCGAGTGATACAGTTTTGTTTAGGTGCCGAGCTATCCAAGAAATAGCATGTGTCGAGCATCAGTAATGCTTCAAGAGCCGAGTAACTTAGGATATCAGCATAAGAGTTTGTAATTGCACAAACTATGATGTAAACCATTTTTTTAGCCGACATAAGGTAAATCTCGAAAGATCTAGAGATAAGAATGAATCTTTTGCATTTCCTATGCAATCTGCATGCAGCCAATTGGAAAATTGGAAAGGCATGCAACCAATCAGCAAAAAGGGAAGTATTGAGTGGGAAATTGAGATTTAATGTGGATCGTAGATCCATATCTAACCCTAAGTCTTCGAAGTCTTTTTAAGGAAGACAAAAGATTCACTGTAATGATGATGAGAGAAGGGGAATAGTGTTAAGGGAAAAACATAATGGAATTCAGTGAAAGAAGACATAGAGAGTAAGAGTAGCAATTCAATATTTAGTTGATCAAAAAAAAGCAAAGGAGACGAAAAAAAATTAGATCTCAGAGGATTGAAATCAGAGAGAGCTAGAACAAGTACCTACATTCAGCAATCAAGGATTGCAAACTATCAGGTTTATAATACCTAATACTCTCTTATCATTGTATTAGAAAGGAAATCCTATGTAGATAGGTTGGCTTAACAGCTATTTGTAGATCCTTATCAAAAGGTGATTAAATCCTTTAACAGGGTGACACTTCATGTTAAGTGTTTGTAAATCCTTTAACTAGGTCACTATTGACACAGTGTAAAGCCTTTAACAGGGCAAACCATTAGAAGTGGTTGAACAATATTACTGTAGTGAATTTTTGTGGGTATCATCTCCACCCCAGTTTTACCTTCTTATTTCTGGAGGGTTTTTGGGTTACCAAATTCTAGTGTTATGTGTTGTTGATGCACGTCTTAGTTTCATATTTTCATGATGTATTTACGTGCATGCAATTTATTTTCAGATAAAAGTTTTATTGGATAAAGTGTAATACTTTTGATTCACCCCCCCCCCCACCCTCTCATCAATATTCTTTCCATATTTGAATATTCCAACATCTTCTTCTTTTTGTACATCTTGAATGCTTTAGTTTAGTTCATCATTTTTATATGGGCTAACTCATAATTACTGAATGCCTCTACATTGTTTTCAATATCATTAGATAAGAAAGTTCTGATAGTTGCAGTAATCTCATCTATATTCACCTCATATTGCATTGTTCTTAGCCATGAAACCCTTGGTAGTACAGTTTGTGCATATGTATAAGAAGTGTTTGCATTGAAATAAATATCGTTATAATAGTAATCAATGACTGACTGGGGAATTCTCAATCTATTCCTCATTTTTCCTTTGATCTCCTAATAATATTCATGCAAAATTGCCTTAAAATTTTCTCCTTATAATTCAATACAATAATTGATTTTTTAGGTCATTGGTCTTTTTTGGTTCTACACTACAATACCTATAGTTGGAAATGCATTTTTCACATAGAAATATATGCACCTCAGGAGTGATCCAAACTTATATGATGTATTCTTCTCTTTCTTGATTGCTCCAAGATTCTTGGATAACTATTGCAGTTGCAGCTCAAAAAGATCATAGATATAATATTTCTTAACAATTTTTTATTATAAGTCTATTGTAATGCATGGAATATTATTCAGTTAGCTTGACTGATAGAACTTGTGTGCAATTACGGATACTATGAATTCAATAATAGGATCTTTAATACCATCAATCTACATTCTTTATTTGTTCCACTTAACATTTGTTTATTTTTCAATAACATTCCTTGCTAAGAAATGCAAGGTCTTTACATGATAAATTGTCTCTTTATTGATTTTCACTAGCCCAATTTTCAGCCATAATTTCATATCATGAACCTTTCTTTAAATTATTTGATCATTCAACTTTAAAGACTTTGGGGAAAACTAGGGCACGAGTAAGCCCTTTTTGGGAAACAACCTTATTCTCATCTTTCAAAACTCTACTTTCACACAATCTCTCATATGCATTTCTAACATCAAAGTCTCTAATCTCCCCTATCTTGCACATGTAGCATGAGAGAATGTCATGCAACATAATTACTTTGGGAGGAATCAATGAGAAAGCACCTGATGTGACACGAGTTAACACAATATAAGAGTATACCCTAAATTTTGGTGGGGGCCATTGATCATTCCTTACAATTTGTGCATTGTTATCTTTCAACATTTCCTTGATAGTACCAGATATAGATGACACCATTTTCAAACTAGGGTTCTAAAAAAATATTCAATAACTTCACAAAATAACTCAACTCGATTCACAAGGCTTACGTACTTCACTTTGTAATTTGTTGACAACACATTATAGAATCATACAATATTTCACACAAACCACTCTTTTGAATCACTCTGTGAGATCTAAATTTCCTATTGAATGAAAATGAAGTTCAAAATTTTATATATACCTATAAATCAATTGAATTAGGTTTGCAATAAATTCTTCATATTATGGTGTATGCAATGCAACTATCCTTTGGTCTCAACACAATATCTTTCTTTCATTTATCTGTTAAGACCGTCACTCTGTCACCATTATCATTTCCATATTTGGGTTGGTCTCCATATCAAATCTATTTTTATAGGAGTATATTTCATACTGTGATACTCAGTCACTAGAGATACTAATACTAATACTCAACATCTATTATGCATGTGATTTATTTTTTTCAATTCTTGCCTCAAATATTTCCTACTGCATCTTGATTCATGCAAATATAAACTTTAACATATCTTATGGTAGGAACTAATGTATGATATAAAATTTAAATGTATAGTTCCCTACATATCTTCTTTTCTTAGTTTGAGGTGGTTTTTTTACTTGATCCATTGGATTGGGTGACCTAAACTTCACTAGTTCCACTACTGCCTTCAACAATCTTCTTTCTCTAGGTTTTTTAAATCTCCTTGCTTGTTTTTTTCTAGATCAAGCTTGATTTTTCCTTTATTCTATTCATTGTTGGGTGTTGTTGCTCAGGTTTTTTAGTTCTTTCTTACATATCAAATAATGTCATAACTAAAGAAAAATAAGATTCCATTTAACCAACTTTTGTATTTTCCTTTGAAATGTGTCCTAGCACAATTTTCTACAATGTAACAACATTCTCCACAATAATGAAAATTATACCATGTGTTTATTGGAAATATGGCCAAGTAGGATGAGTAAGGATTGTCATTTATGGAAACATATATATCATGATGAGATGGTAGAATATACAAATAAAGACCCTATAGTGAAAGTCACAAAATTATCTAAGTGTTAGATAGTTTCATTGTAGTACAAAGATAGTTTCTGATGCTAAAAAGTCTATGGTAAAAATTGGCACATTCCAAGTTAAGGACAAGTAGTATAGGAAGTCTTGATGATATGTCTAAGAGTGTAGTATGATACATTTAGTATGGAATTAGTTATATGAACAAAGTAGAACAAGGCACCATAGTAAATATGAATAATATGTAATGAATTATTTTGTTTACAAAATAATTACTTAATTATTTAGGGATGACATTCTATATTTTAAACCTAACTTCGCATGGATAATTTTTTATTTAGCTAAACATGTTGTTTTATCAAAGCCGATTAGATAGAGTTTTACAAAAAAGGAAAGGTATAAGTAAAAGGCATTACTTGCAAAGTATTTGGTGTATATGTAAACTATATATACAATATGAAAACTTATGTAAAGTATTTATGATGTAAATTTTAATGTAAGATCAAAGATATGTGAAGTACAATAGTCAAGAGTAAATAGGTTATTGTATCTATCTCATTTTGTATAAAGGCACTATATTGTATAATTGCATGTTAGGGAAGTGGGCTCTTCGTGCATACGTATGTAATTGTATTACCAACTCCTAATAGGTTTGAAGAAACTCCTAACAAGGTTGAGGCTTTTAACATGCCCTAGTCCTCTAACAAGGATGACAACACTATATGTATTTCATATATTCCTAACTGGGTCAATATCCTTAATATAATTCTTTTACTTAGTGTATCATCTTATGGGTACCATCCCCACTGGGGTTTTCCCTTTGCCAAGGTTTCCCTAGTTAACAAAATATGGTGTTATGAGTTCTCTTTGTGTATGGATTTATTTACTGTTCAACATTATTGGTTTACTTTCTTATGCATATTGTAAAGAAATTAATAATATCCAATTGTGGAAAAAAGTTTGTAGAATACTAAGGGTGAGTGCACCAAGATGATGTACAAAAAGGGGGTTTAAGTGGACACTTTTTTTCTGAATTTAGGTAAACTTGAACTTGGACAAGACACTTGATGGTCATCCACTAAAAATGACATGATGCGTAATACATATAAATTGTAGTACTCTCAATATAATTTCTAAACTATTAGAGTTTTTACAAAATGCATAAGATTAGGTGGGTCAAACCCTACACACAAAAAAATAGTTCCTAATATTTTTAGAAAACATAACATAGATGTTTTTGTGTGTGGAACAAAAGAAATAGTTATATTTAGTATTTTCCATATCTATTTTGTAGGATGATAGTTAAGAGTCATATCTAGAAGTTGTGTAATTTTTAGTAATTTTATGATGAGTGTTTTCTTTATGAATTATTGAATAGACTACATCCTAAAATTTTGGTACCTATATGTGAGTTGAGCATAACTTGCATCAAAATAATTGCAAATTGAAACCTTTTTTTAAATATGTATATAATCAAGTATAGAATAGTAATATGTAATATTTTTTTAATTTGGTTAAGTATATCAAAAGTTATTAAAATAAATGGTAGACATCTATCTATGAGGAATTTCACGGCATTGGTAAAGGTAATTAAAGTTTAAAATATTAAAATTTCTAAAAAAATAAAAATAAAATATGGTTAGAAAGCTAAGAAGATGTGTAAGATTACATGGTGGTGATTTTAGAGATACCCACTTCACCATTAGCATATCTAATGAAGACAAAGATGATAATTCATCTTAGAAGATGAAAAAATGTCTAAAAGAACAAAAATGGAGGGAAAATAGTCTCCCAAGCCTTTGGTCATTTTCCTATGCAATCACCAAGCCATAGCCCAATCGGGTTTTGTGGATTCAAATAACTTGATCAGGTTATGAAAATAAAAAATTCATTTAGAACTCGATCAAGTTCTACAAAACCTAATCAAGCTATGTAAATTAAATAATGCATTTAGAAACTGATCGAGTTCTACAAAACCGAATTAGGTTATGGAAATAAAAAATGCATTTAGAACCTGATCAAGTTCTACAAAACCTGATCAGGTTCTAAAAATCTTTATTAGGTTTTATATTCCTACTTCACAAGGTTATATTGAGAGAGAGAGAGAGAGTAGGTTATATATTTATACTAAACAAGTGTCTATCATATCCCCCAATCCTTTTATCCATCCCATTCTCTCTCTCATTTTCACTCTTTCTCCTATCCTCATCACTCTTTATTCTATCCATCTCTCTCTCTCTCTCTCTCTCTCTCTCTCTCTCTCTCTCTCTCTCTCTCTCTCTCTCTCTCTCTCTCTCTCTCTCACACACACACACACACACACACACACACACCCTCTCTATTTCTCCTATCCCCTTTTCTATGACTCTTTCTAATATATCCCCTAATATCCCATAATCTCTCTCTCTCTTAGACATATCCCCCTCTCTCTCTTTCCCATATCCGCTTCTCTCTGACTCTTTCTACCATATCCACTAGTCCTCTCTCTCTCTCTCTCTCTCTCTCTCTCTCTCTCTCTCTCTCTCTCTCTCTCTCTCTCTCTCTCTCTCTCTCTCTCTCTCTCTCTCTCTCCCTCCCTCCCTCCCTCCCTCCCTCTTCATTTATCCTTCTATCTCCTTATCCTAGCCTCACCCCCTCCACCCCCCCCCCCTCTCTCTCTCTCTCTCTCTCTCTCTCTCTCTCTCTCTCTCTCTCTCTCTCTCTCTCTCTCTCTCTCTCTCTCTCTCTCTCTCTCTCTCTCTCTCTCTCCCTCCCTCCCTCCCTCCCCTCCCTCCCTCCCTCCCTCTTTCAATCTACCTATATGTCATAGTAATATAGAACCTGATCAAGTTTTGTATAACCTGATCAAGTTTTATAAAACTTGATTAGGTTATTTCTCTATCTGGAAAATGTAGTTAGAGCTCAATAACCCAACTAGGTTTTACAAAACCCAATTGGGTTATTGAAAAATATTCATAAAACAACATGTAAATAGTTATTATGTTGTTTTAGTGCTATCCACCAAATTTTACTATTGTTTTACATGTATTTTTAGACCAAGTATGCAAGTGTAAGATTGTTTGTGCTTGGAAATGCTAAATTTTATATTTTTCATGTGGCAACATCTTATTTTATGTCAGTATCTTATGATTGAGCACAAAATAATCATGAATTTCTTTTTTATTTTATTTTATTGTTTAATTTATTCATGTAATTGTTTATAGGGTAGGTTGCATCTACAATCAAGGGAAAGAACAATAGAGGAACAATTAAGAAATGAGAGGTAGGAAAGACAAAAAGAAGGGAGCATACGAGGAGATTACATGAAGTTACATCATCAAATACCTCCAATGTAAGTGATGAAAATCTACCTATTGATATTGACATCACAAATATACCTAAACTGACAAATGAAAATGCTCAACATACCCCAATTGAAATGATTATGACAAATACACTTACATCACCTAATGCACCTAATGCATGATAAAATGCAAGAAAGAAATTGTATGAGAATTGTTCAAATATTTGGAATAACTATTTCAAAAATTTAAATCAAAGTGGAAGATGCCAACCTATTGTTGAAATGGTTGTAAATCTGAAATTTAGAGAGACAATGAGAATTTTGGGGTTAAGAACATCTGAAAATAGTAGTGAAAGAAGTATTGTTACAAATATATTTGATGCATACCAATATATTGGTTCAAAAGAATGTACTAAAGATTCTAATACAAGTTGATAGGTTCTCACATCAACCATAATAGGAAACAAAATGCCAAAAACTCGTATGGTTAGAAAAACAAGTAAATTGTTAAGGATGAGTAGAACAATGTTATCCAAAGCCTCAGTGAGGTGAGAGAAAATTTAGAATTCTCATGAAACTACTTTTTGGTAATTCCAAGGTAGATTTCCACATAAGGATAAATTTATTGTTGATGCACTAAGAACATTAATAGAAAAATTTTGGCATGATAACACAAGGGCTTCACCAAACCAAAAAGATGTTGTCAAAAGAAAAATTGGAAAAACAAAGCATGAGCCACATGCAAAAGAATTTTTGCATATGGCTCAAACAAAATTTTACAAAATATTTCTTCAAATTAAAATTAGCCAAAGGTTTTTTGAGATGAAAAAACCCTTCTATGTTAAAATAAATCTTACACGCAATACATATTGTTGTGGGGTTCATGTTGAGTTTTCTATGCACTATGATGCTTATCATTATATATGTTGTACTTTACATACTAACAAAATATTGTAGGAATGTGGTCTACAAGTACCTCCTAAGTCACTAAGAGAATTTATTGCATGTGTACTATTTAAATGATATGATAGATGCATTTATTATAAGACCATTTGCTTGAAAGGTTTTGGCCCTCAATGTAGTGGTTTACAAAAGTTGCATAGATGCCTACATCGAGATAGAACACATGAAATTAGTAAGACACTAACTTCTCTTGGAGTGTACAAGTCATTTATATATGGTGTTAAAGATGGAAAAGAATTAAAGACATATGAATTAGTGAAAAGTTATGTATGTGTCATTGATTTTATGAAATTCCTTCAAGAGAAAATAGTTTATGACTACATAGGTCATACACATAGAGTTTGATGGTTACATGAACAATTCAAGTTGTGTAAGGACACTTTTCCCTTAGGTGAGATTGTGTTGGTTGTTGACTTCACTAAAAACTATACACTAAAACCTCAAAATGAAGTGTAACAAATTTATTACAATTCTATACAAGTGTTAATTTTTGTACACATCGAATTTATCTGTGCACATAATAGCACATAAAAGTATTAAGAAAGCATCACTTCTATATCAGTGATTGTTGAACTCATTCATTAGAGTTTGTGCAAGGATGTTTTATATTTTTATATGCAAATTTGAGGGAAAGAGATGAAAGATAAAATCAACACATTATATGGTCAGATAATTGCACTATAGAATTCAAGAGTGCAAGGATGTTCTATTGGTTGGGTAGGATGCATGTGACAAGGGGAGTGCAACATTTTTATAATTTCGTAAAGGAGAGACATGAAAAGGGAGAGCATGGCAGTGCTAGAGAATGTGTGAAAAGAGCCCTTATTAGAGAGGAATTAAAGTATGAAGGTGGCACAATATTAAAAAATGCTAAAACAATTGTCCAATGGTGAAATTCTATCATGGGACTAGGTAATATAGGTAAGTCTATTGTTTCATGATTATTTTGGTTGATATGTGAACCTAACATTAAAAATTTGTAACTTTTTTATACAGTTATAGGATCAAGTGAGATGCATTCATTTTGAAGCTCAAATGCAACATCACTAGCTCTTCATACTAAAAATATTTTGTTAGAACTAGGGAATACTAAGGGGGGGTGGGTGAATCATTAATCTACAAACTTTAGTCACCAATTGGATATTATTTCTTACTTAAAACCATGCATAACAAAGCAATAAATTAATGTTGAATAGTAATAGTAACAATGTACAAAGATAATTCATAACACCTTATTTTATTAACTAGGGAAACCCTGGCCAAGGGAAAACCTCGATGGGGATGATACCCACTAGATAATATACTGATATATAAGTTCCTTGTTAGAAGGTGGGCCCTATTAGGAGTTAATGAGAAAATTTATAATAAGGAGTCACTATCAGGAGACTTTGAATCCTTGTTAGGAGATTCCAACACTGTTGGGTGTTGTAGTACAGTGAATGAAAGATGAGCCCATTGCCCAAACATGCACTTCCAATTACAAGTAGAGCTCACTACTCAAACAAGTAATCAAACTTCTGGAATAGGTAGTGTATCTTCTTCCTTGACTAGTCTCTAATCTTTAGCTCGATCTCAGCTACCAAATAACTCATATAAAACTTCACATATATCACTTTCACAAAAGTTTGCATATAATCACAATAAGATAACACTTGCAATCATAATCACAAGCTTACAATTCACACTTCCACATCTTTTCGCAAAATTTCCTTTCCATAAATACCATGCCTTTTCAAAAATTTCTGTTGGGTTGACTAAGACCATAATCTAATTTTCCAACTTAGAGTAAACATCTAGGATGTCGGTCCTAATTGGACAAGTAATTATCTTGTAAACAAAATAATTATTTCCTTCAATCCGCTGTCCTGTTTTGCTTCAAACATGATTATCTCTACTCCATACAACCTGTACTAACTTTTGAGGTTATACACATCATCAACAACATGTATACTATCTCCATCTAACTTCTCTAGTCATAATATGACATCAACAACAGGTTATAAACAAAATAATATATTGTTGTAAACCAAATTCTATACTTAGACAATTTTCTGATTACCAAACACAAAGTATCATTATTTTTGAGGTTTCCTGTAAACATGTACATTATGTGTTGCCATAAATGTAAACAATTACATATCACTATTAGCCAATTGTCAACAATCTCCCTCTTTGGCATTGATGGCAACAAAATAGGGAAAATTGGCTAAGTGACAAAACTTTAACACAACAAACATAAATAAAACCTTATATTACATCTATTACAATTTTTCCAACTTTACATATGCTTCCCCTTACAATATACTTTACAATATTCTGCAATTACCAATTTTATGCAATTTCTCCCCCTTTGACATAAATGACAAAGGTCAAAATTTCAAAAATTTGTCCAAAAATGTTGTCCTTTCTTATGTTGATATGATCTTCATGCAATCATCAAAGTTTGCCTTCAGACTATCCATAGACTTAGTCCATGTTCCCTTGGTAGACTCAATTGAGGTGAGAATTGCACATAAAGCATATGATGCAATCTCAATTGCATTAAGATCTGAATATAAGAAGTTAGAATATGTGTACTTGGCCTTGACACATTCCTCTAACTGCTTCTCAATAAAAGATAATTTTAGAGTAATAAATTCTCTAAAATTAGATATTCTCTTCAAAAATTGTTCCTTCTAAAGTTCCAATTTTCTAATGTTGTTGTGAAT
Organism: Cupressus sempervirens; assembly: GCA_028749045.1. Taxonomy (NCBI): domain Eukaryota; kingdom Viridiplantae; phylum Streptophyta; class Pinopsida; order Cupressales; family Cupressaceae; genus Cupressus; species Cupressus sempervirens. The sequence goes on along the minus strand of CM053789.1, from coordinate 283,840,409 downwards.
ACTAGTCCCTTGTCCTTCAAAATCTTCTACTTTGCAATATGGATGTTGGATCTGGCTAGATAAAGCCTCTATCTCACTCATCTTTACTTCTATCCAACTATTAATGTCTCTAGTCAGTTTGTATGATAAGGTACATTTAATATACAAAGTTTTCCCATCTTGTTGGCATTTTCAAAGTTATTTTTATACAAGTATCAAGATTAACCAAGTCATTCTTGATATTCTAATAGATGGCACTAAAAAAGTTAGAATCGTGGGAAATCTATACCTTTGCCTCTGCAACATTCAACAAATTGGTAAACTTTTCATCAAATGATTTTAGCACTACTTGTGCCCTCTATTCAAGATCTAATTTAGTGTGTTGTACTACCAAGGTACTATATAGTCTATTAGTAACTCCCATTAAAGTTCTCTATAGACTCTTCACTTTCTTGTTCTTCTCAATAAGCTTTGTTAGGGATGAGATTAGATCTATTTTATCATCATCATCAGTAGCTAAACTAGCATGAGAGAGCAGAGTAGATGAACTAGATGGTTTAGTATCATCCTCCCTTTATTTCTTAGCTACTTCTTTCATTCTTCTCTCTTCTTCTTCTCTTCCAATCTCTTGATCTCATCTTCCTCAGTTTTCTTTCTCATCTCTTCTTCTGCTATTCTTCTCTTTTCTTCCTCAAGAAATTTCTACTTGGCTTCTTCTATTTTCCTCTTCTCTTCTTCAAGTAGCCTTTTCTCTTCTTCAGTCTACCTCAACTTGTCCTCAATATCCTTAGTGTCTAATTCATTAGGTTCAGAATCACCAAATGGATTGGTATCATCAATGTTAATGGTAACATTAGTTTGATCAATTTGCATAGTGTCACTACTCACTAACACTTTCGAGGTTCTAGGTACTAGAGGAGATGCTTCCTTTGAATCTATCAACATCTGACTAATAGTTGTTGTAGTCTCACTTCTTAGCTTATCCTTTTCACCAACCATAAATATAAATTTTCTCAATTTATTCCTTAAGTATGGTGCAAGGTTATTCAACAATCTTTTAATTTCTTCTTCATCATCGGTCTTGCAAATAGTTCTGAGCATAGACTTTCAAAGTTCTAGATCTTCTTCTCTTGTAGGAGCCTTCATCTAAATGAGTCTCTCATAGACTTTTTGATTAATTATGCTCTCAAGATCCTTCAATATTAGATTGTTTTTTATAATATATCTCACAGTAGATATATTAATCTGATCCTTTTCAAAATTGTTATACAAATCATAAACCTTGTTCATCTAAACAAAGTTACCTTCATTAGCAATAGTTGTATTGATCTTCTCTAACTTCAGCTTCCAAGGTTGTTGAGCTTTGCCTATTGATTTCTTGGATGGAGTCACTTTCTCTTCTTTCTTAATCTCTTGGTCTTATATATTCCTCTTCATCACTAGACTCAACAATTGTCAATAATGTTTTTTGTCTTTTTCTTGGTCCAGTGGCCTTTTTTTTTACCCTCTTTGTTTTAGTGGTTACTGCTTCCACCAATCTTTCAAAAAATTTGTTAGGTTCACTTGGTTGAACATCTAACACTATTGCATACGGAATGCTCTATTCTAAATATGTTTCTGCAATAGATATTGACAAATGTTGAATGTTGAATATTCCTTGCTTCATCATTTGTCATATAGCCTTAGATTTACTCTCTATCATTCTATCCTCTAATAGTGCCTTCTTCATTATAGACTCTACTTTCTTATGTGATGCCTTTTCCATAGATGCTTAATAAGCTAACTGTGTGAACTCATCATATGTACCACATCTATATGCTACTTTATCTCTATCTGAATTCAACAATAAATCAATATAACCAACTATTATATCATCATTTAATTCATGACTCAAAGGATCAAGAAATGTTTTCTAAGGTTCCACTACTTGAATATAGGTATAATTTGTATCAACCAAAATACAAATGTCATCCTTAAATCTATCCACAATTGGAGGTGCAATTCTAAATCTTTGTTCCATTTCATTCTGAAATGTTCTCATTATTAGGTTGCCACTGTCTAATATCTTATTTGTAAGATGCCTTCTACATACTTCTATAATTGTCTCCATTGTGCATCTATCACTACTCATTATGTTTGTGACTGATAAATAAGGAAATCTTTTAAGTACATGAAAGGATATGTGATTGATCAACGACTAGAATCTAAACACACCATTCTTTGTCCTTTTGGTCTTTTCTAGGTTTTCCAAGAGTTGCATTCTTGGTATTTCACTAAGATTCACTTGCTCTTTCTCTACACATATCTTATATGCTACATAGATGAATCCTATTTAAAGTTCATCAATCTTTGAGCTTGCACAAATAGAATAGGAAATGATTCTACTAAAAAATCTCACATAATCTTTCTTGATGGTGTTTACCACCATAGCCTTTCCATTATACACAGATTTAGTATAACTCTCAACTTTCTTCTTGACCATTTTCTCATCTATTGGTACATTACCTTGTTTACAAAGACTAGTTTCATCATGAATAAGGTCAAAAAAATATCAACTACATTGTCTTGCATCCATAATTTTCCACCATGTATCCTACTCAATATGATCTGTGTCCACTCATCTGTGTCTAACTCATAGTAGAAATAATATTTAAACAAGTCTAATTACTTTATATGTTAAAATCAGGGCTTCACAATCATGTCATGATTGAAAACCAATTCCATATCTTTGTTCATGAATTCACTACCAATTGATTCAAAATTATTATTCAAATAACTTCCTACATCTTCAAGATATACTACATTTTTTAGAGTGATAAACAACATTGAGTTAGGGTTTCCTTTAGTAGGTTTTATGGAAACAACTTTTAACTTAGTTCTATCCTCATTCTCAACACTATACACTGCTAACATAGCCATGATTCTATCCAACAAGAACTTTTACCAAACAAATGATAAAATACCTCTTTCTAAAAATAGGGTTTGCTTCAAAATTACCTTAACAAGTCAGTTCTAAGTGCTCTTCACTTTGGATGTGTTCGCAATGAAGTGAAAAATCAATTCTGTACTCCATTAATTCCATCAACTTTAACTTACATTAATTGCATACTTTGTAAACATGAAAAAGCTATTAATTACACTTTGGAATCATATAACTAATCATGATCATCTATTCAATCTTCAAATGTAATCCAAGTTTTTCCATAGCTATTTTTCATCATGACAAAACTCTACTAAACTTTGCATCATGAAATTCTTTGAAAAACATACTTTTCATCTTTTGTTATAGAATTAGCCTTTTCTGCAATACCAGTAAATTTAAAGTCCTTCATAACTTGTTTAAATGAGCTCCAAATTACAAGAGAGATTAGATACCATCTAAACTTATCTCTATACACCTTTTCCCAACTTTGCTACCCTTGATTCAACTTCTTGATGAAGTTCTCAAGTTTCGATGTTGTGAACAAGCTTAATTCAACTTAGTTTAATCAAACTCAACAACTAACTTTGATCTTCCTATCTCATCATCATTTAACTTTTCTTTTGAGATATATATCCCTTTCAAAAATGCCTCATTAAGTTCTTCTCAAAGTTCACTAACAATGTTTTTGTGTTCCTCATTGTCTCTGTTGGTTCTAGAGTTCCTTTCATAGTTCCTTCTATTCTCAAAGTTTCTTCCATTGTTCCTTCTATCTCCAAAGTTTCTTTCCATTCTACAATACTTTTTTGTGTGTCCGAAGTTGTTGCATAACTAACATACAGGTGCTCTACTTCTAGGATTCTGCTAATCACCAGGTGCATGACAATTATGAGCAATGTATCCTAAGTTGTTACACTTATAAAACATGATTTGTCTTTTGTCTTCATAAGATCTTCCTTCTCTTCATGTCCTTTTATTAGATATTTTTCTATCTACAAGGTTAGTATTTCAAAACATTCTACTAGTTCTTATATCATTATAATACTTAGGTTTCCTATAATCAATTGCATTATGACCCATACCATGACTATTATGACAATAAAAGTCTTTAACATGATTAAATAACTTATTAGTACAATCTCTTTTCATATGACCTATTTCATTACATAAAAAGCACTTACCTCTAAATTCATACCTAGTTTCCTTAAGAGATTACACATTCTTTGGTTCATCCAAAATTTCAACTTCCTTGTTTTGCTCAATTTATTTGGGTTTTTCAAAAGATTGACTGGATTCAATCTTATCATCATATTTTTCTTTTTCTTTCAAAACTGATCTAATCTTAGGTTTCTTCACAAACATATTAATTAGATAATCAAGACTAGTCTTTTCATAAGTAGGTCTCTGTATTGACATTGAATGATCAAGATTTGCTCTATTAGAATAGAGCTTCTCAAGCTACTACTTGCACTGAGTTAATTCACCTTTCACAATGGTATTGTACTTATGAAGTTCTTCATGATCTTCTTTCAATGTTTCAAACATAGATGTTGTCTTTGCCAGACTTGCTCTCAGATCTGCATTTTTAGTCTTCAAATCAAATTCAACTTTGCTAGGATCATTTCTCAAAGTCAACTTTAGATTTTTAATCTTCAATTCATGCTTTAGGATCTTGTACTTTGTCTTCAACTTTGAATAATCATCATCACTAGTTCCAAATTTAGTAGATTCAGGCTTTGATTTGAGATGTTCAATCTTTTCCTTCAATTGACCAATTTATGTGTTGGAGTCTTCATATCTGTCCTTCAACTTATCTCTTTCTTCAGTAAGGAGATCAATTTGTTCAAGAGATAGTAATTTTATATTTGATACAACATAAATTGCCATAATTTTATAAAATTTAGTTCAAGAATATTTAAAATCACTCAATAATTTATCTTATTAAAAAAATTAAATTCAAATATTCACCACAATGTTCATTACCTGATTAGATTTGAGTAACCTAAATATAATATATTATTGAATAAATTAAATTGAATTGACCAATAATTATCATAATTATTAGTTACTTTAGGGATATATCACCAATATTTAGTTTTCAATATTGATTTAAAGTATATGTAACAATCCTCATTATATTCCATTAGGTAAAAAAATGTTCAATTTTGATTTGTTATATTCCATGGCGATTAATGAACTTCCTATTATTATTGAGAGATTCGCCTATAGATTTTTATTTTTATTTTTTAAAATAATGAAAGATTCGCCAATATTTTATATCTTTTCTTGGAGGTGGTTTTTTAAAAGTTTACCCTAATCTACAAACTTTAATTGCCAACTAGATATTATTTCTTACTTTAAACCATGCATAACAAAGTAATAAAGTAATGCTAAATAGTAATAGTAACAATGCACAAAGATAACTCATAACACCATATTTTGTTAACTAGGGAAACAATGGCCAACGGAAAACCTCAGTGGGGATGATACCCACTAGATAATATACTGATTTATAAGTTCCTTGTTAGAGGATGGACCCTATTAGGAGATTCCAACCCTATTAGGAGTTTTAGTACAATGAATGCAAGATGAGTCCACTGCCCAAACATGCACCTCCAATTACATGTAGAGCTCACTACTCAAACAAGTAATCAAACTTCTAGAATAGGTACTCTATCTTCTTCCTTGACTGATCTCTGATCTTTAACTTCATCTTGGATCACCAAATACCTCATATAAAACTTTTCATTTATCACTTTCACAAAATTTTGTATATAACCACAATAAGGTAGCACTTGCAATCATAATCACAATCTTACAATTCACACATCCACATCTTACCACAAAATTTCCTTTGCATAAATACCATGCCTTTTTAGAAATTGTTGTTGGGTCAGCTAAGACCATAATCTACTTTTCCAACTTAGAGTAAACATATCAGATGTCAACCCTAATTGGACAAGTAATTATCTTGTAAACAAAATAATTCTTTCCTTCAATTCTAACGTCCTATTTCACTTTAAACATGATTATGTTTTTTTCATATAGTCTATACTAATTTCATATAGTATATACTGATTTTGTAAATATTACTTTTAATTTTTCCATTAACTTAACCTTTTATATAATGCAGGTCATGTATATATAGTTATTGCATATGAGAATAATGATGAAGGAACAAATTACTTTCTATGTTAGTGTATTGAGTCCAAAAAGAATCTAATAGTTATAGTCATTGATGGTGGGGATATTGAGTACCCAATAGAATCCATCATTGTGATAGGCACATGGCTTAGAAGGTAGTCTATTTTTGTCCCCTATCATGACGATCTCTTTAAGTCAATTTTTCATGTATAATGTAGCAATTTTGACTTTAAATTGTCTTTAAAATTAAATGTAGCTACCCTATCAAGAATTCTACCATGTGTTTATTTGAGGATTTTGAGACACACAAACATATTCTTCATTAATATAATCTTATTGTTGTAACGAATATTTAATTGACATTGTATCAGTCTAGGCCTCTTAACAAGAAGTTGTGGAAACTATTTGAATCTGATCACAAGGAAATATTTGATACATTAAGGGTTAGATCTGATCCAAAAGGTTCCCTTGATTGATTTTGTGCTATATAGTTGAATTATTCTACATATGGTAGAATAATTTTGAAAATATTGTAGAAATGTTATGTGATATGATGCAAATTTGTAGTGATGTGGATATATAGATGCCAATTTTTATATATTAATCTAATAAGAGATCAAACATGTGCATATTTAGATGTCATCTTTTGTATGAAAATATAATAAGAGATGTCAAATGCACATATTTAGATGCCACATTTTTTATATAAAAAATAGAAGACATGTAATATTTGCATATTTGGATTCCTTATTTTTTATAAAAATTTGATAAGAGATGTCGAACATGTGCATATTTGGATGCCAAATTTGGTATATAAAACTAATAAGATATGTAAATATTGTGCATTATTGTTATAAATTTGTCTCTTAAACACTTTTTTTGTGGTTGTTATGATATCCTTAAGAAACAAATAAATAATCTTTAACTTATATCTTCAAATTATATGGATTTATCTCTTGAATATGGATTATATTCAAAATATTCAATTATCTTCAATTGATTTGACCAAATTGGTGAAAGGTTGCAAAAAAATGTAAAAGTTGCATTGTGCAACTTTGCAACTTTCAAAAGTTTCATGAGAAATTTTTAGAAAGAAATTTCCAAAGCATTGAAGAGGAGTCCTAAAGGATAACTAACCACCCAACTACCCTATATAAAGCATGAGAAGAGAAAAATTATGTTATAGTGTAAAATGTTGTTAAAAAGTTGCAAAGTGCAATTTTTGTAATTTCTTGCAAAATTTGTCAAGAATACACAACCAAGTGAAAAATTTGGTTGGGAAACAAAAAAATTACCCCAACTAGACTCCACAACCTAAATCCTCTTCCTCATCTCCATATCCATGCATTCAACCATGCCCCATGCTCTATGGTTGCCTTCAAACCAACCAACCCAACACCCCTCTATCTTTATAGTAGGTGAGGAATCTAACTAAAAACCTTCTGATTTTCCAAAATATGTTCCCCATGCTCATATATATAAGCATTGGTAGTTACAACTTCTCAAACCTTTGTTTGCTACTTCAAAAAAAAATTTTAAAGTTGCTCAAGCAACTTCGTAGCTTTTGAGCAATTTTTTCTCTTTACATATTTTGGTCAAATGGGTCCATCTAAGAATATTCTAGGACCCTAGTTAAGCTTCCTAGGACCTATTAAGTAACCTAATACCTTACTTTTCCATCCCTAAAAAAATTTAACCTATTGAAATTTTTTTGGCTCATTGAGCAACTTTTGACCATTTGATGACCTAATGAGCAATTTTTCCCTTTCCTAGCAATCCACAACCACTCCATTAGCTCCAATTGGTTAATTTTAGCCTAGTAATATCCTTGTTTAAGCCACAATGTCCCTCTAATAGTATTCGACCATATTGAATTCAAGTATCCCTAGGGGTCTCTAAGCACCATTAGGTTGTGATATTTGATTGTGCATTTCTCTAAGCTCATGCAAGGTATTGACATATTTCTAGTTGCTACAAGATTGAATTATCTAGGCCTACAAAACCCTATCTTATTTTTTAGAGATTTGACTTTTGTGGATTTGGCATTCATATCTCACCTAATTTAAAAACTTGTAATGTTTCTTAGTTAACATGAGCAACGTTACGTATATTAAAAATCATTGGTCCTAGGATATAATCATCTACTTCATTAGCTCTAGTTGGTCTTTCTTAATGGAAGAACAACCTCATTTAGACAACAACATCCCTTTGATGTTATCAACTACACTAAATGGAAGCATCTCTAATAGTCTCTAAGCACCATTGAACTGCGATATTTGATTAGGTATTTCTCTGACCTTATGTGAGGTACTAATGATTTGTTAGGTGCTACAAGATCATTTTACCTAGGCCTAAAACAACCTATCTTAGTTTTTAGAGATTCTAATTTGTTTGGATTTTGCATCTATATCTCACCTATTGCCAAAAGTTGCAATGTTGCTTAGTTAAAATGAGGAAGGTTGTGTATATTTCAAACCATTGCTCCTAGGATTAGATCATCTAATTTTTTAGCTCTAGTTGGTTGGGTTTATCCTAGGACCATCCATGTTTTACCTACAATGTCCCTCTAACGGTATTGACCACATTAAACAGAAGTGTCCCTAAGGGTCTCTAAGCACCATCATGCTACAATATTTGATCTGACATTTCTTTGGCCTTGTATGAGGTATTGCTAATTTATCAGGGTGTTATCTAAGCCTAAAAAACCTATTTTAGTTTTTAGAGATTAGACTTTGTTATTTTTTAAAAGGAGCAAGGTTGTGCATATCTCAAACCATTAGTCCTAGAATCAAATTGTGTACTCCATTTAGCCTAGAACCAACCTTATTTCAACCACAACATCCCTTTAATGGTATCAACCACACTAAATAGAAGCATCCCTAATATTATTTAAGCACCATTGGGTTATAATATTTAATCGAGCATTTATCTAACCTCATGTGAGGTATTGACAATCTGTTAAGTGCTATAGGATCATGTTATCTAGGACTACAATAGGGTATGTGTAGGATCATGGTCAACCAAACTATGGCCTTAAGTGGCAATAAAAAATCAACAAATTAGGGTTATGTCAACTTCACACATAATTTTTAAGTGGTTTTGGACTTTATATCAAAAAGTTGTAAGAAAATAATCTGTAGGAAATTAAATGTAGTTTCTAAACTACTAGGCCTTATCTAAAGAAAAAAATAATTGATTGGTCAAAAGTTTGGATTTTAATGTAGTACTATAAAAATTTTAGGGTGAAAATAAAAAGTAGGTGAATGTCTGACCACCTTAATCAAAATCAAATGATAATATTCTTTTAATAAAATTATAGATATAAAAAATGGACTCATGTCTGGATGTGAAGCATATTTTTTGGTATTTTTATTCTAAATAAATAATTAAATATGGATTTTCTACTAAAACTTTAAAAAAAAAAAAAAAATCTCATGTCTGACCACCTTAACTAATAGAAAACTTTACCAAATTTAATTTTTATTTTATTTTCTTATACTAGGCGAAGCATAAAATGTGACGCAACTTTTGGATTAAAAAAATGTTATACCGTTTGAAAGTTATAGCTATTTTTCAATCAGTATGTCAATCAACACTTTACAATCATCTTCATTGAAAATTAACTAATAAATATTTATCAAACTTAGAATTTGATAACAATTATATCAATGGAATCTTGAGAGTGTTACAAAAAAACCCTTTTTGTTTTAGTCAATTTTGACAAAAATAACATTGTCAAATGGCTACCTAAAGTCTAAGTGTCAGTGAAACCCTTCTCAAACACATTTTTTGGGTTGATTGAATAGGCTTTGTAAATACCAAGGCTAATTGGATACCCGAATTCAAATCAGGTATCTAATCTAGTCTGAGACTTTTCAATTGAAATTAGGAGGGAGGGAAATTTGAGAGGACATAAATTTAAGAGGGAAACTTTAGAGAGTTCTAGAGGGAAATTTATTTGGGGGAAGTGTGGACATTGATACTATTATTGCTATTATTATTATTAACTATTATTATTATTATTATTATTATATATGATCATAATTATTATTTTATATGATTATAATTATTATTATATATGATTATAATTATTATTATATTATACTAGTATGTATGATTATTATTATTAAATATAATATAGTTATAAATATAATAATAATTATTATAAATAAATATAATATAGTACTATATATGATAAATATTATTACTATATTAAAATATACAATATTATATTATTATTAAATATAATATTGTCATAAAATGCATCAAAAGAGGTCATAGGTTTCAACACATTTCATGATAACATACGTCCCTAGGGCCACTAGTGACCCCTTTCAATGCATTCCCAATGGGTTCCTAGGGGTCCTATGGGTCCTAGGGATATACATTGTCAAGAAATGCATTAAGACAGAATCAACCAAACGCATCCCTAGGGGTCCTAGGACCCTAAGGACATAGGTTGTTATGAAATGCATAGAGAGGGGTCATAGGTCATCCTATGCACCCATATAAATGATTATAATATGTCTCTAGGGGTCCTAGGACCCGTAGAGACATATGTCATCATGCAATGTGTCAAAAAGGGTTATCGATCATCCTATGACCCCTTTTGACCTATATAAAAAATTATAGTATGTCCCTAGGGGTCCTAGGGCCCCTAGAGACATATGTTGTATTAAAATATTTCAAAAGGGGTCATAAGTCATCCTATAACCCCTTTTGACCCATATAAATATCATCATGGAATGTGATGAAAGAGGTCATAAGTCATCCTATGGCCACTTTCGACCCATATAAATGATTCTAATATGTCCTTAGAGGTCCTAGGACCCCTAAAGACATATGTCATCATAGAATGTGTCAAAAGGGGCCATCCTATGGCCACTTTCGACTCATATAAAATATTATAATATGTCCCTAGGGATCCTAGGACCCATAGAGACATATGTCGTCATGGAATGTGTCAAATTTTAACCCATATAAACAATTATAATATGTCCTTAAGGGTCCTAGGGGTCATAGATCATCCTATGACCACTTTTGACCCATATATAAATTATTATAATATGTCCCTAGGGGTCTGAGGACTTGTAGAGACATATATCACAATGGTATCTATTGAAAGGTATCATAGGTCATCATGTGGCCCTTTTTAACCCATATAAATGATTGTAATATGTCCCTAGAGATCCTAGGGCCCCTAGAGATGTATGTTGTAATAAAATGTGTCAAAAGCTGTCATAGGTCATCCTATGACCCCTTTCGACCCATATAAATGATTATAATATGTCCCTAAGGGTCCTAAGACCGCTAGAGACATATGTCATCATAGAATGTGTCGAAAGGGGTCATAGGTCATCCTATGGCCCCTTTTGACCCATATAAATGATTGTAATATGTCCCTAGGGGTCTTAGGGCTCGTAGTGACATATGTTATAACAAAATGTGTCGAAAGGGGTCATAGGTCATCCTATGATCCTTTTTGACCCATATAAACAATTATAATATGTCATCATGAAATATGTTGAAAGGGGTCATAGGTCATCCTATGGCCCCTTTCAACCCATATAAATGATTATAATATGTTCCTAGGGGTCCTCCGGCCCCTTGAGACATATGTCGTAATAAAACTTATCGAAAGGGGTCATAGCTCATCCCATGGCCCCTTTTGACCCATATAAATGATTCTAATCTATTCCTAGGTGTCCTAGGACTCTTGGAGATATATGTTGTCATGAAATGTGTTGAAAGGTGTCATACATCATCCTATGGACCCTTTTTGACTTATATAAATGATTCTGATATATCCGTAGGGGTTTTGGGGCCCATAGAGACATATGTTGTAATAAAATGTGTTGAAAGGGACTTATGACCCCTTTCGACCAATAGAAACAATTGTAATATTTCCCTAGGGGTCCTAGAACCCCTAGAGACATATGTCGTTGTGGAATGTGTCAAAAGGGGTCATAATTCATCCTATGGCGCCTTTTGACTCACATAAATGATTCCAATATGTCCCTAGTGATCCTAGGACTCCTAGTGACATATGTCATCATGGAATGTGTCAGAAGGGGTCATAGATCATTCTATGGCCCCTTTCGACTCATATAAATGATTCTAATATGTCCCTAGGGACATATGTCATCGTGGAATGTGTTGAAAGGGGACATAGGTCATTCATTGACACCATTCGACCCATATAGACAATTATAATATGTCTGTAGGGGTCCTAGGACTCTTAGGGACATATGTTGTAATAAAATGTGTCGAAAGGGGTCATAGGTCATCCTATGGCCCCTTTTGACCCATATAAAGGATTGTAATATGTCCTTAGCAATCGTAAGACCCTTAGAGAAATATGTCATCATGGAATATGTCAAAAGGGGTCATGGGTCATCCTATGGCCTCTTTTGATTGATATAAATGATTCTAATATGTCTCTAGGGGTCGTAGGACCTGTGGACATATATGTTGTCATCGAATGTGTCGAAAGGGGTCATAGGTCATCATATGGACCATTTCAACCCATATAAATGATTGTAATATGTCGCTAGGGGTCCTAGGGCCCCTAGGGACATATGTCATCATGGAATGTGTTGAAAGGGGTCATAGGTCATCCTATTGCCCCTTTCGACTCATATAAATGATTGCAATATGTCCCTTGGTTTTCTAGGGCCCATGGAGACATATATTGTAATAAAATGTGTTAAAAGGGGTCATAGGTCATCCTATGACCCCTTTCAACCCATATAAATAATTATAATATGTCCTTAGGGGTCCTAGCTAGGACCCCTAGCAACATATGTCATCATAGAATGTCTCAAAAGAGGTCATAGGTCATTGTATGGCCTCTTTTGACTCATATAAGCAATTCTAATATGTCTCTAGTGGTCATAGGACCCCTAGAGACATATGTCATCATGGAATGTGTCAAAAGGGGTCATAGGTCATCATATGCCCCTTTTGACCTATATAAATGATTCTATTATGTCTCTAAGGCTCCTAAGGCCCCCAATGACATATGTTGTAATAAAATGTGTTAAAATGGGTCATAGGTCATCCGATGACCCCTTTCGACCCATGTAAATAATTTTAATATGTCCCAAGGGGTCTTGGGAACCCTAGAAACATATGTCATCATGGAATGTGTTGAAAGAGGTCATAGGTCATTTTATGGCCCCTTTTGACTCATATAAATGATTCTAATATGTCCCTAGGGGTACTAGGACCTCTAGAGACATATTTCATCATGCAATGTGTTGAAAGAGGCTATGGCTCCTTTCAACTGATATAAAGGATTGTAATATGTCCCTCAGGGTCTTAGGACCCTTAGCAACATATGTCATCATGAAATGTATCAAAAGGGGTCATAGGTCATCCTATTGCCCTTTTCAACCCATTTAAATGATTATAATATGTCCCTAAGGGTTCTAGGGCCCCTAGTGACATATATTATAATAAAATGTGTTGAAAGGGCCTATGACGACTTTCAACCCATATAAATGATTATAATATGTCTCCAGGTGTCCTAGGACCCCTAGAGACATATGCCATCATGGAATATGATAAAAAGGGGTCATAGGTCATCCTATGGCCCCTTTCGACCTAGATAAACGATTGTAATATCTCCATGGGGGTCCTAGGAACCCGAGGGACATATGTTATAATAAAATGTGTTGAAAGGGGTCATAGGTCATCCTATGACCCCTTTCGACCCATATAAACAATTATAAAATGTCCCTAGGGGTCTTAGGACCCGTAGAGACATATTTCATCATGGAATGTGTCGAAAGGGGCCATAGGTCATCCTTTGGCACCTTTCAACCCATATAAATGATTCTAATATGATCCTAGGGGTGCTAGGACCCCTAAAGACATATGTTGTCATGGAATGTGTCAAAAGGGGACCTATGACCCCTTTCAAACTATATAAACAATTATAATATGTCTGTAGGGGTCCTAGGACCCTTAGAGACATATGTTGTAATAAAATGTGTTCAAAAAGGTTATAGGTCATCCCATGACCCCTTTCGCCCCATATAAATGATTGTAATATGTCTTTATGACCCATTTTGACCCATATAAATGATTATAATATGTCCCTAGGGGTCCTAGGACCCATAGAGACATATGTCATCATAGAATGTGTCGAAGGGGTCATAGGTCATCCTATGGCCCCTTTCAACCCATATAAATGATTCTAATATGTTTGTAGGGGTCCTAGGGCCACTGGAGACATATGTCATCCTATGACCCCTTTCGTACCATAAAAATAATTATAATATGTTTGTAAGGGTCTTAGGACCCCTAGAGACATATGTTTTAATAAAATGTGTTGAAAGGGGTTATAGATCATTCTATGTCTCCTTTCGGCCCATATAAATAATTGTAATATGTCCCTAGTGGTCCTAGGACACCTAGCGACATATATCATCATGGAATGTGTCAAAAGGTTTCATAGATCATGTTATGACCCCTTTCGACCCATATAAATGATTATAATATGTCCCTATGGGTCCTAGGACCCCTAGAGACATATGTCATCATGAAATGTGTTGAAAGGTGCCATAGGTCATCCTATGGCCCCTTTTGACCCATATAAATGATTCTAATATCTCCCTAGGAGTCTTAGGACCCCTAGAGACATATGTCATCATGGAATGTGTCGAAAGAAGTCATAGGTCATCCTATGACCCCTTTCGACCCATATAAACAATTATAATATCTCCATAGGGGTCTTAAGACCCTCAGAGACATATGTTGTAATAAAATGTGTCAAAAGGGCTCATAGGTCATCCTATGGCCCCTTTTGACTATATAAATGATTGCAATATGTCCCTAGGGGTCCTAGGACTGCTAGCAAGATATGTCATCATGGAATTTGTCGAAAGGGGTCATAGGTTATCCTATGGCCCCCTTCGACCCATGTAAATGATTGTAATATGTCTGTAGGGGTCCTAGAGCCCCTAGAGACATATGTCATCATGCAATGTGTCGAAAGTGATCATAGGCCATCCTATGGTCCCTTTCAACCCATATAAATGATTGTAATATGTTCCTAGGGGTTTTAGGGCCCCTAGAGACATATATATTGTAATAAAATGTGTTCAAAGGGGTCATAGGTCATCCTATGACCCCTTTTGACCTATATAAACAAATATAATATGCTCCTATGGGTCCTAGGACCCCTAGAGATGTATGTCATCATGGAATGTGTCGAAAGGGGTCATAGGTCATCCTATGGCCCCTTTCGACTAATATAAATGATTGTAATATGTCCCTAGGGCTTCTAGGACACCTAGAGACATATGTTAACATGGAATGTGTTAGAAGGAGTCATAGGTCATTCTATGACCCATTTCAACCCATATAAAACTAGAGACATATGTTGCAATAAAAATATGTTGGAAGGGGTCATAGGTCATGCTATGGACCCTTTCGACCCATATAAACAAAAGTGGTCATAGGTCATCCTATGGCCCCTTTCGACCCATATAAACAATTGTAATATATCCCTAGGGGTCTTGGAGCCTATAGAGACATGTCATCATGGAATGTGTCAAAAGGGGTCATAGGTCATCCTATGGCCCCTTTCGACCCATATAAATGATTTTAATATGTTCTTAAGGTTGTTAGGACCCCTAGAGATATATATGTTGTAATAAAATGTGTCAAAAGGTGTTATAGAATTCAACCTATATAAACAATTATAATATGTCCCTATGGGTCTTAGGATCCCTAGAGACATATGTTATCATGGAATGTGTTGAAAGGGGTCATAAGTCATCCTATGGCCCTTTTCAACTGATATAAATGATTCTAATATGTCCCTAGGGGTCCTAGGACGCTGTTACATATTGTGCCCCCGCCAAATATTTGAATTTTAAATATTTTCCTGCCCAACGGTCACTTCTCAATTTAATGTTATTTTAAACATTCCAGGAATATCAAAAAAATTAAATGATCGAACCTTATGATATTTCTTTCGTGCGCATTTTAATGTTTTTGCGGGCCCACAAGTCCCCATCATCGGATCGAGATAGATCAATGGTTGGCACTATCTCGCTATGGAAAGCTACGAGGATATTACCCATAGTGACATAGCACCTTTTGGCCATATGGCCAGTGGGTCCTCCCATTTTCCCTATTATTTCTCTAGCACCGAGTTTTGATAGATCCCTGGAGGGCGCTATGGCGCTATCAAAAAATCTGTGTTCCTCACCGTTAGTGACATAGCGCCTAGACAGAAAGTAATACTGCGGCAACATTAGAAGGAAGGTGTGTCCCAAGTATGCCATATCTGATATCAGTGATGAAATTTGGCACACACGGTGGGACCTCAAGCAACATGGAAGGATGACTATGCTCGAAACGAGGCTTTGATTCATCGCTAGCTGGGCAGTTTGTTGATGTCAACAGTTACCTAGACCCATGCCCCTTTCGAACACATGAAGATTTGCTCACCCTTGGATTAGTCTAGATCAATGGTGGGCGCTATCTCGCTATGGGAAGCTGCGAGGATATTATCCATAGTGACATAGTGACTCGACGATGCGTGGCATAGATGACATCATGGGCCCGCCCTTCTCCAAAGTAATATTATGGCTTGTCCTTGGTGGTAGTTGTCAGGTGGGTCATAGTATAGTGGTGTGATATTTTATTGGTCCACTTAGCCAACTCGGTGTGCAATTGTGCAATTTTGTTGATCACCATAGATCTAAGGAAAATTGACGGTGGGCAATATCTCGCTATGGAAAACTACGAGGATATTACCCATAGCGACATAGCACCATTGTGCCACATGGATTGGTGGGGCTAGGTCTCGCCAAGATGAAGATGCCAGGTGGTTTCCAAGTAGTTCATGGGCCTAGGTTTTCAAGTTTCTTTTAAGGAGATAGCACAATAATATGGCAAGTCTTCACGATCGTCAGATCAGTCTAAATCCATGGTGGGCGCTATCTCGTTATGGAAAATTGCTTGCAGGATACATATAATGACATAGTGCCTTAGCGACACATGGTAGGGTGGGGCCAAGTGTTATGTGATCATTGATTGGTGCCATTTAGGATCATGAGGTCTAGCTAGGGTACGAGTAGTTAAGGCACTAACAGTTAGCGACCAGCGGTTAGTATAACGTCGCGGTCAAGGTTTGCAAGGTGGCACAATTAGTTTGAATATTTGGTCAAATTTGGGGAGACCTGGAAGGTGGCATAAAGAAATAAGACTATTGGTCCACGTGGTGCATTTTCATTGTGAGATACAGCTGACTCGCTGACTCCACTGATTCATGCACCAAAATGATAAGAGGTCAGATTTTTTAAACGATTTGATATTTATGATCGATCCCAACCACCTTTGAATGAATGCTGAATGCGAGAGAATGCTCCACCACCTCTGATCCTATCTATCTACTTGGTCAAAGCATAGTTATGGCACCATTTCTATTTTTTGAGGCCCTATTTTAGTTAAAAATTAGATTTCGTGGTACCTAAAGCTATACTTAGATCAGATTTCTTAAGATCCCCATGATTTTTTTTGGCAGAGCCTTGATGGTGGTGGTTGCAGGATAGTTTGGAGGGAAAACCTCAGTTATGCCTGAACTATGAAGGTATTTTTTTGTAAATTTTGTAGGGGTCGATCCTTCTCTGACTTCTCTAATATTGCTCTACAATCTCATGTGTAAATTCCCTTTCCCTCTGAACTGTATGACATTTTGTTTTATCTCCTTTAGCTATTAATGTGCAATTGCAAGAATTATTTTCTTCTCATTGGTGTTTTGTAGTGATTTGTAATCTACATGACTATGTCCCTTTTGTCTATGAGTGATATATAAGTGAATCTTTCATTCCTTGTGTTATTCATCTAGCTTTTTGACCTGCATGTGGTTGTTAGATTAATACAGGTCTGAATGTCTATATTTTTGGTGTCATCATAATTCAAAAGTGCATATATGGGCAGAGATTGGTCTAAACAGTCTATTTTGGTGCATCACCTCTTTAGATTAGATTAGGTAAATTTTCTTTCATGCTCTCCTCCTTTTTCCTCTCGAAGAGTAGTTAGGTGCATCCTGATAGTAAGAGGAAGCCGACCTTCTTCGGAGACTCAACCTCATAGTTCAAGTCCCACAGCTTGGAGGTTGTTTTCATGTTTCACGAGGTCGTCCTTAGGTAGCAACTTTGGACAAGGGTGCAAACTTCAGTGACAACAGACACCTAGAGACATATGTCATCATGAAATGTGTCAAAAGGGATCATAGGTCATCCTATGGCCCCTTTCGACCCATATAAACAATTATTATATGTTGTTATAGTAACAAATACAAATAATATAGTAAAAATAATAATAATATAGTATAATAATCATATATATATATATATATGATTTATAGGTTATAATAATAACAACATAATATATTATTAAATATTAATAGTTACATTATTATATTAAATAATAATAATAATAATTTAATTTAATTTAATTTCATATATATATATTAATATATATTATATATTTATAGATTAGTCATAACTCATAAATTCATTTTTCCCTACAATATTTTGGTTCAGGCCAATATTGGATATCCGATTTGAAATTGGGTATCTAATCTCAAATCAAATAAACAATTTTACTGGCATGATTTTCCAAAATATTCCCTATCACTTCAGACTTGACAACATCACTTTTTGTGGGTCTTTTCCACACATTTTAGAAAAATTCACATTTTGGGGCCCAAACAATCAAAAAAAGTTTGATAATATATCCCTAGGTGTCTGATATTGTCATCTGAATGGGGAGCAATAGTCGTCAAAAGGCTAAATGCAAAAGGAAGGTATCCAATGAAGACATTGTGGCATATAGAGAAAGGGACAAAATAGAATACCAAAGGAAAAGACAAGGTATGTTAAATGTCAGTCAAGTTGACAATGAATTAGTGGAAGGTGAAATCATAGAGTTAGATAATGAATATATGTAGTTGGAGAATGAAAATGTACCAATTGAAAATGACAATGCTGGAATTGAAGATTTAGAGAATGAAAATTTTGAGGAGGAAATGCTACCAGGTCATAATGCAAATTTCATAATTGACCATGTCAAACATGACAATGCACAGGAACCTTACATATCTCCTAATTATAATCGACATGAAGATTCTAGAACACTAAAATGGATAATTAAAATTGATGAAATGATTATTACGAATTTGGAAGGGAAAAAATCAGAAAGAACCATTCGGTTATGGGCTTGAAGACTATATAAGATTTTTTTCGACAACAAGATAGTGGTGGAGCAATGTTAGCTTTTTATGCACTTATTAAAGATGCAAAAGATTCAAGACCTATGCTTTCCAAACTGAAGATTCGTGTCAATAAAAAGTTTGAAAGAAATGACATTATTATAAAGAATCTTTCTAGTACTCTCAATAGCATTGAAAAAAATAGTAGGGAGAAGTATAACAGAGCTGCTCAAAGGGTTATTACAACATCTTTGGTAAGTCATCATTTGAGAAAGGGTAGATATATGAGACAAACTTATATTGATTTGAACCTAAATCGTACTACTTTGAGAAGAGCACTTAGTCAATGAGAGAGAATTGATGATCCTCTTCAAAATGAAACATGGGCATTTGGTGGGAGACTTCCACATTTTGATAAGAAGCTATCTGATGATGTGAAGGACAAAATTACACAATTTTGGCACTCTAGCTCATGAGTATCACCCAATGCTAAAGATGTGTTAAAGTTGAGAATTGGCATCAGAGACCGCACACCACATCCTAAATACTATTTGGAGGTAAGTCAAACTATGTTGTTCAAACAATTTAGAGAGAGTCATCCAAGTCTTCATATATCACAAAAGGGATTTTAAATCTTTGAAGACATTTTATTGTGTGCCACTTAAAATTTGAAATACATGTTGTTGCAAATATCATGTCGAGTTTTCTATGCACCATGAACTATTACGTTCAATCCATTCTACTTTGTATAGTAAAGAAATGTTGGAGAATTGTGGTGCTAGTGGGCTTCCAAAATCATCAAGAGACTTGTTAGATCAATTTTTATGTTGTGGAGTTGATGGTTGTTTCTTTTATAGAAATGCTTGCTTAAATGAGAATTGTTTAGAATGTGGTGGCTTATCCAAGTTTGACACATGTTTCCATGAGGGGTGTGAACAAGATCTTGAAAAGACAATTGTAAAAAAAAAGGTATATGAAATGGTGAAATACACATTGAAGAGTGGGGGTGAGGGTTCTAGATGTGAATTGGTTGGAAAAGAAATCAGTGTGGTTAGGTTTATTTTAGATTTTTAGGCAAATCTTTTCTACAAGTATGCAAGACATAGTCACAGGTCTTAGTGGTTGGATCAACAATTTAGAATGTGTAAGGAGACTTTTCCCATTAGCACTATTATATTAGTTGTTGATTTTTCTGAGAACTACACATTGCAACCTCAAAATGAGACACAATCTCAATATTGTAACTCTATTGATATTGCTATTTTTGTCCACATAACATATAGACATGCCCCTAATAGAGCGGAAGATAATTGAAAGATTATTAGAGAGTATCATTTCTATATGGGTGATGATAGATCTCACTCTCACGAGTTTGTGCAACATTGTTTCTAGAATTATTTTGATTTCTTACAGGAGCATGCAATTGCTATGGATAGACATATCATTTGGTGAGATAACTGTACAGGTCAATTCAAGAATGCTCGCATGTTTTATTGGTTGTGTAGGATGCACATAGAGAGTTTGGTGCCTCATATTTGGAGTTTTTTTGAGTTCAGCCATGGGAAAGGGGAACATGATGGAGCAGGGGCATGTTTGAAGAGAGCTCTAGTTAAGGAGCAATTGAATATTTTAGTAGAAGAGCTTCTTGATGCTCATAGCATTGTTGATTGGTGTAGTTTAACATTATCATAGGGGGGGACTCTTGATTTAGTGGTACGCAAGTTCTTCTAGTTGGTTGAGGAAGGGTCCATAGGTGATAGATCAAATTGTGCTACAGTGAGAGACTCATAAAAAATACATTCATTTCAGAGCTCTGATTCTCGTACATGGACCATTTGGACACGACAACTAGCTTGCTTTTGTCCTAGTTATTTTCAGTGTGATTGGGATCACTATGAGTTGAGTGAGTGGGTGGACACATGGGCTCCACATTATCTTACTCCATTGTCTATCATACCCTCTATCAAAAATGATGACATGGAAAGTTCACTTGAGCATAACCATCTATCAAATCTTCTTTAGCTAGGACATGTATTTGCATTGGTTGCACCACAGGGGAATGATGAAAAATCTGATTATTGGTTAGCACATTGTTTAAGAGGTAAACAAAAGCTTGCACAACCAATCATAGATGATGATGGATTCACATATCCTACTAGTTTAGTGGTTGTTTCTTGAACATGGCTACGGACATACATGCTTAGAAGGAATGGAATTCCTGAATTCGAAGACTATTAGAAGCATAAAATAATTCTTATATATTCACATCTTATTATAGCAACAAATGTAAAGTTGTTGAAGCATCAAGGAAGACCAAAAGTAAAAGAACTTTTTACTATTACTAATGCTGATCATGAAGCCCTGTCGTAGACCCTAAAACAAAGAGATGACCCTACTGGAATATCCGACTAGGTATATTTACTTCTTATGTTATTTTCTTCATAATGATTCAGTGAACTGATGATTATCTTGTTTAATACAATAAGTTACTAACATTTTATATGATATTGGAATTTAGGTACATCATGAAGAGTGGGGGGGGGGGGGGCACACGGGGGGGTGGGGGGTGTTGGGGAGAATTCCTAAGATTTATGATGTATTATGATGTAAAATGTGAAGATTTTTTGTATATGGGTTTTGTAATAATGAAAAAGATAGGTTAAATTAGTTACACATTCTAATTTCTATTTTGGTAGGTTCTTTGTAAGAAATTATAAGAGGAAGATATTGAACAAGTTCTTGCAAATCATATTTACATGTGATATAAGGCTATAAGGACAATTTAAAGAGCATTTATAACTATATGAGTATTGAAGCAAGGAGACAATGAAAGATAATTGCTTGTGGATATCTTATTACAAGTTTGGCTTTTTTCTTATTTGACATAGAGCTGACATTATGATTATTAAAAGCATTTTTATCAAACTAATAAAATAAGACAAATCTAGAAAATACAAATGAACAATTAGAATACTTGATTCCTTAAAAAAAATTTGGGGAAGGTGTCAATAAGTTTGAATACTCATTCGCAATGAGGCACTGAAACAAGAAGTGATTTTATGATGCTAATATTGTGTAAGCCTTTTACTACAAGTCTTATCAATGCATTTCAATTTTTTTATGGTGTGAGGTTTCCATTATATATTTTACACAAGACCCCATGGTGCAACTATAAGCCTTGGCCATCAATTGGTCTAATAAAGTGGATTTTTGGTTATTTCTGTGTTTTCTAGGTAGTCTAGGTGTTTACAACACTAATAGGGTCCCTTTGAGTTTGTGGAATCCATTTGCAAGCAAATTTGCAATAGAAGTTGTCTTAGCACAAAAATTGCAAAAAGTTGCTTAGCAACTTTTGCAATTTTCTTGACAACTTTTCAGAATGTAACTCCTAATGGCTACAATTGTCCATAGGTTGGTTTAATTAGTTGCAAATAGCCTATAAAGGCTCTAAACATTCGAAGAAGGATATAGATTGAAAAAACACATTGTACTTGCTCTCAAATCAATAAAAACTTGTTGTTTCTAGTGCATTTTTTCTAATTTCTCACATGTATTATGAAACCAAATGGTTGAAGGGTGAACTTTTTGCATTGATAAGTTGGCACTGTTCATTTAGAAGATCTTAGTTTTGGTTTGAAGTCCCTATCAATCATTTTTCCTAGAACAGCAAAATCCTCATTTTGCCCATTTTGAGGGAGGTTGTCATATTTGCATTGAATTAGGTGCATGTGGTTTTGGGTCCTATTCATATTTTTTTATTGTGATTATATGGTTTGAATCACATCTTTCTCATTTTTCTCAACAAAAGAAGGTAATGGTATTTTAAAATCAAGATAGTTGGTCCAAGAAGACCTCCATGTCAGTTTGATAATATCTGATATCAAATCGGATATCTGATAAGGGTTGGGCCTTACTTTCTAGGTTTGGTACTTGGATAGGTGAAAAAAAGTTAGAGCAGATTTTGAAGTGCTTTTAGACATTTTCGAACTTTATTTTTTTCACATCGCCACTTTTTGGCACACCATGATCCTGCACATACCCAATAACCTATATCATTTTTTAAAGATTTAACATTTTTTGGATTTGGCATTTGTATTTCACTTGTTGCCAAAAGTTGCAATATTCGTCAATTAAAATGAGAAAGGTTGTGTATATTTCAGACCATTGGTCCTAGGATCAAATTTGTATACTCAGTTAGCTCCAATTGGTTAGGTTTAGCCTAGGACCAATGTCGATTCATCCATAATGTCCCTCCGATGGCATCAACCACATTGAATGAAAGTATCCCTAAGGATCTCTAAGCAATACTGGGTTACAATCTTTGACACAAATAAAAAAATCATGACATATTTTCACTTTTAATATCTTATTACATCAAAATAAGTGATATATGATTATATGTTATAATGAATTTGATAAACAAGTTAAATTTTCTATATAAAATAATGAACGTTCATGTGTTTGATTAATTGAAAGAAAGTAAGTTGAAATACATGTTTCTATGCACACATTGAACAAGTCGGATGGAAATCCAAGTTTAATGTATATCAAAATGAACTATATATTATGTCATATCAATCATATAGTTATAAAAATATATTATGCCTCATTGGTACAATATAAAAGTTGAATACTTGACAAATGTTAAATGTGTACAATAGAAATATTGAATGTGCACAATACAAATCTCAAACTTATACAATACAAAAGTCAAATATATGTCAATGTCATGTGATGAATGCAACTACATATGTATATCACAATTAATATCTATGACTATGCAGGGTCATAAAAGTTGAGCCTCTTTGATATAGTTTGTGGCTCACTAGGTCTTTGCAAAAGAAAAATTAAAATAGACTATCAAATATCTTATCTATCAATAATATGAAAATAAATAGAAATTGGGTTCTAAATTGTGGATAGTTGAGTTGTTCATTACCTCATCCCTTTGTCCCATAGTTGGACTGAATGATAATGGTAATGGGATACTTCATCAATGGGTGAAATTCCTAACAAAATGATGAGGTAGAGTGACAATGGGAGACACAACTACCGATGAGTAAATGCTCACGAAAGACACAACCATCAATGAATCAATGTTGTATGAGGCACAACCTATATGGTAAGAAATAAAAAGTTAGAATTATAGAGTGGCGTTAAGGATTCCAAATAGAGCTAAAAACACTATAAAAACTTACTATAGCCTGAGCTAGATCTCCCATGCTAGTAGGAGGTACAACTACTGATGAAGCAGTGGCAATATGAGGCCCAACCTATATAGTAAGCAATAAAATGTTAGCATTACATAGTGGCATTAGGGATTCCAAATAGAGTTTTATATATATATAGCCTAAGCTGGATATCCCATAGTAGTAAGAGACACAACCACTGATGAAGCAGTGCTAGTATGAGGCACAACCTATATGGTAAGCAATAAAATGTTAGCATTATAGAGTGGCATTAGGGATTCCAAATAGAGTAAGAGAATAAAAAACACATTGTAGCCTAAGTTGGATATTCTATGCTAGTAGGAGGCACAACCATTGATGAATCAATGCTAGTATGAGACATGGGCTATATGGTAAGCAATAAAATATTAGAATTGTAGAGTTGGTGTTAGGGATTTCTAGTACACACACAAGCAATCCAAATTAAGATTACAAGAGGGCTTCAACTAAGACTTTACACACATACCTTTGGCCTCTATCATGTTTGACCCCATCTTTGATTCTCAGGACTCCTAACAAAATGAAATGGGAAAGGATTTGCACAAAGTCTCAAAGAGTGTTGTAAGAGATAATAGATAAATAACACATGTTAATAAGATAGATTATTGACAATTACTATAAAAAAAATTGAAAAAAATGTATTCATTTTTAAATACAAACTATTAATATGTATATATAACAAATGCATACTATAACCTAAAATTTATGAGAAGGAAAATATGAAATTTTAACTCTTCAATTGCCTCAACATTGGTAGTCTGAGGTGCATTCATCAACTCTACAAAACTTTAAATTATTTCTATATATATATATATATATATATATATATATAACAAACAAGTCAACACAAATTCATAAATATTGATTACATGTATATGCATTCATTCATAATAAATTTCAAAATATAAATTTGACTTGTATTTAATAACTTTTTCTATTTTGGTGTTCTTGTTGATATCCTTCCCATTCCTCCAAATCTCAAGCCATGTGGAGTACCCTAAATAAGAAACAAATATAATATAAGAGGAATTAGTAAGAAATATCATGAGTTCAACTCAAATTGTAAACTTTATAGGTTTGTAAGCTATGATACCACATAGCTCTCAAGGCAAAAGTTAATGGCAAAAAGAGTGGCATCTTCAATTTGAGAAATTTCAGCTCCTGACAAACCCTATAAAATAGTAAAGAGTATTGTTATAAATAAAAGATAATATTGTAAATAGAAAGAAGACACAATAACAAAAAGAAGATCATAGGAGGGAAAGAAGACATAAGAAGGACTTGAAGAATGATATTGGAAATGTATTATTGTACTTTAAAAAATACCAATTAAGAAACAATCTTTCAAAGCCAATGTATTATTATACTTTTAAGAATATTTAAAGCTTTTTACCTCAGGTGTTCTTTCTTCTAGCCTCAAACCTCTAGAAAAAAGAGTAATATGTGGTGTTCTCATACTGCTTTCTGCACCCTGCATTGCATATTGTTTGAATTTATCAATCTATAGTACTCTATGAAATAAAATAAAATATCTACTTTTACAATAGTTAGGTGATTAAATAAGATCATGTCAAAACTCATGAGGTTCATTAGATGGCTTTTGGGTAATGCTAGGAGCAGGAGATGTGGATGGGAATTGGATGGATTTGATGAATGAGAGGGTTTCAACATTGGTAGGAGATGGAAGAGGATCTATAAGTAAGTTTTTAGTATCATACCAATTAAGAAACAATAGTTTAAAGATAATGTATTATTGTACTTTTAAGAATATTTTTAAAACTTTACCTCATGTGTTCTTGCTCCTAGCCTCGCATCTCTAGCAGAATGAGTACTCTATGGTGTTCTCAAACTATTTGTTGCACCCTCCATTGCATATTATTCACATATTAATCTAGAGTGATCTATAAAATAATATTTTTTTAGGTTTACAAAATTTAGGTGATTAAATAATATCATGTCAAAACTCAAACAAACAAACCTATGTATCCTATCCACCAAAGACCATCGCCATCCAATCATCTATGACTATGAAATCCCCACCTCCGTATGAATATCAATTATGCCCACAATGTACACATGGATGAGATGACACTCCATCCTAACACACCTCCATGTCTATCCCATCACACATGTGTTGACAACTAAAACAAAAATGTCGATTGGCTGCTAAAGACTATAATGATCTACATGATGATGATGTAGGTGGCACAAGTGGGGATGACATTGGTGGTGCAAGTGATACAAGAAGAGATGACACTAGTGGTGTAGGTGACACAAGAAAAGATGACACTAGTGGTGCAGGTGATATTGATGGAGTTGTCATAGGCTATGATAAGAAAGGGGTTGTAGGTGATAATGATGGAGTTGTCACATGTTGTGATGACCCTGGTGCCATAGGTGATGATAATGGTGTTGTTGCATGTTGTGATGACCCTAAAGGTGCATCTAATGATGGTTGGGGTGTCATAGCTAAAGGAAAACCTCCTAACTATGAGCCATGTTGAATGATAATATCTATCAATGATGCAACTATATGAAGAGTTTGTAAATCAATAGACTCATTTAGACTTGATGGGAGCACAACATGAGGCATGTTTTTTTGTGTTGTATGTATCCTCTCATTTTTTGGTACCACCCTATGAGCCCTAGGTCTACTCTACACAGAACCTCTCCCTCTACACTAGAATTGTTGAATGTCAAAGTAATTTAGCTTCTCACCAAGGATGAACTCACAATATAAATTTTTCAAAAAAATATAGAGGTACCTCATAATTATTACATGGTGGTAGGTCAAATGCCATATACCCCCTATCCCAACAACATGATCTCATCCTAGCATGAGGGCACCAACAAATAGGAAATTTTTTTCTTGTGTGTAAGAGGGATTTACCAGATATAGGATTAGTAAAAAGTGAACATATAGTACCTTTCTTTATGTCTTTACCTTTCACTTGCTAATATGATAACCCATTGGCATAAAATACACAACACCTATCCCACCATGTATCCCATTTTGTAACCTCCCTAGACACCTCATTTTCATTTTATACCATTTATTCAAGTGTATTCGCTAGGGTTGAGTGGTGAGAAAGTGAAATGACCATAACCTATTGACCATTTGGATAATGTTAGCAATATTTTGTGAGAGGCAGCTTATGAGGTCCTGTATTGTAGTACTTAAATGATGCAATTATATGCATGGAGGGTTTATAGAAGGTGGTGGTTGTTGAACATGAACATTGAGTTGAGGGTTTTGTGGTTGTCCTATTGGTGGGTTTTGCGGTTGTATGGGTGGAGGGTTTTGTGGTTGTATTGGTGGAGTGTCTTTTGGTTGTGTCATGATAGGTGGAGGGTTTGATTGTGCAGGAGATGGTCTTTCTTCTCTTCCTCATTTCCTTGGATTCTTTGATGCATCTATATCAAAAATCAATAAAAATAATTACAAAACATATAAATTACAAAACCATATTACAATATTTGATTAAAAAAATACATAAATGATGAATACAATGAAGACTTACCTTGTTTGTGGGGTGTCATGGATGGAAATGCAATCAAAATTATTTTTTTACGCTAAACCTAATCGATTTTTGGTTCTCTCCTCCATAATTGACATTTTTGTTTTTGTTTGAGGGTATAAAAATGCCCTCAAACATGAGAAATAGTCAAATTATATAATTTATAAAATCCAATCAAGTTTTAGAAAGTATAATGGCTAGGTTTGGATACCAAGCCTAGCCAAAATTTCACTTTTAAATTACCTGATCATGTTATTCAAAACTTGATTGGGTTATTGAAAACTTTCCTTCTTTCTGGGGAGGGAATGGGGTGGGAGCGGGGGGGCGGGATCTACTTAGTGCACACACCCCTAATTATCTTACTTGGCATAAATTGTCTCTTCTGTGCTCAGTGTTTAATAACTTTTGACACACTCGATATACACTATCACTTTATCTAAACTAAAGTAATTAGCAACCAAATACCTTCTCTTCTTAAACTAAAATGTGAAAAAATCTAGTAGACATTGTGTTAGAGTAATTATTTGTTTGCACTTATTAATTAATTAATTAATTAAGTTGCCTATTACTCTAGTTTTCTTAAGCTATCTTGTAGGTGCATATAATTAATATTTTAATAATTATATTGTGCAACCTAGCTTTTTTAGGCTTTACGTTACCCTTTTTGAGTTTTGATCTCCTTTATAAGGATTGATCTCTTTGTATTTTTCATTATGAAGATCTGTTGAATAATATTTTCTTCGTCTGAGTTTTTCAGATCAAACCGTTGCCTCTTCTTGTCTTTTTCTTCTTCGTGACAGGTTTTTTGCATGCAGGTTTTCTTGGGCTTCATGGATTTGTTGTGCACTTTTGCTCAAATCCTACATGGTATCAGAGCCAGATCTACTGTAGTTTGTTCGGTGTTTCAAGAAAAAGGGAGAACAAGGGTTTGGTGGATCAGATCTAGTGTTTTTTCAAGCTTTTTTTGAGAGAATAGGGGGGGTTACTAATTTTTAGAGCAGTTTGAGGCCAAATAGACTTCACGGATGGATTCAAAAGGCGTCAAAACCCCCATTTTGATATAAAATTTGTCCAATTTGGACAACATTGATGTAGGAGGTAAATTTTTTTGTCTGACAGGCCCGTATGACCATTGGCACACAGATCGAGGCAAAAATTAAAAAATTTGCAAAAAAATGTTAAAAAGTGGCACTTTTTACTGCGGTAGTTTAAAAAATCGCCTGCGGTCCGCTAACCGTAGCAGCTCCGGTGACCGCTGCCGCCGGGGGTGCCTCCCAGCCACCGGAAGCTCCGCCCCTGCGCCGCTCAGCCGCCGCTCATCGCGGTGGCACATTTTTATGAATGTTTTTTTTTTTTTATATAATTTTTTTTTATTATTAAGAAAGATAATTTTTCTTGCATTTTCAGAGGCCTTGTTGGTTTTTCTTCCATAACTTGAGCATACGGATGTATTTTTTTGATCCGAAAAATGTGTCAAAAAGTTGGTTCCGAGATGGAGATGATGGTATAGGTGTTTTTGGGTTTTGATGCAGTTTGGTTGCCTATTTTGGTAGTCAAAGTTGAATGTTTTGTTTTGCACTTTGGGAGGCATATCTTGAGCATCTGATCTCTATTTTTGGACTTCTTTATATTGCTAGAAAGCTCTTTCTATGCTCTTTTTAGTGATGTTGGTTGTTGTTCTAGATTCTATTCCAGGCACATCATATTCAGTTTTTTGTGTTTTAGCACTCTAGTGGATATCTTGTTTGTTTCAGGTCTGAGGATTGATTTTGTTGCTTCAGTTGTTTCATTTTGGGCTCTCCCTTCTATTGTTTTAGCCTTATGTTTTTTTTGATCATTGTTGATATTCATTGTAAGCATCTTTATGCAACACACTGAGATAAAGTGCCACTCTTGCGTTTCAGGATCCTTTTCATCATTGTGAGTCGTTGTACTCGCACTATTTTATAAAGTGTCATGGGGGGGATAGTTGTTTTCTGCTTATAGGCCCTCTTTCTCTTTTGCCTCATGTAGTGTCGATGACATGTGCCTTTATGGGTGTCTGTACCTCACTCTCGATGTGTCTGGTTCCTGTGTTGTAGGATATTTTTTTGGCCCACATTTTAAGTTGCCTGTCATCTCACTTGCCTTAAGGGGAGGTTATATTGTTGTTCTATGCTTCTGTGGTTGATGGTTCGTTGTTGTGAGCTATGTATTTAGTACCTAATCCTATGTACTAGGCAATTGTAGTGGCTGACTACCTATGCATTTTGGTGAGATGGATCATCTACCATATAGACATGCTTAGTTAGTGCCTTCTATTTCCATGGAGGTTCCACAAATCAGCATTTTGACAGAGTTTTGCATTTCTTGATGCTTCAGTGATTCTCTTCTGGTCTCTCTTTGTTTCTTCTTTTGGAACATTCTTTGCTATCTTTTTTTGGAGTAGGGTTTTTCCCATGTGGTTTTCTCTATTTCTCCTCTTTATAGAGATTTTTTTGTGATTGGGTACCTGATCAGGCCTTTTGCCGGGACCCAATTTTCTTGCTTTCATAGCTGTGCTAGGTTAGCGTACCTCCTGAGCTTCACTTAAGGGGGGGTGTTAGAGTAATTATTTGTTTGCACTTATTAATTAAATCACTTTGATTTAATTAATTAAGTTTCCTATTACTCTAGTTTGCTTAAGCTATCTTGTAGGTGCATATAATTAATATTTTATTAATTATATTGTGCAACCTAGCTTTTTTAGGCTTTAGGTTACCCTTTTCGAGTTTCGATCTCCTTTATAAGGATTGATCTCTTTGTATTTTTCATTATGAAGATCCATTGAATAATATTTTCTTCGTTTGAGTTTTTCAGATAAAACCCTTGCCTCTTCTTGTCTTTTTCTTCTCCGTGACAGGTTTTTTGCATGCAGATTTTCTTGGGCTTCGTGGATTTGTTGTGTGCTTTTGCTCAAATCCTACACATTGCTTTTCCTTTATTGGATGGCTTGGTCACAATGATAAATGACTAACTCATCCTAGGAAATGACTAAGTCTTTAACACTAATAGGAAACATGGCTTAGAGATCAAGACAAAGATAAAAAGAGCTACAATGTTGATTCAATAGAAAGAACAACTTAAGATGAGTCATCTAATGTAATGAAAATGATTACAAAACTTAAAAAATCCAAGATATTCACTGGAGTGTAATAATTAAAATATATATATATATATATCTAATGTACTTAGAGAAGAATATGGAAGAACAATAGTATCACTAGAAAGAGCACATAACAAGATTTCCAATGATGTAAAGTTTTCAAAGAATGAAGTCGGGATGTTCAAGATATATCTCTTAGAATACAAAACATACTCTTTGGCTTTGATAGAAAAATAAATCATCAAAGAAACAAAATCAATAAATCAAACCTACAACATTGTGATGGGCTCAGTACAACCATTTTGGCAATATCTTGTTTCCAAAAAAAAGAGATTATATGCGTAAGATATGACCAAAAAACCATAGGTATCTCCAAAGGGCCTACAAAAGGGATATAAAGCATGTTGGTGTCATCTAAAAATAAGGTTAAATTTGATGGGAAAATTACCATCCCTAGGAAAAAAAAAGAATTGAAAGAAAATATAATTGGAAAAGGTCTTATTGGCAAATAAACAAAATCAGACATTGAAAAATATGGGCTAAAGTTGGCAAAAGAATTCTGGTGCCCAAGAATGATTTGTTCTCAAAAAATAGCTAGCTAATAATCACCAAAAATAATGGCCTTTCTTCAAAAAGGGGACCAATACCAATAAATTATCTTGATGATCTAAATAAAATGCTTACAAAAAATTTCCAGTCTCTTAGTGGTTGTTAGGTATTGCGGAGGTGGAGTGCATATGTACATGCCTTTGAAATAACACATGCACGTGTCCTTAAAAAAGGTGTTGTACTTTATTTCACAAACTAAACATGCAACATTGATGTGTGTATTCACATGGGTCTAAGAGGGAAACTCTAGCTACTTAGGCAACATGCTAAAATAATAGGTAGTTGTTGGGTAGAGCACGACTTGTGGAGGTGTTGGGGTCCATAAAATAGTGACATGTGCATGGAAAAACATTGGTGTAGGCATAGAGCCTAGCCTAAAGTGTGGCAAGGAGGGTCTAACATGGATAGCTGGTTGTGAGGAGGGCCCAAAACAAGTGACCAACACCTTTGATTGGTGCAAATGCCAAGAACATCTATCAGTGTGTAGGGGTTGGACGGACCTATCAATGTTGGCAACTCTTACTTAAAAATTTTCCACATCCACCCTTTTATTTTTTATTTTTATAAACAATAAAGCTTACCCTTTTGAAGACCATGCACTTTAAAAGGCACATTTTACATATATGTATTTTTGGGAATTTTTTATTTGATAATAATAATTTTTTATTTTTGTCTCATTTTATGTTACAAATTTATTTTCCTCAAATTGTAACTATGTCCAAATTAAAAAAATTTATATGAAAATATGAGTTGTTGGGAACTACAAATCCAATGGTGAGGTCTATTTGGGTTCAAAGCACACCAACGAAAAGTGATCCCTTATTTCATTCAAAAACTAATGAAAAAATGTGATTGATCCATGCAAACCCCAATTAATCCAACATTTTTAAAAATAAAAACAAGCTATAATAGGTC
Source organism: Cupressus sempervirens (assembly GCA_028749045.1). Classification (NCBI taxonomy): domain Eukaryota; kingdom Viridiplantae; phylum Streptophyta; class Pinopsida; order Cupressales; family Cupressaceae; genus Cupressus; species Cupressus sempervirens. Next base: position 283,807,738 of record CM053789.1, on the reverse strand, counting down.
AACTCTCTGATACCATGTAGAAGTTGTCAATCCAACTTCATGAAGCTAAGACCTCCTGCATGCAAAGACAACTTGTCTCTGGAAAGAATGGAATAACAAAGCAAGAGTTTAAACTTTGAAAATATGAAAAATTATATTATCAAATCAAATAAATACAAATGGATTTCTAACATATCAATAAAAATACAATGACCAATCACTATAAAGAAGCTCGAGTGACCAAAAATAAGAAACCCTAAAAATAAATCATTTAATAATTAATATAATTATTAAATGTTGGTAATGCATAAAGTGATGTCTTAAGAGAGAAAATGTAAATTTTACTTAGTGATTGAAATTCAAGATGACTTAATAATTAAGTTATTACCTTATTTTAATAAGAAGCTTATAAAATGAGGGCTCGAGGAAGAATTTGAGCATTGAGTAGTGTTTATGGGATTGGATGCCAAAAACATGTTAATTATGTTCCTCCAAGCCCGAGTTGAGGTTAAACTAAATTTTTTGTTGATTGATAATACATTATGCAAGTTTTAGAGAGTATTTTTTTCTCCCACAATAGCTTTTTCCTATGAAAATTGTCATGTCATGTATTTATTATTATTATTTTTATGGTCTTATGTGTTTCTTAAAATCTTGATAATAGAAGTGTTGGAATTTTTATTATAATCCTCTTAGGATTAGTGTAGGAAGAATTTTCATATACCTTTGCTTCCTTAAACTTTGATACAAAATGAAAGAGTAGTTGATAAACAATTAGCCTCAACTATTATGTAGTCAACTTTATAAAAAGTATCATATTCCATGATATATTGGATCCATATTAGATATATCTTATGTGGATATGAGATCTGATACTTCATCAACTATTTTAGAAAAATAGATAACTTTCTATCAGCTATAGTAAGCTATCCATATTTTTAATGTTAATATAGATTAAATTATTACCATTAAAATATGTTTAAAATACATTAATGATAACATATATTAATATTAAAATATTTTATTCAAAAGTGTCTAGTAAATTTTTTAACATAACTAGTGATGCTAGTCTGACATGCCTTCTAGATCCACGTGAAATACTTTGACTTAGAGCTATATAGTTGTGAGAGTACAAATAAGGGACCCTATCTTCTTATTACAAAGATGAAACCACAACTTGTAATCAAATTAGATCAATGAAGGTACAAGCCCATGATCACAATGTCCTCATGAGGTTTTGGACTTGCATGTGGATAATAAAAACACCACCACTTAACTAACACATTAAGTGGTTAGTCCCTAAATATTAATACACACACACACACACACACACAAATATATATATATATATGTATATATGTACATATATATATATATATATATATATATATATATATATATATATATATATATATGTACATATATACATATATATATATATATATGTACATATATACATATATATATATATATATATGTATATATGTATATATGTACATATATATATATATATATGTATATATGTACATATATATATATATATATATACATATATATGTACATATATATATATATATACATATATATGTACATATATACATATATATATATGTATATGTATATATGTATATATATATATATACATACATATGTATATATGTATGTATATATATATATACATATATACATATGTATATATATATGTATATATATATGTATATATGTACATATATGTATATATATATATATGTATATATATATCTATATGTATTTATATATATATGTATTTATATATATATGTATTTATGTATATACATATATATGTATATATGTATATATGTATATACATATATATGTATATATGTATATATGTATATACATATATGTATATGTATATATATGTATATGTATATATATATGTGTGTATATATATATGTATATATATATATGTATATATATGTGTGTGTGTATATGTGTATATGTGTATATATGTATATATGTATATATACATATATATACATACATATATATATATATACATATATATATATACATATATATATACATATATATATATACATATATATATACATATATATATACATATATATGTATGTATGTATGTATGTATGTATGTATGTATGTATGTATGCACGCACACACACATGTGCATACATACATACATAGCTCATACATGTAAAAGTGTTGGTTTGAGGTTGTTGGTGGTTCCTAATGGTCTCAAGTTTGAATCTTCTCCCAAATTTAAGATGTGAGATGGTTTGTGGGTGAATAATCTCATCCATGGGGGGATCAGTCTCACCCTAGCTCACATAGGTACCCAAGATACAAGTTTCTAAGGAATGTAATAGGTTTTTTATATTAAAAAGAAGTAAAAAATGGGTGATTGGCCCAAAGAAACAAACTAGTGACAAAGTCAATAACAACTAATTAGCAACCTAGAGACCAACAAAAACCACACATTAGCCATCCATATGCAATATAGAAAACATAATTCTATGAATAGAGTTTGGATTCCAACTACCTAACTGCCTATAAACGTGTAACCAATAATAATAAAATAATAGAGAGGAAACACTAGACTAACAACATAATTAGGTATATTTTTAACAGTGTCCATCAAAGAAATCTTCATAACAATGATTTAGGGCCTATACAAAACCATAACAGAAATTTTTTTAAAATAACATAAAATGAGGTCAAACCCTATTCATGTTTCTCCTTTGGGGGGAGTAGTTTTGACAATAGAATTTGCAACCAATCCTTAACCAGGGACCTATAGAGCCTCCACAAGTTGCTCACCTTTTTTGTACCCTCCTTCTCTTTCTAAAAAATATGGAGGGTGGTAGTCATCATATGCATGGCTTTGACAACAAATTTATCTATGGTATTTAACCTTAGATCCAACTCTAACAATGCCTTCTTTAGTTTCTCCACTTGCTCACTTAATTTATTTATCTCTCCTTCATCATTCATCTAACCCTTAGAGCCAAAGGAGGTTTTATGCATATTGGGGGTAGAGGGGGGCTCGGGGGAGGGGTCCAAGAGTATGGGATGGGGGTGATCAGAGGGATTGTTAGGGACATCTGATGTCATCTTCCTCAAAGATGAGGTGATCATCATGTGGGAGTTATCTTTAGGGAATAAAGCCTACTTCTTAGTAGTGAGATCAACTATTTTTAATTGAAACTCTGTGATGCATGAAATTTATTTAACCTAAGAGGCCTCATCAATTTTTAGAGGGGACTTGGCAACAATGTCCTCCTCCTCCTCTTCAATGTAGTGAAACCCCCTAGTTTTCCAATTTTTCCTACCATGTTTCCCTTTTTTCTACCTTCCTTTGATTTAGAGTCTAATCCCCCTCATTTGGACTCTTGTGATTTTCCACCCTTTTTTTCTCATGAGGGTTTATGGAAATTCTAAGAGAACATTTCCTACAACCTACCAACTCCATCCCAACTTCTCCCAAATCCATATACAGTTACAACTTTAGGTTAAACTTGGAAAATAAAATAATGCAGGGGAATCCTTAGCCTTTTTACTACTATAAGAATATGAACCTTGAGAACCCATTGGGGCATTCATAATTGAGGTTAAAACAACCATAGGGGTGTTGTTGGGTGTAGGGGGGAGGGGGGAATGGAAAAACAATGTTGCAGGAAGGATATAAGGCACAATGGAAATTGTATAGGCCGAGGATACGACCTTGGTGAAGGATGGTATAATTTTTTCCTTCCTCTCTATATTTTTGAACATCCATTACGAACACTTCAAGATCTTAAAGGAAATCTCTTCATGGTAATAGAAGTGATCCAACAAAGATAAATCATAATAACAACTTACTTTAAAATGACCCTCCAGAGTAAGATACTTCATGGTCAAGAAACAAACATCTTTCCATTACCTCAACAACTCTTCTTTATTAAAATTGCCTTTCATGCGAACCGGCTCCTAATTGATATTGAAGAAAATTTTCATGTTGGTTTCATCTCCAACCTTGGTAACTCTTTTCCATTTTCTTCCCTTCATAGAGAGACCAGTCTCCTAAGTGATGACCCCTTCATTATTTTCAAATGAGATACTATTAATAATGACCTTGTGACTTCAAAGTATTCATTAGATGCATGGATGCCATCTCATCGAGGCCTTCCATGACCTTCATGAAAGGCAAGAGACCTTTCTCAATAATGACCATCGAGGGGCTAGGGTTCTTACAAAACTCATTTTTAATCTAATGGGGTTTGATTCTATCCCTCAATTCTAGCACTAGACTAGGTTGTGTGGATACCTCCCATGCAAATATTCTTTAATTTTTAATATATTAGTTATGCATCCATATATTATATATTGGATGCATATTTGATATCCAATATGTATTAGATACATTTTCTATATCTAATATGCTTAGGTAATTACCATGACTAGGTGTAAAGAAACACATGCCTACTAAATAGTCAACACAATTTTTTTTATTTTTAGTGAAATAAAAATACATAATTTTTCATATCGCCACTTTTTGGCCTATCATGATCTTGCACATACCCTATATAAAGTATTAGTTTTCTTAGATCACAATCACATGAAATACTTCAATTTCCTTAGGAAAATTCTTGTTTTAGCATATCCTATGTTGTTACAATCTCCTACATAATTACTTTTTAGTTTTACGACCTATCGCACAAATATGATTATTTTAAAATTTGGTATTAGATGATAAATATAGATAACCCACATTTGTTTTCCTATCTTGTTATGTAAAGAGGAGTTATGAATTGATCTTTACCTACCAAACTTTGTCATATTCATAGATTGAACTACTATTATATTCACATTCCAAATAATTTAGTAGCGAGATTTTACTTGTTAATGATGTATGTAAATTTGAAGATCTAAGATTCTAAATATGCTAAGTTGATATATATTAATTTCAATGTCCAAATTTATTCAAATTCTCTCATATACCAAATTGGGCATAGATCTATATTTGTGTACCAAAATTAAAAGATTTACTTATAAATTCTTCCATAAATGGTTTTTCTTTTAGAAATGAAAAAAAATACCAAGAGTTATAAAATAATAGAGATGACAATACAAGTTTATCCCGTAGAGTCAAATGAACCTTAGGAAAAGGGCTTGGTTGAGGCACATGCATATTTCCTTTATTTAGAATGTTAAAAACATTAGAAGTTTTGCCGATGAAATAATAGAGAATAGCTTTTGAGGAAGCCTAAACAATCAGTTAAAAGTTGTGACATGTATATTTTGGTTAGACTTATTTCTAGAAGGTAAATAATATCTCTATATAGTAAGTCATAATCTTGATCCAAGCTTTTCAAACAGGAGACAAATGTTTGCATACTATTTTCTATTCATAGAACACTTTCCGTTTTCAACAAAAGACAAATCCATCTTCTATTTCTGACAAACACTAACTTTAACTCTAACTCTAGCTCTTTCAAACTCTTGTTTTTAAGATTTTGAAATAGTAAAGAATTCTTTAGATCATTTAATTTAAATATAAATAAATAACAATAACTATATTTTGTACATCAAAGTTTATTTCTAATCATCGAATCTAAAGTAAATTATAAATGTGTTGCTGTCCTCCCAATCTGAACATTAAAAGTGCTATGGAAGCGGAGGGGTGGGAATCTCCTCTCTGTTGAAAGCATATCAAATACTTGTATTGTCGATGGACGTATTTTGGATTCTCTTTGGATGCACCAAAGGGCTACTGTGACTGCTCTTAACATGCCGGTTGGATTAAAATCATCACTCTTGATTAAATGAGGGTCTATTAACTCAATAAGGTGATCTTCTTTGTGTAACTTCCGTGCCTGCATCCACATTTAAAGCCATTGATTAAGTACTTTTTTGGGTCACAGAAATTAGTAGTTTAACCTTATTTTACACCAGTAAACTACTTACATGGTCAGAGAGAATGTGCATCCCCTCATCTTTCTGTTGTATTAACTTTTTTCCAGATGCTATATTTAACAACAACATCCCAAAGCTGTAAAGATCCGACTTAATAGTCACACGACAAGTTTCAAAACATTCTGGATCTATATAAACCCTGCAGAATCATACATGGAAAGAAAAGAATAAATTATAAGGTTTGATTCAAAACGTTGAGGGTAAAAATTGTACATAATCAAATCTAAAAATCTAGTAATTGACTAGATAACAAGATGAATTTACTCAGAGAAACTGAATCTATTTAGAAATCTGATTTAGAGGCGGGACAAGCTAATCATACATTGTTCCAGAAGTGTTCGTCGTTACATGGGAAGATAAATTGGCTTAGTGGGTAGGAGATAATCCACCATTTGCACAGTTTTCCAAAAGGGCGTTTTGGGTATCATCTGGAAGTACTCTAGAAATGCCAAAATCTGAAATCTTGGCATTAAAATTCTTGTCCAGAAGAATGTTTGTAGGTTTAATATCTCTGTGCACCATACACTCGACGGTGCCCTCATGAAGATAACGGATTCCTCTTGTTATGTCTAATATGATCTTCATCCTTGTCCGCCAGTCAATGATCTGGTTAATTTCTGGGTCTGCTGATTCAAACTGTTTAGGTATCCATTCATTTTAGAGATGACATATAATTTCTCCCATAAGATAAGAAACTGATGTAAAACAAAGAGATATGATTACCGAAAAGCAAATCTGACAGATTTCCTCCCTCCATATAATCATAAACCAACATATGCATGACTTTGACAACAGAATTATCTAGGGCATTTATCCTTAGGTCCAACTTTGACACTGTCTTCTTTAGGTGCTCCACTTCCCCACTTAGGTTATTTATCTCTCCTTCATCATTCATCTAGCCCTTAGAGCTAGAGGAGGTTTTATGCATATTGGGGGTACAGGGGGGAGGGGGCCGAGGGGTCCAAGACTGGGGAATGGGGGTGCTTAGAGGGATTGGTAGCGGCATCCATCATCAGCTTCCTCAGAGGTAAGACGATGATCATGTGGAAGTTGTCTTTAGGGAACAAACCCTACTTCTTAGCACTGAGATCCACCATTTGAAATTGAAACTCGGTGATGCATGAAGTTTCTTTACCTGGGGAGGCCTTATCAATTTTCAGAGGGGACTTAGCAACAATTTCCTCCTCATCCTCTTCAATTTAGTGAAACTCCCCAGCTTTCCATTTTTTCCTAGCATGTTTCCCATTTTCCTCACTTTCCTTTGATTTAGAGTCTGACTCCACCTCCTCTGGACTTTTGTTATTTGCCACCCTTTTGTCTTATGAGGCTCTGAGTAAAGTCTAGGAGCACATTTCTTGCAACCTACCAAATCCATCCCAACTTCTCCCAATTCCATATGCAGTTATAGCTTTGGGTTAAACTTGGAAAATGAAACAGTCGGGGAATCCTTAGCCTTTTGACCACTAGAAGAATACAAACCTTGAGAAAACATTAGGGCATCGGTAATCGAGGTCAACATAACCATATGGGTGGTGTTCGGCCCACGGGATGGGGGGAGGGGTTGGGGGGGAATAGCAAAACAATGATGCGGGATGGATATAGGGCATGATGGAAATTGTATAGGTAGAGGATACGGCCCTAGTGAATGATGGTATAATTATTTCCTTTTTCTCTATATTTTCTAACATCTATGGTGAACACTTCAAGATCTTAAAGGAATTATCTTCATGGTAATGGAAGTGCTCTAGCAGAGAGAAATGATGATAACAACTTACTTTAAAATGGCCCTCTAGAGTAAGATACTTCATGATCAAGAAAAAAACATCGTTCCATGGCCCCAACAACTCTTCTTTGTTAAAATTTTCTTTCACGCAAACCGGATCCTAATTGACCTTGAAGAAACTTTTCATTTTGATTTCATTTCCAACCTTGGTAACTCTTTTCCATTTTCTTCCCTTCACAGAGAGACTAGTCTTCTATGTGATGACTTCATCATCAATTTCAAATGAGATACCATTAGTAATGACCTTGAGGTCCTTCCAAGTATTCATAAGTTGCATCGACGCCATCTCATTGAACCCCTCCATGGCCTCCATGAAAGGAAAGAGCCCTCTCTCAGTAATGACCATCGAGGTGCTAGGGTTCTTGCACCAATCATTTTCAATCTACTAGGGTTTGATTCTATCCCTCAATTCTAGCATTGGACTAGGTTGCGAGGATACCTCCCAGGCAATATTATTTACTTTGTATATATTATTTATGCATCCATATATTAAATATTAGATGCATATTTTATATCCAATATATATCATATACATTTTCTATATCTAATATGCTTAGGTAATTGCCATGACCAGGTGTAAAGGAGAACATGCCTACTAAAAAGTCAACACAATTTTTTATATGTTTAGTGAAATAAAAATACATTATTTTTCATATCACCACTTTTTGGCCTGTCATGATCTTGGGCATACCCTATATTAAGTATCAATATTCTTAGATCATGATCACCCAAAATACTTAAATTTCCTTAGGGAAATTCTTGTTTCAGTATATCATATGTTGTTACAATCTTCTACATAATTATTTTTTTAGTTTTATGACCTATCAGACAAATATGATTATTTTAAAATTTGGTATTACATGATACATATAGATAACCCGCCTTTATTCTCCTTTCTTGTTATGTGAAGAGGAGTTATGAATTGAACTTTACCTACCAAACTTCATCATATTCATAGATTAAACTATTGTTATATTCACATTCCAAATAATCTAGTAGCAAGATTTTACTTGTTAGTGATGTATGCAAATTTGAAGATCGAATATTCTAAATATGTGAAGTTGATATATATTTATTTCAATGTCCATATTTTTTTCAAATTCTCTCAAATGTCAAATTGGGCATAGCTCTATATTTGTGTACCAAAATGTAAAGATTTAATTATAAATCCTTCAATAAATGGTTTTGCTTTTAGAAATGAAAAAAATAACTAGTCTTATAAAAATTAGAGATGGTAATACAAGCTTATCCCGTAGAGTCCAATGAACCTTAGCAAAAGGGCTTGGTGGTTGTCTAGAAGCACATGAAAATTTCCTTTATTTAGAATGTTAAAAACGTTAGTACTTTTGCCAATGAAATGATAGACAATAGCTTTTGAGGAAACCTAAACAACCAGTTAAAAGTTATGACATGTATGTTTTGATTAGACTTATTTCTAGAAGGTAAATAATATCTCTATGTAGTCAGTCATAATCTTGATCCAAGCTTTTCAAACATGAGACAAATGTTTGCATGCTTTTTCTATTCATATAACATTTTCCATTTTCAACAAAAGACAAATCCATCTTCTATTTGTGACAAAGAAAAACTCTAACTCTAGCTCTAGCTCTTTCAAACTCTTGTTTTTAACATTTTGAAATAATATGAAATTCCTTAAATTATTTAATTTAAATATTGCAATCTTCCACACTGAATAGTAGCTGTAGATTTCACTCTCATCAAAATGAAATAAATAAATAATAATAACAATATTTTGTTGATCAAAGTTTATTTCTAATAATCGAATCTAAAGTAAATTATAAATTTGTTGCTGTCCTTCCTATCTGAACATTAAAAATGATCTGGAAGCGGAGGGGTGGGAATATCCTGCTCCGTTGAAAGCATATCAAATACTTGTGTCGTCGATGGACGTATTTTGGATTCTCTTTGAATGCACCAAAGGGCTACTGTGACTGTTCTTAACATGCCGGTTGGATTAAAATCATCACTCTTGATTAAATGAGGGTCTATTAACTCAATAAGGCGATCTTCTTTGTGTAACTTCCATGCCTGCATCCACATTTGAAGCCATTGATTAAGTACTTTATTGGGTCACAGAAATTAGTAGTTGAACCTATTTTATACCAGTAAACTACTTACATGGTCAAAGAGAATGTGCATCCCCTCATCTTTCTGTTGTATTAACTTTTTCCCAGATACTATATTTAACAACAACATCCCAAAGCTGTAAATGTCCGACTTAATAGTCACACGACAAGTTTCAAAACATTCTGGATCTATATAACCCCTGGAAAGAAAAAAATGAATTATAAGGTTTGATTCAAAACTTTGAGGGTAAAAATTGCACATAATCAAATCTAAAAATCTAGTAATTGACTAGATAACAAGATGAATTTACTCAGAAAAACTGAATCTATTTAGAAATCTGATTGATTAGAGGGGGGGCAATCTAATCATACATTGTTCCAGAAGTGTTCGTTGTTACATGGGTAGATAAATTGGCCAAGTGTGTAGGAGATAATCCACCATTTGTACAGTTTTCCAAAAGGGCGTTTTGGGTATCATCTGGAAGTACTCTAGAAATCCCAAAATCTGAAATCTTGGCATTAAAATTCTTGTCCAGAAGAATGTTTGCAGGTTTAATATCTCTGTGCACCATACACTCGGTGGTGCCCTCATGAAGATAACGGATTCCTCTTATTATGTCTAACATGATCTTCATCCTTGTTCGCCAGTCAATGATCTGGTTAATCTCTGGGTCTGTTGATTCAAATTGTTTAGGTATCCATTCATGATTAAAGAGATAACACACAATTTCTCCCATAAGATAAGAAACTGATGTAAAACAAAGAGATATGATTACCAAAAAGCAAATCTGACAGATTTCCTCCCTCCATATATTCATAAACCAACATCAAGATATCTTCAAGGCAATATCCAAGAAACTTCAAGATGCTTGGATGGTCCAGCTTTGTTACAATTACCAATTCGTTCATCCAATATTGCTGGCGTTTAATTTCATCTTCGCTGAAGACCTTTACTGCTACTTTTCTTCCATCAGACAAAGTTCCCTTAAAAACACAGAAAACCAGAACATCTTTACATGACAACAACTAATATTTCTTTTTGATACTTTCTAACACTACAATATTCAATCTTTTAATTTCATTTGCTGAGGAACTTACCATGTAAACTATACCAAAACCCCCTTTGCCAATTTCTTCACCAAATCCATTTGTTACGCGCTGCAATTCCTTGAGTGTGAACTCATACCCAGCTGGTCTGATCTTCTTGACCAAATTTTTCAATTCTCTGTAAGGTGAAGCCTTTGCCCATCCTGTAAAGATCTGAGAGCTAACCTTTTTAACAAAATGGCCAATCCTGAGAGAGGTCAGCGGTGTTGTCTCTGGTTGGTGGTATCTATTTAACTTGGTAGATTTATCTTGTCGCCTCGAGCAGCCATTGTCAGACTTGAATCCATTGACCTCTGTTTTAATGCTCTGCCCTGTCTCACATGATAATCCAAAATTCCAAATCAACAAACAGCTTAAAATTATGGGTTATCAAGATTTTAGAATAACTGTACAGAATTGCCATGAGCGTTCAAACCTGTATCAGATTGAGAATAAAGCCTCAACCTGTTATGTTTCTCACGGTGCTTTAGAATGTTCATGATCTGCAACCAGCACAATTTGAAATGATCTTGTGGCAGGCGATGAACTTTGAAATTGTCTTGTCGTAGGAAAAGAAGTGCATTGAACAAAAGTTGGAATAGCGTTGTGATGTTTACGGATAGTACTGGTGACTGACCATTCCGGTCAGGCTCTAAAGTGAATGGAATCATTCGTGTTGTTGACCACACCTTATCTCAAACAATTTCACACCATAATAATTTTAGAAAACATTCAACATCTCAAGAAAAGTTGAAAAGTAGTTCATTATCATATAACTAATTACTAATCTATGAACTTGAATTCTGCTATCTCACCTCCAAAAGAAATTTCCATATCGTTGATTCGACCGAGCCATCGCAACTATATGTTTTACCTTCACATTTAGAAGCAATGAATTTAAGGGCATGCACCCATGTCAAAAAAAAAAATTCTCTTCTAAAAAAAATCTTGAAGAAAAGCTTGACCCACAATTTACGGTGACAAGAAGTATACTTTTCCTTGTAGGGTATGGATTGGGATAACTATTGGTGTTACATACAACAAGAAATTATTATTAAAATAAAAATAGAATTCCCTTCCATTTTATCCATATACCCTCATCTTCAGCCTCTTTGTGTCTCTTTTCTTGCCGCTGGATGGGATAAAGTGGCTCATTACAAGACTCCTTATCAATTGGGACCTGTTGTTGGTTACAGATGGAAGCATTTTTCTGATTGACCTCCTGGAGGTACAGACATGGATCGTCAGGAGCTTTCTCAAATTCTGGCCTCTAGAGAGTGTTCTTCTTTGCTTGGTCCAGATGTTTTGGCTTGGGGCGGTACCTTGTCTGGTAAATATCATGTCTCTGCTGGGTATCAGGAGATAACTAGACAATTATTTGGGGATGCTGAGGTCCCTTGGTGGAAGCAAGTTTGGAATAAAGTTTCTTGGTCCAAGTGTAATTTTTTCATGTGGCTAGTGGCTCACAACCGTTGTCTTACCTGGGATAATCTTTGTAAACGTGGATTTCAGGGCCCCTCTTATTGTGTTTTGTGTGCTAATGGAGAGGAGTCTATCTCCCATCCATTCTTCCATTGCTCCTATTCTGCTCAGATATGGCACCTTTGGTGGCGCGCTTGGGGTTGCTCTTGTCGGCATGCTTCCTCTTTGCCTGAGTTCTGGGCCCGCTTGGGTACTGCTCCCTCCAAGTCTTCTTTTCTCCATGCTGCTTGGATTGCTGGCCCATCTTTCATGCTTTGGCATATCTGGTTGGAGAGGAATCGTCGCATATTCCAAGATGTTCGGCTTGGTGTTTTGCATCTTTGGTGGAAAATATCACATTCTCTTCAGGAAACTATTCTTGTGAAGTGTGAGCTTGATGGGGTTATGGATCCGGTTGATCTTGCTATCTGTAATCGCCTCAATTTTCATCTGCAGGATGGGGCTGCAGCTCATAGGTTTCCTTCTATGTCCAGGCAGCTTCATCATCAGAGGAAGGGTCAGGTTAATCGGGATGGGCACTGGACTCCTCCTCCCTGTGGAGTTCTGAAAATTAACACTGATGGTTCTTCTCGTGGGAATCCTGGTCCGGCTAGTATTGGCGGAGTGGCTCGTTGTAGTTCTGGGGATGTTAAATTTTTCTTCTCAGTTCATAAGGGTGATTATACTAACAATCTCATGGAAGCTCAGGCTATTTTATATGTTGTGGAACAGTGTTGCTTGCGGGGATGGAGTAAAATTATCTGTGAGTCTGATTCCCAGGTAGTGGTGAACATGCTTTCTTCGCAAGAGCTTGAGGATGTTAGTTGGCAGCTGGCTACTCTTGTTAAGCAGATTCTTTTCTTCTCTTCCTCTTTTTAGTTCATTAGGTTCACGTATATTCCTCGTGAATGGAATAGAATTGCTGATTGTTTAGCCAAATGGGCATCTAGTCATGATCCGGGTTGGAATATTAGGGATAGGAGGCAACTGTCCTTTGAGATGGTGCAAGAATTTGATGATCTTGTTGCTCAGGATCGAGCTCCTTGTTGAGCTCTCCTTGTTGTATTCCTTTCTGTCTTAATAAATTTTTACCCCTCTTTTTGCAAAAAAAAAATAAAATTATTTAATAAATTATAACAATTAGTCATTCGGTTAGCTGTTTAGCCATTTCGCAAAGAAATAATATTCAAAGCCGACAAATCCAGCATGCAAGCCGTCCTGAGAATTAGCAGTGGCAAACTTGCTTTCTCTTTTCATTAGTATGTAGTTGTTAAATACATCTTTGTGGTGGGAAATATTTTAATCTATTGTTCTAAATACTATCTTTGTGGTGGAAAATATTTTAATCTATTGTTCTGAATACTGGCATTCTTTTAATTAATTTTGGCTGGTTATTTTAATTTTTGATTAATTTTTAATTTTTAATTTTTAATTAACAATTCTAATAAAAAATATAGTCAAGTAATATATAAACATGATGTCATTTATTAAACAGTCTACGCGTCTTCTTGTTCTTCCGCATTTAACATGTTCCTCTAGATGTGACATTAGAGTCATGTTGGGATGTGTTACTGTGAATATAATTAATTTCAGTGCAAGTGGAGGAGTAGGGTTTGATTATTTCTTTGTAATCAACCAAAGTATCCCTCAAGGTCTATTGGTCTTGCTTCTCCAATACACCATAAAGGTAGAAGAACAAATACATCTGCACATAATCAAATACTTATTTCTCAACTTTCAATATCACATGTAATTCTATAAAGAGAAGCATCTTAATTTATTGTATAGATTTAATGGTAGATATTCAGCAATGCTGTCTTTTTCACTCTTGTTGATTGCAATGTCTATCCAATGTTAATGTGAATTTTAATTTATCCAAATTTAGTTCTACTAAAATTAAATTTTTATGTAATCTCTTCAAAAGATACTATGGGTAGTTTAGTTAAAACAAGGACGCATGGCGTCAAGTTCCTGCCGAAAGCTTATAAGATCAAAGTATTAAACTATTAAAAATGTATGCAATATAGCTAGGTACTGTAGTTGTTCTTCTTCTTGCTAAAGTAGCTTATCCAGATCTTGCTTCCGCTGTTGCCTTTACAAAAAAAAGATCCAAATTCTTATGTTTGTGCCCTTTCAATAGTAGGGGATAGACAGATTCTGACCCAAGCTTACGGAGAGGAGGGCGTCCATCTTATATATTATATATTTTATAAAACCAGTCATCTTAGTAGAATGTCAATTGATTTCTTAATACTTATGTATGTTTAGCTTAAGTCTTATATAATTCAAGTATTTAGATTCTCCTTTAAGCAAAATTAAATTGTAATTTACAATGTTCAATTTGCAACTTTTACAAAAGAATTTTATTCTAAGACTTATATGTTTATATTACTATTTTATGACTTTTATTAAACGTTATTTTTAATTTTTGTAATTAACAAATATAAAGATAGAAAAAAAAGATATAAAACTTTATTCCGTTATTTGTTAAACTAATTCACATTATAAAACTAGATTTTCCAAATATTTACATTGTAGAAAAGTCTAAAGTTAAGGAGAAATATATTTTAATTTAATTTTTCAAGAAAACATATGTCAAAACATGAAGAAGATATTCTTACATATTGTCAAACTTATTTATTTCATTTCAGCAAGTTGTCTTATCATATTAATGGTAGCAAAGATATTCTTACATATTGTCAAACTTATTTATTTCATTTGAGTGAGTTGTCTATCATATTAATGGTAGTCATAAAGTTTCAACAAAAAAAAAATTAAAAAGTGAAAAAATAAAAGCTAACTCATGACTGTAGCAAGGATTCAACCAATAAGATTAGAAATAAATTTTTTTTGCAAATTAGTAAAATATCAATATATTTTAAAACTATATAGAATTAAAAGTGTTTGAAAAATAAAAGAATATGATTGGATACTTTAATTGGAAAGTAGCATTTCACCGAATGCTATAGTATCCTACCTTTGGCAGGAACTAATAACATTTATAAATAATAATATAATCTCACATCAATTTTATTTACCTATTTTATGTGTTTTCTTCATTGTATTAGCATATGCTTCAACTATATATGAGCCATGTCTCACACTTAACAATCCCCGTGAGAGAAAAATGATTAAAAAGGACTTGAGATCTAGAAAAATAATTGATAAACAAATGAGATATAAGAAGAGAAAAATGAATTCAAGTTTTTGGTCACCCATATTTGCATAAGATAGAGACCTCAAGAATTCAAAAGAAAATAAAATATGAGTCAAATTTAATTTGACAACTATTTGGTCTTGATGTAACAACGAGAAATAATCATGCTAACTGCCAACTTTGCTTCTCTCAAGTTTTATTTATTGTGCTCTTGTTTACTATCACCACATTTCAAGTCACTTTTGCCATAGACTTCTATGACATATTGCCCCCTTTGCCATCATACCAGTCGGGAGGTAGCCTACTACAAAATTGACTTGGGATTTCAAACTTCATTTTCTTCTTGACATCCAATAACAACATACAATTTATAAGTAGATGATTTTCAATTTTCAATTTGCTATGTAAATTTGACTTGGACAACATGACACAAAAATGAAAGAATGCTTTTCTCAATCTGTGCATGAGAATATTTTTTCTTTTAACAACATTTCTGATTTTTGGATGAAAGAATATATTGCAACATCACTTGTTGTTTGTTTTCTTGAGCATTTTTCCTCTAAATAGTTTGTAAGATCTCCAAGAAGATCCAAATAGTTTGGGTGTAGCCCCAAATTGCTACAAATTAAAATTTGTAATCAGTAGTTTTTAGGTTAGCTTAAATTATAAGTTTGTGTATTTTAGAAAATCTATTTTCAGATTTTTTTTTTAATGAATAGACCTTCTCTATTAATTAAATATTAAGGATACATATTCACAAAAAAAGGGTAAGGGGATTCAAGATCACCCCACAAGTTTACTTAGCACATGTCTAGATAAAATAGCTATTCATCAAAAAAAAATATTAAAAGAGAATTAAAAAAGCACTCAGGTTGCAAGAGTAGTGCTACTTGAAGAAGGGTCTTTATCATCAAAATCCCAAAAGTTTGCAGGGTTGGAAAATGGCTTAAGAGGAGTCCAACCATTAGTAGAGGTGGTAGCAACATTATCTTTTTCTTTTTCTCCCTTCGGCCTAGGTAGAGAGATAGCTAAGTCCAACTGAGGGAATGCCCATTTAGGGTCTCTGTACACAGAGGGCTAGCTCGCATCGGGAGCAATAGGAGGAGCCACTAGGGAGCAACCTCAACCCATCTTTTGTGAAGGGAGGTCAAGTGATGATGACCACTAAAACCACCATTGGGAGGGCAGTGAGAGGGTTACGACTTGGAAGTATGTGAGCAGTGTGCTAAACTACTCCAACCTCTTTAGTGACTGTGTGGTGGAGTTCGATCACCAAATAACGTATTCAGTGGTACCAAAGGGACTATGCAAGGGGCATTACTCAAAATTATTTTCATATTTGAATAGAAGGTGATTAAAAAATATTGCATTTCTTTAGTCATTTATTTGTGTCTCCATTTCAATTTTTATTCCACTATGCATTTCCATTGTTTGGGAAAACACAGCTTGCAAGCTCTATGTTCTTTGTCTCATTTTTGGGATTTTAGTTTCTTTTGTTGGTACCAAAGAAATTGAAGTTTATTTGAGAATTCTAAAATATCTACTCAGTATTAGAGCTCTATATTTGAGTAGATTTAATTTTATATATATATATATATACATATATATATATATATATACATATATACATACATATATATATATATATATACATACATATATATATATATATACATACATATATATATATATATATATATATACATATATATATATATATATATATATATATATATATATATATATATATATTAAAAAGCAACCAAAATGGGGGTTGGCCCATAACATAAATGAAAAGGTAAAAATAAGTTGAAAGTCACTACCAGCATATTAACCAACCCCTTTCATTAATATCAAAAACCCCCAAATTAAGATGTTTCAAAAGTTACTACTTCTAATAACTATAATAATGTTATTTTTATACAAAATAGTGGCCCAAAAAATCATATTGGGCATTAAACAAGTCCAAAAATTATGAACATAAAAATCCCCTTGGGCTAACCAAGTACTAACTATCATAACAAAAAAAAATTAAAAAGAGGCAAGAGGAAGGAGATAACTCTCCTTGGTTTCTCCACAAGCAAGCGAAATTAGTTACCCTTTAGGAAACCATGCAACAAACACATTATTTCCATTTACTTCTCCTGAGCAATATCCTCCTTGCTTACTCATAACAGATGAAGAGTAGTCACAACAAAATGTATGAATCTAATAGAAAAGTTAGAAACACTATCAAATTTCTCCTTCAGATTTTCATTCTTCCTTATTAGGCTGGTTATGATCTCGTCCAACCTGGCTATATCTAGACTCCCTTGTTGTTTATTGGTTTCCTCCATGACACCCACCTCCTTCTGGATGTCCTTCCCCCCAATATTTTCCTTCTTCTGGATGTCCTTCACCCCAATGTTTTCCCCCTTCTAGTTATCACCTCCCACAAGAACCCCCCTTGTCTATAGCTACTCACTTTACCAATTTTTACATGGGACGTGACAATGCCTTCTTCTCCCATAACCTCATCCTTCATAAACTCTATAGTGTTTCCCTTAGGTTTAATAGTGTCAAACACCTGAGAGGGTAAGGGGTTGTCCTAGTCCCCCTTGTAGTACGTCTAGTGTTTGTAGTTTGCACTTTGTCTATTTTGATTGGAGAGATACTTGATACTCTTATTGTTATTTTTGTTTTGAGATGAGCCGAGGGTCGGATGTTATAATTTGATTCAGTACCATAGATGTTATATTGCTATGTTGTTCATTTTATCATATTTGCATATTGATGCCATTTTGACATGACAGTAGATCTATGATGATATCTAACTACCTAGTATTTGGACATACTCGTTGATTATGTTATGTGATGTGTTTTATGCTATGACTATTTACTTCATTCTTGTATCTTTATGCATTATGCTTTATGCAAATGTGAGTGATGTAAATGGATTAACTAGGTATTTAATACATTTTTCTCTAGCTATGATATTATATGCAATTGCACTTGATCATGTGTGTTAGTGTGCAGGATTTATATCCCTGATAGTGGCACATGGAGTTAGTGATTCAATTATTCATATTTTACCAATGTCATCCCTATATGGTTGACGTATCCTTATTTAAATTGTATAAATTAAAATCTTTTGGTGATTAATAAATCAGAACTCATCCCCATTATGTGATTAGACCAGTGAGCATGTCTGTGCATTTAGGATTTCACATTGTCACAAAATTCTTCAGCAATTTTCTATGATTTTGGGTTTTTGGGCTTTAAATATTTTTAGACCTAGTTTCTGGTAGCTTTGCCTTAGGTAAATTCCCATTATAGAGAATAACCTATTTTTGTTTGGGTCAATTCAGAGTCTAGCTAGTCTAACTAGCTATTTGCCCTAATTGACTATTCACTCAAAAAGTGAATAAGTATTGAACAGGGGATTTTATTATTCACTTCTCACCTTTTGAAAATAAAAATTTGAGAGCTCTTTTGAGAATCCTCTTCTAAAGGATTTAACTTTTGTTTGTTCTAGGAGTTGTGAGCATGGGTTTTTTGCGAGATCAGTCTCGTTGGATTTGGCTCGAGGAAATCTTGCTTTGTCATCACTTTTAGTAGTTTCAAAGAATTATTTATTTTATTGTCCAGGTTTCAATTTCTGCCCCTTTTGCTGTTAGGAAGGATCTTCCCATTTTTTTTATGCTATATTTTAGATTCTATTTTTGGAAGCTATTTGCTAGGAGGTTGAGAACTAGTGTTCCCCTCCATTTCTGTTTGCTGGTTCTACCCAGTTGGTCAGGTATGAATGTTTTCCTTGTTTTCAGGATGGGGGTTTGGGGTTTTGTGCCATTATGCTGGTCATTTTCACATATGGTGTGTAAACTCAATTATTTTTGAATTTTTGAGGTTTTTGTACCCAAAGGCCAAATGGGTTTTAATTTCAAAAAATTTCTAGTTTTTGGGGTTTTTACCTCGTTTTACATGCTACCTTATTTTCTCAAGTTTTCTTGGCATGACTTGGGTCATGGACTTGGATTGTCTATTTGGATGTCAGTTGGAACTTTATTGCATGTTTATGTTGCATTGGGATGTGTGCCACATTCATCCTCTTGTGTCTTATTTTTGTTGAGTGACTTTCTGCTTTGTGTTCTCATCTAGTCCTTGTATTATGATCTTCATGATGGTTGTGCACCACATAGGAGTATGTGTGTGTACATTTTTCAGGTAACTTGCGAGTCCGGATCTTCCATGGTACTTCTAAAAGTTATGATCTTTTGGGGTTGGGTTGGGAATTTCAATGCCTATGAGTACTCATTGTTGAATGAGCATGGGTAGGGTAGGGTAGCATATGGAGGGGGCTTCTTTTCCACAACTTGATGCCTATTTCCTAAGGGTCGGCACAAAATTTTTTTAATTAAGTGATAACTAAATAGAATATTGGGTGGTAATAAAACTTAAGATAATAAAATGTGTGAGCAGCTATTTATGTTTGAGGACACACAATCTGAGCTTGGGCTTTCTGATGCCAAGAGACTCTCCATGATGTCAACCCCTACTTAGTAACCCATTGAGTGTCTGACTAGCACTTGTAGTTTATGCATTGTTTATGTCTTGGTTTCAGTCATCATACCATGTGGCGTGTGTGTTAGTCATGGATTTTTTCTTTGTGTGTGTTTGTGGTTAGATCATTATCTCCATCAGCACGGCAGGAGTGGACCTACTGGTGCCATGTGGTTTGGAGGCATAGCTACCCATACCACTGCTAGGGACAAGTGTACATAGATGGTCTTTTGTTCTAGTGTGACTATTGCTGGATGTTTTCACTTCGTACTTCAAGTTTTAGAGTACACTTTCTTGTGATTTATGCTTTCATTGGAATGCTTGTTTATCATTTTTAGCTAATGTTAACTTTACTTTTGCATTTTCTTATTATGATGATTAGCATATGATAGGTGACATTATCTATTTTTTAGGATTATCTTATACTTTACTTCTAGCATGGTAGATTTTCTTATGCTTATGTTGTATCATGTTTTAGTAGTGACATCACTATCATGATAATATCGACAATCTGATCAGTAGCTTGGGATATTATGCACGAGGGATGGCTAGGGCCCACAATGGTCTTATGATGCTATTGATGGTTGGGAGGAACCACATACTTAGTTTGTTTGTATTGCTTATTGCAATGTTATTTTTGTTCATTGCGATGTTAATTCTATTTGCTATGATGTTGCTTTTGTTCTCTATGATGTTTCACCTTCTATTATTTTCCTTCGCTATGTGATTAGATGGTTAGATTTTATTTCCAACTTCTCTCTTTGAATTATTGTTCAAGCATTCTTGCCTCAAAATATGGATCTAGTACTTCCCAATGTAGAGAAATTTCATTAACTTTGTCTTTTTTGCATTTTGCTTCTTGTGTGTTGTTTAAGGACTTCACGCGAAATCGTGCATCCTCACGCGAGGATGCAAGATCTTGCATGACACATTGGGTTTTTGCACGTGGTTTGGCACTTTCTCATGTGAAACCATACACTAGTCTTGGGGTGTTTTGGTTGTATGGCCAAACACTTCCTCATGCCATTATGCACATCTTCACGTGGAAAGGTATTTCTTCATGTGACATGTGGCAATTCTTTGCGTGAAATTCTATTAGACGTAGGTCCTTGCACAGAAAATAGGAGGTGTCTCCCTCAATTTTGGGGGTTCAATTTTTGGAGTTTCTAATACCCTTTGAGTTGTCTTAATTTTCCTTGGTTTTGCAGATTTAAGTTTCTTGGTGTTGTTGTCATTTTTGAGTTTTCATTCTTGTAGTGTGGTGTCAGTGGCATCGAGAGGTTTGTTGGTTGCAAGATGGTGGTTAAGACTTCTATTGTGATCTATGTGATCCATGTATGATGTTGTCATGTGCACTTGCACTTGTTTAACAAAAATATATCTTGGCTTGTATTTCATCCTTGTTCCAAGGATCTCTAGGCATGACATTACACCTTCCTCCAATCTCTTTATCCTCTTCTTCACTACTAGTCTCTTCATCCACTTGTTCTCCATAATTCCTCTTAGTGACTTTTCTTTTGGGTGGTGAAATAGCTCCCTTTCCTAAATTATCAATAGACCCAGAATTGTCAAGATTTCCCTTACCAAGGGTAGCAAAGGGTTTCTTATTTCTCAATATTTTTCTTGACCTACTACTACCCTTCCTAGTAGTAGTACTAGTACTCTCCATAGCCAAGATCTTTTATTTTTTTCCATTTTTATCTTTTTGACTGCAACCAAAAGTTCTCTATTAAGTTGGGGTTTGGTAGAGGGGAACAAGGTTTGAGCAATCTCAGTGATTTTTAATGGAGAAGTGCCTAGGCTCATAATTTGTGGGTGAAGACCTTTGTAAAATTTAAGGACCCAAAAAATAAGGGCTTGGTGGTATACCATATAACTTTTTCCTTCCTCTCTCTTCTTATGGGCATTCCATACACAATCCTCTATAGAGTGAAGTCACAATTTTAAGGGAAGGATATGCACTCCCTATTTCTTAAAAAGGTAAGAATATGGAAGTTGTAATAGTAACACACCTTAACTCTATCTTCTATGGTTATGTATCTCATGGTAACATAGAAAACCATGTCCCATAGTTTAGGCAACTCTTCACAGGAAAATCCACCATGCATATGGATAAGGGCTTCATCTATTTGGAAGAATTTATGTACAGTCATCTTGTCCACAACCCCACATTTCTTTCTTCATCTTTTTCCTTCCATAACCTGACCCATGGCGTTAGTAATCAAATCCTCCATGAATTCAAAGGTGAACCCATCAATGGTAATAGTAATACAAACTTCCATGTCACCTACTTGTCATGGCCTTCAATTCTTTTTACCTTTTTAGTTCAAACATTTTTTTAATAAAATCCTTAGCTTGATTTGCTATAAATTATTTTTGATCCTCCTTTTTTGGGATCTTTTTCTCCATTAGAGAAGGCTTTGTTTTCACCTAAACATTATATTTTATGTGATACAAAGTGGTTGCAATGGGAGCAAAATGTGCTTTCTCCTCATGTCCAACCAATGGACATCCAAACTAGGGTGTATTCAAGTACTTATTTCAAACAAACATCTTCTTTTATCTATTTAAGTTTCTTCAACTCCTATAGAGATGAGAAACCCAATGAGATCACAAAAGAATTAGAGGATAATTTCTTTCCCTCTACCATTCTTCACTTCTTCAACCAATCTATGTGCACAATCCATCAGATTGGACTTTAGGGAGAAGATTAAAGTGTTTCATACTTGCACACAAACACTTGGGACATTTCCAATAACTTAACCAACTTTATTTTATACTGTATCAAGATTTTAGGGCTTCAACGTATTAGGCCCAGTCTTCCTAGTAGCCACGTGAATGGATTTTTTTGACAAAAAAACTTTGGAAACTTCCAAGGATCCTTGACAAAAATTATACATTCTATTACCCTATTTAGAGATATAAAATCCCCCAAATTTGTAGATTCCAAATCCTATACAACACCTTCAATTACTATTGTTGACCAAAGGCCTAAAAGGGCCAATTAGGCATGATTTATGAAGGAAGTGTACAATGTTAGAGTCACAAGGTCAAGCTAATACTTGGAAAATATGTCAACATGTCTCTAAAACCATGATCCACCATAAAATTCAAACTATCTACTCCTCAAGGTTGACTATGCACATAAATGCAATTAGAGTGATTGAGCACATGGGTCTTGCTTGGCCAAGGGCTTTGTGGTAAAAATAGAAAACCAACACCTATGAATTTGCAACTTAGGAATCTTAAAAGACATGATCACTACTTGTATTTCCATAGGGGCCATGATGATCCAATAGTGGAAATACAAGTTAGAGCCGCACTTATGTCAAATCCTTTAGAAATGAGGGTCTCAAGGCAATCTATAGTAAAACACAAAAATCTCCCTCCAAAAAAAATAAATTTTATTAAAATATATATTCAATATACTATCTAATAATTTCAAAAAAATTCACCCACTAGTCACCAAATGATTAGGCACAACCAACTTTTACTGAATTTGCAAGAAAACTAAATTTATATTATTTAAATTTGTAACCAAAATTTACATTCTCTTAATTTCTTTCTTGAATTCAATTAAATATATATATCTCCCAATGTATACAATATATTTTTAAAACATAATGGTCATTGGGGACTGCATTTTTAAAATTTTGTATTAGTTTGCACAAAAGGTACAAAGTTGCTAATGCAACTTTTGCAATTTTGACAACAAATTGTGCAACTTTCAAACTTTCAAACTTATAACTCCTTATGCCTCCAAATTGGACTATTAGGATATCAAGATTCCTAAAACAACCTATGAAATTAATTTTCATGATTTTGGACCCCTTTGACTAAGTTTGACCACAACATTTATAGGTGCATCTTGAATGAACCAACCTTACAAATGGGGTATATTATTAATATGGAAAGGTTCAATAGATAGACAAATTCCTAGACTATACTTTAGGACACCTTAAGATGTTAAAAAAATAGGGCGCCGTTGCACCATCATGGCTACTAAAAATTTCAACTACTTGCACACTAATATTATATCAAAATAAAGAATCAATATTTTTTCTCCTCTCATAACTTTTTGACTATGATGTTTCACAACTAGAATACATCCTAGCTTCTTTTCAATATTTATGCTCCTAACTCATAGGTTGGTAGGTTTTCTAATTGGGATGATATTGTGGGGTTCTTGACCTCCAATGGTAACATGATAACTCTTTTAATGGGGTATTTCAATATCCCCCTCTTCCCCTCAAATAAGTTGGAAGGTTTGATAGAAATTATTAATAGAATGTTGGACCTAACCAAATTCATTACTATAAATGATCTAATGAACATAGAACTTTTAGGTCCCAAGATCACTTGATCAAACAACATAAAGGGAAAAGACATAATTTAGTACAGATTGGATAGATTACTTTTCTTTGCTTGCTAGGACATCTTATCTTCCTCAACCCTTCATGCAATCCTAGAATGGTGTCAAATTACTCCCCTATTTTCATAATCTAGACCCTATCTTTCCATTATGAGATAATGTGGCACCCTCACCTAGAATTCCAAGTGAAAGTGAATGAGTGATGGAACAATAAGGTGATAAGTACAACTATGTTGAGACTACCTAAGAAACTTGAGAATATTATAAGGGAGGTTATAGAATGGAGTAAGAAATCCTTTGGGGATATCTTTCAAAAAAAGGACGCTATTAAAAATGATTTAAATAGACTAAAGAGGAGTATGAAAAGTAGGAGTGCATCTACCAATGATCACTTAGGGGAAGAAAACTCAGAAAAAATGGAAGGATAGTATAACCAGGGAGGAAATATTTTGAAAGAAGGGATCTAAAATTCAATGGCTAATGGGGAACAATAGAAACATGCATTTCTTCCATAGGTCAACTTCTAACCACCAAAATAGAAATACTATTACTTCTCTCCTAGATGGAGATAGCAACACCCTTTCAAAATTTTAGGAAATAAGAGGATGGTTGTGTTGACATATCAGTCAAGTTTGTGATTAGTGACACACACTTATTTAGACTTTGTTCAGCTACTAAGTTCATTATACAGTTTACAATGTTTGCCATGTAATTTAGTAGCCACTGAGTTCTACAGTTGCTACCGAGTCTCTTGGACTAATCTCAGTGGTTACCAAGTGGATCAAGTTGGTGTGAAGTTTAGTAGTTCAAATTGAGTTTATAAGTGGTTACCAAGTTTGCAGTTTAGGTGATGTGAAGCCAATGTTAACCGAGTTACTTCATGGTAATCAAGTGATTCAGTGTTTGCTAAGTTGCACAATATCTACTGAGACACCAGTGCTGACCAAGTTCAAGACTACTTGAAAGTGATCAGTATGGACTAATATTCTATGTCTAATGAGAGCATGACAATGTTGAGTATAGACTGTGGATGCTAAGTATCAGAACCTCACTAAGTCAGTCTTCAAAACTTGAGTGTCTTCATGTGTGTTGACTTTTTAATATTTGTGTTAACTTGTGTCATGTCTGACTTTGTAATTTTATAATTTGGATTCGTATATATATGTAATGTATTGTATACTATCTAATGTATGTGAGTATGAATATGTGAAAGAAAGAATGCAAATATATTGTGAATGCAGTGTAACGCCCCGCTCGGGAACCCAAGAGAATTAAACCTAACATGTTACAATGTTTACTGAACTATTTTTTTTTTGAAGTTTAAACAACATCAAGATAACATTAATGTGGAAGCAATATGAACATACACATCAAATACACATATGCAAATATAGATACAGTTTCAATTCCTCAAGAGTTCCTTTACGTTGAGTCACATTTAATAATTTTAAATTAATTAGTTTAAGTTCCAATTACAATGTCTCAAGATCATAAAGAAGTAATAGATACATAATCGCATAAGCAAAGCATAAGTATATCTAATACAATGAAAGTACATACAATCAATAACATCCACTGCACATGTCGCAGGGTATGTGAGAAAAGATACAATACATCAGAATACATGATAACATATATACATCATCTAAAAAGAAGTCTCTGAGATAAGAAATAAGAATGATAAAGGTACATCTCCTGCAATGAACCTCCAACAACTGGCAATGTGAAGGGGGACCCAAATGGTAAGAAGGCACTACCTCCCGACCGTGTGGTTACCTAGTCAGGCTTCCACTCCCACCGTGCAGGGAAGATAATGAACGATCCACATACGGCTATCAAACATAAAACATTCCTAGGCAAGGAAATTCTACTAGCCAAAACTATCTCAAAGGTAACACATACTACTCAAGAAGATAAAATAATCCAAAAGTAAGAACACTCAATCCAATACTGACACCACATAACCAAACATCATACACGAACCAAGTATAAACCAAATACCAAGATCATAAGATAAAGTCAACGAAAGATAACCATCTCAAGTCAAAAGCCACATGTCAAAAGTAAATCATCCATGAATCACCAATCATCATCAATGAAAGTAAATAGCCATAATAAACACATTCGACAATAGATACACCACATCTAACAATAAGTACACCACCAGAGATACACAAATCTATAGAGGAGACTCAGGCTACATACTAGGGAGTGTCATCACATGGCTACTTGAGTTACCCTGGACTGATCTCTTAAGAGACCCTGGACCCTCAAGCGTTGAGTTACCCTGGACTGGTTACTCTGACCCTCGGACCCTCAACATGACACATATGGAAACTAGAGAGCCCTCTCAAGAAGACGAGGCACTCATCTCATTCCCATCCTCAGTCTATACAAGCACTCAAGGCATGGGTGGAACAAATATCTCTAACTTATCTTTTTAATGTGTTTTTCCCCCAAAGATTTTTCATTACTAGATTATCACTTATTACACAACTTGCATTAGGTTACCCTAGTACTGACCACTTTGGGTCCCAGACCCCTATGCAAGCCACTCCCAAGTCACGTACCTAGACAACCTCTCTTAAGCACATAAAAACACAGTTGTGTCCCATACCACAACACCCATAAAGATCAAACTCGGTTCCTTAACAGGAAACTTGATAACAAGATGGATCAAACTAAATCCAAATACACATAAATGCTCACAAAAAAAATTTCATAAGTATAAACTCCAATTTGAATCACAAGAATCATCATAACATCTAGCCACATAATTGGTATAAAAGAATTCTCACAACCTCTGGTGTACTCCCTAGACTGGTCGATGTCTAAACAATGCCAAAATCTCAAGCATAGGAAGTACAAGTAAAACCATACAGATACTCAGAGTAAGTTTCATGTTTGGCTTAATCGAACTTATGTAATTAAGTTGAACATAAGGTTTCATTTTCAGTTAAACACATGTTTGAGGTAATAAGTTTTCGCAATCATTCCTTTTTAACTAACCCATTTCTATATTTAAATGATTGTTCAATTACCTTATAACTAAGCTAAGGATAATCATTTATTTATTTATGTTATAAAGACAATCCTTAATGATTTTAAATAAAAAAAATTTGACTTTATTAAAATCATTAAACCCTCATTAATATCTTCCATTAAATCAATAATCTAATCCTACATTTTTATCAAATAATATCCATTATTAATTAACTTTAATTAAACTAATTTTTAATTAAGTTAATTATTAAATATTAAAGTATATCAATAATATTTAATTAATTATTAATATATATTAATAGAATTTAATAACAATATCAATAATTAATAATTTAAATTCATTATTAATTAACTTTAATAACATTGATAATCAATTATTAAAATTAATTACAATTTGAATACTATAACATTTTACAAAATGTAATAACCATAATCCATTTTTAATAAAATATTAATTAAATTTTATATAAAACAAAAAAAATTATAAACAAGATTTTTTTTTAATATATCAAATGCATTAACTAAAGCGTTTTAGGCCCGCCGGCCTGCAGACTGAGGTCTGCCGTAGCAGGGTACTGCTGCGTCAGCAGTACCTGTTGTCACAGCAGTACTGCTGCCACGGCAGTACCGGCTGCGACGCGGGCAGAGAAAAAGGTGAGGTGGGGGTTGGGTTAATCCCTCCCCCATCATACTTTATTTTATATATATATATATATATATATATATATATATATATATATATATATATATATATATATATATTTAAAATTTAAAAATTATAAAATTAAAAAAAAAAAAAACGTTTTATTATTACAATTATTATAATTAAAAGCTTTGTGTATCTATAAAATTTATTATATAATCTTTCTTTTATCTCACACACACACACACACACACACACACACACACACACACACACACACACACACACACACACACACACACACATATATATATACACTACTCTTCTTCCAGTTCATATTAAAATATGTATATATTTTTAATCCATGATTGAAACTTCAGTCTAATAGGAAAAATAAATCGAACCCTTTGAATTTTCAATCCTAAAATTTTCATTTCCACAGACAAACTCTTTCTAAATTTAAATATTCTTTTCCTTTAAACCCTACATGATTTAATTAATTTCCTCAATGATTCTTCTGTATAAACAATGAGAAACTAATTTAAACCAATCAGATCTTGAAAATAATTGAAATGATAAACAAAATTTCAGGAGACTAATTATCAATCAGTCAGATCGGAAAAACAATCAAGATGACAAACGTAATTTCAATCACCCAACAATCACGAAGCAGACAGATATTTCCAATTAAAATTGCATTCACAGGATTTCAAAACCCTACCTCGTACTGATGCTAAAACTCTAACAGCTGGATGAAAACTTCTACTACAAGCAATATCCTTCAAGCTACGAAAAATTCATTCTTTTCCAAACTCTCTGAATTACTCTCCAAACCTGTGTGTGCCCTTGAAACTTGTGTCTGAAAAACTCCCTCCTAAATACTGACCCCAAAACCCTCTAATATAGAATCTAATTACCCTTTAGGGTTTCTATCTCAACTCTAAAATTATAATTATTTTATTTAATTAATTCGTTCATGCACAATTAATTTCCTTTTTAAATTAAAATATTCTTTTATTATTCCTTCATGCACTTTAAGTGAATTATTAAATTGCTTTATTTAACTTTCCACTTTACTTTACTTTAAATTAATTTAATAACCTTTTAAAATCTCATGCACACTTTCTTAGAATATCTTTATTAAGTTCACATGTTTTTTTTTAATCTTTTAAATTAATCTCTTATATTTAAAACTCATTCATGCGAACTTTAATTTTTTTTTCATAAATTAATATCTTTTTCCTTTTTAATATATTTTTGAATGTTTAAATTGATAAATATTTATTAACTTAAATAACAATAATATTTAGCATTTATTTAAAAATGAACTCTAAATATATTATTATTAAATTAAATAAATATTATCATGTTCTAAATTTAATCTTATAGCTTTTATCTTCCAATTCAATTCTTTATATTTAATTAATTTCTCAATTAATTAAATATTCAAAAAGTCATAATAATTCTCCATTAAATTAAATTATTAATTTAATCTATTAATTAGACTTAATTAATAGAAATTCATCAAAGACTCACAAAACAACATACGCACAAAATACTCATGGGTTTAATAAGGGTAGACAGTCTGTTACGAGTCCTCCTTGTAGGACAAGTATTATAGGCTTATGGCTAGGATTGGACCTGATCATTATCTTCCCATTCTCACCATTTGAGTATTTGTAATAGGGCATGCTCATCCTGGCAATTCAGGGAAGTCGATGCCCGATACCTGCATCCTGCATAAAAGACGAGCATGTACATGTATATAATATATCTAAACTAAACAGACAATGGCAAGGAGTGGTTTATCATGTAGATCCCGACTAGCAGGTGACTACGACTCCCTCCCCTAACCACATCAAACACGTCAAACAAAAAGATAAAATAAACACGCACACCATACACATGCAAGTATGGGGTAAGTATCGTAAAAATCACAAGTCTAACATCAAATGCGCACATATAATAATGCATCTCTATCAATACAACATAATCATCATTAAAGACATCATGTTAACCTTTTTATGAAAGAAACCACATTTACTAACTAGGAATCATCAAAACATCATTAACGTCATGAATGAAATCAACTAAGCAATAATAACTGATACATTTGTAATCAAAGACATGATAAAATATCATAATATTGTAAATCCAATATCTCTAAACTAATCAATGCACAAAATCAACCTAAAGCAAATTGACAATGATAACAGAAATGCGAACTAGGGGCTGGCACTACATGTAGTAGATAAATAATTGAAAAGGCCATATCAGTACAAGGATCAGTAGTGACAAAATCTATCATAGAAGGTGATCAACACATCAAGGAATCTCTATCAACAAACTTAGTTATAAATTAGAGATTCATTGTTTCATCCTAATAGGTGAACCAGTCAAAATCCTTTTAAAAAGGTAGACCTAATAGTCTTTTCTAAATCTCTTTACCAAGTGCGTACTTCATTATATGTTTGTAAATCCTCTTACAAGGTGGACCTAATAGTCCTATTTGCTCCTAATAGGGAAGATCATCAGAAGTGATCAATGTAAACCTTAACCAACCAACTTTATGTTTTAGTACTAAAGTTGTGGGTATTATCCCCACCCCAGTTTTACTTTCTATTTTGAAGGTTTATGGGTCACCAAATCATTATGTTCAAGTGTTGTGAATGCTTTTATATATTTAGTTCCTTATGCATGCAATTAGATCAGATGTGATTGGTTTATTGGATTAATCATTGAAATCATTAGAAGTTTTAGAAGTTATTGATTCACCCCTCCCCTCTCAGTAACTTAGCATTATATTGAATATTTACAATAGGTTGACCCAGTTCTTTAAGGATACTTTGGCTAGACGTAATATTAACATTGACTTGGGGATAAGAGATAATCTCATTGACTCTGTCCCAAGTGTGCTGAACAATAATAACAATTAGAATCTTCTTGGTCCAGTCATAGAGGAGAAAATCAAGGTGGAAGTGTTTTCCATGATGGCTTACAAGGCCCCTGGTCTTTATGACTTCCCCCCATCATTTTTTCAACTCTTTTGGGACCTTCCTTAACAAATATGCAAAAGTTTTTATTATAATTGATTAATCATTACAAAGCCTAAATAAGATATTCATTGTGTTGATGCCCAAGAACTAGGATGCAATATCTCTTGTAGACTTTAGACCCATTAGCTTGTGTAACAAAGTCTATAAAGTGATATCTAAGGTAATCACTAACCATTTAAGGCCTCTATTGGATAAATTTTTATAATTTATAAGTCCTTCCCAAAAAGGGTTTCAGTAGGGTCAAAAAATTCTTGACATCACTATCTCAATTCATGAAATATTACACAAAAATATTGGATGGCTCTTAAAGTTGATATCTCTAAGGCTTATGATTGGGAAAATTAGGAGTTTCTATTTTCCATCAAGGCTAATATTGGCTTCAGTAAAAAGTTATTGATTTAATTTGTGTGATGATTGGTTCAACATGTTTCTTAGTTATTGTAAATGGTATGTCTTGGGGCTCTTTTTCCTCTAGGAGAGGTTTATGTCAAGGTGACCCCCTCTCATTATATTTGTTCATCATGGTGGAAGAGGTGCTAGGAAGAAACTTTATTGCAAAATAAAAAGATGGGTCCATTTAGGGAATAAAATTTGCCATTGCTTTTCCCTTGCATATTATACAACATTCTTTTTACAATACCTTCCTCTTTGATTTTTCTTTGGTTCTTGAAGCCAATCAAAGAACCTCCTAGACCAGTATGCCCATAATTTTGACCAACACATCAACTTTGATAAAGAGAAGTGTACTTCTTTAATACATAGGTCCTCTTGCAAAATAGGGTCACTTGTATTATGATACCTACTTGAAACTCCACCTCATGATTTAGGAGGTTAGTTAGAAATTTTGGAATATAGTATTAGAAATGATTTAGAAAATCATAGTTGGCTAGAAAGCGAAGCCTCTCAATAGTGTGGGTAAAATTTAACTCCTTTGTACATTTCTGCAAGGGTTCTTATCTACTTCCTATCCATATTCAAAATTTATTGTTCTAAGGCCAAGACCCTTCATGGGATTCAATGAAATTTCCTATGGAATAGCTTGAAAGAAAAAGTAAGGATTAGTGTGGTTAATTGGGACATTATCTATAAACCTAAAGCTATGGGTGGATTGAGAGTAGGAAAATTTGGTGATCTCAATAAAGCTCTTCAAACTAAGGTTGGATTGAAGATGGAAAAAGACTAGGGAAGCTAGCAACAAATTATAAAAGCCAAATACCTTAGTGGCTCATCTTTCACCTCCTAACAATCTAACACACACATTTCATATGGTTTTAGGATCTAGAACAATGTCATTAGGAATCACACAATCTTGTAATGAGGGCTACATTAGCAGGTAACTAAGAGAGATAAAATTAGATTTCGGGAGTAAAACTGAATGCGAGGTAAGCCTCTAATCTTTAGAAAATTATATCATTTAAGAGATAATTTAAAAATAGCCTTTGGTCATCTAGTTTCCAAATATATAACTAGCTCACACTAATGGAAACTTTTATAACTCAACTTAAGAAGACCTCCTTAGGATCTGATCATTATTAAGAAATTACAAGAGATGGTCAACCTTGTCAAGGTCCCTAATTCCCCTTCATACAAAAAAATTATTTGGGACAAAGACCAATTGGGTGACTTCATAGTCAGGTCCTCTTATCTTCATTTGATGAACAAGGAGGTCCTTAGGATTTTTTGGAATAAAGCGTGGATGGTTCAACTTACCCCTAAAATAATATTTTTTTGGTGGGCCATTTTCATAAAAATAGTGACTATAGAAAATCTAAGAAGATAGGCATTTCAATTTCCTAATAGATGTATTCTTTGCAAATAGGTAGAGGAGAATATTTCCCACCACTTTGTCTCATGTCCCTTTGTTTCATAGATTTAGGCATCCATCCTGAACTTGTTCAACATAAACTGGGTATTTGGTAACAATATTAATCAATTTGTTGAGAACTGGATTAGCCCTTCTACTCACCCTGCCACCCAACCCCTTTGGAAAATTTTACCTCACAATTTATATTGTAGTATTTGGAAGGATATAATTAACATGATATTTAGGGAGGTTAAGATGACTACCAAGGGAATTCCAATCATGACCATTAAACAACTATGTGAAAAAATAAAGTTTTCTAAATGGAAGATGCCTAATAGTGCCCCTTCCTCTTGGAATTGTCATGTAGTTATTCATTAGTAGATACATGCAAATGTTAATGCCTTTGATAGCTCAAAGGGGTTGGTCTAGAAAGATACTCATTGGAACCACTCCATGTGAGTTGAGTTGAAGCTAAACTTTGATGGGGCTGCAAAAAATGGTCATGTTGCAGGTGGTGGAATTGTCAAAGATGGGGGAGGGAAATTCATATTGCCTATACTAGTAATTTTGGAACTAACTATTCCAATATGGATGAAGTTATGGAGTTTCTATGGGGTATCAAATTCATGACCCATCTAGGAAAGCATAAGATTCTAGTTCAAGGTGAATTTAAGATCATTATGGATATTGTCAATCAGCGGTCAAAGGTTGGTTAGGCATTGGTAAGTGTGATGTTTGATGTGTGGCCCCTCCTTGAAAAAATGGATGAGTTCAAAATCCAACATACATACATTCTAGGAGGGGTAGGGATAACTATAAGAAATCTCTCTTGAGAAAAATATGTAAAATGGTTGCAAATTCACCATTAAATGTGTAGGAAAAAATTCTAATCAAAGGTATTCTTTTTGTTCGAGGTAAGGGAGAAAATTATTTCTATTGCCAAAATTTTCATTTCCATATCAAAATTTAATAATAATTGAGGCAAATTAAAAAAATAATTTGGTATGAAAATAAATGTATGTGATTTTTTTTATTGGTCATAAATATTTTAGTATTGTAAGAGGCAAATTAATTATTTCATACAGCACAAAATATTAATATAGTTGGTTGATATTTTTGTTACTACAGATAGATTTCTTTTTGGTGAATTTATAGTCATAGATTGTCCATGGCCCACATGCACAGTATACACTGTACAATGTACAAGTGTAGTCTACCAATCCATTAAGATACAATTAGTAATGTGTCCTTTTTTATTGCCAACTTGGTCATCATCGCTTTTCATTTTATTATTTTGATGGTGGAAGGATTTGATCTCTACCATTGATGTAAGATAGATCAATCCCCTCAGCTCTATTTCAAGCCCAATTTTAAATGTTCTAACATAAAATCTAATTCTTCCTGAAATTAAGACACATGTCCCAAAGCCCAAAATAAACAATAGTTGGATAAATGAGTGTAGCTATAGACCCTCGTTAGTAAAAGGGTAAGAAAAGCTCAACCGTAGGGAAAATATTATTTTATTCTAAGGGAAAATATTGTCCAATAAGAAAACATTAGGAAAAGGTTGGTAAAATTTTTAAAATAATTGTGTTAGAAATGTAGATTAAATTGAAAATTGGATTAGGATTTGGGACCAATTATGTGTAAACTAATGAGCAATTAGTCTAGGATTTAGACCCAAATTATTTCATATCTTAGTGATGTGATTGACCCCATATGTAGGTTTTATTCCCAAAATTACAATTTCTTGAAGAGATAGACCCATCAATTGGTGAAGATTTTCCACTAAATAAATCACTAGGGAGGGGAACAAGGTGGTTAATAGAGTGGAGAGTTTGGGATTTGAAGTAACTAGACTATAGTGTTGGTGATAGCTAGCATCCCTCTTGCATCAAATTTAAACTATAATTGAGAGAGAAAGTACATACCATCAGTAACATGTGTCATAGTTGGCTTAATGGGACTGTTGGCAACTATTTTAATGGTGATCACATCATGTGGTATGTTATCATGACAAACAATTATGATCTTGTCTATAGTTTTCTATAAATTTTCTCAAGGAAGAATTTGGTAATATTTGGGACTACTTTTCAAATACACTTGAGAATAGAGCCTTAATGATAGATCTAAAAGGCCTTATCTCTATTATATTATAAATTCTCAAAATTTATGACTTTAATGAAGGGGCCTTTCCAAATAACATTTTGCATGTTCCAAAGATTTGGCCTCAAGATATTTCCAATCAAGGAACTTAGAATAATAATTAGGATGACAAACCTCTTTACAATCAAGGAAATCAAAATAATAATTATGACATCAGAACTCTCTAGAAGGATTGCCACTTTAACCCTTTCACTAAACTTGAATAGTTTAACAAGTTTTTTGTTTGCAAAGTGCAAATTATGCTCTATGATTCCCTTAAGGTGTTAATGCTAGAGGAAATAAAGGATCTTGAGTTTTTGGGTAATCTAGAGAGAGAGAGAGAGAGAGAGAGAGAGAGAGAGAGAGAGAGAGAGAGAGAGAGAGAGAGAGAGAGAGAGAGAGAGAGAGAGAGAATTGAACCCTATCAAATTGAAAGTGAATTGTGGAAGAAAGAATGTGCCTACATGTAAATTAGTAATGGTGGGTTATTGCCATTTATGAATGCCATGGAAGGGTATGATGAGCTGATGTCTATGTAGTTGGTTAACTCCCAAAATAACCATAAGGTGACCGTAAATCATATTACTTTTGAGATTGATTAAGAATTTTTTGCTCAAGCTATTGACTATTGTCATAAAAGTTTGTGATCTTACCTAAAGTTTGACCTAAAGGCAACCTTGTGAATCATGGAAATAATGTCCAACTTTTGGGACTTAAACAATGAGATTGAGTCTTCAGAGAAGGTCAGATTCCTTACTATCAAGATGCACCTAACTACTTCTTGAGAGGAAAAGGGAGAAGTTAATACATGAAAATCAACTACATAATCTAGTCTAGAGGGGAAATACACCAAATAGTATGTTCAATCTTATCTCTACCTAGAAATGCATAGTTCAGCAACATAATCTCAAAATACATAGATTAAATCCTTGCTTAATGCAATGGCCATATGTAGATCAGAAACCAAAGGAATGCTATAAGGAAGGGGCTTCACTCTATATTATTCAAGGCCAAGAAGATACAATCGTATAGTTGAAGAATGGAGGCAATAAATCAACATAAGGTAAGGAGATATTGCACAATATATTAATGAAGAAAGAGGTACAATAGAGAAGAATATTCATTCGAAGGAAAAAGAAAATTATAGTAGTAGAGCATGTAATAAAACTACTCTAGAATTAGAGAAAAAACTGACTCTTGGAAGGGTTACAAAATTTTCTTTTATAACTCAAGAATAACTAAGAAAACTTCCACTAGAAGCCAAAACATAACTATTTCCTTCAAGTCACATGGAAAAATCACTGTAGATCTGGGAAAGATTTGATCAAGTGCATGTCCATATGTAGGAAATATGATCTTGACATGGAACTTGGGCCTTGAAAAGATAGAAAAGTTAGACACAACTACTCTAATTGGGTAGATGGATAACCATGGTGGTGGTAGGAGGAAATTTTCATTCATCAAGTATGTTGAACACTCAAAATAGTAGTTACAAGTGATCAAGGACCTATATGCCATTAAAGAGTTTCTTCTAATAATATTCTCAATATGCCAAGTCATCAATGTCATGAAGTCAACCGAATTCAACTATCTAACTTTTCCATGTGGCCTAATGTTGTTCAAGAATTTCACCACCTCACCCTACATCTTCCTTTTATGTTGACTTGCACCTATACCTATTTTGCAATTTTGCAACTCCCTCTCCTCATTAACTATTTGGCCATGCAAAACCATGACACTTCATCTCATGCATTTATCATTGCTTCTTATCTTGAAAACACTTTAGCCCTTTGACTATTGTGATCTTGCAAACATTATAGAATTGAACACTTTGTAACTTCAAAATGGTTAGGACCTAACACTTCCTTAAATGAGAAATGATGCAAGTCCATCCATTTTTACCTTGTCACCCCTTTGCAACTGCAAAACATCAAGCATGTTTAAACTGTGCGATGTTGTTAAGCGGTTTAGGCTAAATACCATCACTACTTTGTGGCTTCATTAGTTATCATCTTAATCACAAATTTAACCATATGAAAGAGTGAACAAGTGTTTCACAACTTTGCAAGTTTAACTCTAGGTTACCTTTGACTCCATGCAATGCTACGACTTCCATCTCATGCCTTCACTACCCAAACCTCAGGTTAACACAAAATGTGTATAACACTATGACTAACCTTAAAAATGACTATCATCACACCATTGTGAACTAAATTCTTGACTCAAAAATTAACCTTGTAATGGTGTGGACAAAGACTTTTGCAACTTTGCAACCTACACCAAGGTTTTCTCTAAACCTACTAAAAAAGTACCACTACAATGTATTTTGCAAAATCACAACCTTGACTCTGGGTTAACATTGACTTCTCACAATGATGCAAAAACACTAATATGGATTCCTATGGTTAACTTTCATGCCATCACAACTTAAAGCTTTGAAGCTTATCGATGGAGTGCTATTAATTCAATTTATGTGTTCTCGTTGGACAAGATACTCCTTCAAAATGATTAATATTAAACTACCTCCTAACCCTTACGATGCTACAATGAAGAGGCTCAAATACACATGGTTCCACCATGACACATGTCCAATGCTCATATTCTCTCTTTGGCTAAATTTCATGAATCTTTGAAAAGTGAGAAAAAGCCAATAATTGACCTACTAAAATCTGATGGTTAGGAAGATTACATACCCCTTGAGGGAAGAATTGGCCTATGATCATGCAATTAATAATGAGTCATTCCCTTGTGACCTAATCTTGAATGCTAGCACTAACAACTGTGAAGTTGCATTAACAGTTATCTCAATTTCTTTTTACCCTCACAACCCATCTGATGGTTGAGTGATAAACTAGAGTGACAAGGTGATGAAGGGGAATCACATCATCCCAACTTGAAATATTTCATTTGATGCAAAGTATTTTAAAAGACTGAAGGATATAAAGGAAAGAATAAGGTTTTATACATATCCCTTACATGCTTGCATGGTAATAAATGAATAAATCAAGAATGTAGGCATGGTTATCACCCTAGGTGCTTCACTGTGGGGGGCAAAAATAGTTAACATTTTTGGTAACTCAAAGGGGATGCTTTCCTACTAAGCATGGGTTAGCAACCTTAAGCAATCCATTGGGCTATAGAGTCACAAAAAATGAGCCCTTCTCTACAAATACCCAGAAAAAATGCAATCTCTACAACCAACAAAACGTCAAAATTGCTATCTCACAAAGAAATAGCTTGTGACCATGAACTTATTTTAAATAGGAAATCTACTCTATTATATACAAAAACCTCAATCCTCTCTAGAAGCAAGGCTTAAGGTAAATTTCATTAACTAGAATTGGAATAATATCACCATTAGGCCTGGATAACTAGAAAGCATTGTCCTCTTTATAGCTAGTGATAGCATATGGACCACTCCACATAGCATCAATCTTGGAGTGTCTACCTAGTTTAGCTCTATCTATATCCCACTTGAGAAAAAGATCTCTTCTCCTTGAAAATCCTAGCTTAAATAGCCTTTCTATCAAAACTCTTTTTGGCCTATTGTTGATGTGTCTCAAGTGTTTTCATAGCCTATTGTCTTTTTTTCTTCTAGTTCCATCTTGACTGTCATGGCATTATCTTCAATTAGCTCCAACCGATGAGCCAATTCAAGAGAGGGGAACTCTAGTAAAATATAAATCCTTACATCCCTTCCATATAGTAGCATGCAGGGTGAGTTCATAATTTCCCTCTTAGGTGTAATCCTATTAGCCCAAAGAGTTGTTCTTAACTTTGAATTCCAACACCTTTTATTGTCATGAATTTTCCTCTTGATAATCCTGATTAGGTTCTTGTTGGATAACTCAACCAAGCCATTCCCTTGGGGATAATAATTTGAGGAAGTTCTCGAATAGATAACATGGTCAACTACCCAAGAGTAGATATAAATCCGAACAAAGGATTTAGTATTATATGATATTATTATTGAAGGGATACTAAACCTAGTAACAATTACATTAAGGAATTCCACTACTGAAGTCTTTGTGGAATCCTTCAAAGCTACTACTTCTATCCACCTTATCAAGTAATCTATTGGAGACATTATCCACTTGTGACTAGAGCTAGAAGGTGGATTGATTGGACTAGTAAAATCTAGTCCCCACTGGGCAAATAGTTTATCAATCTGAATAAGATAAAGGGAAAGAGCTGCTAACCTTTGTTTACCTAAGAAGAAAAAAAACTTCTCACATTTCCTCACATGTTTATGACAATCATTAAATAGAGTTGGCCAATAATAACCATCTCTAATTATCTTCAAGGTTGTTCTTCTAGCTAAGAAGTGGCCACCATTAGGACCATCATGAAACTCTTTGATCATTCTATTTGTTTGGTTAGGATTAATGCATTTTAATAGGGCCCCATTGAGATATCTTCTAAAAACAATCTCATCCACTAAGACAAAAGGGTTAGATTTTAATCTAAAATATGTTCTTTTAGCTCTACCTAATCCTTATGAATATCATCCTCTCAATAAGAAGGTTGTCATATCTTATATCCAATTATTTAGATTTTCACCCCCTCTTGGTTTTGCATCTTTTAATACCAATGCAACCTCCTTAGTCATTTCCTAGGATGAAATCATTTTCTCACATAATCCTTTACCTCTCACAAGCTTTGTGATCTTAATTTCAATGTCATATTCCATGACCTTGGTGATCGATCCAACTCTTTTCTAATTGATATCTTTGTTCAAGAGGAGCTCCTTCACACTTTCATGTGGGACCATGAGTTGGATCTTGTTATGTGATAACAAATGTTTGATTTTCTTTAAATCTCTTATGATAGCAAGAAATTTCTTTTCCACATAATTTTATTTATCTTCATGATCCTTTAGCCCCTCATTGAAAAATTCTATAGGTTATTCTTCATTTGCATAATTCAATTGTGTCAAGATAGCTAATGTTCTTGACTCACCCCCAAGGGTATAGAGAATGAAATCCTTATCAAATTTGGGGTTGATAAGGGCAGGAGCTAATGCTATTACTTCTTTGATCTCTTCAAAACTAGCTCTTCCTTCCTTTGTCCAAGTGAAAACCATATTCTAATTTAGTATTGTTATAAGGGGCTTGACCATTGTAGCAAGATTAGGAATGAACCTTCTTACAAAGTTGATTCTACCAAGGAAGCTTTGCATCCATTCCTTTTGACTAAGTGGGAGAGAAATGATTACTTTTGTTCTTTCTAGATTAATGCTTAACCCATTCTTAGACACAGTATATCCAACAACTTTCCTTGACTAGTGTCAAACACACACTTGCTTGGATTTAAGGATACACCATATTTCTTACATTTGATGAACACTTGGCTCAGGTGACCAAAGTGGTCTACACAATTCTTTTAGTATTTAGTTATGTCATCAAGGTAGACCAGCACAAATTTATCAAGCATTCTCTTGAAAGACATCTCCATTTCTTTTTGAAAGGTAGCACTTGCATTGGTTAGTCCAAAAGGCATTTTTCTATAGGCATAATTGCCCCAATTAGTAGCGAAGGTTGTCTTGCATCTATTAGATTCTTTGACTAACACTTGGTTGTAACCTAAAATTCCATATAGGAAGGAAAATATTTTAGAGCAACTGACCTTGGATAAGATTTTCTCCATGGAAGGGAAAGGATCATGATCTTTGAGAGAGGCTCTATTTAGATCTGTAAAATCTACACATAATTTGACTTCTCCATTCTTCTTCTTAATAGGAACCAGGTTGGCTACCCAAGAGAAATGCTTAATAGGAAAAATAATGTTAGCCTCTATCATCTTGGATAGTTCCTTTCTCATCATAGGCTTGATCTTATGATTGTCTGGTCTTTTCTTTTGTGTAACAAGATTTGCATCATTACTTAAATCTATGGTATGCTAAAATAGACTTGGGTCAAAATCCTTTAAATCATCATATGTCCATGCAAATAAATCATTGAATTCTTGATATAAATGAACCAAATTTTCTTGTTTAGCTTTAGAACACACCTTTCCCAAACTAAGAACCTTTCCATCATTAATGGAAACTTGTATGTGATCATCCTTATTTGTAGCTAGGTTTAGACCCCTACTCCTTGCTTGATCATTAGGATTGAAAATACTCTCTTAGGTGATTAGACCTTTGGGAAACTTGTTGGAGTTGAGGTTCATGATCTGAGCATCATATTGGTTTTGTATATTGAATTTATTCCCATTAGAAAACTCTACCTCACTTTGCAAAAAGTTGACAATTTGCACATCAAAATCAAACACCTACCAATTGGTGTGATTATTTGGGACAATAGGTCTTATAACTAGTCTAATGTGTTGCTCTCTTTTATCTTCAACATGCTCAAATACATCTTAGTGAGAACTTATTTTTTCAAGTCTATCAGCATGTTTATTATCACTTCTAGGGACACTTTCGATATTGAATGTGTGGAAACCCTTAAGCATATCCCAAACAATGTGCTTGCATGATTTGAGTAGATTATTCATTGTGATGTTTTAGCTCCTTACTTGTTTAACAACTAGCTTACTATCTCCAAATACCTTTAAATTTTTGATTCCCCTCTTTTGTACAAGTCGGAGGCCTTGAATCAATGCTTCATATTCTTCTATGTTGTTGGTGTAATTGAATTGAAGTCTATAGGAGAAGTAAAACTTATCCAAACTATGGGAGACAATCATCACACCATCTTTTGAGCCATTGTTATCTCTTGAACCATCAAATAACATTCTCCATAATCCATCAATGTCCTCCTCTATTTTCGTGAGACTAGGAATAGGAGTACCTTTCTCCAATATACAATACATGTCAAGGCCTGTCTCTAGAGCTTGTTATACTAGATCAAATTCATAAGTAGTGACCCATTGATCTAAAAGATAATTAGTCACCTTTGCTAAGGAAGTGGTAGGTTTAGGTGTCATGCCTTCATCATCAGTATCATGGATTATATAATTCATGTTTATAGGACTATGTGTGTAGGTCTCTATTTGATTAAGGGTAGAAGGTTCTACCCTTATAGAATATTTTATCCCATATCTTGCCCTAAAGAACATATAAGACCAATTTGATGCAATATAACAACCTATATATGTGTTGAAGTCTCTAGAAAGACAGATGAAAATATGTGTTGGAAATATAAGAGGAGTAACTAAGAGGCAAGCAGTGAATTAGTTACAAAAAAAAAAAACCAGATCCCTTAGATGTCAATACAAATCAAAACTCTTATTAAACTATATTCTATTGTAACTCGGCAAACATACATGCACTCAATTTACACTAGCAAATAATGTAACTTGTTAATAAATGAATACACTAATCTTAATGAGATTGACCTTAATTTTAACTTAGTTGCATACACATAAAATAAATCGCATG
Source organism: Cupressus sempervirens (assembly GCA_028749045.1). Classification (NCBI taxonomy): domain Eukaryota; kingdom Viridiplantae; phylum Streptophyta; class Pinopsida; order Cupressales; family Cupressaceae; genus Cupressus; species Cupressus sempervirens. Next base: position 283,765,284 of record CM053789.1, on the reverse strand, counting down.
AATACAAGTGAGACCAAGAGTTAACGTGGAAACCCAATTTGAGAAAAACAACCAATTGCAACTAGTTACTGATTTTTACTCTTTTGAAGTGAGCCCTATTAGGAGCCAACCTTATTAAAGGTTACAAAACACATTATTAGGCATGACCCTATTAGAGGATTTAATCACCCTATTAGGAGTGGCTTTGTTAGGGGTCTTTAGACACTTTAACTAGAAATGCCACCTTCTTAGAGGATTTACAAGTAGCTAGTAAGCCAACTTTGTTAAGATATTTATATCACTACTACAATGGTTAGAGAGTAAATATGAAATGACCTAATTTTTGATGCAACTAAATTGATGATTAAAGATCTCAATTCTTGCTTGAGTACTTGATCCTTTCTGATCGAATGTATCTTTATGGCTCAATAAGGATATTCTTCTTATCCCTCTAATTCACTTCCACTAAGCATCATCAAATCTTCTATGATATTCCACACTTTCAATTATTAACTTGACCTTACACACACACACACACACACACACACACACACACATATATATATAATATATATATATGTATATATGTATATATGTATATATGTATATATATATATATATATGTATGTATGTATGTATATGTGTGTGTATACATACATACATACATACATATATATATCTTACACTTTGTCAAGTTGGCTTGAATACAACTTAGAATACTTAATATTCATCTCCTTAGACAACTACAACCAACAACTAAATCAATTGAACTTAATATTCCAAAACAAGAAAATCCTTTGTTAGTTGACTCTACTTGGTAGACACTAACTCAAAAGTGATTTTCCTATGTTAACCAAGTGAACTCGGCTAACACTAAATATTCACAAAGTTGCTCTAGTAACCAAGTGAGCTCAATTAACACTAATTCCATCCAACATTTTTTTCATTAACTGAGGGAGCTTAGTTAACACTCAACTTCTACAAACTTTCCTTTGACAACTGAATGAACTTGGTAGACACTATCTTTTGAACTTAGCAAACTCTTGAATGCTTGGTAGACATAGGAAACTATCATCATTTCTTGAGTGAGCTCAACATACACTGACTGGAAATGATCTGGCATTTTATGTAACAGGAAAGATAATAGATAATTAGTCAATTATTTTCAACAATCTCCCTCTTTTGCATTGATGGCAACACAACATATCATAATACAATGAAATTTTTAGAGATAGACTAAAGTAAGGAACATATCCTTAATTTCATTTTGATTCTCATCCATAAGAACTCCCTCTATCAATGTGAACTCCCTTTACCTTTTGTTTCTCCCTCTATTAGTAAAACTCTTACTTCAACATCTTCTTTTGATAGAAAATTTTTCTTCTTTGATATCAAACCAAGTTCTCCTTCTTTGATAGTACTGGAAGTAATAAAAAATTTGTGAGAATATGACAATAAAATTCTCCCTCTTTGACATCTCATGCCAAAGACAATATTTAGTAAATATCAATGTACCCCATGTACTGATTTACTTGCAATGTGCCTTATAAATACTGCATCAATTGTCTAATCTTCAACATGCTCTGGCTGATGCATCACTAAACTATATTTAGTGAGATTTAGATAGGGGAATGACCCCTAACTTACCTCTTAGATACAAAAATGAATCCTTAGGTAATGGCTTAGTGAATATATCTACAATTTTCTCTTTAGTGTTCACATATTCCAATATTACCTCTTTATCTTTTACCAATTCTCTCAAAAAATGATATTTTATAGAAATATGTTTGGTTTTGGTATGCATCACAATATTCTTGGATAAATTAATAGCACTGGTGTTATCACAAAAGATAATCACTAGATCCTTGATCTCTATCTTAACACCTACCAATAGTTGCTTGAACCAAACAACATTGAAACAATTAACTCTTATTGCTACATATTTTGCTTCTACTATGGATGAAGAAAGACAATTCTACTTCTTGCTTGTCCAAGATACTAGTCTTTTATCAAGCAAGAATGCTCCACCACTTGTTCTCTTTTTGTCATCAACACTTCTTGCCCAATCACCACCTATGAATGCTTTCAAATCCAAATTGCCACCTTTTTTATATGATAATCTATAGTCTCCAGTACCTTTCATATATCTCATGATTCTTTTGATCATCATCATGTGATTTTCTTTGGAATTTGTAGAGAATCTTGCCATCATACCAACTACTAATAGAATATTAGGCCTTATGTGCACTACATACTACATTTTTCTAATCATTGATTTGTATGTGATTTGGTCTACCTCTTTGGAATCATTATTTTTGGAAAGCTTATGTCCAGTAGACATAGGTTCTCCACCAAGTTTTGAATCTTCCATTCAAAACTTCTTTATTATCTCCTTGATATATTTGGATTGGGTAATGTAGATATCATCTTTCATCTACTAGACTATAATCCAACAAAGAATTTTATCTCTCCAAACATGGACATCTAAAATTCTTTACTTATCTCTATTGAAAATGCCTTGCATAAGTCATAATTTCTATAAATAAAGTGTCATCCAAAAATATTTTTTCTAACACAATCTTCTTTTCTAGTCCTTGTTTGATATACAAATTATTCTCATCATTTGTTATTTCAAACCAAATCTTTATCAAGTAGTTACAAAGTCTTTCACACCAAGCTCTAGGAGCTTTCTTGACACAAGACAACACTTTGTGTAATTTTTAAACCATATCTCTTTTGATAGGATCTACAAAACCTTTAGGTTGTTCTATGTAGACTTCCTCATCAAGAATTCTATTCAAGAATGCAAATTTTACATCGATTTAATAAAATTTAAATCCTCTATGTGCTACATATGCTAGTAAAGTTATAACACCTTCTAATCTTGCAATAGGAGAAAAAGAGTCACCATAATTATTACCTTTTTCTTCAGAATAACTTTTACAAACTAATCTTTCTTTGTTTCCTGAAACTTTTCCATCTTTATTTATCTTATTTCTGAATACCCACTTTTTGCCAATTATATTTTTATCCTTGGGTCTAGGAAAAAGAGTCCAAGTCTTATTCTTCTCTATTTGTTCTATTTCTTCATTCATAGCTTGAATCCAAATTTTATTATCCAAAACGTCTTTAACATTTCTAGGTTTAAATTCAGCAAGAAAACACACACCTTTCAATTTGTTTCTTGTCATTATTCTATCTGATTTGTCTCCAATGATCTAGTTGGGTGCATGGTGCCTTCTAGCATATTTTTCTAACACAACTACTTTGAATTTATAATATGTTCCACTAACCTCTTCATGATCTTCTATATCAAGCTCAAGTTCTACTATCTATAACTTAGGTCCATTTGACTCAGTTTGTTCTAGCACTAGCTTGGTGGTTTTTCACTATGACTCGGGTTTTTCAAACTATGACTCGAGTTGCATTGTTTGTAACTCAGTAGCTTTTGGATATTTTGGAGACTTGAAAGGTGAGGCCTCTTGACTTCCTAATATATTTGGTGGTGTATCAAGTTCATAATAAATAAATTTCCTGTAATCCTCAAGTTTTTTTCTACTTTCCTCTTCACTTTTTTTTTCAAATTCATCAACTCTCACATGTTCACTTTCTATGACCTTATGTGTAGTTAGATTCAAACACTTATATGTTTTACTTCTGCAGGAGTATCCTAGGAATATTCCTTCATCATCTTTGACATTAAATTTACCTTTCCTAGATTCCTTCAAGATATAACATTTTCTATCAAATACTTTCAAGTAACTTATATTAGGTTTGTAGCCATACCATATTTTGTAAGGAGTTTGATTTGAGTCTTTCTTCAAATATACTCTATTCAAGGTATGCACTATAGTACTAATTTATTCCTTCTAGTATTTGAATGCAACACTTTTTTCTATCATTAAGGTTCTTGCATAATCCATGATGGATCTGCTTCTTCTTTCAACTATACCATTCTGCTGATGTGAACCAGGGGCTGATACTTGTCTCTTAATTCCTTTCTCAATGAAAAATTCATTGAACTCATTGGAAATGAATTCACCTCCTCTATCTGATCTCAAGCATTTTAGCTTCTTTCCAAATTTTTTCTCTACTCTTGCTAGATACCACTTAAACTTTTGAAAAGCTTTAGATATTTCTTTTAGATACATTACAATCATCATTCTAGAATAATCATCAAAAAATAGAATACAATACTTATCTCCACTAAAGCTCTCTATTCTAATAGCTCCACATAAGTTTGTATGTACTAGCTCCAAGTCTTCTTCTGAAAGATAGTATTTTCTTTTGAAACTTGTCTTTCCCATCTTACCAATTTGGCAATTTTTGCATAGACCCATACCAAGTTTCCTCAAACTAGGAATACCTCTTACTCTTCTATTTTTTCTTACCTTGACTAGATTATCAAAGTTCACACGACACAACCTTTTATGAAATAAACAACTTTTCTCTACTTGAGAAATAAAACATGAACTTTCACTAAAATCTAGGTAGAATAGGTTACCTTTTGTTTGTTTTCCAAACCCAACTGGATTACCTTTTCTATGCAGCAACTTGGTCTTCCCATTCACAAATTCCACTTTGAATCCAATTTTATTCAACTATGCCACACTCAATAGATTGTGCTTCAGTCCTTCAACCCAATAAGCATTGTCACATCTAAGTTCATTGGTTAGTGAAATACAACCTTTTTCCTTTTATGCAACAAGGTTCATTGTTTCCAAATCTCACACTACCACCATCATAATGATCCAGGTGTTCAATTTTTTTTTAATCACCAGTCATATGATGTGAGTAGCCACTATCAATAATCCATGTATCATTTTTCCTAACATAAGAGATAAGTTTTATTTTATCTCCTTCATCATCAAACTCATCTTTTATAGCAATATATACCATTTCATCATCTTCACTACTATTTGAATCTTTAGCTATGAAATTTGTTTTCTTACCTTTTTCCTTGTAGTATTTTAAATTCTTGAAATCCTTCTTTCCTTTGTACTTTTTATGCTTCTTTTCATCTTTGTCTTCTCTGTTTGGGCACCTTGCAGTAATGTGTCCAACTTCTTTACAAGAGAAATAGATTAGAGGAACCTTACCTTTATACTTTCCTTTCCCTTTAGAATACCTTCTTGCAAGCAATGCTTCAATGACTTCAAGATCACTATTAGAACTGTCTTCCTCTTCACTTTTAGATTTTTTTCTCTTATATATTTTTTCTTTCTTCTTGAGTGATACCCTAGCTTCATACACAGACTCAAGATTGGTAGAACTAGGAGTATAATTGTCATATTTATCTAGTTCAAATGTTTGTCAATCTACCAACTAGAGTATCCAAAATTATATTTTTATTTGGATCACATCTCATCTCATGAATAGTAGGAACTCTGATTACATAGATAGGAAGAAGGGTTCTAAGTACTATTGTGGTTTCACAATACATGCCCCATTTTTCCTAGAAATGGGAACCCCCTGCTTTATTTTTTTGGCTTTCTGGGTCCCTAGTCTAGCACTTAATATTTTGTTAGGATTTTTCCTAGTACATTTTCCTAAGTTAGGGCCTCTACCTAGAAACCTAGATTCTCAAAAAATTATTGCCAAAGGAAAAAAGTTTTTTTTTTTTCATTATAGGATGCACAACAACACACCTAACTAGGTGCTCTAGTGTGCTAAGTCACAAAGGGAAGATCATACCCCTTAGAAATGCATAGTTGCACACCTCCAAGAGGTGTGCTAGATCCTAGGCCTATAAAGCCATAGACCCCCACCCCTCTCCTCACCTTCACTTCATTTCACTCCTCTACCCACCAACACCTGCACCTATGTAGTTCTTGAGGTGCACCACTACACCTAATCTCCCCTCTATCACATACACACACAACACATAAAAAATAAACTAAAGGTATAAGGTGTGCACCTTGCTAACCTCCTAGGCTATGCAAGGTGTGCACCTTGTCTCTCATTAACAAAACTAATAAAAATGAGAAAACCCTAAGCTAAGCATTCACCTAGTATAAGGTGTACAACTATGCACCTATTCAAGGTGCACTAGTGCACCTATTATACACCCTTTTTGTTGTAAGGGTGTGCACCTTGCACACCCCATGAGGTGTGCAAGTTGCACACCCTTATTCTTTGAAGCATTCTCTAGAAGAAAGCATACCTAGTGTACCCCACAAGGTGTGCTAGGTGCACTATTTTTCTTATCTTTTAGGGTTAGAAAATAGGGTTTTTAGGGTTTTTGTCATAGTTTTATAAAATTAGGGTTTCTTGGTTGTACTTTTCTCATCATTAGGGTTTAGTTGACTTACTTTTCTTTTCCTATGAACTAATAGATCTTGATTTTATTCGTATTTAATTATTTCCTCCTCATCCTCCCTTGCTGCAAAGATGGTCCTAAAACTAGTAGTTTTCATGTTTCAATGTGTTTTGGAAAAATCTCTCTTTTAGAATGAATATTGGTACAAAGGCACCAAAATTTCAAGAGAACAAAGAGGTTTAGAGTCATTATGTCATATGTTGAATTAATGTGATCCATTTATTATATATTTGAGTCTTTTGAGTGAAGATATAAAGGCTAGAGAAGCCATTTGTAATAAGTTGTCAAAATTGTAAAAGAAGGTCTTATTGTGATCAATAATGTAAAATTTTTTATTTAATAGGTGAATGAATCTATTGGTATTAATCTAAATTCATTTGAGTCTCAATTTTGGTCTAGGTTGGGTTTATATGAAAGTTGTAATGCAAAAATGCATAAAGTGCATAAAATGTTGTCAAAAATGTAAAAGGGTTAAAAGAATGTAATGGGTTGGTTTAAAGGGTGGTTTGGAAGTTATAACCAAAAAAAATATATATAAAATGGATGTATGGTTGAACCAAATCATTAATGAAAGGAAGAGATACATTTTGAAAAAAATTTGGTAATATTTTGAGTTGTTATTTTGATTGGTTTTTTAGTTTTAGTGTTGGTTCCAGGTCTTATACAGCCATGTAATACCTAGAAACCATGTAAAATTTGTATATATGGATAGATTAGTGAAAAAAATTTATTTTAAATTTGGTTTGGATTTATTTCATGTATAAATGAGTAAGTTATGTAAGTTTTGGCAAAGGTTGTAAATTGCAGATTTGAGGATGCCGAACTACAGTCAGATTGAAATGTTTGGTATGAACACATTTGAATGAAATAGGAATTCTATTTATATTAATTGGAAATATATATGAACCATAGTTAATTTCCAATTTCTTTGAGTTATTTTCATTCAGATTTGTGTAAGTTATGTTCATTTTAATGAAAACTAGTTTTTATGGATCTCCATTGAAGTTATGGGAGATAATTGGTTCTTATAGAATTATTAATGCATTTCAAGAATTAGTGAGTTAAATATTCTGAAACTATACTCATATGAGGTTGATTTAAAATTGGTTTGGTGTTATTTGGAGTTGTTTTGAGAAAGTTATTTGATGCCCTAGGAAGGGTTACCAGTTTTGTTTGTGGTTTATGACAGAGAAAATTGGTCTAAGTATAGAGACTATAACTTGAAATGGGTTTATTTTTTTTGTCTCATATTTGGATTTTTTTTTATATTCCTAATTTGGAAAAATTTAACCAAATATTTTGGAAAGAAACATTAAGGACTAAAAGTTATAAATAATATAATCAGACATAGAAATCAAGATATCCAAATGGAGAAGGATTGATAGTTTTATGTTGGAAAATGATTTGTTTTTCCTCATGAGATCCCTCTAATTAATGGAAGTATTTAATGTATTTTGAAGGGATAAGAATGTATCCCACTTATATTTTTGGTTTTATATGATGTACAGTATCAAATTGGTATCAGAGCTTGAAAATTTTGAGTTTGTAGGTAGAGCCCTGAGGGAGGCAATCCACATGTAACACCTTGCCAAGGGATCCAAAAGAATTAACGTAAAGTTTTACTAAATTTTTCAATTTTTTTTTAAAAAATTTTATTTTAAACGATAAAGATAGTCATACACATCAAACACATAGTAGCAGAAGCAATAACATACATACATAAGCATACATAATAGGTTACATTCCTTAAGGATCCCAAGATGTTGAGTTACATTTAAATCTAATTAATAATAAATATAAAAACTACCACATCCACATTAAAGAATAATTTAAAAAATCCAATTTCCATAATATACATTTGTTTTGAACACCTCTTGGCAATTTAATTTGGAATGTTCAATCATCTACTACCTAAATGTCACTCCTAAGACATACTACAACATATGCATAAAGGAATCTAACATGCAAAAATTAAGCATAAGATGATCCTATAAATTAGATAACATCATCTATCACATGCTAATCTTTAATATAAAGAAACATACCAATAAATAACATCCATCATAAGATCCATGAACAAAATGAAGATAAATACCAACAAAGAATGCTCCAACCACGATGTCTATGGATAGATCTGAAATGGTAAGAGTGAAAAAGCAGTACCACCCAACTGTGTGGAACCTAAATGGCCCAATCCCACTATGATAAGGAGATAGTTTCAAGTCCCAAATAAGATATCAAATCATGCAACACAAGTATTCCCTAAGTCTAGGAATCCTAAAAGTATACTAACTCAAAGGTTCCAACACATAGATCGACATCTACTCCCAGAGGCACAACAAAGACATGTAAGAAACCTACTATATAAGTGGGAAAGTGTCATCTCACGAATCATGCTAGAGTTACCTTGGTAGTCTCTCAATAGACCTAGGCCCCCTAGTGTTCCCTATGTAGCCACTAATATCCTCTCATATTGACGAGGCATACTATGGAATGCAAGGTTGCAACTAGGCATTCTCTCTTCTCCCATCCTAGTCTGTACTAGAACTCAAGGCCTAGGGAAGAATATACAATTATCTTATTAGGTTCATTTTAATCCCCATGTAGTGTAATGTTTTCACTTATTAAATAACTTACAATGAGTTACCCTGGTAGCCGCTTAGGGCCTCGACCGCCATTGCAAGCCACTTCCTGACACTACATATAAATAACCTACCCTAGGCTCATGAAATCACAAATCACAAAATCACCTTAGTACTATACAAGTGACTAGAAAGCATCAAAATATAATCCAAAATGTTCACATCAGTTCTCCACGAGTAACTGAAAAGCATCAAATGATGATCACAAATATCCAAGAGTTCTCAATAAGCAACCAGAAAATATCCCAAATAATATTGATTGAAGACTCCAAAATGGTCAAGTCAAACATGTCACAACATGACATCATCAAGATAAAAAAAAAGACTTCAGTCCCATCAAGGTGTCTAGAAAGTAACCCAAGTATAACTGATCGATGACTCAAAAATGGTTAAGTCAAGTGTCTCAAATGAATACACCTCAGCTTCACACAAGAAGACTAGAAAGAAATAACAACCAGTAAATACAAACAACTCATAGAGCATACCATCACATTACCATGGTTGGGTTTAGGAAGATCAAGATCAACTAATATCAACATGCCATCACATTCAAATAACTCTCAAGCCTCTAGTAGACATCCTATAACTAGTCAACACTCTAGGACCACCCAAACCCAAAACACATATAGCACAAAGAAACAAGATACAAACACATGTTTCTGGTTTGCTTTAGCATTCACATGGTTAAGTCAAATATGAGGTTCCAATTTTCATTTCAATTATACTTCAAGAGTATAAGAATCTTCTACAAGTCAACCCATTTATTTTTTGAATAACACATAGAATTATCCCTCCATTAATTTAAACAATTTTCTAAAATAATTAAAAGATAATTATTTACTTATTTAAATCATTGAACTAGTTCCCATTGACTTTTAGATAAAATCATTCACATTATTCAAAACATTAGAATAATACTTATCAACTTTCAAATAATTAGTTTACAATTTCCTTAAAACACTTCAAGGAAAATCATTTAATTAAAATAATCTTCATTGATTTTAAGTAAAATCAATCTCATTAATTATTTAATTCCTCTAAATACTTATTAATATCTCTTTCCTTTTAATTTGCCCTCATTAAAAAATCCATTTACTTAAATTGACTAACAATTAATTACAATTCTTCTACTATTAACTAATCTTAATTAAATTAAATTAAATTAGACTAGTTAATAAATCATATAAAACTAATGCATAATAATAAGATTCTATTTTAATTCAAACCCAAACCTGAATCAATCTCCAAATCTTGATTCTACTAAGAGAAGGTTGCAATAATATTTTAATTCCCATAGCTGGATGAAACAATATGCATGCCCGAATTCCAAATTACAAAATTGAAGATTCATTCATAGAGAATTATTCAGACACACATAACAGACATGATGAAGATAAGAAGAGAAAGAGCATAATAAAATATGCAAAATAATCACAAGTGCCTACCTGGACACTAATGCTAATTCGCTACACCTTAGAAAATTGTAGAGAAGCTCCTCCTCTTAAAACCTTCTCCTTTCCAAAAATTCCTTCCTTCTCCAACATTTGCAATTCCTCTAGGAACTGAACCCCCAAGTGACTAGAAGTGCTTGTAGAAGCATATGAGGATGTCCATACACACTAGGAGAGCCTGTATATAAATGCCTCTAAGATGCATCTAGAATGTGTCTAGAAAGAACTAAGAGATAAGGATGACAACAAAGCACATATCTTCCATCATAAGAAGATAAACATGATGAGGTGTCTAGAATTTTGTAGACACCATGTGTTCAAATAATGTCAACACGTGCATAATTAGAGTGCAAACTCCTATGTTGTCAACATGACAACTCACAAGAGTTTGCATACTCCTATGTGAATAAGTATTAAAGTAATGCACATTATTTTATTTAATAATCACTTTATTTATTTATTTACTTATTTATTTTTAAATTAATTTATTAATTTTGAATCTCATGCACTTGTCATGAAATTTTTAATAAATTAATTTCTTTTTCACTTTTAAATGTATTTTTGAAACTTTATTGATAAATTTTTTATTAACTTAAATAATAATAATATTTAGCATTTATTTAAAAATGAACTCTAATATATTATTATTAAATTAAACAAATATTATGATGTTTCAATTTTAAACTTATAAATTTCATCTCCAAATTTAATTCTTTTATTTAATTTATTTTCCAATTAATTAAATAAAATTAAATATTAAATTATCATAATAATTTTCCATTAATTAAATCATTAATTAAATCTTTTAATTAAACTTAATTAATAGAAAATACACTAAAGACTCATAAAGTAAAATATGAAAACCCATCTTAGCAAAACATATACAAAATCAAACCAAGGGTTAATATCATGAATTATGTCATCTGATGCATTTAGAGGGTACTCAACTTAGATAGTAGTCTTGATTTTCAATTAGGACAAATGACTTAAAGGGTTGGGAATTGGACTTGAGAATTTATCTCCCCTCTCTTACAATTGAGATAATTCGATAGGGTACACTCATCTTGGCAATTTACTGAAGTTGATACCTGGTACCTACAACCTACATAAAATCGATGCATGTACATCACAATATATACTAAGCTAAACAAGCAATGGTAGGATGTGGTGCATCATGTAGATCTCGACTAGTAGGTGACTACGACTCCCTTCCTTAACCAGATCAAAAATGCCATACATAAAGAAAACAAATATGCACACCATACACATGCAAGTATGGGGTAAGTATCCATAAGAAAACCAATGTGATAATAAACCATCTAACTAATCATCATCAATAACTGAAATCACTGAATAATCATCATGCATACATGAAATATAAAGTACCAAGTAATCTCATCATATAATAAACTGAAGGTAGAAACAATAATTGATAATCTCAAAACAATGCCACTAATAATCATCATCGTAAACTTGACCTAAAAGAGTTTGGAAATGATAGCAAAATGTAATGTAGGGGCAAGAACTACACCACATCAAGACCTTAGAGATTTGGTATTTGTTTTTTTGATGAGTTTTGGTTGTAGGGTTCTTATCCATGAAAGATGTAGTAAGAAAGTGTGTGTGTAGAAGTCCTAAGAAGGGGTCTCAATATTTACTCCATCAAGATGAAGCCAGGTAGAAAGTGTAAAGAGAGAAACCACTAAGAGATGGTGGTAGTGCATCTTCCAGGGTCTTGGATGGGTAAGATGGCAATAGGTTGGTAGTTGTCTATCAAAAAGAGGAATGGTGGATTTATGGAACCGTTGTATGACAACCACTAATGCTCCACTAGTAAGAGTATTTGAGAAGGTGATTTTGAGGGTAGTCCTATGTCCTTAAAAGAAGATATGATAGAGATAAAGGCACAAAGAGCCAAAGACAAATGGAGGTAAAGACGAGGATTTTTGGTCTAATTTTTTTCTTCCAAGTTATTTTTTCCATGTTTCCAAGGGACTTGGAAACTTTTCAAGGTTGGGAGTATGGTGCAGAGGCACCAAAATTTCAAGAGAAAAAAGAGGCTTAGAGTTATTAAGTTATATATTGAATTAATGCTATCCATTTATTATATATTTGAGTCTTTTGAGTCAAAATATAAAGGCTAGAGAAGCCATTTGTAATAAGTTGTCAAAATTATAAAAGGAGGTCTTATTATGATCAATAATTTCAAAATATTTATCTAATAGGTGAATGGATCTATTGGTATCCATCTAAAGTCATTTGAGTCTTAATTTTGGTCTAGGTTGGGTTTGTATGGAAGTTGTAATGCAAAAATGCATAAAGTGCATAAAATATTGTCAAAAATTTAAAAGGGTTAAAAGGATGTAATGGGTTGGTTTAAAGGGTGGTTTGAAAGTTATAACAAACCAAAAAATCTATAAAAATGGATGTATGGTTGAATTAGGATTAATGAAAGGAAGAGATACATTTTGAAACAAATTTGGTAATATTTTGAGTTGTTATCTTGATTGGTTTTTCAGTTTTAGTGTTGGTTCCAGGTCTTGTATGACCATTTACAACCTGAAAAACCATGTAAAATTTATATATGTTGATATATTAGTGAATAAAATTTCTTTTGGATTTGGTTTGGATTAATTTTATGTACAAATGAGGAAGTTACGCAAGTTTTGGAAAAAGGTTGTAAATTGCAGATTTGAGGATGCCCAACTACAGTTAGATTGAAATGTTTGGTATGGAAAAATTTGGATGAAACAAAAATTATATTTATATTCATTGGAAAGATATGTGAACTGAAGTTTATTTCAAATTGTTTTGAGTTATTTTCATTCATATTTGTGTAAGTTATGTTAATTTTAATGAAGACTGGTTTTTATGGATCTCCATTGAAGTTATAGGACACAATTGGTCCTTGTAGAATGATTTATGCATGGTAAGAATTAATGAATTAAATATTCTAAAACTATACTCATATAAGGTTGATTAAACTTTTTTTTGGCATTATTTGGAGTAATTTTGAGCAAGTTATTTGATGCCTTAGAAAGGGTTACCAGTTTTGTTTCTAGTTTATGACAGAGAAAATGGATCTAAGTACATAGACTATAACTTGAAATGGATTTATTTATTTTTGGATCATATCTAGATATGTTTTAGTATTCCTAATGTGAAACAATTCAACCAAAGGGTTCGGCAAGAAATATTAAGGACTAAAAGTTATGAATAATGTAATTAGACATAGAAATTAGGATATCCAAATGGAAAAGGATTGATAGTTTTGTGTTGGAAAATGCTTTTTTTTTCCTCATTAGATGCCTCTACTTAATGGAAGTATTTAATGTATTTTGAAGGGATCAACATGTATCCCACTTATTTTTTTGGTTTTCTATGATGTACTACATCAAATATTCAGAGATTCAGGATACTAAACTTGGCCATATAGATTGTAACACCTTCATAGTGTTGTGAAACAACCTATCAAGAGGTCGTCGATGATATCTACTATTATCCATTCAAGTCTAGTCAATGTAGTATCACACCCAATGCTAGTACAGTCCTCAAAGTTGATCACGACACTGGCAGAGAACTATGTCTCAGAAGAATGGGTCATAAAAAGTATAACTAAAGATATCATGCTAGATCTAAGATGCAAGAACATAGAGAAAGTATTCCATCTTCCATGAGCATATCAGTATATTAGATTGACATATCATTAGGTAGAAAGATGGTACAAAGAGCATAATAAGGAAGCATTTGAAATAATTCAATCATTGTATCTCATAGAGAAGACTCCTCTTGGATGAAAAGAATGCAAAGTGGATATGAAAAGGGGCTATATGAAAGATGATATTAGATATTCTATAATATTTTTGAGTAGAATCATGGGGTTACTAGCATTAGGACACCTAAACATATGGATGGTACACTTCATTAAGACTATCAGGAAAACAAAAATGCCAATTGATTGGGTTTCAATTCTTAGTGAGAACTTGAATGAACAATTGGTGGTAGTGAAAGACAACTATAAGTTTTATATGACATCCTATTTGGTCTACTTATTAGATGGAAGAGCAATAGACTATCTAGGATTGTTTAAAAGGGGTAGCATGCCAAATGATAATGCATGGCCTTATATAGTATACCCTCAGTTGGTGAAGAAAAAGCTTTTAGAGCACAGTAAGGAGTACAAAATAGTAAATGATGCCTTTATTTTCACAATCATTTGATTCATTGAGGTAGATTATGCAAAAAGGATTTTTGATGAGGTAATAACAAAGATTAAAAAAATTGGTGTCTATTACATCTAATATAAGACATTCACTTATTTGAGGGTAGCGGGTATGACTGTAAATCCAAAGAAGCTCCCTAGGTATCCATGCAATACACTCATATTACTGGAGATTGCATGATAACTTTTGTCTACATATGACAGAGTAAGGAAGCAACATGAGAAAACCTAGGTATGGCCGATTACTATAGGTCTATTCAGTGTTGTCTAGAAATAGGATATTCTAAATTTTGAATCTAAATGGGATTAGTATCCCTTGGAAGAATACAACTCTCCTAGTCCCTATTTTGATAACATCGGTAGAGTGTAGTACTTAGTGGGAAAACAATTTCAACATGAAGATACAACATAGGATGACTACAAAATCCATATAAGGGACTATTGTAGGATGGCTCTCTATCTAGCAAATAGTGCATTAAAGATAAAAGTCCCTTTAAAGATAGTGCAAAAAGATACTGACGAGGTCCTAGATCTATTATATAATATAGATAAGATATCTAATCATCCTATTATAAATATGGAGATTGATCAAGAAGAAAATGTAGATATTAATCATAGGGTGAGGCATATTATTAACTTGACTAGGGATTAGGACAAGAGACCTTCAAGTTGGATCTGATTTCACAAGCAATGGTTTTCCAAGCTATAGCCCGCCTAGTGAAAGGTAGAGAAGAAAAGGTAACAGTACCTACATTCATGGCTCAGTCTCTAGTGAGGCCAAAAATAGTGCACTAACTTGATAGGGAAGTTGAATTTTATAGGGCTCAAAAGGGTAAAGAAAAGAAGAAAATAACTTGACCTCAACATGTAGAGTTAGAAGAAGGGACAACTCAAGCACTGCCATAAGAAGGGGTAGAGAATCTAGAAGGCTCAAAAAATGTAGAAGTCATGCAAGGTCAAGAAAATCCTCAAGTTCCACCACTAGATAAAGGGAAAGGAGCTGAAATAGAAATAAAATAATTGTCTCTGCTTTCTCAAGAGGTACAAGCCTTCCCATCAACTCCTAATAGAAGAAAATTCAAAACTCTAATCAAGAGGAGATAAAAGGTGAATAGAAAAGTTATCCCTTTTCCATCAGTGCCTAAGGTCATTCTAGAAGAGGAAGAAGAGGATAATGAAGATGATGAAGATAACCCTCCTTTGAGTCAGAGGACTCATCCTACTAGGGCTATAGAGTTAGAATGGATGATGTAAGAGCATCCAGAGGTATAAGGGCAATCCTATGTCACCCAAAAAAAAAATACCTAGATATAGTTTTTGTTTCAAGTGTTTTCATTTCTAGATACCCATTTGGGTCAAATAAAGGTTCCAACTCTCACAGTTCCACTATTAGTGTTCTGGGTTAGAGTTTTTAAGCACCTTGGGATACATGTAAATGTTAGAAAAATAGGAGTATGTAATTAAGCCATAATTTTGGTGTGTTAGAAGCTGTAAATTGGGTGGATGATTGTAATTGTAATTTAGAACATTTTGGAAAAAGAATCAGGTCAAAAGGCCCCACAGTTTGAAAGTTATTATAGTTTTTCAGCTTCTGGGGGACCTCCTAACAATGCTTCAAAGTCAGGTTAGGGGAATTAAATGACATTGAACAAGGCCAAAATATGGGGGATGAGTGAAGCTGGTCCATAGGGCCATAGAGTACTTTGAGAGCTTTCTAAAAATGTAAACGGTTCGTCAATCAGAACTACGGTTGAAAAGTTATGCCTTCTGGAAGTTTAGCTACCATTTCTAGATTCTTCTAATTTTGCATTGACTTCTAATGTGACTTCTAGAGCCTTCTATTTGGGCGGTGGATGCCAACTAGAACTTTCTAGAATTTATTCCTAATCCTTAACCTTTTGGGGTCTATTTAAGAACATTTTTGGCATTATAAAAGGTAGTTCGGAGTGGAGTTTGAGAGGAGGTACTGGAAGGAGAAATTATCTCCAATTTTATACTATTGTAAGCCCATAGGGCATGTTTTGAAGTCCATTTTTCTCTGTACTGAGTGTATTAGCATTTTTCATAGTTAATAAAGTTTCCCTTTTCTTGTTGTGTCCATTCTATTATTTGGCTTGACCTCATCAAGTGGTATCAGAGCAAGATTTTCTTGAGTGTGTAGACAGAGCACCAACTATGAGGCAGTTTGCACCAAGAATGTGTGGTTGTGGGTTTGAGTTAAGAAGATGCCTCCAAAAAGATAGCATTGTGGAAGGGTTGGAGCTATTAATCTTGAAGAGGTTAGAGCCTCCAAAGGCAAGTTCAAGTGTTTTAGGAGGAGCTCCATAGAGGAACAAATATTGCCGTAGGTGACAAAAGTGAGGACAACATTGAAGAAGAAGAGATTGGACAAGAAGTTGAAGGGGACATTCTGAATCAAGTAGAGGAGAGGCTTTTTAGGCCATTACTAAGTTTGGAAAAAGACCTACAATTGATGTGGGTGTATTTTTAAGAAATCTAAAACCAGATGAGATGATCAACTAGATCAATGAACTGGAGGAGTACTTTGAGTATGAGGATATCAGGGACCCAGATAGGGTTAAGTTTGCAAAAGCCAAACAAAAGGCCATGCCAAAATATGGTGGCAAGAGGTTCAATTGCAAAGAAATAGAAGAGGAAAGGAGAAGATCACAAGGTGGGATGACATGGTGGACAAGCTAAAGAAGTAGTTCATTCTTGTTGACTATGAGCTAGATTTGTTTAAGAAGATGCATGTGTTAAAGCAAGCAGGAAAATCAGTCCAAGAATATACTGAGGGGTTTTACCAACTTCTGATTAGACTAGGGCATGTAGAAGAAAATAAAGAGAAGTTTTCTCATTATATCAGTGGGTTGCAACCTAACATCTAGGAGGAATTAAGTCTAGTAAGAATGACCAGCATTGAGGAGGCATACCAGTTTTCCCTGCGAGTTGAAGAGAAGCTAAATAAAAGGTTTGAAGGGAGACAAAGAGGGTGTAGTCAAGGAGGAAGGGGAAATGGTAGGTCGTCTAGAGGCTGAAATGAGACCCAAAAGAAAAATGAAGATGTGGGTGCTAGCAAGAACTAGAGGAATGAGGGTTTCAACTATTCTCATGATCAAAAATTTGGAGATCATAGAGGAAGAGGTAGAGGACATGGAAAAGGTTTAGGAAGAGGAGGCTTTTGTGGTACCCATTTCCATTGCAATGAAGAATGTCATCATTCCTTTGAATGCCCTCAATGACAAGGAAGGACAGATAAGAGAGCTAAGGGTCAAGCTAGGTTTGCTCATGTGGATGAGGATGCACAATCATCACATTTAGAAGATGCAGAAAGAGGAGAGAATTTAGTAAATGAAAGGGTCCTACTAAGTGGTGAGATTGAACTAGGACAAAGGAGGAGTCTATTTCATACTAGGTGCAAGTGTGAGGATAAATTTTTTGGTGTGATTATTGATGGTGGTAGCACTGACAACTTGGTGTCAGAGGAGATGGTCTCTAAGCTAAATCTCAAGAGGGAGAAACACCTCCAACCCTATCAGATCACTTGGGTGAAGGATGATCATAAGGTCCTAGTAATTGAACAATGTTTAGCCAAGTTTAAAATTGGTAGTTACCATGAAGAAGTTCTCTGTGATGTTATTCCAATGGATGTCTGCCATCTATTATTGGGAAGACCATGGCAATTTAATAGGCATGTAGTACATGATGGTCATGCAAGCACATACTCTCTAATAAAGGATGGAGTTCACCACAAACTGATGCCCATGATAAAGGAAGGTGAAAAGGTATGCAACAGTGCTAGGATCTATCTTGTTAATGGAAGAAAGTTTTTAGATGGCATGAAACATCAGTGTATGTGTTATTATTTGATTCCTAGAAAAGATGATGAAGGTAGTAGTGAAATTCCACTTGAAGTTTCAGATTTATTAAGTGAGTTTGGAGATATCATCTCTGATAATGTTCCAAAAGGATTTCCACCAGTAAGGCAAATCATTCATTATATAGATTTAATCCTTGGAGCTAGTTTTCCTAACAAGGCTGCCTATAGGATGATTCCTACTAAAATTGAGGAGCTAAACATACAAGTTTAGGAGCTATTGAGGAAGGGTTTTATTTGAGAGAGTCTAAGTCCATGTGCAGTACTTGTAGTACTAGCACCAAAGAAGGATGGAGAGTAGAGAATGTGTATAGACTCTTGAGCTATAAATAGGATAACCATCAAATATCGATTTTCTTTGCCAAGGATGGATGATCTTATGGACTGCTTAAGTGGAGCTCAATACTTCACAAACATAGATCTCAAGAGTGGTTATCACAAGATATGGATATGAGAAGGAGATGAGTGGAAAACTACCTTCAAGACCAAGGAGGGTCTTTATGAGTGGCTAGTCATGCCCTTTGGATTGACAAATGCCCCAAGCACCTTCATGTGGCTTATGAATGAGGTACTTAAGAAGTTCTCGGGAAAATTTGTTATTGTTTATTTGGATGATATTTTAATTTTTCGTAAGACTTTGGAAGAACATTTATTGCATATTCATAGTGTTCTTGAAAGGTTGAGGGAAGAGAAACTATTAATTAATCTAAAGAAGTGTAGCTTTGTGAAAAAGGAGTTAGTCTACTTGGGGTTTGTTATATCACATGAAGGTCTCAAAATGGATCTAGAGAAGGTAAAAGACATTTTGGAATGGCCTACTCGAAGGTCTGCCACTGAGGTAAGATCATTCCATGGACTGGTTAGTTTTTATAGGAAGTTTATTAAGAATTTCAGCGGCATATGTGCACCCCTAACTGACACAATAACAAGGGATAGAAAATAGTTCAAATGGACTATGACAATTGCGAGAATTTTTTAGATGTTGAAGAAGAAGGTGATAGAACAACCTATATTGGCACTTCTTGATTTTAGCAAGGTGTTCCAGGTGGATTGTGATGCTAGAAATAGTGCTATTGGGGCTATATTGAGCCAAGAAGGTAAGCCTATTGCATATTTTAGTGAAAAATTGAAAGATGCAAAGAAAAAGTATTCTATTTATGATCAAGAGTTCTATGCAATAGTTCAGGCCTTAAAAAAATAGAGGCACTATTTATTACCAAAGGAATTTTTTTTGTATACTAATCACAAGGCATTACAGTACCTAAATAGCCAAGGTAAATTGAACTAGAGGCATATGAAGTGGGTAGAGTTTTTGTAGAGCTATACATTTCTGTTGAAGCATAGAAGTGGAAAGTCTAATAAGGTTGCAGATGCATTGAGTAGGAAGTAGTTGTTGCTTACAGTAATGCAGGTTGAAGTAGTTGGGTTCGATGAACTCAAGAATTTGTACCCTAAGCATCCTAATTTTGTTGAAACATGGAAAGCTTGCAAAGATCCTATTGCTATAGACAGAACCAAGTGGCTAGAATATTTGATTCAGGATCACCATTCCAAATTGTATATGGAAATAGCCCAAGGACTACACCAGAATTGAGGAAGATGGAGCAAGGGGAGAGGACAAGTACTGAAGCTAAGGAATTTGTTGAA
The DNA here is from genome assembly GCA_028749045.1 of Cupressus sempervirens. Classification (NCBI taxonomy): domain Eukaryota; kingdom Viridiplantae; phylum Streptophyta; class Pinopsida; order Cupressales; family Cupressaceae; genus Cupressus; species Cupressus sempervirens. The sequence continues at coordinate 283,745,147 of CM053789.1, read as the reverse complement.
CATATCAAGCATCTACATGAGGAGGTCCATGCACACATTACCAAGATGAACCGATAGTATAAAGCTAGGGTTGATCAAAGGAGAAGACATAAGGAGTTTCGAGTAGGGGATCTAGTCATGGTACACTTAAGAAAAGAAAGATTTCTAGTAGGGACTTACAATAAGTTGAGGATGAAGAAATTTGGCCCCTACAAGATTTTGAAGAAACATGACTCGAGAAATACATATGAGGTGGAGTTGCCAGATGGAATTCACATTTCTCCTATCTTCAATGTTGTAGACTTATCAGAGTATCATTATGATGGTGTAGATGAGGGTTTGATGCTAGAACTATGTCCAATTCCTACTTCTAAGAAGGAGGAGATAGAATAGATACTTGATAGTTGTGTGGGCAGAGGTAACAAAAATAGAAGTTATGAAGAGTACCTAGTTAAGTGAAAAGGACAGTCAATAGAGGAGTCAACTTGGATATATGTAGCTGAGGTTTCTAATTTGGGATTTCCTCTACCATCCATCAAGTGATAGGGTCACTTTTCAATCTACCCTGGGTGTCTGATGCAGGAGCATCCAGAGGTATAAGGGCAATCCTGTGTCACCCCCAAAAAAAAAACCTAGACATAGTTTATGTTTCATGTGTTTTCATTTTTGGATACCCATTTGGGTCAAATAAAGGTTCCAACTCTCACAGTTCCACTATTAGTGTTATGGGTTAGAGTTTTTAAGCACCTTGGAATACGTGTAAATGCTAAAAAAATAGGAGTATGTAATTGAGCCATAATTTTTGTGAGTTAGAAGGTGTAAATTTTCCAAATGATTGTAATTTTAATTTAGAACATTTTGGAAAAAGAATCAGGTCAAAAGGCCCCATAGTTTGAAAGTTATTATAGTTTTTCAGCTTCTGGGGGACCTCCTAAGAATGCTTCAAAGTTAGGTTAGGGGCATTAAATGACCTTGAACATGGCTAAAAAATGAGGGATGAGTGAAGCTGGTCCACAGGGCCATAGAGAACTTTGAGAGCTTTTCGAAAATGTAAATGGTTTGTCAATCGGAGCTACAGTTCAAAAGTTATGCCTTCGAGAAGTTCGACTACCATTTCTAGATTCTTCTAATTTTGCACTAACTTCTAATGTGACTTTTGGAGCCTTCTATTTGGGCAGTGGATGCCAACAAGAACTTTCTAGAATGTATTCCTAATCCTTAACCCTTCAGGGTCTATTTATGAACATTTATGGCATTGTAAAAGGTAGTTCAGAGTGGAGTTTGAGAGGAGGTACTGGAAGGAAAATTATCTCGAATTTTATACTATTGTAAGCTCATAGGGCATGTTTTGAAGTCTATTTTTCTCTATACTGAGTGTATTAGCATTTTTCACAGTTAATAAAGTTTCCCTTTTCCTGTTGTGTCCATTTTGTTATTTGGCTTGACCCCATCAATAGAGAAGTTATAAATTCCTACAAAACCTATTCAATCTACAACCTCTAAGGATGAATTACAACAATGGATTGATGAGCAGGAAGATGAAGTGGATAATGTCTTTCAGATGTCATATTTTGATATTATGCCGATAGGTATTGAGTTGATAGGTGATAAGATAAGAGACACTCTGACAAATCAACCTCAACAAGAGGATTGGAATCATTTGTTTTCTTAGCCACAAGGACTAGTAATAGCTCCACCATCACCAAACCAAGATTCATTTTTCATGGATAAAGGTTTAGCTACTCCTCTTCCTTAGGGTAATGAAGAATAGGTACTTCCTATACAAGAAGAAGAGCCACAACAAAGACCCACTGATGAAGTGTTGGAGGAAGGAAAAATATGTGAGCAACCTCAACAGAGTTCCCAAGAGATAGAGGTGAGAACTGTAGACTTGATAGACACAAAAATGTCTAATGTGAATCTCTTAGAAAAGGAAAAGACTCTAGAGAGGAGTGATAAGGGAAAAGGCCAAGTAGAACAAACTCCTTCTTCTTATAAAGGTAAATCTCTAATGCTAAATACCCTAAGATGGTTAAGGAAAGATGTAATGATTAGAAACAAAAGGAAATAGTATTCTACCAAGGAAGAAGGAATGAGAGAATTAATTGAAGCTCTCAAGAAGCCTAAATCGCCCGCAAAAGATGCATGAACAGTGGCCTTTGTAATGAGTGATCAGAATTAGGAATTGTTCACCCATATTTCTATCCATCCTCTACATGTAGATATTGAGAATTTAACTCCAAAATATTATCAAATCAGGGAGGTCATGCTTGGAAAACCTACTATGGATATCGCTAAGCTAATGGTTACAATAGGATTGAAACAAGTGTTTAGGCACGTAGAACAAGATGAGACAAAATTGATAACACTTTGGAAGTAGAATGAGATCCTAAAGGGATATCTGAATGAAGTAGTTGGTCCATTGGATCCTAGAAATCCCTAAGGAGACTCTAAATGTTGCACTTGAGAAAAGGGATAAGGAGAATGTGCAACTAGATCCATTTTTGAAAGATTGTTAACAATGACAAGAAATTTTTCAAGACAAAGGTGTGTAGATTATTCGAGGAAATCTCAAATTGCTACACCATATGCAAAATAATGTAAACAAGCTGGTGGCTATTTTGAACCAAGCTTTTGGGTTAATGGATGAAGTGCATACTTGGGGTAAGGATTTATAGGCATCACAATCAATAAAAGGACAAAGGTATCATATGTTAATGGATGCATATACAATAGAAGAGTAAGATATAATAGATGATTGGATAGAGAAGATTGCACATGGTAATAAAGTAATGGAAACGTTACATGCAAATATTCATAAGCTCAAGGATCAAACCCAAGAGAAAATTTTGGAGGCAGAGAAACATTATAGTGATGTGTGCTTAGAAATTTTTGAAGATGATTCAAGGGATAGATTGATATCTATTGAAGTGGTTGTTGAATAGTTTCAAAAGACTTTTGATGGAGCTTCTACTAATGATGATATTAGATAGGCATTTAGGACCAAAGAGGCATTATTATATTTGGATTTAAAATTGGTATATTTTGTAGAGACTCGCATCAAGGTGGGAAACTATAAGGTGAAGGAAAAATATGAAGCTTTAGAATTGAAAAATGTAACCCAATTCATAGAGATTATTGAGAAATTTAAGAGAAAATGTCATGACATAGCTCTGGTATAAAGGGGAACAAAACCCAAAAGCTAGAATTTTAGTTTTGACACTTGGTAAAGGTGTGCACTTTTTTGGACTATTTTTTGAGGTACACAGGTGCACTAGGTGCACCTCTTCTAAGGTGTTCCAGATATTTTTGAATATTTTAGAGGTGTGTTGACAGTTAATTGCCAGTTCCAAATTTAGAGCTTTCCATGCACAGGAAATGCATTTTGATGATAGTTTAACTCCTACAAACATCTAATGAAGATGAAGCTTCTAATTTTGGCACCTCCTGAGATTCCTACATCATCTAATAAATAATGTAAATATGGATGGATTCCTACAAAGCACTAGTTAGAGAGTCAGTTTGTACATAAATAGATTTGTTTTATTAGTTTAGAAGCACATGTTTACATAAAGTGACCTCTCACTCTTAACACAAATTGAGGAGATAATTTCTTATAAATTGAGGAATGTAATATGTATTCTAGGATGTTATTTTGATGAAATAATATATGCTATTGGTGTTCACATTTGGAGTGTAGTTATTCTTGCCTGAGTGTTATATTTTGTAAATGTATGTTCATGAACTATAATTGAGACAATAGTTTTATTATATTTTTTTGATTGAGTGATCTTTTAGTTTTGGTGTTTGTCACATGTTTACAAATTCTATATAAATACCAAGTTGGAGAAGAGACCACCATATTGTTCCTACATAGCTTTTTGTCTTGCATGAGTGCACTTTCTATGGCCTTGCGATATGATGAAAAGTGAAACATCTTATGGTTACTAGATTCCCATTGACTATTGCATCAGTGTAATTGAGGAAAGGATCCTCCTACTTTTTTTGGTTACCTACAAATATTTTCAAAGGCTTAACTCATAGATGTGTTGTTTCCATGGCCTATGTCCATTAGGAATTTACTTTTCAAGTTATTTTCTTAAACTTCATGTTACCCGATCTTTTTAATTTTCTTTTACAAACACTTGGTTGAATTAGGAGTTAATATAGTTAAATTATTAGATCTACATTCATTAAAAAAAGTATAAAAATACAAAAAATATATTTCTTTTGTATGTGGTGATTTTTTTGAGATAGCAAGCAGATTTGACATCTTATCTAAAATCAATTAGAACCAGCAAAGGGCTCCCTATGAAAAAATACATTTATCTTCTACTGAATAGATTCTAGTAGGTTGTAAGATTTCCTAGAACCTTGGAGTTGATTCTAAATTAGCTTTTCAAGGGAGGAGTTCAAAAGGATTCCTATCATTAAGCATCATGCAAAATGATAGCTCAACAAGTACCTTGCTTACCATTGTTACATCTTCAATTGTTCCTCAAGAGGCTTTGATAGCACTGACATAGACTTTAATTCTTTCAACATATTTTACAATGTTTTCATCCTCTCTCATTTTAATTTGATCAAACTATTCTCTAAGAATTTCAACTTTGGCTCTCCTTAAATTGCCATCTACTCCATAGATGGATTTTATCTTGATCCACATTTCATAAGTACTTTGGCAATCTTTGTCCTCATCAAATTTGACATAGTTGAGAGATGAAGCAATATCAATCATCATGATATTATGACATTTCTTCTTTTCAATTTCTTCAACAATAATAGTTTTGCTAGGAGCCTTTTATTTTGTGTCTAGATACTTTAGCCTTGAATCTCCAATGGTTTGCAAGTGTAGCCTCATTATTTCTTGCCATGTCTTGAAATTATCTTTATTCATCTTTGGAATCTCCCTTCTATAAGACATCTTGATCTTTAGCTTAGGTCCTTCAAACCTTTTTTGCAAGCTCCAAATGCTCTGATACCAATTGTTGAAAATATAAGAGGAGTAACTACTAGGGGAGGGGTGAATTAGTTACTACAAAAATAAATCCTAGATCCCCTATATGTCAATAAAAATCAAAACTTTGATTAAATTATATTCTGCTATAACTCAACAAACATACATGCACTCAGTTTACACTGGTAAATATAGTAACTCAACAATAACTAAATATATTGATATTAATGAGATTAACCTTAAGTTCAACTTAGTTTCATACACATAAATGAAATAGCACGAACACAAGTGACACCAAGATTTAACATGGAAACTCAATTTGGCAAAACCCACCAATTGTAACTAGTTACTAATTTTCACTTTTTTGAATTGAGGCCTATTAGGAGGTGACCCTATTAAAGGTTATAAAACACATTTTTAGGTGCAACACTATTAAATGATTTAATCACCCTATTCAGAGTGGCCTTGTTAGAGGTCTATAGACACTTCAATTAGAAATTCCACCTTGTTAGAGGATTTACAAATAGCTATTAAGCCAACTCTGTTAAGAGATTTGGATCACTACTACAATGGATAAACAGTAATAATAAGATGACCAGATTTTTGATGCAACTGAATTCTTGATTATAGATATCAATTATGGCTTGAATACTTGATCCTTACTAATTGAATGTATGTTTGCATCTCAACAAGGATATTCTTCTTATCCTTCTAATTTTCTTCTTCTAAGCATCATCAAATCTTTTGTTATTTTCCACACATTCAATTCTAAACTTGACCATACATACATACATACATACATACATACATACATACATATATATATATATATATACATACATACATAGATATATATGTATGTATGTATGTATGTATGTATGTATGTATGTATGTATGTATATATATGTATGTATGTATATATATATATATACACATATATATATCTATACATATATAGATGTATATATATGTGTATATATGTATACATATATATATATATATATGTATATCTATATACATATATATATATATATATGTATATCTATATACATATATATGTATATGTATATATATATATGTATATATATATATGTATATGTATATATATATATACATACATATACATGTACATACATACATACATACATACATATGTATGTATGTATGTATGTATGTATGTATGTATGTATGTATGTATATATATAGATATACATATATACACACACATATATATACATTGTCAAGTTAGCTTGAATAAAACTTAGAATACTTAATGTCCATGTCCTCAGTTAGCTAGAACTAACAACTAAATCAATTGAAATTAATATGCCAAAACAAGAAAATCCTTCGTTAGCCGACTTTGCTTAGTAGACACTAACTAAGAAATGATTTTTCTATGATAACCAAGTGAACTTAGTTAACATTGCATATTTACAAAGTTCCTTTGGTCACAAAGTGAGCTTGGTTAAAACTAGTTCCATCCAACATTTCCTTCATTAACTGAGTGAGATTTGTTAACACTCAATTTATTGGTATTATTTCTAGATTAGATTGTGTTCAATTATTTACCATCAACATTTCAAATCACACTACATGATTCATCCTAAGGATGAGAGAGAAAGAGGTGCAAAACCAAGTCTTGATCTCTCATCCTAATAATGAATCATGCAGTGTGATTCAAAATGTTGATGGTAAAAAATTGAACACAATCTAATCTAGAAATCATACTAATAATTTTAATGGATTGTGGAAATCTGATATCTCTAATTAACACTCAACTTCTACAAACTTTACTTTGATGACCAAGTGAGCTTAGTAGACACTATCTTCTGAACATGGCAAACTCTAGAATGCTCAACAAACACAAGAAACTATCTACATTGCCCAAGTGAGCTCAAAATAGACTAAGCGGGAATGATATAGCATTTTATGTAACATCAAAGAAAATGAACAATTAGTCAATTATTTTCAACAAAATGTGGCTCAACCTCAGTTACTAATATGTTTTGAGTAATAGTACAACCCGAGCATGTATGCAATGCCATTTCCATATTTTTAAGGATTCCTATTTTTTTGATAGAGCTCCCATCCAATTGAAGCACATCTCTAACTATTGGTTCATATTTAATATCAAGGAGATATACTACACATTTGCACATAAAAAAACTACTAGCTCTAGAATCTATCATGCAATTGTGAACTAGTTTGTTTCTTATAATCAAAGAGACATAAAAGGGAGGAGGCCTATTTTTCTTACCTGTGTCTCCTTCTTTTCTTAGCTGTACCAAATTCATTGCATTATCCATAACAACTAATTAATTTAACACCTTTATACTCTCAAACTCTTGTTGTATTAGCTCCATCTATGATGGGGTAGTGGCAACATCCCATAGATCAATGTTAACCATAGTCTTATTCAGCTGATCTACTACATTGAGAGGAGTGCCAATTGCTTTGACTAGAGCCTTGGGAGCTATAGGAATTGATGAACAAATTTGAGTAGCCTTTGGTTCAGTAGAATTCTTGTTTCTTATATTTTGCTTATTTTGGGGAGCAATATTTGATTGTGCACTTGTAATTGGAGTATAAGGGGCAACACTTGAAGTTGAAGCCTAATTTGGTGGAGGAGCTATAGAATTCTCAATAGCTCTTCTTTGGCTTCTATTATTATGAGCTATAGAATTATGGTTGTCATGGATGGTATGACAATATTCCTTTGGCTAATGGTTCATAAAAGAAAAATCACCTTCCTATTGTAGATGCAAAGCATCAGTAGATTGAGTGGCATTATATTATTTTCCTACAGCTTGATCTTGTGTGGTGAGTGCTTGGGATAATTCTATCTTATAACACATACAATATTCATATGAATAACTACAAGAAGGACAAAAATATTGCTCTTGAGCAAGGTTTTTCTAAGGAACTAATGCCCTTTTTGTATTTTTTCTTGTGCTTGCAGTAGAGGCATTACCCATAGATCTAATTTGATTGTGTAGAACATAACCCTGACCCTAATTTGGTGGTCTATTATATGTGGGGTTTGAAAATGAGGTTGGAGAGGCCTACTATTTTGATCTTGTTTCCTTTCAAAGGTCACCACCTTGTTTATCATCTTTTGCACTACTGAAAGGTTGTCCTTGATCTTCTTTCCTCAATCCTACAACTTCTTGTCTATATTAAAACCTCGATCTTGCAACCTATGAGTACTTAAAATTAGGGTCTAAATCATGTCTTTCAACTCTCCTAACTTTTTGCAAGATGTAGAGGCTATTGGGATTATGGAAAGCGGTTGTCTTGTGGATATGGTAGGAATAGGGGCTACTATAGGTTAATGAGCAGGCATGTTAGGAAAGAAAGGCATTAGAGGCCTTGGAGATAACTTCCCTCCTTGAATCAAGATATATTATTCTTTTATGACAATTTCATATGTAGCTAGTAAAGTATCCCCTCTCATGGCTTGCAAAGTAGTAGCAATATCACTATTGAAAGCTCTTAGGTAATGTAAGAAAGCATTATTAGGGGAAGGTTTTACTGTGTAGGTATTCTATCCCATGTCTTTTGGAATGTATAATTAAAATATGTCATATACTCATGGGGTTCTCTCTTAATGGTAGTTAGCTGCTATAAAAGTGATAAGTGATCACCTTTATCTTCAAAATATTTGCAAAAGTGTTCTCCTAACTCATCTTGGTTAGTGATAGAAATGTGGTAATCCCCCATACCACTGTAAGGATTTTCCTTTTAATGATGAAGCTAAAAGTCTAACATCAATATCATCCTCTATAATACCATGTATACTATGGTGTTGGTGATAGCTAGCATCCATATTGAATGAAATTAAACTCTCATTGAGACAAAAGGTACATGCCATCAGTAACATGTGTTACAACTAGCTTAATGGGACTATTGGCATCTAGTTTAATGGTGATAACATCATGTGGTACGTTATCATGACAAATAATTATGATCTTTTCTATAGTTTTGTATAGAATTTTCTTAAGGAAGATTTTGGTAATATTTGGGGCTATTTTTTCAAATATACTTAAATATGGAACCTTAATGACAAATCTAAAAGGCCTTATTTCTATTATATTGTAAATTCCCAAAAAAATTGACTTTAATGAAGGTACTTTTCCAGATAACATTTTGCATGTTCCAAGGATCTAGCCTTAAGATATTTCTAATCAAGGCATTCAGAATAATAATTATGATGACAAACCTCTTTCCCATCAAGGAAATTATTATAATAATTATGACATCAAAAATCTCTAGAAGGATTGCTACTTTAATCCTTTCACTAAACTCAAACAATTTAACAAGTTTAATGTTCGCAAAGTGAAAATTATGCTCTAGGATTCCCTTAAGGTGTTGATGCTAGATGAAATAAAGGAGCTTTAGTTTTTGTTTGATCTATATGGGGAGAGAGATAGAATTGAACCTTGGAAAATTCAAAGTAAATTATGGAAGAAAGAATGTGCCCAGATGTAAATCAACAATAGTGGGTTACTCCCATTTATGAGTGACATGGAAGGTTACAATGAGTTGATGCCTATGCAGTTGGTTAACTACCAAAATGACCATAAGGTGGCTATAAATGGTATTACTTTTGAGATTAATCAGGAGTTTATTGCTCAACCTATCGACTATTGTCACAAAAGTTATCACCCTTTCCTAAAGTTTGACCTAAAGGAAACCTTGTGAAACATGGAAACAATCTCCAAGTTGTCGGACTTGAACAATGAGATTGAGTCTCTTGATAAGGTCACCTTCCTTACTATCAGGATGCACCTAACTACTTATTGCGAGGAAAATGAAGAAGTAAATTCATGAAAATCAATTATCTAATCTAATCTAGAGGGTTAATACACAAATAGTATGATCAATCTTAATTCTGCGTAGAAATGCACAGTTCATCAACATAATCTCAAAATACATAGATTCAATCCTTTCTTAACTCAATGACCATATTTAGATCAAAAACCAAAGGAATTGTATAAGGGGCTTCACTCTATATAATTCAAGGCCAAGTAGATACAATCATATAGTTGAAGAATGGAGGATATACATCAACATAAGGAAAGAAGATATTGCATAATGTATTAATGAAAAAAAAGGTATAGTAGAGAAGCATATTAATTCAAAGTAAAAAGGAAATTATAGTAGTAGAGCATGTAATACAACTACTATAGAATCAAAGGAAAGACTAACCCTTGGAAGGGTTACAAATTATTTTGTTATAGCTCAAGCATAACTAAGAAAATTTCCACTAGAAGCCAAAACACAACTACTACCTTCAAATCATAGGGAAAAATCACTGCATCTCTAGGGAAGATTTGATTGGGTGCATGTCCATATGTAGGAAATTTGATCTTTACGTGCAACTCGGGCCTTGAAAAGACAAAAATAGTAGCCAAAACTACTTCTAATGGGTAAATAGATAGCCATGGCAGTGGTAGGAGTAAATCTGCATCCATCAAGCATGGAGAACACTTAAAATGGTAGTTACAAGAGATCAATGACCTATTCATCATTAAAGAGCTCTTTCTAATAGTGTTCTCGATACACCAAGTCAACAATGTCATCAAGTCAGCTAAATTCAAATATCTAAATTTGCCACATAGCCCTATGTCATTTAAGCATTTTGCCACCTCACCCTACATCTTCCTTTTATGTTGACCTACACCTATATCTATGCACATTTTGTGACTCCCTCTCCTCCTTAACTATTTGGTCACATGAAACCATGACTGCTTCATCTCATGCCTTTATCTCTTCTTCGCAACTCGAAAATACTTTAGCCCTCTAATTGTTGTGATCTTGTGAACATCATAGAATTGACCACTTCACACCTTTACAATGGTTAGGACCTAACACTTCCTTAATCATGTGATGATGCGAGGCCATCCATTTTACATTATCAACCCTTCACAACTCCAAAACATCAAACATGTTTAAACTGTGCAATGTTGCAAAGCAGTTTAATCTTACCACCATCACTATTTTGTGGCTTTATGAATTATCATCTTAATTGTAGCCTTAACCCTAGGAATAAGTGAAAAACATTTTTCACAGTGTTGTAGGTTTACCTTTCGGTTACCTTTGACTCCATGCAATGTTGTGACCTCTAACACTTAACTATTGTTGCCATCTCCCACCTTCATGACCCTTACCTCAGGTTAACACAAAATGTGTGTGACACTATGACTAACCTTCAAATGGACTCTCATCACTCCATTGTGACCAAAGTTCTTCACTCAATAATTAACCTTGTAATAGTACAAACAAAGACTTTAACCACTTTGTAGCCTAAACCAAGGTTTTCTCTAAACCTCCTATGATAGTATGATTACAATGTATTTCACAACCTTGTCACATTGACTCTAGGTTAACGCTAACTTCTCAAAATAATGTGAAAACACTAAAATGAACTACTATAGTTAGTTTTCATGTCATCACAACTTAAAACTTTGAAGCTTATCGATGGAGTGATATCAATTCAATTTATCTGTGCTCATTTGAGAAGATACTCCTTCAAAATGATTAAAATTAATCTATTTCCTAACCTTTGCAACACTATGATCAAGAGGCTCAAACACAGTTGGTCCCACCATGACATGCATCTAATGCTTGTATTCTCGCTTTGGCTAAACTTCATGCATCTTTGTAAAGTAGGAAAATGCCAACCATTGTTCTACTAAAATCTAATGATTGGGAAGATTGCAAACCCCTTGAGGTATTTCTTTAAGGAAAAATTGACTTGTGATCATCTAATTAATGGTAATTCACTCCCTCATGACTTGATCTTGAATGCTAGCACTAATAGTTGTGAAGCTACATTGATAGTTATCTTGATTTCTTCACACCCTCATAGCCTATCTAATGGTTAAGTGATAAACTAGAGCAATAGGGTGATGAAGGGGAATGGAATTATTGCAACTTGAAATATTTTATTTGATGCAAAGGATTTTAAAAGAGTTAGGGATATAAAATAAAGAATATAGTTTTTTACATATCCCTAACATTCTTGTGTAATGACAATAAATGAATGATTCAAGAACGTAGGCATGGCCATCACCCTAGATGCTTCATGATATTGACAATATTGGAACAAATAGGTGGTAGTGGAAGGCCAAAATGGTTAACATTGACCTTTCACTAGAAGGTAACAATTGGAAAAGAGTGACTATAGTTATAGATGACACAAGAATGAATCTTTTCTTAAAGATGAAGGAAGATCTAATATGGATAATAGGTGGTTTTAATAGTGAGAAGATTCCATACCCATGGAATGGTGTCTAATACTTAATAATTAAACACCTAACTTTGGGGGGCCACTACAATGTGAGTTACTTTTACCAACTCTCCTTTTGAACCACTTTTTCTATCATGATAAGATATATTTTTCTTTCTTTTTATTTCATGATTTAGAGAATTTTGAAATAGATGTTAGAAAGTGTAGGGAAGAAGGAAAAAACTATGTCATACTACATCAAGGCCTCAATTTTGCTTTACAATTTCTACCACATCATGTGATCTCCCCAAAACATTATCTTGCTATGACCCCTGGCCACCAATACCTCCACTATGGTAGTTTCTACCTACATTCCTAATCCCCTTGCTACTTCCTAGGATTCCCCTTCAACCATGTTGGAAATATTCAAGACTAAGCTAAGTTATTGAGAGGGGAGGGGTGAATTAGTAACTTCAAAAAATTTAACAATTTTAGCCTTTAATCCAACCATTCATATATAAATTTTGATCTCATGTATAACAAACTGAAAACATGAAAGCATTCATAACACTTGACACAAAGATTTGGTGACCCAGAAACCTTCCAAATAGAAACTAAAACTGGGGTGGGGATGATGCCCACAACTTTAGTACTACAATATAAAGTTATCATGTTAAAGCTTACATTGATCAGTTCTAATGATATTCCCTATTAGGAGCAATAAGGACTACTAGGTCCACCTTGTGAAAGGATTTACAAACATGCAATGAAGTATGCACTCGATGAAGAGATTTACAAAAGACTCTTAGGTCTACCTTTTTAAAGTATTTGACTGATCCACTTATTAGGATGAAACAATAGATGATCTCTAATATGTAATTTAGTTTTCTAAATTAGATTCCTTTGTGTATTGATCACCTTTCTGTGATACATATGTCTTTGCTACTCCTTATACCATTACGACTTTTACAATTCACTCCTTTTCTCTGATGTAACTCACAATAACATCTTCATAGTTTTACACATATTTCATTCTTGGATATGAAACAATACATTACATATATATTAATCCAATTATACAAATTGCAAAGTTTACCATAATACAAGTTACCAAAAATGTTACAAAGTTGGCCCACATGAAGACATTCAAGTTCTGAACACTGACTCAGTGAGGTTTTGATACTCGACATCATCATGCACTCCATAGACATAGAAGCTTGGTCCATACTAATCACTTCTAAGTAGTCCTAAACTTGGTCTACATTGGTGACTTGGTAGACATTGTGAAACTCATCATATAAATCGAGTCTTTTGATTTTTATTGTATGACTTGGTAAACATTCTCACCTTGAGTCAGTATAAAATGAGTCACTTGGTTAACACTATAAGGCTTAATTAACACTAGACTTTCATTACATACACTACAAGCTTGGTGAACACTACACTACTTGGTAACCATTGATAAACTTGGCATCAACTAAAATGCATGGTTTACATTGCTAGTCTTCACATTAATTGAATCTACTCAGTAACCATTGGGATGTGTCCAAAGGACTCAATAGCAACTGTAGAGCTTAGTGACAACTAAATTACATGGAAAACACTATAAACTATATAATGAGATCAATAACCATATACAATCTAAGTGTGTGTCACTAGTAACAAACTTGACTGATATGTCAACAATCTCCCCCTTTGGAATTAGTGACAAAAACACTTATCAACCAAAATTGAATACCTTATATCCATCACCACATGATACTGGCTTGGTAGAGTATACCACTTTTAGAATTTTTCAAAATTGATTTTGTAAGGTATATACAATATACTATACATCTTTTTGCTATATACAACATGTCTTTCTATTTATTTCTTACTTACTGCAAGTTCTCCCCCATAGCATATTCTCCTCATACTATGTATCACTCTATGTGTCTCACTCCCCATAACATATGGCTTTCTCCAATATATCTTTTCTCCCCCTTTTTGACATTAATGCCAAAGATTTATTCTATTATATTTACATAGAAACACCAAAATGAGACAAAAATTTAGAATGTACCTTAAGAATGATTGCCAAAGTTTTATCCCAATTTTCCTATAGGACCTTACATGCATGAAGTGCAATTTGTAAATTTGCTAACAATTCTATCATATGGTCCATAATAGAGAAGTTAACCTCATGGATTAGAGTTTTTGAATATGCAATATATTTTTGCAGTGCACCCATGTTGGGAAGGATCATGTTTTGTATGTCAGTCAATGTGTATTTGATCCTTGTTTCTTTCCTTAGCAATTATGCTTGCATACCTAACAAAAATCATATTCTTTGAAAATGTAAAAAGCTTGAACTAGGGTCAAGTTGCAACTGCTGAGTACTAGCCTTTACATATTCATCTATTTTGAACAATTTGTCCTTTATTTTCTTTGTAAAACTAGAAACATCACATAGCTTCCAAAAAAGTGATGACACATTTGAACATGATGCTTCTAACTCTCCCAAAATTGTATAAATTTATACTTTCTAAATGAAAATCTGCTAAGCAATGTGCTCCAACACTTTACTATCAAACTTCTTTTCAGCCTTCTCCATTAGCTTATCTTCTCCATCAGTGTCTTCATTGAATTTTTGGACTACTTTTTCTAGTTGATACAAAATAGGTTGAGAAGAATCAATCTCAATTCCTATAGCCTCTGCCAAAATGTTTTTAGCACCTTCAATTATCTTATACTCTTTATTTCTCTCCTCTCTTAGCTTTTTTTGTTTAGCCTTCTTCTGGAGGAGTTCACCAAATGTTTGTATTTGGTCTAGTAAGCTTGTAAATATTGCAACTAAGGATTACTATTTCCTCATCAAAATTAATGTCTTCCTCTATCTCCTTTCCTTTTCCCAAAAAAATTGTTTTAGGTTGAATGTTGGGCTCAATTGTCCTTACACTTATTGCATTTGTATCTGGAATAGAAACAAAAGTAGAGATACTTGGGCTTGTAGTAAAAACTAATACTATACTAACTAAATGAATACTTACATGAATACCTAAGGAACCCAAAATTGGTGTGCTCAAAATTGTAGAACCCAAAACTGGTGTCCTTACAACTAAAGAAGTCAAAACTTGAGAAATCAAAGCTAAAGTTCTTAACTTGGTAGATGAAGGAGGAATTTGCAGCTTAGTAGATGAAGTGAAAGTCGCTTCTTTCAATGATGTGCTAAGTTAAGTAGGAACAAAGAGTGATTGGACATTTGATAAATCACTAGTGGTCATGATCAAACTTCTTGATGATGTTGACACTGGCTTGCTTGGAGAGTGAGGAAGTGAGGCAATGACTGTTGCAGCTATCTTGACTGGGTCAGTATCCTCATCATCTTTCTTTTCCTTAGTAGCCTCTTGTCCTTGATCCTCTTCATCTTTCTCCTTTTCTTCTTCTTCATCATCATCTTTAACATTAACTGGAAAATCACTTGGTTTATTTAGTAGATAAATGTTCTTCTAAGTGTTTGCTGCATTCCTAAGAACATGCTCAATGTCCTTGATTAAAGCTAGACAAGTATTAAACTTTAGAGTCAATTTTTCTTCATTCTTTAATTCTACTAGTATTCATGTAGTTCTTGGAGAGATGACTGATTTCTATACAAAAGAAACATTTTTTGGTAGTATCTCTTTTCCTAATATGATGTTTAACACAATTCATTCCAATGTGTCCAAATTCTCCACAGTAATGCATCTACACCAAGTGTTGTAGTCTCATCCAAATATTGTTTTCACAATTTTCTCTACTAGATTCAATACCTTGGTTTTGAATTTTGATGACTCGTGTTCATGTTTCTTGCATTTGTGACATTTGCCTTCAAATCTTGGTTTCTCTTTGCATTCATTAGCTTTATGTCCATGCTGATTGCAATTGCAGCATTTTCCATCAAACTTTTCTTTTCCATTACTCCAACACTTGTTTGATGTATGACCTATCTTATAATAGTGATTGTAAGGAGGTCTTTGATTCTTTTGAGCTCCTTGCTTGGATGATTCTCCTTCTTTTGTATATCAAATTATTGTTTTTCCTTTTTGCCTATAAAATTTTTATTCATTCAATTGATTCATGTCTTCTTGGGATTTCATCATTCTTTCATTGGCTTGCCTTTCCTTTTAGATTTTAGGTCATTTTTCAATCTTTCATTGATTTTCCATTCAAAATTTAGATAATTTCTTATTCTTTTAGTTTTTAATCTTAGGCTTATGATTTCCTCATTTGCATTGGCGATCTGATCAATAAGCTCTACGTGCTGAGGGGATTGGTTCTAGATTTCATTATTCTTTCCATATATCTCTTCTTTTATCTTTTTCTTCTAATCCATGACTTCAAATAACCTTAGTGACTAAACTTCTTGTTCTCCTTCTAATTCTCTTACTTCTTGTTGTAGAGAACCATTCTTTTCTAGGAGTTCTTTGATTACTTCATTGGCTTCATCTGAATTACTTGACTGATGAAAATCTTGAATTCTTTGTTCAATGAAGAGATTATCATTCATTTTAATTGCAAGTTCTTTTCTTCTTTTTAGGGATTGGGAGAGTTTCTCTTTTGCTTTCTTGAGTTGGGCAATGGCTATTTCCAAATCTAGCTTCTCATTGTTAATGACATTTTCAAGTTTGAATATCCCCATGATCTTGACCTTTGATTAAGTTGTTAAGCTTTCTCCTAAGAACCAAAAAGCTCTGATACCAATTGATGGAAATATTCAAGACTAAGCTAAGTTACTGAGAGGGGAGGGGTGAATCAGTAACTTCTAAAACTTTAACAATTTCAAACTTTAATTCAACCATTCATCATATAAATTCTGATCTAATTGCACACATAAGAAACTACAAACATGAAAGCATTCATAAAACTTAACACAAAGATTTGGTGACCCATAAACCTTCCAAATAGAAAGTAAAACTCGGGTGGGGATGATACCCACAAATTTAGTACTGCAGTATAAAGTTATCATGTTAAAGCTTACATTGATCACTTCTAATGATCTACCCTATTGGGAGCAATAAGGAATGCTAGGTCCACCTTGTGAAAGGATTTACAAACATACAATGAAGTATGTACTCAGTGAATAGATTTAGAAAAGACTATTAGGTCTACCTTGTTAAAGGATTTGACAGATCCACCTATTAGGATGAAATAGTAGATGATCTTTGATCTACAACTTAGTTTACTAAATGAGATTCCTTTGTGTATTGATCACCTTTCCTTGATAGATATGTCTTTGCTACTCCTTATGTTGTTATGGCCTTTACAATTTGCTCCTTCTACTTTTCTCTAATGTAACTTGCAATCAAATCTTCATATTTTCACACACATTTCATTCTTGGATATGAAACAATGCATTACATATATATCAATCCAATTATACAAATTACAAAGTCAGCCATAATACAAGTTACCACAAATGTTACAAAGTTATCCCACATGAAGACATTTGGGTTTTGAAGACTAACTCGATGAGGTTCTGATACTTGGCATCCACTATCAACACTCAACATCATCATGCACTCAGTAGACATCGAATCTCAGTCCATACTGAACACTTCTAAGTAGTCCTAAATTCAATCTGCACTAGTGACTTAGTAGACATTATGAAACTCGTCATATAAACTGAGTCTCCTAATCTTGACTGTATGACTTAGTAAACATTCTCACCTCAAGCTCAGTATAAATTGAGTCACTTAGTTAACACTATAAGGCTTAATTAACACTAGAATTGCATCACATACATTGCAAATGCAGTAAATACTACACTGCTCGATAACCACTGATAAACTCAACATCAACTGAAATGCACAATTTACACTACTAGTCTTCACATTAACTAAATCTACTTGGTAACCACTGGGATGTGTCCAAAGGACTTAGTAGAAACTATAGAGCTTGGTGACAACTAAATTACATGGAAAACACTATGAACTATATAATGAGCTTGGTAACCATATACAATCTAAATAAGTGTGTGTCACTAATAACAAACTTGACTGATATGTTAACATAACTATTGGTAGGAAATCCTTGGTGTGTTTGAAGTGTAAGATGAAGCTTGTTGTTGACCTTGGTGAGATGATAAATGAGTCCTCTAGGGTGGAGCAAAGATTTAACAAAATTCCTAATAAACCCAAAAAGAAAAGTAGGAAGAAAAACATGATAGCCCAGAAGAGATAGACTCATATTATGAGTCTAAGGGGAGTGGGCAAAAAGGGACCAATGCTAGATAGAAGTAGAAAGCCAAGAGGAAATTCTATATTGATGAGGGGGAGGAATGACCCTAGAAAACTATAAAAGCCACCAAGAAAAAGAAGTATAGATTAGTGATGCATCAACCAAACTACTTTGAAGATCTATCAAGTTGATGCAAAGAAGTCAAAAATCATTTCATATGAATCAATACATTGGGTACATTGTAAAATCACTATGTCAAGTCTTTGGCATTTGATGTAAAAGAGGGAGAGAATAATTTCATTGAGAGAGATTGGTGTACTTAGATAAGAATCAGAGGTAGTAATTTGTAAGAGGGAGAACTTGATCTGATGGAGACTAAAGATAAGATGGTAGAGGGAGAATATGAGAGGGAGTTCTCATAGATATATAGATAATTAGAATGAAACTAAGGATATTATAAAAAATTATAAATCATTTGATTACTCTAAGTTTTCTTTTCTTAATGAAATTTGTTTTCCATCAATGCCAAAGAGGGAGATTGTTGATAATAATTATTAAATTGTATGTTTTCATTGATGTTACACAAATTTTATACTCCTATCAAGCACTGATAGTTGGAACCAAGTTTATAAGACTCCAGTGTTAGTTGAGCAAAAATTTAGAAGAAGAGAAGTTCAGGGATTCCTATGCAAACTGAGTTAGGTTGGTTACCAAAGGATTTTAGTATAAAACAAGTTAGCTCGGTTACCAAGGAACTCAATGATAACCGAGTGACCCAATTTTTTAGTTTAAGCTGACGTTAAGAAAATTAGTTTTATCAATTTGTTGGTTTATGCAAGATGACACAATGGATTTTATTTGTTTGTTTGAAAGGGTATTCAAGCCAACTTAATATTGGATTTCATATATATGAAAGGTCAAGTTGTGGATTGAAAAAAGTGTGTGGAATAGGAAAAGAAAATAGTCTATGTGAAAAGAGAAGGATATCTAATTTTAAGAGAAGAGTATCCAAGGACCTACAAAGAATATTATGATCAAGGAGGATCTAGATGATATGCTAGAATAGTGATCTAAATCTACAATCCAATTGCTTCATAAATTAGGTCAATCATTGTTACTCTCTTACAATTCTAGTAGTGAAGAAATCTCTTAACAAAGTTGACTTAACAATTATTTTTGAAATCCTCTAACTAGGTGGTATTTTTAGATTGAAGTTTCTTAAGACCTCTGACAAGGTCACTCCTAATAAGGTGATTTAAATCCTTTAGAATTGTTGGTTCTTGTAGAAAAGGTTTTAAGATTCTAAAATAAAGATCAAGATGTCTTATAGAATAGAGATTCCTAAGTTTAATAAAGATAACTTCAAAGCATGGTGGGATCTCATGAAGCTGCATTTGGAACTTATTGGAGATACATGCCTAAAATTCCTAGATAATAAGTATATGTCACCTCCCAATCCTTTGACTATGGATCAAGTGGTAAACAAGAAGAATCACAACAAAATGATGATTGAAATTTCTTCTTCTCTCATTTATGTTGAATTTTATGAATTCAAAGATTTTCCTACTGCTCATGAAATGTGGAGCAAGCTAAAAAAGATATATGGAGTAGATGACAATGTCAGGAGGGCTAAAGAAGAAAGTTTAAGAGGTTAATTTGATCAGATGAAGATGGGAGAAGATGACAACATTGATAAATATAGTGAGAGAATCAAAGTAAGTGTGAGTGAAATCAGAGCCTCATAGGGAAAAAATGAAGATACAATAGTAGTCAGTAAGGTATTAAGAACTCTTCTTCCTATTTATGCAATTAGAGTTTTAAGTATTCAAGAAATTAGATGTGATCCCCAAAATGATATAACTTTGGATGCACTAGTAGGAAGGTTAATATCTTTTGAGTTGGATAACTTTGATAACTATCTTCTTGGATCTCATAACATAGAATCAACATTCTAAGAAAAACTAACCCTTGGTAGAAAGGAAGGAAATTCAAAAGGCAAACAGTCAGATAGTGAAGAAGATGAAGAATCTGATTGATGATCTTGGAGCCATTGAAGCCCTACTTGCAAGGATGTTATTAAAAGAAAAAAGTAAATATAAAGGAAAAATTCCATTAATTTGTTTTTCTTGTGAAGAAGTTGGTCACATTGCTACAAGGTGTCCAACCAAGAAAAGTAAAGATGACAAAAAATCCAGCAAGTTCAAAGGTAAGAAATATCTCAAAAGCTATGAAAACTACAAAGACAAAGGTAAGAAATATTGTTATATTTATAAAGATTGTGAAAATGGTAATGAGGATGAAATGGTATGTATTGATATAAAAGATGAATTAGACAAAGAGGATAATAAAAAGATGGCACTTATTTCTCATGTAAGCAAGAATAACACAAGAATAATAGATAGTGTTTTCTCTCATCACACAACTAGTGATAAAATAAAGTTTGAACACCTGGAGCACTATGATGGTGGAAGTATTAAATTTGGAAAAAAATGAACCATGTTCTATGAAGGGAAAAGGTTGTATTGCATTGAATAATAAAATTAGATGTAATAATGCATAGTAGGTTGAAGGACTAAGATAGGATCTTCTAAGTGTGGCATAGTTGAACAACATTAGATTTAAGGAAGAATTCATGAATGAGAAAGCCAAGATTCTAGATAGTAAAGGAAACCTAGTTGAAAATGGTAATTAGACAAAAGGTAACCTATCCTGTCTTGATCTCTCTAATAGTTCATGCTTCTTGCCACATGTAGAGGAAAGTTAGTTATGGCATTAAAGGATGTGTCATGTAAACTTTGATAATTTGGTTACTATAAGAAAGAAAAAAAGAGTAAGAGGTATTCCAAATCTAAAGAAACCTAAAATGGCCATATGAAAACAATGTCAGTTTGGGAAGATGCATAAAACTAGCTTCAAGAGTAAGAGTTTCAATACTAAAAAAGTCTTAGAATTAGTCCATACAGATCTTTGTGGACCAATAGGTACAAAGGCCTACACTTGAGAAAAATTCTTCATTTTTTTTTTATAATTATTCTATGATGATGAGAGTAATGTACTTAAAGGATAAATATGAAGTTTTTCAAAAATTCAAGTGGTATCTAGCTAGAGTTGAGAGAAAAATAGGTAAGAAATTAAAATGCTTAAGATCATAAAGAAGAGGAGAATTCATCTCTAATGAATTCAATGAGTTTTGTAATGAAAGAGGAATCAAAAGACAAGTATCTACACCTAGTACATCTCAGCAGAATGGCATAGTAGAAAGAAGAAATAGATCCATCATGGATTGGGCAAGAACATTGATACTAGAAGGAAGCAATCAACAAAATAGTTCATACCTTGAACTAAGTTCAACTGAAGAAAGGTATAGATCAAACACCTTATGAATTATGGTATAGCTATAAACCTAAAGTTTATTACTTCAAAGTATTTGAAGGAAAATGTTATACCCTAAAAGAATCAAGGAAAGGAAAGTTTGATGTCAAAAGTAATGAAGGAATTTTCCTAAGATACTCCAATAAGAGTAAAGAATAAAAATGTTTGAATCTTGCTACTCACAAGCTTATAGAAAGTGAAGACATAAAAATTGATGATTTTGCAAAAAATAATGAAGAAAAAAGCAACAAAGAACCTAAGGATTATAGAAACTTTGTCTACTTTGAACCTGATACATTACCCATCTTTTAGCAAATTACTCCACTCGAGACACCCAACTCTAGAGTGTCAACTGAGTTGCAGCTAGTGCACCCAAGTTATAAATAGTTCAAACTGAGTCTTAGACTAAGGAAACTGAGTCATGATTTGTGTGAAATAAGTCTTGAACAATAAGAATAGAGAAAAAATTGAAAATTCATTGAACCTTTGAGCATGGTGAACTAAATGAATCAAGTCTAGAATATAGAATCAAGATACTTGTATTTGCTAGATATGCTAGAAACCATCATGCACCTGAGAAAATAATTTGAGGTAAGAATAAATGCACAAAGACAAGGAATAGAATAAAAGGTACATGTTTCCTTGATAAATTTGAGCCTAGAACTATTAATGATGCTCTAAAAAATGAAATTTGGATAGAGGAAATGAATGAAGAGGTTGAACAAATTAAAAAAAATGAACTTGGACCTATCTTCCTAGACCTAAGGATAAAAATGTAATTGGTACAAAGTGGGTATTTAGAAATAAATTGAATGAAAATGGAAAAGTATCAAGGAATAAGGTAAGGCTAGTGTACAAAGGATACTCTCAAGAAGAAGGTATAGACTATTGAGAAACATATGCTAGACTTGAAGGAGTAAGAACTCTACTTGCATATGTTGTATTTAAAGGATTCAAAGTGTATCAAACGGATATAAAATAAGGTTTCTTGAATGGAATTCTAGAAGAAGTCTACATTTATTAGCTTGAAAGTTTCATTGATCCAAAAAAAAGAGACATGGTATGTAAGTTACACAAAGTTTTACATGATTTGAAGCAAGCTCCTAGAGCATGGTATGAGAGACTTCATGAATATCTGGTAAAGATTGGTTTTCAAAAATTCAATGATAATAGTAGTCTGTATATTAAAGACAAACCACTGAACAAGATTTTTATAGCAAGAATATTTGTGGAAGATATCCCATTATAGGTAATAATGACTTATGTGAGTAATTCTTTGAAGAAATGAGGAGAGAGTTTAAAATGTAAAATTTTGGAGAAAAAATTTCTTTGTTGGTTTACTAGTTCACCAAATGAAGGATGGCATTTTCATTACACGGTCAAAATATGTCAAGGAGATATTGAAGACCTTTGGAATGGAAGATTCCAAACTAGTTGAAACACCTATGTCTACTAGACGTAAATTTTCTAAGGATGATGATTCAAACAAGGTAAATCAGACTACCTATAGATCTATGATTGAAGAACTTCAGTATGTTGTTCAAAGAAGACCTGATATTGCATTAGTAGTTGGTATAGTTGCAAGATTCTCTATTAATCCTAAAAAAAATTGTATAGTGGAGATCAAAAGAATTATGAGATATCTAAAAGGTAATCAAGACTATGGTTTTTAGTATAAGAAAGGAGGGAATTTTGAGTTGAAACCCTTTATTGATGTTTGTTGAGTTGGAAGCATTGATGACAAGAAGAGCACCAATGGAGGAGCATTATTTCTTGGAAAGAGGTTACTATCTTGGACAAGTAAGAAGTAGAATTGCATCTCTTAGTCTACAATAGAGGTAGAATATGTTGTTACAATAGTTAATTTGTCCAAAATAATGTGGTTCAATCAACTGTTATCAAGAATGAATGAATAAATCAAGGATTCAATGGTTATCTATTGTGATAACACACATGCAACTAATATATCTAAAAGTATAGTGATATACAACAAGACAAAAACACATTGCAATTAAGTATCATTTTCTAAGAAAATTAGTTTAAGATAAAGAGGTTAGATTGGAATATGCTAATACAAAGGAGAAAGTTACTGACATATTTACCAAACCATTACCTAAGGATTCATTTTTGTATCTAACAAGAAATCTAGGGGTCATTCCCCTATCTAATGCTCACTAGAGTACATATTAGCGATTCATCAACCAAACTGCATTGAAGCACTATAAAGTTGACACAAAGAAGTCAAAGCTCATTACATATGAATCTATGCACATTAAGTATATTGTAAAATCACTATGTCGGGTCTTTGGAATTTGATGTCAAAGAGGGAGAGATTGGTGTAATTAGAGATGAATTAGAGGTAGTAATTTGAAAGAGGGAGAACTTGATCAAATAGTGTTTGAAGATAAGATGGTAGAGCATGAATCTTAGAGGGAGTTATTATCAATGGATAGAAAATCAAAATGAAACTAAGGATATTATAAAATCTTATAATTAATTTGATTTTTCTAAGCTTTCTTTTCTTAATGAAATTTTGTGTTGTCATTGTTGTCACAAAAGTTTGCACCCTTGTCCAAAGTTTTTACCTAAGGAAAACCTTGTGAAACATGGAAACAACCTCCAAGTTGTGGGACTTGAGCTATGGGGTTGAGTCTCTAGAGAAGGCTAACTTCCTTTACTATTAGGGTGCACTTAACTACTCTTGGAGAGGAAAAGGGAGAAGGAATGCATAGAAAACAAATCTACCTATTCTAACCTAAGGGGCAATGCACCAAAATAGAGTGTTCAAACCAATCTCTTTCCACATATGCACACTTGGACCATCATCACACCAAAAGATATACACATGCAGATCAAAAAACCCAAATAAATGATACAAGGAAGAAGAGAATTCACATATATATCATTTATAGGTCAAAAGGAGATATAGTCATGCAAGATTGTAGATCATATCCACAATACATTAATGAGAGGAAAATAGATCTTGCACAATACATCAATGTCTGGGAGAGGTAAAGTAGAATGCCATATATGTTCAGTGGAAAAGGAATTTATAGTGAACTTGTAGAGCAATATTAGAGAAAATAGAGAAGAGTTAACTTTGATAAAATTTGCAAAAAATGCCTTTATAGCTCAAGTATAACTAAGATATTTTCTATCCTAAACCAATCTCAACCACTACCATTTAATTATTATAGAGAACAATCATACAAATCTAAAGGAAGTCTTACCTTGGCATAGATTTAGATGCAATGAAATTTGACATCTTACCAAACAAAGCCTTGAGAACATAGAAATGATGCCATTAAACCACTCCGACCAAGTAGATGGATAAAACCAGAGGTGGTGGAGCATTTTCCTTCATTCACTAGGCATGACATTCATTGGAGAGTGGTTGGAAATGGTCATGAAGATCATATCATACAAGAAAACATTCCTTCCCCCTATTTTTGGATCATGAATCAGTAAGGTTAGTAGGTCAACTAAGTTCTACGACTAGAAAGCACCATGTGGACCAATATTCTTTTCTTTTTCTACCACCTTGCGAGGTCTTCATGCATATGACCACATAACCTACTAACTGCATCAACCTCCAACTTAACTATGATGTCACATAACTGTTAGCTTTAACTATGAATGTCTTTCTTTGAAATTGGGTGCACAAGGACATGTGTC
Source organism: Cupressus sempervirens (assembly GCA_028749045.1). NCBI lineage: Eukaryota > Viridiplantae > Streptophyta > Pinopsida > Cupressales > Cupressaceae > Cupressus > Cupressus sempervirens. Next base: position 283,719,738 of record CM053789.1, on the reverse strand, counting down.
CTTTTGGTGCTTTCCTGCAATGTCTAAAGTTCTCACAATTTCATAAAGTGGGGATACGATGGCTATTGATCTAGAAATATTTGATGACATAGATAGAACTAAAAATGTCTAGTCCCCATTAGCACTTGCAACCAACTAGGAACCACCAATACACTAGCTCACTAGACACATCAGCACAATCACACCGTGACCCACACAATAAAATTTGACCCCACCAATTGACATGGCACAATGTTGCTTGCATGCATTACCAGAAGGTCTAACAAAACATAGAATGTAGGAAAGCATTGACCAATCAAAATGCCAACTTGATTGATAGCTTCCATTTCTATAGCCCACAAAAGGAAATAGACCCACATGCCACATGCTAGCAAGGTGCTCACTTGTATTATGTAAATGTCATGCACTTTGAAGAAGTGAGAGAGTGCCCACCATAGATCATCTTCAATCTGAGAATGAAAAAAATATGAGCACATAAGATGGAAAAGCATAGCAAAAAAATGTAACATAAGGTTTTAGTATAAAATATTTTGTGCCCCATTTATTTGAATTTGAATATGTGAACATTACTATATTTGAATTCAAATATGGAAATTTTGGTGGGAAGGAAATTTGGCCAATAGTCATCAATGCCAAAGAGGGAGATTATTGATAATAATTATTCAATTGTACATTGTCATTGATGTTACACAAATGTTATACTCTTACTAAGAACTGCTTGTTGGAACCAAGTTCATAAGACTCTAGTTTTCATTGAGAAAAAGTCCAAAAGAAGCCAAGTTTAGGGATTCCTATGTAAACAAAGTTAGGTCAGTTATCAAAGGAGTTCAGTGTAAACATAGTCAAGTTGGTTACCAAGGAACTTAGTGGTAATCGAGTGACTAGTTTTTTAGTTTAAGCTGACCTTGAGCAAATTAGTTTTATCCATTTGTCAGTTTATGCAAGCCAACTCATTGGATGTTATTTTTTATATATAAGGGTATTAAATCTTACTTGTCATTGGATTTCATATATATGAAAGGTCAAGTTGTTGATTGAATAGTGTGTGGAAGAGGAAAAGAAGATAAGAAGAGAAAAGAGAAGGATGTCTAATTAAGAGAAGAGTATCCAAGGCACTACAAAGAATATTTTCATCAAGGAGGATCTAGAGGATAAGCTAGATTGGTGATTTGAATCTATAACCTAGTTGCTTCATAAATTAGGTGAATCATTGTTACTCTCTAACAATAGTAGCAATGAAGAAATATCTTAACATATTTTACTTAACAACCATTTTGCAAATCCTCTATCTAGGTGGTATTTTTACATTAATGTGTCTTAATACCTCTAAAAAGGCCACTACTAACAAGGTGATTTAACTCCTTTAATAGGGTCACTCCTAACATTTTTTTTTATGTTGGTCTTAGTATGGTTTTAACATTGAGTATCAACACACTTAACCAATTTATACATTGAAGCTGAGTACACTATGTATGTCAAGCTAGAATTCCAATAGGTGCTAAGTAAAGATCAAGTACCAAGTGACTTTAGGAACCAAGCATGATACTAGTTCCAAGTGATATATAGGTGTTGAGCCATAGTTGATGGTAAGAAAGTTAGAATATTTCATATGTTGAGTGAGCTAGAACTATGCATGTGTCAAGCAAGATAGAATGGAATAGGTGTCAAGCAAGACAGAATGTAATAGGTGTCAAGCAAACTAAGATAGTATATGTGTCGAGCACTAGTAATCGAGTATGTGCTAAGTAACACAGTTTAGACATAGTTGTTTGTAACTACATAAATACCTATGTAAACTATTTTTGAGCCAACATAGAAGGATTTTGAAGGATAAGAATGAATCTTTTATATTTCCTATGAAATTTGCATGTAGCCAATAAGAAAAATGGAGAAGGCATGAAACCAATAATAAAAGTGCAAGGAATGAACTGGAATTAAAGATTCACTATGGGTTGTAGATCCATACCTAACCCTAAGTATTTTTAATATTTATATGAAAGATGAAACCCCATTGTATGTGTGGATTAGAGAAGTGTGTGGGGAAACTATAGTGGAATTCAGAGTGAATAGTGAAAAGACTTAGAGGAATAGAGTAGCAATTGCATATACAATTGATCAAAACAAAGCAAGGGATACAAACATATATCAAATCAAGCAAGGATCACATTAGAATGAAAAAAACTAATGTCTAAAATCAGCAATTTGAGATTGTCAGCAATCAAGTCAAAGGTTTCTAATACTCTCTAGAAATTGTATTAGATAGTGAAAATCCTACGTTGATAGGTTAGTTTAACAACTAGGTTGTAGATCCTTTGAAGAGGTGATACAATCCTTTAATAGGGTGACACTTCATGTAAAGTGTTTGTAAATCCTTTAACCTGGTCACTATTGACATAGTGTAAATCTTTTAATAGGGTAGGCTTTTCATAGGGCAGACCATTAGAAGTGGTCAAACAATTATTGTTGTAGTGATATTTTGTGGGTATCATCCCCACCCTAGTTTTATGTTCTTTTTCCTAGAGGGTTTCTGGGTTACCAAAATTCTAGTGTTATGAGTGTTGATGCATTTTTTAACATTATGTTTATTTAATATGTTTACATGCATGTAGTTTAATTTCATTTATTTGTTTTAAAGGATAAGAAAAGACAAAAGTGTGTTACTTCTAATTCACCTCCCCCTCTCAGAAGTACTCTTCCCATTTGAATATTCCAACAATTGGTATCAAAGCCCTAGGTTCTCACAAGGAGAAGCCTAATACCTTAGAGAAAAGGTTTGAAGGTGGAAGTCTTCAAACTTGGGAATATTATAGAGAATCAAGTTATTGGTGTGCAACTTGCTCTAGACAATTTGGAGGAAGCTAGAGAAGAATTAAGAAAATCTTTGGAAAGAAGAAAGGAGATAGCCATAGCTGAAAATGACATACACTACAAGGAGATTGATACCGCAAAAGTGTTTGCAAATGGAGATACTAAAGAGTTTGATGCAACAATAGTAGAATTGATGGAGATGAATAGAAATTAAGCAGAAGAAATCAAAACTTTGAATCATGAACAAGAATTACAAGCCATAATGCTTTGTGAAGTGATTGAACAAAAGAAAAGAGCCATTGAAGAAAAAGCCATGATAGAAGACAATAAGAGAAATCTTACCAAAAAACTAGAGGAAAATAAAATTGAGTTTGAAAGAATCTAAAACATGTAGCTAGACACCTTGAGTCAGATGATGAATGCAAATCATGAGTTGAATATGAAAGACATTGAGATTTCTACACTAAAGATGCAGATTGAACATTTGCAAAGTGACCTAAAAAGAGAGAAGGAGATTATTGAAAGCTTTAAAAACCTAATGAGGCCATCAAGTACTTTGAGTAGCTACTAAAATCACCAAGGGCTAGCAATGACACTATAGGACTTGGTTACAATAGCACTGAAGAAGGAGAATCATCCAAGACTACAAAAGAAAGAAGTATCAAAGGTAAGAACACTAAACCTACTTGTCATTTCTATGGTGAAAAGGGACATACTTCTAATGTATCTAGGAGTAAGAAGAACAATCAAAATGTTAAACCTAAGAATACAAGCTACTGCCATAAATGCAAGAAACAAGGACATCAAGCACATGAATGCAGGACTAGGACTATCAGAACACCAAGATTTGAGGGTCACTACTACAACTATCAAAAGTATGGACATAGATCTTTTGAGTGTAGATCAAAGCCCAAGTGGACACATAATTAGCCTATAAAGGGAAATAACCATGGTCATCACTACAACTAGGATTACAATATCAAGTATAGCTATCACTACTGTCAGGAATATGGACACATCCCTAAAAATTGCATAAGGACACATTTTAGAGGGAACTACAGTAGGTGGTTAAGTGAAACCACATGTTTCAGTTGCTTGAAGACTGGTCATATCACCAGAAATTTCCCAACAAGGTTAAAGGCAACTAAATCTAAAGACAACAAAGGAAAAGAGAAGGTAAACATTGAAAAAATCAAAGGACAAATGAACAAGACTTGGAAGAAGAAAGATGAGTGCAACACATTCTATAAAGGGATCACTTCACCTAATGGTTCAAGTGATCACACTTTATCAAAGTGAGCAAGAATAGTTGTATGGGACTGATATACATAGTTATATCATACATCAGTCCCAAGACAAACAAGTACTACAAAGAAGAAATCAGCATAAGCAAAGATGCCAAGTCAAAATTTGAAGCTTTTGCAAATACTACCAAGTTGTCCTCAGATTGCAAGTAAAAGTCAGTGGATGTTGAGTTGTTATTAGTGACCGAGTTGATAGTCGATATTGAGTTGAGAAATGAAAATGGAATTTGAGTGAAATGGAGATCTAGTGGACGCCGAGTGAACGAAGTCTAGTGGGAGCTAAGTCATGTTGAAATCTTCAAGCGTTGAGTTTACAGTTGTATGCACTAAGCATTTAATGCTAGGTTTTGAAAGTTATAAAGTCAAAATTTGATCATTTTTATGCCATTCAAACATAGAGCAAAGATAAGAAGAGTGTAGAAGTGATCAAACAGTAACCTTGAAGCCTTTTGCACCAATTTCAACAATGATTCAGCATAAATTTTGTTGATCTAAGGTATTTATCAAGTGTCAAGCTATGTAGTGTTGAAATTTTTAATATATTGAAACCCTAGATCGGTATAATGGCTTCTAGTTCCAAGAACCGAAAGGGAAAGGAAAGTCATGAGATTCAACTAGTTAGTAATGAAGTAAAACAACCTAAATTTATACCCATTCCTGAGGTAGCTTACAAGAATGACCCTGCCGATGCATTGTCCATAATTCCACCCAAGGTTGTCATGGTACAAGATGTTAGAAAATGTTACAATCGCAAAATAGGAGCTATAGGAGACCTTGAGATATTTCAAGCCTACGACAAGCTGTGTGATAACACAATTTTGAAGGACAAATTCTAGATAATTGAAAAGAAGGGTTTAATAAATGTGCTAGTTTATCCTACAAATTTTAGAACAGAATGGATCTACATTGTACTAAGCTAAATTCACAATGGCTATCTATGGCTAGAAACATGACCTGTTAAGATTACCAAGAGGATAGTACATAGGGTTATAGGTTTCCTAACCCTAGATTGGCCTAAAACCCTACAAAGTGAGTTAAAAGAACTTATTGAAAGGAATACAGGAGCTAAGTGGAATAAGAGAGGTATGAAAATCGATACTATAATAAATCCTCTTCTAGATTTTTTAGTGAGAGTGATATCTCACAAATTTTACCAATCCAATAGCTTAAACAACGTTCCAAGTATTGCTATTGATGTAGCCTATAAAATTGTTAGGAAAGATCATTCATATGATCTAGCAAAATTGATGTTGCAGTAGATAAATAAGAACTTAGGAGCAATAAGAAGGCCAAAAAGAGGTCAATGTAAGTTTGGTTCAGTTCTTATATGCATATTTTTCTATGTCATGAAAGAGTTTCCTTCAATTAGAAAGGAGAACTAGAATCTAAATAAAACTACAATCACACAAATCAATGAATACATAGATCAGATGGGTGACAACTTTGAAGCCCAAATGACAAGTTATTTTGAGGATTTTAAGAAATCCATGAAACAAAGAGTGAGAGTACTAGTTTTCTTAGTGGAAAAATATATCAATGACATATTCTTTTTAGTTGACATTGACTATACCTATATCTAGGTAGTAGTTCCAAGGGTGAGATGGCTCAAACCCTTAGGTTATGAACTTGATGTTGATGAAGCCTCGGCAACAATCACTACATTGCTTGTAAAAGACATTGATAAGGAGGCTCCTCATTTTGGAACATATGATGTTGTGCATTCCAAGGTTGATATGGAACTTAAAACATCCTCCACCTTGAAGAAGAAAGATAAACTAGTAAAGAAAATAAAGAAAAAATTTAGCGTAGATATTGAAGGTGCATGTGCTGAAGAGCAAGAAGAAGAAGAAGGTGAGAGTGAAGAAGAAGAAGAAAAAGGGCAAGGCCCAATGGAATTAACACAGGGCTTAGGAGAAGACAAGGAGGAAGGTGTGGAGGAAGAAGAAGCCAATGAAGCACCTACACAAGCCAAACAAAAGAAAATAAAAGCAACAGTGCCCAACCCAAAGCAAAGAAGACTATAGGAAAAACACAAGCCAAACCAAAGGCACTAGTAACAAGGGCTAATACAAAGGCATCTTCACAAAAAGCCAAGGAGAAAATCAAAGAAAAGAAGAAGGCTACTGAATAGACTAGTAAACTACAAAAGAGACCAAAGAGGAAATATGTAGCACAACTAGATTCTAATGATGAGGAGATAATATAGTCAGAGGATATCAGCCAATTTAGAGTGGTAAGTCATCCTTCCAAATCTGCCATGGATAAAATTTGTGAAAATATTAAGAATGCAAATTTGATTGATTTGAAAAACCTTGATTTCAAAAAGCTAAGTAGAGAAGAACAAAACAAAATAGAGGAACCTATATATGCCATGATGGCTAAATTTAAGAACACACCTCTAGAGCTAGACAATACCATGCCTAGTGAATTATATGAGATAATTGAAAACAAATAGCATTACTGTCTAAAAATGGAGAAGGAGATTAGAGAATCTACCTTATCTCAAGTGATGCCTAACCTAACAAGAGGTCAAATAATAAAGGATAATAAGAAACATGGTGGGAAATTTGCACCTAAATATAGAGCCTTTAACATCCTACAAAATAAGATTGAAGATGTAGTAGACAAGTCCACAAAATTGTCAAAGTCGATCTACAAACTGACTGATGATCAAGATAAAGAAGAAAATAAGATAGAGGTCAATACCAAGGAGAAGGTAGAGGAAAATAAAATAGAAGAGAAGAAAGAAGTGGAAGAGAAGCAAGAAGAGAAAAGAGAAGAAGAAAAGGAAGATGAGGAGGACAAAGAAAAAGATGAAGAAGAAACACAAAAGGGAGAAGACATGGCAATAATTGAGTAGTAGCAGCAAGAAGAATAGAGTGTAAAAGACACACAAATGCCACCTCCCAACCCTCCTCATGTAACAATCACACTTGTAAGCACAATAACCATCAAGAATGTTACTAAAAAATCATGTCAGAACATCAATCCCCTAATTGCAAAGGATGTCTCCAAGATCCTTCACCAATCCACTTTACATGCATAGTTATGCACAAATCTTGTATTGGTGAGTGTCAATGAACTACAGAAGGTAGTAGAAGAACCAAAAATAGACAAGGTGAAACCACAAGCACCACATTTCATCTATACAGCTACCAACACTCAAATTTTAATGCTTCCACCACCATCTCCAATAATTGCAACAATTGACACATCAGGAATAGGTGATACCATTCAGAAGCTAAGTGCAAAAGAAAGGAAGTTTGATCAAAAAAATGAGAATACATCAAAGGAAGAGGAGTGGACCACTATTTATACATTGGTAGAAGTACCAAAACTAGGCACTCTTACAAAAAATCTTTAGAAGCTAAGTACTGAAGCCATAACTTTGTGAATATCATCACTAGGCTCAAGCTCAACCAAGGCATCTAGGGTACTTCACTATGGAGACCCTGAGCTAGATGAAGAGATAGTGATACCTTCTTATGACTCAAATACAATCACCATGGAGAAGATCACAGAGATGCAAGATGTACTAAATAGAAGGAGAAGACAAAAAATACTCAAAAAGGAGTATAAGCACAAGCAAGCACTACATGAGATTAAGGACATCTTTATGGATGCCTTCAGCTTGCAGTCACCAGATGAGTCAAGGCCTATAATGGAACAATTATCAGATATAGTTGACTAGGTGACAAGTGAAGACCAGGACACAAATGTCAAACTTATGTAGTGGTCTGAAAGGAAATTTCAAGGAAAAGTAAATGAGAGAATATCAAGTGAAATAGAACTTTCACAGGTAGAATTGGCCAAGAAAATTGAAAAGGTCAAAATGATACTTGAGAATATCTTCTCATTGTACACAAAGTTGTGTGATTTCTCCAATTTCACACAAGAAACAATCTAGAGGATATTGAGGTTGGAGAGAAATCTTAAGATTTCGAGAATGCAATTACCTAAAGATGTAGCTCAAAGTGAGAAGCATTTTTCCCAATTACTTCACACTCAAAAAGAGTTAGTTGTACTAACAAGTGAAGAGGCCAATATAAAGGCCAGATTGGTGTAGATTTAGGCCTCCATTACCCCACATTTGGAGTTCCTCCACAAAGAACAAGTCTATGCTAAAACTATTTTAGAGAAAGATCTTAATATTTCTACATTGGATGGAATTGTTCATCTTGCTGCAGAGAATGCCATCTAGTATAAGTCACTAGAAATTGCTTTGGACAATTGGGATGTAGTTCTAAAGATGATAATGGAGGTAAACAACACATTTTTGGAAAAATTTGGTATTACTCCCTAGAACCCTTTGACATCAGTGTCAAAAAAGGGGAGATATATAGTAAAGAGAGATATATAATGTTTTGGGGGAGGAATAACATAATAAGGAGTTACAAAAAAATTTTTGGGAATTGTATGGGAGATAGCACTAGAAAAGCTCAACATATAGGTATAGATTATATAAGTAGGGAATAGGCAAAGATATCAAGCACATTCAACACATAATTTTTAGCATAGAATTTTTGGTTACAAGAACAGACAAGGCACAATCAACTCAAGGAGAGTTATAAGGTTTTTTAATTTTTTGGAAATTTTGTACATATATAGAGTAGAATGATTAATTACTCATGAGGTCAGACCAATAATTTTTAGTTAAGTGGTTTTGACATTTGAGTATCAACACACTTAAGCACTTTCTACATTGAAGTCGAGTACACTATGTGTGCCAAGCCAGAATTCCAATAGGTGCCAAGTAAAGATCAAGTGTCGAGTGACTTTAGGAACTGAGCATGATACTAGTGCCAAGTGATATATAGGTGCCAAGTCATAGTTGATGCTAAGAAAGTTATAATGCTTCATATGCTAAGTGAGCTAGAACTATGCATGTGTTGAGCAAGATAGAATGTAGTAGGTGTCAAGAAACCTAGGATAGTATATCTGTCGAGCACTAGTAATCTGGTATGTGTCAAGTAACATAGTTCAGACTTAGTTGTTTGTAACTACACAAATGCCCATGTAAACCATTTTTGAGCTAACATAGAAGGATTTCAAAGGATAATAAGGATAAGAATGAATCTTTTATATTTCCTATGCAATCTGCATGTAGCCAATAAGAAAAATGGAGAAGGCATGCAACCAATGATAAAAGTTCAAGGAATGAGTAGGAATTAAAGATTCAATATGGATCATAGATCCATGGCTAACCCTGAGTCTTCATAGTCTTTATAAGGAAGATGAAACTCCATTGTATGTGTGGATTCAAGAAGTCTATGGGGAAAGAGTGAAGAATGGAAAGACATAGAGGAATAGAGCAAAAATTGCATATCTAGTTGATCAGAAAAAAGAAAGGGTTATAAACAGATATCAGATCAAGCAAGGATTACATCAAAATGAATAGAACCAGTGCTTGAAATCAACAATTTGAGATTGTAAGAAATCAGGTCAAAGATTTCTAATATTCTCTAGCAATCATATTAGATAGTGAAAATCCTATGTTGATAGGTCAGCTTAACAGCCAGGTTGTAGATCATTTGAGGAGGTGATAAAATCCTTTAACAGGGTGACACTTCATGTAAAGTGTTTGTAAATCCTTTAACCAAGTCACAATTTAGATAGTGTAAAGCCTTTAATAGGGCAGGCCTTTCATAGGGTAGGCCATCAAAAGTGGTCAAAAAATTATTGCTACAATGATATTTTGTGGGTATCATCCCTGCCCCAATTTTACCTTCTTATTCCTAGAGGATTTCTGGGTTACCAAAATTTTGGTGTTATGAGTGTTGATAAATGTGTATACATTATTTTTATTTAATATGTTTACAAGCATGTAGTTTACTTTTAGTTATTTGTTTTAAAGGATAGGACAAGACAAAAGTGTTTTACTTCTGATTCACCCCCTCCCCGTACTCTTCCCGTTTGAATATTCCAAAATTTTATAACCTTGAACAAAGTTGACACCTAGTAGGGTTCATATCAAAAGAGTAAAATGTTGTTACTAGTTGCATTGGTGGTTTTCCCAAATTGGGTTTTCATGTTAAATTTTGGTGTCTCATATGTTCATGTTATTTTCTTATTTCTTTTTGTTTTTGCAACTAAGTTACTAAATGTTAATACACATCAATATATAAAGTTGCTTTGTTAATTGAGTTATAGTGAATATCTAGTTCTACCCAAGTTGTGAGTTTCAAGGAAGTTTGTACTAACATCTAAGGGATTTGGAATTTTTTTAGTGGTAAATGACATATCTAGTAAGTACAAATTTGTTACTTCTAGATTCTAGATTAGATTCACTTAGTTCACCATACTAAAAGGTTCAATGAATTTCTAAATTCTTTTATGTCTCTATAGTCTAAGACAGGATTTCCATATACTATGACTCAAGTTCCTCTATCTGAGTCTCGATTTGAATTATTTCCTACTCGATTTGCACTAGCTACAACTTGACTGACACTCCACACTTGGGTGACTTAGGTGGGGTAATTCCATGAATGTTGGTTAATATATCAAATTCAAAGTAGACAAATTTTTTGTAATCCTTAGGTTCTTTGCTACATTGTTCTTCATTTTTTTCTACACACTTATCAATTTTTACATGTGCACTTTCTATAAACTTGTGAGTAGAAAGATTCAAACATCTGTATACTTTACTCTTACTGGAGTATCCCAAGAAAATGCATTAATCACTTTTCACATCAAATTTTCCTTTCCTTGATTCTTTTAGGATATAACATTTGCTTCCAAATACTTTGAAGTAACAAACATTAGGTTTATAGCCATAGCATTATATATAAGGTATTTGATTTTTACCTTTTTTCAGTTGAACTTAGTTCAAGGTATGAACTATTGTGTTGATTGCTTCCTTCTAGTATTTGGTTACAACATTTTTCTATATCATTAATGTTCTTGCACAATTCATGATGGGTCTATTTCTTCTTTCTTCTATGCCATTTTGCTAAGGTCTGCCAAGTGTACATAAATGTATTTTGATTTCTCTTTCATTGCAGAATTCATTAGAGATAAATTCTCCTCCTTTGTCTGACCTTAAGTGTTTTATCTTCTTAACTATTCTTTCTCAACTCTAGCTAGATACCATTTGAATTTTAAAAAAAGCTACATATTTTTCCTTTAAGTATATTACTATGATCATCCTAGAATAATTGTCAACAAACAAAATGAAGAATTTGTCTCCAGTTTTGCTTTCAGTACCTATTGGTCCACAAAGATCTATATGAAGTAATTCTAGGACTTCTTTAGTATTGAAATTCTTACTTTTGAAGCTAGTTTTACCCATATTTCCAATCTAACATTGTTTGCATATGCCTATTTTAGGTTTCTTCAAATTTGGAATACCTCTCACTCTTCTATTTTTTCTTGTATTAACTAGATTATCAAAGTTTATATGACTCATCCTTTTATGCCATAACCAACTTTCCTCTTCATGTGACAAGAAGCATGAAATATCAGAGAGATCAACATAGAATTGGTTACCTTTTGTCTGATTGCCAATTCCAACTAGATTTCCTTTACCATCTAGAAGTTAGGTCTTCTCATTCATGAATTCTAGCTTAAATCCAATGTTATCAGTTGTGCCATACTTAGAAGACTATGTCTCAGTCCTTCAACCTAGTATGTATTATCACACCTAATTCCATTAGTTAATGAAATGCAACCTTTTCCCTTTACATAACATGGTTCATCATTTCCAATTTGAAACCTTCCACCATCATAGTGCTCCAAGTGTTCAAACTTTGTTTTATCACTAGTCATGTGATGAGAACAATGACTATCTATTATCCATGTGTCATTCTTTCTTATTTTCTATCTTTTATAGAAATATATACCATTTCATCTTCATTATCACTCTCAAAATCTTTAGCAATATAATAAGATTTCTTACCTTTGTCCTTGTAGTCTTTGTAGCTTTTCAAATCATTCTTTCCTTTGAACTTGTTGGATTTTTTGTCATCTTTACTTTCCTTGTTTGGAATTTTGCCTTTATATTTACCTGTTCCTTTTGGTAACCTCCTTGCAAGTAGGGCTTCAATGGCTTCAAGATCATCATCAAACTCTTAATCTTCTTCGTTGTCATATTTTTTTCTTTTTGGGTTTCCTCCCTTTTTGCCAAGGGTTGGTATTTCTTGGAATCGTGATTCTATGTTGTGAGATACAAGAAGATAGTTATCAAAGTTATCCAACTCAAAAGTTTTTAACCTTCATACTAGTGCATCCAAAGTTATATCATGTTTGGGATCACATCTCATTTCTTGAATATCTGAAAGTCTAATTGCATAAATAGGAGGAAGAGTGGGTCAATGCAAGAAGTTGGGTCTCACTTTTGGCAAAAAAAGTGAAAATATGTTTTCTATTTTTGAAATATATTGTCAATTGATGCCAAAATTTGAGGCATTTAGAGATTAAATATAAAAAACTTTAGAAATAAAAATTGTAGTGCCTAGAATCTCCTTTATGAATATGTAATTTATTTGTATATCCATATGATAAATTTGTTTTTTGGTATGGATCTCTAAAAACCACATTTTCAAAATGCATATTTTAGGACCATAATTTGACACAACTAAATAATTTTTTGTGAATCCTTTTAAACAAAGTTACTTGGCACACAAAAAATGGACGAGAATAATTTTAGTTAGTTATTTAATGATTTTTTGTTTATTAATTTTTAACTAATGATTAAGCTAATTTTTAAAGCCTCTCATTTACGGACACCATAATTTAATCAAAATTTAACTTTTTTGGATATTTTCTAACTTCAAAAGAATTGTATGAAGATTGATGACATGTAAATTAATTTAAGAAATATGAAAAATTAAAAAAGATATTAAAGTTTTAGTGAATCTCATTATTTTATGTTTAAGAGACACTTTTGATTAATAAATAATGCAAAAATATCAAATGAACTCATAAGACTATAAAATTTACATTTTTGAGATCAAAACTATAAGACTTATAATATGTTTTTATTTTGTTGAAAAATTCAATGGGGAAGACTGTATAAAAATTACAACAATTGCTGAAATTGTCAATTAATTTCTTTAGTCAAAATTTGCTGCATAAAGGAAAAGGCTTGGTCCCACCAAGCCTATACCATGCCTTTCCCCAAGGGAAAACCTAATGAAAAAGGGAAATTCTCACCTATAGCATTAGAATCTGGCACCTAATTTGTATATCAAAAATTGGGTGCCTGATTCTAATTTATTCATTATGGGAATTGGGCACCCAATATTGAAATAATCAAGAACTCGATTATTGAAAAATTAGGTGCTCGATTTAGAACTAGGTACTCAATTTTTTAAATATTAGGTGGTCAATTTAAAATTAGGTACTCAATTGTTTAAAAATTAGGTACCCAATTCTTAAGTACCCATTGGGTCCCAAAAGATGCCCCACAAACCACTTATCAATCATTGCAATGATTGAATGATAGTTTTAAGTTGCAACAATGAATTTCTATCACAATTATTCTATTTTCTTATCAGCTTCTACAATTTGCAAGCTATTGATTTCAATTAAAAACTAGTATAAACATGGGATCAAAATAATGAAGAAAGAAGAAAATAAAAGTTTTGACAAATGAGGAGATTACAACAAACAAAGAGAATGAAGCACAACGTCAACAAGAGAGAATGTAATGCCCCACCATATGACCCAAAAGAAGTTAACCTAAAATTTTACTAAGTTTGACAAACATTTTTCTTTAAGATAAAGATACAACAATAGTTAAATAATAGCAGAAGCAATTAACATGCACTCATACATCAACAACACATAAATAGGTTACAACTCTTAAATGTGCCATGGCATTGAATCACATTTAATTTTTAATTAACACTAAATCCAATATATAAAAATCCACATCAAGGAATAATGTACAAGTATGATTCCATTTAAATGATATATGGACATCTCGAATGCCACTTGGTAATAATCAAAATGCACCATCATCTACTGTATAGGTCATAGGGTATGAAGGGATGAAAGAATATACAAAATAAAAATAGATTACAACATCTCATAATATTCATGTTTGAGAGATGGTGAGCGAGAGTGGGAGTGGGGACGAGGGCATGGAAATGGGTGGGAAAGTTGTTTTGAATTCATTAGGTGGGAATGTGACTATTCTATCTAGCTCAAGAGGGCATTTAGAGTCAGCAGAGGATTCTTCTATAGGGAAGATTGATCCTAATGAAGGCAAGACTTTTTAGGAATCAGGAGGTAGCCAAGAAGAATAAAAAATGGTCCATCCTATTTTAGATTCGATCAATAGGCAAGTCTATCCTTTCGTTGGTAAAAGATATCTCCCTTAAGGACAAAGGTATGTATTCCTTTGAAATGCCAGATCAAATAATTGACGAAAACATTTCCCCTATGGATTTGACTTTAGATGGAAGGTTTTTAAGTGCTGGGCCCAACATTGAATATGTTAGGGTGTATGTGAGTAAGAAATGGTCATTGAAAGGTTAGGTTGACATTAGATCACTAGCCAAAGGGTGCCTTTATTTCAACTTTTCCTATGAAGAAGATAAATAGGATATCCTTTGTTGGAATCCATGGGTTTTGGGGAGGAATACTTTGGTTCTATAGGAAATAGACTCCACATTGATATTCTCTAGATGATTCTAGAATCCAAGCGCTAGTTTGGATTAGGTTGACAAGACTCCCTTTGGAGTTTTGGGTGGAGGATGTGTTTTAGAGTATTGCAAATACTTTTGGGGAACACCTTTCTATGGGTCCTATTATTATTTCAAGGAGAAGGATGAACTATGATAGAATATGTGTTGAGATTTACCAAGGCATGGATATGCCTAATTCTATTTTGCTTAAATCTAATTTTGGTATTTGAACTCAACATGTCAAGTATGAATTTGTACCCTTCGCCTATTTTCATTGTAAGAAATATGGTAACTGGGCCAAAAAATCTCCTTCCTTGAAGGAGGATCCTAAAAAGGTTTAGAAAGTGTGGGTTAGAAAAGATCTAAAGGATCATAATAGTAGCAAGAATAGAGTTGAGTCTTTGGGTGTTGAAGTTTCCCAACTTAGTTTGGGTGTGGAAAAGGTCAAAGAGATGGGTATTAGAGATGAGGTTTAGGAAAATAGGCTGAACTCTAGTAGTAAATATATTAAACAAGCCCATGTCAGGGAAGAGAGTAGTCCCAAGAAGGGGGAGAATAATGGTAGTGGGCCAATTTGAAAGGACTCTACTATTTTGTAGAATATTGATGTTAAAGGTGACTAGAGTTTGCATGAACTCATGGCTCTTGACACAACTTTAGATAGCAATTTTGTTAAGGGGGACTCTACTATTGGGGAGAATATTGACGATAAATGTGATCAGAGTTTGCATGAACTCGTGGTTCTTGATGCAACTTTAGATAGAAATTTTGTTAAGGGGGATGTTGAGGACCTCTTAATTGTGTCACATGAGGAAGAGGAGACTTGGGAGGAGGAGACTTCTAGTGCTAACTAGATCCTAGTCATTAAACCATCTAAATCAAAAAAGAAAGGGGGAGCTAACCAAAAAAAGAAGATAGAGGTTGTCATGATTAAAACTAGGATTAATAAGAAAGATGATATGTCTAGTACATCTCGTAGAAAAGACAATAAAAAAAGGGATGGTAAATATAATCTCAAGACTGGAGATGTTGGGTTATCCCCTTCCTCTATGGGTAGACTGTCTAATATGTAGAAAAGATGTGCTGAGACTAATAGAAGTATTTCTGATGGTAGTTAGAGAACTATTCTTCGCTCAAAAATGTTCCATAAAAGATGTTCGTTTCATGGAATATTAAAGGATTAAACAATTCTCATAAATATGGCATTTAAAAAAGTATGATTAGGGATAACAGACCAGATATTGTTGTTATCCAAGAAACTAAGATATTGAAGGATAAAGTGGAACGACTTTCAATTTTTAGGGGAGGTAAGGTTATTGGAAATGATTCTAAGGGGGCTCTATGAGGAATGATAGTTGATTGGAATAATAAATGGATTCATGGTGAGTTTATTTCTTAGAATTGAAACATGATGAATATTAGATTCTCTAATTCAAAGGATGGATTTGCTTGGGTGCTTACTAATGTCTATGCTCCCAATATTAAGTGGGGTAGAAAGGCTCTTTAGGAAGATTGATCATGAATCAGACAAATCCTTTTGCAGATGTGAACTGGGTTATTATGGGGGACTTTAATACCCCTTTGAAAGAAGCTGAAAAAATGGGAGGTAGCCAGACTAATCTCGACAATAGATTAGATTTGATGGATTTTATTGACAATCCTCCTCTACATGACTTGGAATTGCATGGGATTGAGTATAATTGGACTAATAGAAGAACTTAAAAGGACCTCATTCAAGTCAAGTTGGATAGAGCTCTTGTTGGCTCCTAATCTAACAAAGTTTGAATAACCAAGTATGTAAGGAAAGAATGCATCTATGGGCAGCTGTATCCAATAATGGACAAAATTCATCAAGAACCTAGGCCAACTATAAGGCAACACTCCTTCACTTTAGGCTTTGCAAAACCTAGGTAGGTGAACCTCTTAATATCTGATTATGTGACCAGTGTAATGAGCATAATTAGGATCTATAATAACAAATGAAACCCCTAATTCTTCTATACTTAACAAAGAAATCACAAGCATGAAATAGCTAATAGCATGAGTCATGAAACTGGTAAGCTAAGTGAGGGTTATACTTCGAATAACTTTCAACATAAAAGGGAAAAGATGATTTAATATGTCGATATCAGCAAGACCTAGCTATGAGAAACAAAATTGAATGATCCTACAACTGATCAGTGCTTTATCTATTGGGAAATTACATGAATTACAACCACACATCTCCTGGAAATCTTTGACATAACTCCTAAATCAAGATCCTTGATCTATCTTTTTCCTTTTGAATAGACATCTGCATCAAAATGAATCTCATACTTGACCTATCCCATCATGAAATCTACAAACCCTATGATAAATATAAAAGCAATTACATGGCTCTTTGTTCCATTAGCAAGATACTTCAATCACATACATTATTGAACAAAATGTAACCTAGTTTATGCTTTTTGTTCATAAACTAGAAAAGATAACAAATCCATGAACAAGAGACAAGATTCAGATTGAAATGAAAACCCTATGATCTATTTTTATTCATTTTTCTTGAAAATGAATACATGAAAGATGTACAGAAACACTTTACAAATCACCTAACAAATGAGAACTATTTGCATAAAACTTAAATGTTGCTCAATACAAGAGAAATTGCTAAAGGAACTGGTATCACAACAATGAGAACATATCAAATGCTGGAACCAATGGTCTCATGGTGAAAAATTGAAATCCCAATGGTCTCATAGGATTGAATCTTTTTTTCCAAAAAAACTAGAACCCCCATAAAAAATGAGAAAGAGAATGATACAAAGGAGAGTGAATTCTCGGATCCATTGTGCATCTGACATGTTTCCACTTGAAAAACATCTCGAGTAAAAGCACAAACCTGTGTCACCTTTTATAAAGGAGAAGTGATATCAGAATTTAAAGTCTTCAACTTTAATGACATAAAAGTGGCATTTGTGCTTAAAATTTGAAGATGATGTAAAATAATGAAATATGTAAAATTAGTTGAAGTTTATGTTTGTAATTTTTTTGAAAAAAATTGAGTGAAAATTTTATCTATTTTTTTAATTTATAAAGTCTATTTTTAAATGCTGAAAATATAAATTATTTTTTTCCCGTCAAACAAATATATGAAAATGTTCATATTTTGGTCTGATTTTGGAATATGTTAGAGTCAACATGTATACCTAGTGCACAAAAAAAGAAAAATTCAAATTCAAATAATATTTTTGAAGTTATAACTATTCAAAGTCAAAGTTATCAGAAATTGACAATTTTTTTCTCTCGTCAAACTTTTTCCATCAAATCTACATATTTTTTAAGACAAATTATATATTCTTGAAGAAGACTTTCTCTTCTAGTGCATCATTAAAAAATAATAATTTTTGAACATGATTTACTATTTTTTTCTTATTTTTGAATAGACATCTTCCTAATCTTAAATTACCTACTTGTATTATTTTCAAATTATAACATATTATCCATAATCAAAATTTTAAAAAAATTATATAATAATAATCTTAACTCTGAGACCTATAAAACTATATTTTTAGTTTTAAAAAAAACTTCAATTTAGTAAGTCAAATTGGCCTTCAAAGTGAGAAGTTTGCAGAAATTCTTATTTTTGTTTGTGTGGCTACCACCTAAGATGCCACATAGGTAGTTCCGGCCAAAACTGTTTCGACCGTAACTGTTTTGGCCAAAAGGGTTATGGTCAAAACTCCCAAGCTTATAAAATTATTGTCAATCAATTTTTGGCTATTTTTATGATATTTTGAGTCATTTAGAACATGGGGGTTATTGTCAAAACCGTTTTGGCCGAAAGTGTTTCAGCTGTAACCTTGGATGCCACATCGACGAAGAAACTTGCCACATATGTATGGCTGAAATTTGTTCGGTTGTAACAATTATGGACGAAACTATTTTGGATGTAACCCCTCCAAATATCACAAATAGTGACATAGGTTTGTGCTTTCACCCTCTCCTAATAGTGAAAAAAATCTCTCTAATCTCTTTCTACAACTAGTAAATCAAATCTTCAATCAGTTTTGCTTCCTAAGTAAAAATTGGAACCAAATTATACCATAATGGCATAATATCCTCAAAGTTAATCCAATCGACCTTTTACCATGTGTTTTCACCATCTTTGTAACTACATTTTCTATTTTTTCCCATTTCAGTGAATTCCTATGCAAAAATGAACTCCATAATCAAAAACTTTATCTTCTCCTAGTTTCAGTGATAAATAATATGCCTATGTTTGCTTATCAGGAACTCCTAGAATTTCATTTTGAAAAATCTACCCATATACTATAAAACTCTAGTCTGCACTTTGAAATTTCAAAAATTTAAAATTTCTAAAAGTTTACACTTAGGAAAATATCTTTCATAGATTTAAAAAAAAATTGAACGTGCACCTTTCTATAAAACTTTTAAAAATCAATTTTTAAACCATTTCCATTTTGACCCTACCCATGGATTTTGGGTCAACCCCCTAGTTTGACTTTTTCCACATGGTAGCATGCCATTGGTCCAACTTTGCACATTCATCAACCATCGGGCACCATGTGATAGACTCTGATTGGCTCACAAGGTATTGCCATGTGGCAGCCTCTGATTGGCTCCTCAACCACCAATAGAATACCATGTCATCACCCTAGATGCACATGCCATGTCACCAATCCACCTCAGCATGCCACATTAGTGCCACAATAACTTGACACATCACCACCACCTGGTAGGTCACTATGTCACTATGTTAACCTCCCTACAACTTTCCTTTGCCAACATGGTGACCACCATCACATTCACCACATGTCACAATCTGGTGACCTCTGATCTTGATCTACCATGTTAGTAATTTATTCATAGTTTTCTCACCAAATACTACCACATGTCAGATTCTAGTTTGTCAACTCTACTGCAACTAGGTTCCACATATTTCTCGTAGGGTTTCAAAGTTTTCTGGCAAGTTGCCATGTC
Source organism: Cupressus sempervirens (assembly GCA_028749045.1). Classification (NCBI taxonomy): domain Eukaryota; kingdom Viridiplantae; phylum Streptophyta; class Pinopsida; order Cupressales; family Cupressaceae; genus Cupressus; species Cupressus sempervirens. Next base: position 283,700,018 of record CM053789.1, on the reverse strand, counting down.
ACATGCTAGAAATCCTCGCTATTTTTTGGTAGTGACATAGTGACCACCAAGATTTAGTGATGATGGTAGTGTTCTCATTCAAAAGTTATTCCGTTCTTTCCTCTAGATGTTAGCGATTTGGTCGGGCCCACCACATAGGCCACGGCTTGAAATAAAGACTTTTGTCTTGTAGACAACATACAAGGTGAGTGTTTGAGATCTTAAATAAAGAAAAAACTGTTCATGCTAGCAATGTGGGATTATGTTTGTGAGTTTTCTCTTTTCTTTTTGTGTGGACCTGCTACTCAATTTGGCTTTCTCCTTCATTTGGAGTGAGATTCCTTGATTCCATGGATGATCTCTACATTCTTTGTCCATTTTTGATTGGTGACTTCCTTCAAAAGTGCAATGGATTCCTTCATGGTCTTCCCTTGCAACTCACTTGGGCATCTAGCACTTTTTCTCTAAAGCATGGATGACTTCTTTTTTGCACATGTCTTCTCTCCCTCTCTAATGTAATTGTGGATGCCTTTTCCCTACAAATCCTCCCTAGCCATTTGTGACTTCTCCATTTCATGTGGGTTCTTCTTCATGTGCTGCTCTATCCTTTCTTTAGCATGAATGCTTTGCTTTTTCCTACATTTTCCTCCTATCTAATACCTTCAATGTGGGCATCTCTCCAGTTCTCCTACGAGTTTCTCCTTTTCTTTGTGGCTTCCCAACTAATGCTTGGGCATCAACAACATTTATTTGCAACCAATCTCTAGTTTTAACAATGCCTTCAAACAACCCACATGAGGTTGAGTGATGCCATTTGTACCAAGAAAACCAAAGCACTCCAATGAGGCATGAATACTGGTTCTCCATTGCATCAACTTCTACAACATTGAATGCTATCCTTCCACTGGATTGGAGTGGGTTTTACAAGCACAAAATAGGCTTTGAAAACTCGCTTGGCCTCACTTTCAATTATCATTTGCAAAGTAAGGTGGCCACATATTCAAAATGATAACCAATGACTCAGAGACATGTAGAATTTGGGTATATGCAATAGGAGTTGGGCCTCCATTTACAAGGCTGCCTTTGTAATTAAGTCACTTGTTATAGTTTAAGCCCTTTGCATGGTCTTATAGTCTAAATCTCCATTGGCATGTTCCCTCTTAATTCTCTACCTTCTAAGGCTGACTCTTCTTGGGAAAGGCATATATATATGTCTTCTAAATGCTCATTTTCATGTATTCATTTGCACTAGTCATGAGCTAGTTCTTAGCTAGGAAAATGATTGCAATTCAAATTTATATAGAACACATGTTCTTTCAAAATTGTTAAGTGCATAACTATGCAATGCAAAATCTACCTATTACTTGGGAAGAAAAGGTCCAGTGGCTACAACAAAATTGGTATATACATTATTGTGTATCAATGCCTCCTTTATACTTGAATACACAGGTTCATGCCCTATGAAAACTGGCCATGGTGTTTCCTTACAATCCACAAAAAGAAGTCATGCTCAATAGATATAACAGTGAAATGCATGGGGCTTGACTCACTAAGTACCAAATTTTATCCTCTATTTGTATTGGCACATGAAAATGTCTCTCATAAGCATCACCACATTTTACGCTAGATTCTAATGCAATTAGTCAGACCACAAAGTGGGTCCATCTAATCTTTTTCTTTTTCAAACAACTGACAAGCATATTGATCCATTGATCATCTCAAACTAATTGAAATGAAATTTGATCACTAATTGATCATCAAAAACTCATTTTTTCATTAATCTACACACTATCAATTTAATGCCAGAAGGCCCATTTACTATCCTTGAAAACTAACAAAAACATCTGACTAGGCTCTGAGATCGATAATACTAATTCTTTGTTCCACATACTCTTACCCTGTCGAATCTCATCTCATGAAGAATTCTAAGTCAAAAGATATTGACCGCCAAAGTTGCCCTCTCAAAATTGCATGCATGAAAACATGTAAGAAAACCATAAAACATGTTTAGAATTGGCTTTCAAAACAAGGAAAACTAACACTTGGGGAAAAAAAAATTGGGGCACTGATTCATTGTCATGAAGACAACACAAATCTTGGATTAGGGCTCATGACAAATAACAAAGTGAGCTACTCAAAATTTGCAGACTAGAAACACTGACATAAAAGCATTTTTTGCAAATGGAATGGATCTAGGAAAGTGTGCAGATGGATTTGTAAAAATCTACAAATTGGCACACTTGAAGTATTTTTAGAGTAGAACACAGTGGTAGAATCCATTTGATCTCACCTATCATGTATTTCAAGTTATGACATCATGAATAGGGGTACTGACAACTCTATACTTGTTGATACCAGTAAAAATTTATGAATTTCATTTGGAATCACATTCGAAAATTAATCAAATGGATTCCTCATAAACTCAAAATTAAAACATAGCAAGTCTCTGACTCTAAAATAAAATGCAAAAGGAATTTTATCATTTTGGTCAACTGGGTCAAAATTATAACAAGTCAAATAGGGCCTTCTAGAATTCAAAAAAAAATTGCATCAACATGATGACAATAAATGACCAACATTGAGGGATTTAAAACCTAGTCAAACAGATTTAAAATGACTCAAAATTTGAAACTTAGGCTCTCTAGTATTGACACTAAATACTTCCAAAGTGGTGAGTCGTGAAACATTACTAGGTGCATGATATTCAATTGCAAACACAGCCTCCTATCACTATTTAACACTGGAAAAAATGCAAAATTAAACATTGCTCAAAATGGGACTTCAGGAAATAGCTCAAAATGGCAATTTATCATGATGGGACATATAGACATACTAAATGCATGGTGTTAGAAACATTAAACACCTCATGGGCCTCAAATGGACTGTTGGGTACATATGCATCAAAAGCCATTTAAGGGCTTATTTTTTCAATGGTAATCAAAATTAGGGCTTTGATTTTGAGTCCCAATAGTGGCTCTATCTTGGGATGCATGTCCCTTGTAGACATGGCTAGAATTTAGATCTCTGGAAGAAGCAGACCATACACCTCTCATCAAAAAACTTCTCTTGAACAACTTTATTGAAAGCAAGAAACAACTACTCCTACTATGTACAAATGATGACCCCAGGCCATTGAACTTCAAGACATTTTTTTACCTCTATCATAAATCTAATTTTCATCTGAACTTTCATAAGGTAAACTAGAAACATTATTAATTTTAGTCTCACCAATTAGATTAGCATCGTTAATCAACTCACTTGGTAGAACTGAATCTACACCTTGACTTTCATAATGCGTATAAAAACTAGCTTCACTTTCAACCACTTGCTCATAAGGAAAGTTTTGATTAGCATGCTCAAACATATCAGACTCAGACCAAAAATCTTGAACAAATGAATCATGCATGCTATCAGTCTCAAATATGAAGGCATCATATTCAACATGGGGAAAAAGGTCACACATACCTTGAAAATGTGCATCCTTATGCATAGCCGAAGAGTATTCACATGAGCAATCAGATTTGTATTCACACATGTCATCATCATCAAAATCTGAAATCACTCCATAACCTCCTAATGTATCTTCACAATTGAAATGCCGATTAGTTTCTACCTTGTATGAATCATCATAAAAATTTCTATGAAGTTTCAGCTTCTCTTCAAAGACAACTCCATCAAACACATCATCTTCAAGCTCACAAAATGCAACATCATTAGAAAATTCACTATCACATATGAAAGAACAATATTCTAATTTACTACAATAGTATGATAGTGTGTCACTATTTGCATCTAGCCTAACTAAATCTAAAACTTCCATGTGCTCTTCAAAAAGTGGGTTGACAACTCCATGCAAAGCTCCTTTGTAAACATTATAACAAGTGATGTGTTGATCAACATCAAAATCTTCATCATACAATGGATTCATGAAAACTTTGATATCATTTCCTACATCACTGTCATGGACATTTTCAGCATGTGAAGAAGAAAAATCAAAATTATCATAGGAAGACACACTATTCACTCCATCAACAAAGCATGTAGAATATAAATCAATATTACTTTCATTTTCTTCTCTAAGGTGATTCAAATGTCTTGCAAACCTATCATTTTATCAATAGGTATTGATGCATTAATCTTAGGGTCACTCATATGATGATTATCACTGCATGCATCTTCAAGACATTCATCTCCATAATCAACTAGTCCATCCTTATAATCAATCTCTTTATCCTCGTATTGTGTAGACAAATCTTCTTCACAACTTTCAATTTATAGCATATTTGCACAATTCTGAAATGGATTTTCACTTTCAGATTTAAAAACAAACTTGTACCTCTATTAGCATAAGAGTACTTACTTTCATCATTTCTTTCTTCTCCCCATGTCACATTTGATTCATAGGAAGATAGATCTACATCACTTCCTTTGTCTTCATCACTTGAATACTCACTTTCAGCATTCAACCCACTGGGCTATGACTGAAAAAAATGTAAATTACATTCATTTTGATATGTTGCCTCATCTTGAAACTTCAGATCAGCAACATCGAATTCATCACATGAGAGAGAACTTTTAGCCACTCCACTTGCACAAGATTGAGATAAAGATGTAGCAACCTCGCATTTTGAAGCATTAATTACACCATAATACATATAATTATCATGAGAAGGACTTACTATTGTAACTAAACCTTGATTCATAAAATCAACACAGTGCTCAACCCTATCAAAGTTTGAAATGTTTTTTACTGATGTAGCATCAATAACATGTGTAACTTTATTTGTAACCAAACTAGCCTTCCTTATACACATAGTCTAATATAAATTTTCCACCTGATTAAAACTTACAACAAGGGTATTGATAAGCTAGTTTGAAATTGAAGCATCAACACCACATTCATCTTTTCTTTCAAACACATTATATTGGCACACATTTGTAGCAAAATAACTTCTATTCAATTTGTATTTCAAATTGTTTTGAATCTCTATAGTAGTCATAAAAGCCTGATATAATGTCCTAGGTTCCTCTTTTGCTTGTCAAATGCATCAAAATAGACAACTAAACACATTTGATCATCCAATCTATAGTTCTAAGGGAAATCATTCAAAAATTTTACAAATCTGACATTGAATTGAGGCACAATTTCATCACACTTAACATGAATCCTCAAGAACTTATCATAAGAATTATATATGTTTACTCTTTCTCCAAATTTCTACATGAAGAGAGAGTGGAACTCATCCCAAGATGAAATAAAACATGTTGGTAGAAAAGAAAACTAGTCTCTAACGTTCCCTTCCAAAGTTTGAACAAATAACTTCATGTGCAAATCCTCATGAGCAATCTCATAGTCACCCATCAAGTCACTAAACAACTCAACATGATGACTAGATGAAACAAGATGGTTCCCACTAAACTTAGGCAATTTATTTCTAACATCATTAGGACTAACATTTGGTAAACCATGAATACCATCAAAACATAATGGCATATATTGCTTGGTAGAAATAGATCTAGAAATTTTACTGTCAAGTTGCATACTAGATGAAAGGAAACTTGACATTCTTCAAATATTTGAAACTCATTCACCAATAATAAGTCTTAGATTCATAACATATAGCAGATTTATACAACCTTCTACCAAATAAATATCCTCAAATACACTTCACAAACTTTATACAACAAGATGAAACTCAACACAATAAAGTGTATGAAACTTGTTAAACTATTCTACTCCTCTTAGTGTTGAAACTCACCTAATGGAGAAAATTGCCTTTTAACAATCAATTTTCATGAAAAGATAATACTTGAAAATAAAAATACCTCAAGATCCAGATGGCTAAAAGTTCTCTGTCCACTATTTACAACAACAGACCCAAAATCTCATCAATTCTTTACTGAAATATTTGAACCAACACATCACAAATCTGACCAACCATTTGAATGTTTCAACCTCTTCAAATTTGTTCTTCTCCTAGAGCAACTAATCGCAATTCATGTATATAACTATAGTGGTATAGATATTAACTTTGAGTCACCACTCACATTAAGTGAGACATGAATTGCATTAGTCTTAAAAATACCACAAACTGATTTGAAACAACAAAAAATAGAAGATACCTATACACAAAGTTGAAACATAACTTTCTTGACTCTAAAATTACAAAAATTCACACCAAATTGAACTAATTAAAGGCATACTCATTTATCAACACAATTTGCATCCAATTTAAGAACTACTACTATAAGAGAATAAAGCTTATTGGGGAACATAAAATTTCAGCAAGGATATGAAAAGAACACCATAATTCTTCACTGATGTAGCAAATTCTTTAGGGTGTATTGAATCCTTTTTAAATTCTCAAGGTATTTCCATCTTGTCTCCCCATAAAAGTTACCATTTTATTGGCTCCTAATCTAACAAAGTTTGAATAACCAAGTATGCAAGGCAATAATGCATCTATGGGCAGCTATATCCAATAATGGACACAATTTACCAAGAACCTAGGCCAACTAAAGGGCTACACTCCTTCTTCACTTCAGGCTCTGCAAAACCTAGGTGGGTGAATCTCTTAAGATCTAATTATGTGACTAGTGCAATGAGTATAATCAGGATTTAGAATAATAGATGAAACCTTAAATCGTCTATACTTAACCAAGAATTCACAAGAATGAAATAGCTAATAGCATGACTCATGAAATTGGTAAGCTAAGTGAGGGTTAGACTTTGAATAACTTTCAACATAAAAGGGAAAAGATGATTTAATATGTTACTATTAGCAAGGCCTAGGTATGGGCAAAAAAATTGAATGATCCTACAATTGATCAGTGCTTTATCTATTGGGTAATTACATGAATTACAACCATGCATCTCCAGGAAATCTTTGCCATAACTCCTACATCAAGATCCTTGATCTATCTTTCACCTTGTGAATAAACATCTGCATCAAAATGAATCTCATACTTGACCTATCCCATCATGAAATCTGCAAACCCTATGATAAATATAAAGCAATTACAATGCTCTTTGTTCCATCAGCAAGATACTCCAATCACGTACATTCTTAAACAAAATATAACCTAGTTTATGCTCTTTGTTCACAAACTAGAAAAGATTACAAATCCATGAACAAGAGACAAGATTTAGACTGAAATGAAAACCCCTTGTTGTATTTTTATTCATTTTCCTTGAAAGCGAATACATGAAAGATGTATAGAAATACTTCACAAATCACCTAACAAATGGGAACTATTTACATAAAACTTAAATGCTACTCAATACAAGAGAAATTATTGAAGGAACTAGTATCACAACAATGAGAACATATCAAATGCTGAAACCAATGATTAAAACCCCTTGCTATATTTTTATTCATCTTCCTTGAAAATGAATACACAAAAGATATATAGAAATACTTCACAAATCACCTAACAAATGAGAACTATCTGCATAAAAATTAAATGATGCTTAATACAATAGAAATTGTTAAGGAATTAGTATCACAACAATGAGAACATATCAAATGCTAGAACCAATGGTCTCATAGTGAAAAAATGGAACCCCAATGGTCTCACAGGATTAAATCTCATTTTTCCTAAAAAATTGGAACCCCCACAAAGAATGAGAAAGAGAATGATATAGAGGAGAGTGATTTCCCAGATCTGTTGTGCATCTGACTTGTGTCCACTTGGAAAACATTTCCTAATAATGAAAAGAATGTCTCTAATCTCTCTCTGCAACTGGTAAATCAAATCTTCAATCAGTTTGGTTTCCTAGCTAAAAATTGAAACCAAATTATACCATAATGGCATAATATCCTCAAAATTAATCCAATAGACCTTTAACCATGTGTTTTCACCATCTTTGTAACTACATTTTCATTTTTTACCCATTTCACTAAGAAGGCCCAAATTTTACATTTCTGCCTATAACTCAAACTAGTTGATTCCTATTAAAAAATAAACTCCATAATCAGAAAGTTTATATTCTCTCAGTTCTGGCAATATATAATATGCCTATGTTTGCTTATTGGGAACTCCCAGAATTTCATTTTAAAAAATTTACCCCTCTGTTATAAAAATTTGGTCTACACTTTGAAATTTCAAAAACTTAAAATTTCATAAAGTTTACACTTTAGAAAATATCTTTCATAGATTTAATTTTTTTTTTGAATGTGCACTTTTTTATAAAACCTTTTAAAATGAAATTTTAAACCATTTCCATTTTGGCCCTACCCATGGATTTTAGTTCAACCCCCTAGTTTGACCATTTCCACATGGCATCATGTCATTGGCCAGACTTTGCACATTCATCACCCACTGTGCACCATGTGGCAGCCTCTGATTGGCTTACAAGGCATCACCACATGGCAGCCTCTAATTGACTCCTCAACTACCACTAGACTGCCATGTCATCACCTTGAATGCACCTACCATGTCACTAGTCCACGTCAACATGCCATGTCATCACTATGACAACTTGATATGTCATCACCACCTAGTAGGTCGCTATGTCACTATGTTAACCTTCTTGCATCTTTCCTTTAGCGACATGGAAACCACCATCAAATTCACCATGTGTCACAATCCAGTGACCTTTGATCTCAATCTACCATGTCAGGACTTTATTTACAATCCTCTCACCACATGCTACCACATGTTAGATTCTACTTTGTCAACTATACTGCTGTCAGGTCCCATATCCTTCTTGTCGAGTTTCAAGGTTTTTTGGTAGGTTGTCATGTTGCATGTCATAAAACCTTACCATTTTCCAATAGTGACATAGCAAGCACTAGAATCTAATGATGATGTTAGTGTGTTCATTCAAAAGTTATTCCATTCTTTCCTCCAATTGTTAGTGATTGGGTTAGGCCCACCACATAGGCCACGACTTGCAAAAGCCTTTTGTCTTGAAGACAACATACAAGGTGAGTGTTTGAGTACTTAAATAAAGAAAAACCCTTTTTTGCTAGCAATGTGGGATAATGTTTGTGAGTATTCTCTTTACTTTTTGCATGGGTCTTCTACTCAATTTGGCTTTCTCCTTCATTTGGAGTGAGATTCCTTGATGCCATGGATGATCTCTGCATTCTTTGTGTACTTTTAATTGGTGACTTCCTTCAAAAGTGCAATGGCTTCCTTCATGGTCTTCCCCAACAACTCACTTGGGTATCCCCTATTCATGCCTTTCTAGTGCTCTCTCTCTCTAATGCATGGATGACTTCTTTTTTACACACATCTACTCTCCCCCTCTAATGTAGTTGTGGATGCCTCTACCCTACAAATCCTCCCTAGCCACTGGTGACTTCTCCATTTCACATGGGTTCTTCTTCATGTGTTGCATTGTCCTTTCTTTGGTGTGAATTATTTTCTTTTTCCTGTGTTTCCTCCTATCTGTCACCTTCAATGTTGGCATCTCTCTAGTTCTCTTGGGAGTTTCTTCTTTTCTTTACAACTTCTCAAGCAATGCTTAGACATCAACAACATTTATTTGTAGCCAATCTCTAGTTTTAACAATGCCTTCAAACAACCCATGTGAGGCTGAGTGATGTCATTTGTACCAAGAAAACCAAAACACTCCAATGAAGTATGAACACTGGTTCTCCATTGCATCAAATTCTATAACGTTGAAATATTTGCCATCTTTCAACTGGATTGGGTGGGTTTTACAGGCACAAAATAGGCTTTGAAAACTCACTCAGCCTCACTTGCAATTACCATTTGCAAAGTAAGGTGGCCACATATTCAAAATGATAAAAAATGACTCAAAGACACATATAATTTGGGTATACACAATAGAAGTTGAGCCTCCATTTACAAGGCTACCTCTATAATTAAATCACTTGTTATAATTTAAGCCCTTTGTATGGTCTTTCTTTCTGAATCTCCATCGACATGTTCCCTCTTAATTCTCTACCTTCTAAGGATGACTCCTCTTGGGAAAGGCATATATATTGTTGGAAATGCTTTAGAATAACTAAGAGGTGGGGGTGAATCAGTTATTCAAGGTCCATATGTCCAAACAAAACTTTTTCACTGAGTATGATAAGCCCATTAAACTAACTATGCATCCATCCTAAACTTTCATCATAGCAGATTACTATAAATCAACATGTAGTAATAAAACATAAAAAATCAACACATGACATAGTGATTTGCGTGGAAACCCAATATGGGAAAAACCACCAATAACATGCTACTCCTTTTTCACTCTTCTAAAGTGATGCCCTGTGAAAGGCCTACCCTATTAAAGGCTACAAACATACTATTAAATGTGACCTAGTTAAAGGATTTCAATCACTCTGTTAGAAGTGAGCCTAGTTAAAGGACTTTAAAAAATTTAGTTGTAATGTTACTCTATTAAATGATGTACAAAATGGTTGTTAAACTAACCTAAGTCCATAGGATTTATCCCTAATTGATACAATTGCTAGAGAGTAACAATAAGGGCTTTTCAACATAACTTGCAGATTTTAAATCTCTAATTAGTTCTCTAATTTGCTTGGCATACAATCATAGCAACTCTAATAGATTGTCCTCCTTTCAAGATTTTTCTACTAGAGTCTCCATGCTCATCATGCCAATGCAATCACTTTAGTGGTCATCAATTAAAGCAGAGTCTTTGTACTCTCTTCCTCCTTCACAATGTCTTCACCTTGACACCCTATACTATGTCTGACCAACCCTCTACTTCATGACCTATGACTCCTTAAATAGAAGTCTAGAATACTTTCCCACTCTTGAATATTAGGGTTCAAAAATGGATTAGGTGGGATACAATGTATCTACCCCTTATCTTGTCTTCATCTAGAAACTTCATGAACAATCCTCCTAAAATCACCTAAAAATGGTTTACATAGAATTCTATGCCACAGTCTCATCATCCTTATCTTCTACCTAGTTCACAAAATTTGAGGTAACAAACTTGTCAGCTCAGATCTTGCAATCTTTTAAATTTTAAAATAATTCAACAACTTGGTACTATTGGTTATGATGCTCGACACATATTGTGTTACTTAACATTAACTAATTTTTACTGGCGCTTGACACTTGTTGCTTACTTGGAATCTATTTCTTACTTAGCACATGAACTTTACTTGGTACCTTCTATTTCACTTAGCACACACTAGCTTTATCATTTTCTCAACTCCAACTAAAAATTTACTTGGCTTGAACTAACTTGCTTGGCACTTTCTAGTGAATTTGGTCAAGCTTTGCAGACAACTTTGTTACAACTTTTCTTTCTAGAGTTTCCTAGTGTAGCCAACCTTTGTATGTATAAGTATAATGTCCATACAACATTCCACCATTGTCTTAATTTATCCTTGCACTTTATTACAAAACCATAACTCAACCTTTCCCTTAGGTGCTTTTGTTACATCTTGTTGATCAAATCCTCTTCATCAATCAACCAAGTGATAGTACTTGGATCTTTTAAACAATTGCCATTCTAGAAATTAGTAGGTTTGACATCAATGAAAAAATAATGATTGAAAACATACTTGAACAATAATTTCCCTTCTTTAATGATCTCTTTTTAGTCAGATTTTAGCAATCTCACTCTTTGGTATTGATGGCAAACCAAACAGATCAACTAAGTTACCAAAATGCTAACTAGCCTAAAATAGTAAGTCAACTTCCAAAAAGAAAACTTGTTGACTTCATATCTCCCTCTATGTTGTTTCTCCCTTTACCTTCTTTTCTTCTTTTTTGTAATTTCTCCCTCTTTGTTGTAGCTTTCCACTTTGATCAGTTTTCTTTTCATAGTCTCCCTCTTTGACAACAATTCCAAAGACACATTGTTTCAACATCTTATCATGCAAGTGTACCAATTATAAGAACTTTAATTTCTCTCTCTATTACCTTGATTGTGACTGATTTGGAATTTTAGTGCTTGTGATTACTTTAGGTAGAAGCCTCAAGTAAGTAACCTCTCCATCAATTTGTATCATTTTAACAAGCAACTCGTTTGATGTAGGGAAAAATTCCTACTTCTCAAGTAACCTTAGGGGAATTACCCTTAAATTACCTCTAAGATATTCAAATGCATCTTTAGGTAATGGTTTTGTGAAGATGTCAACAATTTTTTCCTTTGAGCTAACTTATTCCATCTTCACTTTTTTTTTTTCCAAAAGTTCTCTCACATAGTGATACTTGATTATAACATGCTTTGTTTTGGCATGCATCATAGGGTTCTTTGATATGTTGATGGCACTTGTAGTTTCACAATAGAGTATGATAGGTTTAGAGATCTCTTCCTTCATACATTTTAGTATATGCTTGATCTAAACAATATTTGTGTAGTTGATGGTAGCAACAACATGCTCAGCTTTAACTATGGACTCTGAGGTACAACTTTGGTTTTTGCTTGTCCAAGTGACTAATATTTTGCCTTAAAATAGTGCACCTCCACTGGTACTTTTTTTGTCATCTATATTATATCCCCAGTCTACATCAGTGTAGGCTTTCAAATCAAACTTTTTAGACCTCCTATAGTATAAGCCTAAATCTTATATACCTTTTAGATACCTCATTATTCTTTTAACTGCAATAAGATGATTTTCTCTTGGGTTTGCACAAAATCTTTCCACTATCCCAATAGATAATGTAGTATTTGGTCTACTATGCACCACATATTGTAGCTTTCCAATCATCGATTTTTACAATGTCTAATTTACTTTAGTTGAATCATCATTCTTGGATAACCTGTGTCCTACGACCATTGGTATACTGACTAGTTTTGAATCCTCTAATGTCTTGAGTATCTTTTTCATATATTTTGATTGAGTTACAAATATGCCATGTTTAAGTTGATATACTTGCAATCCGACAAAGAATTTGATTTCCCCAAACATTGACATCTCAAACTCATGTTTCATCTTATCAGAAAAATCTTTGCATAAGGCATCTTTTCCTCTAAATATTATATCATCAACAAAGATTTTAGATATCAAAATGTATTTACCTTTCTCTTCCTTGATATATAGGTTGTTGTTGTCATCTGTTCTTCCAAATCCTATTTTCACAAGATATTAGTGAATTCTTTCATACCATGCTTTAGGTGCTCACTTCAAACCATAGAGTGCTTTATGTAGTCTGTACACCATATCCTTGTTGTTGTCATCAACAAATCCCTATGGTTGTTCAATGTAGACTACCTCTTCCAGTATACCATTTAGAAAAGTAGACTTTACATCCATTTGGTAGACTTTAAGTCCTTTGTAGGTAGCATATGCACGTAAAGTTCTTACTCCTTCCATTCTTACAATAGGAGAAAATGTCTCCCCATAGTCTAGTCCTTCTTCTTGTGCATAACCTTTAAAACTAATTTGGCCTTATTTCTTGTGATCTCACCATTCTCATCTAACTTGTTCCTAAATACCCATTTTCTACCGATCACATTCTTATCAGTTGGTCTTGGAGGTAAAGTCCAAGTTTTGTTCTTCTTTATCTGATCAATCTCTTCTTCCATAGCTTTATACCAGTAATCATCTAGTAATGCATCTTTCATTATTTTGGGTTCAACTTTGCTCAGCAGACATGATTCATTTCTTAGTTTGTTCAACAAGGTGATGTCTTCTCACATAATTGTATAACCTTGGTTCTTTCCTTGTTTCCACATTTGATCCTTCGGCTTTAGAATCACTATGTACTTCTCTTTTAGGTAGTTCAAAATCCCTTTCATGTGTACTAATTTTAGAATCAAAATGAGCATTGTCTTCATTTTATAGCTCGACTTCTGAATGTAGCTTGACATTCACTAGTTGTGACTTGACTAATACTAATTTTTTTTTTTGATTTCCATTTTGATTCATAGCTTCTCCTTTAGTAGGCATTCCTTCATAGTAGTACACAAAGGTTCTATACTCTTTTGGTTTCTTGGATTCATCAGCTTGAACTTTTGTATGCTTATCAAAGTTTACATTTGCACTCTCCACAATCTTGTTCATGTTAATGTTCAAACATTTATATGCTTTACTTCTAGTGGAGTATCCAAGGAATATGCCTTCATCACTCTTTGCATCAAACTTTCCATTTCTAGAATCTTTAAGAATATATCACTTACAACCAAATACTTTGAAATATTTAACATTAAGTGAGTGACCATACCATAATTCAAAAGGAATTGCATTTTTACCTTTCTTGACTTGTACTTGGTTCAAAGTGTACATGGCCGTACTTATAGCTTCTCTCCAATATTTTAGAGTAACATTGTTTTCCATCATCAATATTTTGGTATAGTCAATCACTGATCTATTTCTTCTTTCTATAATTCCATTCTATGGGGGAGTTCTAGGTGTTGATGTTTGTCTCTTGATTCCTCTATCATTGCAGAATATCTCAAATTCCTTTGATGTGAACTCTCCTCCTCTGTCTAATCTTAGGCACTTCAAAATCTTCCCTATTTCCTTTTCAACCCTAGCCAAATACCACTTAAAAATTTGAAAGGCATCAAATTTTTTCTTTAAGAACATAGCAGTAATCATTCTAGAGTAGTCATCAACAAATAGTATTATGTATATGTCTCCTTTGTAGCTTTGCACTTCTATTGGACCACATAAATCAGTATGGACTAGTTCAAGAATTTCCTTGAAGGTATAAGTTTTTCTTTTGAAACTTGATTTTCTCATCTATCCTAATTGACACTATTTGCACATTATGTTGTCAAGCTTCTTCACTTTAGGAAGACCTCTTGCTTTCTTATTTTTGCTGATGTTTATCAAATTATCAAAGTTAACATGACATAACCTTTTATGCCATAGCCACACATCATCTAATCTTACAAAAAGATAGGTATTATCATCCATGTCTAGGTAAAATAGATTACCCCTAGTTTGATCTCCTTTTTCTATTAGATTTCCATTAGTATCATAGATTTTGTCAATTTTGTTTCCAAACTCTACTTTACATCCCACATTGCCTAACTATTACACACTCAAAAGATTATAATTCAATCCTTCAACATAATATGCATTATCAAATGAAATTTTCTCTGTAAGCTTAATGGAACCTTTTTCTTTGATTAGACATGGAGCATCATTTCCAAATCTAACACTATTGCCATCATACTAAGCGAAAGTGTCAAACTTACTTTTGTCTCCTATCATGTGATGTGAGCATCCACTATTTATGATCCATCTATCATTTTTGTTCACACAGGTTACCAATGTTGTTGCCTCATCTTCTTTTGACTTATTCTTCATAGTTGCATAGACTACCTCATCATCATTTTCATCAGAATTCACTTCCTCAGCAATGTAGCACTTTTTGCCTTTGTATTTGTAATCTCTATTATCATCCTCTCTTCTACTTTTGTACTTGTTACCTTCTTTATAATCCCTTTTCTATTTGCATCTTGTAGAAATATGTCCTACTTCATTACAATTGAAGCATATGATAGGGAGATTACCTTTGAATTTTCCTTTGCCTTAGTGAAATCTTCTTGCAAGCAATGGATCCAATTGTTCCACGTCTTCTTCATCTATGTTGCTATCACTAGATGCATATTTTTTCTTTCTTCCCTTCCTTCTTGGTTTCACTTCCTCTATATCTTTTAGTAGTAACTTTTTCTTGAAAGTAGATTTAATGTTCTCATGTTTGTAGTTATCAAAGTTGGATTACTCAAATGTAGTAAGTCTTCCCACTATACCTTCAAAGGTTAGATCATTTCTTGGTACACATCTTAACTCTTGGATGGCTGATAATCTAATAGCATAACTAGGGAGCAAGCTTCTTAAGAATTCACTATTAACAATATTATCATCTAGATTACCAACCAAACTTCTTATTGCACTTACCACTTCCATTATTCTAGAGGCATACTTAGCAACATTCTCACCTTCTTCCATTCACATGTCATCAAACTTTCCTCTAGGACTTTCTCTTTTGGCTCTTTGGACATTTTGATCTCCTCCATAAATATCTAACAAAGCTTTCCACATATTTAATGTAGTGTCACATCCCTTGATGTCATCAAATTCAATATAGTTGAGAACAAAGGAAATCTTCAGCATTGCTTGATTGTGTTCTTGCTTTTTCTTCAAATCATTTACAGTAGCAACACCAGTTGGATCAACATATTCTATTGTAATTGAGCTTTGTGCATGATCTCCTATGGATCTAAGATGTAGCTTCATTAAAATTTTCCATGCAATGAAGTTCTCTCTGTTGAGCTCGAGAACCTCTCTCTTGGACATCTTGATCTTTCTGCTTTTGGTACCCTTTAAACCAAATCAACAACTGAGCTCTACTACCAATTGTTGGAAATACTTTAGAATAATTGAGAGGGGGGTTGAATCAATTATTCAAGGTCCATATGTCCAAATACAATTTTTTCACTGAGTATGATAAGCCCATCAAACTAACCATGCATCCAAGCTAAACTTTCATCGTAGCAAATTATTGTAAATCAACATGCAATAATAAAACATAACAAATCAACACATGAAATAGTGATTTATGTGGAAACCCAATATGGAAAAAACCACCAATAACATGCTACTCCTTTTTCACTCTTTTGAAGTGATGGCCTATGAAAGGCCTACCCTATTAAAGGCTACAAACACATTGTTAAATGTGACCCAGTTAAAGGATTTCAATCACTCAGTTATAAGTGAGCCTAGTTAAATGACTTTAGAACATTCACTTGGAATGTCACCCTATTAAAGGAATTACAACATGGCTATTAAACAAACTTAAGTCCATAGGATTTTTCCCTAGCTGATACAATTAATAGAGAGTAATAATAAGGGCTTTTGATCTAATACAACTCAAAACATTACTTGCAAATTTTAGATCTCTATTCAGTTCTCCAATTTTCCTAGCATAAAATCACATCAGCTCTAATAGCTTTTCCTCCTTTCAAGCTTTGTCCCATAGAGTCTCCATGATTATCATGCCAATGCAATCACTTTAGTGGTCATTAATTGAAGTAGAGTCTCTATACCCTCCCCCTCCATAATGTCTTCACCTCAACACCTTATACTTTGTCTAACCAACCCTTTGCTTCATGACCTGTGACTCCTTAAATAGAAGTATAGAATACTTTCCCACTCTTTAATTTTAGGGTTCAAAAATGGATTAGGTAAGATATAATGTATCTACCTCTTATCTTGTCTTCATCTAGAAACTTCATGAACAATCCTCCCGAAATCACCTAAAAATGGTTTACATAGAATTTTGTGCCACCGGCTCATCATCCTTATCTTTTACCTAGTTCACAAAATTTGAGGCAACAAACTTGTTAGCTTAGATCTAGCAATCTATTGAATTTTCAAATAATTTAGCAACTCAACATGATTGGTTCTAATGCTCGGCACATAATGTGTTACTCGGCATTAACTGATTTTTACTATCGCTCGGCACTTGTTGATTACTCAACATCTATTTCTTAGTTGGCACATAAAATTTACTTGACACCTTCTATTTCACTTGGCATACACTAGCTTTATCATTTTCTTGGCTCAAATTGGAAATTTTCTCAGCTTGAACTAACTTGCTCGGCACCCTGTAGTGAATTTAGTACAACATTGTAGACAACTTTGGTACAACTTTTCTTTCTAGAGTTCCCTAGTGTAGCCAACCTTTGTATGTATAAGTATAATGTCAATACAACATTTCACCATTGTCTTAACTGATCCTTGCACTTAATTACAAAACCATAACTCAACCTTTCCCTTAGGTGCTTATGTTATATCTTGTTGATCAAATCCTCTTCATTAATCAACTAAGTGAAAGTACTTAGATCTTTTAGGCAATTGTCATTCTAGCAAATAACAAGTTTGACATCGATGGAAAAATAATGATTGAAAACATACTTGAACAATAATTTTCCTTCTTTAATGATCTCTTTTCAATCAAATTTCAACATATATGTCTTCTAAATGCTCCTTCGTAGGTATTCATTTTCCCTAGTCATGAGTCAGGTCTGAGCCAAGAAAAACATTACAATTAAAATTACTTTAGAACACATGTTCTTTCAAAATTGTGAAGTGCATGACCCCACAATGCCAAATCCAACTAGTACTTGCAAAGAAAAGTTTTAGTGGCTAGAACAAAATTGGTATCTACATTATTTTGTATCAATGCCTCCTTTATACTTGAATACATGGGTTCATGCCCTATGAAAATTGGCCATGGTGTTTCCTTATGATCCACGAAAATAAGTCATGCTCGATAGATATAAAAGTGAAATGCATGGGCCTTGACTCACTGAGTACCAAAGTTCATCCTCTATTTGTATTGGCATAGGAAAATGTCTCTCATAAGCAACACCACATTTTACACTAGAGTCTAATGCAATTAGTAGACCCCAAAGTGGATCTGGCTAAAAAAAAAATTGTTTTTGAACAATTGACAAACATATTGATCCACTGATCATCTCGAACTGATTGAAATCAAATTTGATAAATGATTGATCATTAAAAATTCATTTTATCATTAATCTACACATTGTCAATTTAATGCCAGAAGGCCCATTTACAATCCTTGAAAACTGACAAAAATACTTGATTGGGCTCTGAGATCAATAATATTGATTCATTGTTCTACATACTCTTACCCTGTCAAATCAAGTCTCATGAAGATTTCTTATTCAAAAGATATTGAATGAAAAATTTGCCCTCTCAAAACTACCTGCACAAAAACATGTTAGAAAACCATACAACACATTTAGAATTGACTTTGAAAGGTAGGCAAACTAACACTTGGGGAAAATGGAAACTAGGGTGTTGGTTCACTATCATGAAGAAAACAAAAATATTAGATTAGGGCTCATATTAAATAATAGGGTGAATATGGAAAATGGTCAAAGTGAGCTACTCATAATTTGCAAACTAGAAACACTAATAGAAAAGCATTTTTTGCAAATGGAATGGATTTGGGAAATTGTGCATCAAAAATTGCAAATTGACACACTTGAAGTATTTTTCAAGTAGAAGAAAGTGGTATAATCCATTTGATCTCACCTATCATAGATTTTAGGTTATGACATCATGAATAGGGGTACCAACAACTCTACACTTGCCAACACTAGTAAAACATTATGAATTTCATTTGGAATCGCATTTGAAAAATGATCAAACAGACTCATCATAAACTCAAATTTGAAACATAACAATTCTCTAACCTCTAAAATACAATGAATTTTTTTTTTCTCATTTTGGTCAACTGGGTAAAAATTATAACAAGTCAAAAAGGGCCTCCTAGAATTTAGAATAAATTGCATCAGCGTGACAACAATAAATGACCAAATTTGAGAGATTTAAGACCCAGTCAAATGGATTCAAAATGACTCAAAATATAAAACATAGGCTCTCCAGTATGGAAACTAAATACTTCCAAAGTGATGAGTCATGAAACATCACTGAGTGCATGATATTCAATTGCAAACACAACCTCATGTCATTGTTTGAAATAGGCAAAAATGCAGAATTGGACATTGCTCAAAATGGTACTTCATGAAATAGCTCGAAATGGTAATTTATCATCATGGGAAACATAGATGTATTGAATGGATGGTGTTAGAAACATTAAACACCTCATGGGCCTCAAATAGACAGTTGGGTACATATGCATCAAAAAGCATTTAAGGGCTTGATTTTTTTAATGGTACTCAAAATCAAGGCTTTGATTTTGAGTCCCATCATCTCTGATAAGTAATGATTGGTTCTTAAGATATAAAATGTTCTCTCAATGCTCAAGTCTATGTAGGTTTAGATCATTATCCTATGTTTTTTGCAATTGACTTTCTTAATTATAAGAGGAATTTTCCTTTTAGGTTTGAAAAAATGTGGACTCTTCACCTGGATTTGAAGAACCTCATTAAGGAGTGGTGGAGTATCATTATGGAGGGTACTACTATGTTTAAAGTTGTTGCTAAGCTGAAGAATGTTAAGAAAAACATTAAAAAATGTAACAAAGACACTTTTGGTAACATTGTTGAGAATAAGAAGAAGATCTTGGAGGATCTTAAAGAGATTCAGGATAGGTTTCAGATTGATGGATATGAGAGTGTATCTAGGGATGAAGAAAGTGCTAAATTGGCCGAGATTCATTATATCATCAACAAAGAGGAGATGTATTGGAGGCAACATTCTAGAAAAACCCTTTTAAAGTAAGAGGATCAGAATAAAAAGTTTTTTCATATGACCACCATGAAGCATAGGATGACTAATAGAATTTCAAGACCTAAAATGGAAGAAGCTACTACTGAGGAGGAGGAGGTTATCAAAAGGGAAGCAGTGGATCTTTTCAGTAACTTTCTCCAAAGTGACCCCAATTTGGATGTGTCTAAGTAAAATCTATTTCTTGACTGCATTCCAAATTGTACCACTGAAGATTAGAATAAATTTCTTACTTTGATTCCTTCTAATGATGAAATTTCTAAGGATATTTTTTCATTTGAGGGAGATAAAGCCCCTGGGGTAGATGGGTTTGCTTTTTTGTTCTTTCACAAGTATTTGAATACCATTGGTAATGATGTGTGTAATGGGGTTAAGGAGTTCTTTGGCTCTACAAAAATTCTAAAACAACTGAATGGCACCTTCATTTCTCTTTTTCCTAAGAAGCTAGGAGTGGATAGTATAGATTAGTTCTAACCTATAATGCTATGTAACTCTTTTTATAAGATTATTTCTAAAGTGTTGACCCTCAAAATTTTGTCTCTTCTCTCAAATGTTATTTCAAGACTAGAAAATGGGTTTGTTCTTGGTAGATAGATTTTGGATTCCATTATCTCGATTCATGAAACTATTCATTCTCTCATGATGTCTAAAAGAGAAGGGTTTCTCCTTAAGCTAGACCTTTTCAAAGCACATGATAGAGTGGATTGGGTTTTTCTTAAATATTGAGATCTTGAAGATTTTGGTTTTAACAAGAAGTTTAGGAATCTATTCCTTAGGCTGGTTTCCTCTACTACTTTTTTGGTGCTTGTTAATTGCTTCCCTACTCCTTTCTTCAGGGCTTCAAGAGGCTTTAAACAGGAGGATCTACTATCACCCATTCTTTTTATTTTGTTGGCTGAATGTTTGGGAAGGTTTGTGGAAAAAATGGTGAATATGGGGGACTTTGTGGGCCTTAATCCATCTTCTAGAGCTTTGATATGTTCACATCAACAATTTGTGAATGAATCCATTATCATGGGAGAGGCGTCGATTAGAAATGCTAGTAACATAAAAGGGCTTTATAGGGTTATGGAAAAGCTTTGGGACAAATTATTAATTGGAATAAAAGCATGATTTATTTTATAAATGTTAATGTTTCTAGGTAGAACAAAATTAAAATGATTATGGGTTGTGAGATTGGTTCCCTATTGGGTTCTTATTTAGGGTTACCTCTTTGTATGGACCCTCTTGAGATTTTTTGGATTTCATTGATTGATAAGATTCACATGAAACTAGTAGGATGGAAAGGATCCCTCCTTTGTTAGGTGAGGAAGATTATTGTCTTGAAGTCAATCCTATAGAGTGTTCTGCTTTATGCTTTGAGTGTGTTCAAGATTTCTAGAAAGTTTGCTCTAGCTATTGAAAAAATTTAGAAGCTCTTCTTATGGACTAGCATGGAGATAAATAAAATATTACCTTTGATTACTTGGGAGAAATTTTACATGCCTATCAATAAGGGTGGACTTAGATTGAGAAGAGTTACTGCTATGAATGAATTTATGTTGGCCAAGTTATTATGGAGATGGCACAAGGAGGATGGGGAATGGAGGAACATTTGGGATGACAAATATAATAGGGATAACCTTAATTTTAATAAATTCCTTAATCATGATTTGGCACAAGGGTGTTCCATGATCTAGAAAAATACTCAGAAATATAAACACATCATCAAGAAAGGGACCAAATGGAAGGTTGGAAATGGAAGGACTATTCATTTTTGGGAAGATCCTTGGATCTTGGATCATCCACCTTGTGGTAATCAATGGTGGAATAGTAATATGGAGCAATGTAACAATATCTTTGGTACTTTTTTTGCGGATTCCTAGGAGAATAATTCTTAGTTGTATTTCAAAAGGGTGGATGAGAACATGGCTGAACTTAACAAGTTTTTGAATGCTATCTTTTTAAGTCCAAAGGAGGACGAATTGATATGGATGCATGATCCTAGTGGGCTGTACTCTATTTCTTCAGTCTATATCAATTCTTTTGATATGCATCCAAAACCTATTGGGCCAAGGCTTGGATGAAAGGTATGACACCTAAAATTAATATATTCTTTTGGATTCTTTTACAAGATAAGATCTTAACTATTGATAATTTAATGAAGAGAGAGTTCAATATCATTAATAGATGTTACCTTTACAAGAACGATGTTGAGTCATCCAACAATTTAACTCTATATTGTTCGTATACTAAAAAGATTTGGGAAAGGGTGTGTGGTCTATTGAACATTGATTGGGTCTTCCTTGCTGCTATCCAAATGTTCTCATTAGTTGGAAGCCTCCCTCTAATAATTTGTTGATTTTAAGATTGTGGGATTTTATTCTTCCATATCTTTGTTGAGTATATGGAAGGAGCACAATGAAAGAGTGTTTAGAGGTGTTGAACCTAATTCTGATCAAGTTTTTTGTAAAATTAAGGCTCTAATGATACAGATTATCAAAACCAATGGATCGAGATAGCAACATCACAATGATTGGGAAGAGAAGGTGATTCAAAATTGGAACCTTGGTGGCTTGAGAATGAACCAAAATTGTCCTAATCCAAGGGATAATGTGAGATGAAATTTCCCACTAGTGGAGTGATATAAGATAAAATTTGACAGGGCTTCCAAAGGAAATTTGGGAATTGCTAGTTGTGGTGTTGTGATTAGGGATGCTTATGGAGAGAAAGTGGGTTGTATGGCTATTCTTATTGGCAACCAAACCAATCATGTTGCCGAAGCTAGCACCACCCTACATGGTCTCATTTTTGCTAAGAGTTTAAATTTGAGGAATGTTTGATTGGAAGAAGATTCTCTCAATATCATAAATTGCCTTAATTAAATCACTACACCTTCATGGAATATTAGTAATATTATCTTTTAGGCCATTAATATTATTAATTCTTTTGAAATATGTATTGTTTCCCATAACTTTAGAGAAGTAAATCAAGTTGCTGATTAGGTAGCTAATGTGGCTTGTTTGAGTAAACAAAAGATCATATGGAATAATAATGATCTTTTACCTATTGAAGGTCACCTATTTATTGACTATGATAAAATGGGCAGTAGCAAAAGATGTTTTAATAATGATGATCATGTTAGTAATTAGCATTTATACTTTGGAAACATATGGAAAGTGGTGGGTTATGATTTCTAGAATGGAGTAGTGGGTTATGATGTCTAGAATAGAGTGCTTTATGCCACATGGATTGTAGGTTTTAGTTACCATTGTGCCTATTGATTGTGATATCGACCTGGTTGTTCTTCTAAAAAGGGTCTTTTTGAGAGATCATTGTAGTGGCATTAGTGAGAAGAATATGGGAGGGAAATGGAACAGAGTTGAGCTAGCCGGCTACAAAGAGTGAAAGAAAAAATGGGAGGTGTGGGAAATTATAAAGTGCCAAAATTTCATCAATTTTATGGAAAAACTTAGAGGGAATAACCCTACTATCACTCAAAAATTTATCAAGATTTGGAAGGATGGGTCTATCCTTATTGGAAATAAAAGAATGGAGGTATCAAAAGAGATTATTGTAGAAACCATGGGGCTAGATATGGAGGGCATCAATTTCTACCATGACAGGAAGCTCTCGGATAGGGTGATTGATGAATTCACGGACTCTGCCAAAGAATGTAATCAACTGGTGAAAATTGGTAACTCTTACTATAACCCTACCTCTATTTCATAGCCTTGGAGATTTGTGTTTTTTGTGATTATTGAATACCTTACATTGGATGGTCATTTCATGAAGCTTTATGGTTATCATTTTATGTTAGTTAGTCATTTTAGGCATACTATTAGGCTCAATTTGCCCTTCTATCTTAAATAGTCATTGGGTAATTCCATATAGGAAATTCAAAAGACCTAAATGGTGAACACATGTGCCATGAGGGTTTAATGGTACTCATAATGAATTTACTAAAATCAAAGAGGGTGGACAAATGCTACCATAGTTTGAAGGTGGTTGAGTATGATACCAAGGGCAATGTTTTAGAGAAAGGCTATGATTTGGATATCGAGGATGAAGTGGAGGGGTTAGTATGAGTTTAAAGGCAGTATTGGATCAATTCTTAGAAGAAGAATAAGAAAGCTAAGGGGAGTGATTTTAACCGAGATAGTGATTTTATTGAGGGATGAAGGAGGGGCTCTCAGAAGAAAGGAAGTGGAGGAAAGGGTTCAAGGAATAGGGGCTAGAATGAGGATAGGGTTTTGGTTCCCTCAAATGAGGAAATTCTCATTCACAGAATGAAAAGGAAAAGAAAAATGATAATGGTTTAGGAGAAGGGGGTTTAGAAGTCCTCCAAGAATATGGCTCTGGAAAAATAGAATTATGGTGAGAAGGATCAATCCACTGATAATAATATGATTGAGGGGGAGATGGGTGTTACAAAAGGACTATGGGTAATACAATGTCCATTCTGAAAGAAGTTGTGAACCTAAAACAACAAATTCAAATTATTTCTAAGGATTTTGAGCAGATTAGTAAGATGGCCAAAGGGGAATGCACATTGGGTCAACATATTGATTGGCTTTTGGAAGTAATTGGTAATATTGAAGAGGTAAAAAATCTAATGAAAAAGGTCCTAATGTTTGAAGATAAAAATAGGGTCTTGGAGAAGGCTAATACTGATTTTTAGAAGAGGCTAGAGAGTTTGGAGGCCCTAATGGGTAATATTGAAAAATTGATTAAGAAGATGGTAGATCATAATAGTAACATTTTAAAGACAGTGGCAGATAATGTTAGTAGTCTTATTGAAAAGGTTGAGCAGGATAAAGGGCATGATTCACCTACTGTGACTGAGAACTAGGGACTAAGTAAATGCATAAGGGATCATTCCAAGAAGGTTGGGGATGTGAACAAGATGGGGTAAATGAAGGCTACTACAGAGAACATGCACATTCTGGTGGATCAAGCTATTGACCTATTGCAAACTACGTAGTTGTCTGGGTGTTGGCTTTTTGCTATCCTTTTAATATTTTTTAAGCTTTGTTTGTGGTTGGCCTCCTATTTTTTATTTGTTTATGATCTCGTTGAGGCTTATTAGTTTCATACTATGTTTTTTGACTTTCAATTTTTTGTCTCATACTTCTCTTGTTCTAATATTTTAACTTCTTAATAGTTTCTTAAAGGTTTTGGGTCCTTTAAAACCTATTTTCACTTAATCAAAACATCTCATAAGATTCATGAAATCAAATACAATACAATTAAGTATAACCATCCATAATTATACACAAGAATGGAATGAAAGAGATACATAATAGGGAACTCTAGCCATGACAATTAAACTGTCAGATCTCAATGGTAAAAGTAAAAGCACTACCACGCAACCTCATGGAACCCAAAAAGGTCCACTTCCACTATGTTAAGGAGATAGTATCAAGTCCCAAATAGGTTACCAAACTCAAAAATCAAATCCAACAACTAAGTCCAAGGAATCACCTAAAAGAAAACTATCTCAAGATACCAAGACAAAAGTATCAACTAATCCCAAAGGCAACAATGACATGTGGGTGAACCCACAATACTAGGTACCACTTTCGTGGCACAAAGCAAATTGTGAAACAAAGAAAAATTCCCATATTCAATTTTATGTATGTTCACATGAACCTATTAATGATGTTTGCATGAACATAAAAGAATTGCATGTCCGTGCAAACATATTTACTTTAAATAAGAGATGTTTGTGTGAACATCCCTTACTACTATGTTCATGCGAACGTATTTTTATGGTGGTTTTGACATGAAAACCCTAGAATATTTAGGCTTGTATGTTTGCATGAACATATGTTTGTGCGAATATGTAAAATATGTTCATGTGAACATAGTGTTCACACGAACATGTTAATTTATAAAATTTTGGTGCTCTTTTCTATAAAAAAAATTGAAATTGGCTCTTTTGAACTCCAAAATTGAGATTGAATGATCTCCTGCTATAAAATAAAAAATTCCAATTTGTGCTACTTAGAGAAAACTTTCCAATAACTATAATTGTAATGCATATTATATTCATTAAGACTTTCAAATATGAGTTTAACTCATTATAGGTTCATTACTGGTTAATCATCAACTAACTTCGACACTTTAGGAAAATTTGTAAATTAGATCCAAAAAAATTTGAGAAATATCTAGTAAATAGGTTGTTGAGATAACTTTCTATTAGAAGATAGAAAATTAGATTTATGATAAATTGAGTTCAAGTTATTTGTGTTAAAACAAATGTATGTCTAAATTATGATTGATGTCACTTCAAAACTTCATAAACTATACAATATTCAACCAAATTGAATCAAACTAAATGTATTCTCTAGATATTGATGTTACAAATCTAACACCAAAAGAATTACCTCATTATCATTTCTAGAAAAAAGTTATGTGTCAAGTAGATTGTCACTCTTTAAAAAATATTGATTTTTCATATGTACCACTTCTTATAGGAGAAGAAAAAATTGACTTAAAATAATTTTAAAAAAATAAATAAATAAATATGGTTACATAGTTGGAACAGAGTACTAGAAATCACTAGTTTACATCATCTTGAAATTATTCATAGTTTTAGAGATATAGTTACTTGAATGTGAGGTTTGTTTCAAAAATATTGATTTCAATGTCAAAATTGGTGAAAAAGTGGAACCCATTATTGTGGGATCACCCATGTAGGGAATCTACTATGCATATGGGCAAGTGTCATTGCACAAGCCAACTCTGAGGTTACCTCACTAGTCTTTTAACCCTCTGGCCCCCTATTGACTCTATGTGGTACTAGTATTCTTTCATACTAACAAGGCATACTAATAAGTTAGCTCTAAGGTTACCCAGTTAGTCTTTTAATCCACTACCCCCCTAGTGAGTTTCTGTAGTACCAATATCTTATTAATTCATTTTAAACCCATTTAATGAAATGTTATCACTTATTAAATAACCTACAATGGGTTACCCATTAGCCTCTTTAGGGCCTTGGCATCCATTGCAAGCCACTTCCCAACATGACATACAAGTAACCAACCCTAAGCTCAGAAAAGAAAAAGATCAGAAAAGACCATATACCATACATTATTTCTTAAAAAAACAACTGACAAGTACTAAAAAACACTGATCATAATCAAAGATTTCACAAATATGATCATCTTAATAGGATTGATCCCACAATCAAGTATACATAAACTAATTCTATGTCACAACATGACATCACCAAAAGAAAATCATACAAACACCTCAATCCTATACAAGTGACTGGAACACAATCCAAATACAACTGATTGAAGACTCAAAGATTATATCAAATAAGTTTCACCATGCACCTCAGTTTCACATGAGAACACTAGAAAGAAATAACAATCAATAGATCAAAACACCTCATAGAGCATACAAGTCACATTACCATGGTTGAGTATAAAATATTGTGATCAAAATATCATCATGACATCACAAAACAAAACTTTTGAGCCTCTAGTAAACATCCCGATTTGGACAAAGTACTAAGTTAACCCAACACCCAATAGTAAAATCACACATCATTTAAAGAGTACATACAAAAGTGATTTCCATAATTCATCAGGTTTTGAAAACACAACAATTTCATTTTCACTTATAGGTTTTCAATTTCCATTTTGTTTTCAAGTATTACAATTTTGCTGAAGTTCTCAAATTTGTACGAGTCTCCACACTCAAAAATCATAAAAGTTTGTTTAAATGTTGCCTCATAGTTTAATATATTATTAGAAACATCAGATTTACTTAGATAAATCAATCCATAAGTTCAAAATAAATAGTTTAATTCAACCCAGTTGATTTAACATTAAAACTCCATTTAAAGCAAACTACACAACTTACCACTAACTTAACAACACTAATTCATTTATTTAATAATAATTATTAAATTATTAATACAATTATACTAATTTATTAATAAATATAACTAATATTTAATAATATAATAAAAATTACTTTGAAATTACTAATCACATTTAAATTAATTAGTAATAATTAAAATTATATAAACTAAATTAGTAATAATATAAATAATATTATTTAAAAATTTAAAATTTAAAATTTTAATAAATTAAAATTTTATCCAAAAATATAATTCAAAATAACATTTTAGGCCTATTGGCCAAACCTAAACTACTCATGGCAGCCTTGGGCCTATTGTGGTAGTATCAAGTCTACCTATAGTAGGCCTTTGGCCTGCTCGCAACAATCATGGTACTGCACATGACATCCCAAACATTGGTAGAATGATAGTAGGAGGAGAAGGGGGGTGGGGGGTGGTGGCCCACCTCCCACTAATTTTTATTTTTATTTTTATTTTTTAATTAAAAATATAAATAGTGAAAATCATAGCGCCCTCAACAAAAATGCATAATTTTATTTTTCTAAATATTTTATAATGTGATTACATAGTAATTACAAATTACTATGTAATTACTATATATATATATATATATATATATATAATAATGTGATTCACATTCTAGAATTTGTTTTTTTAATCCAAAACCCATTTGATTAAAATTTAAAAGAATGAGGGTTCCAAATCTCTATTTCTCATATGTAGATAATCAAATGACAAACAATTAAAATATACAACAAGGGTTTTCAATCAAATTACTTTGCTCAAAGACGTATTAAGAATAAGGTAGAGAAGATTTCAACACAAGGGTTTTCAACCACATTAAAAAAATTTGAAAACAAATTTATTCTATATAGTTAAACCATGAGATCCTGCCTAGATTTGATGCTAACATACAAACATGCAAACATACAAACACACGAAACTCGTGAGAAAATCTCTTCCTTCTAATAATCTTCCTTCTCTGAACAATGCTTCTCCAAAACCTATGTAAATGCATAATGAGCTCTCGATCTCTGATAAAGATTTATCCCCTAAATTTGGGGCTCTGATTGTGAATTCATGAGGGAACTCATTGATCACAATTCTCTTAATATTTAATTATCTTTTACATTTTCATGCACACTTTTTTGCAATTTAAAATATCTTTATTAAATTAATTTTCTTTTTCTTTTTAATTGATTTATTATATTTTAATTTCGTGCATAAGCTTTATGCAATTTAATTAAAATAAATTTTATTAAATTATGTTTTCTCTCTTATTAAATCATAAGATGCTTTAATAATATATTTATTAATTCAATTAATAATATTATTTAGAGTTTATTATTAAAATAAAACTCTTAAATAAATTATTATTAAATTAAATAAATATAAATATGCGAAAAATAGAACTCTAATAAAATCTTTAAATTGATCCTTTTATTTAATGAATTTCTCGATTAAGTAAATAGATTTAAATATTGACTTTTCTTAATAAATTCCCATCAAATTAAATCATTAAAATATCTATTAATTTAATTTAATTATAATAAAAAACCATCACATACCCACAAAATAAAAAATGAGAACTCAACTGAAGACAAAGGAGAATATCAAATTCTAGGACTAAAATCATGAATTCATGTCACTTGACGAATTTGAATGGGTAGACAACTCAGATTATTGCCCTAGTTTTTAGGACAAATGGTTTAAAGGTAGGTTTCAAACTCAAGAGTTATCTCCCCTCTCTTACCACTAAGATATTGCAATAGGGTATGCTCATCCTAGTAATTCAAGGTAGTTGATGCCTGGTACTTGCAATCTACATAAAATCCATGCATGTACAAACATAATATTCTAAACCAAATAGGCAATGATAGAAAGTGGTTCATCGTGTTGATCCTAACTAGAAAACTTGTGACTATGACTCCCTTCATGAACCACATCAAAAATGATAAACATAAATAAAACATACACACACACCATACACATGCAAGTATGGGGTAAGTATCCATAGAAACTACATAAAAATCCTTCATTTAAGTAATATCATTCAATAACTAAAAGTCAATACATGAACATATGTATCATCTTTGAACAATCATTAAATAACTAAAATAACTAGCACTAAAGTAACTCAACACATATATCAACTGAATATAAAATATAATTAATCAATTCTAGTAACCCAACACCACTAAACATAAAACATAATCATAGAAAATACCTAAAAGAATCTAGTCAAAAAGAATTAGAAAAGTCAAGTAGGAGTAGGCATTACATGCACTCCCCCTAGACTTAGGCTTACTTTTGGAAGCCTACAAGAAAATTAAAACTAAACTAGGGATAGGCATTACATCCACTCCTCCTAGACTTAGCCTTACTCATGGAAGCCTACTACAATGCCAAGGGTAACTAAAAGTCAAAGAGTGTTATCTACAATATCAACCAAAAAGCTCATTTAAGAAACTAATAAAAATAAGTTAACTATGTATACACTTTTAGTCACTTAGAGCAGTATGATTCTAGTTTAATAATAAACTGGAAACCATATTGATCCAACATTCATCCTTATAACAAATACTGAAATAGATCCCCTAAAAAACTCCAAACAAAAGATCAAGATCTCTAAATCCATTGAAAAACATAAAATTTATAATGTATAGACATAAATCAAAAGTCAAGAACATAAATGTTATGAGTTTCCAAGTTTCCTATTCAAGAATTCCACTACTCCTAAATTATTTTTTGTTCAAACTATTTAGGTTCAAGTTTGTAACTCTATTAAAAAAACCCAAACAAGAACAACATAATTCTTGCAAAGAAAAGCAAAGTCATACCACCTTAAAGCACAATCATAAGAAAACATGTCTGAAATCCAACTCACAAGTTTTGTCTTTTTCTATGTTTCAAGTATCAAGTCTAAAGTTTCAATTTTCAAGTGTTAAATTTTGAAGTTTCCAATTGTTAAATTTGCAAAAGATACATAAGATTATTTAGGTTTCATTTTAGTTTGAAGTTCAAGTTTCTAAAAAATACATAATACTATCTAAGTTTCATTTTAGTTTAAAGTTCAAGTGTTTCAAGTTTTTAATAGATACATATAATAGTTCAAGTTTTGTTTTAGTTCAACTAGTTATCAACTAATGGCATTCCAATATACCCAAAGCTCCCAATGTAGGAATTTAGGCTCTAATACTAGATGTAACACCCCACCATGTGACCCAAAAAGAAGTTAACGTAAAGTTTTACTAAGTTTGAAAAACATTTTTTTTCTAAAGATAAAGATACAACAATTATATAATAGTGGAAGCAATTAACATACACTCATACATCAACAATCGATAAACAAGTTACAAATCTTAAGGATCCCATGACATTGAATCACATTTAATTTTTAATTAACACTAAATCCAATATATAAAAATCCACATCAAAGAATAATGTACAAGTATGATTCCATTTAAATAATATACATACATCTCAAATCCCACTTGGCAATAATCAAAATGCACCATCATCCACTATACAGATCACAGGGAATGAAGAGCTAAAAGAATATAAAATATAAAAATAGAATAGAACAACATCTCATAAGATTCATGAAATCAAATACATTAAAACAAGTATAACCTTCCATAATTATATACAAGAATAGAATAAAAGAGATACAGAATAGGGAACTCTAGCTAAGGCAATTAAAGTGTCGAATCTCAATGGTAAAATAAAAAAGCACTACCACCCAATCTTGAGGAACCCAAAATGGTCCACTCCCACCACACTAAGGAGATAGTTTGAAGTCCCAAATAGGATAAAGAACTCACTATTCAAATCCAACATCTAACCCCAAGGAATCACCTAAAAGAAAACTATCTCAAGGTACCAAGACACAAGTATCAACTAATCCTAGAGGCAACAATGACACATAGGGAATATACTATGCATGTGAGAAAGTTTCATCACACAAGATAACACTAAGGTTATCTATCTAGTCTTCTAATCCTCTAGCCCCCTAGTGACTCTATGTGGTACTAGTATACTTTCATACTGACAAGGCATACAAACGAATCAACTCTAAGGTTACTCGACTAGTCTTTTAATCCTCTGTCCCCCTAATGAAAATCTATAGTACCAATATCTTGTTAATTCATTTCAAACCCATTTAATTAAATTTTATCACTTATTAAATAACCTACAGTGGGTTACTTGATAGTTTCTTTAGGGCCTCAACCTCCATTGCAAGCCACATCCTAGAATGACATACAAATAACCTACCCTAACCTCAATAAAGAAAAAGATCACAAAAGACCACATATCATGTTAGAAATTCTTTAGAGTAACTAAGAGTGGGTAATGAATTAGTTATTCAAGGTCCAAATGTCCAATTCAAACTTTTTACTAAGTGTAGTGAGCCCATTCAACCATTCATTCATTCAAGCTTAAACTTTTCTAATTAGTAGGTTACTGTAAATTAGCATACACGCATAAAACATGAAAAATCAACACATGACATAGTGATTTATGTGGAAACCTAATTTGGGAAAAACCACCAGTAACATGCTACTCAATTCTCACTCTTTTGAGCTGATGCCCTATGAAAGGCCTACCCTATTAAAGACTACAACACATTGTTAAATGTGACCTGATTAAAGGATTTAACCACCTTGTTAGAAGTGGGCCTAGTTAGAGGACTTTAGAACATTCACTTGGAATGTCCCCCCGTTAAAGGATTTACAAATGGCTATTAAACCAACCTAAGTCCATAGGATTTCCATTTACCCTAACTGATACAATTGCTAGAGAGGACAAATAAGGGGTTTTGACCTAATTACAATTTAAAACTTATCTTGCAGATCTCAAATCACTTCTCAACTCTTCACAATTTGCTTAGCTTTAGTCTCTACAACACTAAAATCTTGTACACCCTTCAAGATTCACCTCCTTATGTCTCCATGGTCAATATACTAGTGCAGTCATCTCTCCTTTGACCACTTATCAAAGTAGAGTCTCTATACTCTACTCTACCTTCTCCTTGAAAACCTTCAACCACTTCAGCAACTCCAGCCAGAAACCCTCACTTCATCATCTATGAATCCTTAAATATAAATTTGGAATCCTCTTTCCTACTTGATTCTTCCTTCCTTTAATTTTGGTTTAGATGGATTAGGTAGGATTCATTGAATCTAACCCACATTTAGTTTCCTCTAGACACATCTTGAAGAATCCTCTTGAATTTGCCCAAAAATAGTTTACATAGAGTTCTATGCCACCAGCTCATCATCCTTATCCTCTATTAGGTTAAAAAAATTCTAGGTAACAACCATGTTAGCTTAAATCTAGTGAATCTATGACTTTTTACATAATGCAACAACTTAGCACTATTGAAAAATTGGTGCTTTGCACACACTGTGTTACTCAAAACCCACTATGAATTCACTTGACATTCACTATATTTTACTAGCACTCGACACCTAAAGTTCACTAGGCATTTGATCTTACTTGGCACTTGAACTTCACTTGGCACTTGAAGGTCACTCGACACTTGAACTTCACTCGACACCTGAAGATCTCTCAGCACTTGAACTTCACTTAGCACCTGAAGAACACTTGGCACACACTAGGATTATCTACTCCTTGTCTCCAACTAAAAATTTTCTCAGCTTGAACTAGGTTGCTCAGCACTCACTGATGAAATTAGTCAAGCTTTGTAGTCAACCTTGTTACAACTTATACTTCTAAAGTTTCTAAGTGTGACCAAACTGTGTAACTTATAATATGTTACCAATACATCATTTAACCATTGTCTTAGTTGATCCTTCCACTTCATGACAAAACTATAACTCAACCTTTCCCTTAGGTGTTCTTGTTATATCTAGTTGATTAAATACTCTTCATTAATCTACTAAGTGATAGTACTTGGATCTTCTAAGAAATTGCCATTCCCACAATTAGCAGGTTTGACATCAATGACAAAACAATAATTAAAAACATTGTTTATGAACCAAATTCCTTCCTTGCAATGATCTCCCTCTTTGATCTTCAACAATGATCTCTTCAATTAGATTTCCAACAATCTCCCTCTTGGGCATTGATGGAAAACCAAACTAATTAACCATTAGCCCAAACTATTCAAAAAAAGTTAGAATAGTAAGTCAAATACCAAAAAGAAATTTTGTCACATCAATTTTCACTTCCTCCTCTGTGATCTGTAATCTTGATTTCTTTACTTCTGTTTCTCCCTCTTAGCTATTGTATCCTTTGCTCTTTCTTTCTAGCTTATTCTCCCTCTATCTTTATTTGATTAGTTTCTACATTTTCTCCCTCTTTCTTCATAAATGAAATCAATAGATGTAATTAGTTTCTAATGCATTCTCCCTCTTTGACAACAATGCCAAAGACATATTATCTCAACATCTTAACATGCAAGTGTAGTATTTGTAGGTTCTTTCAATTTCTCCCTCTATCACCTTGCTTGTGACTAATTTGGAACTTTAGCACTTTGATTACTTTATGCATGAATCCTAAAGTAAGTATCCTTTGCATGAATGTGTAATATTTTAGCAATCAACTCATTTGATGCAGGGCAATCCTTGCTTTCTCTTAAGTAGCCTTAGCTAGGGGTATCACCCTTAACTTACCTCTAAGATACTCAAAAGAATCTTTAGGTAGAGATTTTGTGAAGATGTCATCAATATGTTCCTTTGAACTTATGTATTCCATCTTTACCTACTTGTCTTCCACTAATTCTCTTATATAGTAACACTTGATTGCAATATGCTTTGTTTTGGCATACATTATAGGATTCTTTGATATGTAAATAGCACTTGTGTTATCACAATAAAGTATCATAGGTTCCTTCACCTCTTCCCTCATACCTTGCAACAAATTTTTGATCCATACAATAGTAGTGCAATTGATAGTAGCTACAACATACTCAGCTTCAGTTGTGGACTGTGAGATACAACTATGCTTTTTTCTTATCCATGTGATTAACCTCTTGCCTAAGAAGATTGCTTCTCCACTAGTGCTTTTTCTATCATCAATGTTACCTCCCCAATTTGTATCAATATAGGCTTTGAGTTCAAAATTTTCACTCCTCTTGTAGTACAAACCAAAGTCATTAGTTCCCTTTAGATACCTTAGTATTCTCTTTACTTCCATCAAATGATTTTCTCTTGGATTTGCAAAAAATCTTGCCACTATCCCAATAGCTAATGCAATTTTTGGCCTACTATTTACAAAATACTACAACTTTCCAATCATGGATCTGTACATTATATGGTTCACTTTAGTAGATTCATCATTCTTGGATAACTTATGTCCTATTGCCATTGGTGTGCTGACTAACTTTTAATCTTCTAACCCAAATGTCTTAAGTATCTCCTTGATATATTTGGATTGGGTTATAAATATTCCATACTTTAATTGATATACTTGTAATCCAACAAAAAAATTGATTTCTCCAAACATAGACATTTCAAACTCATCTTTCATTTGATTAGCAAAATCTTTGCATAGGACATCTTTTTTTCCAAATATTATACCATCAACAAAGATTTCTTATATCAAAATGTCTTTACCTTTTTCTGCCTTGATATACAAGTTGTTGTTGTCATCTATTTTCTCAAATCCTATCTTCACAAGATATTTGTGTAGTCTCTCATACCATGCTCTAGGAGCTTGCTTCAAACCATAGAGAGATTTGTGCAGTTTGTAGACCATATCCTTGTTCTTGTCATCAAAAAATCCCTCTAGTTGTTCTCTATAGACTTCCTCTTCTAGTTTACCATTTAGAAAGGTAGACTTCACATCCATTTAGTAGACTTTGAGTCTTTTATAGGCAGCATATGCAAGTAGTGTTCTTACTCCTTCCATTCTTGCAATAGGGGCAAATGTTTCTCCATAATCCAATCCTTCTTCTTGTGCATAGCCTTTGTAAACTAATCTAGCCTTGTTTCTTGTGATCTCTCCATTCTCATTAAGTTTATTTCTAAACACCCATTTTGTACCAATTACATTCTAATTAGCTAGTTTAGGAACTAGGGTCCATGTTTTGTTCTTCTCAATCTAATCTATCTCCTCTTTCATAGCTTTATACCAATCATCATCTTGTAGTGCATCTTTCACTATTTTAGGCTCAACCTTACTTAGCAGACACGATTCATTCCTTATTCTATTTCTTGTCATTGGTCTAGCATCCTTGTCACCAATGATATTTTCTATAGGATGGTGTCTTCTCATGTACTTAGCTAACCTTGGTTCTATCCTTCTTTCCATATTTGATCCTTTAGCTTCAAATTCATTTTTCTCTTCTCTATTTGGTATTTCATCATCTTTTCCATGTATACTGATTTCAAAGTTAGAATGAGCATTATGTTCATTCTGTAGCTCAACTTCTAAATGCAAGTCAACATTCATTGGTTGTGACTTAGTTGATACTAAAATTTTTTGCTAGTTCACAACTTGATTGGCAACATTATCTTCAACAGTCATTCCTTCATAGAAGTATACAAAAGATCTATATTCTTCTGATTGCTTGGATTCATCAAATTGGACTTTTGCATGCTCATCAAAATTTATATTTGTACTCTCCAAAATCTTGTTAGTGTTCGTATTCAAACACTTATATGCTTTACTTCTAGTGGAGTATCCAAGGAATATACCTTCATCACTTTTTGCATCAAACTTTCCATTTCTAATATCTTTAAGAATATAGCATTTACAACCAAATACTTTGAAATGTTTCACATTAGGTGAGTGACCATACCATAGTTCAAAAGGTGTTGCATTTGTTCCTTTCTTAACTTGGACTCTATCTAGGGTGTAAACAAAAGTTCTTATAACTTCTCTCTAGTACTTTAGAGCAACATTTTTCTCTATCACTGATCTATTCCTTCTTTCAGTAAAACCATTCTATGGTAGAGTTCTTGGTGCTAATGTTTTCCTTTTGATACCTTTATTATTACAAAATATCTAAAATTCTTCTGATGTGTACTCTCCTCGTCTATCTAACCTTAGACACTTTAGACTCTTTCCTATTTCCTTTTCCACTCAGGCCACATACCACCTAAACATTTGGAATGCATCAGATTTTTTCTTTAAAAACACAGCAGTCATAATCTTGGAATAGTCATCTACAAATAACATTATGTATCTATCTCCTAGGTAGCTTTGAGTTTCTATTGGACCATATAAGTTTGTACAAACTAGCTCTAATACTTCTTTGGAAGTGCATGTTTTTCTTTTGAAACATGGTTTTGAAACTTGACTTGGTCATCTTCCCTAGTTGACATTATTTACACATTGTGTTTTCTGGTTTCTTTAGTTTTGGCAATCCTCTAACTTTCTTCTTTTTGCTGATGCTAATCAAATTATCAAAGTTAACAAGACACATCCTTTTATGCCATAACCACACATCATCAAGACTAACAATAAGATAGTTTGCATCTTCCATATCTAGGTAAAACAAGTTACTCCTAGTTTGTTCACCTTTTCCTATTAGTTTTCCATCAGTGTCATAGATTTTATCAAATTTGTTTCCAAATTCTACTTTGCAACATTCATTGCCTAACTATGATACACTCAACAAATTTTAATTCAATCCTTCAACATAGTATGCATTATCACATGATATTTTCTCTATAAGTTTAATAGAACCTTTCCCTTTGATTTGACATGGATTGTCATTACCAAATCTAACACTATTTCCATTATACTGAGTAAAGGTAATGAACTCACTTCTATCTCCTATCATGTGATGTGAGCATCCACTATCTATGATCCTCTTGTCATTTTTGTTCACACAGGTTACTAGTGTTGTTGCTTCATCTTCATCTAATTCATCCTTCATAGCCACATAGACTACTTCATCATCATTCTCATTAAAATCTTCTTCAACAATGTAGCATCTTTTGCCTTTGTCCTTGCAGTATCTACTATCATCTCCTCTTTTGTTCTTGTACTTGTTTCGCTCTTTGTAATTCTTCTTCTATGTACACCTAGCAATAATATGACCTACTTCATTGAAATTAAAACAAATGATAGGCAGCTTACCCTTGAATTTACCTTTGCCTCTATGGAATCTTCTAGCCAATAATGCTTCCAATTATTCTACATCTACCTCATATGTGCTACTGTCACTAGATGCATGCTTTCCTTTTCTACTCTTCTTCTTTGATGTTTCCTCCTTAGTGTCTATCAATTTTAGCTTGGCATTGAAATAGATTCAAGGTTTTGAGGTCCGTAGTTGTCAAAATTGGACAATTCAAATGTAGTAAGTCTTCCTACTATCCCTTCAAAAGTTAGTACATTTCCTGGTACACATCTCAATTCTTGGATGGCTCAAACTCTAATAGCATAGATAGGGAGTAAAGTTCTTAATTATTTTCTCTTAATAGTGTCTTCATCCAATTGACCACCTGAACTTATTATAGCACTTACCACTTCCTTTATTCTAGCAACATATTTAGTAGCATTCTCACCTTCTTGCATTCTCATATCATCAAACTTTCCTTTGAGGCTTTCTCTTTTGGCTCTTTGAACATTTTGATCTCCTCAATAGATATCTAACAAGGCTTTCCACATCTTGAATGAAGTGTCACATCCCTTGATGTTATCAAATTTAGCATAGTTGAGAGTTGAGGCAATCTCCAACATTGCCTGATTGTGTTCTTGATTTTTCTTCAAATCATCTACAATAGGAGCACTTGTTGGATGAACATGTTTAGTTGCAATTGAGCTTTTTGAATAATCTCCTATGGATTTGATATGCAACTTCATTAGAATTTTCCATGCAATAAAGTTCTCCTTGTTGAGCTTAGGAACCTCTCTCTTAGACATCTTGATCTTCCTGCTTCTAGTACCTTCAAACTAAATCAGCAGATGACTCTGATACTAATTGTTAGAAATGCTTTAGAATAAATGAGAGGGGTGGAGTGAATCAGTTATTCATGGTCCAAATGTCCAATTCAAACTTTTTACTAAGTGTAGTGAGCCCATTCAACCATTGATTCATTCAAGCTTAAACTTTTCTAATTAGTAGGTTACTATAAATTAGCATACAAGCATAACACATGAAAAATAAACACATGACACAGTGGTTTATGTGGAAACTCAATTTGGGAAAAACAACCAATAACATGGTACTCAATTCTAACACTTCTAAAGTGATGCCTTGTGAAAGGCCTACCTTATTAAAGGCTACAACACACTATTAAATGTGACCTGGTTAAAGGATTTAACCACCTTGTTAGAAGTGGGCCTGGTTAGAGGACTTAAGAATATTCACTTGGAATGTCACCCTATTAAAAGATTTACAAATGGCTATTAAACCAATCTAAGTCCATAGGATTTCCATTTACCCTAACTGATACAATTTCTAGAGAGTAACAATAAGGGGTTTTGACTTGATCACAATATACAACTTATCTTACAGATCTTAGATCACTTCTTAGCTCTTCACAATTTTCTTGGCTTTAGTCTCTACAACATTGACAACTTGTCCACCCTTCAAGCTTCATCTCCTTGAGTCTCCATGCTTAATATACCAGTGCAATCATCTCTCCTCTAACCACTTATCAAAGTAGAGTCTCTGTACTCTGTTCTACCTTCTCCTTGAAAACCTCAACCACTTTACCAATTTGGTACTTCAACAACTCTAGCTCACAACCCTCACTTCATGGTTTGTGACTCCTTAAATAGAAATTTTGAATCCTCTTTCACACTTGATTCTTCCTTCCTTTAATTTTGGCTTGGATAAATTAGGTAGGATTCATTGAATTTAACCCACATTTAGTTTCCTCTTGAAACATCTTGAAGAATCCTCTATAATTCACCCAAAAATAGTATACATAGATTTCTATGCCACTAGCTCATAATCCTTATCCTCTGTTAGGTTCACAAAATTCTAGGTAACAACCATGTCGGCTTAGATCTAGCAAATCTATGACTTTTCACATAATACAATAGCTTAGCACTGTTGAAAAATTGGTGCTTAGCACACACTGTGTTACTCATCACCCACTTTGAATTCACTCGGCATTTACTATATTTTACTAACACTCAACACCTCAATTTTACTCAACATCTGATCTTAGTTGGCACTTGAACTTCACTCAGCACTTGAAGATCACTCGACACTTGAACTTCACTTGGCACTTGAAGATCACTCGGCACTTGGACTTCACTCGACACCTAAAGATCACTTAGCACACACTAGGATTATTTGATGCTCGACTCCAACTAAAAATTTGCTCAGCTTGAACTAGCTTGCTTGACACTCACTAATGAATTTAGTCAAGCTTTGCAGTCAACCTTGTTACAACTTATACTTCTAAATTTTCTAAGTGTGACCAAATTCTATAACTTAGAATATGTTACTAATACATTATTTAACCATTGTCTTAGCTGATCCTTGCACTTCATTACAAAACCATAACTCAAACTTTCCCTTAGGTGTTCTTGTTATATCTAGTTGATCAAATCCTCTTCATCAATCAACTAAGTGATAGTACTTGAATCTTCTAAGCCATTATCATTCCCACAATTAGCAAGTTTGACATCATTGATAAAACAATGATTGAAAACATTCTTTATCAACCAACTTCCTTTCTTGCAACAATTTCCCTCTTTGATCTTCAACAATGATCTCTTCAATCAGATTTCAAACATATCATACATCAATTCATAAACAAGCAACCGAAAAGTACTAAAAAATATTGATCATAATTATAGATTCTACCACTATGATCATCCTAATAAAACTGGTCCCAAAATCAAGTACACATAAACCAATTCCATGTCACAACATGATAGCACCAAAAAAAAATGATACAAACACCTTAGTTCTATACAAGTGACAGGAAAGCAATCCAAATATAATTGATCAAAGACTCAAAGGTTATATAAGATAGGTCACACCATGCACCTCAATTTAACATGAGAACACTTGAAAGCAATAATAATCAATAGATTAAAACACCCCATAGAGCATACAAGACACATTACCATGGTTGAGTATAAAAGATCATGATCAAAACATCATCATGATATCACAAATTCTATAATTCATTATGTTTTGAAAACACAACAATTTTATTTTCACTTATAGGTTTTCAATTTCTATTTCTTTTCAAATATTATAGCTTTGCTAAAGTTCTCAAATTCGCACGAGTCTCGACACTCAAAAAATCATAAAAGGTTGTTTAAACATTGTCTCATAGTTTAATATGTCATTCAAAACATCAGATTCACTTAGATAAATCGATCAATAAGTTTAAAATAAATAGTTTAATTAAACTCAATTGATTTAACATTAAAACTCCATTTAAACCAAACTACACAACTTACCAATAACTTAATAACACTATTGTATTTATTAAATAATAATAATTATAAAATTACTAATAAAATTATACTAATTTATTAATAACTATAACTAAATATAATAAAAAGTACTTTAAAATTACTAATCACATTTAAATTAATTAATGATAATTTAAAATTATGTTAATTAAAATTATATTAACTAAATTAATTAATAATAATATAAAGTATATTGTAAAAATATTAATTATTAAATTTTTTAATAAATTAAAATTTTATAAAAAGAATATAATTCAAAATAATGTTTTAGGCCAATCGGCCAAACCTCAATTGCTCACGATAGCCTTGGGCCTATTGTGGTAGTACCAAGTCTGCCTATGGCAGACCTTTGGACTACCCACAATAGTCTTGGTACTACACATGGTAGCCCAAATGTAGGCGACATGAAGGTACAAGGACAAGGGGGGTTGGGGGTGGTGGCCCCTGCCTCCCACTAAAATATTTTTATTTTATAAATAAAAAATATAAACAGTGAAAATCATAGCGGCCTCAACAAAAATGCATAATTTTATTTTTAAAATATTTTTATTGTGATTACATAGTAATTACAAATTACTATGTAATTACATTATTTAATATATATATATATATATATTTTAACAAAATAATAAACAATACTTTGATAGGGAAACGTAGAAAAGGCATTCAAATTCCCATTCTAGAATTTAAATTTTTAATCCAAAACCCATTGGATAAAAATTTAAAAGAATGTGCATTCCAAATCTTTATTTCTCATATACAGATAATCAAATGAAGAACAATTAAAATATACAAGGGTTTTCAATCAAATTACTTTGCTCAAAGATGTATTAAGAACAAGGTAGACAAGATTTCAACACAAGGGTTTTCAACCACATTAAAAAACTCTGAAAATAGTTTAATCAAATAAGAAGAAGATAGGAATTTGAAGAACAAAAATGCATTGTACAATTAAACCATCAAATCCTACATGCGTTTGATGCTAACATGCAAACACATGAACACACAAATGCATGAAGCTCATGAGAAAACCTCTTACTCCTGAAAAGCTTCATTCCCTAAAAAATGCTTCTCCAAAACCTATGTAATTGCATAATGAGCTCCCGATCTCTAATTAAGAGTTCTCCCCTTAATTTGGGGCTCTAATTGTGCAATCATGAGAGAGAACTCATTGATAAAAATTGTCTTAATATTTAACCATCTTTTACATTTTCATGCATGCTTTTTGCAATTTAAAATATCTTTATTCAATTAATTTTCTTTCTCTTTTTAATTGATTTATTAAATTATATTTTCTCTCTTATTAAATCATGAAATGCTTTAATAATATATTTATTAATTTAACTAATAATATTATTTAGATTTTATTATTAAATTTAATAAATATAGATATGTCAAAAATAGAACTTTAATAAAATATTTAAATTAATTTCTCAATTAATTAAATATACTTAAATATTAATTTTTTAAAATAAATTTCCATAAAATTAAATCATTAAAATATCTTTTAATTTGATTTAATCATAAGAGAAAATCATCACATACCCACAAATCCAAAAATGACAACTCAACTAAAGATAAAGGACAATATCGAATTCTAGGTTAAAATCATGAATTCATGTCACTTGACAAATTTGGATGGGTAGACAACTTAGAGTTTTTCCCTACTTTTTAGGACAAATGGTTTAAAGATAGAATTTAGACTCAACAATTATCTCCCCTCTCTTACCATTGAGATATTGTGATAGGGTATGCTCATCCTAGCAATTCATGGAAGTCAATACCTAGTACTTGAAATCTACATAAAATTCATGCATGTACAAACACAATATTCTAAACTAAATAGTCAATGATAGGAAGTGGATCATCATGTAGATCCTGACTAGAAGATGACTATGACTCCCTTCCTAAACCACATAAAAAATGTCAAACATAAAGAAAACATACATACACACACCATACACATGTAGGTATAGATTAAGTATCCATAGAAACTGCATATAAAAAATTCTTCTAACTAAGATTATTCAATAATTCAAAGTAAATACTTGAACATATATATCATCATTGAAAAATCATGAAATAATTGAAATAACTAGCATTAAAGTAACTCAACACATATATTAACTGAATATAATATACAATTAATCAATTTCAGTAACCCAACACCACTAAACATAGATCATAATCATATAATAGGCCTAAAAGAATCTAGTCAAAACAAATAAGAAAAGTCAAGTAGGGGTAGGCATTATAGAGAAGACAAAGAATTAGAGGGTTAGGCAATGCTTCAGAAGAGAAAGACATTGAGGATACC
Source organism: Cupressus sempervirens (assembly GCA_028749045.1). Lineage (NCBI taxonomy): Eukaryota > Viridiplantae > Streptophyta > Pinopsida > Cupressales > Cupressaceae > Cupressus > Cupressus sempervirens. The sequence continues at coordinate 283,656,379 of CM053789.1, read as the reverse complement.
ACGATGGATGAAGATGCTAAAGAAGAAAACCCAATACAAGGAGATTTATGTGCACATTCTAATCAAACATTCAATACATGTGTGTCTCCAAACCCCTAAGTTTTTTTTCATGATGAGGTTGGTAATTTTGTAGAAGCAAGTTATGATTTAAATGATTTAGCTTTTCTTCATCAAAATAGATTTCTAAATGATCATGCACAACAAACTCCAATGGAAATGCAAGCCCCAAAATAAATACCAAGGAAAAATGAAAATGAGATTCAAATTCCAAATAACATTTAAGATGAAATGCCAATTAAAAATAACAATGGTATGAATGTAGACATGGAAACACCTAGTATTGAGGAAACATGTTTGAATGATGCTGAAGTGAGTGAACATAATTTTATTTTTTCTAATGATGTGCTAGATAATAGATTAAATATAGACATTTTCTTATAATAAGAAATTTGGATTTCAATGTCAGTTGATATTGCAACTAATTAAAATGTTTAAAATGTGAAAAAGTAATGAAAAGGTTAGGAATGCATGCAAAATCAAAGAATAAAAATGAGTCTTTACAACAAGTTTTATCCATTGTTGTGAGTTTCTTTGACATTATTTGAAAGAGAAGTCACTCTAAATATAGGAATGTGACACGGGGAGCAATAACATCTTTAGTTAACAAATTAACTACTAATAAAAGATTTATTAGTAACATAAGTGGATATCTTGATGTGAATCATAAGACTTTAGAAAGAGTTGTAAAGAGAAGGGTTAACTTTGATTGTGGTTCGGCAAATAGTTTTTGGTTTTCTAGGGGTAGAATCCTGAGATCTAATATGAAACTTACTAGTGAAGTTAAAAGTTTGGTTAAATTTTTTTGGCATGATAATACAAGTGTATCACCTAATTCATGAGATGTTCTTAAATTGAGAGTTGGCTCAAAAATACATGATCGACATCCTAAACACCTTTTGGACATGACCCAAACTAGATTGTTCAAAATTTTTTTAGATGATAAGGTATTAACTATTACCATTAGTCAAAGATCTTTTGAAACCTGTAAAAAATAGTATGTAAGGATTAACAAAAATAAAATCGCATGTTGTAAAGCTCATGTTCAATTTCATTGCCATTACATATTTCAATCAATACATTTGTACCATGCATAGTGAAGAAATGTTGCAGGAATGTGGTATAAAAGTACCACCTCAAACTATAAAGGATTTCATATCAAGTTTTTTTTGTAAGCCACTTGATGACCAATATTTTCTCTTCAATGCATGTATTTTTGGTACATGTGATATGTGTGGTAATCTTTCTTTGTTAGATGAATTTTTGCATGAAAATTCTTTGAATAATTTTGGACAACAATTAGTTCATGTAAAAATATTGAAAACTATTGAATATCTATTAAAGGATGGGAAGATTGGAAGGTGTGATCTAGTTATAGATAAAGTTAGTTATTATGCATTTATCGATGAGTTTAAGAGTGTGATCATACCAACATATGTTAAACACTCTCACTATGCTAGATGTGTTGATGGAAAATTTTGCATATCTAAGAATACATTTCCAATTGGTACTATACTTTTAGTTGTTGACTTTGTAGAGAGCTATACACTTGCATTGCAAGATGAGGCACAAGCATAATATTACAATTTAGTGCAAGTAGCAATTTTTTTTATATAGTTTATCAGCATGCACCTGATAGAATAGAGGAGGATCAAAAAATATTGAGAGTATCATTTCTATATGAGTGATAATAAACTTCATTCATATGAGTTTATCCAATATTGTTTCAAGGTCTTTTATGATAATTTAAAAGAGAGACAAATTCTAATGAAACAAAATTGGATATGGTCAGATAATTGTGTATGACAATTCAAGAATGCTAGGATGTTCTATTGGTTGAGTAGGACACATAGGAAAACTAATATCCAAAATGTGTTAATTTTTTTTAGGCTGAATATGGTAAAGGAGAACATGATGGTGTTGGTGCATGGGTGAAGAGAGCCCTTTGTAGAGAGAAATTCAAATTTGTTGAAAAAGTCAAATTAAAAAAAGTATATGAGATGTTGGAATGGCATAATAAATATTTATAAACATTATCAAGTCAAAAATCTACAATTAGACATTTCTTATCCCTAGTTGAAGAGAAGAATATCCTTTCAAGACATGACTATGACACAATTAGTGGGTCAGCTAAATGACATTCATTTAGGAGTTCAGATTCTAACACTTAGACTATATAGACTAGGAAGATTTATCATTTTTGTCTTTTTTGTCTTGCAAGTGAATGGGAAGAATGTAAGAATACATAATGAGTTAAAGATTGACAATAGAAATCATTAGCACATAGTGACACATATTTAAAAGATGATATAGTAAATGAAGGTGCAAATGTTACATATGCATCATAAGACTATGGTCATATTTCAGACCTCATACAACTCAGTAAGCACAATTTTATTAATTTTTGTTTTGATCATGCTTCAATTTATATTATTTATCATGTACATTTTAGTAATATAATTCAAGTACATGTCATTAATATGTTATTTATTTATGTAAACATGTGATTAAATTGTTTACACAGGTTTTATCTTATCTTGTAGGACATGATTAAGTTATTATTGCACCTAATGCTAACAATGAACACATTGAGTACTGGCTAGCTATATGTGTGGAACCTAAGAAAAAATTGACATGTCATCAAGTAGATTATGGTTCTTTTGAGTATCCAATTGGGTCTATCATTATAGCTAGCACCTAGCCACATACATACCTAACAAGGAGAAATGGTTTACCAACATATGAAGACTACCGATTAGAAAAGAATATTTTACATTATTCTCATTTGTGGCAATGAATATCAAATTAGAAAGATACAAAGGGAGACCCACCAATAAGGAATTATGGAAAATTTTAATAGATAACCATGAGACAATCATAGATGCATTGTAAAAGAGAGAGGATGTAGATGGTACAGTGGGATGACTACAAAATACTCGCATGTAAGTTTTTTCTTTATTGAGTTCTTTTTATATATGTACTTATATAATTTAAATATATGTATGCATTGTCAATAGAATATTAGAGTACTTATATATACCTCTTATTTAGGTCTCAAGTACTACTTATAAATATTTAAATGTTTAAGATGGATCCAATATCAACATCTTGTGCAATTACAGATAGTGAGTACATACATTACTGTATGTTTACATAATAGAAATAGCTCTGATTAATTTAAACTTTTCTTAACATTTCAATTTTAATTTTTCTTTTAAAAATTTATTTTACAGGATCTCATTTGAAGAAATGTGTTGAACAATTTTTTTATTTTGAAATCAAAACATGTTGCAAACGTTTAAAAATAGGAGTTCACTTCTATTTATGTCATCCACATTGTGTTATATATATATATATATATATATATATATATATATATATATATATATATATATATATATATATGAATTCACTTGTTTTAAATTTATATGACTTCACTTCTATTTGAAAGTTAAAGGTGTACACTTGATATTAATTTTCTTGTCAATTAAAGTAATGACCTATATTTTCCCATTACCTTTACATTGAAACATGTTTAAATTAATGTTCCTATATTTAATTAAAATTATCAAGATTATTGTTCATGTATCATATACTAATTAAATATGTCATACCATGAATACAAAATGTCACAATAAAGAAAACAATTCATACTTACAACATGATAACATTATAATATATACTAGATACACTTGCATGATAATCTAAGTCATAAAAATATTTAACATGCTCTAACATGTCATAAGATGATCTATGAAGTCAAAAATATATATAACATAGTTAACTATCCTAATACAAAGTGTATTAGAATAAATAATATGTGTCATAAAAACATAATTTAAAGGTGTCCAAAGATCTAATCTATTTGATGTGCATTCCTCTTTAGTCCACACGAAGAGGACTTAGATGGATCATCATGTGTAACATGATTTGTTTAATTATGTGGGGCATCCTGTAGGGCATTGTGTGTTACATCCTTAGAAGACAATATGAATGTAAGCTTAATTGAAATGAGTTTCAACATCTAGCTTGCAACTAAATTAAAATATTTAGTACTTATTTAAAATAATACCATGTGAGATATGTATCCCTCTATAATAGGAAGAGGTGTAGTGTCAAGGCTACCAAATGTGGTAGTGGCGAAGTCTTGTAATAGAATACATAAATTTAAAAAATTAAATGATAAAGATCATAATGAACTATGTATAAATCAAAATACTAACTTGAAAGGATGATTTATGTACCTCCATTTGGCATAGTCTTGTAGTCCCAATTGTTGGTTTTTTAAAACTATCAGGTAATAAAATACCTAATACTAGGGTTTAGAAGATAAAAACAAGCCTAAGCATTAGCTAGATCCTATATTTAGTAGGATTTTCTTCAGATTTGGACCAAATTCAAATAAATCATAGGGCTTCTATAGTGCCTGTCCCTGGTTTGCATTTTGTTATCATTGCTGAACTCTTTTGGAGCTAGTTTTATGTTGATGGTTAGTAACATTGTTTTGAGATTATTAGATATTGTTTCAAATTTAGTTTATTATGTGATGAGACTACTTAGACTCTACATTTCATGTATGCATGATGATTATTTCGTTGCTTTCAGTTATGGATATAATGATTAGATTAGATGGTTTATCATCATATGTGTTTTTTATGGATACTTACCCCATACTCGCATGTGTATGGTGTGCGTGTTTGCTTTTGTATGGCATGTCTGATGTGGTTAAGGAAGGGAGTCGTAGTCACCTACTAGTCGGGATCTACACGATGCACCACTTCCTACCATTGCCTATTTAGTTAGTATATATTGTGCTTGTACATGCATAGTTTTTATGCAAGTTGCAAGTACCAGGTATCAACTTCCCTGAATTGCCAGGATGAGCGTACCCTATCACATTATCTCAATGATAAGAGAGGGGAGATAAATTCTCAAGTCCAAATCCCAACCCTTTAAGCCATTTGTTCTAATTGGAAATTAGGACAAGTATCTAAGTTGAGTACCCTCCGAATACGTTGGATAACATAATTCGTGATATAAACCCTTGGTTTGATTTTGTATGTATTTCGGCTATGATGGGTTTTCATATTTTTACTTAATGAGTCTTTGATGCATTTTCTATTAATTAAGCCTAATTAAAAGATTTAATTAATGGTTTAATTTAATAGAAAATTAATATGATATTTTAATATTTATTTTATTTAAATAATTGAGAAATTAATTAAATAAAATAATTAAATTTGAAAATAAAAGTTATAAGTTTAAATTTGGAATTTGACAATATTTATTTTAATAATAATATATTTGGAGTTTATTTTTAAATAAATGACTAATATTATTATTAAAGCTAATAGATATTTTAGCAATTAAGTTTTAGAAAATGAAATTTAAAAGTGGAAAATATATAAAAATTATTAAAAGATTAAAGTTTGCATGATGTGTGCACATGATTAAAATATAAATATATTAAGACTTAAAAAGTGAAATTATTAAAGTTAGTGCATGAGATTTAATAATAAATAAATTAAATTAGAAAGAATAAAGTAAATATTATATTAGTTAATGTAATGTTTGCTCACATAGGAGTTTGCAAATTCTTGAGAGTTGTCATGTAGACAACACAGGAGTTTGCACTCTAACTATGCACTAGTTGTCTACACTTAGGAGTTAGCATTTTATTTGAGCACATGGTGTCTACAACCTTAAGACTCATCTAGAAGGTTGGAGAAGACTCATGCTTGGTTGTCATGATTATCTTCTAGTTGTTTCTAGACACACTCTAGATGCATCTTAGAGGCCTTTAAATAGAAGCTCTCCTAGTGTGTTTGGACAAGCTTAATGGAAGCTACAAGCTATAAGCTACAAGCTTCAAGCTAAAAATGGAAGCTTCAAGCTTACATGCTCATATTCTTCTTCATGCTCATATGCTCCTTCATGTTCATATGTTTCTACATGCTCATATATTTTTTCATGCTCATATGCTTCTATATGCTTCCATGCTTCTTCTAGCACTTCTAGTCACTTGGAGGATTTAGTTGGCCTGAATCTTGGAGAAATTGCGAATGTTGGAGAAGGAAAGGATTCTCTATGGACTTCTGAGGCATGGCAAATTAGCATCAATGTCAAGGTGCACTCGTGATAATCACATAATTTATTTGCACTCTTTCTCCTCCTGTCTTCATCATGTCTGCTATATGTGTCTGAATATTTTCTGTGATTGGATCTGCAATTTTGAAATTGTAATCTAGATATGCTATTTGGTTGAGAAGAAAACAAAAGAAAAACCCTAGATCCAATTAAGGAGAAATAATTAGATATGAATTGAGTTTGGGTTCAAATTTATATTAAATTAGAAAGACAAGATTTGGAATTAAAATAAAAATTTTATGGTGAAAATTTGATTGATTAGATGTAATCTTTCTATCAATTATATTTTTAGATGCATATGAACAAACCCTTTCATGGTTAAATTTAGAGAACAATTATTTTAAGCGAAAATTCTTAATTCATCACAAATTCTCCTGTCGCTACCCTTGGATAGACCCAAACTCAGTTATTCATAACTTATTATCGTGATCGAATTTATTCGATCGCTCCTGTCAGAATTGGCACAACTTGGCCCTCTCCAACATATTTGAATTTCAGCTTGATCCAACAGTTCATTAGGGAGATATGACCCTCGTACTAGGACTGTTTTATTCAAGGACATATATTTCTCCATTTCTCATAACCAAGAGTTCTTTATGCTTAAACTTCACAAAAATAATATATCAAAGCATGGAATGAATTAAAAATATTATTGCAATCTTCCCTTAGTAGAATCTTATTAATATGCATTTGTTTTATATGATTTATTATCTAATCTAATTAAATCAAATTTAATTAAGATTAGTTAATAGTAGAAGAAGTATAATTAATTATTAGTCAATTTAAGTAAATGGATTTTTACATGAGGCAAAAATTAAAAGAAAATAGATATTAATAAGTGGAATTAAATAATTGAATTATTAATGAGATCATTATTTAATGGATAAGATTATTAATGAGTGATGGTATAAATAGTTTTAACAAGACTAATTGGTCGAGATAGAGGAAAGGAAATTCATTATATTATGATTAAATCAAAATCATCTCTTGAGAGAACATTAAATTATAATGATTCAAACATTTACCCTTAGTTGAGTTTAGAAAGGTTGATTTCAAAACATTATGAGGGTTATACTATTTAAACGGGATAAATATAGGGTTAAAGCAAATCTTCTTGCTTGATAATAATCATTAAGTTATCAATTAAGTTATGCAATGGATTGATTAATGGAAAATTGATAAGCATTATTTTGATAGTTTAAAATAATCAATTACAACAAGTAATTGCACCTATCGTTTAAATATAAAAATGGGTGGAATCAGGAATCTCTTCTACCTAGAAAATACTTTAAATTTGAAAATAGTAGTTGACTTATAACTTAAAAATTATAGTTAGTTATTAATCAACTGATATTCATGGGGTCGTTGATATGGTTATGTAATTATTAATTAAATCAATTAATTAGAGTTAATTAGATCTAATTAATAATTAAGTTATATAATAAATTTTTTAATTGATATGATTCTTTTAGCAAAGTTGCAAAGTAATTACATCAAAGTTGATAAGTCTTATTCTAATGACTTGAATAATGACTTAGATATTTTAACGGTTATTAGTGATGATTTAATTATTATAATGATTATAATTAAGAAGCTTAAGTGTTAGAGATATTTAATTGAGTTTTAACCATTAGAATGTTAAAGAGTCATGGATTGTGTACCTATGTTAATTGATTGATTTAATTGATCATTTTATTAAAGTTATAATTCTTCTTATTCAAAGATTGATAATTGGCTCTCTTATAATTTAACGAATAATGATCCTTTGATTATCTTGAAAAGTTGAAGTAACATTAAAGAAGAGTCATTCAATTTGTAACATTGATCTTAGCAAAATAAAGAGAACAATTTAATTAAGGGTCAATGATGATCAGTTTAATGAGTAAAGTATTTACCCTTAAGTTATTCTTAGAATGTAATTTTAAATAATGGAAGAATAATGTTATCAGGGAAACAAATGGGTTAATGTGTAGGTCAAATGAAGAACTTTACACATTTATATTTGAAACGAAAACTGAAGCTCTACACATTATTTAGCTATGTGTTTTTAATAAACCAAAACATGTGTTTGCATTGTATTCTATATGCTTCTTATTTTGGGTTTTGGGTTGACTAGTGTTAACCAGTTATAGGATGTCTACCGGAGGCTCAGGGGTTATGATTGTGATGTCATGATGATGTCTTAATTCTGATCTTTATAAACCCAACCATGGTTATGTGATGGTATGCTCTATGAGATGATTGTATTACTAATTTTTATTACTTATCAGTCTTCTTGAGTGAAGCTGAGTTATTTGTATCTGAGACACTTAACCATTTTTGAGTCATTGATCAGTTATCCTCGGATTGCTTCCAATCGCCATGATGGGATTGAAACGTTGATTTATTTCTTGATGATATCATGTTGTGACATGTTTTGACTCAACCATTTCAGAGTCTTTGATCAGTATTATTTTGAGATATTCTTGGTTGCTTGTTAAGAACTAATTGATATTGTAATTCATATTGGAGATTATATTTATGAGGTTTTATTTGTGGAGCTTTTATGTGTTCTTGGATGGGAGAACCATCTTATTATCAGGTTTCCTATTAATGAACTGAGTTTGGTCTTTATGAGTGTTGTGGTATGGGAAACAACTGTGGATTTATGTGCTTAGGAGAGGTTGTCTAGGTACATGACTATGGGAGTGGCTTGCATAGGGGTTCGGGGCCCAAAGTGGTCAGTACCAGGGTAACCTAATGCAAGTTATGTAATAAGTGATAATCTAGTAATTAAAATTTATAGAGGGAAACACAGTAAAAAGATAAGTTAGAGATATTTAAACCACCCATTCCTTGAGTGCTTGTATAGACTAAGGATGGGATGAGTGCCTCATCTTCTTGAGAGGGCTCTTGATTTCCACATGTGCCATGTTGAGGGTCCGAGGTTCAGAGTAATCAGTCCAGGGTAACTCAACATTTGAAGATCCAGGGTCTAATGAGAGACTAGTCCAGAGTAACTCAAGCAACCTTGTGATAACACTCCCTAGTATGTAGCCTGAGTCTCCTCTATAGAGTTTGTGTACCTTTGGTGGTGTACTTATTGTTGTGCCTTTGGGATTAGATGTCAGTTTTGAGTGATGGAACCTTTGAGTTAGTATACTTTTAGGATTTTTGGACTTAGAGAGTATTCTTATGCTATGTGATTTTGATAGCATATTTGAGAATTGAGATTATCTCCTCAGCACAATGGGAGTGGACCACTTAGGTTCCACATGGTCTGGTGGTAGTGATTTTCCACTCTTATCATTTGAGATCCATCTGAGACACCGTGGCTGATGCATTCTTATTTGGTATTTATCTTCATTTTGTTCTTCAATCATTATGATAGATGATATACCTTATGAAGGATATATTACTGGTATGTTTCTTATTTTGATGATTTGCATATGTTAGGTGATGTTATCTTATGCTTTACTTTGCATGTTAGTAGGATGTTTTAGGAGTGACATTCCTACTATGTTAATACTGATGATCTCTTCAATGATTTAAAATGTTATGCATGGAGGGATGGCTAGGATCCATGATGGTCTAATGATTCTATTTACGGTTGGGAGGAACTGCGCACTTAGTTATTTATGTTTGTGATATATGGTTATCTTTTATGATGGATGTTTATATCTTTTGTGATGATGTATCATGTATGATATGTAGTTTTACTTACTTTAATTGCATCATGGATTAATATTGGATGTTGATGTACTTTATTTACACAAATGTTTATTCTTTTAAGCCCTTCATACCTTGTATCATGTACAGTGGATGATTGAGCTAAACTAAAATGTAGTTAAAAAAAGGACACTTGTATATGGTTTAAGAATGTTGGATGTGTCATTGTTATAAGAATGTGATGTTAGATGAATGATTGATTTAGATGTAATTCAACGTTAAGGAATCTTTAAAGAATGTAATCTGTTATGTTATGCTTACTTTCAGTTGGATGTTACTATTGCTTTCATAGATGTTATGAATGCTTTTCCTTTCATGTTTTAAAAAAAAATGTTTGGAAAACTTTAGGTTAATTCTTTAGATCCCTTGGTGGGGCATTACATTTGGTATCAGAGCTCGAGTTTCAACATTGGGAGCTCTGGGTATATTGGAATGCCACTAGTTAATAACTGGTTGAACAAAATGAAAACTTTGAACTATCATGTGTATCTCTCTTTCAAACTGAAAACTTGAAACTAGCTGAACTGAAATAGAACATGAAAATTGTTACTTGCATATTTTTCATACTTCAACACTTAGCTTTCAAAATTTAAAATTCTACTTAAACCTAAACGAGGGAAAAACTAAAAAAAATTGAAACTCATTCTAGTTGCAAAACATGTATCTTTCATCTATGATTTAAGGTAGTATGCCCTTGATTATCCTTGCAAGAATTAAGTTGCTCTTGTTTAGAATTTATTAAGGGATCTATTTTAGTAGCTGTTAAAAGACCGAATGTTGGATCAATGTGGTTTTTGGTTTACCATTAAACTAGAATCATATTGCTCTAAGTGTGTTGTAATATTCTCAGTGGAATCATATTTTTCTGTAAGGAGGAAAAGGGATCAATGGGACCCACACAGTGAGTTCTTAAGTATTATTATTCTTGTAAGCTTCCAGGAGTAAGCCTAATCCTAGGGGGGGTGGATGTAGTGCCTGCCACTGGTTCGCATTTTGTTATCATTGTTGAACTCTTTTGGAGCTAGTTTTATGTTGATGATTAGTAACATTATTTTGAGATTATCAGATATTGTTTCAAATTTAGTTTATTATGTGATGAGACTACTTAGACTTTGCATTTCATGTATGCATGATGATTATTACATTGCTTTCAGTTATGGATAATGATTAGATTAGATGGTTTATCATCATATGTGTTTTTTTATGGATAGTTACCCCATACTCGAATGTGTATGGTGTGTGTGTGTTTGCTTTTGTATGGCATGTTTGATGTGGTTAAGGAAGGGAGTCGTACTCACCTGCTAGTCGGGATCTACACAATGCACCACTTCCTGCCATTGTCTATTTAGTTAGTATATATTGTGCTTGTGCATGCATGATTTTTATGCAGGTTGCACGTATCGAGTATCGACTTTCCTGAATTGCCAGGATGAGCGTACCCTATCACATTATCTCAATGATAAGAGAGGGGAGATAAATTCTCAAGTCCAAATCCCAACCCTTTAAGCCATTTGTTCCAATTGGAAATTAGGACAAGTATCTGAGTTGAGTACCCTTCGAATACGTTGGATAACGTAATTCATGATATAAACCGTTGGTTTGATTTTGTATGTATTTCGGCTACGATGGGTTTTCATATTTTTACCTTATGAGCCTTTGATGTATTTTCTATTAATTAAGCCTAATTAAAAGATTTAATTAATGGTTTAATTTAATAAAAAATTAATATGATATTTTAATATTTATTTTATTTAATTAATTGAGAAATTAATTATATAAAATAATTAAATTTGAAAATAAAAGTTATAAGTTTAAATTTGAAATGTGACAATATTTATTTTAATAATAATATATTTGGAGTTTATTTTTAAATAAATGGCTAATATTATTATTAAAGCTAATAGATATTTTAGCAATTAAGTTTTAGAAAATGAAATTTAAAAGTGGAAAATATATTAAAATTATTAAAAGATTAAAGGTTGCATGATGTGTGCACATGATTAAAATATAAATATATTAAGACTTAAAAAGTGAAATTATTAAAGTTAGTGCATGAGATTTAATAATAAATAAATTTCAATTTTAGCCTGATCCAACAGTTCATTAGGGAGATATGGCCCTCGTACTGGGACTATTCTATTCAAAGACATATATTTCTCCATTTCCCATAACCAAGAGTTCTTTATGCCTAAACTTCACAAAAATAATATATCAAAGCATGGAATTGAATTAAAAATATTATTACAATCTTCCCTTAGTAGAATCTTATTAATATGCATTTGTTTTATATGATTTATTATCTAATCTAATTAAATCAAATTTAATTAAGATTAGTTAATAGTAGAAGAAGTATAATTAATTATTAGTCAATTTAAGTAAATGGATTTTTACATAAGGCAAAAGTTAAAAGAAAATAGATATTAATAAGTGGAATTAAATAATTGAATTATTAATGAGATCATTATTTAATGGATAAGACTATTAATGAGTGATGGTATAAATAGTTTTAACAAGACTAATTGGTCGAGATAGAGGAAAGGAAATTCATTATATTATGATTAAATCAAAATCATCCCTTGAGAGAACATTAAATTATAATGATTCAAACATTTACCCTTAGTTGAGTTTAGAAAGGTTGATTTCAAAACATTACGAGGGTTATACTATTTAAACGGGATAACTATAGGGTTAAATGAAGTCTTCTTGCTTGATATTAATCATTGAGTTATCAATTAAGTTATGCAATGGATTGATTAATTGAAAATTGATAAGCATTATTTTGATAGTTTAAAATAATCAATTACTACGAGTAATTGCACCTATCATTTAAATATAAAAATGGGTGGAATCAGGAATCTCTTCTACCTAGAAAATACTTTAAATTTGAAAATAGTAGTTGACTTGTAACTTACAAATTATAGTTAGTTATTAATCAATTGATATTCATTGGGTCATTGATATGGTTATGTAATTATTAATTAAATCAATTAATTAGAGTTAATTAGATTTAATTAATAATTAAGTTATATAATAAAGTTTTTAATTGATATGATTTTTTTAGCAAAGTTGCAAAGTAATTACATCGAAGTTGATAAGTCTTATTCTAATGACTTGAATAATAACTTAGATATTTTAATAGTTATTAGTGACAATTTAATTATTATAATGATTATAATTAAGAAGCTTAAGTGTTAGAGATATTTAATTGAGTTTTAACCATTAGAATGTTAAAGAGTCATGAATTGTGTACCTATGTTAATTGATTGATTTAATTGATCATTTTATTAAAGTTATAATTCTTCTTATTCGAAGATTGATAATTGGCTCTCTTATAATTTAACGAATAATGATACTTTGATTATCTCGAAAAGTTGAAGTAACATTAAATAAGAGTCATTCAATTTGTAACATTGATCCTAGCAAAATAAAGAGAACAATTTAATTAAGGGTCAATGATGATCAGTTTAATGAGTAAAGTATTTACCCTTAAGTTATTCTTAGAATGTAATTTTAAATAATGGAAGAATAATGTTATCAGGGAAACAAATGGGTTGATGTGTAGGTCAAGTGAAGAACCTTACACATTTATATTTGAAATGAAAAATGAAGCTCTACACATTATTTAGCTATGTGTTTTTAATAAACCAAAACATGTTTTTGCATTATATTCTATATGCTTGTTGTTTTGGGTTTTGGGTTGACTACTGTTGGCCAGTTATAGGACGTCTACCAGAGGCTCGAGGGTTATGATTGTGATGTCATGATGATGTCTTAATTCTGATCTTTATAAACCCAACCATGGTTATGTGATGGTATGCTCTAATTACTAATTGTTATTGCTTATCAATCTTCTTGAGTGAAGCTAAGTTATTTGTATCTGAGATGCTTGACTTAACCATTTTTGAGTCATCGATCAGTTATCCTCAGATTGCTTCCAATCGCCATGATGGGACTGAAACGTTTAGTTATTTGTTGATGATATCATGTTGTGACATATTTTGACTCAACCATTTTGGAGTCTTTGATTACTATTATTTTGAGATATTCTTGGTTGCTTGTTAAGAACCAATGGATATTGTAATTCATATTGGAGATTATATTTATGAAGTTTATTTTTTGGAGCTTTTATGTGTTCTTGGATGGGAGAACCATCTTATTATCAGGTTTCCTGTTAAGGAACTGAGTTTGATCTTTATGAGTGTTGTGGTATGGGACACAACTGCAAATTTATGTACTTAGGAGAGGTTGTCTAGGTGCATGACTATGAGAGTGGCTTGCATAGGGGTATGGGGCCCAAAGTGGTCAGTACCAAGGTAACCTAATGCACTTTATGTAATAAGTGATAATCTACTAATTAAAATTTATAGAGGGAAACACACTAAAAAGATAAGTTAGAGATATTTAAACCACCCATGCCTTGAGTGCTTGTATAGACTAAGGATGGGATGAGTGCCTCGTCTTATTGAGAGGACTCTTGGTTTCCACATGTGCCACGTTTAGGGTCCGAGGTTCAGAGTAATCAGTCTAGGGTAACTCAACGCTTGAAAGTCTGGGGTCTAATGAGAGACCAGTCCAGGGTAACTCAAGCAGCCATGTGATGACACTCCCTAGTATGTAGCCTGAGTCTCCTCTATAGATTTTGTGTACCTTTGGTGGTGTACTTCTTGTTGTGCCTCTGGGATTAGATGTCGGTTTTGAGTGATGGAACTTTTGAGTTAGTATACTTTTAGGATTCCTAGACTTAGAGAGTATTCTTATGCTATGTGATTTTGATAGCCTTTTTGGGATTTGAGATTATCTCCTCAGCATGGTGGGAGTCAACCACTTAGTTTCCACATGGTCGGGTGGTAGTGTTTTTCCACTCTTATCATTTGAGATCCATCTGAGACACCGTGGCTAATGCATTCTTGTTTGGTATTTATCTTCATTCTATTCTTGGATCATTATGATAGATGATATACCTTATGATGCATGTATTACTGGTATGTTTCTTATTTTGATGATTTGCATATGTTAGGTGATGTTATCTTATGCTTTACTTTGCATGTTAGTAGGATGTTTTAGGAGTGACATTCCTACTATGTTAATACCGATGATCTTTTCAATGATTTGGAATGTTATGCACGGAGGGATGGCTAAGATCCATGATGGTCTAATGATGTTATTTACGGTTGGGAGGAACTATGCACTTGGTTATTTGTGTTTGTGATATATGGTTATCTTTTATGATGGATGTTTATATCTTTTGTGATGATGTATCATGTATGATATGTAGTTTCATTTACTTTAATTGCATCATGGATTAATATTGGATGTTGATGTACTTTATTTACACAGATGTTTATTCTTTTAAGCCCTTCATACCTTGTATCATGTACAGTGGATGATTGAGCTAAACTAAAATTTAGTTACAAAAAGGACACTTGTATATGGTTTAAGAATGTTGGATGTGTCATTGTTATAAGAATGTGATTTTAGATGAATGGTTGATTTAGATGTAATTCAACGTTAAGGAATCTTTAAAGAATGTAATCTATTATGTTATGTTTACTTTCAGTTGGATGTTACTATTGCTTTCGCAGATGTTATGAATGGTTTTACTTTCATGTTTAAAAAAAAAATGTTTGGCAAATTTTAGGTTAATTCTTTGGATCCCTTGGCAGGGCATTACAGCTTCCCTACACTTCAAGCTCTACAAGACCTAGGCGGGTGCACCTTAGGGATGGAAATGTGATTGGTTTTATTAGTCTCTGTTCAAACATGTGCTCTCTAATATATCTCTTTCAAATATGTCCCCTATAGTAGAAATGGTCAAGAATTCCTCTTGTATCTATAATAAATCCTTGATTACTGTAGCCAACCATAACTCAAAGAAATACTATTACAAATAAGTAATGACCAAAAGTTTGATTCTTCATTATAGAAAAATAAAATTGATTTAATTTTTTATTGTGCTTTGTACAACCATATGAACTCTTCAGTTCTCATCTAAACTAATGATCAATGCCTTATCCATTTCTATACAAAGTCTACCTAGCAAAACTTAACCTACTTAATTACCTTACAATTAATTTTATCAGTAGTTAACCCAAAATTTTATTCCTATGAATATCCCTCCCATATACGTAGAAAACATATCGATCCAATGAAGGCAGTCACTTAACTCTTTGAATTAAAGTCAATCAATGAAAAGATATACAACCCATCCAAGTTGAATTAAAATTAAAGAACCTTGCTCATTCAATCTTAAAGTTACAGACATATGAAAATGGAGACAAAATTCATAGACACAGATTGTTCAAAACCTTCATTTGTATTAATCTTCCTTGAAAAAAATACACTATTGGCTTAAACTCAAGAATAACTCAAAATATGACAAACTTTCATTCAAGATTCATTAGTATTCCTAGATTGCAAAATTGAATACAACATATAACATTGACACAAAATTTAACTAGACCGATTGCAAAATATCATAAACACTAAAATTGTGCAAACTTCAAACCCTCACTCTACATCTTGGAAATCCTTTTATAGGAAGGTTTGCATCAAGCTTCCTGATGAGAGGTAACATGCCAAAAAAATATTGGAAAATAAATACAAAGATATTTTTATCTTGTTATATCTCAAAAATTATTTGCACTTTGTTCAAAATTTAGGATGTTGTTGCAAAACTAGTAGGTGACGCTTTGAATAGGTGTCTTTAACATAATTTTGTTTGTCTTTAGGCTCCTATCAAATTCATTTCCTTTTATTTGTTCTTTTTGTCTCCTCTACCTCTAACTTCATCGTTGAACTACCTAGTCACTATCAACTGATTGTATGGCCTTTATGTCTACAATGAATTCCAAAATGGCAATATTAATATCCACATAAAGCCATGTAGCATCTTGGAGGGTGTCTAACTCATCTATGCACTTATTCCATTTAGTGTTAGTTATTTCTTTGAATTCTCCAATAACCTTTCTCATATCTGACTTGATTCTAAAAAAAAGTCAATCATGTCATAGAGAGCTATTACATCTATCTCATTATTGTAGTAAGCAATAAACCATAGATACCTCAATATATCATCAAAAGAGGAAGACCATTTTTTCTATTCTTCTATAAGTCCATTAACATCTAGGATAGTAGGAATAAAATTGGGATTCTCCATGGCAATTGTCTTCATTTTACCTTGGATTAATTGCATTTTACCTAAGAAAAAACCCTGTAATTCCTTTACCCTGTTAATTATTTTCCTGGCACTAAAGATTACCCCCTTGGGAAATTCCTTCATTTGAGGTAGTAGAGGAACCAAGCTATCAAAAAATTGTGTGTATGGCCCCCATGTTGTAAATAAAGGTACTAGTACATTTGATGTCATTTTTCGACCAAAATTTGCGACCATCTATTAAAATGTTTTAGATTGGTCAGAATATGGAAGGAAAAATCTCTTTTTTTTTAAAAAATCCATGCCCGTGTTGGTCGAAAAAAATTTGACCAAGACTTAGTTGAACATGTCAAAATGAAAAAGGGTTGCACCCACCCATTTCATTGTTTTTTTAAATTGAGAGGCGGTAGATTAGCATAAAGGGTAGGAGGTATATCACTCGTAGGGAATGTGCATCTGGATTTGGATGTGAATACGCTTGGGCAACGAGGTCAATAGAATCTTTCTCATCTCTGCTAGTTTCAAATATTCTATGGAGCACGCGTGGGGGAGCTGCACAAGAAATTTAGGAGACGAGGCAAAAATTGAGGAAGAGGCAAGGAATCAAGGTGCTTATCACATTTTTCTACCATTTTTTGCTCAATCTTAGCCATATCACCCATTAGATCATTTTGAACAAAGTTTTTCTCTGCAATCTCTTTAGCAATTTCTGCCACATGTATATCACACTTCATTGCCAATTGATCCTTTCCTATGTATGAGCACCCAATTTTCTTAATCAACCTACTGCATAAACTTTGCTAACTCTTCCAAGCTCATGTATGGTTGAGAAGAACAAAAATATCTCCTATATCATTTTGGACATTTATGAAGTCTTGGAGTCGTGACTATAGTATCTACAAAATTCTTCATAAAACACATAAATCCTTTTGTTTCATAGATATTTCTATGAATGGGTACTAATTCTAGCTAAAAAGGAAAGGTTTGAAACCCATCAAGTCACTTTTTCAATCATTTGGGTTTCTGGCCTAAACAATTGAGACACCCACTGGGCATTAATGTTTTGATAGTTGATATATGGAACAAATGATAGTAGTTATATTTGAAGGTTATTTTTTTAGTATTAAATTTTTAGATGGGTTAAAATATTCAAGTGAAGGGATGAGTTTCCCTATACAACTAAATCCAGAAACTCTTGTATCAAATCTTTTAGGTATGTTTTGCTTTAGCACCACATAGGCCACATAGAATCAACTCAATGAATATGAAATATTATGAGAAATTTTTAAAATAGAAAATTTGGTACATGAAAAATGAAATGGCATTTCAAACACCTAAACAATTGATGGACAGGAGTCTATTCCATCCAACAATGAGCCTCCTTGGCATCAATGCTTTGATTGTTGATGCATTACATGAATGGCAATAGCTAGATTTGATGATTATGTTTGCAATGTTCAATTCTTAGGTGGGTACACTATTCAACTATAAATATTAATTTTTGTATACTGTTAAATCCAAAAACTCAAATTTCAAAAGTTAAATCTCTTTGCTATGTTTTTCTTTAGCACTACTTAGGCTCCATAGCATCAACTCAATGAATATGAACTTTTTAAAGAAATGATGAAATTAAAAAATTGGGTACATGAAAGATGAATTAGCATTTCAAACACCTAAAGCATTGATAGTAGGGAGTCCATTTCATCCAGTGATGAACCTTTAACTAGGACAACAAGAAAAATAAGTGTAGTCATCAAAACTATCATACCTATGTTATAACTTAATTGTTTCATTAATAAAGATTCAAGAACCTATCAAACATTTTGTTTCTTTTTAGAGATGTGAGCCACAAATGACTTTATACATTATTATTTCATTCATTAGAGGATCACTCACCAGACAGGGGTGTTGCTCCACCTACACTTGCTTTTATGACTTTGATTCCTTTTCCATGGGCCTCTTTAGCATATTCTGCCATTCCATCAGCTGTTCAATGAGCACATTCAATGGTTATTTGCAACACAACTAGAATTCAAATATTTTATCAAAATGTGCGGTACCAAATATTGTTGCATTCCATTCACTTAAGCATTTCTTAGAATTATTCTTCAGGAAATTGTGTGCAATTCAAATAGGCTTCACAAACCAACCTCATATGAGACACTAAATGATTTGAGAATTTCTACACCAGCTGTCATGACTGGCATATTAGAATCTGAGCCCATTATAATACCCACTTCTAGGCTACCTATAAGAAATAGACAAAAGGAAGAAATCTTAAGACAATAGTCTATGTATGTATTGAAACAAATCATAGAATGAAAAATAAGACAAAAAATTGTAATGCAGAAGAATAGATATATTGGAACTACAAAATCAATTGGGACAGATGCCTAAAAATATTGAATAAATAATAAATAGTCAATTCGCAAAACTGCAAGCATATGTCATGATCAATGAGTTGATATTGTTGTACATCAAGGGTCTAATACACCAAGATGGTGGAAATGAACTTAAACATATTCATCTATCAATTGGAATTGCTCCATTTTGTTAATCTACATGTTGCTAATCCTATGTATTCAAGGTATGATACATTGAGATGTTAGAAGGGAACTCAAGCTTGATGGACTGTGAAGTCTGATTTGCGGTCTCTGTGAGCTATTATCATCCAAAAAATATACCCCCTTTCATTCATCTATCCATGAGCTATTTCTTGTGATTGTGATTATGATTGAGCTTGTAACTCAATGACCTACTTTGGTTGCTAGTGTAGTTTTAGTCTTTTTCTTACTTAGATTCACTCCTCTATCACAATGTAATGTCTCCAAATCTTATTTGATATACTAACACATTAGATCTAACAGAGTAAATATTATTCTAAATAGAATAGGAAAAGGTGGATTATAATTAACGAGGACTATCATCAACATTTATTTTCCAAATATAATATTCAAGCCTCTTGGAGCATGTAGGGGAAGAAGCTGACATAGCTTATGAAATTATGCTATGCTCTTATTCTACGGAACCAATTTTTGTTGAGGTTGGACACCAAACATATTACCTCACAACCATGTGCATGGTTGATAAGGCACTGTTAGAAAAGATTTCTCAACATATTCATTTTTTTAGAAAAGAGTCAATGCACAAAAAAATTCATCAATGCATATAAAAATTAAAAAATCATTCCAAATGGATATAGAAAATTAATGAAATAAGGGGGATATGATCATATTTTGTGACTTATGAAGATAGATATTGGAATCCTTAACATGAAATAATATACTACTATAACCTTTTGAACATGTTTTTTTTTTTACAGCAGATGATCTATGATGCAGCCACATTGTTCTTCGGCATTGAGATCTCGGTCATGTTTGGAGGCTTCATAGATCAAAATTTACAATTATTTTTTACTGATCTTTGAAGGATTCATAGATTAATTTACAATATTTTTAGTAATCT
Organism: Cupressus sempervirens; assembly: GCA_028749045.1. Taxonomy (NCBI): domain Eukaryota; kingdom Viridiplantae; phylum Streptophyta; class Pinopsida; order Cupressales; family Cupressaceae; genus Cupressus; species Cupressus sempervirens. The sequence goes on along the minus strand of CM053789.1, from coordinate 283,635,849 downwards.
TCAAGGGCTTCAAAAAAAAATTCACTTTGTGTGATCTGTGAAGGCATCAAAGATAAAGTCATGATATTTTCAGTTATCTTTGAAGACTTCATAGATAGATATGTCAAATTTTCCTAAGTTCAAAGATTTTAGAATTTATGTATTTCATAGAAGGATAAATCCCATGGCATAATTATATTGTTAGTATCTATTTTCTTAGAAACTAATTAGAGAGGAGTATATCATTGAATATATAAATTTTAGTGGCTTAAAATGAAATTCCATGTGGATGCATGGCCAGGATTGATATAATGCCTAGATATCCAAAACATCTTGGGGATAGGGGTATTGCAAAATGTAATGACACACAAAATGATTACCTAGAGATTCAATACTAATAAAGGAGTGAAAGTCTCAATTAACAAGAGTAACAAACCATGTCTAATAAGGATAATATTGAAAACTAAGAAAAGATGACAACTAAAAGAATAAAATAATTTTTCAATCAACTAGAATGTTAAAAAATTTCAGCAAATCCAATCTAATTGGATAAAATGACTCACCTCTAGATTTTTGAAGCAATGTTGGAATAGAGCAATGCCGCCACCACCCATGACACCCATTCAAAATATAATTTGAACCTGCCAAAACTATAAACCTTATAGAAAATCCAATGCAAATGGATATTGGGTCCACCCTTGAACCTCATTTGAAGCTCAATTTTATGAGGAAGAAAAGAAATTATACATACCCCAATTCTCTCCCATTATACCTACATAATCAAAATAAAAATTTAAAAAAAACATTAAGATCAAGATTCAAGGATATGGAAGTCAAATCACAAAAAAAGCATTGATAATAAAACTTGGCACTATAATCTTCTCTAATTCAAATATGTATCTACCAAAGGATTCAGTCCACAACATAGCTTTTTTTCTTTATAAACTATTATCCAAACCAAAACTACTCTCATAAGGAAGATAGGGCTCAACCTTTTGGACCAATAATTACATGGAAATGTATGTGAAATGTTTGATCCTATAACCCACTTCAATTTCTTGATCATTTTTTTTGGTTCTCTCTCATAAGATTTGGTAGACATTTGTTGGTTTTGTGCCTGGATGAACTAATTTTAGAAGTTTACATTACAATATTTGTGAAATTATCCTTCCAAAATTGAGAAGGAATTCCATTTATAGGAGAGATTCTTGGGTAAATCTATCCACTTATTTACAGTAGCTATCTTTATCTAAAGGAATTTGGAAACAAAGAAAACTTGAGGAAATATCACCCTTGCACAAATGGCTTTATGTCTTTAATATGCTGATTTGATTGTACAAAAAGCTAAGGTATCAGTTTGGCACTCATAATCCCTAGATCTGGGTCTAATATAAAGGTTATTTGAGATCTAGTTTGGTGTAGTAATGTCTATGGGTTAAACCTAGCAAACTCAAAATGAACCGAGTTGGCCCCTCTCTAGAAGAATGCCTTTATATATCATCTTAAAATGAAAGGATGTTGTTTCTTCTACCTAGAAAATCTTCTTCAACTCTCTACTCGTGCTTTTGTATAGACCGTTTATAAGGCATTCTTCCTTGGCCAGGCAGGACCTAATAAAGCCCTACTATATTTAGTTTTCTACTATTAGAGAGTCTTCCCCAAATCAAGCTTTTTTGTTGTTGTGTGTCATCCAATTATTTTCATTGTCATTGTTTTTGTTTTTATATTTCAATATGTGCAGATGGGATATATATAGACATGATGCAACATAAAGAACTGCAAGCAAGATCTTGGTGGGCATCAGTATAGTAGTGAGTCAAATAGTGCCTAATGGATTGTGATGTGTGCTGGAGAGTTAGAAAGTGCTTAAAACACTTTATGACCTCTTGAACTTCTCAATTGAACCAAGAGTAGCTTTTTCAAAATTGGAACATTGAAAATAGGTAAATACAATGGAAGTTTGTATGAACCAATTTTAATTATATTTAGAATTATGAAACAAACAACAAATGGTTGTGGGCATCATTTCTTAACCTTGTTATTAGAGTAGCAATAGTAGAGTTTTGTATCTTCCACTCACCATGAGGCTTTTAACTATCCAAGGGCAAATAGGCAAGAGAAGCCATTGATAAGGCTTTTAACTTCTAGCAATTCTATTGGCTTACCAAATGACATACATTGTTACTATTAGACATACTTTTCTTCAGTGGATGAGAAGTAGAAATCCTTAGGACATATCCTAAAGTTGGATCTCATCAGCTAGATCCAATATGGATGAGAAAAAAGAGATGGCTTCCCTTAGTAATGGCAATCCTCTCATCACTTTCCCATATGCCCCTTGATTTTTGTTTTCAAAGTGTTGTTTCTTAATAATTAGTAGGTAATTTTTCATGTTTTGATGGGAATTGTGCCATTTAACTAACAGTTCCCACATGGAGTAGTGCCTACCAAACTACAGGCAGGCTTTTTATTTTCATCTTTTGAAGTTTTACCTATATGGGTGCATGAGTAGTTTTTAATGTGCATGAGAGTCCCTCATGGAAGACCTCAAGGGGATCATTTTTAAGTTTTTTGAGATAGTAACTCTAAACTTTTGATCCTCTTTCTTCTCCTTATTATGTAAACATCTTATTCCATCAGCTTGTGTGTTGGTCTAGGTCACAAAAGCCTCAGGATTATCATCAAAGTAGTATTCTAAGTCTCAGATGAGGATTATTTGTATTATAATCTAGTATTTTAAACTAGTGTAGGAGTAGTTATGCATATAATTTCATACATCTGCACTGTAATTTTATTTTTATGCATGGTTAGAACACTAGTTATAGTTTCTTAGTGTAAGAATTTGCTTAAGGGAAAAATTCACCCAGGAAGTAAGAACTGAAACACAAGCACAGTAGAATAAGGATAGATATGATCAATTAACCAGAGCATGTTTGAATACATTGCTCTGTTTAGAATGTGATATTCAACACACTAGGAGTGCCTGTATATAAAGGCCTTTCAAGATGCACCTAGAATGTCTCTAGAAACAACTAGAAGATAAGACAACTAAGCACCTTATCCAACATTCTAGATGAATAGATAAGAATGACTAAGTGTCATATGTGTGTATATTACTCTTGTGTTGTAGAAAACATGTGTTTAAAAGAGGTGCGGACCCCTGTGATGTAATCAAGACAACTCACAAGAATGCACAAACTCCTAAGTGTCTCACAAATAAAATAATGCAAAATAATTAAATAATGCATTAACCTAAGTAAACTTAAGTTTAATAAGTAAATAATTATTTACACCAACACCCTCCTTAAGTGCAACTTAGGCGAATGCCGTTAAGCTTACAAACTAGGATGAAGATGCATAATGGGTCCTGGCTACTAGGCCATGTTAGGTACCCATGTACATAAAGATATGAAATCTCCCATAAAGTGGGGAAAGAGGGAAAACCTCATGGGAAAAACCCTCCCCCAAAAAGAGAGATAAATAAGGATGCATGCATGGATGGAGTAAGAAAGACCCCCCCATTATGACATACATCCATGTATATACAAGAAAGAATGGAGAAGGACAAAACCTCCTATGAGGAAAAAGTCCTCCCCCAAAAAAGAGATAAGGTTGTCCCCCCCCCACCCCCCCCTGAAAAATAGAATGTCGATCAGTGAGAAATGCTCTGATGTAGAAGCTGGTCCTTGACCTTTGGATGATGTTCCTCCCCTTTGGAAGAAACAAGAGCAAGGGTACCTATGGGATATGTCCCCTATATAGAGAAGGAATCTCTATGATGATCGGTGTCTCTAAAGCTTGTCCAAAAGTCCCTGTGTCAATACTGATGATGGCTTCCTCCAAAACTACTAAAGAGAATAGAAGATCGAACAAGGAAGGAGGTAGAACCTGTCTCAGGAAAGCAACAGTCTTCTCAAATGTGAAAGACATCTCCTACAGATGTTGTACATAAGAATCCACAATCACACCAACTTGAAAGGATTGATCATGTAGAGAATGTGCAATAACTGTAGAAGAATCCTCAATAAAAAGAAGCATAAATCATCATAAAAGTCTCCCATATCTACTGTGTGTGACTCCAAGAATAGAACTGAAATGTCTGGCAAGAAATCATCACCTGGAAGATCATGAGTACCCTACAGTACTGAAGTACATGAATATTTCATTGCGGCAAAGGATGAAGCATCCACCTCATAAAGAAGATAAATGCCATCAATAATGTCTCCCATATCCTCAATGTAAGACTCCATGAACAACTGTGCAATGTCTAAAATGAAGTCTTTGCATGAAGGTAGAGTAGGAAGACATAAAGTATCTTGTTGCACTGATTTTGAAGCATCTATGGCTGGAATAGGATCACTAGGAGCAATAGGAGCTAGAGGTGTGATCTCATTTGAGGTTGAAGAAACCATAGCTAGAGTGACTGGATGTAGAAAGTCCACTAGAGATGGAGGATCACATTGATCTCCATATGCTTCCCAAATAGACCACCAAATATCACAAGAAAAATGTGCCAATCTAAGAGGACCAAAAGATTCCATACTCATACTTTTACGTAGAAATTGATTAAGCTTGATAATATATGTCCAATCAAAATGCGGTGGCATTGAATAGAGATAAGGAAGCAATCCTGGATGTTCTCTTAGATGGTCAATTATCAAATTCCTCCACTTGTAATAGTTCCTTGTTGTCAATTATGGTCTAATACCAAAATGAAAAATTTGACAAGACTCCATGAGATCAATCAATGAACCCCCAAAGAATCAAAGAACCCCCACTGAAAAGATGATGTTGGCACTTGAAAGCCACTTGCCAATTTAGGGCCTATTTTTGAAAGTAGTATTTTTATCTATAAAACCTATAATATGATTGCAGATCTAAAAAGTAGACAAAAAAATATGCACTTTCAAAAAAAATAGAACCTAATTTGGAGTCCAGATGAGCCTGTACCAAGCATTTTAAGTGGCAAAATTTGAGATTTTGGAGTTGCAAAAAAATTTAGAAACAAAGATCTCAAACCACTTGCACCAATGTGTAGCTTATGAAATCCTACCCCAAAACAAAAAAATTTCTCGCAAAAAGGAGTCTGTATGAGGAAGATATCACTGTTTGAAAATTGGTGCTGCTGTTATTTTTTTTGAATTGCCGCTGCGCCTCTAAAAAAAAAATGGCTCTAGATTTTACCTCAGATGTCCGATTTGGATGAAACAAAATCTGATCTGGAGGTTTTTGGACCTTCTTAATGTGATGCAAATATCATATTTGCACCAGCAAGCTTCAATCTTCACCTACAAAAAATCTCTCCTATGGCCAATTTTTTTTTGAAAATTAATGCAGATCCAAAAAAATTGCAGAGATGCAGATGAAAAAAAGTAGATATGAGAATTAAATATATAGATCTTAAATGATCATACCAATTTTTCAAATCAGTCATTCGAGTGTTGATTTGCAAAAAAATTTGCCTCACAATTGACTTTGGCCTAGGGTAGGCAGCTTTGTAGCCAATTTTCACCAAATCAACATTTTGAATGCAATGGTGAGGTCAGATCTAATGTTGGACACTCCCAATTTCTATAGCACTTTGAATTAGGCTAAGGTTATGAAACAAGCATGGTCTCAAACAACTATGTGATGAGAAAGTCTCCAAGTTGCTTTGATACCATGTAAGAATTTGCCTAAGGGAAAAATTCACCCAGGAACTAAGAACTCAAACACAAGCACACAGTAGTCCAAAGATGGATATGATCAATTAATCAGAGTATGTCTGAATACATTGCTCTATTCAGAATGTGATATTCAACACACTAGGAGTGCCTGTATATAAAGGCCTTTCAACAAGCACCTAGAATGTCTTTAGAAACAACTAGAAGATAAGACAACTAAGCACCTTATCCAACATTCTAGATGAATGGATAAGAATGACTAAGTGTCATACGTGTGTAGATTATTCTTGTGTTGTAGAAAACATGTGCTTAAAAGAGGTGCGGACCCCTGTGATGTCATCAAGACAACTCACAAGAGTGCACAAACTCCTAAGTGTCTCACAAATAAAATAATGCAAAACAATTAAATAATGCATTAACCTAAGTAAACTTAAGTGTAATAAGTAAATAATTATTTACACCAACACTTAGTTTAGGAATTGAAGCATTATATAAACAAGTATGTACAATGTAAATAATATTGACAATTTTTTTGCAATAAAGCTTTATGCAATTGTTGCTTCACTCATGATGTGAGAATGCTTATATCTATTTCATTTGATTTTTTTCCACATCTTGTTCAAACCATATAATGCAATCTCATCTATGAAGCATATTAAAAGCTAAGGGTTTGGAGTGACTCGTATACAATTTATTTTTTGTCATTTCATTATATAGTTTTAATAAGTGTGGAAAAAAATCTAATTTTTATTATGAATTTTCTGTTCACCAATCTATGTTAAACTAATCAGCAATGTCACTTTCCTAATACTTTACGAACTGGATGCTATTCGCAAGGTCAGTTTCCTAATACTCACTATAGTACTTGCTATTTAATTGAGATAGACATTTTGTTTGTATTCTCTTTGGATTTTGTTAAAGAAGACAACTAAATGCTATATGAACTAAAAGTTCTATGGTGTCAATAGGCTTGTGCATCTCTTGAGCCAAATTACCAGCCTTAGTGATATTTGTTGTTGTTCAAAAGCGGCACCGTACTAGACTATTTTCAAAAAACCATGCAGATAGGAATTCTATAGATAGACTTGGGAACATCTTGCCAAGTCTTCAGTACATAATAAAGCAATTGAATTTCATAAATTGTTTTTTTGATATTTGATTTTTTTAAATATTTCCCATCAAAAATTACTTAGTACATCTCATCTTTTTTCTGCACAGGAGCTTGCAGTTCTAAAGAATCTGATAGTGAAGAATTTGAAGAAGATATTATAGAAAAGGTATATTTGGTGTTCTTTTTTAAGTGAAAATGTGATTGGAAATTTTGTATGTTGTCATATTTCACTTGCAAAAAGGTCAAATTGTAAATAGAGGTGAAGTTTTATGGATTTAAGTTTCTTCTTCATTATTTATAATGCTCTCGATTCCTCCTTTGTAGCTGTAAAAATACTTGTTTATTTTCACCTTTCCAAATACCCTTTACTAGGTTCTTCAAGATTCCAAAATATCTTGGGCTGACCCCACTCCAGCATGTCATAACTCCTACTTGGTTCAGAGACCTAACTCCTTTTTATATGTGTCTTCCTCTTACTACTCCATCTATAGGTTGCAAACAAATCATCCTTCTTTCACCAACAAGTCATTCCATTCAAGAAAGACCATGTCTAACGATATCAATGCACAAAGAAATAGGGAGACAATTGCTAGATTGTGGTCTAACTTAAAAAGAAAAGGTGATGAAAAATGTTATTGTCCTTGCAAAATGTGTAAGGGCTTAAAGACTCAGAGATATCTAATCACAACAGCTGAGCAACATTGTAGGCAACATGGTCACATTGAAGGGGGAAACAAGTATCACCCATTGGTATGTATTTTAATAGTTTATAAATTACATAAGACATGATTTGATGATGACATCATGGTCATGGTTAATATAAGGTCATCATTTTCATATAGGTCAGCATCCCTAAGTTTCATGTTATGGACCATGACAATTCAGAGAATGCAAATTTCCAAATGAGGGAACATGGAGGTGTGAATATTGAAGTAGAAGGTAATGATACCATGGAAGAAGACTAGGATGATGAAGATCATGATGATCAAGATGATGATGATGATGATGATGATGTAGAGCTTGATGTACCTTTACTTGAGAAGGTGCAACAGTCTCTATATGAAGGCTCAAAAACAACTCTTCTTGGCACTCTATTGCTATTGGTGAACTTGAAGGTTATGAATGGTTTATCCAACATAGCAATGACATGTATGTTAAGATATGCCATCATCTTTCATTATTTTACTTGTAGTTCCCTTACAATTAACATTGGGTTCGTGTAGCAATTAATATTCTTTAAATTAAGAAATTATATTTTTGGTCGTAGGTTGATAGGTGAGTGTTTGTTACCACCATCAAACATTCTACCTCACTCATACCAAGAATTATCTGCCATTATGAAAGATATTGGAATGGAGTATCAAACAATACATGCATGTCCAAACAATCATATTATATACCATAAACAACATGAATTTGCAACACCATGCCCTACTTGTCATATAAGTAGATATCAATCAGATCAATTAACAAAAAAGGTGCCTTGCAAGGTTCTTTGGCATATTCCCATTATTCCACATCTACAATGATTATTCAAGTGAAATAGCTTGGCCCAATTTATGGATTACCATGCACACAATAGAAGTCAAGATGACATTATGTGAATGCCTGCAGATGGTTTGGTATTTAAGGAAATAGAGGAAAAATGGCCGCACTTTAAAGAAGAACCTCGTAATCTCAAGCTTTCATTGCTAGCAGACGGTGTTAGTTCTTATGGAGAGATGAGATCTACTTACTTAGTGTGGCCTATTTTTGTTATCAACAATAACATACCTCCTTGGTTTGTCCATAAAGAGAGAGCACATAATGTTGACACTGATTGTTCCAGGTATTTTTTAATTTAGTGGTCATCTAAATTAATTTATTATTACTAATCCATCAAATGGTCAAAATAATTATGTAATGTTTTTCTCATTCAACTAGGTAAGTACCAAGTTAAAGATATCAATGTATATATTGAACACCTTATCGACGAGTTGGTGGTGTTATGGAATGGGGTTACTATGTATGACATTTGTAGACCAATAGGACAAAGACAATTTCAATTTCATGCATTTCTTGTATGGACAATACATGATGCCCCTGGGCTAACACATTTTTGCGGTATGTTCTCTTCTTGACACCTCTTTTTTGGTATGTCAAAGTTAACACATTTAATCCAATTATACACGATCTTGTAGGTCTTCAGAAAAAGGGTGAATTTGCATGTCCAATTTGTGGTCCAAAGATGAAATCTCATCATTCAAAAAGTTTAAGAAAGCAGGTGTTTGATGAGAATAGACACTTTGTGAAAAAAAATAATAAGTACCAAATTATCGAAAAACATTTTTTCAATGGCCTAAAAGAGACTACGTCAAAACCACAGAGAATGACACCTTGCCTATGGAAGTTGGCATACAATAAAATAAATTGTCAAGGTAATGTCATTCCATTTGATGGTTTTTGTTTCAAATTTATATTTTGATATTGTGTTTTGTTTACTGATGATGTGATTGATGCTTGTGAAGGTTGTCAAGACATCAATGACCAACTTCCAAAAGGACTAAAAATTTATCCTACATAATTTACTAGGATGTCATACTATGAGCAACTCCCAATTGTGCATTTTTTTTATCCTATGCATATTGGAAAGAATGTAGTAGAGACATCATGGAAAATCTTGGATGGAAGGCGTGACAAAGATCAAATTGTCAAAACTTGTAGTGACATTGAAGAATCCAACCATGCAATGAAAAATGGCATTCAATCAAATAACAATGGAGACTAGATTGATACAAGTGCCCTTAGTTGGTTATTGTCAGAGTAGCAGAGCAATGCTATAAAAGAAGTCATAAAAAAATATGATTTCCCATAGGATTTTCTGCAAACATAAACAATGTCATATCAAATAAAAGTGAATTTGGGCCAGGGTTGAAAACACACGATTGGCTTACATTTATTAAGGTAATTCATGTTATTTTGTATTCACTATATATTTATATACTGCATGTAGTTTCAATTTCATTCTTTTATAAAATATTGACAAGATCATTTTACAAATGTTGCAGTACGTTCTACCTCTATCTCTCTCATGCCACTTCACCAACAATATCAAATAGGTTATATATGATCTTGGAAAATACATGAGGTGGTTTTCATCTAAAGAAATAAATAAAGAAGATATAAAATATTGGAAGAGAAAAATTCCTCTTTTGATGTGTGAAATGCAAAAGTGTCTACCTCCAAGTTTTTTCAATGCACAAGAACACTACCTCATACATCAAGTTGAGGAGATTGAACTGTGTGGACCTGTACCAACCAGGTCAATGTGGATGGTTGAGAGGCACTTGAAATTTTTGAAAGGCTTGGTTCAATAGAGAGCATATCCCGAGGGTTCTATGGTGGAGGGATATATGGTATACTAGACCATGGTGTACATTAGTGAATATCTTCCTAAGTTTGCAGCAAAGATCCATGTAGATCATATTTGGGATCCCAACTCAATTAACAAATTCAAAGGGGAGTACTTGATGGGAAAAGGTAGATCAAGGAAAGTGAGAGGTAAATCCAAGATGTTATTGTAGTTAATTAATTCTTATAAATATTTAATATAAGTTATTTTTAATTGGTGTATTTTTTTGAAACAGGTGGTCGAGAGTGGGATGCAATACATTTGTATATTGCAAACAATCTTGATTGAATGATGTCAACAAAATGGTTGCTCATTAACATGGGAAGGTGTTTCTTCATTGTTTACAGAAGCTCATCATAATGGAGATTCCAATGTTATGCCGATGGTAGTTGATCCAGTAAAGGGTTTAAGAGGTGGAGAGGTACATAGAAATTTATTAATGATCATAACTTGAAGTATATTTCATATCAACTCATGATGCAAATAATTTACACACACTTCAAAAATTGCAGGTCAAGCACCACAAAGCTATGTACTATCATGGCCATAGATTTTGCACAAAAAGGTTGGATGACACAAAGAAAACCTGCGATTTTGGGATAACTGTAGTTTTTGAGGTCACCAATATATTATCTAGAAATGACATACATCCTCAACAATCTCAAAATCAATACTATGACATCTTGGATGATATAATTGAGTGTGAATTTAACACCTTCAAAGTAGTTCTATTCGTCGTCAAATGGTAAAAGTTACGATTAAATTAAAATGATCCAAATAGAATGGTTATTCAACATGATAATGGATTTACAATGATAAATACAAGGTTGTTTGAGCCAATTGGAGATGAGCCCTATGTTCTTCCAAGCCAATGTGAGCAAGTGTTTTACTCAAAGGTTCCACATAAATAGGGTTGGTCATTTGTTGTTAGACATGATCCAAGAGGAAGGCCGATAAAGTATAATGTTATGGAAGAAGAAGATATTGAAGATGATGAAGAAGTAGATGATGGAGATCAAGATGATGATGATGATGATGATGGTGATGGTGATGATGATGATGATGATGGTGATGATGATGATGATTATGGCAATGGTGATGGTGGTGATGATGATGGTGATGATGGAAATGATGATGGTGATGATGGCGATGATGATGGCAATGATGATGGCGGTGATGGTGATGATGATGATGATGATGATGAAGAAGAAGATAATCAATGACTACACACATTGTCAGCCCTTCTATTGGTGATCTTGCATTCCATATATAAGGTAAATTTGTTCATGTTGTCTTCTAAGTTATTTGTAGCATACACGTATCATGTAATTTTTAGTTAACTTAAGATAAATGATTAACATATGAAGAAAATTTGATTACATATTTATTGTGTTCATTTCTAATGATTACAACATATGTTATTTATAGTTACCAATGTTTATGTTGTGTCTGATTATGACCCTTTTTGCAAACAGTCAATTGACTACAAGTACATCATCAGCCCTTCTGTTGATGATCTTGCATTCCATATATAAGGGAAATTTGTTCATGTTGTCTTCTAAGTTATTTGTAGCAAATGTGTATCATGTAATTTTTAGCTAACTTAAAGTAAATGATTAACATATTCAAGAAATTTTATTACATATTTATTGTGTTCATTTCTAATGATTACAACATATGTTATTTATAATTACCAATGTTTATATTGTGTCTGACTGTCACCCTTTTTGCAAATAGTCAATTGACTACAGGAAATTTGACCCATTTGGTGTGGATTGTGCATAGTGACATGGATCAGCAGGTATAAGTCAATAAATAGACATAATTATCTTATATTCTTCTTGTTTATCATTGAGCACGTATGTTATAAATAGACATATTATATAATCATATAATGTATATATAGAAAAAGAAGGTCCATATAGAAATATAATTGTATAATCACTTTCAACTTACTACATTTTATATTTGTCACTTTCACTTTCCATTTGATGGATTGTAGGACCCACCAAATAGGTACTCATCAGATCTATCTACATTGAATGAGGGAAATGAGGAACTAGTAGATGAAAGCTCTACATGTAGTATGGCTAAAATAGGGAGATCAACTAGAGGTCAAAAGAATAGAAAAAAATTTGATAAACACACAAAATTTTTTCTTGCTAATGGGGGGTCATGTTCTTATGATGATGAGACCAAAGGCAACATCAAGGTGCCCTTTCCGTACTCACACATTGAGAAAGAATGGGTACCTAATGAGCTACCTCCAATTAACATATATTTTTGTGTTAATGAGAGGATATATCGCATTGCTCCATCCTCATTTCATGGTTTGGGCCTATTTTCCATGGATGGGATAAAGGTAGGTTACAAAGAAGTTGTCGAATTGTTCAAGTATGTCAGTCCATGTTACAATTACAATGATTGGATGCGGATTGTTCAGTATAAAAAAAGTATGCGTAGGTATGGGGCATCAGCTAATTATATACAACAAAAAGAAAATGATCAAAGTAAAAGATTTGCTATGTATATTGATGGGAGACCAAAAGCAATAGGTAATATTGTAGGTTTATAAATAGTACGTGACCTTCTTCAACTAGTAAGCAACCCAATTACATATTTGACGTGCGTGAGGGGAATGGAGTTTTTGTTTGTGCAATAAAATCAATAAGTGCAGGGGAAGAACTTCTAATCGATTACCATTTAAATCACATAGATACAAACAAAGTTACTATCATGAGGGCTGTAAGTACTCTTTACCATTTCGTTAATAAGTTTTTTTTTGCTGTCTATTGCTTTCACTTAGCTGAATTTTTTATGTTTAATCTCTATGATAGGATGATATGGATCTGATAGATGGTAGAGGTCACCAGGATGCTACTCCCACCCCTTCTTTAGCGAGGGTAAACCTTTTTGAAATTGTACAAATTAGATAGTTAAAAAATGTTATATTATTATGTTATTTTATTTTGGTGTAAGTACTATTTACCATTTTGTTAATAAGTTTTTTTTTTTCTGTCTATTGCTTTTAGTTAGCTGAATTTTTTATGTTTAATCTTTGTGACAGGACGACATGGATCCGACAGATGATAGAGGTCACTAGGATGCTACTCCCACCCCTTCTTTAGTGAGGGTAGACCTTTTTGAAATTGTACAAATTAGATAGTTGAAAAATGTTATATTATTAAATTATTTTATTTACAATTTTTTAGTTTTTATGATAGTTTTACTGATATTCCTTTCACAATTTTATGTTCAGAATAAGGGTAAAGTAGCATCAGTAAGTGTCGAGCCACTAGCTACACCTTCTGATGAGGATATTGCTGAAACTCTTGATTTCATAAAAATGTTGAAGAAAAATTTTTTAAAAATTAATTTAGAAGCAATGAAAATTTTGGATGAGGCAAATATGGAATCTGAGGAGATGATAAAGAGGCTATCAGATTTGAGAGAGCAAGCTCGTCATTATGAAGTAAGCTCCAATGAATATTTAGTTATAAGAAAAGTTTAATAAAGATTTGTATTTTATAATCTTTTATGTTGTGAAGTGAAATATGTAATATTGGAAAAAATACTTTATTGATGCAATTTTTTTAAAGAGTTGTAAGAAACTTTAACTACTAAATTCTTGTTATACAGGAATTTTTGGCAACTGATCCACAACTTGGTCAAGGACAATGCAATGAGGTTGATAGTAGCAGAGCTCTGACTGCCACTGCTAAAATAATCTTTTAGTTGACAAGTTGGAAGGAATTTTTCATTTCAAACATTCAAAACTTCTTAACTCTTACTTTTATTATTTGAAAATGTCTTTGCTAACAATGTATTGTTCAAGTCATCCAGTGCAGGAGACTCCTAAGAGGTTGATGGATGCCCATACGAGATTGTTGACTTCAATGTCGGCAACAAGGGGACATCTAGCTAGTCTGATATATTTGGTTTTATGTTAATTATGAGTTGATAATATGTACTTTAATCTTGGGTGCATCACATAGTGTATTGTTTTTTTTTGTGATGGGAGATGCACCGTCTGGTACTCCACCAAATGCAGATCATAGTGCATGTATTGGTGATAATTCACCATCATTTCCTAGAGCTACTTGTATTTCTAGCACAGGAGCTATGTAGACATCGTTGTTGATTGACAATGATGAATCAATGCCTTTGAAATGTCCTAAGATTCCAGGTACTTTAAATAATATTGTTTTATATTGTAATAAGGATTTTCTTGCAAGACATAAACATGATAGGAAGTGGTTTGGTAGGATCATCTGAATTATCAATGACCTTTTGTCTAAAGTAGTAATTATCTAGATTAGTAATTCGGTACATTGCAATTTCATGCTTTCAATAGAAGATATTAACCAATTTTTGTATAGAGAACCAAAAGTGGGAGTCTTCTTTCATATTCAATGTTTAGTTTTCAATGATCTCCCACATCATTGCTATTGCTTGTTAGAGTTTTAGAGTGCTCACTTTCAGCTTCACTGTCTATTTTAGCAATATTTGTTTTCCATAATATCCTAGGTATGATTAGTGACAAGATCAATTAAGAATGACAAAAAATGAAGGTCAAGGCAAGTTATATGTATTATGCACTATTTTTTTTTTCAAGGTATACTGATTAATATAATCATAGTACATTTTTTAGTTTTAGAACATCAACAATAGAACCCTGGTAGAGTTTGATTGGTTTTAGACATTTTTAATTTTTTTCCAAACTTCTTTTTTGGTCAATTTTGGTCAAGTTGATCCTCCAACCCTAAAATAGATCACTAAAAAGATGAAATGTATCTCATTTTATGTATTTTTTATTCACTATAAAAAGTATTCTTCGCATGATTCATTTTAATGGTTCTTAATATTAATTATCCCATGACATTTTTTGTAGGAAACAATACATTTTATAGGAGGCTTTATGACCTCACGCTGTGAAGATTCGGGCCCACCATATGTAAAAGATAGAACATCATAAGGTTGTGAGGGACACATATAGAAAGAGCCTCATCCTAAACCCAAAGTATGAGTGTCCTCCCTTTGTTTCAATGAGGGATTGGAATGAGTTCATTTTGGATGCAAAGGAGAAAAGGGAATGTCCAAAAGAAAGTACACCAACAAATCCAGAAGAAAGTACACTAGTAAATCTGAAAAGGTATGCAGTAGTATTAACTACTAGTACATTAATGAAAAAATTTAGGGTTCAAGGTCAGTATCAACAATTTCAACTAGCTCAATTTAATCTATCTATTGATGAAAGGTATGTAATTCATATGCTGACACAATTTCTTATAAATCTCAATCTCAATCTAGGCATAAATCCTACATAAAATATAACTGACACAACTGCTTATAAATCCTAAATTCATATGCTAACACAATTGTTTATAAATCTCAATCTCAATGCTAACGCAACTGTATATATCTCAATTTGTGCATAAATCCTATATAAGATATAAATAGTACACTTATAACTTCACCTATAGCTATATTATGTCTTGAAAATATAGTAATTTTGAACTACATGTACCATAGTTGTATGTGTTAGCAGTATAGGTGATAAATGATATTCAGTAATTGTGATGACAAGTACAATTTTTTTGAAAAACTTTGCAAGAATTTTACTAATGGTCAGTCTCCTAAAAGTAAAACATCACATTCAATGCCAGAAACACAAGTTAATGACAACAATCACGTTCCTATCTTTGAGGACTAACAACAACCCTTGTAGATTTATATTTATTAGTATTGTGGAGAGATGATTGAGCCTACACTAGGTAAGACAAACTATTTGAGACTTCATTTGGATGACATGATGTATGTTACCTATAGACCATGGGTAGGCATAGAGCCATAAGATGATGTCTTCTCCTAGCTAGGATTCATGTTGGTATCTTAGCCATTGAATGGCCATTCTTTATTGAAGATAGAGAGATTTCCACTAACCCATGTCCAAAGACAGTTCAACTATCAATACAGTATATCATAGGAATACTATAGTTACACCTGCTTCACCAAGGAGGTAAAGAAAGGTTTCTCTCCTAGATTAGACCCAATTAGATGTATGGAAGATGTTAGTGGCATTACCATTTATAGGTGGGACTACTTTCTAGATGTAGTGAATGATGGTCTCACTCCCTAGTACATAGAGAATTTGCCCACACATTCATTTCCTAATATAACTGATCCTATAGGGGTAGTTAGTTAGGCACCACACCCTGATGTTCAGTAACCACAAGAACATCCTTTGAGGGAGGAGAGACCATTGTAATGGCCACTGGTATTTCTTGTTACAATTCCTTCTCATACTGTTAGATTGGATCTTAGATCGAGCAACAATGAATAGGCACATAGGCCTACTCATGTGTGAACTCATGGAGAGATGAGCACCATGGGTGTATTAGGAGGTGATGTCAGGAGACATAGGGTAGAGGATCCACCACAATAGGATGTGGGTGGAGGAGGGGATGATGACATACCAAATTAGCCACCATAGGTTTCACCCATAGGAGATGTATTAGCAAAGACTCAAGATTATCTATGACGTGAGAGAGAGATTGAGGACTTCTCAGAGGTAGGTGGGCAAGTTACAGGTGCAAGTTATAGTTAGAGATGCATGACTAGCTAGAAGAGGGGAACTATGAGATAGTAGATCTATGGTCTAAGATCATAGAGCTAAAGAGATAGATAGAGTTAGAGCGATATGAGACCTGTCATCATACCTCTTGGGCTGCTCATGTCAATGATATATAACTTCACATATAGCTATATTATGTCTTGAAAATATAGTAATGCTCAAATACATGTACTACAATTGTATGTGTTAGCAGTATAGGTGATAAATGATATTTAGTAATTGTAATATATAATGATATATAATAATTGTAATATAATATAGTAATCATACCTAAGACCTATAGTTAGAGTGAGATGAGACTAGTCATCATACCTCACGGGCTGCTCATTATTATGTAGTATATGAAAATGTAGTACCTCTAGCTCAACATGTCTCAAGGTTCTTTGATTATGCTTGAGCTTCTGATGGAGTAGTGCCTCCTGCATGTGCAGATGTTACTCCTCCTCCTCCTCCCAGTGATGAGGGGGAAGGTTGTAGTTAGGTCCATGCTATCTTTTGTTCCTTTTTGTATCTTTATATTGATCATGAGATTCATTGTATATTTGATATATCATTTTGAGACTTGAGATATTGATAGTGCTCTGATTAACACTTAGTTTTGATCTTTTGATTGTATCACCCCTCTAACATGTCAATGCTATATATATGACACTGGATGTGAATTGTCCACTCTTAGAAAGCATTAGAATTATTGATTGCAGTTTGCCCAGTAAGATAATGGTGAGCTTCTGTTTACCTAAATGTCTCTATTTGGAAACTGACACTCAACTTCTGGAACATTTTGCAAAAGTGAAATTGATCAGGAAAATCACCTGTTCTGATGATGAAGATTTTGCTAATGTCAAAGTTCTACAATGCTTTCCTTATTTCGAGTAGTTGTGCATGCATTCTCCATTATTGGCTGTGTCCCCTACAAGTGTAAGCATTTATGTTATTTTAATCTGCATGAAAGCATTTGTTTGCAAGCATTTAAAGTTATGAATTTTTTTTTTGGAAAACTCTAACCCAAATTTCATTCTTATAAATAATGCTGATAATTTTTGCTATTTCTTTCCACTCTATGAAATTTACTATTTCTTAAACTCTTATACCTTATTTATAGGATCAAAATTATGTGGCATTATTAAAGTGAATGGTTTAAACATGATCACATACTAATTTTCTTAATTTCTACAGTAAAAGTGTTAAAGTTGACTTTTAATTTTTTTCTATCCTTAATTCTTCTTTTATTGTGTGACTTTTAAGAATAGTTGAAGCTTATCTAAACAATTTTCTATCTAAGTGTCAGCTTTGAAATCGTTTGTTGTGGATGTAGACTATACAAAACATCCTACAAACTATGATGTAATGTTTCTGATCTTCTCAAACATTCTACATGGTGCTCGACTACTAGAAGCAATCAAAATAAACATAGATTAAGACAAGTCTTAAGTCATGAGTCTTCTGCTAGAACAATGCTAGGTAGTTCTTGTTAGTTGCTAGTTATCTTAGCATGATTACACATGTCAATTAGAGGTATGATGCTATAATTTCTTCCCTTTTTTCATATTTTTAGTGGAACATGCTACTTTATGCTAAAACCTTCATACCATATAATAATCCACTATTTAGTACTGATCTTTATAACTATATCATCTAACATATTTCAAACTTTTCATAGGTTGCAAGACACATCAAAGGCAATAAAGGTGAGGCTAGAAAAGGTTGGGCAGCACAGACTTAGCTCTCGAGGATATTCGAAAATCAAAGTACGCATTGTAAGTAGCAATAAATGAATTGCAAAGAAAAATGATTTATAAAATGAAAATAATTTTGTTAATTAATAAAAAAATGTAGGGCGCTGATTTTAATCTAGAGGCCACAGAAGAACACAAAAAAATTGCCTTCAAGCAAGGCTATGCAGTGGTGGCTAAATGCCTATGGCAAACTTCCATTGCCCCAACCGAATAGTCTCCTGCATCATGTACACAGGTAAATATGTCAACATATATATTAGAAATTCAATACTTGAGCAAAAATTTATTTGATAATAATGTGCATCACATTGCAATGCAACCTGTTAATCATGACATAGATCATATGCAGCATCATGAAGCCCCTGATGTGCATTGTACTATCGATGGAGGTGTTCATTTGTTATTTAAAACTAATTATATAATTATTAATACAATTTAACATCTTTAATTGAATTGGTGTAACCTTTTTGTGTTGCGGATATAGAATCATGTCGTGCTGAACGAGTGCTGGAGGATGTTCAGACTGATCAATAGGTAGATCATGTCACACATTCAGGTAAAGAAAATCAATGTTTTGTTCTTTTAAATTAATTTATTGATTTATATTTCTTTTACTTAAATAAAAACTCGTAATTCACTAATATAAAATGGTGCAAATTTAACTCATGGAGTACTTGTTATTGTAGCGGACCCTCCTTTGGTGCAATGGCCTCATGATGTTCCTAAATAGATGAGGAGGAGACATGTGTTAGAACCAATATAGGAGGGGGATGATGAGGACATTGATATTCCTCTTAGAAATTTTATGAAAAAAAGAAACGGCAAGAGAGAAAAAAAGAAATGATTATTCATGAATGACTTACTCTTGAATATTGTTAATGAATATTGTGTTAATGAATATTATTCATTAATGTTGGGTGTTAATTAATTATTTAGGAATGACTTACTCTTGAATGTTGCATGTTAATGAATTATTCACGAATGTTGTGTGTTTATGAATGTTATCATGTGATTATAATGATTGTATATTTCAAAAATGGATGAATTGAATGTTATTAAATATTAATAGGGAATTTAGAGTGATGTTAGGGGGGGAGGGGAGGGGCCAAATGAGCTTCCACATTCACGTAGTTGGCCTTGTTAAGTAGAGAATATTTAACTATTCTTGAAACCAAGTGAAGCTCAAACTTTAAAGATAAGCTTATAGTTAATAGTGACAACCAATTAGCAAGTCGAAATGAAGTTCTTTGTTACAGGTACCTTTTTAGTTTTTAAAGCACAATATCATGTTTTAATATTTTGTATAGTTTTTTTCCTTAAATTAAAGTATTCTTTTACTATAACAACATAATTTATGACCATTTTAGTAACTATTCTAACATTGCTTTATGACAAATCTTGTTTTGGCAAAGATGGCGATACGTGGCATTGTCTATTCCTTGGGAGATTGGATTGCACAGGTCTGTATCTCAACATCAACATGGAAAATGGTGTGAAATTGCACTTTCCTTAGTTGTGGTTGCATATCTACTGCACTCTTTCATTTGAAAAATGAATAGAAATACCATATCTAGTAGCTTCTCTATGTTGTATTCATTTATTGGTAATGATTCAATGTCATGCCATTTGATGGTAGCTTCTAGAGTTTCATTTAGTTGTAAGGTGTGTCTTATCTTTTCAAGTTTGTATACTCCATTTGGTATTTTGGTATTAATTGATGATGTATGGGATCTTCTACCTTCACTGTAGTCTTCATCATCATCCAACTTGTTGTTTGGTATTTTCCATGTTATCCTCTATTTCCATGGTCTTCAGCATGGTTGTGTATTTTATCTATCTAGTTCAAAGACTCTATGCACCTAAGGTGGAAGCCATTTAGAACTAATAGTTGGAGAGATCATGTTTCCCCTCATAAAACTAGAAAATGTCATGAGTTTAAGGTCAAGAAGGAAGAAGTCGTAACATTTTGAGTAGCAAAATATGCTTAAAATTACATATTTAGTTGATTCTTTGGTGAAGTTTCTTATTTCAATTCAATTGATTTTGGTTGTCAACCAAATTCCTAACTCCAATGTATGTTTTATTTTAGTGCTACATTTTCATAGGGATCTAAGTAAAATGACAGTTGACTATTATTTATATTTGAGAATTTGTGTTGTGCCTTACTATGATCCTCTGATAATAGAGGAAAAATCAATCTGAATTTGTTTCTCATGTCCCATGTTCGATGCTTCTTCTTGTGTAACTAACCACTTTTGATGTGGGTTATGAACTCTAATGCCAGTATGCTATTACACTGCCATTTATTATAGAGTAGATATAATAAGTATCTTTGAATATACTGTAAGGGTCTTTAAACATGAGTAAAGAAATATTACATAATGTAGATTTGAACTCAAAATTCATGATGTTTTCCACTCTAGAGAAAGAGGGGAACTTAATATACTCGTAACACACCCCATTAGAAGAGATCCATTGGATGGTTTTTGTTAGGGTTTGACTCTCGTGGTGTAGTGCTAAGCTAGGCTTCTAGGTGCTAGGATATTTTCTCTTGTTGGTGGTTCTAGACCTGTTGAATGCTCTAGATAATTGTCTATCAAATTTTGGTTGAAGGAGCTATGCTTGGGCTGTCAAGTTTTATGCAAAGTTTTTCCTATTTTGTGGTGATAACATGGAATTTTATGAGTGCAAAAGTATGGTCTATAAATTCTTAGAGTCTCTAGTGCCTCTAAGATTTACACCGTTGGGTGACTAATTCTTTGAAGTCCCTAATGTTTGGTGACATTGAGCTATACCTATGTGAGTTATGTTTGGGTTTTCCTTCCTCA
Source organism: Cupressus sempervirens (assembly GCA_028749045.1). Classification (NCBI taxonomy): domain Eukaryota; kingdom Viridiplantae; phylum Streptophyta; class Pinopsida; order Cupressales; family Cupressaceae; genus Cupressus; species Cupressus sempervirens. The sequence continues at coordinate 283,614,507 of CM053789.1, read as the reverse complement.
TCTTCATTTCACTTTTGTGAGTTGTTTTGCCTGGGGCCATTAGAAATTCCCTTTGCTAGTTCCTAAAATTGGATGGATCTAGTACAATTTTGGGCTATTCTATGTTTGTATTCTAGTTGAAATAGAGATCTCTCCACTTCAATCATGGTTGATGAGAGGCCATGGGTGAAGCATTGAATATGAGGGTTTTCCATTTTGTTGTAGAGATTGCATCTCTATAGGGTACATGCCTAATGATTGCCATTTTGTGTTGGATAGGTGCTATCACTTGATGGAGGGCTATGAAAAAATGACCATTTGACAATTAGAGCTTCTAATTCTATTTTAGATTTTCCTTTTGAGGACTTTCTTTCTAATGAAGAAGAAACTTTTTTTGATTATATTGATGCTTCTCATGATGTTGTTCTGAGCTAGACTTCTATCACTTCCATTGTTGTCACAATTTTGGATGTTAGACCATATTTTAGGTGCGATGCCCGCTAGCCTTGTGGCCTATGTTTTTGAAGTTACTACTCCCACTTCTATTTTGAACAAAATTCTACTGATAATGCTGACTCTTAAATAATCACTCTTGGGCCTTGTTGACAGGTTGTAGTGGGATTTCCTTTGTTGCAATCCTAACAATAGCGTTGCTTAGACTTTTGTCCAAGTGCATAGGAAAAGGTTTATTTTGTTGTGTTGTTGATGCCCTATGTTTATGCTTTCATCCCTTGTTTGTGTAAAGGTTAACAACCCCTTGTTTTGGCTATTATAGAAAAACAACATATCAATATCATCCTTTCAGATTGAACAATACTAGACGAGTAATGATGAAGCAAATACTATCCTTCCAACAATAATTAGTCAGAGCTATCAAAGTGAATTTTTAGGATTGTATAAACACAATTGGAAAATAGATCAAGAAGATTTCATGTCTTTCTCATGGAAACTTTGGTTATTATGTGTAAAATTTGCCTCATTCTTTTAACAATTATTTTCATGTTATCCGTAGAATTTTTTTTTATCATTTAAGTTTCTTGTTCTTGCAAGATGAACTACGAGATGTAGTGTTACTAGTGTTTGCAAATAAGTAGGATATTCCCAATGCAATGAATGCTACAGAGATCATGATAAACATGGGTTGCATTCTCTTAGGCAACGACACTTGTGAGTATTAAATTCTTTATAATTTTCAGTATTAAAAATTGTAGATACTAATCATCTATTATGCTGCACTATTTCTACTTTGCATATAGTTTATCATCACTCTAGTAAATGAGAAAAATATTGGAATGTTTAGTGTTGCTTGTGAAATAGCTTGTATCATGTCATAAGGTATATACAAAGCATCTATGATAGTGTTTTAGAAATAAATCCTTTTATTTTAGTTCTTATGGCTTTTGTTTTATTTTGCAGGTTTGAAAGATTATAGTCGAATAGGGTTCAAGAATTTTGTATTACAAAAATGTCTTATTTCTTTATTGATACAGATAGATTGAGGAGGTAAAAATTCAGTTTTGATGCATACTCATATGTAGGATGCAAACTTATTTTGATGTGACATTATGTGTGTTCTCTTTCACATTTTACTATCAATTTTCTATCCAATTTAATGACCCAAAACTACTGAGAAAAACTGTGAAGGTCACAATTGCTATTAAAATCTTGTACTACCTTTTTATGTTTATTGCTTACCTATCTGAAACTCCACAATTGATATTGATAGTCTCTTGCCCTCACCATGCAACTGAACTACTTTAGTTTTATTGATGTAGTTGAACTACGAGTGCCTTTTGTGTTCTTGACAAATCATAAGCTTTCAACTTTTGTGAAGCCATTACGGATGCAAATGAACAATTGTTGAGGTGTCAATTTTAAGGCAATTTTTTGTTTCTATAATGTACAGTTCAATTGCTAGAAATATTTCATCTAGATTTTTAACTTTTCATGTCATTTTCTACTTTGGTTGGGTAGTTCTCGTTGCATTTGTAAATCGTAAATCTTGCTACAGTCTTTAGCCTAATGACAGATTGATATTACATCCAAGGTGATAACATAGTTAACTTAAAGCTTTGCATTAAAGAAAACATCAAAGGATAATATTTGAATTTTGGATATTTGTAAATTATGTTAGTTTTAGACATAGTTATAGTTATATATGCGCTCTTATGATGATGTGATTGGGACTGTAAGTTTTTTTGTCACGTTTATCTGTTTGAAAAATATATGAAAGTATTGGCTTTCATTCCTGATAAATAATTCTTTCCTAATTTTATTCTTCCCTGTAGGAACCAAACTTTAGATGTGTTGTTCCAATTATTGCAAAGGCTTTGCTCTCATAGGAGCCTTTTAAACTGCACAAAATTTAAGTTGTAAAGCATAATTGCTCAATGGAGACTCAGGATATCATCCACATTTCTTCCAACTTCCCATTGTTTTGTATGAAATAAATCATGTGACAAATGAAACAATGGTGTGGAGGTAGAAATGTGCATAATACCCTGACTCTCATGCACCAAGCAATTACGCTTTAGAATCAAGTTTTGTGCAGTTTAGAAGGCTCCTATGAGAGAAAAGATTTTACAATAAATGGGATAGCTCATCAAAATTTCTACATATCTTCTTCTCAATTTCGACGCAAAACTGGTTCACTTTGGTGTCACTTGTATGGCACCGACAGAGAAATGTAAATTTCTTTCATTGCAATTTCGATGCAAATACAATATTTTGGTCAAAATTTTGATGCAAAATTGGTCCACTTTGGCATCGCTTGTATGGCACCGACGGAGAAATGTAAATTGCTTTCATCACAATTTTGATGCAAATGCAATATTTTGGTCAAAATTTCAATGCAAAACTAGTCCACTTTGGTGTCACTTGTATGGCACTGGCAGAGAAATGTAAATTGCTTTCATCACAATTTTGACGCAAAATTATGAAGATTTACATCAAAATTTTGACCAGCGCTGCTGGCAAATGAGGAAATACCACTTTAGCTTGGACCAGGGAAATTGATGAAATTCACATTGGTAAGTCCACCTTTATGTAGTCAAAATTTCAATGTAGAATGTATGTGGTAAAAAATCGACCAAAAAAGATGGACAGCAAGCTTGGTTACCTTACCGACCTACTCTTGTCAAAATTTTGAACTTTTTGCATCAAAATTTGAGCCTAAATTTACTAGTGAGGGGATAGTAGGGCAGATGCTTTTGAGCATTAAAATTCAGCTCCTTGGATAGAGATATAGCTACTATGTGCATTTTGTGAAACAATCTGGAAGGCACCTATCTTGTTCATCATCAAGCTTTGAATTGTCTTGACTTCTACCTCCTATGCACCATCCCACTCATCTATGTTTGTGGCTCTCTCCAACATTTTTTTGTATTAACTTCTGTTTGGGCTTCCTTGTCTTTTACCTCTATGATGGGCCTTGCAACATTTCTAAGGCTTCTTACCTCTTCTTCCAAGGCAACCAATCTTTGTTATAGGACATAAGTGCTCTTCAATTCTTCCTCATATTTTTGTCTAGCATCAATGGATATGTTGTTTGTTTGATATATTTTTTCTTCCAACGTATCCATTTTTCTCTTCCCCATCAGTGATGGCGTGTTCATGAGATTATGGATTTGGTCACTAGATATAGTAATGACATTCCAAAATATTACATTTCCTTTGGGGAACTCTTTTATTTTCATAAGGGTCATCTTATTTCCCTTAGGAGCCATGCTCCATACAACCATTATCTTATTGTCAATGTTGAAACCAAACCACTATAGCTCACTAGAAATATTAGTCTGTTCAAAAGAGACTGATGTATCTTGCTTTCTAATCTAATTGAGCATTAAGGATGAACTAAACTCCCACATTAGGAAAAGAAGCATGTCACTTCTTATTACCATCTCTCTAGCAACTTAAATGGTGAGGACCTTGCTATTAGGGTCATACTCTTGCAATGTTTACACAAATATTGCAATCTTCTCAAGGGAATCTCCTAGTTACAATTGTAGGGTAAATTCATTTTTCTTGACCCTATATAGGAAAGATTTGAATTCATTTGATTTAATGAATTCACCATCCTTCATGAACTCTTGAGCCTAAATTATTTTCTCATCAAACATCTAAATTTGTAATTCAATTTTATTGGGGATTTTCTCATGTTTCCTAGTTTGCTTCAACAAAAAATTATGCCTTATTAAATCAAAGAATTGGGATCCCCTAGGAAAAAAATTTAGTGCCTTCCCTCTAACCTTATTAGGCATTTCAATCATCTTTTGTTTCTTTCTCCCTTGTACCCATGAAGAGCTCTATGACTGATCATCTTCAACATCAATAATAATAACATCATCTTATTGAGGTGCTTGAGGCTCTGCTCTATTTCTGATCTCTAGAGGTACTTGTGCCATTATTTGGTCATAATTATCCAAGAACTTCTTAAATCTATCCAAGTATATTAATTCATGATAGAAACCCTTGATATATGGATATATTTCCTTCATGGATTCTTCTACTCTCATTACCTCTCTCCATTTATAGGTTCTATCCCTACAAACTTTAGTATCTAAATAGTTCATTATGTGGTTCTCTTCCCAATTTGGCTTTCTATTAGGGAGAGTATATTTTCTCATTTGTTTAAGAGCATGCCTCACCAAATCATTTAGATCATAGGTCCTAGTAGGGGCTATAGGGAGCATAAATTTAGCAATGCATTTATCTATCTATTCTATTACATCTTTCCCTTTCAGAAAGTTACCTACCTTGGTATTCTTGGCTGTAAAAGTGTCTCTTTTAATAGTGGGACCTAAATACTCCTTGTTCATCATAAGCATGTGCTAGAGCAATTCTAACTAATCTAACCTTTTTAGAACATACTTAGGTAGCATATGAGGGGGCTTAGGACACCCATAAACCCTTATTATTGAAAATTTTTAAAATAGAAAATGAGTAGCCCAATCATGGCTCATTACCCTATCTCTATTAGGACAACCAAATGGTCTTATCAACATTGTCACTCCCCTAGGTATCCTCTTAGTAATATCAAAAAGTATGTTTGAAATTGGAAAAAATTCATTATAAAAGGAAAGAGCTCTACAATAAGGATAAAACCTTTGCCAAAAATGAGTCCATAACTGCATAGGTAAGATCTCTCCATTCTCCTCAGTGGCTTCAATGAAATTTAGACTGATATGCCCTATATTCTTGTAAAGAATGATGTCCATCAACAATGATTAATGGAAGAATCTAAAGTTTTCCAATTCTCCCTTTTGAGCTTCCACAATCTCTTCATGCATCCTATGGATTATGTATTCAACAAAGTCATATCCAACATTATGAACTATGTCCTAGAAATCTAGAGACACAATCTATATGTACCTAGGGGAATTCATGGTGCCATCTACTCCCACCATCTTGTTGATTCTAAACATGTTGTTTTTAAGTATTTGTAGAAGATTTTAAATGGCATAAGTTCTCCTACCTTCTTTGGTAGTTATCCCTTCTCCTTCTTGGCCATAGGGATTTGTCTTCTCAAAACCCTTCTAGTAAAGAAGCTTTTCTAATTCTTAAAAGTTTCATTCATCTTTTCTTTCTCAATTGGCGTAGTCATAGGTCCTCTTAGGGCAAAAACGTCAATGAAAATCTCCCTATTCAACATGTGCAAGATATTAATATCCTTCCTATGAAATCCTTTAGTTGTAGGATTATATGACTTGATCAATGCCTTCATCAGATCAACATCTACTATTACCTTTGGCATTATCAACTTCTCCATATTTCTAATCCAAGGGATGCAAATTGGTGATTTCTCAAATCTATTATTATAAAAATACTAGAAAAGCTCATTCCCATTGGTATCAAGGACAATATCATTTCTGCAAAAAGGGTATGCATCTTTGAAAATATCTACATTCAAGGGTTTAACATGAGAAGATCCTAGAAGTATACCCATTCCACTACATATAGAGTTGTGATCATTGGTTTGGCCTGCTCAATGGCTTGTATAGACTCTTCCACTTCAACATAGGCTATTATCTTGCCTTCTTCTTATGCCATGACTTCTCTAATCAAATTCTTTAAAAAACTATCTATCAATATCCACTTCTAATAACTCTATATAAATCTACAAATTTTGGAAATCTCTTAGTACTCTAGCTTCTATCTCTAAATTATGGGAAATGTGCTAGCTCAGAAAATTGTTATATCAACTTATTAATAGAAAAAAGAGTAGCAGAGAAGTATTTATGTGTCTTTATGTCAACGTGTGTGAAAAATCTTAGTTTCTATAAAAGTGCCAAAATCTACTTATACTGGTACCTTTTCAAATGTTTTTATTCACTTTTTGATAGGACATCTCTTTTAGATCACAATGAGGCTCTTAATAGTCATTTTTTTCTTTAAAGATCGTTCTCATGACCTGATGACTCCTTTTATTCATCATTTAATGGTCATTTTCTATCTTAGCATTTAACACTGGCAACTGGATGATCACATCATTTCACCTTCTTTGCCACTTTGTGGTCTAGTCAATGTTTTTGGCCATTAACTGTGCAACTAAGTGCCTTAAGAATTTGACTCCTTATATATAACTTCAATCATTTGGTCACTCCATTTATTAACATTAAGAAATTACATGAATCCCCTTATCAATCTCAAAGCCATAGCTTTGTACACCTTCCTTACTCTATGATTTTCTTGCCACAACCATGCAATCAAAGGTTCTATTTACAATTTACTTTAAGACTTTAGAGGGTCATGGATTAGCTTAACTAATAAAAAAAATTCCTCACAACCATGTGCAAAAAGGATTCTTCATGTGCTCCTAGCCCAATCATTTCTTCATGGCTCATCTTTACAAACATTTTTCTAAAATCATGAATGCATGATCTACTTGTTGGATACAATTGATTAATTGTGTGTTGTCCTTGATGCTACACAAATGTCATAATAGTTGATAGTTAGTGAATGCTAAGCTCACTTGGTCAGTGAAGACAATTTTCCTAGTCTACCAAGTGTTCCTAAGTTTACTCTGTATAGAGGGTAGTATCTACTAAGCTCACTCAGGTGTTGAAGGAAGTTATGTAGAAAAGAGAGTTAAGTGAGCTCACTTGGTTAATGAAGGGAAAGTTGAATGAAGTTAGTATTAACCAAGTTAACTTAGTTTCCAAAACAATTTTATAAGTTTTTAGTTTAACTGAGCTCTTGTTGGTTGACACAAGAAATCACTTTAGAATCGGTTTCTACTGAGCTAGTCGGCTACCAAAAGATTTTCTTATTTTGGAATGTAAAGCTTAATTATTTTACCTATTGATTCTAGCTGAATGAGGTAATGAATATTGTTTATTCTAATTTTTATTTGATTTGACATGATAATCTAAAAGGTATAAGTAATGGGTCAAGTTGTGATTTCAAAGTGTGTGATATGCAAGCTAAATAAGTTGGAAGAAATAAGATCAGAGGAAGAAAACTTGAAGGATAAGAAGGTATCCTTGTGGAGTAGAAATTTTTTGTTTAATCAGAAAGGATCATGTATAAGGCTAGAATAGAGATTTGTAATCAAAAATTTAGTTGGATCACAATTAGGTCATTTTCATTGTTACTCTCTAACCATTGTAGCAGTGATAAAAAATCTCTTAATAGAGTTGGTTTTACAACCATTTGAAAATCCTCTAAGAAGGTGACAATTCCATTAGATTATTTCAAGACCTCTTACAAGGCCACTCCTAACAGGATGACTAAATCCTTTAGTAGGGTCACACCTAATAGTGTGTTTTATAACTTTTAATAGGGCTCACTCCTAACCGAGCTCACTTTAGAAGAGTGAAAAATATTAACTAGTTACATTGGTGGTTTTTCCCAAATTGAGTTTCCACGTTAAATCCTAGTGTCATATGTGTTCATTTCTTTTCTCTTATACATGAAAAATTGAGGTTAAGTAATTACTAACAAAATCTTAAGATATGCTAAGTAATTCACATTTTGCATTTACTGACTTACCAACAATTTCTATATGCTTACTAAGTATTAGCAATAATCAATTTTATCAGTATGAATTATGTTTGACATATAAGGGATCTAGGATTTATTTGAGTAGTAAATGAGTCACCCCTCCCCTCTCAATTACTCCTCTTATATTTCCAACAATTAGTATTAGAGCTTTTAGTGCTTGCAGAGAAGGTTTCAAGGATGTAATCTAAAGATCGGGATGTCTTACAAAAGAGAAATTCCAAAGTAAAATAGAGATAACTTTGCAACATGGCAAGGACTTATAAGGCTTCATCTAGATGCCATCATTTAGGCTACAAATATCTTGATGAAGAATACAAAACTCCCATTGGAACATTATTAGTTGAAGATATTGTCGAGAAAAAGAACCATAACATCATGATGATTGATATTGCATCTACTCTTAGTTATGTTGAATTTGATGAGGTCAAAGACTATAAAACTACTTTTGATATGTGGAACAAACTAAAAGATTTTTATGGAGGAGATGACAATCTAAGAAGAGCCAAAGTAGAGAGCCTTAGAGGACAATTTGATGAAATGTAAATGAGAGAAGATGAAAATATTGCAAAATATGTTGAAAGAATCAAGGCCAATGTAACTACAATAAAAACATCTGGAGGAGACATTAAAGAGAAAAATGTAGTAAGTAAAGTACTCAAAACTATTCTTCCTAGTTATACAATTAGACTATCTTCTATTCAAGAAAAGAGATGTGATCCAAATAACAAGATGGGTTTAGATGACCTAGTAGGAAGATTGATAGCTTTTGAACTAGACAACTTTGACAACTATGTTCCTACTTCCAAGAATATTGAATCTACATTTGAAGCTAATCTCTCACTCAAAGAAAGGGGCAAGAAAATAAAAGACAATCAATTAGAAAGTGAGGAAGAAACTAAAGAAATTTCTAGTAGTGATCTTGAAATTGTTGAAGCTCTACTTGCAAAGAAATATTCCAGGAGCAAAGGAAAGAACAAAGGTAAAAACCTTCTAATATGTTTTTTTTATGAAGAAATTAGTCATATTTCTACAAGGTGTCCAAACAAAGAAGGCAAGGAAGAAAAGAACAAGTACAAAGGAAAGAACGAATTCAAAGGTCACAAATCCTACAAATACAAAGGTAAGAAAACTTATTTTATGGCTAAAGATTCTAATAACAATGAAGATGAAATAGTGTATATTTCTGTAAAAGATGAATTTGATGATAAAGGAGATAAGATGACACTTGTCTCTCATGTTAGCAAAAATGATACATGTATCATAGATAGTGAATGTTCTCACTATATGACTAGAGATAAAATTAAGTTCAAATATTTTGAACACTATGATGGAGGTAGTGTTGTATGCATGAAAATGCGGCCTATGCTAACAAACACACTTCAACATGGTCATTGTATGCGGATTCATCCTAGAATGAATATTGGATTGTTCATCTGAAAATTAGCCGGCAAGACGACCTATTGCCTTCTATCTAAAGGGAATTTCTTGTTAGATATCTTCAAATTTGAGGTGTTTAAGCAACCAGACCCTCTACGAATGAAGGATTTGAAAGAAAATGCAACTAATCTATATGAGAATGCAGATTAATCTAGAATGGAGTATGCACGTTTGATCTAAAAACATGTAAAAGAAAGCTATGCTAAAATGTATGCATATTATGCTAAATGAGATTAAGCTAGAAAATGAATATCTTATGAAAGTAAGGAGCACAAATGAATGGACAATCCAACAGCAATTCGATGCAAATTCTCATTTAACCTCCCCCAAAATGATGAGATGAGGGTCTCTTAAATAGACTTTCCTAGAATCCATCAACGATTGAGATTGATTTCAATCAACGGTAATGATTGAAGATCAAGTTCAGTCATAAAGGAAGATTCCCAAATTAAAGGGAGTTAACTGATTTAATTCCTTTTTTATCAACAGTGAACTGGGAATTTCCCTTTTTGAACTAAAGAAGGATTTTCGAGAGATATTTAATTTAATAAAATGAGATATGCTCTCATAATTACCTTTTCTAATTAAATAATCCTTTAATTAATTAGAGACACTTTTCTTATTTAATTAAATAAATCCATTTAATTAATTAGGAATGGCTTCCCATTTAATTAAATAACTTTGTTTAATTAATTAGAAGTAAGTACTCCATTTAATTAAATAATTTTCTTTAATTAATTAGAAATACCTTTCCCATTTAATTAAATAATTACATTTAATTAATCAAGATAGGCGTATTTATTAAATTAAATAAATTTAATTCCATAGTAAATTAGCCTTAAGATATAATTTAATTTATTTAAAGTATAAATACTTAGTAATTAAATTAAATATTAATCAATAGGTTTAATGTGACTAATATGAGTAAATACTATAGGAATTAAATAATAAGCATGACGAATGCAGATTAGGGTTTTCTGCATTTGACAATTAAGTCAAGTAGCGAGTAGTAGAATAAGAATTTATCTAGTGGAATAGGACTTTAGGATTGGTCAGAAAAAGACCAGAATTGGTTGAGATGGCAATGAGCCAATTTTGGGGTATTACATTTTGCCCCTCTTTGAATGAATGTGCGAGCAGTATGTTCAATTCAAAGATAATCAGAAAGCATGATGTGAACATGAGATTGGTTTCGAAGTTGATTACACGGAGACCAATCGATAACCTTTTAAGGATTATCTCTAGAACAAAGTTTAATCTCAAGGAATCCAAGTAGAGCACTTAGATACCTAAGATTGATAGCATTTAAAAGACTATCTCTAGAACGAAGAGTAATCTTTAAGGATCTAGATAGAACATCTAGATACCTGAAATTGATAAGCATTTAGAAGATTATCTCCAGAATGGAGTTTAATCTTCAAAGATCCAGATAGAACACCTAGATACCTGAAATTGAAAGCATTTAGAAGACTATCTCTAGAAAGAAGCTTAACCTTCAAGGATCTAGATAGAACACCTAGATACCTGAAATTAAAAGCATTTAGAAGACTATCTCTAGAACAGAGCTTAACCTTCAAGGATCCAGATAGAACACCTAGATACCTAAGATTGAAAAAAAGATAACAAGGTCCAATCATGAGTCATAAAATCATCCTCAGGAGTCAGGGTTTAGATTGTCCCAATACTTGTCCATCAAACTCTAAGAAGAGCTATTATAAGGTTGATCAATTGATGAAAAGAAAAGATAGGTAGCAAAGATGCCAGATGGAAGGGAACAAGATGCCTCGAGTGATGAGATGCCCCAAGTGATAAGGAAATAAGATGGGAACTAGATGCCCCAAGCAATAGGTGTTTAATGATGTTTAATCATCCTCCCCACTCGGGAGCAAAATTGAAAGATGACACACAAGAAATATGATTTGAAGTAGTATATCATGAGATATAGGAAAAATATAAGATTCAGTAGAATATAGAAGAGGCCAAAACGATTGAAAGAAGATTTTGGGTTGACTTGAAATGATTGTGAAGTCGCAAAGACCAAGTTTGACCAAATGTTGACCAGATTTAGCCACAATTGACTTGAGTTGACTATTTTCAAAATGAATTTTGAAAATATGGAGAATGTAAAGTTGAAAGGATTCCAAGAATCACAAAGTATCAAAAAGATTTAGGTTGCACAAGCGTTTGATCGAGTCGGTCCCTAAAATTTTAAAATGCATTTTTTAGGCTCTTAGGTGTGTCAGATTTTGAATTTGATCCCAAAAATGGATCTAGAGTGATCCAATTAGCTAGGGGTGTGATTTTCGCACAAATTCGAGCACTTTGAAATATTTGGGTCAATAGCTATATAAGGGCTTGAGGGGTCATTTTCAATTCATTTGTTCTTTTTGTCTTTTATTTATTTGAGCTCTGAGAGAGACATGGTAGTCAGTGTGAGACATCATCGATTTAAGCACTCCAGATGTCACGGCCGCCCAGCAGACTATGGACCACCGGTGAGTCATCGAGTCCCTTCCTTCGTACTTTTGTTTGCATGCATTTTGAGGTCATTTATTGCAAGTTTTAGCATGTTTTAGGAATGTCAATTCAGTCTTCGTGCGAGGCCTATCTTTTCTTGCGCGAAGATCTTCTTTCTTCGTGCGAAGAAATAGGGTGCAATATTTCTTCACACGAACCCGGAGGATCTTCATGTGGGATTCATTAGGTTTCGCACGAAGATTTAGATTCTTTGAGCGAGGTGATTCGTTTCTCGTGTGAGAATTTCTTTTCTTGTGCGAGAATTTCTTTTCTTGCATGGATAGCTCTTTTTTCGTGCGAGCAGCTCTTTTTTTGCGTGATGGCAAGATTCTTTGAGCCAAGAAATAATGATTTCACACGAAACTAGAGAGCTTTGCATGAGATTTCACAAATCTCACGTGAAATTTTGTGACAGTTTTGTTTAAAAATTTGATTTTCGTACAAATTTTTTTCTTTTTAATTAGTTTTGGTGCATTGTTTCGACTTGATACTGATTGTTTCATTTGTTGTTTGTTGTTTGTGCATGTAGGAGGTTTTTAGTGACATTTCATTCAAATCACACTATCTGCCATATGGAGAGTTATTGTGGAGTCTTGATGATGCAGATTGGGCTCACATTACCTGATTGGGTTTGTCCTCTCTATGCTGAATTCTAGCCGTGATGGTGAATCACGACTTACTCACAACTTTGGTGGAGGGTTTTCATTCAGAGACAAACGCCTTTCACTTGTCGATGGGCGAGATGACCATCACTCCAAAGGACATTTAGAGGATTCTGAGGATTTTTTTTCATGGTGCTTGGGTCATCTATGATACAGTGCCCCGAGCAGGGATAGAGGCATTATCTATTGTGTTCTGGAGAGAGTTACTGAGGGGCAGAGCCATTAGCTAGGATGAGCTTATGCATACCTATGGACCAAAACATAGGCTGGCATCCATGTTGGGTATATTTCTGAGCTGCTTCTTATGTCCTTACAAAGGACATCATGGGTTGGAGTGTGGATGGGGTGCCATGCTTCGTAGGATGCTGGAGGCACCAGAGATCTTCGGGTGGGGTTAGTGCATATTGGCCTACCTTTTCCATGAGATGCATGAGTTTGTCTTCCACAAGAAGAAGATCATGGTAGCGGAGGTATATGTATTATAGATCTGGGCTTGGGAGCATCTTCCGTATGTTGGCCAATTTTTGAGGATGCCAGAGAGCCCATGGAGCCATGCATATGCAAATATCGAGGGCATATTACCCAGGTCCACTTGGGTAAGACTGAGCACTAGTGGACGCATCTTGATGACCTAGTGTTTTTTGTATGGTGACCCTGGAGAGAGGCAGAGGACTGGGATGATGCCCCCAGAGAGTTGCCATGGATGTTTAGTTCTCAACCTCTAGTGGGCAGGACAACATCAGTTATAGAGAGATTTGCTATTTCATGAGTGTGGCGGCAGTATGGTTGTCCCCAAGACATTTCACATGAGTATTGTGCCTATGCCAGGGTGTAGAAGGATGTTGAGTGGGGATGGCCACCACAAATGGATCCAGGGCAATCCATGATAGATATCTGTAGTCTACCTGTAGTTTAGTGGGACTAGCTGCGGGAGGTAGTAGATGCAGGGATGAAACCTGCATATTAGGCATTTTTGATCAGCCATCTGTTCCCACACTTTATAGATCCACTAGGGATGGCAGGGAAGGTACAGAGACAAGTGCCCCAGTAGTAGCAGGCATAGCCACAGCCACTAGCTTAGCCACAGATTTTGCCATAGGTCCAACACCAAGTACAATAGATGCCTATTCCCCCTCATTAGATGGGATCAGACCCAGGTGCCGGGGGTAGTGGGATAGGACACAGTTGGCAGAGGAGGAAGAGGATAGAGGAGTAGGCCCCTGAGCAGGAGATACCACAGCAGCATGCACTACCATAGGTGGAGGCACCACTACAATGGCAGGCACCAGAGATGCTTGATGAGGATATGCCAGATTAGCCGGTAGGTGGGGTGCAGGATATGGTACGGTGATATCATAAGCGGGTTTGTTAGGCCTCTCGATAGTTAATCTAAAAACATGTAAAAGAAAGCTATGCTAAAATGTATGCATATTATGCTAAATGAGATTAAGCTAGAAAATGAATATCTTATGAAAGTAAGGAACTCAAATGAATGCACAATCCAACAACAATTCGATGCAAATTCTCATTTGACCTCCCCCAAAATGAAGAGATGAGGGTCTCTTAAATAGACTTTCCTAGAATCCATCAACAGTTGAGATTGATTTCAATCAACGGTCATGATTGAAGATGAACTTCAGTCATAAAGGAAGATTCCCAAATTAAAGGGAGTTAACTAACTTAATTTGAGTAGAAAAAGGAGTTAACTAATTTAGTTTGAGTAGAATAAGGAGTTAACTGATTTAATTCCTTTTTTATCAACAGTGAACTGGGAATTTCCCTTTTTGAACTAAAGAAGGATTTTTGAGAGATATTTAATTTAATAAAATGAGATATGCTCTCATAATTACCTTTTCTAATTAAATAATCCTTTAATTAATTAGAGACACTTTTCTTATTTAATTAAATAACTCCATTTAATTAATTAGGAATGGCTTCCCATTTAATTAAATAACTTTGTTTAATTAATTAGAAGTAAGTACTCTATTTAATTAAATAATTTTCTTTAATTGCTTAGAAATACCTTTCCCATTTAATTAAATAATTACATTTAATTAATCAAGATAGGCATATTTATTAAATTAAATAAATTTAATTTCATAGTACATTAGCCTTAAGATTTAATTTAATTTAATTAAAGTATAAATACTTAGTAATTAAATTAAATATTAATCAATAGGTTTAATGTGACTAATATGAGTAAATACTATAGGAATTAAATAATAAGCATGATGAATGCAGATTAGGGTTTTTTTGCATCTGACAATTAAGTCAAGTAGCGAGTAGTAGAATAAGAATTTGCCTAGTGGAATAGGACTTTAGGATTGGTCAGAAATAGACTAGAATTGATTGAGATGGAAATGAGGCAATTTTGGGGTATTAAAAGTGTAAGGTTTGGAAATAATGAACCTTGTTGCATAAAAGGAAAAGGTCATATCTCATTAACTAAGGAACTTGTATGTGACAATGCCTATTGGGTTGAAGGACTAAAACATAATCTATTAAGTGGGACACAACTAAACAACATTAGATTCAAAGTAGAGTTCATGAATGGAAAGGAAAGACTATTAGATAAGGAAGGAAATCTAATTGGATTAGGAAAAAAAACAAAAGGTAACCTATTTTAACTTGATCTTGATGATTTCTCACATTTTATTGCTCAAGTAGAAGAAATTTGGTTATGGCATAGAAGACTATGTCATGTAAACTTTGATAATATAGTCAAGATAAGAAAACTCATAAGAGTAAGTGCTATTCATAGTTTGAAGAAACCTAATGTTGGATTATACAAAAACCTACCAAATTGGTAAAATGGGAAAGACTAGTTTTAAGAGAAAAAACTATTAGTCAAAAGATGTCTTTGAAATTGTGCATATTGATTTATGTAGAATCATTGGGATAAAAAGTTACAGTGGAGAAATTTTTTTCATTCTATTATTAATGACAATTCTAGAATAATGACAATTATGTATCTAAAAGAAAAATCAAAAGCTTTTGAAAAATTTTAATGGTATCTAGCAAGAGTAGAAAAAGAAACTAGAAAAACATTGAGATGCTTAAGATCAAATAAAGGTGGTGAATTAATCTTAAATGAATTCAAAAAATTTTGCATTGAAAGAGGAATCAAAATATAGGTATTAGCCACTAGTACTCCTGAGTAGAATGGAATAGCTAAAAAATAAAACATATCTATCATGGATTGTGCAAGGACACTAATGATTGAGAAAAATGTTGCTATCAAATACTAGAAAGAAGCTATCAGCACTGCAGTTCATACTTTGAATCGAGTTCAGTTGAAGAAGGACCCAAACAAAACTCTCTATGAACTATGGTATGGCTACAAACCCAATGTAAGTTACTTGAAATTATTTGGTAGCAAATGTTATATCTTGAAAGAATCTAGAAAAGGAAAATTTGATGTAAAAGGTGATGAAGGTATATTTCTAGGATATTCTTGTAGAAGTAAAGCATACAAATGTTTGAATTTTTCCACTCACAAAATCATAGAAAGTGCACATGTGAGAATTCATGAGTTTTTAGAAAAGAGTGAAGAAGAAAGAAAAAAGGAACCAGAAGATTATAGAAGATTTTTTTACTATGAACCTAATACATTGTTGAATATATTTGACAAAAATGAGACTTCATCTCCTAAGCTCCCCAATCTCTAATAGTTACTAAGTTGCAGGAAGTAAAAACTGAGTTAGAGGGACTTGAGTCACATTTAGAGGCTACCAAGTTAGTGCATACTAGGTTTGAAGGACCTAATCCACAAATAGAAGGACCTAAGCTTGAAGTTGAGATTCAAAATGAAGATAGCACATTTCACTCAAAATTTAAAGAATCTATATTAGCTAAATATGTTAGAAGGCATCATGCACCTAATCAAATCATTGGAGATAAATTAGATGGAACTATGACAAGAAGAAAACTAAAAGGTACATGTTTACTTGCTGAATTTCAACCTAGAAGTTTTGAAGATGCACTGAAAAATAAAATTTGGATTGAGGCTATGAATGAAGAAATAAAATAGATAGAAAAATATAAAACTTGGACTCTTGTTCCTAAACCCAAGGATAAAAATGTAACTAGTACAAAATGGGTATTCAAAAATAAGCTAAATGAAGATGGAAAGGTATCAAGAAACAAAGAAAGACTAGCATGCAAAGGTTATTCTCAAGAAAAAGACATTGACTATGGTGAAACTTTTTCCCTTGTTGCAAGGCTATAAGGTGTTAGGACTTTTCTTGCATATACAACTCATAGAGGATTCAAAGTATATCATATGGATGTTAAATATGTATTCTTGAATGAAATTCTTGATGAGGATGTCTACATTGAACAACCAAAAGGTTTTGTTGATCCTAACAAAAGAGACATGGTTTACAAACTATACAAAGCTTTATATGGTCTCAAGAAAGCTCCTAGAGCTTGGTATGAAAGATTACATAACTATTTGATACAGATTGGTTTTCAATGAACTAATGATAACAGTAGTTTGTATATCAAGGAAAGACTAGATGAGAAAATTGTGTTAGCTGAAATATTTTTGGATGATACTCTATTTATAGGAGATGATGACTTATGAAAAGCATTTTCAAAAAAAATGAATAAAGAATTTGAGATGTCCATGTCTGGTGAAATAAAAGTCTTTGTTGGATTGCAGATACAAAAGAATAAAAATGGTTGCTACATCACTCAATCTAAGTATATCAAAGAGATACTCAAGAAATTTGAAATGGAGGATTCAAAACTAGTTTGAACTCCTATGTGTATTGGACTTAAGCTTCCCAAATATGATTACTCCAAAGAAGTAGATAAGACCTTATATAGATCAATGCTTGGAAAATTATAGTATGTATACATACAAGGCCTAATACTACCTCTGAAGTTGGGATAGTGGCAAGATTCTCAGCAAAACCCAAAGAAAATCACATGATGGCAATAAAAGGAATCTTGATATATCTAAAAGTTCTAAAGACTATGTCTTATGGTACAGACTTGAAGATAATATTGACTTAAAAGTATTTACTGATGTTGATTGGGTAGGAAACCTTGATGACAAAAAAAGCACTAGTAGTGGAGCATTCTTTCTTGGCAAAAGACTAGTATCTTGGACAAGTAAGAAGAAAAATTGTACATTTCAATCAATAGCAGAGGAAGAATATGTGGCTATAGTAGTAAATTTCTCTAACATTTTTTGGTTCAAATAATTATTTTTAAGAATGAAGGTTGAAATCAAAGAGCCAGTTGTCATATATTGTGCTAACACTAGTGCAATCAAAATATAAGAGAATCTAGTAATGCATTCCAACACAAAGCATATTGCTATAAAATAGCACTTCTTAAGAGATTTAGTGCAAGACAAAGAAGTCAGATTGGAATATGTGAATAAAAAGGAACAAATTGCTAATATATTCACCAAGCCATTACCTAAGGATGCATTTTTGTATCTAAGAGGTAAGCTAGGAGTCATTCCCCTATCTAAAGTTCACTAAATAAAGTTTAGTGATGCATCAATGGGAACTAAGTAGAAGATCAATTAGTTGATGCAATATTAGCAAGGACATATTGTAGATGAATTTGTACTCAAGGTACATTGACACTAATCAGTATTGTCTTTGGTATGTGTCGTCAAAGAGGGAGAAGTTTACTATCTTATCTTTCTAAAATTTTGTAATTCCAAGAAGGAGAAGCTAAGTAGTTCCTTCACAAAGGGAGAATATTATAGGAAAATCAAAGAGGGAGAAATTTTTTGATAGAGGGAGTCTTGTTCTCAAAATTTTATTGTGCTATGACATGCTATGTTGCCATCAATGCCAAAGAGGGAGATTGTTGGATACAATTGATTAATTGTGTGTTGTCCTTAATGTTACACAAATGTCATATCAGTTGAGAGTCACTCCATGCTGAGCTCACTTGATCAGTAAAGATAGTTTTCCTTGTCTACCAAGCATTCCTAAGTTTACTCTATATAGAAGACATTATCTACTAAGCTCATTCGGGTGTCAAAGAAAGTTATGTAGAAAAAAGTGTTAATCAAGCTCACTGGGTTAAAAAAGGGAAAGTTGAACAAAGTTAGTATTAACCAAGTTAACTTAGTTTCAAAAGGAATTTTATAAGTTCGTAGTGTTAATCAAGCTCCTATCAATTAACATAGGAAATCTCTTCAAAATAAGTTTCTACTAAGCTGGGTCGACTACCAAAATATTTTCTTATTTTGACATGTAAAGCTTAATTATTTTGCCTATTGATTCTAGCTAACTAAGGTAATGAATATTGGTTATTCTAATTTGTGTTTGAGCTGATTTGACAATTTGAAAGGTATAAGTAATGTGTCAAGTTGTGATTTCAAAGTGTGTGATATGTAAGCTAAATAAGTTGGAAGAAATAAGATGAGAGGAAGTGAATTTGAAGGATAATCATGTATCCTTATAAAGTAGAAAAGTTTTATTTGATCAGGAAGGATCAAGTATAAAGCTAGAATAGAGATCTATAATCAGAAATTTAGTTGTATCACAATTAGATCATTTTCATTATTACTCTCTAACCATTGTATCAGTGATCTAAAATCTCTTAACAAAGTTGGTTTAACAGCCATTTGTAAATCCTTTAAAAAGGTCACAATTCCATTGAATTGTTTCCAGACCTCTTACAAAGCCACTCCTAACAAGGTTATTAAATCCTTTAGTAGGGTCACACCTAATAGTTTGTTTTGTAACCTTTAATAGGGTTGCTTCCTAACCAAGCTCACTTTAGAAGAATGAAAAATAGTATCTAGTTATATTGATGGTTTTCCCAAATTGGGTTTTTATGTTAAATCCTAGTTTCATATGTGTTCATTTCTTTTCTCTCATAGATGCAAAATTGAGGTTAAGTAATCACTAAAAAAATCTTAAGATTTGCTAAGTAATTTGCATTTTGCATTTACCGAGTTACAAAAAATTATGTTTGCTTACTGAGTATCAGTAGTAATCAATTTTGTCAGTGTGAATTTTATTTGAAAACTAAGGGATCTAGGATTTATTTGAGTAGTAATTGATTCACCCCTCCCCTCTTAGTTACTCGTCTTATATTTCCAACACTACCATAGTCATGGTTTGAACTTTTCTTATAACTACTAACTACATGACCATGTGAACAAGAAACTTTTAGCTAGTTTTTCCATATTGTAGCTTATTTTGATTAACTTCCTCTTAATACTATGATAGTGAAATCACATACATTCTTTCTTCAAGCTGACTATGTTGTTGGGTCACTAACTTTATAACTCTTATCCTTTTTAACAACACGACCAAGTGAATAAATAGATTCATGTATTTTGCAGTTATGTTTGCCAGGTCACAACTTATCCTTCTCACTACTTATCTAGGATCAAAACTATGCAATTTAACATATTCTCATCCATATTGTCTATTTATAGGATAAAAATTGGATATTTACCTTAACCACATGACCATGTGAACTAGTATCTTTTTGAACTTATAAATGTCTTCACTAAGTCACAGTTAATCCTACATATCATGACTTGTCTACTATGATCATGTGACTGAAAATGATTTCAAGTGTTTTAACTTGGTCACTCCTTTGTAGTCAAATCTTCTAACCATATGGTCACCCTTGTGACCATGCGAATAAAGATTCTTCATGTGCTTCTAATCAGTTTTATGCAATCGTGGTCATCTTTTAGTCTTTATCTCCCAAGGCCTTGATCATGTGAACATAACATTTCACCTAGTCATTGTAAAAATTCACCATACCTTTCTTATTCAAATGACCATATAACTAAGGATTTATTGACTTTTTTTCTTAGTCATGGTATAAAAGGTAGCTGAGCACTTAACTGCTACAATGCAAGAATCAAAGAAAACATCACTACTTTATAGTCACACTATAAAATGCTACTATCTTATGATAAGCTTTGACTATGAGATCAACTTGGTTGCTTGGCCTTACACTTTAAAACTTTATGAGCTCACATCAAAATGCCAAAATGTTAAAATAAGATACATCCATTTAAAAATTTTTAAATTTTTAATAGCTGAAATAGGGTGCAAGTTGAAAAAAAGGGTTTTATATGGTAAAACATCCTTCATGAAGTTCAAGGAAACCTAAATGCTAGGAATAGGAATTTTTTATCAAATTAGGGTTTTCACTAGAAGATTGATAATACAAAATAGAAAAACCCTAGCTGCACATCACAAATTCAAGGCATTTTCACATTTATTTTTTTAGAATTTAGGCATAGTGAAAATGAGGGTTAACACCAACAATGCTCATGGCAACATAGTCCTAAAATCATGGATACATAGACCTTCAGTCAAAATTATATATACATGAATTAGAAAGTATGTAAATTAAAAAGTACATAATTTACACTACATTTTAAAAAAAATAAAAACATAAATATCATCCCTAAGTAGTAGCAAGTGTCACAGATGTTTCTACATATATGCTACCATGATGATCATTGACATGTCTGAAATGGATAAAAGATGGAGGAGTCAAAAATAGACTATACTGAGGCCTATATGGAAAAGTATGTTCCATCTCCTATTCATAAAACTAAAATACATTATCATACATGAATCGAAGTTGAAGATAAGTTAATAATAATGTGTACATAAAAATAGTACAAATTATTTGTCTTCAAATGTTCATACCATAGGTATTTGAGGTTTTGTCTTAGTGGTTAATGGATTGAGACCTGTACAAGTGTCAAACTATGTAATAGATGACAATCCCTACAAAATCAAATAAAAAGAATATATGAGAACATGTTATTAAATTTGAGTTCAAATGTACATTATTTATAGTATAATTCAAAGTATATATCATATCAGTGATGCCAACATCTAAAGGTCTCAAAATAAGGCTATACAATCACCTAGGAGGAGCAGTATCATCCATCCTCTGGTAATTGAAAATCAACATACATTAATATAGTTAATAAAATTATGCATATATGTAGAAAGTAAATAATAATGTACTTTATAAGTTTTAATTCAATTTTTACCTGTTGCTCCTGATTCTCTCCCTCTCCACAAAGAATGTCAACAAATGACTCAACATCAATCTCATCACTACCACCACCATGAGTAGCATATGCCTCATCATCAAAATCAGCACCCTTGACATCATGGTCATCATGTACTACATTGAGACCACCCTAGGGGCCTTTGTATATACCTCAAAAACTAGTACAAACATATCCAAGTGGATGCATATATGCCACCTACATCCACTAGTTTGCTAACTTTCTCAATAGGGCACTCAGTGAAGTAAGAGAAGATGACACTACTTGATGATGGAGAGGCACTAGGACAATTGGTGTAGGAAGAGGAAAAAATGTTGAGGATGTTTGTGATTCCTCATACTATCTTTGAGCTTTTCACTAGGCCTATCCAAAGGCATCCCTCCACCAACCCCTTGAAATGCTCTAATATCAAAATAATTGGGTTTCAAACCCAATTCAAACTCAGTCCATAGTTTCCTAAGTAAAGTGCATGGGTACCTCATGATTTACATGTGGTGGAAGGTCAAATACCATCCACCACCACTCCCAAAAGTGCTTTGATATACACGGATGTGCACACCATCTAATAGATATGGGAGGCTTCTTCTCACTTATCTCAAGACCTATCTTAGGGTTTAGAAAATATCTTTTAAAATGATCTTTTATTTATTTTCAACTGATGGACCTCTCTATAAGATAGACCATCAAAATAGAAGGAACAGATGTTTTCGCTCCATAGTTTGAAGCTATCTATATCATTTTCTAAATGCTCAATAGATTGTACAATTCCTTGCATGCTATCTATAAGGAAAAGTAGGTGAGGGGGGGGGATGGGCCTTGTGCCTAATAGTTTGAATGTCTTGCATGAGGTAGCAAAGGTTGTGCCTCATGCTCTCACCTAGATCCTCAAGGGTAGGTGGTGGAGAAGGGCTAGGTGGTCATGGAGGTGGGGGCATAGATGAAAGTGGAGATGGAGGGGGTGGGGACAAGACTGGGGGAGGGCGTGGGGTGGGGGTGGGTCCATCAAATATAACTTGCATATATGTAAACAACATAAAAATCCACAAAATTGCAATTTAATAAAATAAATTGAAAATATCAATATAAATACATCTTTAACTACCTAAATATAAGAAAAGAGAAGAGAATATATTTGGATTAAAGATACATTGTGGACATCATAAACATACATAACTATAAAGTATAGGTTAGGGTTAGGGTATGGATTAATATTTAAAGTTTATTTAGGTTATGGTCAAGATTAGGCTAAGGATTAGAAATAAATTCTAAAAAGGTTAGTGTTATGATTGTGGGTAGACTTTACAAAAGTGTTCTAAAGTGTTAACATTTACAAAATTAGGTTTTACTAGATTGAGCATTAATATATCTTGGTTAAGATTTAGAATTTAACATTTGTTATTAAATTTTTTCCATTTACAATTAAGGTTACAATTTCGTTAATAATTTTTTTGCCATTTGTTATTTATTGGGCCAAAGACATGTAACATGAGATTTAAATAGGTTAGAGCTTGATGGACTCGATTGCAAGCTCACAAGTCTTTTTGAATTAGGAATAATGTATGCAATTTTTCACTATAAAATTTGATTCAAGCAATAAGCTTTTAATAATACTTACAATAGTTATATCAAATGTGTAGAAATTTCTATTCAAAATACATGAGAACTATAAACTTTAAATATTTATTCCAAGGAAGAGTGGAAATAATTTCACTTTTAGAATTATGGAAAAGGCTTGACATTTTGAATAGAGAAATTTTTATAGTAATATGGTCTTTTTTATAACTAAAATTATGTGTGGATAATATTTATGTTTAAGGTATTTTATTATTTGAAATGAATATTTAGATATTTGAGAGTTCAACATATTTATAATTCAAATCAATATTGTACAATTTCAATTGTATTAAATGTAATTTTTGCTAATTATTATTTATATAAAATATATTGAATTTTAAATTTTAATTAATTTGTATTTATGATAAAGGTTTTCAATTTTGATTTTGATTTAGTATATATTTATATCAAAATTAGATTTTAATTAATTATATTTAAAATTATATTTATTGCAATATCACTTCTTAACAATATAAATATCAAATTTATACTATTTTTTAGATAGTAATATATATATATATATATATAGTTTAATTATAGTTTTAGGTTGTAATACAATTTAGTTGGAAGGGAAACATGACTTATTGAAAATCACAAATAATGTTTAAGAGAGTCTAGGTTGATGTCATAATTAGGGTTAAGGTTGTGTTAAGGATTTGGTTATGATTGTTTAGGATTAGGATTTTAGTTAATCTTAGGATTAGAGTTTGGCTTAGGATTTGAGTTACATTCAAATCTAGGGTTTGGAGTTAAGAATTTTGTTTTAAGGTAAGGGAGCACATTATACTTAGTTGTATGCTTACAATTATCTTTTTATTGCATACAATTATGGTTAGGTTGAGGTTAGACTTAGGAATATTGTTAGTTTTATAGTTGAAGTTAAGATAATGGTTTAGGTCTATATCACAATTAATATTTATTACCATGATTTTAGTTCCCTATATTTTTCAAACTTCTAGCATTAGGATTGAGTCAATACGATATCATGTCTGAGTCTTGATTTCCCTTAAGGAACTTCTCTTCTCATATATTCCTTTTTCTACACCTAGATGGGCATTCAAAAGTAATCTAATGCATTGTTTCATACTAGGTGCTTAGGAAAGGGAGGGTAAGTTTATATATTTCCTAGATGAGAACAAAGTTTTTCAAAAACTCTAACTCTATGATCAGCTATGTTATTGAAGGCATGGTACATATGAAAGGAGATCACATTGTATTTAGTGAAAATGACAGCAAGGAGTATGATGACCGAGGCTAAAGAATGATATACATATCATGAGAACAAGCTAGAAGAAAGATCATTTGAATTTGATGTAGAAGGAGCACTGAAATGTACACAAATGGTGAAAGAACTCCGTCAAAGGTGGTTTGACTCTCTTATAAATTCAATCAATAACTTATATTTAATTCATGGATCTTCATTGCAAAGTTGACAAGTCAAATGGCTCATAGGTTAAGGTCAGATTGTCAAATGAAGGTTAGATTGATGGGTGTTATTTTAAGATTGGATTGAAAGTATTTAATGTTACATCTCTTTAGTAGTCAAATCTTAGTTGATCAATGTTTGACATATTCCCTCTTTTCAAAGATGCATGAGGTTTAGCTAATGTGGGAAAGAGAGAATGTGACACTTGGAGCATATGGACCCAAATTACAACTCAATCAAGAGAGTTAAGATCTTTAATCATAGTAATTAGATCTTAAAGATCAATGATCGTTGCATGGTTATGAGTGGGCAGAAGAAACCTAGAGTTAAGGTAGTGAGAGAATGAAAATAGAATGATTGCATTATCACAAGGAGTTAGAGCTTACCTATGGTTAGAGTTGCAAATAAGTGAAAAGCTACAGATCATATATTTGCATTGTATTAATGTTAAATCAAAGTCAAGGTCATGATGTTGCGAGGAATGAACATGACAATTAATATTTGAGCTTTCACATAGTCATATGTGGTTAGGATTAATCATAAGCTAAGGGTGTGAAACCACGAAAAGTAATCTCAATAGTTAAGTTTAAAAGAGTGCAACATCATACACAATCAACCAAATGATCCAAGTTAATGTTGCAAAGATGCAAGAAGCATTGGCAGTTGATTTTGGTAGTCATTGCAATATCACAGGTGACACAAACATTGAACTTTTCAAGTTGTGATCTTGCAAGTGAAGTCAAGGTCAAACATTAATGTAATGCAAGGGAAGATAATTTACAAAGAAGAATTCCTAGCCCCCAACAAACAACCACACAGTGAAACACAACAAAAAAGCAACAATAATGCAAGATCTAACACCAAATCATAACTCTTTATTCGTAAAATAATTGTTTACATGTGATATGCCCATCTATAAGGCCTTTTGGGGTAGGGCCAAATACAATAGCAATTACATTAATAGTTTTGCAAGATCCCTCAAGATTCAACCCAAACACTAGCTAGTCCAGATCCACACTCTAGTAGAAACCTCCAAGATCTCAACTTGTGCTTGCAAGCCACCAAGAAACCTCCTTGTTTCTAAATCGCAACCACTAGCTCTTCTCCAAACTCATAACTCCACCACAATCCTATTGTAAACTACCTTACATTAAACACTCTATTCATAAACTCAAAAAAAATCACCCTTTGGCTACTCTCTAAACTCATTCCTCTAAAATGAATGAATCACTCCATGAATAAATTACTAAAAGACTCTACAATAGCCCCTACTTATACCCAACTAAGCAACAAGTTAGATTAGTGCATTACAAACTAAATTAAATCCTTCATATTAAATATAGGTTGAGCCACAAGTTGGCTATAACACTAAATTAAATACCCATACATAAATTAAATGCCAAAAGCTAGCTCACAGACAACTCAACACCAACAAAAACCAAGACCAAGCTGAGCACCTATAAAACCAAGCATCATCGAGCTTCCAAAGCATTGTTGAGATGTAATACATATTGAGAGAAATAGACCATTCTGAACTCCATAGACCATGCTGAGCTCTAGACCATTCTAAGCTCCCAGACCATGCTAAGATCCATACACAATGCCAAGCTCCTAGAGCATGCTGAACTCCTAGAGCATGCCGAGAACTAGTCCATCAATGACCAAGTACTAGTCCAAGAACCCTCCAAAGAAACTACTGAGCCTCCTCCCATGAACTCCAAAGTAGTCACTGAGTAAGCCCAAGATGCTCTTACATCAGACTCCCCACATAAATAGAAAAATTGGTTTGACACTTTGATGCCCAAAGAAAGATCAACAACCATCTTCACATTCACCAAGGGCTTCCACTCCAATAGGGACAAGAAAACCAGTCTACACATCATCCACATTTGCAACAATCTATCAAACACCAAATTCTCAACCATCCAATTAGCATGCTCACTCCTAGGAACAAACTAAACATAATACTTCACTAGTAAATTGGAAACTAGTGAATCTAGACCATCAAACTCCACATCAGTAGCAACATGTAGATCTCTACCAACACATGCCAAACTCACAACACTAGCAATCTCATTACTAACAAAAATATGCTTTGTAATACATAACTCACCACCAACAACAACTAGATCATCCATGAACAAGTTCTTTACAATCTCCATGTCAAGCTCAACCAACTGATCATGAAAACCAATCTCCACCACAACATCAATAAGGTTAGGAAAATCCTCTGCATTAACCTCTAGTTCTTAGAAATAATAGTTCACCAATATAACTAAGGGTGGAGGGTGAATCAGTTATATAAAAATCTAAAATATTTATCCTCTTAAAAAAACTCAAATATTATATCAAAGTAAACAAAAACCATAAAGAGATGCACATACACAATTACACCAGATATGTTGACTAGGGAAACCCTTGATTAGAGGGAAAACCCTGGTGGGAATGATGCCCACAAGATGATGTACTAATATGAATATTTTGTGTTAGAGGATGGACCTTTTTAGGAGTCTATTAGAACACTTAGTACAAAGAGTCCCTATTTGGAGACTTTGAATCCCTATTAGGAGATTCCAACCCTATAAGGAGTTGTAGAAGGTAGCTGAACCCACTATCCAAACAACTTCAAGATTAGATCAATGAACCCACTATCCAATTGATCTTAGTATTATTCCTTTTAGAATAATAGATGTGAGACAATGTCTTGTTTCTTTCTCTATATAGTATGTCAGACTTCTTCACCTTTAGATCATGCAATCAAATTTGGAACTTTGCAACCATCAAGAGTAACCCTTATGGTCACTTACACAAATTAGCAAATCATTATTCTCTACTACTTCATAGTTTGCAACTCTACTCTACTTCTTGATCTTAATCATGATGTCTAAAACTCAAATAACATATTTCCTTTATACCACACTCAATATTAAATCCTTGAGTTGGCTTCACATGTTAATGAAATGAAATACACATTTAATTAATGATGTCAGCTCATAGTTATATCCAAAATTTCACACATGTGACTCCCATACCTATGCACTTTTTGACATCATCAGTGGTCAATGTACTACCTCTAGTTAACTAAGCAACCCTTCATTTCAAATACAATACATTGTATCAATCATTGAATAAGGATTGTTTTCCTAATGCTCTATTTACATGCAGTTCTCTGTATATATTTAATATCTTTCATACGTTGTTGAATCAGGTTCTATGCACTTTCCCATGTGTCCAATACATACTATAGTATGTGTTGGTAACTATGCATAAGAAGATACATAATGTATTGTCCTTAATAAAAAGATCATAGTCTATTGCTCTGTTAGTCTTTTACAAACTCATTACTATGTTGTAATCAATGACAAAAATAGTCATAACAATGTTATGCAATGCTCCCCCATAGCATCAGCATTCATGCTAACAATCTCCCCCTTTGGCATTGATGGAAACATAGATGAAAAACATCTAGTTCCAAGAATACCAACAAGTCTCTACATCAATCAGATCTTGCTTCATGCAAATCCTTTATTGCAACATTTCTCCCCCATAGTAAAAACTCTCTCTAATGATTTTTCACTCTCTTCTCCATTGACATGAATGTTAAAGATAGTATATAAATGGTTCAATTGTTTGAACATACAATAAACTATTAGCATGACCAAAAGCTAGTATGTTGCTTTACAATATTTGCATATATCTCTATAAACAACACAAGTGTCTAAAGACATTGTTGCATACTAGTTACCTATTACCAAGAGTCCTTGACTAACTTTATTCATCATAGATACTCCCCCATTGAGGAAGCATCAGCGTTCAATCCTATCAAAAAATGGTGCTATATACCCTAGACTGATGCACTTTTTCATCACCTATTTTGAACTAGGTAGGGGCATAACCCTTATCATATCTCTTAGGTACTCAAACATATCCTTTGGCAAGGCCTTTATGAAAATGCCTACAATTTTCTCCTTGGTGTTCATGTATTCCGATCTAATTTCCTTCTCTACAACCTTCTCTCCCAACACATGATACTTTATAGTTATGTGCTTAGTCATAGAATTCAAAACATGATTATTAGACATGTTAACTATACTTGTGTTATCACAATAAATGATAATAGGCTCTCTAAATGTAATTCCAATATCCTTCACCATTTGCTTCATCCATATGACTTAATTATAGTTGTTTGCTTCTGCAACAAACTCTACCTCTACTGTACTTTGTGAGGTACAATCTTGCTTCTTGCTAGGACTAGAAACTAATCTTCCTCCAAGGAAGAATGCTCCTCCACTAGTGCTTTTTCTATCATCCCTATCTCTGGCCTAATCAGCATTTGTATAAGTGCAAAGAGTGAAATCATTTCTTCTTTCATACCAAATACCATAATCTAATGTCCCTTCAAATATCTAAATATTATCTTTATTGCTGTGTAGTGATACTCTTTGGGATCAACTTGAAATCTTACCACAATTCCAACTACATTAGCTATATTTGGTCTACTATGAGTCAAATACTACAATCCTCCAATCATAGATCTATACTTCTTTTTCTCAATAGTAGGTGTCTCATCTTTACTTGATAACTTTGTGACTAGTTACCATAGGAGTTCTAATAGGTTTACAACTTTCTAGACCAAATATTTTTAGAAAATATTTCAAATAATTGGTTTGAGAAATAAAGATACGTTCTTCGTTCTAAAAAATTTGCAATCCTAAGAAAAATTTCATTTCTCCTATCATGCTCATTTCAAACTCATTCTTCATGTCTTTTGAGAATTTGCTACTAGCTTCATCATTTCCTCCAAAACTGATGTCATCAACAAATAAAATGATTATTAGCAAAGCATCTTCTATTTCCTTCAAGTACAAGTTACTATCTACTATTCCTTTAGAAAATCCAAGCTTTGCTAAGTATTTGTCCAACCTTGCATACTAGCCTCTAGGTGCTTGCTTTAATCCATACAAGGATTTCTTTAATTTTCAAACCATATCCTTCTCTTCTATTAAAGGAAAACCTTTTGGTTGCTCAATATAAACTTCTTCTTCAAGTTCTCCATTCAAGAATGTTGATTTAGCATCCATCTGATATACCTTAAAATTCATATTTGTTGCATCTGCTAGGAACATTCTAACTACTTCCATTCTTGCTGAGAGCAGGCTTTGCATAAAAATTTTTCTTTATTCCTTATTACTTCTCCTTGTTCATTCATTTTTTTTCTAAATACCCATTTTGTGGCAATCACATTTTTGTCCTTTAGTCTACGAACTAATTCCTATGTGTCATTTTTAATTATCTTTCAAAGTTCTTCTTGCATTGCTTTTATCCAATGATCATCTTTGATTGATTCACTTGTGATCTTTTGTTCTACTTGGGATATTAGGCATAGTTCTTGATTGGTTTTGCTTCTTGTCATTACTCCCTTTCCTTTACTTCCTATTATCTAATTAGCAGGATGATTTCTTATCAAATTCCTATTTGGAGTAGGAATCATTGCTTCAATTCTTATTTCAGGTATTATGCTCTATTCTTCTCTTAATACTTTAGTTTGCACATTATTTTTCAAGTCATTGTTAGTTTTGAGAAATAGTTCATTGCATTTTTGGGTCATCCCAGAATAATCATCTCCATCAGATTTATAATCAATCACCTTTTCCTTAGTGCCAAACTTTTCATCTATTATCACATTTGTGCACTCTACTAT
The DNA here is from genome assembly GCA_028749045.1 of Cupressus sempervirens. Lineage (NCBI taxonomy): Eukaryota > Viridiplantae > Streptophyta > Pinopsida > Cupressales > Cupressaceae > Cupressus > Cupressus sempervirens. The sequence continues at coordinate 283,584,136 of CM053789.1, read as the reverse complement.
ATTTTTTTTCTATAGTTGAAATATTTGTAATCTTTAATTTTTAATGAATATCTAGGAAACATACCTCATCACTCCTTAGATCAAACTTACCGATATCATCATCTCTTTTGATGTAGCATTTGCTTCCAAATATCCTAAAATATTTGATTGATGGTGAGTGACTAAACCATAACTCGTAAGGTGTTTTCTCCATACCTTTTTCTAATTTGTACTCTACTCAATGTATATACTATTATACTGACTACCTCTCTCCAAAAGGTTTTTGGTACATCATTCTCAAATAACATATCTCTTGTTGCTTTAGCAATTGATCTCTTTCTTCTTTCAGCAATTCCATTTTTCTTAGGTGTATGGGGTGACGATAGTTGTCTCCTGATTCCATGTTCTTCATAGTAGATATTGAATTCTCTAGAGGTGAATTCTCCTCCTCTATTAGATCTTAAGCTCTTGATTTTAACTCTAGATTCATTCTCTACTTTATTCTTGAATATCCTAAATTTCTCAAATGCCTATGACTTTTCTTTATGAAAATCTGCCCACATCATTCTAGTCAAATTGTCAACAACAATCATAAAATACTTTTCTCCATACAATCCTCTAGTTCTTGCAAGACCACTCAAATCTGTATGAACCAATTCCAACTTTTCTGTAGTACTAAACTACATGCTAGGAAATGAGACTTTCTTCATCTTAGCCAAGATACATTCTTGACACATAATGTCAATGGACTTAGTGATCTTAGGTAAATCTATCACAACAAGTCTATTACTAGCTTTCACAATGTTATCAAAGTTATCGTGACAAAATCTTCTATACCATAACTAACTATTATCAACTTTAGCTACTAAACATGTACTTTCAGTGGTGTTTAACTGAAATACATTACCTCTAGTTTTTGTGCCAATGCCAAGAAATTTTCCTTGTTTTTGATGATACATTTTTCATTACCAAACTGTAATTAGTTACCCTTGTCCACAAGTTGTCCAACACTTAACAAATTATGTTTTATGGTGTTAAGTTTCTAGATTAGATTGTATAAATAGATCAAAATAAACATCATCAATATTTATTTTACCATCAAGAGTGATAGATAAAATTCCTATAATGTGATAGGTTGCATTGTTCCCTACTATGACAATTCCTCCATCATGGCTTCTAAATTGGACAAATTTGCTCATATCATCAGTCATGTGGTGTGAACAACCACTATCAATGATCCAATCTTCCCTTTCAACTTGTGAAATCAGCACACTTTCTTCTCTAATTTCTCTATCTAGATCATCCTCCTTTATAGCTATGAATCCTAATTTATCTTCACTTTTTTTTTTATTAGATTCTTCTTCTTCTTCTTCATTAGCATATAGGCAATTTCTAGGTCTTCTAGATTTGAATCTTCCCTTAAACTTCCTTTCTCTTTTAGGACACTTAGATGCATAATGACCATATTTATTACATGTCCAACATTTAAAGATATTCTTACCATCTTTTTCTCTTTCCACAAGAAGAGCCACTCCTTCTTGGATCTTTTCCTCAATAGACTTTTTGTTGCTAGCAATGTCTCCTTGTGCTTTTATGTTCCTTGCTAGACTAGGTTTAATGCTTAATGAACTAAATGTTGTCTCAACTTTTGCTAATTCTCTAGATTTTTTCAAATCAAATTATACAACTTCCAATCTAACAAGCAATATTTATTTGGCTAAATTAGTAGTATAGGGTATCATCAGTTGAATCATTTGTGCTACTTTCTTGAAAGGTGGTGTTAGAATTTTCAAGATCTTCCATATCACTTCATCATCAAATTTCTTTCCACCAAGAGATGTGACTCCTACAAAAATCTCATATATTCTGCCAATATAGCTCCTTACAGATTCATCTTCCATCATTCTAGCATCTTGGAATGTGCAATGCAAATTTTGTAATCTAACCCTTTTTGCATGTGTATCATCCTCATAATTAGCCTCTAAAGTTTTCCAAATTTTATGAGATGTTTTGAATTGTTTTACCTAAGTGTACTCACTTTTAAGTAGAGCTGACAATATTGCTTCTCTTGCCCTTATGTTGCACATAAATACTTCTCTTTGTTCCTTGGTAAAAAATTTAAGATTTTCTTCTTCTGCAATATTCTTAGATGCCATAGTTAAAGCCAATATCCTAGACCCATGCACAAAAGATGAGTCTTCATCTTATCCTTATAGATGTCATAATTAGTGCCATCAAATCTTAGACTTTCCTTTGTAAATTTGTTTTCCATGGATCTCCCAAAGTTGTTAAAATTTTCCTTCAAGGACCTAATGTTTTCATACCAATTGTTAGAAATAACAGTTCACCAATATAACTAAGAGGGGGGCATAAATTAGTTATATAAAAATTTGAAACATTTATCCTCTTAAAAAATCTCAAATATTCTATAAAAGTAAACAATAACCATAAAGAGATGCACATACACAATTACACTAGATATGTTGACTAGGGAAACCCTTGATCAAAGGGAAAACCCCAATGGGAATGATGTCCAAAAGATGGTATACTAATATGAATATTCCTTGTTAGAGGATGGACCCTATTAGGAGTCTATTAAAACACTTAGTATAAAGAGTCCCTATTAGGAGGCTTTGGATCCCTATTAGGAGATTTCAACATTGCTAGGAGTTGTAGAAGGAAGTTGAACCCACTATCCAAAGAACTTTAGGATCAGATCAACGAATCCACAATCCAATTGATCTTGGTATTATTCCTCTTAGAATAATAGATGTGGGACAATCTTCTTCTTTTTTCTTAGTCTAGTACATTGTACTTCTTTTCCTTTAGATCATGCAATTAGATCTAGAATTCTATAACCATCAACAATAACATTTATGGTCACTTATGCACATTAGCAAATCATTTTTCTTTTCTTGTCTATCTTAATCATGATGTCTAAAACTTGGAAAACATCTTTCCTTTATACCACTCTCAATATTAAATCCTTGATTTGGCTTCACACATTAATTAAATGAAATGCACATTTAATTAATGTTGTTGGGTCATATTTATATCCAAAATTTCACATGTGTGACTCCCATACCTATGTACTTGCTAACATTATCAGTGGTTAGTGTACTACCTCTAGCTAACTATGAAACCCTTCATTTCAAATACAATACACTATATCAATCATAAAATAAGGACTTTTCTCCTAATTATTTGTTTCCATGTGATTCTCTATATATTATTAATATCTTCCATATGTTGTTGACTCAAGTTCTATGTGCTTGCCCATGTGTCCAATACATATTATAGTATGTGATGGTAACTATGTACAAGTAGATATGTAATGTATTGTCCTTAATACAAAGATCACAATTTTCTGCTCTATTAGTCTTTTACAAACTCATTACTCTGTTGTCATCAATGTCAAACATAGTCATAACAATGTGCTACAATGCTCCCCCTAGGATCAACATTCATGCTAGCACTAGTCTCTCTATAGGTTCTATATTAAACTCTACAAACTGATCAACAAAACTAACCTCTTCCACCTTGACCTTACCATGTCATCTTCCCTCTTGAACAAGTCTTCTAATTGGCCAAATAACTCTCTTCCAAATTGGTAGACTCCAACTCCACAAGCATCCATAGAATTCCTTACTTATCACATCCTTAACTCAATCAGCCAAACTAGCTTCAAACTAAGTAGACATCTCATAAAACCTCCTCTCCACTACATCACAGAGATTTGTAGTCATCTGAGGGTCAAATCCTCTCAGAGCCATCTCCCAAGATCTTTGCAAATTCTCTACAACAAATCCTCCCCATGCTCCTTGTGATAAAACCAAATTTTTTGCAAGTCAAATCATAACCTACCACCTTGCACAAACAATCAAGAACCACAACACAAGTCTAGAAACACGGATCTACAATATACAATCTATCTATGATCATGCCTCAACAATATCAGTCTTCCATCTTTGCATCCATCAATCCATCTAAAATCCCTCTATAACTGCATGTTAGAACCATGATCTATTGCCTCACAACCAAGAGATCTAGGACTCTAGAAAGAAAAATCCACTACTAGATCAAAATCTTCTTAGATCTACTTCTCTAACCCAAGTCCTAGTGCATACTGCCTCAACTTTGATGATCTGTCTACATGCTCAAGAAAAACCTTCACTCTGATACCATCTGATGTAGTTCAAGGTAGGAGAATCCCCAAAGAAGATGTCCTAGCCCCCAACAAACAACCACATAGAAGAAAAAGAAAAGAAAAGAAGCAACAATAATGCAAGATCTGATACCAAATCATAACTCTTTATTCATTAAATAATTGTTTACATGTAATATGATCGGTTGTAAGGCCTTCTGGGTTAGGGCCATATACAACAACAATTACGTTAATAGTTCTACAAGATCCCTTGTGATTCAACCCAAACACTAGCTAGTCCAAATCTACACATAGGTAGAAACCTCCAAGATCTCAACTTGTGCTTGCAAGCCACCAAGCAACCTCCTTGTTTCTAAACTAGAACCACTAGCTCTTCTCCAAACTCGCAACTACACCACAATCCTATTATAAATTGCCTCAAATTTGGTGTTCTATCCATAGACTAAGGAAAAATCACCCTTTAGCTACTCTCTAGAATCACACCTCTAAAATGAATGAATCACTCCATGAATGAATTGCTAAAGACTCTACAAGACTACCTACTTATACCCAACTAAGCCACAGTCAGCTCAATTCATTACAATCTAAATTAAATCCCTAATATTAAATATAGGTTGAGCCATAGGTTGGCTAAAATACTAAATTAAATATCCATACATAAATTAAATGTCAAAAGTTAGCTCACAGACAACTTAGCACCAGCAAAAACTAAGACCAAGCCAAGCACTAGTAAAACCAAGCATCATTGAGCTCCCAAAGAATTGTCAGGTTCTAGCACATGTCAAGAGCAATAGACCATGCGAAACTCCATAGACCATGGCAAGCTCTAGACTATTCTGAGCTCCCAAACCATGTCGAGCTCTATAGACCATGCCAAGCTCCTAGAGTATGCCAAGCTCCTAGAGCATGTCGAGCACCAATCCATTAGTGACTAAATACCAATTCAAGAACCCTCCAAAGAAACTACTAAACCTCCTCCCATGAACTCCAAATTAGTCACTAAAAAATCCAAGATGCTCCTACAACAAACAAAATGCAGTTATTGCATCATCACATGTCTAAAATGACAATTACTTTTAATTTTGTGAGGCTGTGAAAATAAAGGAAAGGTTAATATCTTAGGAATCACACCATCACATGGTATCAATAATAGTATGTTCTATAGTTTTGAGATTACAAAAGTGTTAGAATTTAAATATTAAAATATCATTGTAGCATCACAAGCTTAAGAAAATAATAGTAAGGGAAATTTGTGAAGTTGTAAAATGCTAGTCATCATGCCATCATAGTTAGCAATACAGTCAAGACACTTAAGGCAAAGAAACAATGAAAATAGATTGATTGAATCATCACATCAGAAGAAGAAATTCTATCAATATTAATTTTGAAGATGCGACATGAAAAGAAGAGATATAATTCAGCGATGAGATTTAAAAAAATCATTGATGCTCTCTTTCCCACTTTTCAAAGATGCATGAAGGATAACCAATGCAGAAAAGAAAACATTGGACATGTGTGTGAAACCAAAGAGGAAATCATAAGAAAAAAAGTAAAAAGGGTTTTCATTCTTTAATCATGATCATTGAGAGAAGATCAATGGTAGAGATTTAAACTTTCTATGCTCATTGAGATTCAAATTATACATGAATTTGGCACCAATAGATCAAAGAAAAATATGAATCATTCTGAAAGTTTCTAATCATTTTTCTTTATTTCTATATTGTATTCAATTCCAATCAATGATTGTTGGATTTTTGAGCAATTCAAGTACTCTGTTAATGTAACTAATGAATCTATAATTGGCCGAAAACTCTAAGAGGGGGCCTATAGATGTAATATTCTAAGGTAATAGAAAGAAACAAAAATTTTATGCAACTTCTCCCCCTATATTTCTTGATATTGAGTGAGAATCAAGAGGTTTTATGAAATGGAGAATTTGATTAATAGCTACAACTAGGTTTTGTGTGGTCTTAATTCTATTTTTTATTAGCATTTATAATGTTCTATTTATTGTCTCCTCCAGCTGATCTAAACATGCATAGTACAGTAGTCTCTATGGGATTAAAGGATAGTTATATTTGAAGTTTATGATATCTTACTAGATTCCATTTTATTGGAGGGTTATCAGTGATGGTGGATTCTATTTCATCTTTCATGTGCATCTTTTCTCTCTCCCTAGATTGCACTTTTGTAGGACAAATCTAAATTTATATTAGAATAGGAGTAGTATTAAAAGGGCTTTAAGGTTGCTTGTGATATCCATTCTACTAGGTGTTATAGGTTACCCAAATATATTTTTTCCTAGGGTGTTTTTATTTATGAGCATCCTGATTTATCGTCTTCTACTCTCAAATTAAGAGCATACACCCATCCCAAAGATCTATTAAAAAAAAATTCATTGCATATCTTGAATATAATGGAGTTGTACCTTATAATTCAGAGGGCACTGATATAACACATACATTGACTCATTTTTTTCCTCACATTTTTAGCATCTAGAGTCAAGGTAAAGCCAAGTTAGCAAGAGGGGAAAATTGTTAAAAAATAGTTTTTGGTGACTATGCTAGGGATTGGAATCTAAGCCTAGTGTTTGTTTTCTAATTCTTAGAAATCTAAAGGTGTCTTCCCTATGGTCTACATTCTTTTGTGTAAGAATCTCTAGTGTAACTCAATGGCCATGCAATATTCAAAGACTGGGAGAAGGCCAAGGCCTAAACCCACTCTCTAAGAACTCAATGAGACTACTAACAAGATGTTGCAAGAGCTTGTGCTTCTATAGAAAGAAAGCATCTCTGTGCCATCCAAATGAATATAAACATTGAAGATGATCATGTTTCTACATCCCTATGGAAATGTGTATGCTCTAGATTCTACAAATTGAAAGACATGCAAAGAGAGCAACTAAGGTTGAAGTAGGCAAGGATGAGCCTCATAAATACTCTTGAAGAACTTCACACCACAAATGACAAGGCACTTTGTGAGATTTTTTACTAGTATGGAGAGAGAATTTCCTAAATAGCCCAAGAATAAATTAGCATAGAAGATGGTCATATGTCAAATAATTTTTGGAATCACATCTGTGCCTATTTCCAAAGACTCAAGGACCTACAAGAAGTTGAACGAAAGAGGATGAAACAAGTATAGATAGTTGAACATGAAAAACCTTTGGTAAGGTCATCTAACTCTATTCCTTATGGTTTTCAAATGTTTAAAGTGTAGGTGAATATTCCTAATGGGAGCACCAAGGAGAGGCCAAGGTTTGATCCTACTCTTGAAGAACTCCATACAACTAAGGATAAGGTCTTTCAAAAGATTTTGTTGAACCTTGTAGAGAGCCTCAATAGAGGAGATAAACCAAAAGAAAAGAAGATAATGGACCATCTCTGGATCCAATTCCACAAGTTGAAGGACCATCAAAAGGATAAGAGAAAGGAGCTAAAACTAAAGATAACATCTACACATGATTATGAAGCTCCCATGGTAATGTCACCTATTCTAGTGCTCATATTATTATTTTCTTTGGTAGACAAGAGATATTCTAGATGCTATAGATCTAGGTGACAATACTCCATTAGAGCCCTCTAAATAAGAATCTTTTGATTATAATTTTTGTGCACTGGAGCATTCCACTTGTGATCTACCAATAGCTACACTTCTGAGTCTAGTTAAAGAAAGAAGTAATCAAGTTCAGCCTAAAGAATGGTTGTATTAGCATGAGGAGGAACTTGAAAAATCTAGTGGTAAGACTCTTATCCTTGAAAAAGATGTGATTCAAGAAAAGAGTCATGAGATCAATTGGAAATTTTTAGAAGAGTTAGTTCCATTGGTAGACATGACTTTTTCTTATAGTGAGGAAGAGGAGATTGTCTATGAGTTCCTATCACCCCTCCAAATGGATGAACCCTCTTGAGATGACTCAACTATGGAAATAAAAATTGAATAAAGGTCATTGGATTGTAAGTCCCTTTATGTTCATTCAAATTGTAAAGGTAGTGATAATACACTAAAAGAGGGAATGGATACAATTGACTTGGTTTTTCAAAGTAATGAGGTGATAGACCAACAACTAGTGGATTCCATGGTGAAGGTGACATCTTCCTATTCTTAGGCTCATGAAGAAAGTAAAAACTACTAAAAAAATGAGCTAACTCTCTTAAAATAAGTGCATGTCTTTCCTCCCTCCTTGACAAAAAAGAAGACCATTAGGTGAATGACATAAAAAATGCAAAGGAAGATAATGAAGTATATGACCAGGCATGGTTGTTCAGACCCAAACGGATATATAGATAGCTAGTGCATATAATAAATGAAATATGTGGAGTTTACATGTTGTTGTTTCTACTACAAGTAGGGATCTACTTAGAGACCATAATCAATTGTGGAGGAAGGGATCCTACTTTAGTCAAATAGTAAATGGATTCACTTGAGTATCTTTTATTGATAGTTTCATAAGGTGAGATTCATCTCACCTTTATAAATATGATAGGTTAGGTATATGTTTATTTTAGTTGTTCATGTTTCCTTGCTTTCCTCCTTTCTATTTGTTTTCTTTTCTTTTATCTTGGTTGCCCTATTTCCCCACCACCCAAATACATAGCATCTCCCTATGCTATTTAAGACTCTGTAACCCAATGGACTAGGCACCAATCTTTTCTATTTGGTGTTTTTTGTAATAAAGGAAGTAGGTAGCCCATTGTTGTGTGTTTTTTCCAAAATTTTTATGAAACCAGAGATTTTTAGGCTCCTACATAGGCACTAACATGTGTAGTTCCTAGTCAGAGCCAACTCTTGCCATGATTATAGTTCCCTATATTTTTCAAACTTCTAGGATTATGATTGAGTCAATATGATATCATCTCTAATTCTTGATTTCCCTTAAGGAATTTCTCTTCTCATTTATTCCTTTTTTTACACCTAGGTGATACTTCAAAAGAAATCTAATGCATTGGTTCATATAAGGTGATTAGGAAAGGGAGGGTAAGTTTATGCATTTCCTAGATGAGAAGAAAGTTGTTCAAAAAAACAAACTCTATGATGAAGTATTTTACTGAAAGCATGATACATCTAAAAGAAGATCACATTATATTTAGAGAAAATGGTAGCAAGGAGTATGAGGACCAAGGCTAAAGAACAATATGCAGATCATGAGAACAAGCTAGAAGAAAGATCATTTGAATTTGATGTAGGAGTGTTGAAAGATGTAGAAATGTTGAAAGAACTTGGTCAAAGGTGATCTGAATATCTTTGAATTAATCATAAAATAATATTTATTTTGCATGTATACATTGCAAAGTTTAATGTTACATCTCTTTAGTCTTCAAACCTGATTTGATCAGCATTCAATGTATTCCCTCTTTTCAAAGATGCATGAGGTTTAGCTAATGTAGGAAAGAGAGCATATGACACATGGAGCATATGGATCTATATTGAAACTCAAGCAAGAGAGTTAACATTTTTAATCACACCCATCAAATCTTAATGATCAATGATCATCACATGGTTTTGAGTGGTTAGAAGAAACCTAGAGTTAAGACAACAACAAAGAGAAAATAGAATGATTGCATGGTTCCAAGGAGTTAGAGCTTACCTATGGTTAGAGTTGTGAAGAAGAAAAAGATACAGATGACATGTTTGCATTGTGTTAATTTTAACTCAAAGTTAAGGTCATGATGTTGTGAGGAATGAACATGATAGTTAAGATTTAAGATTTGTCATAGTTGCATCTAGTTAGGGTTAATAATAAGCTAAGCGTGTGAGATCACAATATGTTATGTAAATAGTTAAGTTTGAAAGAGTGCAACATCACACACAGTCAACCAAATGATCCAAGTTCATGTTGCAATGATTCGAGAAGCATTGGAAGTTAATTCAGGTAGTTATAGCAATATTGTAGGTGACATAGACAATTAAGCTTTTCAAATTGCAAGCTTGTGAATGAAGTCAAGGTCAAACTTGAGCCAATTGTCACATCATCATAGGTCTAAAATGATAGTTACTTTTAAAGTTGTAAGGCTATGAAAACAATGGAAAGGTTAATATATTAGGCATCACACCATTGCATGGTATCAATAATAGAATGTTTTATAGTTGGGAGCTTGAAAATTTGTTATCATTTAAACATTAAAATATCATCGCAACATCACATTCCTAAACCAATAATAGGAAGAGAAAGTTGTGAAGCTATGAAATGCCAGTCATCACACCATCACAAGTAGCAATATAGTCAACAAATCATATGTATAATAGCTGTAAAGATGTGACATGAAAAGGGGAGGTATTGTTCTATTGTCAAATTTGAAAAAATCAACAACGCTCACTTTCCCACTTTTCAAAGATGGATGACAGATAACCAATGCAACTAACCAATCACTGGACATGTGTGTATGGAGGGAGCCACATAGGAAATCATAAAGGAAAAAAATAAAAATTATTTTCATTCTTTAATCATGGTAGTTGAGAGGAAATTGATGGTAGAGATTTAAACCTACTATGATCATTGAGATCCAAATTATATAAATTTTGTGCGAATAGATCAGAAAAGAATATGAATCATTATGAGAGTTTTTAATCATTTTTGCTTTATTTCTCTAATGTGTTGAATTCCAATTGGTGAATGTTTGATTTTTGAGTGATTCAAGTTCTTTGTTAATATAACTGATGAATCTATAACTGGCTAAGAACCCGAAGAGGATGCCTATATATGTAATATTCTAAGTTAATAGAAAGGGTCAAAAAATTTATGCAACTTCTCCCCCTATATTTCTACATAGTGAGTTAGAATTGAGAGGTTATATGAAATGGAGGATTTGATTAATATCTATAACTAGGTTTTGTGTGGTCTTAATTCCATTTGGGATCAATATTCCTAATTGTTATGTTTCTTGTCACCTCTAACTAAGCTAAACATGCATAGTAAAGTAGTCTCTATGTGATTAAAGGAATCCACCATTACTAGATTCCATTTTTGTGGAGGGTTATTAGTCATGGTGGATTCCATTTCATCTTTCATGTGCATCTCTTCTCTCTTCCTAGATTACATTTAGGTAGGACTATCTACATTTAGATTAGAATAGAAGGAGTATTAAAAGGTCTTTAAGGTAGCTTTTGATAAGTGTTATAGCTTGCTCAAGTCTATTTTTCCCTAGGGTGTTTGTATTTAGGAGCATATTGGTTTATCCTCTTCGTCTCCTAGGTTAAGAGCATAACCCCATTCCAATGATCTATTAAAAAAACATTTCATTGTATATCTTGCATATAAAGAAGTTGTACCTTATAATTTAGAAGGCAATGATATAACACATACATTGACCCATTTGTTGGTGACATCCTTTGTTTCCTTACATTCTAGGAATCTAGAGTCAAGGTAAAGCCAAGTTAGCAAGAGGGACAAACTATTAACCAACAATATTAAGATTTTGTACCTTTTTTACTATAATGATTTAATATTTGCAATAGGGTTTGATAAGGTTAAGGTTTATGGTAATAGATTATGATTAGATCCTCCTAATTTTAGAGATATTTTTTTTTATCTTGCTAGTCTTATCCCTACCTTTGAGTAAAACTTTCATGTTAGATATGTAGTATATACTTAAGCTAAAAATATTTTTTTCATTGTTATGTTACACATAAAATACAAAAAGTGAAATCAACTTGTGACATTAACAAAACCTTAAAAAAATTAAAAGTTAATGGTCTATAATGTCTTACCAAGTCCTAGGGGCCTATTTTGTTGACATTCTAGTCATGTTTGTTATTAGTGACATACACTTATTAAGATTGTAAGATTATACCAACCATATTGTATAACTAATAATATTAACCAAGCATTTTAGTTGTTACCAAGTTTTATAGTTGCTATTGAGTCCTTTGTACAGATTTTAGTTTGTACTGAGTAGTTACTAGTAAGGTGATGATTAGCAGTGTAAATCAAGCATCTCAGTGTATGTCGAGTTTACTAGTACAAATCAATTTGTGCATTGCTTATGAATTTCATAGTTGATGTTATATGAGTCTAGTGTTAATCAATCTATTTAGTGTTAACCAGGTGACCCATTTTATACTGAGCTCGTAGTGACAACTTTGTAATATTTTTGTAAACTTGTATTGTGGCCAACTTTGTAATTTTGTAATTAGATTTGTATATATAATGTATTTTATCACATCCAATGTATGCTATGGAACATATTTATTAAGCACAAAAGAGAAAATTAAAAAGGCTACAATAGTATAAGGAGCAACAAAGATTTATCTATCACAACAAGGTGATTTCTACACTTAGAAGAATCTCATCTAGCAAACCAAGTTTTAGATCAAAGATCAACCAATGCTTCATCCTAATAGGTGGATCAGTTAAATCATTTAACAAGGTAGACCTAGTAGTCTTGTGTAAATCTCTTTACTGAATGCATACTTCATTGTATGTTTGTAAATCCTTTTGCAAGGTGGACCTAGTAGTCCTTATTGCTCCTAATAGGGAAGATCATTAGAAGTGATCATTGTAAGCCTTAACATGCCAAATTTATACTACAATACTAAAGCTTGTGGGTATCATCACCATCCTAGTTTTACTTTCTATTTTGAAGGTTTTTGGTCACCAAATCTTCTATTAAAGTGTTGTGTATACTTTCATGTTTTTAGTTTATCGTGCATGCAGTTAGATCATAATATACATAAAGGATTAATTGCTAATCAAGGATAAAGTTTTATAAGTTATTGATTCACCCCTCCCCTCTCAATAACTTATCCTATCATAATATTTCAAATAATTGGTATTATAGCTTTGTGGTTCTCAGAGAAAATTTTAATAGCTTGAGCAAAGATCAAAGGAAATGGAGGTATTTAGACTTGACAAGGCTATTGACAATGAGAATCTAGATTTGGAATTGGCTATTGGAAAACTAAAGAAAGAAAAAGAGCAACTTTCTCAATCCCTAGAAAGAGGAAAAGATCTTGCAATCCAGATTAATGATACACTCTACATTGAAGAAAGAATTGAAGACATCCATTCAATCAATTCAAATGACGTTGATGAAGCAATCAAAGAACTATTGGAAAATAATAGTGCTCTTCAATAAGAAGTAAGAAAACTAAGAAGAGAATAAGAAATTCTATTAGTAAGATTGTGTGAAGCCATGGAAGAGAAAACCAAGATAAGAGAAGAGATAGAAGGAAATACCAATGAAATTAAACACCTATCCCTTTAGCAAGAAAACTTCATTAATTAGCTCAAAAATGCAAATGAAGAAATCATATATCTAAGATCAAAGAATGAAAAATTGTAGAATGATCTAAACATTGAAAGAAAAACCAATGAAAGAATGATGAAAGCCAAGTAGACATGAATCTATTGAATGAGCAAAGTCATTTTAGACAAAAGGGAAAAGCAAGAATTGGATATACAGAAGAAGGAGAATCATCCAAGCAAGGAGCTCAAAAGAATAAACCTACTTGTATTCACTGTGGTAAGATAGGTCATACATTAAATAGATGTTGGAGCAATGGAAAAGAAAAATTCAATGAAAAATGCTACAAATTTAATCAGCATGGTCATAGAGAAAATGAATGCAAATAGAAACCAAGATTTGAAGGAAAATGTCACAAATGTAAGAAGCATGGGCACAAGTCATCATAATGAAAAACTAAGATATTAAATCCAACACAAAAAATTAGAAAAGCTATATTTGGATGGGACTATAAAACTTGGTGCATATGTCATTATTGTGGAGAATTTAGACACATTGGAATGAATTGTGTAAAGCATCACATAAGGAAAAGAGATACTACCAAAAGATGTTTCATTTGTATATAACTTAGTCATCTTTCCAAGAATTGTAAGAATACCAAAAGAATTGAAGATGAAAAGAAGGAAAAAGCCAATAACATCATAAAGCAAATGAGACAATAATGGGTTCCAAAGTCTACCGAGAATGCAAGTCTGAGTAATGATGAACAACTCACTCAAGAATTAGGTGACTCCACCATTTCCACTTGATTTATCATAAGAGAACTAGAACTAAGCTACTAAAGAAGACATCTAAATCAATTCTAGTTGATAGGAAAAAAGATCCACACCAACATTCAAGATGCAAAGGGATCTTCAAGTAAGAGGTACTAGTTATTGCCAAGTTACCTCCCTTACCTAGAAAGGTTGGGTTGCAAACTCTATCAAGAAAGTTTAGGAGTAACTAAATCTTACGTGGTTACTAAGTCACAAAATAATTCATAGAGTATTCAATGCAAGAAAAGTGGATGATAGTCTATCAATTTGATCTAACATTCATACCAGACATTTATGGTGAAAATTTGATAAAAGGAGTGAAATCAAAGTCATTTTTCACCATGAATTTTTGAGACCTATTTGCATAGAGTGATCTTCAAGAGAATTCAAGTGATTTTAGGGAATTATTACTAGAAGTTTTTGAATTCTCTCAAACCCTACCAAGTGAAGATGCTAGCTACCAATAGCAAAGAGAAAAAAGGTCCAGACATGTTGATTCATGGTGTAGAATGGAAGGCACCAGATTTCAAGCTTACTCCTGCCATTGTAAAAGCCCTAGATTTGAGTGGATCATAGTCTCAAATGCCTCCTAAGGTGCTATTGATCAATGACATCTATTCTCATTTCAAATGTGCAATTCAGGATATCGATACACTAGAGATGGATGAAACCCTAGAGAAGCTATGTGTTAATGGAATATTGAAACCTGAAAACCAACATCTGGAAGCTAAAGTTTTAACATATATTCTACATATGTCATGGGATTTTCAAATTAAGTGGATAAGATACATCCTTATTCATGTGCATAATGGTTAGTTGTGGTTGGAGCAACCGATTTTGATAAAAAAGAAGATAATCCATACGATCACTGGTCTCCCAATGTTGGCAAAAGCTAAAAAAACTAAAACCCTAGGTCAGGTTGAACTGGAGAAGAAAACTCTAGCTGAGTGGGATGGAAGGGGAATAAAAATAAGTAGTGTGACTGACATGGAACTGAAGTTCAACATTCACATCATCATACACAAGATATACAACTCAAGCAAGTTGAACAAAGTGTGATGTGAAGCTATGGACTTGGCTTACAAGGTAATTAAGAATAACCTTTCTCTTGACCTTATTGAGTTACTGTTGAATTAGTTTAACAAAAACATGGAGAGCATCAGGACTTAAAAGAACAATCCATGTAATTTTGGTTCACTATTTACATGTTTATTTTTCTATGTTCAGAAATTCTTTCCATCAAAAGGTACTATTATTTGGAGGAAAGATGTGCCAATACTCTTTCAAATAAATGAATACATTGTTGAAATAGGAGAAAGTTATACTAGTATCATGGACAATTATTTTGATGCATTCAAGGAGAAAATGAATAAAATATTTTGAATCCTTAGGAAACTAGTTGAGGATTATAAAGATCATGTTTATTTTATGGTAGACAGTGACAAGGTGTATATTTAGGTAGTTAGGCATAGAATTGCATGGGTGAAACCTCTAGGATATGAGGTGAATATTGATGAAACAAAAGACATAATTGAGGAATTAATGAATGAGCTAGTTGATCCTAAGCTTGCTTACTTTGGCACCTATGATGAGGAAAATGCTAGGATAGAATTGGAGATCAAGCTTCCTCAGGTAGTTAGCAAGGCCAAGAAGAGAATTGCCAAATTGAAAACTACTTCTACTCTCTTGTTAACTAAAGGAAAAGGTGAGGATGAAGAAGAAAATGATGAATAATCAGAGGAAGAAGAGGCACTAAAGAAAAATGGTAAGGTAATTATTACCAAACCTACCAAGAGATCCACTACTATGTTCACTAGGAGATCCTCTAGAAAGAAAGTAGATAAAGAAGGAGGAGACATAATCTTGAAGAGGTATCCACCCACATTTGAAGAAAGAATGAAAGAATTGGAATTAGTTTCTGGAATTACAAACTTCAAGGCATTGAAATATGAGACTAGAAGAGTTGATGAGAAGAAATAGATTGAAGATATATTGATGTCTAAGATGGGTGAGTGGAAGTACTCACCTAATTAGCTTACTCAGTAGATTCTAGATGCATTGATGAAAAAAATCAATCCAAGATGGGAAAGTGCAATGCAAACTACAAAAGATATTTATGAGAAAACCTTGAGGAAAATTATGCCAAATATAAATGACAAAGAGGTGAAAGAATCTTTAAACAAAAATGAAGAAAAATTAACTTTAGGATTCAATACTTGTCTTATTTTGTTGAAATGTTGGATCTAATTGATTAATTATGCGTTATCTTTGATGTTATAAAAATGTCATGTTAGTATTAGTTAGTGTATCCTGAGCTCACTCGAGTAGTAAAGACAATTTTTTATGTCTACCAAGCATTCCTATGTATGCTATGTTCAAAAGGAAGTGTCTACCGAGTTCACATAGCGATCAAAGGAAAGTCTATTGAAGATGAGTGTTAATCAAGGTCACTCAGTTAATGAACAAAAAATTTGATGGATTTTTATGAGTTTGTAGTTTTAACAAAGCTGGCTTAATAGCTATTTGTAAACCCTCTAACAATGTGGCAATTCTATTGAATTGTCTTAAGAACTTTGACAAGGCCACTCCTAACAACATGATTAAATCCTCTAATAGGGTCACACCTAATAGTGTGTTTTGTAACCTTTAACAAGGTTGGCTCCTAACAAGGCTCAATTCTAAAGAGTAAAAATAGTAACTAGTTGTAATTGATGGTTTTCCCAAATTGGGTTTCTACATTAAATCTTGGTGTCAAATGTGTTCATGTTATTTATTTTATGTGTTTTGCAACTAAGTTAAAGTAGTTTTAATCATAGATAATAAATAAAGTTCTACATGTTAATGTTTACTAAGCAATCCTAGTGTTTGCCAAGTTACAACATTTCTTTGTTTGTCGAGCATCAATAGTATTTAGTTTTCAAAGTTAATTTTGTATTGACATCTAAGGGATCTATGATTTATTCTAGTAGTAATTGATTCACCCCTCACCTCTCAATTACTCCTCTCATATTTCAAACAATTGGTATTAGAGATTTTGGTGCTTGCAGAGAAGGTTTCAAAGACCTAAGCTAAAGATCAAGATGTCTTACAAAAGAGAGATTCCCAATCTGAACAAAGACAACTTTACAACATGGCAAGGACTTATGAGGTTACATTTATCTACCATCAGTGATTTAGGTTGAAAATATCTTGATGATGAATAAAAGACTCCCATTTGAATGAAGAATCATAATATGATGATGATTGATATTGCATCTACTCTCAATTATGATGAATTTGATGAGGTAAAAGATTACAAAACTACTTATGAAATGTAGAACAAACTGAAAGATATCTATGGAGGAGATGAAAATGTAAAAAAGCCAAAGTAGAAAGCCTTAGAGGAAATTTTATCAAACTAGAATGAGAGAAGATGTAAACATTGGAAAATATGTGGAAAGGATTAAGGCCAATATAAGTGCAATCAAACCATCTAGAGGAGACATTAAGGAGGAAATTTTTGTGAGTAAAGTACTCAAAACTCTTCATCCTATTTATGCAATTAGAGTGTCTACTATTCAAGAAATGAGATGTGATCCAAATAGAAAACTAGGTTTGGATGCTCTAGTTGGATGATTGATAGCTTTTGAATGAGAAAAATATGATAACTATATTCCTACCTCAAAGAATATTGAATCTGCATTTAAAGCTAAACTCTCACTCAAAGAAAAGGGTAAGAAATCAAAGTCTAGTCAAATAGGAAATGAAGAAAATGGAAAATTAGAAGAAATTTTAGATAGTGATCTTGAAGTTTTTGAAGCCCTACTTGCAAGGAAGTATTCCAAAGTTAGAGGGAAGTACAAAGGTAAAGTTTGTGTGATCTACTTTTCTTGCGAAGAAATTGGTCACATTGTTGCAAGGTGTCCAAATAGAAAAAATAAAGATGAAAAGAAAAGTAATAAGCACAAAGGCAAGAAGGACTTTAAGAACTATAATAAATTCAAGAAAAAAGGTAAGAAATCTTGTTTTATGGCTAAAGATTCACATAACAGTGAAGATGAAATGGTATATATTGTTGTGAAAGACAAATCTAATGATGAAGGAGATAAAATGGCACTTATCTCTCATGTTAGAAAGAATGATACATGGATTATTGACAATGGTTGTTCACATCATATGACTGGAGACAAAAAAAAATTTGAGAATATAGAACCTTGTGATGGAGGTAGTGTGAGATTTGGAAACAATGAACCTTGTAACATAAAAGGAAAAGGATGAATCTTGCTAACCAATGAACTTATATGTGAAAGTGCTTATTGGGTTGAAGGACTAAAACATAATTTACTAAGTGTGGTATAGTTGAACAACATTTGATTCAAGGTAGACTTCATGAATGGTAAGGCCAAACTGTTGGATGGTAAAGGAAATCTAGTTGGATCTAGCAAGAAAACAAAAAGTAATATATTTTATCTTGATCTTGATGAAAGTTCATATTTTATTGCTCAAGTAGAAGAAATTTGGTTATGGAACAAAAGGCTATGTCATGTAAACTTTGATAATCTAGTTGAGATAAGAAAATGTAAATGAGGAGGTCTTCCTAGTTTGAAGAAGTTTGACATGGGTCTATGCAAAAATTGCCAAATTAGTAAGATGAGAAAGACTAACTTCAAAAGAAAAGACTATCAGATAGAAGAAGTTTTAGAAATTATTCATACAGATATATGTAGACCTATTGAAATAGAGAGTTACAATGGAGAAAATTTTTTCATTCTATTTGTTGATGATTATTGTAGAATGATGACTATAAAGTACTTAAAAGAAAAATCTAAAGCCTTTCAAAAATTCAAATGGTATCTAGCAAAAGTAGAAAAAGAAACTATAAAAAGTTTGAAATGTTTGAGATTACAAAGAGGAGAATTCAATCATTTTTGCATTGAAATAGGAATCAAAAGACAAGTATCAATCCTTGGTACACCTTAGCAGAATGCTATAGCTGAAAGAACAAATAGATCTATCATGGATTGTGCAAGAACCCTAATAATTGAAAAGAATGTTGCTCTCAAATACTAAAAGGAAGCTATTAGCACTACAATTCATACCTTCAATAGAGTACAATTGAAGAAAGACTCAAACCAAACACCTTATTAGCTATGGTATGGCTACAAACCCAATGTAAGTTACTTGAAAGTATTTGGCAACAAATGTTATATCTTGAAAAAATCTAGAAAAGGAAAATTTGATGTAAAAGGTGATGAAGGCATATTTTTTGGATACTCTTGCAGAAGTAAAGCATATAGATGTTTGAATATGTCTACTCATAAAATCATAGAAAGTGCACTTGTGAAAATTGATGAGTTTGCAAAAAGGAGTGAAGAAGATAGTAGTAAAGAGCTAGAGGATTACAAGAGATTTGCTTACTATGAACCTGATACTTTGCCAATCACATCTAAATGTACTGAAGCTTCACCTACTGAGTCCCCAAAATCTCAAATAGCTATGGAGTTTCATACAGTGCAACCCAAGTCATAGTCTAAAGGACCCTAGTTGTAGTCAGAGGCTACTAATCTAGTTAAAATAGAGTCTAATGGACCCAAGTCATAGACAATGGTACCCAAGCTTGACATTGAAGTTCATGATGAAATTATTGGAACTCATTTTTTATCCAAAGTGCTCCTATTGGCAAGATATGTTAGAAGGCATCATGCACTTGATCAGATCACTAGAGACAAATCTAATGGAACAATGACAAGAGGTAAATTGAAAGGTACATGCTTACTTGCTAAATTTGAACATAGAAATGTTAAAGATGCATTGGATAATGAAAGTTGTGATAAGGAAATGAATGAAGAAATATAATAGATTAAGAAGAAAAAAGCTTGGACTCTTGTTCCTAGACCCAAGGATAAAAATGTAATTGGCACAAAATGGGTGTTTAGAAATAAGTTGAATGAAGATGGAGAAGTTTCCAAAAACAAAGCAAGATTGGTATGTAAAGGCTATTTCAAAGAAGGTATTGATTATGGTGAGAATTTTTCTCTTATAGCAAGATTAGAAGGTGTTAGAACTTTACTAGAATATGAAGCATGTAGGGGATTTAAACTATATCAAATGGATATTAAATCTATATTCTTGAATGGAATTCTTGATGAGGAAGTTTGCATTAAACAACTAGAAGGTTTTGTAGATCCTATCAATAGAGACATGGTTTGCGAATTACACAAAGCACTATATGGTCTCAAGCAAGCTCCCAAAGCTTGGTATAAAAGATTACATCACTATTTGGTATAGATTGGCTTTGAAAGAAGAAATGATAATAGTAGTTTGTATATCAAAGAAGGACTAGACAAGAAGATTGTATTGGTAGAAATATTTTTTGATGATACTTTATTCATAGGAAATGATGAATTATGCAAGGAATTTTTAGAAGAAATGAGTAAAGAATTTTAAATGTCTATGTTTGGAGAGATAAAATTCTTTTTTGGGTTGTAGATACAATAGAACAAAGATAACATCTACATCACTCAATCTAAATATATCAAGGAGATATTAAAGAAATTTGGAGTGGAAGATTCAAAACTTGTTGGAAGCCCTATGTCTATTGGACATAAGCTTTCCAAAAATGATGATTCCAAGGTAGTAAATTAGACCACATATAGATCAATGATTGGAAAACTGTAGTATGTAGTGCATACATTGCTTGATATTGCATTAGTGGTTGGTATGGTGGCAAGATTCTCAATAAATCCCAAAGAAAATGACATGATGGAAATCAAGAGAATCATGAGATATCTAAAAAGTACTAAAAACTATTGCTTATGGTATAAACTTGGAGGCAATTTGGACTTGAAGGTGTTTACTGATGCTGATTAGGCATGAAGTATTAATGACAAAAAGAGCACCAATGGTGAAGCATTCTTTCATGGTAAAGGACTAGTGTCTTGGACAAGAAAGAAGAAAAATTGTACATCTTAATCCATAGTTGAGGCTGAATATGTGGTAGAAGTAGTTAATTTCTCAAACATTGTTTGGTTCAAGAAACTATTCGTAGGTATGAAGATAGAGATGAAGGATCAAGTTGTCATATACTATGCTAACACAAGTGCAATCAATATATCAAAGAACCTAGTGATGTATTCCAAGACAAAGCACATTGCTATAAAATATCACTTCTTAAAAGAATTGGTGCAAGATAAAGAAATCAGATTGGAATATGTTAATACAAAAGAATAGATTAGAGGCATATTCAACAAGCCATTACCTGAGGATACTTTTTTGTATCTAAGAGGTAAGCTAGGGGTCATTCCCCAATCTGAAGCTCACTAAATGAAGTTTGGTGATGCATCAACTAGAGCATGTTGAAGATCATTAGTTGATGTAAAATAGACAAGGACATATTGCAAATGAATTTGTATTGAGGTACATTGATATTAACAAAGTTTTTGTCTTTTTCATGTGTTATCAAAGAGGGAGAACTTTACTATCATATATCAAAAAAAAAATCTCTAATATAGAGAAGTTTGCAGTAAGAGGTAGAAGTGTGTAGAAATTTTATGATAGAGGGAGAAATCTATAGGTAGGAAAGAGTTCACACTAATAGAGGGAGTTTTCATAGATGCAAATTTGAATAAAACTAAGGATATGTTCCTTATTTTATTTTTGCTCTAAAATTTCATTGTTCTATGACATATTGTGTTTCCATCAATGCCAAAGAGGGAGATTGTTAGATACAATTGATTAATAATGTGTTGTCTTTGATGTTACAAAAATATCATGTCAGTTTCAATCAGTGTATGCTAATCTCACTTGGGTATTGAAGATAGTTTTTTGTGTCTACTGAGTGTTCCTATGTCTATCGAGTTCAGAAGGAAGTGTCTACCAAGTTCACATGGGCATCAAAGGAGTCTGCTAAAGATGAGTGTTAATCAAGTTCCCTTAGTTAATGAAGAAAGAGTTTGATGGAACCAATGCCAACCAAGCTCACATAGTTGCCAAGGACTTTCATGATTTTGCAATATTAATTGAGCCTTTGTTGGTTAACAAAGGAAGTCATTTATGAGTCAATGTCTACTGAATAGGGTTAGCTAACAAAGGATTTTCTTTTATATATATATATATTAAGATTAATTCATTTATCTATTGATTCTAGTCAATTAAGGTGATGAATATTAATTATTCTAAGTTTTATTTGATCCAACTTGACAAAGTGAGTGATATAAGTATAAGGTCAATTTGTGATTTCAATGTATGAAAATTGCATTATGATATGATTGAAGAGCTAGTGATGAGAAGAGGAAGCAAATTTGAAGGATAAGTAGAATATCCTTATGGAGTAACAAAGCCATATTCAATCAAGAAGGATCAAGTACAAGCCTGAATAGAGATCTATAATCAGAAAATTAGTTGCATTCAAATTAGTTCATCTCATTGTTACTCTCTAACCATTGTAGCAATGATCTACATCTCTTAACAGAGTTGGCTTAATAGTTATTTGTACACCCTCTAACAAGGTGGTAGTTCTATTGAATTGTCTCAAGACCTTTGACAAGGCCACTCCTAATAGGGTGACTAAATCCTCTAATAGGGTTACACCTAATAGTGTGTTTTGTAACCTTTAATAAGGTTTGCTCCTAAAAGGGCTTACTTCTTAAGAGTGAAAATAATATCTAGATGCAATTGGTGGTTTTCCAAAATTGGGTTTCCATGTTAATTCTTAGTGTCAAATGTGTTCATTTTATTTCTTTTATGTGTTTTGCAACTAAGTTAAAATAGTTGTAATCATAGATAATATCTAAAGTTCTACATGTTAATGTTTATCAAGAAATCCTAGTGTTTACCGAGTTACAACATTTATTTGTTTGTCAAGCATATGTAGTATTTAGTTTTCAAAGTTAATTTTGCATTGACATCTAAGGGATCTAGAATTTATTTTAGTGGTAACTAATTCACCCATTCTATCTTAGTTACTTCTCTCATATTTCAAATAGAAATAAATAGAGCATGTTGTGAAGAATGCTACAAATACATGGAAGAATGTCTATCTTCTGCACAAACAAAGTGATTTTGTTGTAAGCATAAATGATAAATATGATGATGATCACAAAGAGAAAGATGAAGAAATTGATAATGAAGAAGTCATGCATTTTGATAATGTAGATGATCAAGAGGAATAGGAGCAAAAGGCTACCAAGGAAGATACACAAGATGCTGAGGAAATTGACCCGATTAAGATTGTTGCAATAGTTATAGCCTCACTTCCTCTTTCTCCAAGCAAAACATTGATAACATCAAGCATGGAGACAACCTCAATAGGATTGATTATGAGAAACACTACAAGCACAAGCACTCAGTCAATCGTTGCACTAGTCCAACTTAGTACATCATTGACTAAAGTGCCAAGCACTTCATCTACCAAGCTGCAAGTTCTACCCTCTACATCAATTTTGGCTACAATAGGTATTTCTACTAGTATTTCAACAATGAGTGTAGTATCCATTTTTGTAATGAGTCCTACTATTTCAACTATTGTTTCCATTCCTAGTACACAAGCAATAAGTGCTAGGATAGTTGAGACCAAGCCTCAACTCAGCAAAAAAAATTTGGGTAAAGGTAAAGAGAAGGAAGAGGATATAGATCTTGATGAGGAGATTTTCATTCTCAAATGGGACATCTCAAATCTTAATCCTGATCAAATGCAAACATTTGATGACCTTCTTCAAAAGAAAGCCAAGCAATAGAGACTAAGAGAAGAAAGAAATAAAGAGTTCAAGATCATTGACGATGCAAAGAACATTCTAGCATAAGCTATAGGTATAGAGGTTGACAATTCTCAACCAATTTTGTACATGTTGGTAGAGGCAGTCTAGAAATACAATGAAACATTTGGATGGATAGGATAAACTATTACAGAAAGCTAAGAAAATGTTTAAGAATAGAGCTTTAGAACTTATTGTTCAACAAATTTTCATTCGCAAAGTAGAGCTATCTACTATTTAAGGTTCTCTAGAAACCTCTTGCATTAATGTATCTTTACTTTTTGTTAAATTATGTGATACATCAATTTTCACAAAAGAAATAAAAGATAAATTGTCTAAAATTGATGAATATCTGAAGGCAAGTGCACAAAAATTGTAGCTTGACCCAATTTCTAGCTTTGCTCATTTCAATAGTATCAGATTTCTAATAGATAAGTACGTAGAATTGCTCAAAAAAGAGGCAAGAATCATATCAACTTTGATAGATATTTATAATATGATTCTCCCTAACATTGATGTACTACAAAAGCATATTGCACATTCAAAAGCCCTCATCCATGACAATAATTTCTCCATTGTAGGCCATGTGATTGAATTGTCAACAGAAGTGCAGGTTGGATTACACACATGTAGGTTCTTGTAAGAGAATTAGGAAAAGATACTTGGCACTTATACTAAAGGTACACTCAGATTTCTTGTCTCATTTTGGCATTACTATGTAATACATATAGCATAAATCTTTTGCATTAATGTCAAAAAGGTGAAGAAGTTATAAGGTGATAAGAGGGGGAAAAGATATGAGAAGATTGGATAAGATGTACAATTGAAAGAAAATTACAGATTGTAGAAAAATGTATATTATATGTATAGTATATTGTATATTATGTATGGGGGAGCATTACCATGGGAAGAAATCCATCCTTTACAAAATCAATTTTGAAAAGTCTCAAAAATAGTATAATCGACTAAGTTGGAGACATAAGGTGATGGATAAAGATGTTGTTAAGCATTCTTGAATTTAGTTTTTACTAATAAGTGTTTTTGTCACTAATGCCAAAGGAGGAGATTGTTGACATCCAGTCATGTTTGTTATTAGTGACATACACTTATTTAGATTGTAAGATTATACTGAGCATATTGTATAGCTAATAGTATTAACCAAGCATTTCAATTGTTACCAAGTTCTATTGTTGCTACCGATTCCATTTGATAGATTTCAGTTTGCACTAAGAAATTACTACTAATGTGATGATTAGTAGTGTAAATTGAGCATCTCAATGTATGCCAAGTTTATCGGTGCAAACAGATTTGTGTAGTTCTTACCAAGTTCATAGTTGATGTGATGTGAGTCTAGTGTTAACTAAGCTACTCAATGTTAACTAAGTGACTCAGTTTATACCAAGCTCACAGTGATAGTATTGACTAAGGTATACAATGTGAATCAAGTGATTTAGTTTATATGCAGAGTTTTGTAGTATTTTCCAAGTCACCACTATAAATTGAGTTCAAGACTACTTGGAAGTGATTAGTATGGACTAAGCTTCTACATCTACCAAGTGGATGATGATGTCAAGCATTGATAGTGGATGTTGAGTATTGGAACCTCACCGAGTCAGTCTTTAGAACTCAAGTTTCTAAACTTTTGATGACTTTGGAATTATGTAATTAGATTGATATATAGGTAATGTATTGTATCTCATCCAAAGAATAAAATGTAAGTAATGTAATCAATCAAAGAAGAGTAGAAGAGTGAATTACAAAGGTTGCAACAGTATAAGAAGCAACAAAGATTCATCTATCACAGCAAGGTGATTTGTACAATCAAAGGAATATCATTTAACAAACCAAGTTATAGATTAGAGATTAACTAGTACTTGATCCTAATAGGTGGATCAGTCAAATCCTTTAGCAAGGTAGGCCTATTAGTCTTATGTAAATCTCTTTATTGAGTGCATACTTCATTGTATGTTTGTAAATCCTTTTTCAAGGTTGACCTAGTAGTCCATATCGCTCCTGACAGGGAAGATCCTTAAAAGTGATCATTGTAAGCCTTAATAGGCCAACTTTATACTGCATTACTAAACCTTGTGGGTATCATCCTACCCTAGTTTTACTTTCTATTTGGAAGGTTTCTAGGTCAAATCTTGTGTTAAAGTGTTGTGTATGCTTTCATGTTTTTAGTGTCTCATTCATTACATAGTTAGATCAGAATATGCATAAACAATTAATTGCTAATCAAGGATAAAGTTTTATAAGATACTAATTCACCCCTCTCGTCTTAGTAGCTTAGCCTGTCATAACATTTCCAACATATTTGAGGCAATAGAGGAAAATTTTAAGTTTAATATATCAAATATGAACCAAGTTGTTGTTTTGATATACATGTACATAGCTCTAGATCATTTCATATAAAGATAAATTACTTTTATCTATTATTTGATATATCATTTAGAATTTTTAATTTTTTTATTAGTAAATGACTGAAGTCTAGATTAATTATTGTTATTTATTGTAATTAATTATTTATATGTGTGAACTGGATTATGACATGAGAGGCTCATAAATTACCATTGTGTTGTAGGCTCTTAACTATCATTTAGAATTTATGTTAATACATAAAGATTGATTATTATTATTATTATTTTAATTAAAATAAATTCTAATTTGAATTTTCATATAATATTATCAATTCATACATGTGAACATATGTAAATAATTGAGAGACTATGACACTTACCAATTTATAAATTTAATACATCTTTACATAAAATATTAAACTTACTTTCAATTGAAACATACATACATCACCTTAAACTACAAGATTACAATTAAATGATTACATTTTAGAAATAACATTTTAGGGTATGAGTTCATAAAACTTTATTAGGTTTAGTTTTAGGCTATGGATATGGGTAGATATCATCATGGTTTAGATTACATTTAGAATTTAGTGTCTATATGGTAGGCTTTAGGAAAATAAGGTTTGAAACTTAACTTATTGTGAAGAGCAAGGAATTTAAGGTTTAGAGTTAGATGTAGGATTGAAGTAAAGGTTTCTAATCATGTGCATTACATAGGGTTCAATTAGGATGCACATAAATTAAGGTCATTGTTACTATGGCTCTAGTTAAAATTGGATTACATGGTTAGCATTCAAATTATGATTATAGTTACCTAAGATTTGGACTATATTGTTGAATTAGGGATACAAATAGGGTAATAATTTAATATATTAGAGTTACAAAACTATTTCATAAACATGTATTTCATTTATACAACAAACTAATTTTCAATTATTATTTAGTGTAAATAAATCTAAAACATCAATGTAAATACATGTTTAAATGATCTAAGCATCTAGTACATCTATCTAATCATCTATCACTTTAACTTTAATTATGTGTCATTTAAATCAAATACATCGAAACATCTAAAATAATAATTTCTAAATAAACATCTCCAAAACAAAAAATTAAATGAACATCTAACTATTAAAAAAAAATGACATTTTAATTTGTGGATATTTTAAATTAACAATAATATAAATATAAAACTATTAACAATGGAAATGTAGAATTTTACATTACAAAACTAGTAAATGCAAAAAAGGGAATAAATTAATGGAATTATAAAGAATTTTTTTTTTAAAAAATGGAATTAAATAATATAAAACAAATTAAAATACTTAGTAGAGTGAAAATAGTAGTTGAGGGTTAGTAGAAAACACAAAATTGGCTCCCATTTCTGCACATAAGTCGGGCTCCCATTCAAAAATGACCATGAAAATGACAAAAAACCCCACAAAAAATGGGTTATATATTTTTTGTAAATCAAGTACGCGATTTGTTTAAAATTGGACACCAAATTTTTAAATTATAGTTTGAGTGCCTGATCCATATTCAAAATTGTGGTGCTCAATTTTTTAATATAGACTAGACACCTAAACCATAATGGGTATGTGATTCTTTCAAATGTGGTACCCATTGTTGTAGAGGTCTCATTTCAGAGAATTGACTTCCATAGAATTGCAACCCAACTTCTTGATCTTACCTAAATTCTTAATACCTTACTAACTAGTATTGCATCTTCAATTTTTGATTGTGAGGCTTTGATTGCACTCACACTAGCTTTGATTCTCTCAATATATTTTGCAATGTTTTCATCTTCTCTCATCTTCATCTGATCAAATTTACCTCTTAAACTTTCTTCTTTGGCTCTCCTCACATTGTAATCTCCTCTATAGATCTTTTGCAACTTGTTCCATAGTTCATGAGTAGTAGGACAATCTTTGACTTCATCAAATTTAGCATAATTGAGAGCAGAAGCAATGCCAGTCATCATTGTGTTTTGATTCTTCTTTTCTACCATTTGATCTATACTCAAAGGATTAGGAGGTGACACATTTTTTTGTCTAGGAAATTTAGGCTTGTGTCTCTAATAGTTACCAAATATACCTTCATGAGATCCTTCCATACATTGAAGTTATCTTTGTTCAACTTAGGAATCTCTCTTCTATAAGACATCTTGATCTTTAGCTTAGTTTCTTGAAACCTTTTCTACAAACATCAATGAAACTGATACCACTTGTTGAAAATATAAGAAGAGTAACTGAGAAGGGAGGGATGAATCAATTACCACTAAAACAATTCAAAATACCTTAAATTTCAAAACAAACTTCCTTGAAACTCATAGCTTGGTTAGAACTAGATATCTATTGTAACTCGGTTAACAAAGAAATTTGATATATTAATGTGTATTAACCTTTAGTAACTTAGTTTTAGAAAGATAAAGCAATAAGAAAACAACATGAATACATGATACTCCAAGATTTAATGTGGAAACACAATTTGGGAAAACCACCAATGCAACTAGTTACAACTTTTCACTCCTCTAAAGTGATCCCTGATAGGAGCCAACCTTGTTAAAGGTTGCAAAATATATTTTTAAGTGTGACCCTGTTAAAGGATTTAAATCACCCTATTAGGAGTGTCCTTGTTAGAGGTCTTAAAAAAATTCAATCTAGAAATGTGACCTAGTTAGAGGATT
This sequence comes from Cupressus sempervirens, assembly GCA_028749045.1. Taxonomy (NCBI): domain Eukaryota; kingdom Viridiplantae; phylum Streptophyta; class Pinopsida; order Cupressales; family Cupressaceae; genus Cupressus; species Cupressus sempervirens. The sequence continues at coordinate 283,555,218 of CM053789.1, read as the reverse complement.
TACAAAATGACTACTAAGTCAACTCTATTAAGAGATTTCTTTAGTGCTACAATTTTTAGAGAGTAGAAATTATTGACCTAATTTATGAAGTAACTAGATTGTATATTTAGATCACTCTTATGGCTTATCCTCTAGATCCTTCTTGATTAGAATATTCTTTGCAACTCCTTGGATACTCCACTCTTAATCAGATATCCTTTTCTTTTCACATCTTATCTTCTTTTTCTCTTCCATACACTATTCAATCCACAATTTGACCTTTTATATATATGAAATCCAATATCAAGTTGGGTTGAACACCCTTAAAAATAAACAAATAAGATCCACTAAGTAATCTTGCATAAATCAACAAATGGATAAAATTAATTTTCTAAAGGTCAACTTAAATTGAAAAAGATTGGTCACTCGGTTACCACTTAGTTCCTTCATAACTAACCTAACTTAGTTTACACTAAACTCCTTTTATAACTAACTTGACATAGTTTACACAAGAATCCTTGAACTTCTCTTCTTTTGATCTTTTTCTTAGTGAATGCCAGAGTCTTCTAAACTTGATTCCAACTAGTAATGCTCAATAAAAGTATATCATTTATTTAACATCAATGACAATATACAATTGAATAATTATCATCAACAAAGTGGAGATCTAAAACGCATTTGAATAAACCCAAAAAATAAAAGTAGGAAGAAAAATATGATAGTCCGGAAGAGATATACTTAGATTATGAGTCTAAGGGGAGTGGGAAAAAAAGGACCAATTCTAGATAAAAGTAGAAAGCTAGGAGGAACTTCTATATTGATGAGGAGGAGGATTGACCTAAGAATCTATAGAAGCCACCCAGGAAAAATACACACATGTTTTAGCTACCTTTAGTATGAGCATAATGGATCTCATGACAAAGGATGAAAATACAAGCACAAATGAAAACTCTCCCATGAATGCTACTTTCCCCCTTAGGAAGTTAAAGGAGGAAGCCCCTTTTCCTCTTACCTTGAAGAAACCCCTTGTTCAAATCTTGAACACTTTTACTCCTCTTGTGCACCCTCATCTTTGGGACTCCCTCCCACCCCTCAAATTTGACAAAATTATTGTCAACTAGGTTTATGCTAAATTGAAGAATTTGTAGATCTAGTTGGAAAAATAGAAGAAAATGTTGATTGATTTTAACTTGAGGTTGACCACTCTAGTAGATTGTTATGTGAAGGTTATGTTGGAAATATTATGATAGGATAAGTTATTGAGAGGGAAGGGGTGAATTAGTAAGCAATAAAACTTAATCCTCAATTAGTAGTTAATCCTTTATGAGTATTTTGATCTATTTGCATGCATGAGAAACTGAAAATATTAAAGCATTCATAACACTTTTGACATAATTTTGGTCATGCAAAAACTTTTCAAATAGAAACTAAAATTGGGGTGGCAATGATACCCATTGGCTTTAGTACTACAGTATAAAGTTGGCCTATTAAGGCTTATAATGATCACTTTTGATGATCTTCCATGTTAGGACCAATAAGGACTACTAGGTCCACCTTGCAAAAGGATTTAAAAACATACAATTAAGTATGCACTCAATAAAGATATTTACACAAGACTATTAAAGGATTTGATTGATCCACCTATTAGGATGAAGTAGTGGCTAATCTTTAATCTACAACTTGGTCTTTTGAATGAGATTCCTCTGAGTGTAGAAATCACCTTGCTATGATAGATAAATCTTTTCTGCTCCTAATACTATTGTAGCCTTTATAATTCATTCTTCTCTTCTTAATACATTCATTTCATACCATACATTGGATGTGATACAATACATTATATATAGCAATCTAATTAAAAATTTGCAAAGTCAACCACAATACAAGTTTACACAAATATTACAAAAATAGCCAAGGTGTAGAAACTTGGGTTCTAAAGACTAACTTAGTGAGGTTCTAATACTCAGCATCCACTATCAATGCTTGACATCATCATGCACTCAGTAGATGTAGAAGCTTGGTCCATACTGATAACTTTCAAGTAGTCTTGAACTTGGTCTACACTAGTGACTCAGTGAATACTATGAAACTTGACATATAAATTGAATCGCATGATTCACACTACATAGCTAGGTCAACACTATCACTGCAAGCTTGGTATAAATTAAGTCACTTAGTTAACACTGAGAATCTTAGTTACCACTAGACTTGAATCACATCAATTGTGAACTTGGTAAGCACTACACAACTCAATTATCACTAGTAAACTTGGCATACACTGAGATGCTTGATTTACATTGCTTATCATCACCATAGTAGAAACTACTTAGTGGAAACTAAAATCTATCCAAAGGACTCAGTAGCAACTATAGAACTTGGTAGCAACTAAAATTCTTGGTTAACACTATTAACTATACAATAAACTTGGTAGATACTTACAATCAGAATAAGTGTATGTCACTAATAATAGACATGACTATAATGTTAACAATCTCCTCCTTTGCCATTAGTGAAAAAACACCTTATCAGTCAAAACTAAATTCAAGAATGTTCAAGAACATCTTATATATATCACCTTATGTCTCCAACTTGGTAGAGTATTTTTTTTTTGAGATTTTCAAAATTAGTTTTGTAAGAGATGTATTTCTGTACATGAGGCTTATGGTAGTACTCCCCCATACATAATATATAGTATAATTTATATCTTCTCCCCTTTATGCAATATATGTTTTCTCTACAATCTATAATGTTCTCCCCTTTTCTCCTTAAATCTTCTCCAATCTTCTCCCCACTTTTTGACAGTAATGGAAAATATTTATGGTATATATATTTATATAGTAATGCCAAAATGTGACAAGAAATCAGAATATACCTTTAGGATAAGAGCCAAAGTCTTGTCCCAATTCTCTTGGAACACCTTGCATGTGTGCAATGCAATCTCCACTTCTACTGCCAGTTCAATCATATGGTCTACAATGGAGAAGTTGTTATCATCGATGAGCATTTTTGAATTTTAGTATATTTTTGCATTACATCCATGTTTGAGAGAATCATGTTCTAAATATCAATCAATGTTGATCTTGTTCTTGCCTCTTCTCTTAGCAATTTTGTCCACTTATCTGTTAGGAATCTAATCTTGTTGAAGTGGGTAGAGCTTGAACTCGAGTCAATTTGTAATTGCTATATACTTGCTTTTAGATCCTCATTAATCTTAGAAAATTTATCTTTTACTTAGTTAGTGAAGATTGATGTATCACAAAGTTTACCAAAAAGTAAAGATACATTAATGCAGGAGGTCTCTAGAGAGCCTAGAATAGCAGACAATTCTACTTGATGAATAGACATTTGTTGAGCAATAAGTTCCAAAACATTATTCTCAAACTTCTTCTTAGCTCTCTATAACAATTTTTCCTATCCATCCAAATCTTCATTATATTTTTGGACTTCCTCTACTAACTAATACAAAATTGGTTGAGAAGTATCAACCTCTATGCCTAGAGCCTCTACTAGAATATTCTTACATCCTCAATTATCTTAAATTCCTTGTTTCTTTCTTCTCTAAGCCATTGTTGCTTGTCTTTCTTTTGAAGAAGTTCTCCAAAAAAATCCATTTGATTAGGAGTGAGATTTGAGATTTTGCAATTAGGAATGACAATCTCCTCATCAAGATCTATATCTTCTTCCTTCTCTTTTTTTTTACCAAAAAATTTGGTGCTTGATTGAGGCTTGGTCTCAACTATCCTTGTACTTATTAATTACATACTAGGAATAGAAAAAATGTTAGAAATGGTAGTACCCATTGAAAAGGTTAATACTAAACTCATTATTGAAATACCAATAGAAGAATACCTAGTGTTACCAAAATTGATGTAGAAGGAAGTGTAGATAGCTTGATAGATGAAGTTATTGCTACATTAGTCAATGTCGTGTTGAGCTGGATGTGTGGAAAGATTGATTGAGTGCTTGTGGTTTTAGTGCTGGTCACAATCAATCCTACTGAAGCTTTCTTTAGGCTTGGTGTTTTCAATCTTTTTCTTGGAGAATGAGGAAGTGAGGCTATGACCACTACAATAATATTTACTAGGTCAATCTTCTTAGTATCTAATAAGTCTTTGTTGGTAGCTTTCTACCCCTATTCCTCTTCATCATCAATATTATCAAAATGAGTGACTTCTTCATTATCAATCTCATCATCTTTCTTCTGATCATCATCATCATCCTTGTCACTTACACTAACTATAAAATCACTCATCTTGTGAAGAAGATAAAAATTCTTCCATGTGTTTGTAGCATTCTCCACAATATGCTCAACATCTCTCAATAGTACAAGACAAGTGTTGAATCTTAGAGTTAGCTTTTCTTCATTTTTCTTTATAGATTCATTCACATCCTTATCATCCAAATTTGGCATGAGTTGTCCTAGGGTATAGTCATATATATATTTTTTAGTTTTCATGGCATACTCCCATTTTGGCTTAATCTTTTCCATCAGAGCATTATGAATTTGCTGAGCTAGCTAGTCTAGGGAGTATTTCCACTTACCCATCTGAGATATTAACACTTCTTCTATTTGATTCTACTCCTCTATAGTCCTAGACTCATATTTTAGTGCATTGAAGTTTTTAATGCCAAATCCTAATTCAAATTCTTTAATTTTTTCCTCAAAGGTGGGTGGAGACCTCTTGAAAATTATGTCTCCTCCTCCTTTATCTACTTTCTTCCTAGATGATCTCCTCGTCAACACATCAATAGATGTTCTGGTAGACTTGGTGATAATTATGTTATCTTTCTTCTTTAGTGGCTCTTCTTTCTCTAACTTTTCTTCATCTTCTACATCTTTATCCTCAATGTCATCTCCTTTTCCTTTGGTCAATAGAAGAGCGGTGCTTGTTTTTAGTTTAGCAATCCTCTTCTTGCCCTTGTTGACTACTTGAGAGAGTTTGATTTCGAGTTCTATTCTAGCCTTTACCTCATCATAGGTGCCAAAGTAATGAAATTTAGGGTCAATAGACTCATTTATCAATGCCTCAATTATGTCTTTGGTTTCATTAATATTTACCTCATAACCAAGAGCTTTTACCCATACTATTCTTGGCCTAACTGCCTAAATGTACACTTTGTCACTATCAACCATGAAATAGACATCATCTTTATAATCACCAACTAACTTCTTGGGGATCCTGAATCTATTATTCATCTTCTCTTTAAATGTATCAAAGTAGTTTTCCATAAAGCTTTCATAGTTCTCTCCCATTTTAGCAATATACTCATTAATCTGATAAAGACTTAGTGTAGACATCAAAATTTGATTACACTGCTTTGGTAATCTAATTTAGCCATCTCTCTAAAGGCATCATTAATTAAATTCTTATTTAATTAATCCTTTGCCATCCCTAGTTGATTAATTTAATTAATCATCTATAGTCCTAATTGATAAATCAAATAATCTATTATTTATCAATTAAATCCTTTTCTCCTATCTAATTCCAAAAATCCCCATTTATTAAATAAATCTATTTGATAAATGAAATCCTCAAATTCAAAAACCCCTAACCTATCTCTAAACCTCCATTTAGCCTAATCCACCCCATCCAACCATACTAACCAAGATTAGCCACTAACTCACCCACCTTCATTAATGCCATCCACTTGCACATCTCTAACATCCCTAATATAATCCTAAACCCAAGCCTAATCCACCCCCTAATGTTGTCACATTCCTTAAACAAGTTTAAGACTTTCCTAATCCAAACCAAAGTCTCCCCTCAAAAAAGCCCAACCACTAAGTCATGATTGCTCTTACAAAACATAAAAGACTCTTACAAGCCCACTCATGACTCTTACACCCATCTTTCACACTCTTCCCTCTTCCACACTCATTCCTCTTACATCCCTCTTACATACTCAACCCCACTCATCATGACTTTAACCAACCCTTTACCCTACCCTCTCACACTCATCCTCCTTGTGACAAGTGTCACCTTCCCATTGGTGCTAAACAAGCACAATCCATGTGCTCCCCTTTGAGTGCATCTTAGCCCTCCTTAAGCCTTCATCCATCCTTGCATCTAAGCCCTCCATCTCTCTACCCCTTAGCCTATAAATTGAATCCCATCCCAAGCCATTTCATCAACAATCTTTGAGCTAAAGTTACCATGCTATTTTGAGAACCAAAGCCATCAACCATACCCTTATAATGCCAAATTGAGAGCTCACAAAGCTACCAATTTTCCATTACCCATCTCCATTGAAGCAGCTTTTGAGCATCTTGAGCATACATCCACAGCAAAAGGACACATCTACAGAATCAAGAAAGCATGGAGTGCTTTTTCTTGTGAGGTTTGCACTTCTTGTTTTCTTCCTTTGTCTAAGCATATATGTGAATTTAGTTTTTGGTTTGTGAATGTTTACTTTATTTGTTAATGTTCTTTGCATACTGATTCTGGTTCTACACTTGGTACATGTTTTCTCCAAACTAATGTACCTTTTGATGGGAAGAATTTATAAATATAGAAACATAAATAAGTCAAGAGTGAACCAAACTTACATGGATTGTTCTTGTAATTTTTTATGCTCTCCATGTTTTTATTGAGATAATTTAGGAGTAACTCAACAAGGTCAAGTGATAGGTTATTCTTAACTAACTTGTGTGCCAAATCAACTGCTTCACAAGATACATTATTCAACCTACTCAATCTATAGATTTTGTGTGCAATGAAATGCATGTCAAACTTCAATTCCATGTCAATGAAAAATCTTATATTCATTCCCCTTCCATCCCACTCGGCAAGGGTTTTCTTTTCCAGTTCAACCTAACCTAGCATTTTAGTCATTTTCACTTTTTCCAACATTAGAAGGCTAGTGATCCTGTGGATCATCTTCTTAGTTATCAAAATTAGTTGATCCAACCATAGATTACCATTGTGTACATGGCTAAGGATAAATCTTATCCATTTTATTTGGAAATCCTATGGTATATGAGGAATGTGAGTTAAACCTTTTATCTCAAGATGTTGATGCTTAGGTTTCAACATACCATAAATGCATAAATCCTTCAAACATTCATCCATCTCTAATGTTTCAATATCTTGAATAGCACATTTGAAATGTGAATGAATATCATTGATTAATAGTACCTTAGGTGGAATTTGTGACTATGCTCCACTCAGATCTAGGGTTTCTACAATGTTAGGAGTCAACTTTAAATCCATTGCTTTCCATTCCACACCTTGAACCAACATGTCTAAACTTTTCTTTGACTTGCTACTAGTGGATGCCATCATCACTTGGTAAGGTTTGAAAGAATATGAAAACTTTCAATAAAAGTTCACTCAAATCACTTGAATGCTCAGAAGATTTCTCTACACAAATAGCTCTCAAAAATTCATAGTGATAAATGATTGTAATTTTTCTTTTTTTATCAAAATTTTCTTTTGATTTCCATAAATTCCTAGTATGACTATTCACTCAAATGAAAAACTTCCATCCACTTCACTTGCATTGAATACTCGGTAGTCTTCCATGACTTTGTAACCACATAAGACTTGGTTACTCCCAACCTTTCTTGGTAGGTGCTTACAACCTGACCTTGCTTGGTAAGGTTGTCAACCAAACCATACTCCATAATGGCTAACACCATTTACTTAGTGATCCCTTTGCATCTTGAATGCTGATTTGGATTTTTCATCCTATCTTTAGATGTGTTTTTTAGTATCCTGGTTCTAGTTCTCTTATGAGAAATCAAGTGGAAATATTGGAGTCACCTAATTCTTGAGTAACTTGATCATCATTTCTCAGAGTTTCATTCTTAGTAGACTTTGGAACCCATTGTTGTCTCATCTTCTTTATAATGTTATCATCTTTTGCCTTCTTTTCATCTACAATTCATGTAGAATTCATATATTTCTTGGCAAGATGACCAAGTTCTATACAAATGAAACATCTTATGGTTGTATCTCTTTTCCTCATGTGATGTTTCTCACAATTCATTCCAATGTGTCCAAATTCTCCACAATAATGACATTTGCACCAAGTTTTATAGTTCCAACCAAATATAGCTTTTACAATCTATTCTATTGGATTCAATATCTTAGTTTTGTATTTTGATGACTTGTGCCCATGCTTCTTACATTTATGACATTTTCCTTCAAATTTTGGTTTTTATTTGCATTCATTTTCCCTATGTCCATGATGATTACAATTGTAGCATTTTCCATTGAATTTTGTGTACCCAATGCTCCAACATTTATTTGATGTATGACCTATCTTACCATAGTGATTTAAAGTAAATTTTTAATTCTTTTGAGCTCCTTTTAGATGACTCACCTTCTTCTGTATATCCAATTCTTGCTTTTTGATTTTGTTTGTAATGACTTTGATCATTCAATTAATTCATTCCTACTTGATATTTTATCATTCTTTCATTGGTTTTCCTTTTAATGTTTAGATCATTCTACAATCTTTCATTCTCTAATCTTAGATTCATGATATCTTCATTTGCATTGGTGAGCTAATCAATGAAGTCTATCTATTGAAGGGATAGATGTTGAATTTCATTGCTCTTTCCTTCAATCTCTCCTCTTATCTTGTTTTTGTCTTCCATGACTTCACACAATCTTATTGACTAAATTTCTTGCTCTCTTTTCAATTTTGTTACTTATTCTTTAAGGGTACAATTCTTTTCCAATAGTTCTTTGATTACTTCATTATCTTCATCTAAATTACTTGAGTGGATGTCTTCAATTGTTTCTTCAATATAGAGTTGATCATTCACCTAGGTTGCTAGATCTTTTCTTCTTTTCAAGGATTGAGAAAGTTTCCCTTTTGCTTTCTTGAGTTGTCCAATAGCCAATTCCAAAGCTAGCTTCTCATTGTCAATAGCCTTGTCAAGTTTGAATACCTCCATAACCTCTGATCTTTGCTCAATCTATTAAAATTTTATCTTTGAGAACCACAAAGTTATAATACCAATTGTTGAAAATATTATGATAGGCTAAGTTACTAAGAGAGGAGGGGTGAATTAATAGCCAATAAAACTTAATCCTTAATTAGCAATTAATCCTTCATGAGTATTTTGATCTAATTTCATGCATGAGAAACTAAAAAAATTAAAGCATTCATAACACTTTTGACAAACAATTTTGGTGACCCAAAAACTTTCCAAATAGAAAGTAAAACTAGGGTGGGGATGATACCCACAAGATTTAGTATTGTAGTATAAAGTTGGCTTGTTAAGACTTATAATGATCACTTATGATGATCTACCCTATTAGGAGCAATAAGGACTACTAGGTCTACCTTGCAAAAGCATTTACAAACATATATTGAAGTATGCATTCAGTAAAGAGATTTATAGAAGACTGCTAGGTCTACCTTGTTAAAGGATTTACCTGATCCACCTATTAGGATGAAGTAGTGTTTGATCTTTGATCTACAACTTGGTTTACTAGATGAGATTCCTCTAAGTGTAAAAATCACCTTGTTTTGATAGATAAATCTTTGTTGCTCCTTATACTATTTTAGCATTTTTAATTTTCTCTTCTATGCTTAATACATTTATTTCATAGCATACATTGGATGTGATAAAATACATTATATATACAAATCTAATTACAAAATTACAAAGTTGGCCACAATACAAGTTTACACAAATATTAAAGAGTTGGCCAAGGTGTAGAAACTCGAGTTCTAAAGATTGAATTGGTGAGGTTCTGATACTTGACATCCACTATTAATGCTTACATCATCATGCACTCGGTAGACATAGAAGCTTGGTCCATACTAATCACTTTCAAGTAGTCTTGAACTTGGTCTGTACTAGTGACTTGGTGAGTACTATGAAACTTAGCATATAATGTGAATCACTTGATTCACACTTCATAGCTTGATCAACATTATCATTGTGAGCTTGGTATAAACTAAGTCACTTGGTTAATAATAAGTAGCTTGGTTAACACTAGACTTGCATCACATCAACTACAAACTCGATAAGCACTATACAACTGCATTTCCACTAGTAAACTTGACATACATTGAGATGCTTGATTTAAACTCTTGATCATCATGATAGTAGAAATTTCTCAGCACAAAATGAAATCTATCCAAAGGACTTAGTAGCAACTATAGGACTTGGTAGAAATTGAAATTCTTGGTTAACACTATTGACTAAACAATAAGATTGGTAGATACTCACAATCTAAATAAGTGTATGTCACTAATAGAAAACATGATTGTAATGTCAACAAGTTATGTTGGTGACAACCACACTCCAACTTCTTCAATAGGAGAAGATAGAGGGTAAGATAGAGGATGATGATAAGAATGCTAAGAGACTCTTCAAGTTCTTATCAGATGACTTGCTAGATGTACTATTGGGGAAACTAATTTACCTTGATGAGAAGAAAAAGTGATGGATTGGCCTCATTTTGTGTTAAAGAATTTTTTTTTTTTAATGTTAGCTAAGCTCTAGTCCTTTGTGGCCAATATGAAAACTTTTTTATGGAGTTTAATACTATTAGCTTACTTAGTTTTGTTGTTCTTGTTGGTTAGTGGTATGACACTATTGAGTATAATGGTATTGATAGTAGATTGGAAAAGTCTCATAAGTACTTTTTTTTTATGTTAATTGGTGGATAATTTGATATTTTTTATCCTAGTGAGTGAGTTGATAGTCATTTGATACTGTTTTCTTCACTATGGTTGTTTCTATTTTCTCATTCACCCATTTTTTACTGCTATTAATCTCAAAAACATTATTTCTCTTTCTATGTTAGGTAAGTACACCAAGTTGTGGTGCCAAAAGGGGGATATAAGTGGACACCTTTTTTCTAAAAACCAGCAATTTTTGAACTTCAACAAGAATTTGAAGATAGTTACGCTCAAAATTTTAAGATATGACAAAAACAAAAGTAGTAGTCCTTTGAATCTAGTATCTAAAGTACTAATTTTTTTTTCAAAATGGTTTAGTTTTAGGTCCTTAAGAAAGGGGGGCACAAAAATTGGAACTATTTATTCCAAAAAAACATAACACAGTACAAAGTGTGTCCCCCCAAAAATTTAAACTTTTTTTCTGAAATTCTTTAATCACTCTAGTCAAAAGTAACTTAACACTATGTAGTTTATCCTAGATGTTTTGGATAATTTTATAATGTGTATTTTTTTTAATGAAATTTTTAACTAGACACATCCCCAAAATGTGAAATATATGTGTTCTCCCACTATAAATGATTGAAAACTAATCTAAAATCAAAACTTCTTTTTTTCACAGTATGTAGAATGGAGTCTAGTTTCTAAAGAACTAAGTTGTTCTAAAATTTGTTGAATGAGCTGAAATCTATAGTGCAATTAGTACATGTTGGTTTTTGACAGAAAATGAAAATACATTCAAAAGAAATTATAGATGAAAGACTTGAAATAGTTCAAATAAAAAATAAATTATATGGTTATATAGCTAACACAGAGACCTACAATGTCATGTAACCTAATCTTATCAATGCTTAACCAATAGGAATCTTGAAGGAGAGAAACCAAGAAAAATCAATCATTTTTTGTATGTTTGCAACAAAACATGTCTTAGACCAATTTATAGACTCCAAACCTTTGGGTTGGATCCCCAAGGAAAATTCAAGCTTTAGGCTTGGTAGAATGCAAAGGTTTGAATAATGCATATGACCTATAGTGCATGCACACTATAGCATGCACACACTATTTAAAGCTTTTTAAATTTGGATCTTATTAGTACATTGGCACTTTAGTGTGCACACACTATTGAGACCTAAATAGTGCATAAAGAGTGAAGAAGAGAGGTAGAGCAAGAGTGAGAGACATGGGAGATGGGTGTGTGTGGGGGAGAGAGAGAGACAGTAGGGGATGGGAGAGGGGAGAGAGAGAGTAGGCAATGGGAGAGAGAGGAAGTGAGACAGAGTAGGGGTGGCAAAGAGAGTATGAGATGGGAGAGAGAGCAAGTGCGAGAGAGAGTAGGGGTGGCAAAGAGAGAGTACAAGATGGGAGAGAGATTGAGAGTAGGGCATGAGAGAGAGAGGATGTGTAAGAGAGAGAGTAGGGGTGGTAGAGAGTATGGATGGGAGAGAGAGATTGAGAGTAGGGGATGTCAGAGAGAGAGTAGGCAGTGGGAGAGGGAGCAAGAGAGGGAGAGAGAGAGGAGGATGGGAGTGTGTGTGAGAGAGAGTAGAGCATGGAAGAGAGTGTGAGAGTATGAGAGAGAGTAGGTGTCATAGAGAGAAAGTAGCCCTAATGGGAGAGGGAAGAGAGAGAGTAGGGGATGGGGGGAGAGAGTAGAGAGGGAGAGAGTGAGAGAGAGATAGTAGGTGGTGGGAGAGAAAGTGGGAGAGGGAGAGAGAGAGAGGGAGATGGGAGTGTCTATGAGAGATCTAGAAAGTATAGGATGGGAGAGGAGAGAGAGAGGGGGGATGGGAGTGTGTGGGTGTGTGAAAGAGAGAGAGTAGGGGATGGGAGAGAGAGAGAGTAGGTAGTGAGAGAGGGAGTGGGATATGGAGAGAGAGGGGAGAATGGGAATACTTCTAAGAGAGAGTAGGGGATGGGGGAGAGAGAGAGTAGGTGGTGGGAGATGGAGTGGGAGAGGGAGAGTGAGAGAGAGAGGGGGATTGGAGTGCATGTGTGTGAAAGAGAGAGAGTAGGGGATGGAAGAGGGGGGGGAGAGAGTAGGATATGGGAGAGAGAGAGAGTAGGAAGTGGGAGAGGGAGAGATAGAGAAGGGGGATGGAAACATGTGTAAGAGAGAGAGAGAGAGAGAGAGAGAGAGAGAGAGAGAGAGAGAGAGAGAGAGAGAGAGAGAGTAGGGGATGGGAGAGAGTGTGAAAATATGAGAGAGTAGGGGGTGGCAGAGAGAGAGTAGAGAGGGAGAGAGTGAGAGTGAGAGAGAGAGTAGGTAGTGGGAGAGGGAGAGTAAGTGAGAGATAGAGTATGGTATGAGAGAGGAGAGAGAGGGGGGGATGGGTGTGTGTATGTTAAGGAGATAGAGTAGGAGAGGGGAGAGGGGAGAGAGAGATAGAGAGAGTAGGGGATGGGAGAGAGAGAGTAGGTAGTGGGAGAGGGAGTGGTAGAGGGAGAGAGAGGGGGCATGGGAGTGTGTGTAAGAGAGAGTAGGGGATGGGAGAGAGTGTGAGAATGTGAGAGAGTAGGGGTGGCTTAGAGAGAGTAGGGGATGGGAGAGAGTGAGAGTAGGGGATGAGAGAGAGAGTAGAGAGGGAGAGTGAGAGAGATAGTAGGCAGTGGGAGAGGGAGAGAGAGGGGGGGATGGGAGTGTGTGTGAGAGATCTAGAGAGTAGGGGATAGGAGAGGAGAGATTGAGGGGGGATGAGAGTGTGTGGGTGTGTGAAAGAGAGAGAATAGGGGATGGGACAGGGGAGAGAGAGAGAGTAGGGAATGAGGGAGAGAGAGTGTAGGCAGTGGGAGAAGGAGAGAGAGGGGGAGACTAGGAATGTGTGTAAGAGAAAGAGAGTAGAGGATGGGAGAGAGAGGAAGTGTGAGAGAGTAGGGGTGGCATAGAGAGATTACAGGATGGGAGAGAGAGATTAAGAGTAGGGGATGAGGGGGAGAGAGAAAGTAAGCACTGGGAGACAAAGTGGGAGAGGGAGAGCAAGAGAGAGAGGAGGATGGGAGTGCATGTGTGTGAAAGAGAGAGAGTAGGAGATGGGAGAGAGGGGAGAGAGAGTAGCCCAAAAGAGAGTAGGGGATAGGAGAGAGATTAGGTAGTGGGAGAGGGAGTAGGTGAGGGAGAGAGAGGGGGGGATGGAAATGTGTGTAAGAGAGAGAGTGGGGGATGGGAGAGAGCGTGAAAATGTGAGAGAGAGTAGGGGTGGTAGAGAGAGAGTAGAGAGGGAGAGAGTGAGAGTGAGAGGAAGAGATAGAGTGAGAGTGAGAGTGAGAGAGAGAGAGTAGGTAGTGGGAGAGGGTGAGTTAGTGAGAGATAGAGTAGGGGATGGGAGAGGAGAGAGAGGGGAGGGGATGGGTGTGTGTGTGTGTGTGTGAAAGAGAGACTAGGGTATGGGGGAGAGAGAGTAGGTGGTGGGAGATGGAGAGAGAGGGGGATGGGAGTGTGTGTAAGAGAGAGAGAGTAGGAGATGGGAGAGAGTGTAAGAGTGTGAGAGAGAGCAAGAGTGGTAGAGAGAGAGTAGGGGATGGGAGAGAGAGTGAAAGTAGGGGATGGGGGAGAGAGAGAGAGTAGAGAGCGAGAGAGTGAGAGAGAGATAGTAGGTAGTGGTAAAGGGAGAGAGAGGGGGGATGGGAGAGTGTGTGAGAGATATAGAGAGTAGGGTATGGGAGAGGAGAGAGAGGGGGGATGGGTGTGTGTGGGTGTGTGAAAGAGAGAGTAGAGAATGGGAGAGGGGGGAGAGAGAGAGAAAGTAGGGGATGGGGGGGAGAGAGTATGCACTGGGAGAGGGAGTGGGAGAGGGAGAGAGAGGGGGAATGAGAATGTGTCTAAGAGAGAGAGTAGGGGATGAGAGAGAGTGTGAGAGTGTGAGAGAGAGTATAAGATGGGAGAGAGTGTGACTGAGAGTAGGGGATGGGAGAGAGAGAGAGAGTGAGAGTAGGGGATGGGAGAGAGAAAGTAGAGATGGAGAGTGAGAGTGAGAGAGAGATAGTAGGTGATAGGAGAGGGAGTGGGAGAGGGAGAGAGGGGGGATGGGAGTGTGTGTGAGAGATCTAGAGAGTAGGGGATGGGAGAGGAGAGAGAGAGAGAGGGAGAGAGAGTAGGGGATGGCAGACCTAAGAGAGTGAGAGAGAGAGTAGGGGATGCAAGAGAGAGAGAGAGAGTGAGAGAGAGAGAGAGAGAGAGTAGGTGGTGGGAGAGGGAGTAGGAGAGGGAGAGAGAGAGAGAGTAAAGGATGGGAGAGAGAGTAGGGGATGGGAGAGGAGATAGGGTGAGAGAGACTAAGGGATGGGAGAGAGAGAGAGAGAGTAGGTGGTGGGAGAGGGAGAGGGAGAGAGAGTAGGGGATGGGAGAGGGGACAGAGAGTAGGGAGAGAGGGAGTAGGGGATGGGAGAGGGGAGAGAGAGAGTAATCTAAGAGAGAGGGGGTATGGGAGTGTGTGAGATAGAGAGAGTAAGGGATGGGAGAGGTGGGAGAGGGAGAGTGAGAGAGAGTAGGGGATGGAAGAGGAGAGAGAGAAAGAGAGAGAGAGTAGGGGATGAGAGAGGAGAGAGAGTGAGAGAGAGTAGGGGATGGGAGAGGATAAAGAGTGAGAGAGGTGGGGATGGGGAAGAGAGAGAGAGAGAGAGAAGGCGATGGGAGAGGGAGTAGGAGAGGGAGAGTGAGAGAGAGTAGGGGATGGGAGAGGAGAGAGACACTAAGAGAGTACGGGGTGGGAGAGGAGAGAGAGTAGGGAGAGAGAGAGTAGGGGATGGGGGATGCTGGGATAGGGAGAGATGTATTTTCACATAGTGCATATGCACTATAGTGCATACGCACTTTATAGTGTATACACACTATGTTAAATCACCAAAAAATGGTCATAAATCAAGTTGGGGTCCCTTTTGATCCATATTCTACTTTTTGTCTATTGTGGTTCCAACAGAAAATAGGGGTTTCAAGCTGCTAGAAGTTAGCAAACACTATTTGAAGACTTTTTGAAGCTAGTAAACACCAAATTCAATCATTGGATACACTATTTGAAGGCTTTTTGAATATTCTTTCTATAGGAAAAGCTAGTGTAGTCCTTTTTAAATATTGTTTGTTGATATATAAAGACAAATTTGATTATAATTTGACATGTTATTCAATATATAGTGAATTCATTGAAATTTGTATGTTTGAATGAATTGTGATTTGGAAATGGTTAGAAATTTGGAAAGTTGTTTGATATATATTGTGTATTCATTGAAATAATTGTAATTTTAATATGTATTTGAATGATTTGTAATTTAAAAATTGTAAGTAATTCAAATGTTTGAATAATTTCACATGTAGAAATTATCATCATGCCAAGGAAGAAACCAAAAACTAAAACAAGTGAAGAGAGGGAGAGAGATTTGGAAATTAAAAGAGATAAAATGAAACTGCTAAGTGAACAAAGAAAATTGCAAAGCAATAATGAAAAATTGACTTTTGAAGAGGAACAAGAACCATCGATACAAAGAAACAAAGAGAAAAAATTGGAAAGACAAAGAGAATGAATGAGACTGTTATGCTCAAGAAGACAATTGAATTGTGAAGCTACACAATCTTCCAATGTTGAAGTGATATCATCCTCTCATGTTGAAGAGACACTAATTTGTAAATCCAACAATGTACACACTCCATCATGTCATGTTGAAGGCACAATGTCAACATATCAAGTAGGTGATATTCCATCTTATTGCCAAGGCACATCATCTTTGTTCCAAGGTATGCAAAACACTCAACCTTATTTTTATGTTAAAAATGTTGAGGGAATGGAAGAGATTATAACACCTTCTAGAATTTATTTTAGAAGACCAAAATATTTGATTGATATTGATACTAACATTTTGAAATCAATGCTTTCCAATATTGGTAAGCATACTTGTCAAAGAAAAGTTAATCATATGTGGAGATTATTTTTTGAAAAATTAAATATTGCATATCAATGTCAATTATTTTTTGAAATGATGAGGAATTTAAAATTTAGGCCTATCATGAGGATTCTTGGGCTAAGAATGATGGACAATTCAAATAAAAAAAGCATTGTAAAGAATCTAATGAGTGCTTATGACAAAGTGGGTTTTAAATCACACACCAAAGATAGTAATATCACAAGACAAGTACTTACATCAAAAATAGTAAGTACCCAAATGAAGAAAGCTCGACTCATGAGAAAGAAAAGCCAAATATTAAAAAATTGTAGACATATTCTAAGGAGAGCAATGCTAAGGCATGAGAGATTAGAAGATCCAACAAAAAATGAGTCATGGACATTTAGCAGTAGACTACCATGAAAGGATAAAGAAATTAGAGAAGCTTTGAAATCATTGATCAAAGATTTTAGAAAAAATAACACACACATTTCCCCTAATCAAAGAGATGTTGTAAGAAGGAGAATTGGTAGCCAAAATTGTGACCCAAATGTGAAACATTTTTTGGACTCAACTTAGATACAATTTTTTGCAAAATTTATTGGTATGTATCCTCAAATTCAAATAAGTCAAAGATTTTTTGGGATGGGTAAGCTTTTTTGTGTGATGATAAATCACACATGCACAACTTGTTGTTATAGGATACATATTTAATTTTCTAACCATTTCAATGTTTTTAGGCATATATGTGTTATTTTGCATTCTAATTTTGTTTTGTAGGATTGTGACATGAATGAGCCACCAAGATCTTCAAGGGAATTCATATCCAACATTTTATGTGAAATAGGGGATAGCTGACAATTTTACAAGACATCATGCTTGGATGGCACATGCTTATTTTGTCATTTTTTGCAACTTTTATCAACTTGTGAACATATAGATAGTAAACATGCAATTGGAAATGAAATAGTAGATTACAAAAAATTTAAGATAGTGACATATGCTCTAAAAGATGGGAAACAGGGTAAAATATGTGATTTAGTCATTGAAAAGATTCCATTGTATGAGTTCATGAAATTTTTTTGTGAAAAGATTATTTATGAGTATCCAAGACATACACATAGAGCTCAATGGTTGGATTTGCAATTCAAGTTGTGCAAGGATATGTTTCCACTAGATGTATTTTTTTATTTATAAACTTTGCAGAAAAATACACACAACCACAAAATGAGGTGCAAGTAAAGTATAGTACTTCTCAATAGGTTTCCATATTTGTTCACACAACATTCATGCATTCAACTACAAGTACAGAGGATGGCAGGAAAATTTTCAAGGAGTACCATTTTTACATCAGCGATGATAGATCACATTCTATGGAGTTTGTACATGGTTGTTTTCAACTATTTTATAGAGATTTGGCTAACAGGAACATAACATACCATACAAACATTATTTGGTTAGAAAATTGCACATCTCAATTCAAGAATGCGTGGATGTTCTATTGGTTGAGTAGGATGCATAGGTTGTGTAGAATTTCATAGATTTTGTTCATGGAAAGGGAGAGCACGATGGTGTAGGCACATGCATCAAAAGAGCCTTAGCTCAT
Organism: Cupressus sempervirens; assembly: GCA_028749045.1. Taxonomy (NCBI): domain Eukaryota; kingdom Viridiplantae; phylum Streptophyta; class Pinopsida; order Cupressales; family Cupressaceae; genus Cupressus; species Cupressus sempervirens. The sequence continues at coordinate 283,537,124 of CM053789.1, read as the reverse complement.
GAAGAACTAAAGTATAAATATAGAGAAATATTGATAGATGCAAAATCTATTGTCCAATGGTGTAATGCTACAATAGGTCTAGGTAAGGAAGGTGAGTCTACAGTTCATAGATTTTTTTGATTGATAGATAACACTAACATTGAACCATATGAGGATTGTTGCACACTAGTAGGATCTAGTGAGTTGCACTCTTTCAGAAGTTTTGATGCAGGTTCATGGAGTATCCACACAGGAAAAATGGCATGCTATTATCCATCATGTGTAGAGAAAAAATGGGATGACTGTGAGTCAATTGAATGGGTGGGCAAATGGGATATATAGGTTTTAGACCCAATTGACACCTATCGTCCCCCACAAGCACTAGAAATGGTAGAGATGGATTCGTCTATTGAATTTGACCACTTGTTTGATCTAGTGCAACCTGATTATATATATATCTTTGTAATTTCAATATGTAACATTATAACTTTTATCTAAGTATTTTTTGAATTAATGACTACATTTTGTACATTTGTCACTGTAGGCCATGTTTTTTTTGTTATTGTGCCTAAAGAAAATGAAGAAGGGACAAATTATTATTTATATCATTGTGTCCAAGCCAAAAAAAATTGGATCACTCGGTTATAGATGGTGAAGGTTTAGAGTACCATATCAGTGTAGTGGTTGTAACCGACACACTGCATAGACAATATTCTATTAAGAACCCTAACTTGTGGTTATTTGAGGATTGGAAAATAGAGAGGAAGATTCTTCATTATTCAAACCTTTTTGTTGTATCAAATGTCTACTTGATAAAATATGGTGGAAAACCACATAATAAGATTCTTTGAAAAGTTCAAAAGTCAAACAATGAGGCAATACTTGAGACATTAAAATGTAGAGCAGATTCAATTTGTTTATTAGATTGAATAGAGAGAGAGAGAGAGAGCGAGCGAGAGAGAGAGAGAGAGAGAGAGAGAGAGAGAGAGAGAGAGAGAGATTAGATCCAAATACAATGTTGCAACCTCTTTCCCAAGACTATCCACTGACAAGGTGGGTATTGTTATTATGTGTAAGTGATGAGATAAGTTTAAATCACATATTTTATATTTTGATTTGTTTAGAATCTAGATACATTATTTGACTTTATATTATATTCTTTAATAGGACCCATTTTTAGATTAGTCATTTGAATAAGTGAAAGTTTAAAATTTGTTGTGTAGATCAAAATGTAATGAAAGAACATGAAAATTGTTACAATGTGAATGCTTTGTGATGTAAAGTCATGATTGTGTGCGTGTAACCAGAAACTTGAAACTAGCAAAAGAAAGGATATAATGGGAGAAGTTTCCAAGACTCATCAAGCCATTTAATAAGCTACTTGATCATTGCTAGAAGGTCAAACAAATAATTCTTTGCATTTGGAACATTGTTACCAGTAATGATATTATTACTAACATGCTTTTATCTTTTATTTGTTTTGTCATCTGTAATTATTTTAGATAAACTCTAAAAAAAATTTATTTTTGAATCATAAACTTATAAAACCATCTAAAAATTAGATGTTGTCTATTTGGAAGCATTAAGACCAAAGTGTATGATCTTTGGTTCACTCCTAATCACAAGATTCAAGTTTTTAGCATATGTATGGATTCAGGGGCCAAATCCTTTAAGGATGACCATAGGTTGTTATGTCTATTTTCTCTTAGTCTCAAGATTGTAAGGTTGTTATTGTGTGAAAGAATTGACACCCTTAAGGATAATCATAGGTGGTTCATCAATGTTTGATTTTTGGCCTTCTTTTTTCCCTTTAGACCTAATCATGTTTATGTTCTCACAAGTTGGCTCAATCATATGTATTTGATCATTGCATCCTATTTTTCTTCCTAGAACTTTCTTCATGTTCATTCTTGGGTAGGGGTTCATTGAAAACCTTATGATCAATATTAGTCATGAGTCCATCCACCCCAAATTTCTTATCATCAATGAAATCTTGAATGAGGTATTTAAGTTTCATATAATTTTTAGTCTTATGACCCTTATTTCTATCATAGATGCAATAGCGATTGTCATTCCAAAATTTAGGCTTAACCTTGGGTTCATAAGGTTTATAGCTATATGGTAGTGTAATGATCTTATTCGATATCAAAATATTCAACACCAAATCAAGTGAGTCTCCTAGAGGTGTATAGGTGTGTTTAGATTTGGAAACCTATGATTGTTTACCTCTACTAGAGTCATTAGATTTGTTTGAGTCAATATTCTTGGAGAAGCATATTGTTTTTTAGTTTGAATGTCATTGGTCAAGTTGATCACATTAGGCTCCTTAGGTTTGGGTGTGTCCACTATACCATCATTTACTACATTCTTTTTGTTATTTCATGAGTATGATTTACTCTTTACATTATTGTTGTTTTGATATTTGTTGTTGGTTTTTTCCTTTATCAATTGAGTTCACCCTTTCTAACTAAAACATCCTCAATTTGTAAGGAATTGAAAAATAGTTGTTTCTAAGTTCATGCTACAATTAAGGCATAATATTTTTGATAAATATATCAATCTTTTCAGCTTCAGGGACTTTCCTTGGATATCATGAATAAAGCTTCCTCCATCACTGAAGAAAGGAAATAGAATATTTTTCTTGGTGTTGTTTTATGTTACATAAGTCTAGCATAGTGATCGCATGTTGAATACTATAGGAATAATGTTGGAAATACCTTTTTCTATTTTATCAAATGACATAAGTGGAGGAGAGAATTTTGTGAACCATTCCATACCTTGCCCACTAAGATGTCTAGAAAAAAAGGCTTATGAGATAAGTGAGTTCATGTAAGAATTTTATACTTAGTGCACAAAAATCCCTAATGTGATAATGAGGATCTCCATTACCATTATATTTTTCATACTATTTTAAATTTAACCTTACAAGTAAAAGGATACATTTATAGGCATTTGTCAAAAGGAAATTGACATATAGACTCAAGTGAAAAAGATGGCTTAGGTTTCTCTTGCTCATTTTTCATGTGTAATGTATCCTTCCTCATTTCTTCCATTTGTTTCATAACAAACTTCTAAAGGTGAAGGTTCCTCCTTTTGAGGTTGTGTGAAAATTTTACTCCTTGAGAGAATAAATGCATGAAGCATTTATTTTTTTCTTAATCCAAGTTCAATTTCATCAACTTTTGTTAATATTTATCTTGTTAAAATTGTAAGATCTCATTCTTAGTGATTTTTGGATCTGGATCATTACCTTGTGAACCATGTCTAGTATGTTTTGACCTTTGGGGTGAAACTGAACAATGTCTAGAAATTTAATTGGTAAATCTTTGAAAAAATTGTCATGCTTCTTCCATATAGGCTTGTTTTCCTCATTTTGTATGTTGTAACCATTTGTTTTCCATCCTAGATAGGAGTTTGTCAATCCTCTTTTCATGCTTCTCCCTAGATAATGTCAATGAGACACTATTTTCAAATCTAGGTAAAGAGGTTGTATACTCACCAAAGGTAGTAGAAAATAGATTAAAACTGAAAAATTCTAACTCTCTTCTAGGTGATATGTCAAAGATAGCCTTAGGTCACTTTCCTTGGTGAAGCTTATATGTAGTTGTAACTGGCATGAAAGAAGATACAATAATTCAATAGGATAACTAGAATGGACTTGATTTTCAACCTAGGTTCTAGTAATATTTCCACTTTCCAAAGTGATGATGTAAAAAGAGAAAAGATAACTTATCCAAAGGTGTTTCAGTTATGGGTAAATGACCTATGTACAAAACTTGTGAAATAAGGAAAAATAAGATAAAAAGAGTAATAAAAGTTATGCTAAGAAAGATGGACAAGTGAACACCCCACTAACTTACTCGTATAGACCAAAAATTAGAAACAACAAGTATAGGTTTCCCTAACTAACCAAGAACAAGTTTGAAGTTTTAGAGGCTTGGAACAACTGTCATTCCATGATTATCTGTCAACGAGGTGACAAAATGACAACAACATGATAAATCACTGAAAGATAGGTTCAAGACTTCTTAGAAAGCATATTAATGGTGAATTGTGGCAATAAATCAATAGAAGACAAGTGATAGTCTTGAAGATTGGCAGGTTATATAATGATGAATTATGTAATCAAACTCAGAACTGCATTTGACATAAGAAATTGAAAGTGCAAGATGCCCTATAGTTTAAACTAAAATACATATCTTGACTCACCATTTTGATTAATTAAGTAATGTTTGATAATATGACAATGTTTGTGTTCAATAACAAAAAGAACTTTTTCAAAACACACTTATTCAAGAAAAAATGTGATGTGAGAAGTAGTCTTCAAACAATCTCACAAAGGACAAAGAAACCTTGAAAGATACAAATATATGTGAAGTCTCAAAGGTGTAATCCCTACACCACTATCATGTGTATATTTAATATATTTTCATAGTTTTAATACAATTTGAAGACACATCAGGAAATATCTACCTAAATGTACCTATTTCTGAATGCAACCTTAAGGCTTAAGTTTCCCAAATTAGGTAAATGACTTATCCAAAAACTTCTTACTAATATAATGGTTTTGAATAACCTAATACACCCCAAATAACTAGTTGATGAAATACCAAGAGCCTATCTCTAAGGTAAACCAATCATCCCAGGCTACTAGGCCTACAAGCCCAAATTAGCCCTCAAATGTTGTTCTCTTAAATTTTCTCCACCATTTTCTAGAATATAAAGAAATTAAATTGAATATTATGATACCCATTTGGCTTCTCTATAACATATCAAAATATGAGGTATGGTTGTTTTGGACCAAGTCTCTACTGTTACACTATGGCCACTTTTTAGGCATAAAAACCCCTCCATTTACAAGGGAACTATATGGAATAATTATACCCCAATCATAGAACTTGGTAAATCATTTTTATATGTTCCTAAACTGAGGATTTTTCAATTGGATTGAACCTATCAACTATCTATATGTGTTTTTTATGAAACCCTCACCAAACAAGGCAAAAAACTAGGGCCTCTTCAAATCTAACCAAGAAATAACTTCTAGGACCTATTAGTTGATCCTACACCATGTTTATGATGATTAATTTTATTTTTTTAAATAAAACCATGACCTCCTTTAGGCTGATCTCCCAGTACTATACCCATGGCACTAAATTTAATGCATTTGCATGCACCCAAGCAGTCCAAACTTGTCTAGTTGGATGATCATTAGTGCAAGGCACCAAGGAAAATAGATAGGTGTAGGGAACCTAAAATAACCTCTCTCACTTTTTGGAGATCTTACTTCATATTGATTTTTCAATGCCATCTTGGGTGATGCTAAAACTCATAGTCTTGGCAATACAAAGTTGACAACTGCCAAATCTCCCTCACTATTCATCATGGGATCAAACTGTATATTCTATTTTCTCTAATTGGTTGGGTAAACCCTATCCCAAAGCTTGTCCCATCCCATTTAATGCTCAAACATTCTCGGGTATGCTGAATTGAAACATCCCTAAGGGTTAATAAATGCCATAGAGTAGCGATCTTTGATGGGGCATATCTCAGAGCTCATACAAGGTATGGATACAATTCTAGGTCCTATAGGAAAATGTTGAAAATAACTATAGTAACTTCTCTTTCTTTTTGGAGATCTTACTCTACTTTGATTTTGTGATGCCATATCGACTGATACTGAAACTCGTAGTGTTAGCTAGAACAAAGTTTTCAACTGGAAAATGTCCCTCACTATTCATCATGGGATCAAACTATCTATTCCATTAGCTTTGAGTGGTTGGGTAAATCCTAGCCCCAATCTCATCCCATCCTATTGAGCTCTTGAACATTTCATGTACCCTAAACTGAAATGTCCCTAAGGATCACTAAATGCCATAGGGTAGCGATCTTTGATGGGGCATATATTAGACGTCATGTGAGATATGAATGTGATTCTAGGTCTTATAGGACCATGTTGTTGAGACCTACAATAACCTCTCTCACTTTTTGCAGATCTTACTCCATTTTGATTTTTTGATGCCATCTCGGGTGATGTTGAAACTCATAGTGTTGGCCAATACAAAGTTTCCAACTACCAAATCTCCCCCACCATTCATTGTGGGATTGAACTATCTTTTCTGTTAGCTCTAGCTAGCTAAGTAAACCCTAGCCCAATATTTTCCCATCTCAATGAGTTCTTTAATGTTCTTAAGCATGCCGAACCAAAACATCCCTAAGGCTCACTAAATACTATAGGGAAGAAATTTTTGACGGGGCATATTTCAAAGCTCGTGCAAGATATGGATGTGATTCTACATCTTATAGGACTATGTTTTATAGACCTACAATAACCTCTCTTACTTTTTTGAGATCTTACTCTATTTTGATTTTGTGATGCCATCTCAGGTGATGATGAAACTTTTAGTGTTGGCCAGTACAAAGTTGCCAACTACTAAATCTCCCTCACTATTTGTCATGAGATCAAATTGTCTATGTCATTAGCTTCAGGTGGCTAGGTAAACCCTAGCCCCAAGCTTTTCCTATCCCATTGAGCACTTGAATGTTCTCAAGCATATCAAATCGAAATGTCCCTAAGGGTCACTAAATAACATAGGGTAGGGATCTTTAACAAGACATATCTCAAAGCTTGTGTAAGGTATGGATGCAATTCTATGTCCTATAAGACCATGTTGTGGAGACCTACAATAACCTCTCTCACTTTTTGGAGATCTTACTCCATTTTGATTTTGCAACACCATCTCATGTGATGTTGAAAGTTGCCAACTAAAAAATCTCCCTCACTGCTCATTGTGGGATCAAATTGTTTATTCCATTAGGTCTGAGTTTCTAGATAAAGCTTAGACCCAAGTTCTTCCTATCCTATTAAGCACTTGAATGTTCTTGGGCATGTCAAACTAAAATGTCCCTAAGGGTCACTAAATGCCATCAAGTAGCAATCTTTGATGGGGCATATCTCAGAGATTGTGTAAGATATGGATACAATTCTAGGTCCTATAGAACCATATTGTGGAGACCTATGATAATATCTCTCTCTCTTTTTGGAGATCTTACTTTATTTTGATTTTGTGATACCATCTTGGGTGATGTTGAAACTCATAGTGTTGGCTAGTACAAAGTTGCCAACTGCCAAATCTCCCTCACCATTCATCTTGGGATCAAACTATCTATGCTATTAGCTCCAAGTGGCCAGGTAAACCCTAGCCACAAGCTTATCCCATCTTGTTGAGCAATCAAATTTTCTTGGGCATGCTGAACTGAAATGTCCCTAAGGATCACTAAATGCCGTAGGGCAGCAATCTTTAATCGGTTATATCTCAGAGCTCGTGTGAGGTATGGATGTGATTCTAGGCCCTATAGGACCATGTTGTGGAGACTGGTGATAATGTCTCTCACCTTTTGGAGATCTTACTCCATTTTGATTTTTCAATGCCATCTCTGGTGATGTTAAAACTCATAGTGTTGGCTAGTACAAACTTGGCAACTACCAAATAGCTCTCACCATTCATCATGGGATCAAACTATCTATTTCGTTAGCTTTGGGTGGCCAAGAAAACTCTAGCCCCAAGCTCATCCTATCCCATTAAGAGCTTGAATGTTCTCAAGCATATTGAATTAAAACGTCCATAAGGGTCACTAAATGCCATAGGGCAATGATCTTTGATAGGGCATATCTCGGAGCTACTACGACATATGGATGTTATTCTAGGACCTATATGATCATGTTATGGAGATGTAAAATAACCCCACTCACTTTTTGGAGATCTTACTCCATTTTGATTTTGTGATGCCATCTTAGGTGATGGTAAAACACGTAGTGTTGGCCAACACAAAAATTACTAACTGCAAAATCTCCTTCACTGTTCATCATGGGATCAAACTATCTATTCCATCAGCTCCAAGTGGCCAAGTAGACCCTAGCCCCAAAGTCATCCTATCCCATTTAGCACTCGAACATTCTTGTGCACACCAAACTGAAATGTTCCTAAGGGGCACTAAATGACATAGGGCATCAATCTTTAATAGGGCATATCATAGAGCTCATGTGAGATATGGATGCAATTATAGGTCCTGTAGGACCATGTTGTAGAGACATACAATAAAATATCTATATTTTTGGAGATCTTACTCCATTTTTATTTTGAAACACCATGCTAGGTGATGCTGAAAGTCATAATGTTGGCCAGTACAAAGTTTCCAACTGCCAAATCTCCCTCACCATTCATCATGGGATCAAATTTTCTATTACATTAGCTCTAAGTAGATAGGTAAACCCTAACCCTAATATTGTCCTATCCCATTGAGCACTTGAACATTCTTGGGCACATCAAACCAAAATGTCCCTAAGGGTCACTAAATGCCATAGGGTAGGGATCTTTGATAGGGCATATCTCGGATCTCGTGTGAGGTATGGATGTGATTATAGGTCCTATATTACCATGTTGTGGAGACCTACAATAATGTCTCTCTCTTTTTGAAGATCTTACTCCATTTTGATTTTGTAATGCCATTTCGGGTGATGCTGAAACTCATAATGTTGGCTAGTACAAAGTTGCCAATTGCCAAATCTCCCTCACCATTCATCATGGGATCAAACTATCTACTCTGTTAGCTCTAGATGGATAGATAAACCCTAACCCCAAGCTCATTCCATCTTTTTGAGCACTCAAACATTCTTGGGCATGCTGAACCAAAACATCCCTAAAGATCACTAAATGCTATAGGGAAATGATCTTTGACAGGGCATATGTAAAAGCTCATGTGAGGTATAGATGTGATTCTAGGTCCTATAGAACCATGTTGTGGAGACCTATAATAACCTCTTTCTCTTTTTGGAGATCTTACTCCATTTTGATTTTGTGATGCCATCTCGGGTGATACTAAAAATCATAGTGTTGGCCAGTACAAAGTTGCCAACTACCAAATCTCCCTCACCATTTTTTTTGGGATCAAGATATCTATTCCATTAGCTCCAAGTGGTTGGGTAAACCCTAGTCCCAAGCTCATCACATCCTATTGAGCATTCAAACATTCTCGAGCATGCCAAACTAAAATGTCCCTAAGGGTCACTAAATGCCATAGGGTAGCGATCTTTGATGGGGCATATCTCGGAGCTTGTGTAAGGTATGGATGCAATTCTAGGTCATATAGAACTATGATATGAAGACCTACAATAACCTCTCTCACTTTTTGGATTTTGTGACACCATCTTAGGTGATGTTGAAACTTGTAGTGTTGGCTAGTACAAAGTTGTCAATTGCCAAATGTCTCTCACCTTTTGTCATGGGATCAAAATATCTATTCTATTAGCTCTAGGTGTCTAGGTAAACACTAACCCCAATCTTGTCCCATCCTATTGAGCACTCAAATTTTCTTGGGCATGCCAAACTAAAATGTCCCAAAGGGTCACTAAATGCCATAGGGCAGCAATCTTTGACTATAGCAACTAGATATGTGATCTCTTCCAATGATGGAGATGAATGATCGAAGGTAAAGGGGTGATAATACACATCATTTTGAACATGTTATTTTTTATAGTAATAAGGTAATCCTCAAATCTTTCTACTTTATCCCATGCCCTATTTTAACACTTCTTCAACCTTGGATTTTTCACATTTAATATTCCGCAAACAACAAGGCTTGACAATTCCTACCAACAAGGCTTCATGCTCCATTGATGTATTTGTGTTGTTTTATTCTAGTTTAAAAGAATAAGGGAGTTTATCACCTTGTGGTGATATCAACACTACACCAACTCCTATACTATTTGATGAATAGATACCATTGAACTCAATATCCTATAGGGAATCCTTATTATTAAGTTTAGATTCAACCTCTTCCCCTCCTAAAATAATGTAGTTAGAAATTTAACACATAGTGCATAAAATTTGGGCTCAGGGATCTTCTGATTAAAGGATTGTACATATACTTTCCATTTGGTTGGAGTGTCACAATTTCCTTACCCACTAGTATAGTATCTTGGGATAATCCAATTTAACTTTTCCTCCTAGATCTTTACAAGAACTCTTTCTAGACATGTCATTACTAACTAGGATATCAGGAACCAAAATAATTATCTTTAGTTTCTTGCCTGGATGAGTGGCTAATGCAAATTGAGCATTTTTTATTTTTTGTACTAGGGGGCCTTCTTATAATCCATAAAAGACCATTTACCAAAGAATTTATTTAGGGGGGGAGGGGGGTGGATCTAAGGATTTCAATACATACAAGGCATTGTGTTGTTAGAGGCTGTAGAGTCAATTATACGATTATTGATCTTATGGTTGGGTATGAACATAGAAATATGGAATATTTTAAGCTTCACATTTAATGAGACATATTTGTCATATGAACCAACTTTAGTGTCAAATTTAACAATAGAGGAATGAACTACATAATTTTGACCAATTTCTAAAGATAAAACATTAGTTAATTATTGATCAACAACTTTAGGCACAAATTGATAACCTATGACATATTCAATCAACTTATCCAATTTGTTAGGGTTTAATCTAAGGAACTCATAGGGGGGATTTTTTAACTTTTGGATGACTTACAAAAGTATGGATTTTTTTAGCAAATGAGATTTTGGAGTCATTGAACTTTGAAATTTTGAACCAAAGGTTTGAGGAAAATGATGTTTACCTTTGTTCAACTACTTTGGGCATAATGTATTGCCCTAAGTCTTAAGGATCTATTGGCTTATTGTCAAAATAGTTCATGAAGGATATTTTGATGTTACCAGGATATTTCCCTATTGTTTTACATCAAATTTATATTCAAGATGACAATTTACAGAGTCAATAGAAATTTAAGGATTTCCTACATTTTCAACCATCTCTCAATAGGAATTACCATTGAACTTGGGCAAGATTTCCTTAACCCATTAGATTAATACTTAAGAGGTAGAAGCTCCACATGGTTGAGCCATTGCAAAAATTAGAGTTGAGATATGGACTTTAGGGGGAAGATTTGTCCCATGTAAAGTTTATGTTTTCCAAATAGTAGGGTGGGAGTTGACTGGGTTTCCTTCAAAGTAGATGAAGGTCTACTTTTTTCTTTTCTCCTAAACCTTGTAAGATTTGGTGAGAAGTTAAGGTCTTCTAATTATTGAAATATAGAATTAGGGATACCTTCCCTTTTTTCTGATCTACTGTATGGTCTAGAGAATACAAACTCCAATTTTCCCAACAATGGTTCACAGACTAAGATATTTGGGATTCTTGGTTTCTAAAGGTTATTCTATTTTTTCTTTCTCTTTTTTTTTGTAGTTGTCTAATAACATCATCTATATGTTCTTCCTCCCTGAGAACTCTACTAGCTCTATGCTAATCTTCTCAAGTTCTCCTAAACTACCAAGCAAGAATATTTAACTCACTAAGAATATCTTCTTTCTTGTCGTGAAAACCAATATTAGGTTCCAACATAGGTATAATATTTTCATCTACTTTGTAAAGAAGCTTTGAAAAAGCCCTAAACCTATCTCTAACCTAAGGAGAAACCTATTTATTCTTGGAAGAACCCTAATCGAGGGTTGGCAACTCATTTCTTGTACAAATCTATACTGTTGGAATGTATGCAACAGACTATGACTATTTTAACATAGATTTTACTAGTTTTTAATCTTGTTTGGAGGAAAATCACGTGCCTATTATAATTTTGTTGCATGTTTTAGTTTTCTTATTGTTTATTTTCCTTTTTCCATGTATTAGTTATAGTTTGTGACCAAGTTTTGAAAGCTTTTGTAAATCTCTTTAAAGATACCTGTTTGTTGCCAGTTTTGGAGTTGTATATCATGAAAGGTTTGTAAGTCTTGTCTCCACCATGGAAATTCCATGGTCTTTTGGATTTCAAGGCTATAGACCATAATATATTATATTATTCAAGGAAGGGCCCTGAAAGTGAGTGCAAATAATTCTTTGACCAAGCCTTAGGTGAGCTAGGCAATGCCTAGCTAGGGACTATCAGTAAAGAAAGAGCTCTCAAGAGCAAAGCTTGAAGAATGAAGGCTTGCCCTTCTAAGTTATTGAAAATTTTTATGAGGATGTTATAACTTTTGGAGGAGTCTTGATGAATTGTGGAAGGTGTCTTAAAAGTGGGGACAATAGGCAGCCAAGAAAGCCTTACCAAATCCTCAATTTTGCTATTTTTGTTGTACAACCCATATGCACCCCAAGACCCTAAAAATGCTTCAGCATGGATCCTATGTATCATTTTTTCTTAAGGATAGAGGTTTTGAAACTCTAAGAAAAAGGAGCTAGTGACCCTAGAAATCTAGGTGGAGGCCTAATTAGCAGCTCTCCTTGTAGCCCTTTTGTGAAGAAATCTTGAAATTGGGTACAAACTCATTATTGTTATCCATTCAAGGATAGTATAAGTGTTCCAATAACACCTTAGGACATCATGGAAACCTTGGTTGTAATAGGGAGTGCTATGGTACCCTAGTAGACCTATAAAACCTTTAGAAGGATATTGTTCCTAGAAGAGTAAGGGAGTGATGCTGAAAGTTTGGATCAATTAACCTACTAAGGAGGTTGGGTGAGGTTAGGGGATGTTATAAATAGAAAGAGATCCTATAGACCACATAGGTGTAGATAAAACACCAAGATCCACATATGACATACAAGGTTGCACATGGATGAGGGTACTTGGGGTACATAGGATATGGGTATGGGTATAGTTATTTTTATAATTGGGGACATGGGTACTTGGGTATGTCAAACTTTATTTTAAATTATACTTTTATATTTATAGAAAACCTGAATTTATGAGTCATGATAATAATTTTTCAAATCAAGAATAGTGATAAAGTTTGTAAATATAATGTATTATTTTTAGTTTTAGATTTGTTATATGTTTGTAATAATAATTTATGATAAATGTTTAGATGCATAACATAGAAGGAAGGCTTTAAACCTGAACAAGAAGATCATAAATTCTATGACAATGGCATATTGGAAATGATAAATTTTTGGCTTTAACACTGATAAAGTTTATTGGTGATCAATATTGTATCAAAGTTTCAAATTGATTAGGTATTGAATTAAGCTTGATAAACAAATAACAGAGAAGGAAAACTTTAAACATGAACAAGATCATAGATCATATGATGATGACATATTGGAAATGATAAACATATGCTTGAATAGTAATAAATTTTATTGTTAATCAATATTCTATCAAAGTTTCAAACTAATTACATATTGAATTAAGCTTGATAAACAATGAGCTGATACACAAACAAAAAATTGAAAAAAATAATCCAAAATATCAATCAAGGTCCTTAGGTATGATGCTCTCCACCAAGTACCCAGTACTTGGGATACATGTACCTAGTACTTGGGTACATGGGTATGAGCACCAAGAGTGTGGGTACAAGTACCCATGCAACCTCATAATATATTATTATAACCAACAATGTCATGCATAAATGAACATATAATATATTATGATAACCAATAATGTCATACATGAACAAACATATAATATATTATGTTAACTAATAATGTCATACATGAAGGAACATATAATATATTATGATAACCAATAATGTCATACATGAACAAACATATAATATAAAATGATAACCAATAATGTCATACATTAACAAACACATAATATATTATGATAACCAATAATTTCATACATAAAAAAACATATCATATATTAACCAATAATGTCATAAGTCTAATAATGTCATGCATCAAATAAATGTCATACATCAAATATAAAATGTCATATATACAACAAATGTATATCGAATATGTCCACTAACATAAAATCCAACATATATGTTTGTTGATGCCTATACATGTGTGTCTATCAACTATATTTTCTCCTTCCCATGAGGGGAAGGAAAGAAATCTCTAGAGGTCTTTGGTTTTCATGTGGAGGGAGATGATGGGGATGATGCGGTCTTCCTCAAATGCTCACTCATCCTCTTGTTGAGGCTCTTCTCTAACTCAAGCTGATCTAAACAAAGTAGATATGAATCAATAATTATTATACATTGAAATCAAATATATGTACCCGCAAAATTAATTATTTTCTTACCACGATCAAATAGTCACTTTGCAAGTCCACCTCAAAGGCTCGTGGATGATCGGGTGTAACAAGACCCTACACCAATTTAATCAATTTAATCACTTATAAGTAACATTAGAATTTTGATACTAACTATTATAAACAAAAAATATAACCAAGAAAATTATTTCATACCTCAGTCAATGGCTTTGAACTAGCCATAGTTATTGCCACTCCACAATTCATGGACTACTGAAGATGAGGAGGAGTCTCAGATGTCAAGAGCTACATGTCATACAATACATGTTACATGTAACATTAAACATGAAACAAATATAATAAAATGAATTAAATTAACATGAAACAAATGTACCTTATGAAGCTTGTATCATGTCTAGGCTTGGAGTCCCTAGTGAATGTCAACAGTCTTGTAGAAAACTACTGCACATGCATAAAAAAAATTGTCAATCCTTCATATGATTATTTAATAAATATATGTATTAATTTAAATGATTAAATTTATACATACCTTTGGACTTGTCGATGGGATGAAAAATGGGGCTGAGGGATTGCTACTAGGGCTGCCAACACTCTGACCCTGAATTTTGAACAATGTCAATATATGCTAATTAATTAGTCATTCACTAAAAATATGTAATGTGATAAAATTAGTTTATTATAATTGTAATTTACCTATGTGTCAATGCCAAATGTCTCATTTAGGAATTGATCAGTGATTAACCACACTATCATCCACACTATCTCTAGCATGATTGCCAAATGTGCATAAGGATCTGCATGATGTGCACATGTGACTGCAATGCACAAAAGGCTCCTCCTCAACTAATGGACTTGTGCAATGAATGACAGCCTATTTTAAAGCATTAATAGTCCCTAGAGTGTTGGCCTCTGCATGTTCCTTGATAATTGAAGGAATAGTCACATGCTCACCATGTGGCTTGACCACAGGTGCCCTAACTACATTAGGGTCATGATGTGTCCCAAGCCTCTCAAATGATGACCCCCCACCTCTACCCTAAGATTCTAATATATCAAAATAATTGGGGATCTCCCCAAGGACAAACTCACAATACAATTTCTTTAAGAAATACATTGGGACCTCATGATTATTGCAAGGAGGGGCATCAAAAACCATCCACCATCTATCCCAAAAATTATTTCTAATACCATCGTGTATGCACCAATGGATGGGGAACTATTTAGTTGTCTCTCTAACAATATTTTGTTCCCCAAGATTTCTAAATAATGCACAAATTCTATCTTTTGGTATTTGTTTTTATCTTTACATCTTGATATGATAATTTTTTTCCATAATATCTTTTTTGTCCATACCTCTTAACCCACTAAATATCCAATTAACCACTAACAGAAGCTACGTGGGTCATAATTGACTCGAGGGAGGATGCCAATTGAGCTTTCATTGGATTGGTTTGTCCATATGTTTTCAACCTACCAATGAGTACTTTGAATTCATTTTTGCCTCTTTCTATTTCATTTATTATGTTGTCTTGTGTGCCAAGAGGAGGTCTTCCAATCGGTGTAGGTTGTGGAATTTCTTGTTCTTGTTGTGGAGAGCTTTGATTCTCATCTTGTTGAAGGTTCTGGTTTTGATCTTGTTTAAGATTTCTTAGTTCATTATTCACATTTTCTGATAAGAAACCAATTGCAATCTAAATAAATAAACAAAGTTAATTTTTTTTTGAAAAAAACCTACAAAACAATACAAAAATATATAAAACAATGCAAAAATAAGGCTAGACAACACACAGCATGATTGTGATCTGGAACTACAATGACGAGGAGGCATATTGATGAGGTGGGTGGCAAAAATCTTCAATTTCCTGAATTTTCATATGTGTTGTGAGGAGAGGAGGTTGCAAAATGAAGAAAAAATGAATGGGCTACAGGTTTTCAGCCCATTTATAATATTTTTGGGTTTTGAAAAGTGCATATGTGCTATGTCTTAGGATACCCAATCCATAGTGAGTGCAGGCTATAGCGCATACATGCTATTCAAAGTTACAAAAAAAATAAAAATGGGTGTCATATTTTTGGCACCACAACTTGGTGCACTTACCCCATTGTCAATGATCATATTTTATAATGATTCTTCCCCAATTTTTTTTGTAGAAATGGATGTCTTCCAATCAATTCATGTGATGTTGGAGAACATCATATGCTTTTTAAATTTTAAAATATCACTCTCCATTTTATTGTGTAAAGTTGTATTTTCACATATTAAGGAAGCATTACATTATTGAATCATCCAGTTCCTTTCTAAATACAAATAACTCATTTTTTTTGGTTTTTAAACTTTTATCATGAGAAACCAAAAATCTTGGCCAATATTAGGTTAGAGTTTTATGAAGTACATGAGACAATCAAGTGAATTTTCAAATATAAATATCCCAATTTGGAGACTATCTATGTTGGAAATGGTTCACATATGAATGATGCATCCTTCTAATGTATAACTCATTTCAGCCAAAGAGACAACATTTATCACATTTGAGGGTTCCTTTCTTTTCTCTCTCAATGGAAAACTATTTATGACTAACATTCTAAAAATGGATTAGTGTCAAGATGTCCTAAAAATGGAAAAGTTGACATTGTTCAATATAATGTTAGCTATGACACATTTAAAGCTATGCATATGGAAACCAAGGATTACTTATTTATAATAATAATAAAATATTAAACTAAACTACCAATTAGTTACAAATAAGAAAGGTACACAAGAGTTTAATTAAAAAATTATATAAGGGAGAAAATTGAATAAGTACCAAATTGTACACATATGATTCAAGATTTCTAATATTTTAGAATCAAATAGGAGAAAACATTTGAATGGGAAAATACATTTACTAATAATGATTATGGATTAGTTAAAAATGTATAATTTTGATTTGAACATTTGAAATCATCATGGAAGGTCTTCAATTTCTTCCATCGAGATGTCAAATGTGTAACCTTCATCAAAGTGCATTTGGCTTGTATTTCTCCACTGACACACCATCTTCTGGTAGTAGAGGAATCTTCTCTTTTTATGGAAATAATAGATGACATGCATTGTGTTGGTTGGAATGAATGATCTCTTCACACACATTATAGAGCTATTTTGATGCATCCTGTTATGTTGTTAAACTCACAACCTTCACCATGTAGCAAGTTGGATGTCAGATCGAGAAGATTGTCTTCTTTGTATAACCTCAATGCCTATAAACAAAAAGAAAGACTCCAATGCTCAATTCTCTATTCTTACTATTAGTGTTTATTTCTCTAATAATATAATGTTCTTACCATGCAAAGAAGAAACATGCTATCTTTGTCATAATATCTCATATCAACCACATGTTTGCCAAATACAACTTTAAACACCAAAACTTCAAAGCTATAAATATCCACTTTATGATTGAATTCATAAAAATGCTAAAACTATTGATTTTATTTTTTCTATGTAGCTTGGAAGGTGGAGTTTCTGTAAAGAAACTCAAGTTGGATGTTTAGTAATAGCTTCAATTTTGATTCTTTAAATAAGATAATTATGAGTTTATGAGGTTGCATAAAGAAACAGTGATTGTATGTGTTTCAAAGCCAAAGAAAGCAAGGAAAGATTCTTTCCTTGCTTGCTAAGTAAAGAAATTGGGATCTATATATGTAAAGTTGTTTTAGAAAACTCTATCATATTCTAAAAGAGAAAGTTTGTTGTTAGGATGAATATAAGATCCAACAATTGTTAGTTTTTCCCCAAGTTGGGGTTTCCTGGTTATATCTATGTTATTGTCTAATTGTGTTTGAATTCTATTATTTTTCTTCCACTATTTAGTTTTAGTTAATTAACCCTAAGTATTAATTATAATAAATCAAATAGAGCTTCTTTCTATGATTTTATTGTGCAATTGATCTGTAACTAGGTTATAAAAAATTAGCATGGTATAAGAGCTATAAACTCTGAATATAAAGCCAATAATTGTGATGTAGATTTCAAAAGAAAAAAAATTCAGTTATTTTTGTCTCCAAGTTTTCTTATGGATATGGAAACTATTCTTTGATATATGGATAGACTTGAGGGTCCATCTAACTTCTTACAGTGGAAGGTTCAAATTACATCTATTCTCAAGGAGAATAGGTTGTGGATCTATGCTAGCACAATAGTGAGTTCACCTACAAATGATCCTATTGTTTTAGATTTGCATGAGGTCAAGGAGGTCAAAGCTCAAAGAATAATTCTTGATGGAGTAAGACATCATTTATTTCCTCATCTATTGGGAAAAGTCACTACCAAGGAGAAGTGGGATACACTCACAAGACTCTATCAGAGAGACTACTAGACTCGTAAGATGATGCTCAAGGAGAAATTTTATAATACCAATATGTTTGAAGGCAAGAGTGTGACCTCTTACTTGACCAAGGTGACACAAGTCAAGGATGAGTTGGCTATTTTTTGAGAGACAATTGCTAAAGATGAGTTGGTGTATATAGCCTTAAATAGTTTTTTGAAGCACTAGGAAGTTTTTGTCAAGTGTATGGTCGGTAGAGATCGACTACTTGATTCGAAAAGAATTTGGGATGATTTCTTTCAAGAGAAAATCCACAAAGGTGATCATTGTGGAGAACAGACAAAGAAGGGTCAAGATGATGAAAATCTTGCTCTTGCAAACAAGGTTAAGAAGAAATCTAATGAAGGGAAACATTCTTCTTCTAAGAGTGGATAAAGGAAAGATCTAAGAAAGATAAAAATCTTTTGCTACCATTGAATAGGTCACTATTCTAGTCGATGTTCAAATGTGAATAAGAAAAATAAGGATATTCAGAACAACCAAGTCGTTGCTATAGCCAAGGTGGAGGAGTTTGCATCACAATTTGAGAATGAGTTTTCACTCATCACCTGTCTCTCAAGCTCATTTGCCAATAGGGTTTGGTATATTGATAGTGGGGCTTCTTTCCACATGATGAGAGTAAGAGATTTTTTCACCAATTTGGATAAGAGGAAGATGGATCTATTTATTGAGCTTGGTGACAATGCCAAGTACCATGTAACTGTTATCGGCACAATCAAGTTTTAGAGGGAGTCTAGCAAACTCTTGTTGGTGGAGGATGTGTTGTATATTTATGACATGACAAAGAATTTAATTTTAGTTTCTACTTTGGAAGACAAGGGTTACATTCTAACGTTTGAAAGGGGAAAATTTTATATTCATCCCAAGGATTCCAAAGTTGCAAAATTGATTGGAGTTAGACACGGCAACTTGTTTTTGTTATAGTTTGAGATTGCAAAAGCATTGGTAAGAAGTTGTAAAGGGTAAGGAGAATTGTGGAATAGGGTGATAGCTCATTTTTACTATGGACCACTTAATGTGCTCAAGAAAATAGTGAGAGGGTTGCCTTATATGAAGATAGAAAAGAACAAGGTGTAAAAGAGTTGTGCTCTTGGGAAATATGCCAAGACCAATTTTCCAAGTAGTGATAGTTAATCTAAAGGGATTTTGGATCTCATACACTTAGATGTGTGTGGGCCTATGTTAATAGGATCCTCAAATGGGTATGAGTATTATGTTACTTTCATTGATGATTTCTCCTAGAAGACATGGATACATTTTATGAAGAACAAGGAGGAGGTCTTTTGTAAATTCAAAGAGTTTAAGACTATTGTGGAAAACTAGATAAGGAGAAAGATCAAGATACAAAGGTCTGATAATGAAGGAAAGTATAACTTTAATGCCTTCAAATATTTTTGTATTCAAGAAAGTATCAAGAAAGACTTGATAGTTCTGTACAACCTTCAACAAAATGGGGTTGTTGAACAAAAAAATAGGGCTATATTTGGAGCAACCAAGGCCATGCTTCTTGATCAACATTTGTCTTGGTTCCTATGGGTAGAAGCTTGCAATAGAGATGTCTATTTATAGAATAGGTGTCGTCACCAAGTGTTGGGAAAATTGACTCTAGAAAAGGCATTTAGTGGTAAGAAACTAGATTTGGGCCATATTCACATTTTCTGATGCCTTCTATATTGTCATGTTCCTATGAAGAAAATAAAAAAGTTAGAACCAACTAAAAAGAAGGGTATCCTTATTGGGTACAGTGAAACTTCTAAGGCTTATTGATTTTACATTCCTTCCTAAGGTAAATAGGTGTTCATAGAGATATAAGGTTTGAGAATGAGAAAGCTCTTCAGAAGTCTAGCAGTTTGATGAATGACGAGGAGCACACATCCACAATAGAGGTAGCACAAATTCCTCAAACTCTAATCAGTCAAGGTAGAGAGAAAGACAAGAAAATGAAATAGGATGATTAGGATGCTCAATGGAATCCTCAACCTCATATCCCTATTACAAAGAATAGAAAAAATAGGGAAGCTAAGAAAACTTTAAGAGAGGTAAGGAATATGTGGGTGATCCACAAGATTTAGTAAGATAGAGAAAGGTTCCCAAATGTTATTATGATTATGTTTTACTTATGAGTGAATTAATTGAAGTAGAGCCTTCTAGCTTTCAAGAGGCATCCAAGCACCAATTTTGGAATGATGCTATGGTGGACAAGTTTTCTTCCATCATGTACAATACCTTATGGGAGATAGGAGCATAACCAAAAGAGAAATTTGTGGTGGGCTCAAGATGGTTGTATAAGATTAAGCATATTGTAGATGGTAGTGTGGAAAAGTTCAAAGCTTATTTTGTGGCTAATGGGTTTTCTCAAAAGGAAGGAATTGACTATGATGAAACATTTTTTGTAGTAGCTAGATACTCTTCCATAAGAGCTACAAGTTTTGTGGCTGCATTAATGGGGTGGAAGATTCACCAAATGGATGTTAAAACCATATTTCTCAATGGAGTAATTGAGGATGAAATTTACATTGGTTAGCCTAAAGGATTTGAAGCACATGGGAGGGATTCTCATGTTTGTAGGTTTAAAAGAGCACCATATGGACTCAAGAAAGCTCCTAGGGCATGGTATTTTTAAGAATTTTTCTAAGGGAAAAATTCACCCAGGAACTAAGAACTCAAACACAAACACACAGTAGACCAAGTAGAAATAGTATGATCAGAGTGACAATATTCATTCAAAAATTGTTGAGAGTACACTAGGAGTGCCTATATATAAAGGCCTCTGAGATACATGTAGAATGCCTCGTAATTATCTACATGATGTGTCATACAACCAAGAAAATGTCCACCAAATATGTGTTATCCTCCATTAAGCACAAAAGTATGTACGATGATGTGAGGATAAGCGTACAAGGGTGTGACACACAAAATAGTGTTGTAGACACCATGTGCTCAAATAGAGTTGCATACTGTTGTGTTTTCTACATGAAAACTCACAAAGGTGCACAAAATCCTAAGTGTCTCACAAATAAAAATAATAAAATAATGCAAAATAATTAACTAATGCATTAACCTAAGTAAACTTAAGTAAGTGTAGTAAGTAAAGTATGTATTTACACCAACAGCCCCCCTTAAGTGCAACTTAGGGGAATTCCCTTAAGCTTACAAACTAGGATGAAGATGCATAATGGGTCCTGGCTACTAGGCCATGTTAGGTACCCAAGTACATAATGAAAATGCAAATCTCCCATAAAGCAGGGAAAGAGGGAAAACCTCATGGGAAAAACCCTCCCCCAAAAAGAGAGATAAATAAGGATGCATTGATGGGTGGAGTAATCAAGACCCCCCCATTATGACATACATCTAGTATATACATAAGAGAATGAGAGAAGGAAGAGAGATAGAATAGGCTCCCCCCCCCCCCCAAAAGAAGAATGCCAACAAGTGAAAGCCACTCCGATGAAGAAGCTAGTCCAAGAATGCAAAAAGGTGTTCCTCCCCTTGGGAAGAAACAATGGCAAAGGTACACTCCTGAAGATGTATGGTGGTCCTGCAACCTACTCAAGTATCCCTGTATTGATGCTTAAGTTCACCCCTTCCAACTGTACTGAAAAGAATAAATGCAGATCTATCAAGGATGTCTGTTGAACCTGTTCCACTGACCCATCTGTCTCCTCAACTGACAAAGAGCCCTCCACTAATTTTTGTTCATAAGGATCCACAATCATGCCAACCTATGAAGATTGATCATGTAGAGAATGGTCATGAGGTTCAGAGTGAGCCCTCGCAACAACTATATAAGAATCATCATCAATAAGAAGATGTGTGTCCTCAAGTCTATCTCCCAAGTCAAGTGAAGCTAGAGCTAGAAGATGAGATGTATCATGCTATGTTGGACCTTTCACTATGGCAATGTAAGCATGTGGATAGGATTGGTGTGACCTCTCACTAAAACTGTCGATAGAACCCCACGTGTCTAAACTTGTTGAAGCACTACCGCTGGTGTCACTATCAATTTCCACTATGTGTGATGTTGTGGAGAGGAGTAGAGGAAAAGCTAGGAGAACATTCCTCAAAGTGAACATCCTTCTCCACAAAAATCTCACGAGTCTTTGGATCCATTAGTCTGTAAGCCTTCACATTATCTTCATAACCGATGAAGGTACAAGACCTAGGTGTCAGAGCCTTGCAACTCTTAGAAGATAGGTTTGCCCATGCTGGACAACCAAAGACTCTAAGGTGACTCACAATTGGTTTTCTACCACACCATGCCTCAAAAGGAGTCTTTCCATCTAAGGCTAGATGAGGAGACCTGTTAAGTGTATGAGTAGCACTGCTAATGGCTTCAACTTCAAGTGTAGGATCGAGAGACTTGGCCTCAATCATACAACTTGCTATGGTCTTGAGAGTCATAATCCTCATAGCTACAACATCTATCTTGTGCAGACTAAATGCTGGTGAGTTTTAAAGATCAATCCCCTCAATTTTGCAAAAGTTCTTAAGTCTTCTGTCAACATATCTATTCTCATTGTCCACCCTTAGTACTTTGATGGCTTTCCTTGACTTGTGTTCAACATGAGTCTTGAATTCTTAGAGCTTATGAACCAATTCATTCTTATGATGAAGGAAGAAGACCCAAGTGAATCTCAAAAAATCATCAACAAATGTGAATATGTAGCAGCCATGGCTGACTAAACTCACTGCAAAGGGTCCTGCTAATACCATGTGAACTAGCTAAAGAACAACTAGAGCTCAAGAAGACTTTCCTTTATCATACTTCTCCTTGAGATTCATATCCACTAAACAAGATGAACGCTCTCCCTTAGAAAAGTTGATATTAGGTAGACCTTTGACCATGTGTTTTGAGCAAAGTTGCTGAAGAGAGCAGAAGACAAGGTGACCAAACCACTCATGTCATAAGTTGATTTGTGAAGTAGAGTGAGTTAACAAGGCTTGAGAAGGACTCTTAGGCGCAAAGTGGGAGTAGGTGTATAAAATCTTGTCATCATTAACTTTTCCAACTGCAACCAATGAATCATCTTTAAGACTTCACACCATCACTGAATCTGGAAGGAACTCAACCTTATGACCATCTCTTAAGTGAGTGATTTGGTAAACTGATAGGAGATTAGATCTTAGATTTGTAATGTAGAGAACATCTTTGAATTCCCCATTTTCCATTTCAACATGTCATTTCCCTTCAACTTCCATCATCTTCCATGAAGATGTGTGGTACCTTTGACTGCTTTAATGAAGAAAAGTCTCCTTTTGAAAAACCCATGTGATAAGAGGCACCTGAGTCAAGTATCCATTCCAAAGAAGAATTTGTTTTTGCCATAAGTGCTTGACCTTTACCCTTCAAAGAGGTTGGAGTAGAGTCCTTGGAAGAACCTGGCACTTGAATCTTCTTCTTCTTGAGTAGATTTTCTAACTCATCGATTCTTTTTGTCTTGCAATGATGCTCGTCATGATTTGGCTTTTTGCAGTATGCACAAAAAAGTTTTTCCTTCTTTTCATTACTTCCTTTCTTGTTTGAGGAAGAACTTCCTTGTTGAGAGGAGGATTGTTGTGTGTCAGATTGTGTTTTCTGCTTCCAATACTTCTTTTTGTTGTTTCTTTTCCCACCTTGACTTCATTTGTGATCATTACTAGCCACCAATGCTTTGGTCTTTGATGACTTGAGAAGTCCAAAATCCACCAAGTGAGATTGTTCAACAATCAACATGTCTACAAATCCATCAAAGGAAGGCTTCTAGTAAGCAGATCCCATGGTCAACCTATGAGTATTAAAACTTGAAACAAACTTAGCATACTCAGAAGGTAGCTTTTTCAGGATGTGATGAATCAACCTATCATCGTTCATGGGATTTCCACAATCTTTAAGAAGTGCCCTATACTCATTGACTTTGATGATGTAATCCTAAATTGTGTCATAATTCTTAGGATCCAAGAGAAGTAGATCATCCTCAATCTAAAATCCCTTTTCTTCATCCACTTTACCATACAACTATTCAAGTTTATCCCATGCTTCTTTAGAGTTTGAACAATTTTTAATGTGAAAGAGAAGATCTCCTTGTACACTACTCCTGATAGCATGTAAAGCCTGTCAGTATTGAATTTTCCAATCAATGAGTTCTTTAGCATCAGTAGGTTTGGTAATTGTACCATCAACATAAAGACTATATCCTTTCTCCATTAATCTACTCCAAGCAATATATTTCCATGTAGAATAGTTGTGTGAAGTTAAAGAAGGACATTTAAAACCCATGATGCAAAAATAAAAAGAGCATGAAAGAGAGACACACGAACATAGTACACACCCCCCCCTTTTCACTCAATCAAAAGACCCCCCCAAAAAAGATGCTTTGGCACTTTATAAGTAGTGCGTTTACAATGGGCCAGTTGTCAAATTGAACAAAGTGGACTTTCTAATTTTGCTTTTACCTTATAAGGCTGAAATCTGTCACTTAAGCACTGTAGCTTAGTTTTACAACAATTTTGAAAAGAATCAAAGCTTTATAATGCCAAAGAAGGCCTAATTCAGAAAGTGAGAAATTGGTCCACACAATCCTAGAATTTGGCTTTAGATCTGGAAAGTTTACAACAAAATATATACTTTAAAAAAAAATGGAACTTGAAAAGGTGACCAGATGTGCCCGTACAGAGCTTGTGAAGTTGCAAAACCCAAGATTATGCAGGTATTTATACCTAATTTCAAAACAAATTGCACTTGAAATGGAGTTTGGATGTCCAAGATATGGGCTCACAAATTCAAGCTGCCAAACTGAAAAGCAATTTGGAGAGGGGTCTAGAAGGAAAACTGCCATTCTAAATTTGATGGTCAAACAAATGTCACCATAGTTATAAAATGTCTAAAAATGATGATCAAACGGTCATCAAATTTAACATTATAAAATGATGATGTTAGCAAAAAATATGCCCAAGGAACTGACATGGATGCTAACTGGGCTTTGAGTCAGATTTTTGTATTCTACAGATGTTGACACATGTCAATCTATACACTGACATGGCAAAATAGAACTAGTTTCTATAGGATGATGTGGCAGTATCAGTATGACATGTCACTGCTTGGTGGGTAGGTGACGGGTCTCCTCCATGGCGGGTGGGCCCGCTAATGCAACATCCATGTGTAGGAGATATAGTACACGTCGTCATTAGTTTTAAAACTAGCATTTTCATAAATCTCATTCATGGAAGGAGCTATCGAAGAAGCTAAACATGACATTAGGAAAGCTTTGGATCGTCAGAAACTGAGGAAGCTGCCAGCGATGACTACTTGTCAAAAAAAAAATTGCTAAGGATGCAAAAAATCCACTGCTATGACATTGGTGAAAGCTGCGGACAGTGCTCAGAATATACCATAGTAGGGGATTGAGATTCCAACAGTGGCCAGAGAATAGTCTGCGACCGTCGAGAGACAAAGTTTGTGGGTGGGAAGTGTCATTGGGATTCGCAGATTAATGCCACATCGACCTTGCGATGGATGTGGTTGTTGTTTATAATAACAAGTCCGTGTTGATCAAATAAAACCTATAGATGCTGGTGGATGTATTGGGCCAAGCCGCAACTATTCTTGCATGCTGGAGTAGAAAATGTCACGTACAGGGTGTGAGGATAGATTTTTTAGACTTGCTTGCTGCTCGCTAAAACTAGGCAAATTTAATCCACAGTATGGCTCGCAAGTCTATTAACCCCCTCGTATAAATAAAACACCCTGCATTAAAATGCAACAAACCCTCGAAACAAATTTGGGGTCCCACTTCCCAGGTCTGTTAAAAGATTTTCTCTATTGATGCTTGAAAGGGGAAAAAAATCCAAAAAATATGACAGAAATTACAGAGAAATAAATGACAGATCTGAAAATAACTATACCCATACCATAGATTGGGCCTCCGGGTTTCAATTTGCAAAAAAAAATTTCCTCATGGTTGACTTTGGGCCAAGGTAGCTGAATTTATAGTCAATTTTCATTGGTTCAGCATTCTAGACATAATGGCAAGGTTAGATCTGGCATTGGACACTCCCAATTTCTACAACACTCTGGATTCAGGCTGAGGTGATGAAGCAAGCTAAAGGGCTCGAATGGCTTGCGATGAGAAAATCTCCAAGTTGCTTTGATACCATGTAAGAATTTGGCTAAGGGAAAAATTCACCTAGGAACTAAGAACTCAAACAAAAACACACAGTAGACCAAGTAGACAGAGTATGATCAAAATGACAATATTCATTCAAAAATGGTTGAGAGTACACTGGGAGTGCCTGTATATAAAGGCCTCTGAGATACATCTAGAATGCCTCATAATCAGCTATATGATGTGTCATACAACCAAACACATGTCCACCAGATATAGGTTATCCTCCATTTATCACAAAAGTATGTGTGATGATGTGAGGATAAGCCTACAAGGGTGTGACATGCAAAATAGTGTTGTAGACACCATGTGCTTAAATAGAGTTGCATACTCCTGTGTTGTCTACATGACAAATCACAAAGGTGTGCAAACTCCTAAGTGTCTCACAAATAAAAATAATAAAATAATGCAAAATAATTAACTAATGCATTAACCTAAGTAAACTTAAGTAAGTGTAATAAGTAAAGTACGTATTTACTCCAATAGTATTCATGTATAGATAGTTACTTGCATAGTGTGGGCTTCATCAAAAGTGAGGCAAATTTAAACCTATACTATGTTCAAGTGAAGGGTGAACTTCTTATAGTGTTATTTTATATTAATGATTTATTTCTTATAGGTGAAGAGGAGCTCATATCACATTGTAAGTGAGATCTTGTAGGAGAGTTTGAGATGAAGGATTGGGGTTGATGCACTACTTTCTAGGAATGGAGTTCTAGCAAAAAGAGGAAAAGAATTTCCTTGGACATGGGAAATACTTAATTGATATCTTGAAGTGATTTAGGATAGAGAATTGTAAGCTCATATCAACACCACTTGTGACAAATTGGAGGAAGATTTATACTTCCATATTAGAAGCAATGCACCTTACTTTATACACATAGCTAGACATTTGTTTTGTAGTGAACTCTCTTAGTCAATTTATGGTGGAACCTAAATGTGCACACTAGATAGTTACAATGCATGTCTTGAGATATCTCCAAGGCACCATTGATTTTGGGCTGGAATATGTTTAGAAGGATGGAGTGAAGCTTGAGGGATTTATTAATGTAGATTGGGCAGGCAGTACAATTGACATGAAGAACACTTTAGGGTGTAGTTTTAGTTTGGGATTAGGAGTTGTCTCTTGGTACAATAGGAAAAAAAGTCAACTGCACAAAGTTCTACAAAGGCTGAGTATATCACTTCTAGTATGGCTACATGTGACACTATTTGGCTTTGCAAACTTATGGTTGGGTTCTTTTATTAGAAGCAAGATCCTACAATCATTTACTATGATAATTAGAGTTGCATCAAACTTTTTGAGAATCTAGTATTTCATGACAAGTCCAAGCACATTGAGATCAAGTACCACATCATCAAAGATTGTGTGCAGAAGGGGATACTGAAACTTTGATACATTCCTATATAAGAAAAGGTAGAAAACATCTTGAGAAAGGCTTTGGCTAAGAATAAGTTTGTATTCTCCAGGGATAAGTTGGGTGTTGTCCAGAATAACTTCCTCACTAAGAGAGAGTGTTGATTTTTTTTTTCTATGTAGCTTGTAAGGTGGAGCTACTTTAAAGAAACTTGAGTTGGATGTTAAGAAATAACTTTATTTTTTATTCTTTAAATAGGATAATTATGAATATGCAAGGTTGCATAAAGAAAGAGTGATTTTATGTGTTTTAAATCAAAAGAAAGAAAGGAAACTTTATTTCCTTTCTTGCTAAGTAAAGTAGTTGAGCTCTATATATGTAGAGTTTTTGTAGAAAACTCTATCATATTTTGGAAGAGAAATTTTGATGTTAGGCTGAATAGAAGATCCAGTAGTTGTATGTTTTTCCCCATGCTAGGGTTTCTTAGGTATATATTTTTTATTATGTAATTGTGTTGGCTTCCATTATTTTTCTTCCACTATTTAATTTCATTTAATAACCCAAGAGTATTAATTGTTATAAATAAGATAGAGCTTATTTCTATGAATTTATTGTGCAATTGATCCATAACTAGGTTATAAGAAACTTAAAAAGACTATTGCTTGGGAAATGGGTAAAGAATTTAAAAACAAGGAGACAAAGTGGTACCAAATAGAAAGTTAGATAAACATCCATTGGGTAGAAATTTTAGAGGAAGAGGATTTATGTTGCCAATAAAGATGAACTATACCATTACTATAAAAGATAATTAAGATGGTAATTTCAACCATATAGAGACTAGTTTCAAACTTTGCATCTGTAATGGTCATATCATGAATTACTTGTTCAGAAATTATCTTTGTGCCCTCTAAAACAAACTCAAAAAATTTCCAAAAATAGGATGCTACATGCTGCAATATATCCCTTAGTCTTGTATCACTCTCAAGCAATTTACACCTCAATCCCTATAAATATCCATTCTAATATATGTATTCAAATCTACCCATCAACCACTAACAGTTCCAATTTTAAAAGTTTAATTGCATTTGATTGAATTATATGGGAAAAGGTTCCAATTTTTTTATAGATCTAACAAAAATCATCTAAATTCATATAGGAATAGAATCAATATGTAAAATAAGAAAATGAGACAATTATCAGATTTGAAGTCAATTAATTTATAAATAATTTAAATAGAGCTTTATTTCTGCTTCTCTAACATCTTAATCTAAGGAATGAAGACTTTTTAGTGAGACATTTATTTTCATATCTAAGGCATAAATATATTTTTTAATGAAATCTAATTCAAACCAAAGCTACATCTTAATCAAAATATGTGAAGACTTTGGTACTGATGAATTTCTCCTACATTGGTCAGCTATTCAAATAGATCCATATTTAAAATTAGGATAGTATTCACCTTCCAAAAGTAGACCCTTGCCTATGGAGAAACTAGAATGTATGCATTCATAATTTTTAAAAAAATATTATTATAATTAGGCATTATTTTCGTCCATCATATTTTTTTAATTATGAATAGACCTTTCCATTAACTATTAATATTAAGATACATGTTCACAAAAAAGGGGTTGGGGGATACAAGCTCACCCTGTGAGTTCAAATGGCACAAAGTTGGATTAACAACTATTCATTAAACAAAATGTTTAAGGAAAAGCATAAAGCCTTAGGTGGTGAGAGTAGTGCCAGCCAAAGGAGGTTCTTTATCATTAAAAGCCTAGAAGTCCTTGGGGTTAGTGGTTGGATTAGGGGGAGCCCAAATGTTAGCAATAGCCACATCAACATCATCATCTTTATCTTTTTGAGGCCTGGATAGGGAGATAGCTAAGTCTAGGCAAGAGAAAGTCCACTTAGGATCATGGTGCATAGATGACCAACCCACAACAAGGACAGCAAGGGGAGCCACTAGGGACCATCCTGAGCCCAACCTCCATGGAGGAAAGCTTGAGTGACACTAACCATAAAAAACCACAATCAGGAGAGCAACAATGTGGTTGCATTTGAGGAGTGTGCGAGCAATGTGTAGATATGCTCCAGCCTAGCCAATAACCATGAGGAGGAGTGTGGTCCCCATAAATTGCATCTAAAGGCACACTGGCAACCATACATGGCATATTTCCCCAATAAGCAAGCAACTCCTCTAGGCGAGCCACCTCCAGTGTAAGTTTGTTAGCCTGTGCTTGAATTTGTTGTTGATATCTAATTGAAAAGATCATTTGATTAGAAAGATTATGGAAGAAGACTATGTGTTTCAATCATTATTTTTCCACTGATGTCAAACTTGTTACATGCTGGTAAGATAATTTCTTATATTTTTCAAGTACTATCACTTAGTTGATTCATGAGGAGGATTTGATCAACAAGATGTAAAAAAAGTACTTAGAGGAAAGGTTGACTCATGATTATGTAATGAAGTACAAGAAACAACTAAGACAGTGATAACATAATGTATTGATGATCTACTTGAGGTTAACAAATGATTGGCTACACTTAAAAAGTTTAGAAGAATAAAGTTAAAAAATGTTCATTTGCCAAACTTGACCAAGTGGATAGTAGGTGCAGAGAAAAGTTAGTTCAAGTAGAGAAAAAATCTTGTCAGAGCATAGTGAAAGAAAATTCTAGTGGATGTCAAGATAGTTAGTAGATGTCAAGTAATTTAAAATTGATGTCGAGCACTAGTAAAATCTAGTTGATGCTGAGTGTTTTTAAAGTTGATGTTGAGTAACACAGTATGTGTCAAGCATTAAAAGATTGATAATGTCGAGCTGCTGCATTATGAAAAAGATTAAAGATTCACCAAATAAAAGTTGACAAGTTTGTTTTCTTGAAACTTCTGAATTAGGAGAAAGATAAGAGTGATGATTTGGTGGTAAAGAACTTTATTTAAACCATTTTGGAATTGAATTCAAATGGATTCTATGAGAAATTTCTAGAAAAGACAAGATATGGGGTTGATACATTGTATCCTACCTAATCCATTGAAAACCCTAATTTTGATGATGGATAATGAGTGGAAAAATGTTATAATTTCTTGTATATAGGAATTTCTTATCATGAAGAAAAGATTTAGAAAGTTTTGATGCAAAAATTTGATAAGGAGAAGGAGAGCGATTTTGCTTCATCAAGTGATCCACGTGAAGAAGTCTGCAATGGCATACTAAGCTAGAAGGCTTAAGAGGATGAATTCTTGAAGGGTGAACAAGCTGTCAGAGTTGTAAAGATTGGCAACCAAGTAGAGTTGAGGATTGAAAAAAGATCTATAATTTTCAAGTAAAGTCATAAGTTGTATTAGATCAAAGCTCTACTGTTACTTTCTAACAATTGTATTAGCCTAGATTAAATCCTTTGGAGTAAGGTTGACTTAACAGTCATTGAAAAATTCTTTAATAGGGTGTCATTCCAAGTGAATGGCCTAAAGTCCTCTAACAAGGCTCACTTTTAGTAGGGTGACTAAAATCCCTTAACCTAGTCACATTTAACAGTGTGTATTGTAGCCTTTAACAAGCTTGGCCTTTAAAAAGGCATCACTTCAAAAGAGTGAAAATGGAGTAGCATGTTACTAGTGGTTTTTCCCAAATTGGGTTTTCACATTAAATCATTGTTTCAAATGTGTTAATAGATGTGTTGTGTTTCATGCTTTACATTTCTGCAAGTTGATCTAAGAGTAACATATAAGCTTTTTGTTGACATATAATGAATACATGCATAGGCATAAATGTTTTATGGGTTCAATGAATTGTGAAAAGTTTTATTTGTACATCTAGACCTTGAAAAACTAATTCATCCCCCATCTTAGTTATTCTAAAAGAATTCCAACAATTGGTATTAGAGCCATCTGCTTAAGAGGATTAGTTTTAAGGTACTAGAAGCACAAAGATCAAGATGTCAAAAAGAGAGGTACCCAAGCTCAATAGAGATAACTTTCCTACATGGAAAAGTTTGATGAAGCTACACCATAGAGGAATTGGAGATTGTGCACAACCTTGCATTGTAGTGGAGCACGTTGATCTAGCAAGAGCCCTAACTACTGAAGATATGAAGAAAAAGAAAGAACACAATTAGGTGATGTTGAAGATTTCCTCTACCCTAAGCTATGTCAAATTTGATGATATCAAAGGCCTTAACAATGCAAAGAAGATGTGGGATGCCCTAGATACCATCTATGGAGGAGATAAAAATGTTCAAAGAGCTAAGTCAAAGAGTCTTAGAGGTAAGTTTCATGACATGAGAATGGAAGAAGGTGAGAATATTGATCAATATGTTGCTAAAATAAAAAAAGTTGTTAGTGCAATAAAAGGTACTACTAGTAAAATAGATGATGATACTGTGCTAAGTAAAGTTTTGAGGAAATTATTGCTTGTGTATTCTATTAGAGTATCTACAATCCAAGAGTTGAGATGTATACTAAGAAATGATCTAACCCTTGAAAATCTACTAGGAAGACTCATTTCTTTTGAGCTATCTAATTTTGACAACTATAGACCAGAGAGTATTGAATTAGCTTTCCAAGAAAATTTTTTATTGAAGGATTCTAAGTAGGTAAAGCAAGGAAGAAGAAAACACATATAAATTATGGATCTAATAATAGTAATATAGATGAGGAAGAAATTGAACAATTGGGAGCATTGCTAGCTAGAATATTTCATAGAGGAAAAGGCAAGTTCAAAGGTAAGTTACCTATCATTTGTTTCAATTGCAATGAAGTTGGTCATATTGCTACAAAATGTACATAGAAGAAGAACTACAAAGAAGGAAAAAAACACAAAAATAGAAGAGAAGATGATGGAAGCGACTATAGAGACAAAGGCAAGAAGTCATATTACATTGCTAATGAACATGACTCTGATGAAAATGATGATGAACTGGTATATGTTGCAATGAAGGATGAATCTAATGAGGATGAGGTAACTATACTTATGACTTGTGTGAACAAGAACTATGAATGGATCATTGATAGTGGATGCTCACATCACATGACTAGAGACAAAAGTAAGTTCATTACCTTAACCTATTATGATGGAAATAGTGTAAGATTTGGTAGTGATTCAACATGTTTGATAAAAGGAAAAGGAAATATAAAAATCATCGAACAGATTTCATGTGACAATGTTTATTATGTTAAAGGATTGAAATATAACTTGCTAAGTGTGTCACAATTGAACAAATTGGAATGAAAAGTTGAGTTTGAAAATAAACCTACCAAGATCTATGAAACAAATGGAAACTTGATTGGAAAAGGTGATCAAACTAGAAGTAATTTGTTCTATCTAGATATAGAAGATGCTACTTGTCTTATTGCAAAATTTGATTATGTATGGCTTTGGCACAAGAGATTATGCCATGTTAATTTTGATAATCTAATTAGTGTCAATAACATGAAAAGACTTAGAGGTTTGCCTAAGTTGAAGAAATCAGACAATATAATATGCAAAAAATGTTAGTTAGGCAAGATGACAAAGTCAAGCTTTAAAATTAAAGGTTATACCTCTAAGGAAATACTTGAAATTGTTCATACTGACTTCTGTGGACCTATTGAAGTGTAAAGCTACAAAGGAGATAAATATATAATGCTATTTTTTGACAATTACTCTAGGATGATGATGATGTACACAAGGGAAGGGAAAACTAGGTCCAATGGTTCACCTAGCTATCCACACCACCTACAAGAGATAACATAGCAGAAAACATAACACAAGAACATTACCAAAGAGAAAGAGAATTAGAAACTTTATTGATTCATAAAAATATCTTCATATATACCTAGCTATAAGGCCTTCTAGGTTACAACCAATTACAAATTACAATATCACATCTTCTTGATCAAACTTCAAATTTTCCTTTCCTCTTCTAAGTTTAATTGTCTTCCCCAAAATTTACTTATAACTTGGTCTAAGACCTCCTTAAATACTTGCCAAAAATGGCTTATAGAATATTTTAGAACATAGAAAGCCACAAGTCATATCACAATAAGAAAAAACACCTGTATTGAAATTTTAAATACAGGCTAAGTCAGCTCAAATAGGAACTAGATACAAAATACATGGAAAACTAGCACTCGACATCCAATGGAATCACTTGATAGCAACCATGAACTTGGTAGCAAAGGAACTCAGTAACAAAAGGAATATATCAGCAAAGGAACTTGGAAACCAAAGGAAATTGGGAGCAAAGGAGCTTGACAACAAAGGAACTTGGAAACCAAAGGAACTTGCCAGTAAAGGAAATTGGTAGTAAAGGAACTTGACAATCAACAAACTTGGTAGAAAAGGAACTTGACAGCAAAGTAACTTACCAACCAAAGGAATTTGACAAACAAAGGAACATGGTAGTAAAGGAACTCAATAGCAAAAGAACTAACCAACAACTGGTGGAATGCGTAAAAGTGCAAGATTGCAAAGAAACCTAGGATGCCCTTGCATCAAATAACTAGGGTTGGAGAAATGATTCTTCTAAACCATGAAAGTGTTACAACCTAAGTTGCATCCAACTTAGAGTGAGGAATCCATGTAGCATCTTCAATTGGTTGATTCTTCCACTTCACCAAATACTCATAGTAATCATTTCCTCTTGTGCTCTTACCATTTCTTTGACCCAATACCTATTCAACCTCTTCAATATGCTTCTTAGGATAATCATCAGGTATAGAAACCACAAAAATAAATCCACAGATCCTTTAGATGTCTTAAAATAGATAATGATGCAACTTAGTAGCCACACACAGAATGCTATAACTCGATAGATGAACTTGTTAAATTATTAAGCATTCATAAAGATTTGATATACATGCATAAAAGAAATAAAAAGAACACAAGAAACATTAGATTTAACATGGAAACCTAATATGCAAAAAAACCACCAAGTAATTAGTTGTCAATTTTCACTCTTCTGAAGTGAGCTCTATTAGGAGCCAACCTGGTCAAAGGTTACAAAACACACTATTAGGTGTGACCATGTTAGAGGATTTATTCACCCTATTAGGAGTGGCCTTGTTAGAGGTCTTTAGAAAAATTTAATGGATTTACAAAAATGGCTCTAATTCCTTTGGATGTTGAGTTCTTCATTCTCTGTAGGTGTTAATCTATATGGTGCTTTGTTTGGAAAACTAGCTCTAGGAATCATATCCATAAAATTACTTATACTTCTTACTGGAGGTAAAGCATTAGGAATATCATTAGTAACAATCTCTTTATACTCATTTAGAAATTATGAAATTTCTTTTGGTACTCAGCTTCTATTAGTTTTTGCATGTCTATCATATTACCAAGGTCTACCCAAAAAAATAAGACAACAATCCATGGGCATAATATAACACAAAACTTCATCAAAGTAATGTCCAATCTTGAACTTCATAAAGCATTTCTCACTTCCCAATATCTTATGCTCATCTTTGATCCATGAAACATGATATGCTTTAGGATTCTTCAGCCTCTGCAACTACAACTTTGTAACCAACTCTTCTAATGCCAAATTTTTAGAACTTCCACTATCAATGATCAATTTCCAGCATTTTTCATCCATATTTTATCTTGTCTTCAAAAGACTTCTCCTTAAAATAGGTTTCTCATCACTTCCCCTATTACATAAGGTTCTTCTCACCATTAGATTTTCTCTAGTCTCAAGTCCACTTGGTGAATCCTCATCATTTCCTTGAATCATAGCATTTCTATTACCTTGCACACTTTCAAAGGATCTACATTTAAAAGATCTATGTCCCTCTTTACCACATCTAAAACAATTACCATTAAAACCACCTCTAGAATAAGAATTACCTCTTCCTTGATAATAATTAGTACTTGCTCGGTAAGAACTACCACTTTTCCACTAGATTTTTCCTTTGTCATCATTCTTCCATTTAGGTTTTTCTTTATCCTGTACACAAATTTTAGATCTACCACCTTCACTATAAGATCCACCTCTGCCTCTCTGGAATCTACAACCTCTACCTCTTTGTCTTTGTTCATGCTTCTTTGTCAAGATCTCCTCAACTTTCAAGTCATATTGATATGCTTCTTCTACACTTTCCAACTTCACAAAACTTATTTCATCTTGAATCTTAGATTTAAATCCATTAATCTACCTTGCAATTTTCTTAACATCATCATCCACATGTCCAGATATGATGTCCAATTTATAGAATTTCTAAATATATTATTTCACAGTCATGTCCTTTTGCTTCAAATTTTGCATCCTTCTCAACAAGCTAACTTGGTAATCATTAGGAAGGAATTTATTCTTTACCTTACTCACCATCTTTACCCAAGTTTTGATCTTCTCCTTTCCTCTCCTTTCTCTATCAGTTTGCATGTGCTCCCACCATAGTGATGCATAACCTTTCAAGCTAGTGACTGCAATCTTCACCTTTCTATTATCAGGAGTGTTTTCATACTCAATGAATTTCTCCATATTAGAGATCCACTCTAATACAAAATTGGTATCCAATTTTCTATCATAAGGAGAAACTTCTACAGCAAGCTTCAAATATGCCCTAGACAACACTTGTAACAATATTTCCTCATCTCAATCTTCTTTAGGTTCTAGATTATGGTTTGGTGCTTCTACTTCATGATCACTTACATCATCAAGATGTGCTTCTCTCCTCTAGGTTGTCTCCATAGCATCTAATCTAGATGCAATTTGTCTCAACTAATCCAATATAGCATCATCAACACTTCTTCTGCCACAAACCATCTTTACAAATAAAGTTTGTACAAGATCATAACCCTCTACAAGTTATAGGTCAAATTCATAGATTTTCCACCCTACAACCAAATCTATATCAGGGTTCTACACAATCCAATCTCCACAAGGATGAACCTCAGGCTCTGATACCACCTAATACAAGAAAGAGAAGGAAAAACTAGGGCCAATGGATCATCTAGCTATCCACACCACCCTACTAGAGATAACATAGTGGAAAACATAACACAAGAACAACACTAGCTGTAAGGCCTTCTAGGTTACCGCCAATTACAAATTACAATCTCATAGCTTCATGATAAAACTTCAAGTTTGTCCTTCCTTTTCTAAGTCTACTTATCTTCCCCAAAATCTACCTATAACTTGGTCCAAGACCTCCTTAAATACTTGTCAAAAATGGCTTACAAAAGATTCTAGAACATAGAGAGCCACAAGTTGGATCACAACAATAAAAACTACCTATACCAAAATTAAATACAAGCTAAGTTAGCTCAGACAAGAACCAGACATAGACTACTTGACAAATTGGTACTTGGCATCCAAAGGAATCACTTAGCAGCAATCACAAACTTAGTAGTAAAGGAACTTGGCATGAAAGGAACTTGGCAACAAAGGAACTTGGTGACCAAAGGAACTTGGTACAAAAGGAACTTGGTACAAAAGGAACTTGATAGCAAAAGAACTTCAAAATGAAAGCAACTCGATAGTAAAGGAACTTGCCAGAAAAGAAACTTGGCAATCAAGGAACTCGGTAGCAAAGGAACTCATAAACCAAAGGAATCTAGTAGTAAAAGAACTCGACAACAAAGGAACTTGGTAACCAAGGAATTCAATAGAAAAGGAACTCAACAACCAAGGAACTTGGTAGCAAAGGAACTTGGCAACAACTGGCAAAATGAGCAAAAGTGCAGGATTGCAAAGAAACCTAGGATACTCTTGTATCAGATGACAGTCATGTTTCTAAACAAAAATTAGATGATTTTCAAAATTTTAAGTGGTACTTGACAAGAGTTGAAAAAGAAATAGGTAAAAGTCTAAAATGCTTGAGATCAGACAAAGGAGGAGAATTCACTTCAAATGAGTTTGAGATTTTTTGTAATGATAGAGCAATCAAAAGAAAAATGTCTACACTTAGGACCCCTCCACAAAATAGAATTGTTGAAAGAAGAAATATGTCTATAATTGACTGTGCTAGAACACTCATGATGGAGAAAAATTTTGCTCTAAAATACTAGAGAGAAGTTGTGATTACTACTATATATATCTTGAACCATGTGCAAGTCAAGAAAGGTACTCATTCAACATCTTTTGAACTATGGTATGTATATCCACCTAATGTGAAATACTTTAAGGTATTTGGAAGTACATGCTATATTCTTAAAGATATTAGGAGTGGAAAGTTTGATGCAAAAAGTGAAGAAGGTATATTCCTTGGTTACTCCACAAGAAGTAAAGCTTACAAGTGTTTAAATACTAACACTAACAAAATTGTGGAAAGTGAAAATGTGAATTTTGATGAGTTTACAAAAGTACATGAGGCTAAACCTAAAAAGAAACTAGAAAAATATAAATCATTTGTATACTATTATAAAGGAATGTCTACTAAAGAAGATGCTACAAATCATGTTGCAAACCAACAACAAGTCTCAATAACTATCAAGTCACAACCTATGAATGTTGAGTTGCATTTAGATGTCAAGTTGGAGAATGAGGAAAATGCACAATCTGACTCTAGGATTATCACACACAAAAGAGGTGCTAAAACACCTCACAAAGATGTACATAGTGATACTGAAGCTGACAGATAGAATGTAGTTACAAGAATTTATCCTAGACTAGCCAAATATATCCAAAGAAATCATCCTACAGATCAAATCATTGGAGACTAAAGTTGCAAGACCAATGGAAAGAAATAGATTGAGAAGTGAATCATGGTTGTTAAGAACTAAGGAACCAAAGATAGTGAAAGATGCATTGGAAGAAGAAATTTAGTAGATAGAAAAGAATAAGACTTGGAGCCTAGTTCCTAGACTAGAAGACAAGAATGTGATTGGCACAAAATGGGTATTCAGAAATAAGTTAGATGAGAATGGTGAAGTGACAAGAAAAAAAGAAAGACTATTTTGCAAAGGGTATGAACAAGAACAAGGAATTTACTATGGTGAAGCATTTTACCCTATTGCAAGAATGGAAGGAGTGAGAATTCTACTTGATTATGTTACATGCAAAGATTTCAAAGTTTATCAGATGGATGTCAAGTGTACATTTCTGAATGGCATATTGGAAGAAGAAGTATACATAGAGCAACCAAAAGGTTTTTGATAAAAATAATAAGATCATGGTATGTAGACTACACAAATCCCTATATGGATTGAAACAAGAACCAAGAGCATGGTATGAGAGAATTCATACTTATCTTGTTAAGATTGGATTTGAAAGGATGGATGATGAAAAAAATTTGTACATGAAGATAGATAAACAAAAAGGTATACTGCTATCTGAAATATTTGTTGATGATATTATATTTGGAGGACAAGATGCTTTGTGTAAAGATTTTGCAAATTAGATGAAGCAAGAATTTGAAATGTCAATGTTTAGTGAGATCAAATTATTTGTGGGATTAAAGTATATAAGATGAAGTATAGTGTATATATCACTCAGTCAAAACATGTCAAAGAGATATTGAAGACATTTGGACTAGAGGATTCAAAACTAGTAAGTACACCTATGGTGATAGCACTCAAGCTATCAAAGAATGATGCTTTAGCTGAGGTAAATCAAGCATTATACAAATCCATGATTGGAAAATTACAATATATAGTAAAAAATAGACCTAATACTACATTAGCTATGGGGATAGTTGCAAGATTCTCTACTAATGCTAGAGAGATTCACTTGATGGCTATGAAAAGGATAATAAGATACTTGAAAGGAATAGAAGAGTTTGGTTTATACTATAAGATGAGTG
The DNA here is from genome assembly GCA_028749045.1 of Cupressus sempervirens. Taxonomy (NCBI): domain Eukaryota; kingdom Viridiplantae; phylum Streptophyta; class Pinopsida; order Cupressales; family Cupressaceae; genus Cupressus; species Cupressus sempervirens. Next base: position 283,497,541 of record CM053789.1, on the reverse strand, counting down.
AAAAGTTTGAATTGAGAGCCTACACTGATGCTAATTGGGCTGGAAATATAGATGACATAAAGAGCAGCAGTGGAGGATAATTCTTCTTAGGAAAAAGACTTGTTACATGGACTAGCAAGAAGCTGAGTTGTACTTCCCAACCTATTGCTGAACCAAAGTATGTTGTTGTTGGTATTAATTGCACAAACATTGTATGGATTAAAAAAATACTTAAGAGAATGAAGGAAGAATTCACAAAACCAATGACACTTTATTGTGATAATACAAGTGCTATCAATATATCAAAGAATCCTGTGATGCATACAAAGAAAAAGCACATTGCAATCAAGTATCATTATGTAAGGGAATTGCTTCAAGATAAAGAGGTGAAGATGGAATATATTAATACAAAGGAGAAAATTGTTGATATCTTCACAAAACCATTACCTAAGGATGCTTATGAGTATCTAAAAGGTAAACTAGGGGTGATACCCCTATCAAAGGCTATGTAAAATAAAGAGGGAGTGCCCTACATCAAACAAGTTGACATTCATTTCATATAAATTGATGCACTAGATCTTACTTTAGGAATTTCCTAAAGTAATCACAAAACTAGAATTAAAAATCAGTCACAAGTAAGGTGATAGAGGGTGAACATTGAAGAACCTGGAAAAGCCTATAACTAAATTTATTAAAGATGCCAAGTGTTGAGCATATGTCTTTGGCATTATTGTCAAAGAGGGAGAAAGTACATTAAATTGATCAAGTGCAAGAGGAACAATGGAGAGAATACATCATTAGAAGATCTAAAGATCAAAAGAAAGAGGGAGAAAGCAAAAAAGCAATTAGAGGAAGGATGAGAACAAACAAAGGGAGATATTTTGTTGATCAATTCAATATGAAAGAAGAGAAAAGATATAGAAGGAACTTGGAGGGAGTTATATTTTGTAACCTAATTAAAAGATGGAAGCTACTGATAGAGGAAGAAATTTTGAATACAAGTTTTCTTTTTGGTATTGTCTTACTATTTTAACCAAGTCAATTTGATGGAAAAAGATGTTCATCATTTTTTTGACTGGTTGATCAATTTGGTTTGCCATCAAAGCCAAAGAGGGAGATTATTGATATATGGTTAAAAAGATCATTTGATTAGAAAGATTTCTAAAGAAGACTTTGTGTTTCAATCATTATTTTTTCATTGATGTCAAACCTACTACATGATGGTAAGACAATTTCTTATATGTTTCAAGTACTCTCACATAGTTGATTGATGAGGAGGATTTGATCAACCCGATGTAACAAAAGTGCCTAGAGGGAAAGTTGGGTTATGATTATGTAATGAAGTACAAGAACCAACTAAGATAGTGATAACATAATGTATTGATGATCTACTTGAGGTTACAAAATGACTAGCTACACTTAAAAAGTTTAGAAGAATAAAGTTAAACAAAGTTCATTTGCTAAGCTTGACCAAGTGGATAGTAGGTGCCGAGCAAAGTTAGTTCAAGCTGAGAAAAAAGTTAGTTGGAATTGAGTGAAAGAAAATTATAGTGGATGCTGAGCAAGTTAGTAGATGCCAAGTAATTTTCAATTGATGCCAAGAATTAGTAAAATCTAGTTGATGCTGAGTGGTTTTATAGTTGATGCCAAGTAACGTAGTATGTGCCAAGCAACAAAAGATTGATAATGTCAAGCTAATGCATTATGAAAAAGATCAAAGATTCACCAAATAAAAGCCAACAAGTTTTTTTTCTTGGAACTTGTGAATTGGGAGGAAGATAAGATTGATGAGTTGGTGGCACATAATGTTATGTAAACCATTTTGGAGGTGAATTCAAATGGATTCTAAGAGAAGTTTCTAGAAAAGACAATATATGGGGTAGATACATTGTATCCTACTTAATCCATCAAAAACTCTAATTTTAATGATGGATAATGAGAGGGAAAATGTTATAATTTCTTGTATATAGGAATGTATGGTCATGAAGTAAAGAGTTAGAGAGTTTTGATCCAAAAATATGATAAGGAGAAGGAAAGGGGTTTTGCTTCATCAAGTGACTCAAGTGAAGAAGTTTGCAATGGTGTATTGAGCTATAAGGCTTAAGAGGATGAATGCTTGAAGGGTGAAAAGGCTATCAAAGCTGAAAAGATTTGAAGCCAAGGAGAGTTGAGGACTGAATAGAGATCTGTAATCTACAAATAAAGTTGTAAGTTGTATCAGATCAAAGCTCTACTGTTACTTTCTAAAAATTGTATAAGCCTAGAGTAAATCCTTTGGAGTAAGGTTGACTTAATATTTATTGGAAAATCCTTTAATAGGGTGGTATTCAAAGCGAATGGCCCAAAGTCCTCTAACAAGGCTCACTTTTAGTACAGTGACTGAAATATCCTAACTGGGTCACATTTAACAGTCTGTATTGTAACCTTTAATAGGATTGGCCTTTAACAGGGCATCACTTCAGAAGAGTGAAAAAGGAGTAGCATGTTATTGGTGGTTTTTTTGAAATTGAGTTTCCATGTTAAATCATTGTGTCAAATGTACTAATGGATGTGTTGTGTTTCATGCTTTACATTTTTGCGAGATGATTTGATAGTAACATATAATTTTTAGTTGACACATAGTGATGCATGCATAGGTATGAATGTTTTATGGGTTCACTGAATTGTGAAAAGTTTTATTTGTACATCTAGACCTTGAATGACTAATTCACCCCCCCCCCCCCCCCCCCCTCTTAGTTATTCTAAAAGAATTCCAACATCTACATCATGACATTATTATAAATACATTCTTTAGAGTATATAGCAACATGAATATCAAGAAAGCTGTGAGAGAATAAAATTGCATTTTGGTCCTTCCAAATAGTAAAGAAATTTTCCATTTTGAAAGTATGCCAAATCTAGCCATTTTTGAAAGGAATTCTAGGCCAATCTCCCTACACCACCATATGCTAGGTGAAGTTCTCTAGGTGGAAAGGCTTGAAAGAGTGATGAATCTAGAGCCAATATCTCTAGGCTTTCCTCGAGAACCAAATAAAAAATGCAAGAAGCTTTTGGGCTAGCCACAAAAGAGGCATCTAGGATCCAAAACTCCCAAATTCTAAAGCTGAGGGCCAAAATGCAAGCCCTAGAAGAGGAGACACCAAGAAAAGTGATAGGATATGATACCCATCTCTGAACCCATTACTAGCCTAATGAAGCCATAGTTTGAGGGCTTCCTAGGCTTTCCAAATACTCTTAACAACAACAGTACCCTAAATTTGAATAGGTTTAGGAGTCACAAGAATGGTCTAAAATCTAATCCCCTTCCAAGTAGGTGGGTTAACAGGGAAGCCTGAAGAAATGTAGTACCTTAAAAGAATTTTCTAGACCTCATCTCCAATGAGAGCCTAAATGACCTACTTGGCATAGAGGACAATCCCTTGTTTATGAGTGGAAAGCAACCCAAGCCCCCCTAACACTTTGGGTAAGCAACAATAATCCTAGGAAACTCTGTGAAAGCCGTGATGCATAGCATTAGCAACCTAGAGAAAGTCCTAGAAGAGACACACTAGCTTGAGATAAGAATTTTTGGAAGGATATTATTAGGAAGAATAGTATACATGGGTGGAAACAAACACTTTAGAAAAATAATGAAGCTTTCTTGTAAGGAAAAGTGGTTTAGTGATCCAATATTCTAGCTTCTTCTCAATCTTGGTAAGGACAACATTCTACAACTCCATAGGGGAGGCTTGAAAAGCAAAAGGAATTCCCAAGAATTTAAATATTTCCCCATACTAGATCCATTTCTATACATATTTCTGAAGCCACTAAGGGCCTAACAAGAAGGACTATTAATAACAAAGGGTTATGTGTCATTGAATAGTAGACTCAGAAGTAAGGGAAAATGTATCCATGCACTATAGCCATTGACTATATTATCTTCCTCCTTAAGAAAAGTAAGGAAGGATTCATCACCAATATGGCCATTGAAAAGCTATGTAGAGGATGCTAGAAGATAAATACTATGAACCATACCCTGAGAAATGGTGTTGGCAAGAAGATAGCCAAAGCCTTTAGCTGCTAGCACATAGAGTGAAGGTGCAAGAGGGAAACCTTGATAGATAGATCTATGAAGTCCAAAAGCTTCATATTGTCTCCAATTATTGGTCATACACATAGAGGCATCCCCAAAAAGCATCTATATAGACTATAGAAAAACTGACCCAAACCCCAAAACTTGCAACATAACTAGAATAAAGGGCCACTCAATCTAGTCATAAGCTTTGGAAAAGTTGATTTTGAGAAATAAGGCCTACTACTTAGATTTCCTAGCCCATTCCATGCCTTCCCAAATAGTAATGATGTTGTTCAAAATATATTAGGATTTGATGAAACTAGTTTGTTTAGGATGAACAATCTTAGGAAGCAAATGTTGAATTTTGAGAGGGAGTGCTTTGATAATGATCTTGTAGGAGACATTCAACAAGGTGATGGGTCTCCAATTGAAAATTACCTTTGGATCACAAGCTTTAGGTATGAATTTAATATTTCCCTTATTGATAATGTTGCCTAGGGAATTAGAATTGAAAGTTTCATAGTAAACCTAAAGCAAATTAGGACCAATATCATCACATAGGATATTTTAGAATTCATAAGGAAAGCCATCACAACCAAAGGCCTTATTAGTAGCGATGGAAATAACATATTGAATTAAAGTCTACAAGCATTGCTCACAAAAGGCATATTTCTTAGGAGTAAGCCGATTGCAAGTAACTTCAAGGCATTCTTGAAGAGCTTGGTGACACATAGTAGAAGACCCTTGAGTTGTGAAAAAATGCTCATAATGGCACACAAAAGCCTGAAGAATATTTGGAAAATTAGTAAAGCCTTGATGGTCCTCATGAATGCACTTGATGCCAACTACAAAATGACAATCCCACATGGCATTACAAAATTCTGTGGAAGCCTAATCGCTAACCTCCAACCAATGGAGATAGACCTTGATCTAAGATCCTCTAGTAGCATAGCTATCTCCAACTTGCTTCTAGTGCCAAAAATTGGAAAGCCTAATTTGGAGATCCATATCAAATGGATTCATGGAAAGAGCTTCTAAGGTCATACACAAATCTTTGGTAGTGGCTTCATAAGATCTTCTACTATACTTGCCCATCTATCTACCATAAATGTGAAGAAACCTTGTAGTATGAAGAATGACATCATTCCACCATTGAATCCACCCAACATGGGCGTGGGGTCAAGGCTCAAGATTACACACTCAAAGAATGTGGGCAATACTAGGAGGATGGGGCTAAGCCATTTTCCAAGTGATAGAAGAAATAATGGGGGAGTGATCTAATAACATCACATTTGGCAAAAGAGTGACAAGTAGGACATACTTCTGGGAAAAAGAGAAAAATGATTGCACAAAAATCATAGCCTTATAAAGTCTCTTTAAAAATTAGTAGGACCCAACCTCATCTGGGCAGCGATGCCTAGCATTAGGATAAAAAAGACCTAGCTTGTTTCACATGTAAAACTAGTCCTCACATTCACTAGCTACCCATCTAAAAGGTAGAAATCCCTCCTTGTCAGTGGCCAACTCAACCATGTTGAAATCCCCACAAAAGACTCAAGTCGCAGGTGGAAAATTATTTTCCAACCAACGCCACAGGTGTGAATTCTCCACAACATCATTAGGAACATAAATATTAATAATACTAAAGGAATGAATCCTAAAAGATAACAAAATCCAAACCACCCTGTGCAATGGGTTTAGACCATGCAAAATAACATAAGAAAGTAAACGAGGAGAGAAAAGAGTAACAACTCCAACTTGACCAGCCTCATGTTGGGAAGAAAATATGGTGCTATCCACCCATATAATAGTGCAAATTGAGGTGAGTAAAAACCCAGTAACTTTAACTTCTTGAAGACAAATAAAATCAATATTACCAAGCATGTGCTTGGTGTCACAAACAAAATATTTTCTAGGGAGGTTTGTCAACCCTCACACATTCCATGAGAGAAAATTCATTGTAAACTAGCTTACATGTCATCCTCATCTCCAAGAGAGGAGAAGCCGTTATGCAAATATGTTGGAGCATTAAACAAAGAGTCATTAATAGAAATGAATCTGTGGATCTTCTCCCCATTATCAACATACTCATCATGATCATTTGGGTTGTGAGACCTACAAAGAGTTTTCTATGAGATCATTGACACTGCTTGTAGCATTCAATTCCATGAGGGTTGAGGCTTAGGAGTATGACCCCTCACTATCCCCTGCACAATAAGGTTTGAAACATGAGGCAGAGGAGGTAGAGGAACTAAAGGCTCTAGTTGAACTAGGCTTGGGCTAGGTCAACTCATATCCACAAGAAAAGGGCTTGCCTTAGCTATAGTCAAGCCTTTTCCTTTTTTCACCACCATTTTCCATTCATCTCTTTTGGCATTTGTAGCTAGCTTGGCTTCTGAGATGGGTGGGTGGTTGTAGTCCAACAAAGGGTAGTCCCTAATCTTGTGCTTAGTAGACTAGCATTGATAGAAAGTATTCATAAATTTAAGGTAAAGCACCTTTTGAGTGAATGTGGTACCACCAATCTTGATATCCATAGAATCCTTGAGGTCTCAAGAGAGGTTGACCTCAAGAAAAAACCTACGTTGGTGGCAAGCATTGAAAAAATTGTTAGGTTCAAGGCATACAACCTTGCTGATAGTTTGCAAAATGACTGACAAAAAGGATCAACATGGGATAGACAACCTAGGGAATTCTACCCAAAGAGGAACCTTAAGCTTTCTATCATCACAAATAGAAAAACCACATGACCAATGTTGAAAATCCAAGAGGGAGGACCTAAGTGTCTAGGGACCTCAAACAAACACATGTTCAACTTGGCTCAAAGTGCCAAAGAGAAAAATGAAAAAGCCTTTGGTAAGGCTTTGCACACCTTCAAGGTGGACACCCTAAGGTATCTATACCTTGGAAACCCAATCCCACAACATCCTTTTAGAAGCAGTGTGGCCCAGAAAATACCCAATAAGGGTTTATTGCTCTAACTAGTTCTATGCACTATCAAAATCCCTGACATTCAAAATAATATCAGGAGAGGAATTACCTCATAGAACACCTTGGGAATGAACTTGCATGGACATTTTTTTGACAACACCATTCCTTCTCACAACAACAACTCCAACTCTAGCATCAATTGCTAAGCCAAAGAAGGCCAAGGCCATTACAAATGAAAATGTATTCCCATAGTAAATGTGGTATGTTAGGTAGTAAACCAATGAGGGTTTAGATGGAAGCCATACAAACCTTAGCAGAGCACTTCATTTCATCTCAATTACATTTTTATTAATGGAGTTTCTTGTCCATCATTATTTCACCATACACAAAGACCCAAGAAATGTGGGTAAATAGAAATACCTAATTTTTTTGAGTGAAGAGAAAAGAAGAATTTACCTTCTTAGTAAGAGAAGACAAAACATCATCAATGCCACCTTCAAGGGCTATTACAATAAGGTTTAATAATTTTGTAGGACTACTACTAGAACATGATCTAATACCATTACTGTCACTATTGACTAAAAGATCATTCATCATTACACCTATATAGGTAGTCAATGGTGCATGAAACAACATCCAGAATGAAAGAATCAATTTATGCCATATTGTAATTGAATAGATTCTTTTAAACATTCAAACCTTCACAAATGAAGAAAATATAAAAAAGCATATCAATAAATTGATAGTCAAGTACCTATTGAAGAATTAGAAAGATCTCCTTTTCAATCTAGCCCAAGTGTCCAACCAACACATAGAGATTAGAACAACACTTCCTACCCTATTCTTCATATACACATCTCATTAGGGAGTTTGTACAGATGTCAAGTAAGGTTTTTTGAGTCAAACTCTTTCCTCTGGCCCCAATTTTCTCCATGAATTTATGCCCACTATTTCGTGTGAGCTTTCTAGTTGACTACATTATGTGAGCTACTATGAAGTTTCACATTAGCTAGGTAGTCTTATTTCAATAAAAATAATTCTTAGTTAAGGTGAATTAGGAGATCAATTATTTCAATTGTATGATGTAGGGGAGACTATATTAATCAAAGAAACATTGATATCTTTGAAAAAGTTGAGAAAGAGAAAAGAATTGGTGAAGTTGAATGACTCACAAAGAGCCCACTAAGGATCAAGTCTTGTTGAGTGCAAGGCTCCAACATCATAAGGGATGATGCTAGGATCATGCCCCAGGTGATTTTGATAGCGTGGATGTCCCTAAGTCCTTAGCTCTCTGACAAAGAGGTTTTAGGCACTAGTGGGCCTATATCAAGTCCTTGAAAAATTCTATGTGGTGGTCATTGCTAGTTCATAGCTCATAGGCTTCATGCCTCATTGGGTTGGCTTGCAAGACTGAACCCTCCATAAAAGAATAAATGGGATGAGATCCACTTACATAGAGAACCTTCCCCTACCTTTCTTATAAGATAAAATTGATATTCCTCTTGTTTCATTGTTAGTTAGTATCATTAGGATAGGAGACTAAACTTTTCAAGTTGATTTTCTCTATTAATTCATTTCTTGAAAAATGGAAAAACATCAAACAATTTCACGTATCCTATGGTCATTGCAAATTGTTTCTATTAAAATTTTAATTTTAATTTTAATTTTTGTTTTATGATTGGTTGCGTCCTTTTTCCTTGGTAGTTTTTTAATTTTTATGATGAGAAATTAGAATAAAAATAGCACATTATTTTATTAAACTAACATATATTATGTGGAGGTTTATTTTCATTTTAGCTGTCCAAATTAATATGCATTTTTGTTAGCTTGCATGTAACGAACTTCTATTATATGATTCCTATAGAGACACATTAAAAGTTAGAACCCAATTTATCTTGTTTCTAGTTTTCTTTTCCTTTTCCATAAAGTAAGAAGAAGTCATTATTTCTTTGAGAATGGTCATGCAATTGCAAGGTAAGGCATTGCCATAGATTTTCCTAATAAAATCTATTCTTTATTTCTTAAAATTTAGGCTTTTTAAAGAATTTTTTTCTTTTAGTATCAATAGCTGGTGACTGTCATTTCTAGAGCTATAATAAGCTACCTTATTTTACCGTCATGGATGGTGCAGAGACATAAGACATTTCTAGGAGATTTGTAACATTATACTCATTAGGATTTTCTAAACACAGATGCATCCATGGCTCTCTTGAAAATAATTAACAAAATTTTCAATATTACACAAGGTTCTTCAAAATATTTCTTCTCTAACAATTTAGGTTTTGGCTATGATATTGTTCTCTACAGCTACAGAAGGGGCATTCAAAGGACATAAGTATGATTTTTGTAAATAATCTTGTATGATTCATTTGATTTCTAAGGTTTTTAAAAATATGTTTAGTGCTTCTATTATGAGATTCTTAGATCTTATGTAGTATGCTTGTGTATTCATTGTGAGAAGTGTATTTACTAGCATTGACTATTCTTTTCACTTTAAACATTTCATTAAATTAAGATACATAAATTAATTCTAAATGAAAATAATGTAGAATGAACTTGGATAAGATCATCCTAAAGATTTTTTAGTGAAGACAATATGAGGCTATTTGAATAGTAGGTTCAATTTTCCTCCTTTCAAATCCTAACAAGTTTGCAATAGCTCATAACAAGGTTAAAATATCCTAATAGGGGTTCAAAGTCTCCTAATAGGGACTCAAATGTATTGATTGTATTTCATTGGCTCTTAACAAAGTCCATCCTTTCACAATGAACTTTTATATTAGTACATCATCTTGTGGGTATTGTTCCCACCAAGGTTTTCCCCTTGATCAAGGGTATTCCTAGTTAATTTTTCTAGTGTTACTGTGCATGGTTATTCTACTATTTTTGTTTCATATATTATTTACATGTTTCATAACTAATTCACCCCCCACCTCCACCCCCCCACCATCCCCCATCCCCCCTAAGTTATCTTGGTGGACTTTACTTTCTAACAATAATAAAATAGTAACAAGCATAAACTAAACTAACAACATAATTTTACATAGTCTAGAAATTCTCCATTATCCAAAGGACCTAAACTTATCCATCACTAAAAACAAAAAATTATAAGAAACATAAAATGAGTCTGAACCCTAATTTTTCCTTCCCCTCCCAAAGGATTTAGGCATGAGTGGGCCTATATCAAGTCCCTAAAAATTCTATGTGGTGGCCATCGTTAATTCATAGCTTAGAGGCTTTGTGCCTCATTGGGTTGGCTTGCAGGTTTGAACCCTCCATAAAAAAAAATGAGATGTGATCATTGCGCATAGAGAACCTTCCCTTGCCTTTCTTATAAGATAAAATTGATATTCCTCTTGTTTTCTTGTTAGTTCATATCATTAGGATAGGAGACTAAAGTTTTCAAGTTGATTTTCTCTATTAATTCATTTCTTGAAAAAAGAAAAAACATCAAACAATTTCACTTATCCTATGGTCATTGTGAATGCTTTCTATTAAAATGAAATTTTGAATTTTAATTTTTTTTTTTATGATTGGTTGTGTCCTTTTTGCTTGGTAGTCTTTTTATTTTTTTAATAAGAAATTAGAAAAAAAATAGCACATTATTTTATTAAACTGACATATATAATGTGGAGGTTTGTTTACATTTCAGCTATCCAAATTAATATGCATTTGTGTTAGGTTGCATGTAAGAAACTTCTATTAAATGATTCCTATAGAGGAAAATTAAAAGTTAGAATCCAATTTATCTAGTTTCTGGTTTTTCTTTTCCTTTTCCATAAAGGAAGAAGAAATCATTATTTCTTTGAGAATGGTCATGAAATTGAAAGGTAAGGCATTGTTATAGATTTCCCTAATAAAATCTATTCTTTATTTCTTAAAATTTAATCTTGTTAAAGAAGTTTTTTTTTTTAGTATCAATAGCTAGTGATTGTCATTTTTAGAGTTGTAATAAGCCACCTTATTTTACTATCATGGATGGTGTGAAGATGTGAGACATTTCTAGGATATTTGTCACATTATTCTCATTAGGATTTTCTAAATATAGATGCATCCATGGCTCTCTTGAAAATAATTAACAAAATTTTCAATATTACAAAATGTTCTTTAAAATAATTCTTCTCTAAAAATTTAGATTTTGGCTACGATATTGTTCTCTACAGCTATAGAAAGGGCATTCAGAGGAAATTAAGTATGACTTTTGTAAATAATCTTGTATGATACATTTGATTTCTAAGGTTTATTAAAATATTTTTAGTTCTTCTATTATGATCTTCTTAGATCTTATTTAGTATGCTTGTGCATTCATTATGAGAAGTTTATCTACTAGTCTTGACTATTCTTTTCATTTCAAATGTTTCTCTAAATTAAGATACATAAATTAATTTTGAATGAAACATAATGTAGAATGAACTTGGATAAGATCATCCTGAAGATTTTTTAGTGAAAACAATATGAGGCTATTCAAATAATGGGTTTAATTGTCCTCCTTTCAAATCCTAATAGGTTTGGCATAGCTCATAACAAGGTTAAAATATCCTAATAGGGGTTCAAAGTCTCCTAATAGGGACTCAAATGTACTTATTGCATTTCATTGGCTCTTAACAAAGTCCATCCTTTTACAAAAAACTTTTATATTAGTACATCATCTTGTGGGTATTGTTCCAACCAAGGTTTTCCCCTTGATCAAGGGTTTTCCTAGTTAGTTTTTCTAGTGTTACTGTGCATGGTTTTTCTACTATGGTTTTTTCATATATTATTTACATGTTTTATAACTAATTCAACCAACCCCTCCTCCCCCCCCCAAAAAAAATCCTCCATCCCCCTTGAGTTATCTTGGTGGACTTTACTTTCTAAGAATAATAAAATAGTAACAAGCATAAACTAAACTAACAACATAATTTTACATAGTCTTAAAATTCTCCATTATCCAAAGGACCTAAACTTACCCATTTCTTAAAACAAAACAAAAAAGAAACATAGAATGAGTCTAAACCCTCATTTATCCTTCTCCTCCTAGGGGGTCAGTCTGGATAGCAATACATCTAGCCAATCATCTTCTTGAAACCTATAGAGCCTATAGAAGGTGTTAGTGTCCACCTCTGCTTTACCCTCCACCTTCTCCTACTATAGGAGATGGAGGGTGGTAGCCACTCCATGTAGGACTTTAACAAAAAATTCTGCTAGGGTGCTGAATCTTAGGTCTAGCTCTGACACCATCTTCTTTTGATTCTTCACCTCGACCTATATGTTCTTTATCTTAGCTTCAACCTACACAAAGGTAGTATTCTCCAAATTGGGTGGAGGGAGGGGGTCTCAGATTGTGGTATGGACAATAGGACTAATAGAAGGTCCTCCTTTAGCTTCTCAAGAGTAGAAATGGAGGTTGTGGGGGAATTTCCATTAGTGCATAGAGCCTCCCTTTTAGCTGGGAGATCTATCATGTCGAAACTTAAACTAAAAGACACATGAGAAATTTATTTATCTTGGGAGGCTCTCCATTTTTAGTGGGGCTTCATGACAATTTTCTCATCCTCATCATCACTATAATGGAACCTCTTGCTTTCTATTTTTGTCTTTCTTATTTATAATAGGAGATTTGAACTAGGTAATGAAATTTCATCGAAGTGACACATTTTATTATTATGAGTGGAATCAAATCCATTTTAATGCCAACTAGTTAACATGTTCTCCTATTATTTTGTTAAGAAGGAATTTCAACTACAAGAAGCTATTGTTAATATATTTTTTGGTAGTCTGTGTTTTGACAAGTGTTAGATGGTAGCAATGTATTGTATAATTTGGCTAGATGTGATTTTGACAAATGAATAAAATAATTTCAAAAGCCACATATTACATATGATTAATCAAATTCTCACATAATAAAATGAATGGATGGCCCATATAGCTAAAACTTAAAGTCTGTTTATCACTTCATTTTTTTTAGAAACTTAGATAAAAATTTAAATCAACCCTTTTTATAATAAGTTGTACAAAAAAAAATTAATCACTATTTAAAATTTGATACATCTACTATAGCTCTAAGCATACATTCATATACATTAGACATATAGATTTTCCTCATGTGTCTCATACAAATAAAATATAAATAATCTTAAAATGTACTATATATTAAGGATATAGATTACTATATTGCACTGAAATAATGGTTTAACAAGAAAATATTCTAAAATATATCATTTGACATTTTCATTGCAATGAAATACATGAGAATATAAATAATGTAATTCAATTTTTTTGAGATCTTACATGAAGAATTTAAATATACCTTGGTAGTTGTGAAGTTATTTCCCATAAACCACATCCTCAAGTTCTAAGAGAAATAATTTAATTCGTAAAAGTATGAGTAATCTAAGATGTACAAGCATGATCAATGCAAGCACAAAAAATGGCTTAAGTGTACAGTTCACAATAATTCATAGCATTTTGGATATTCTCTTTTAATTTACTCATATCCACAAGGGAGAGGGTCAAGGAGAATTGTAAAATAATGTCAAAAATATTTAAAGTGGTTAATCTAGATCTTCATATAATATTCTCTATATTCACATGGTATTCTATCATGTTAATAAATTACACTAGGTTATATTTGCAACTTATCATGGTTAGAGAAATACTAATCACTTAAGGACACATGTGATTTCATTCATTCAAGTTTAAACTATGAGAAAATAAGTGACATCCATGATAAATAATATTGTGGTCATAAAAGAAATCAATACCTTAGTAGTAGAGCATCAAAACAATAAATGAGTTTTGGATTGAAAAGCATAACATAAAATAATATACAGGCCACTTACAATTATACCTAAAGTTACAAAAGAGTTAAGGCCATTTTTATGTTTTGATTTAATTTTGTAGAACATCCAAAAGAAAAAAAAATAGTACATCTAGTCAGCATCCAATTTATCAAACACCATCCTTTTTTATTCAATCAAGATACATTTCATTGTACCAACAATATCCATTGTATTAGTCTCCCTTCTTTGATATAATGAAATACATTATATCATTGCTCCCCATTTCATTTTTCCCATATCCATTTTATCATTACTTACCCTATATTTAATATATATAATATCCTTATTATAATTAAGCATGAATAATACAACAATAGAGATATTAAGCTGCATATTTTGCAACAAAGGAAGCCCCAAGATATAATATAAGGGTGAAAGTAGAAAGTTGTGTCACCTTTCAGGCTAACTTATCAGAACAACTGAATTTGAGTATTTCTATCTAAAAATCAATATTGTTTAAACATATGATTTTGATAAATTTATTGTAGCCAAGTTATATATGGTCTTACACTTTTCCAATTGGAAATGTCTATTAAATGCATGTTTTTATAGTAGTTAGTATCCAATTACTAAAGAAAACAAACGATTTTAGATAAAATGGCATTTCAATAACTCTTACTATTTTTTATGATATTTTTTAATAACATATAAACACTATTTTATAGAGCTCAAAGTCAAGAATATTCTCATGTAGATTTTATAGTGTTTTAATTAGATATCATTTATTATAATTAAAAAAATCTACAAGTACATATTTTAACAATCAAGAAGATGTTGATTTTGAGAAAGAAAAAAATATTAAATCATATCAGAGATTTTTTAAAATTATATGATGTTCTAGAGGAAAGAGTCCTCTTCAAGAATCTAGAATTTTTCTTTTGGTTGAAATATATTTATTTTAAAAAATGTGGTGGGATATGAAAACCATTTATTTGAATAAGTTGAAATTTGAATCATTATAAAAGAGAATATATAGGTCTAAAGCCAATTTTATTTTTATTGTTCTAGATCCATATGTTATCTATAACATAGTCTAAGATCAAAGGGAAACAAGTTTATTTCCATGTAGTTTTGTGGTGGGAACTAAACCCCTAATTTCTAGCATTTTTTAGCAACAAAAGATTTATCTTTAAAAAATAGGAAAATATATCATTTCTTTTTCCAAATAATTATTCAAAATTATAATCTAAAACTTTATCCATTTATACACATTTCATTAGGTTACTTCAATTTCAAATTCTAAACAATAATACAAGATTTGTGTCAATGAAGGTGAATAATTATACTTTTGTTAGCCTTTTCCTTTATAAAAGGGTGACACATGTTTGTACTTTTACTCATAACAAGACTTCATTATTCCAAAATTACAATGTGTTTTATCAAAATTACTACAAGATTCTTACTTATAAAAGAATAATTTAATAAACTATCTAGAATAATGCAAACCTAAGCCTAATTTAGCTATGGAAACTCCACACATAAGAAAAATAAATTATGATAAGTTATGAAGAATATGATTTAAAATAAGTTATTAAATATTTATGTGACCCATTATACCAATTCGAAAGCTAGCCACTACCTTCTTGCATATCTTAAATATCTCAAGATGCACTTGATTGAAAGCATACACAATTTACATGGTTTATCACCCATAAGATCTTCTTTATCTTTTAAATTGATGATTGATAATAAATATACCCACAAAAAAATTAAAAATAAACTTTTTTTGGTAGTAGAGATATACCATGAACTTAGGTATATGTTAATATATTTTTGCAGAAAACCTATGTATTTGATTTCTTGTAAAAACTAAATACAAGTGCCTCTTTTTTAGAGATATTTCGATAAAAATAGAAATCTCAAGAAAGAGACAATGTTGTTATAAGGAATATTTAATATAGAAACTTCTATATAGCCCATATCACAATAAAATAACATAAAATCTAACTAGTATATGGTAGAAATTATTAGAAACTGACCTCTCAAATATTGAAATTGATCTTGTACTAATGCCTTTGTAAATATTTTTCCAAGTGTTGAAGCTACAATTGTTGAGAGCCTAGTTAGAACAATTGTTATATTATCATTGATGTCAAACCTATGGGTAAGAGTAAGTGTCAAACCTACTGGACAGACATTCACTAATAGTGTGGAGTGCCATATCATTTGATTGATGAAGAGGATTTCAAAAGAAGAGATCATGAGATGGCCTAGTGAAAGGTTGATCTAAGATGTGTAAGTGAGATGGAATTATAATGGAAACTTGATAAGTTAGTACTCAACAAGATAATGTGTTGTTTATTCATTAAGAAGAAAGTCTAGTTGAAGAGAAAAGGTGATTTATATTGGAAGCTTTACCATAAGCTTGCCAAAGTAATAATTTTTCATGGTCAATGAATGAGTTGAAGCAAAAGATTAAGCATTACCAAGTGACAAAGACTGTTGAGTGACAGAGATTACCAAGTGACAGTATTGATCAATTTGAATAGTGTTGACCAAGAAATAAAATTTAGTGATGACCAAGTAATCTAGTGAAGACTAATAAAAAGAACACAGTGATGCCTGAGTGACAACAAAAGAACAATATATGAAAGAATCTGATGGGGACAAAATGGACACAACAAGAAAGGGAAAATTGTATTAACTATGTAATTATGCTATTACATTCAGTACAGAGAAAATAAACTTCAGAACATGCCCTAAGGGCTTAAAACAGCATAAATCTGGAGATAAATTCTTCTCCTAGTACCTTCTCTCAAACTCCACTCCTAACTGCCTTTTACAATGCCAAAAATGTTCTTAAATAGACTCCAAAGGGTTAAGGATTAGGAATACATTCTAGAAAGTTCTAGTAGGAATCCACTAACCAAATTGAAGGCTCTAGAAGTCGCATTAAAAGTCAACACAAAATTAGAAGAATCCAGAAATGGTAACCAAACTTTCAGGAGGCATAACTTTTGAACTGTAGCTCTGATTGATGAATCGTTTACATTTTTGGAAAGCTCTCAAAGTGCTCTATAGCCCTATGGACCAGCTTCGATCGTCCCACAATTTTTTGGCCCTGTTTGAGGTTATTTAATGCCCCTAACCTAACTTTGAAGCATTCTTAGGATGTCTCCAAAAACCAAAAAACTGCAATAACTTTCAAACCATCGAGCCTTTTGACCTAATTCTTTTTCTAGAATGCTCTAAATTACAATTACATTCATCTGGTCAATTTACACCTTCTATTTCACCAAAATGATGGCTCAATTACATACTCCTATTTTTTTGATATTTACACATATCCTAAGGTGTTCAAATACTCTATCCTAGAACACTGATAGTGGTACTGTGAGAGTTGGAACCTTTATTTGACCCAAATGGGTATTCAAAAATGAAAACACATGCAACAAAAACTAAGTCTAAGTACATTTTTTTGGTTGACACAAGATTGCCCTTATACCTTTGGATGCTCCTGCATTAGAATCAATATTTTTTGCCCACATAGTTGAAATCTTAAAATGAGATTAGTCATCTTTCAAATACTCAAATTGTTCTTGTCCTAATGGCTTTGTAAATATATTTCCAAGTTCTTCAAACTTGTACTATCTTACATTGAATTCTCCTTTTTTTACCTACTGTTGAATGTAGTGATATTTGGAATCCATGTATTTGTTCCTATTATTAAAGAGACAATACTTTGATAACAAAATGATATATATTTTTATCACTATATATTATACTTGGCTCCTTTTTATCACATACTAAATTTACAAAAATTCTTCTCATCTACACTATTGTATATGATGTTGAGGTGCCTACTACATACTCTTCTTTTTCTAAAGTGATTATTACTATTGTATATGAGCAATGTTAGTATGCTAATAGAAACCAAATTTAAATAAAGCTTCTACAAACTAAAAATATTTCATAAACTTCAAGATAGACTAAGATGAGCTCTCAATTGATAATATGAGCCATTAATAGGGTCTCTCAATAAGAAGTGCTCTTGTTGAGTGGCTTTGTCTAAATAGATAGGATGTATGCTCAAGCTTATGCTTCAAAATGGGCTTCAAATGGAGTTGGAATTTGGGTGTGAGTGTATGGTTTTGATGTAAAATGGCTTCTTAGAATGGCATTATGACTTTACTTCATGGATTGTGTTGTTTTGCAAAGGAGAAGGATCCAATTTATAGGCAAGAGGCTTGAGGGATTGAGGGCTAAGATGCAAGGATGGGGAAAAGCTCATGGAGGGCTTAGATTGCATGAGAGGAGAGCACATGTATTGTGCTTCCTTACAGCCAATCACGGAGTGACACATGTCATAGGGTGAGAGGATGGAGGAAAGGGGAAGGATGAGTCAACAAAGGAGGCTCAAGGGATAAAATCTTCATAAAGACCCTCATAATGGCTTGTAAGAGCAATGAAAGGGCTTTGGAAGAGTCATTTATAACCTAGTGGGCTTCATAAAGTTTTATGGTTGGGATATTTTGAAGGAGACGAGAGAAATTTTGAATTGGGCTTGATTAGGAAGGTTTTAAGCTTGCTTAGGATTGTGCAAATGATTAGAGGATGGATTAGGATGGTTTAGGATTAGCTTAGGGATAGGCAAGTGGATGGCATTTAATGAGGGTGGGTGAAGGAGGAGATATTTGTTAACTTTGGATTGGGTTAGTAAGTCTTAACCCATGTTTAGGGAATGTGACAAGGTTAGGAGGGGATTAGGATTAGGTTTAAAGACATCTTCTAGAAGAGTCTAGACTTTGGATGAGGATAAAGACATTTTAGAATAGTCTAGAACTTCCTAGGATGAGGATGAAGACTTTCTAGACGAGTCTAGAACTTCTTAGGATGAGGATAAATTAGATTTTAGGAAATAAATAAAGTTTTATTTATTTCAAGGGTTTGGGTTGAGGAGATATTTATTAAAACTTTTTTTAAAAACATGAGGATTAATATTTAATCTTAATTGAATATTTTGAGTTGGGATTAGGGGTAGGAAATGATGGGATTAGCCTTTAATAAAAGTTAGAAGATTTTGGAAGAGGTTAGTGGTCTTAAGGAAATTGGCCAAGTTTTGGGCAAAAATAATTTATTTATTTATTTTGGGTTTTTTGGTCAATTTATTAATTAAGTAATTAATAAATAAGGAAATAATGTTTAAATAAGATTTAAACATTTTTGGGAGGGATTCCTTAATTAAATATTTTTAATTAAGATAAAGGGATTTAATGGCATAAAAATAAATAACTAAATTAAATAATTAATTAATTAATAAATGATGATGTCATCAGGAATTTTTCAAAAAATAAAAATACTTTATTTTCTAAAGGATTTAGGTGTCTACATTTTGCCCCTCTTTGATGTGATGTCGCAAGTGGCATGGAATCAAAGGTAAGAAAATAAGATGCCCAAGGCTAGAGCAGAAGAGGAGAGAATGGACTGTGAGATGCCCCCTCAAGAAGGTGGTGGGGAGAGAAAGCAAGGCTCGACAACTTCTTGAAAAGTACAAGAATCTGAGATGAGCAAGGAGACTCAGATTGGCTTAAGAGAAGAGGTTTAGTTAGCTCAAACTCTCACTAAAAGAGAATGATAAAGGGAGAATCAGAGGCACAAGAGGAAGCAAGCTTAAGATCTCAGGGATTGCAGAGGATGAAGGAGTAGAGTGCTATAAAAAGGAATCTAGGATAATGAGATGGATGATGGGATGATAAAGTTGATGCAACAGGATTTCAAAGAGTTAGATTGGCGAAAGATGGGTTTCAAAGATCCCTAGGACTAGGATTGTGGAGCTCAAAAGATGAGGCTTGGTGGATTGATTGGATTGGTGGATCCCTAAGACTAGGATTGTGGATCCCTAAAGCTAAAAGTGAAGACTGATTCAAAGAGATACTAATGCATAAGCTGGGGTAGGAGAGACAGATGCTGGATATGGATGGGGGATAATGGAGATGAAGGGAAACCATTGAAGCTTTTTTGAGCAGGAAGATACTTCAAAGAGAAGTACCACCATGTAGTTGAGCACTAGATTTGCTATAAGACTGTTGGTTAATTGCCAAGGTTACCAAGAACATCAAGGCCTTTTCACCAACTGTCCAGAGGACTAATGGACTAACTCAAAACAAACAAGCAAGGATTTCCCTAGCATCACACATGATTCCCGAAGGAAGCAGTGTGGAACCAACACTGGGTAACCCACAAGCCGAAAAGAAAAACAAACAAAAGACCTGATCAAAAACTTACGCTTAGATTGCCCCATTCGCAGTATACCATGATATGGAAGATTGTGGCAACCTTGGGGAGGGAACAAAAAGATTTCTTGGAAAAGATAACTCAAGACCCAAAGGGAAGATTCCAAATCAAAACAAAGAAAAAATCCAAAATAGAACCGTTTTCCAATGAGATAGGTAGGACAAGGTACTAACGAACCAAGATCAAACATGAGGAAAGCTATATCCTACAAGGATCTATTAGAGAGCACCTAAGCTAATCAATTTTGGATGAGTGATGCATCTGGCAAGCTAAACTACGAAGGATAACACTTTGGTGATAGGAGATCTAGCTAAAAGATGTATTGGAATAGCCAACCAAGGGTTGTGTGATGTGTGCAAGATGCTGATCAAGGAGGAACTGACACGAAAGCTGGATAGATACAATGGTACTAAGCTAAAGAGGATGTACAAGCTGACAAACCAAGATATGTTAAAAATGTACAAGGTTGTTCATTTTTTTTTTTGTGAGATGGAAATGTTCGTGAAGGGTGGGATGTCTGTAATAGTTGATAGGTGAATAGGTAGATGGTTTGCAAAAAGCTTAAGAAAAATGGGATTCTTTTTTGTGCATGTGATAGGATACAAGCTAGGATACAAGATTTGGCATATAATACAAGTTGGAATATGGTACAAGCTTTGGACAAGATTTGGATATACAAGCTATGACACAAGGGATGATACAATATTTACAAGCTGGGGTACAAGATTTACAAGCTGAGGTACAAGATTTACAAGCTCTACAGGAGGTATTTACAAGCTTCATTGGATTTTGGATATTTGGTTGGAACACCAAGGGAGAAAGCAGGTGTTTTATGGGATGGTGGGTGGATGGATGAGGGATAGGATAGTGATAGATAATGGATTAGTATTAGTACACAAGGTGCCTAAATTACTAGGTTTTCACCAAGGTACCTATCCAAGGTGCTTGAATTTCCAAGTTTTCACCATTGGACGCTTATTTCTCTTTACTATCTTTTTGTATTTTTCAAAAGCCGGGTATACCAAGAATCTTCAAGCATAGAAATTCTTGAGATGAATGATGTTAGTAGGATCATTCAAGAGTTCTCCTTTTAGTGTAGATAGCTAATAGGCTCCGAAGCCAAAGGAGGCAATGACAACATAAGGACCAAGCCAGGTAGGATCAAACTTGCCTTTCTTTTCTCGATCAACTTGGACTTTCATATTTTCTTTGAGGACCATCTCACCTACCTGAAAGTGTCGTGGAAGCACCTTCTTGTTGAAATTCCTTTTAAGATGAGTTTTATATACTGTGAGATGATCATAGGCTTGTTGTCACTTCTCGTCTAAGCGATCTAGTTGGGTGAGTCTGGCTACTCTGTATTCTTCATTTGATATTTTCCCTTGCAAAGATATGCACAAGGAGGGAAGTTCAACCTCTATGGGTAGTATCACTTCGGCACCATGGAATAAGGAGTATGGAGTTGTGCTTGTGGATGTACGAAAGTAAGTTTGATAGGCCCATAGGGCTAGATCTATTTGTAGGTGCCAATTGCGGCTGAAATCATTGACAACTTTCTTTAGGATTTTGAGGAGGGTTTTGTTAGTTGCCTCTACCTGGCCATTACCTTGTGGGAAATATGGGCTAGAAAATCGGTGATGGATGTGAAGGGAAGTGCATAATTCTTCCATGTTGAGATTTTCAAAGTTACCTCCGTGGTCGGTGAAGATAGTGGATGGGATGCCAAAGCGACAAACAATGTGGTACAAGATGAACTTGGAGACCTAAACTCTTGTAGCTAAGACTAGGGGGACTGCTTCCACCCACTTAGTGAAATAGTCTGTAGCTATTATTATCCATTTATGTCCATCAGATGAGAGAGGTTTGATAGTTGCAACTAGATCATGGCCCCAACAAGCGAAAGGCCAAGGTGGTGCAATAGGCTATAGATTCTATGCTAGAGTGTGCATAAGATTTGCATGTTGCTAACATGGGAGACACTTTCTGACAAAGTCATAGGAGTCTTCTTCAATGGTAGGCCAATAGTAGCCTACTCTAAGGATTTTTTGCGCTACGACAATACCACTTGTGTGGGCATTGCAAAGTTTAGAATGTACTTCTTTTAATGCCATCACGGCCTCATTTTTATCTAAACATTGAGAGAGAGTATCATGATAACCTTGATGATATAGGGTATTGGCTATGATAACATAGTGGGATGATTTTTGGATAAGGTTCTAGCATTGGGTACGTGTGAGGTGAGGGGATATGATCCCATTGTTAAGGTAAGTGTGAATCTCATGGTACCAAGGAGATTCGGGACCAACCAAGATACAAACACGGTTTGAATGATCATTCGCATAGGCGGGTGTGAGGAGCTGCTCGACTAAAAACTCATGCTGTGTAGCTACTTGGGGAATTTCCAAGAGTGAGCCAATAGTAGCCATAACATCTGTTGCTTTGTTCTACATTCGAGGTACTTGTGTAAATTGAAGCTTTGTAAAATGTTGGGTTAGCTGACCAACTAGCTCTTTGTAGGGTAATAGCTTTTCATCTTTGGTTTGATATTCATTTAGGGCTTGCTTGATGATGTGCTAAGAATTGCCAAAGATTTGTAACTCAGTGATGTTCCATTCTATAGCTATCTTTAATCCTGCTATGAGAGCCTCATATTCAGCTATATTGTTAGTGCTAGGGAATTGTAGCTTGAAGGCTTTTGGAATGTAATCTCCTTGAGGTGTGACCAACAATATTCCTGCCCTTGATCCATGAGATGTGTGTGAGCCATCAAAATAAAGTTTCCATGGGGGCTATTCTTCAATTAGACAGATATGTTCATCTAGAAATTCTGCGATCAAAGGATATGTATCTACTAGAGGCACATCAGCTAGGTGATCTTCTATAGCTGGCCCTTTGATTGCCTTTCTATCCACATACTGGATGTCAAATTCGCTAAGGAGCATAACACATTTGGCCAAATAGCCTATAAGTGCTGTTCTGGAGAGCATATACTTGAGAGGGTCAATCTTGGAGACTAGTTAGATGGTATGACTTAGCATGTAGTGGCGAAGCTTTTGAGTTGAAAAAACAACTTCCAAACAAGCTTTTTCCATAGGAGTATAATTGAGTTCATAACCAACTAGGGTTCTACTGATGTAGTAGATGGCTCTTTCTCTATCATAGTCATCAAGCTATGCTAGAAGTGCCCCTAGAGCAGTAGGTGTTGTTGATATGTACAAGATCAAGGGATGACCAAGAACTAGTGGAACCAAGATAGGGGGATTGGTAAGATATTGCTTGAGCTGATCAAATCTGCACTAACATAAAGGATCCCACTTGAAGTTCTCATCCTTCTTTAGTAAATGTGCAAATGGTTTAGGCTTATCTGCAAGCTAGGAGATGAAGCGTCAGATGGATTGAAGCTTTCCCTAAAGAGAGCAAAGCTGTCGTAGTGTCTGGGGAGGAGGCATGTCTAAGATAGCCTTGACCTTCTTGGGGTCAATCTCTATACCTCATTTAGAAACTATAAAGCCTAGAAGCTTGCCAGATGTGACCCCAAAGACACACTTCTTGGGATTCAGCATGAGATGATATTTAGCTAACCTATCAAAGGCTTTCTCCAAGTCAGCAAGATGATCGATGAAGGTATGAGATTTGACCAAGATATCATCCACATAATCCTCCAAAATGCTATGGATGAGATCATGAAAAATGGCTATCATAGCTCTTTGATAGGTAGCCCCAACATTCTTTAGGCCAAAAGGCATCATGTTGTAGAAAAAGGTTCCCCAAGGGGTAGTGAATGTTGTCTTATGCTTATCCTCTTTTGCAATCTTGAGGGACAGAATTTCATGTCCAGCTGTAAGGTCTATAATCATATCTATATTGGGTAAGGGAAAATCATCTTTTGGACAAGCTTTGTTAAGACCTCTAAAATTAGTACAGATTTTGATGTCACTAGAAGGCTTAGTGATGGGGACCATGTTGGAGATCCACTATGAGTAGTCAATAGGTCAGATAACCTTAGTAGCTAATATTCTTTCTAATTTAGCTTTGACTAGTAATGCCACCTTAGGGTGCATTTTTCTAAGCTTTTGTCTGACGGGTTTGATCTTTGGATTGACTACAAGATGATGAACTACAAGCTTTGGATCTAGCCCTGGCATGTCTTGATATGACCATGAAAATTGGCCAATGTTCTCTTGTAAGACCTCAAAGAGGAGATCAACTTGGTATTGTGATAGGGATGTAGCAATGTGAACAAGTCTGGGGATCTCTGAAGAACCAATGTTGACTTCTCTAGTATCCTCAATTAGAATAGAAGACACCTCTAGTCGATTATCTTGAGGAGGCAATGCTAAATCCTCATGTTTTTCTTGTGACTCTAGATTTTCTTGCTGAGGGGCTCTCTTCGCTGCCTTAGCTAGTCCCAGATTTACCCTAGTTCCAATTTTGGGTGTATTAGAACTAGGTTGGGGATTTTCTCCAAAATACCCCTTGGGATCTAGCTTATAGATATATGTTGAGTTTGGCTTTGTTGTCTTGTGAGGTGCTTCAGCTCCCATGAATCTCAGAAGTGCTTCCTCTAATGTGAACTCATCAATGTGTATGACACTTGGTTGGTCCCAATCTATGAGTTTTTGATGGGCAAGTGACAGGTCAATGAAATGGATGGATAGTTCTTGGAGAACAGAGTCTCCGAGGGAGATTTGGTCTAGGATATCGTCGTGGGCTCTCTTTTAAACTTCCTCAGGAATGTCTTTAATTTCAAAAAGGTCACAGTGAATGTTCAAAAAAGCATGACCATTTTCATTGGTGCCCCTAGTTGTGGGTATGCCAAAGCCAAGACTTGACTTCATTTCCCACTAGTGTGCTTCGATGGGGCACTGCATGCCTCTTTCTTCTAGTCCTAGACCACCACCTTGATAGTTCCATTTGTCAGTGATGAGCTTATTTTCTTGAGGATACTTTTGGCTAAAGTGATCAAGGCATGCTTGATTTCTTGGAGGTGCATCCTTATGTAACCAATTATTGATATCTGGAGTGAGCTCCTCATGAATAGGGATTTTGAAGGATACAAAGGTTGTTGGGCCAAACGGTTTGTAACGAGGAGGTGGAATTTTCTTAGCTTTGTGATATGTTGGTCGCCCATGAGCATGTAGATCAAGTGGGAGTGCCCCAACAACAAATGTATCTGACAGACTATACTCTCCATAGTCTTTGTTATTGATCTTCACGATAGATAGGGTGGAGGCAAGGATGGTTTCTGGGTCATTACAAGTGTGGGATGAGCTGGCGATGGTTGTGTCAATATCAATTCTAGGGCAATGGTTTGTATATGAGGCTTCAACCACATTGCAGTAAGCAAAGGGTTCTAGATTAGCATGGATGGTTACCTCAGTGCCCTGATGTAGAAATTTGACACACTGATGGTAAGTGGATGGAATGGATTTCATGGCATGAATCCATAGGTGACCAAGGAGGATATTGAATGGTAGGTTTAGATCAATAACATGGTAGAGTGTTTCTTTGATGACTGGCCCAACCTTGATTGGCAACAAAATAGTTCCTTCTGTGGTTCTTTCCAAGTTGTCATAAGCTTTGATGGTGATAACCTCACTGATGATATCTACCTCAGTATACCCAACTTGTTTTATGAATTTTAGGGTCAAATATTCAAGGCTGATCCATTATCTATCATTACTCTTTTTATGACAAAATTGGATACCATAATGGCTATGCGAAGCAAAAGGGTGTGATCTAGCTTGACCACAAGTATGTCAGTGGGTTTGAAAGATAGGGCACATGAGGAGGATAGGTGTCCAACAAGATTATGAAAATCAGTAGCATTGATATCTGAAGGGACACAAGATTCTATGAGAGGATTGTCAAGGATGCTTTTGTACACAGGACTGGTGCAGAGAAGGTCTAAAATGGAGATTTGGGCTGGCATGTTCCTAATGTGTTCCAAGATATTGTACTAGCTTTTTGATGGAGCTGATGGTGCTAGTAACGCTGGTGGACCTGCGATGTTAAATCATGCTCCTCTAGTGGTGATTGCACACTCATTGTTTGGGCCTTGGATATTGATAACATTGATAGAAGGATCTTTTTTAGATATACAATCGATGAGGCTACCATAGTCTATGTAGGATGAAGTGTGGTCATTGGTCTTCCCATGCTATTGGCTTGGATGGCGGTTGTTGGTGTTGTTGTTGGTTTGGATATGTGCTTTTCTAGGATTTTGGTTGTTGTGAGGAGGAAAATAATTTTGATAGATCTGTAAGCCTACATTAGGAGAGGTTTGGGCATGAACAGTGATTTCTTTCGGATCAATGAGGTCCTACACATAATCTTTTAGTTTCATGCATCTGAGGGTAGTGTGACCTTTTACCCTTCTAAATTTGCAGTACTCATTATCTTTGTACCATGTAGCTTTGGATTGGCTTGGGTCAATCTTTTGGGTAGGAGGAAATTTGATGAGGTTTTCCTTAGTCAATTTCTCAAAAATGAAATCCAATGGCTCACCAAGGGGTGTATAGTTTCTAGGTGCAGGTTGGAATTTGGGCTTTTGCCCTGTTGCTACATTGATGGCATTAGCTTGATTGTTACACCTTTGAAAGTTGGGTCTTGGATTGTGGTTTTGATAGATTTAGTTATTCTATTGTTGGTAGTCGATAGCTTGTTGATTGTTTGGTTGATATGATGGGTGGACTAGTTTTGAGAAGGACCAACAATATTCACATGTCTGGTGTCAGTGACACCATCCGTTGCAACATGCTTGTTTTTGTTCCAATACCTAGACTTTTCATTTGAATGTGTTTGATTTTGGTTGGCTTCCTTGTAAATCTTGACCACACCATCTTTAATGAGTCCTTTCTCAAGGATCATTCCTTTCTCTTTGATATCTTTGTAGGCCTGCAAACAGTTCATGGTCATGTGGTGAGCCAAGCTGGGATGAGCATTATCAATAAACATTTTCACCAAATGGTGCTCTGGCAAGGTGCAAGATATGCGGGTGGTAAGGGTTTTCCATCTTTACAGATATTCAGGAAGGCTTTCTCCACCTTTTTGTTTAGTGTGGACAAGATCCACTACTAATAGCTCTGTTTCAACAAGATGGGCATATTGGGCTACAAATGCCTCAGACAATTATGCAAAGTTTTTAATTGTACCATATGGTATTCTATAAAACCATTCAAGAGCTGGTCTCACCAAGCTTTTGGGAAAGAGATGCAAGAGGAAGACGTCACTGTATGCCACTTCTTGGTAATGCATGTAAAATTCTTTGATATGTGTGACATGGTCTCCTTTTCCTCTAAATTTGTCAAACTTGGGTGTCTCAAAATGCTTGGGGAATGGAGTCATAGTAATGGCTCTGTCAAATGGGTAAGGACACGCATTCTCAAATTTCAAGGTTTTTGGATCATTTCCCTCTTGGATGTTCTTCAAAGCTATCTTCATGGCTTCCCATTCTGAATTAATGGGTGATGGTTGGGGTGCCCCTAATGTAGGAGTGCCTTGAGGTAGGTATGTGCTAGATGGGGCAATGGAATATGGATGGATTTTAGGTATAGGCTGGTAGGGATTGTAAATGGTTTGGGCAACTAAATGATGGATGATGGGTTGTTGTGGTGGAGGTGGTACATATTGCTACATGTGTTGTGAGGCTTGCTGTTGATATTGGATTTGAGGTTGGGATTGAGGAACATAAGCTGGCTGTGGGATAAATGGATTGCTTTGTGGAGGTAGGGTATAAGATGGTTGTGAAGCTTGGGGAAAGGATCGGGGAGCTTGTGGAACTTAACTTTTGATTTGAGGAGTTTGACCAATATATGTGGATTGTGCGCCCATTTGGGAAGGTATCTACATGGCAAAGGAGGCCAAGTAATTGGTGGTTGGTGGTGGTGGATTTCCTCCTAGAAGTGGCATAGAAAAATAGTTGGTGATAGGAGGTAATGGATTAGTTAGTGACGAAGGTGGTGGGAATTGAAAGCTTGGAAATGGAACTGATGGGGTTTGATAGCTTGGTGGTTGGATTTTCAAGCTATGTAGAGTGGTGGCTGGAGCTTGGATCACTTGAGAGCTTAGTAAAACATTGGTAGTAGCTTGTGGATTTGTGTGATGATGGCATTGAGCTCCAAGGACCTAGTGGAAATGATGGAATTGTGCTCTGAGCTGAGGTAAACAAGCTGGGGGTGATGAAAGGTTGATTACTTGAGCCCATGGGTGGCATCCCTATTGTATATTGCTAAGGTTGGCCAAAGATACTAGAACTGATTTGGGAGATGGGTGGATTTGGAAGGCTGGGTTGGAGAGCAGTAGCAACAATAGTGAAGGGAGTGAATGATGAGGTGTTTTGGGCAAAGGGGGTTTGGGATGGAGTGGTATGGACCAATGGTGGAGTGGTGGTGGCTGGATTGGCTTGTGGAAGGGAGATTTCAACTTGAGTGGAGGCTAGTATGTTTGGGTCAGTTGGATCATAAGGACTAGTTTGAGGCTCTTCTTTTTGCTCATATTGAGGATAATTTGAATCATAAGAGCCTATTGGGAGTGGTAGTTGCCCAAACAATGGGTGAGATGGTTTTGATAAGGGAGGAGGTCTTCCAAAGTTGAAGACTCCTATGTTGTCCCTTTAAAAGTTAGCCATGATTATTTCTTTGTTTTTGTCTATAATGGCGTTCACCAATACTGCATTTCTTGGTTGGTTAATGAAAGCTTTGATGTTAGTAGGTGATGGTATAGTGTTCTCTAGGCTGAAGGATGGTTGACTGCTCAAGGGGAGTGAAGGTGTTTGATCCAAATGATAGGGCTCCATTGTTTCCTTCTTCTTCTTGCCTAAGCGAGTGATGGGTGGCATGAAAATGCAGTATGCTTCCTAGGGATGAGATGCAACAATGCTGATGGATGCAAAAGAGGAAGGCTTTTCTATGCAAATGATTTCCTAGGTTGAGGCAAAGCTATATGAAAAAACCTAAGGAGGATTGGGTTGGGGATTCTAACTTCAAAGATATGTTTCCAAATTATGAAAGGTCTTTTTTCCTATGTGCAAGCTTGGTGGTGATTGTGTCAACTTAAGGATAGACTGATGATCCTCTAGGAAGAACACGAGATTGACCACTTGTGGATCCCAACCTTTAGCTCAAGGTGATGAGGGATAACAAGTGACAAAGCTAGATTACCCTAGACAAAGCTCTGTCAAAGGGATAACCTGGGTGAGATTGGTGGATTTGGAAGATTTTAGGAATGGAAAACTTTTGGCAAGGTGACAACAATTTTGAAGGCTTGGATGTGAAGTTTTTGGATTTTTGGCTAGATGGTTTGGTTCTAAATGAGATGGATGAGCTAAAATGCTTAAGGGGATGACTAAGGATGGATGGCTTACCTATAAGGATGATTCTAAAGTGAAGCTTATGCAAGAAGATGTGGAGAAACAAGGGGGTCTAATCATAGAAATCATGCCTGGCATAAGAAGGGTTAACTCCTGGATGTTGGTTAAGTTGGATGGTGTAATCTAACCAGGCATCTTAAAGGGCTTTGTCAATAGCTTTTTCCTCTACTTTGTGGAGTTTGGCAATTCGAGGGCTTGGTGTTAGTTCCTTTCTCTTGGCTAAAAGTTCTTAGTATGCTTGAGATGGCTTGAGTTTGGCTTTGTGAAACTTCTGTTTGGGTTTGGGTTGTTTTGACATAAATTCCTGAATCTGCTTGGCTTAGAGAGATTTTCGTTGTTTTGCTTCAACTCGTTCAACTTTTGGAATAGGTAGTGACTACGCTAAGTATGCCCTAAGCTAGGATTGACCAAGTTTGGCAAACATTCACTCAACAAATAAAAATTCAAGCAATAGATAGGAACAACCATATAGAAGTTTTTGATTCTCAGAATGTGATACTTGCGCCAAGGAGTGTGTATGTTTTACAAATGTTTCGATCAATCACTTTAAACACATTAACACCCTATATGGTTGTCTACAAGGCTGACAGTTGGTTTAGCTAGGGAGTCCTCAATATACCCAAGGTACAAGAGGCCCAAGTCCATAGATGAAACCAAAAAGATGTCACACAGCTGAGAGGAGCGGTAACCCACTTCTCCTCTTTCACTCCTCAAGGGTATAAAGTTCCTTAAGGCTTAGCCCAAGAGAAAAAATCCTGATTTCAAGAGAGGTGTCTTTGGATTCACCTCCTAATCTTTATACTCCATCGAAACGCTGGAGTTGAGGTCATCCAAGGGGTGATGAAATCCCCAAGCAGGCCTCCTAAAAAGAGAAACAAGGTTTTGGATCCTAGTCTTATGCACCCAAGATAGCCTCAAAAGATGACAAGGGGAGAGAAGATTTGGATGACCTTGGGCTAAAAAACAAAGTTCTTTTCCAACTGACGCTTAAGTTTTTTGATCTAGACCTTGCAAACACACATGTTTAGGATGCAAATGTTCAATTCCAACTTGAAGCATTAACAAAAGTAAAATCGATCAAAGAATGCAAATAAGAAGAAGAGTTAGGGTCAACAAGAAATTAAACCCGCGCACCGAGAGGCTCTCCACTTCAAGTATTGATTAATTTCCTTTAAGGAATTCAAGATTGAGTATGAGTTTATTTTAAGCCCAAGAAGAAAGATGTGTAAAACTCAGTTTCAAGCGCATGCTTGGAGGCCCTCCACATCAAGAGTTGTTGAATTTTAATGTCCAAATGAAGTGTTAGTGAGCCAAATGTGCATTCAAGGAATTTTCTAAGCTAGAAAAATTAATAAAAACACAAGTAAGTGAAGTTTGATCTTTGTGGAGCACTTAACGCCCTCTTAGGTGGACCCATCCCCATAGATGGCACTAAGATTGCAACCAATGGTTAAATTGATGGGTGATTAAAGAGGGTGAGTCCAACTACAAACTCACTTAAAGCATCTTTATTTGGTTTTTATAATTTAGGAAGTTCCTAGAATGTAGATTCTTTTTATGCCCCAAAAATTGAAGTGTGAGATATTGCAATGGTTAGTTGATCTTTTGCATTCAAGATTGAGTTTGTTTGTTTTAATCATGCATTCATAAAAAAAAAAAAAACTTGATTTTAATCCATGGCACTCAAGAGTGATTTTAGCAACATGCATTCAAAGACAAGTGGTTAAACATTCAAGTTTTTTCCTTTGAGCATTCAAGATTGAGATTTTGTGTGTTGTTTTAATAACTTTGAAGTGATTTGTTTTAACCTTAGATCATTCAAGATTATTTTGGACTAAAAAATGAAAATGGCTCTTTGAACTTTTCTTTTCATTCAAGATTTTGTGTTCTAGTTTGCATGTTTTAAGCCCAAAAATGATATTCTTAGATTGTTTTGATGCATGAAAAACCTAAGAAACATTCAAGATTTTGCAATAAGACATTTGTTTGGAACAAGTAACAAAGCTTTTAGGACAATTTTGGAAACCATTTAGGACTCTTAGTTTTCATGAGATTTTTAAAAGGACTTTAAAATATTTGCAAATGTGGTTCATTTTATCCTTGATTGATGCTTTGAGTTTGATTTAGATTTTAGTGTGCACTTAGTGTTGATTTTGAACCTTTTGAAATGGAAACTTGAAGTTCTTTTTAAATTCCAAAAAATGAAGTGTTCTTAACTTTGCATGAGTGCGTCTAAAACCTTGATGTTGCAAGGATGCAAATGATTGGATTGGTTTAGTTTCACTTGTTAAAAGATTTTTTTTTTTTTTTTTTTGCAAATTTTTAGTTTTTAATGGATTTAAGTATGATTTGGGGGTTCATTTTAAGCACTAAAAAGAAGTTTGTATGATTTTTCTTTCTTAAAAAAAAAATGGCCAAGATCTCCCACAAGAAGAAGAAGAAGAAGAAGAAGTAGATGGAATAAGAAGAATATAGACAAGAAGAGGAAGAAGAATTCTAAGTGCTTTGTCCACCTATAAGCTTGAAAGTTCTGCAGACACTATGAGATAGACTATGAGTTCCTTTGTCTTCTTCATGCTCATGTGGACCTACAAAAACAATTTATACAATCCTACCAATCACAAAAATAAGAAAAATTAGCCAAAATTAGCAAATGACATACAAAACTTGACTAAAAAAGCTAATGAAGATGACCCATGCAGGGTCCCACCGGATGTGCCAAAATGTATATGAGCAATGTTAGTATGCTAATAGAAACCAAATTTAAATAAAGCTTCTACAAACTAAAAAAAATTCATAAACTCCAATATAGACTAAGATGAGCTCTCAATTGAGAATATGAGCCATTAATGGGCTCTCTCAATAAGAAGCTCTCTTGTTGCGTGACTTTGTCTAAATAGATAGGATGTATGCTCAAGCTTATGCTTCAAAAAGGGCTTCAAATGGAGTTGGAATTTGGGTGTGAGTGTATGGTTTTGATGTAAAATGGCTTCTTAGAATGGCATTATGACCTTACTTCATGGATTGTGTTGTTTTGCAAAGGGGAAGGATCTAATTTATAGGCAAGAGGCTTGAGGGATTGAGGGCTAAGATGCAAGGATGGGGAAAAGCTCATGGAGGGCTCAGATTGCATGAGAGGAGAGCACATGTATTGTGCTTCCTTACAACCAATCAGGGAGTGACACATGTCACAGGGTGAGAGGATGGAGGAAAGGGGAAGGATGAGTCAAAAAAGGAGGCTCAAGGGACAAAATCTTCATAAAGACCCTCATAATGGCTTGTAAGAGCAATGAAAGGGCTTTGGAAGAGTCATTTATGGCCTAGTGGGCTTCATAAAGTTTTATGGTTGGGATATTTTGAGTGAGATTAGAGGAATTTTGACTTGGGCTTGATTAGGAAGGTTTTAAGCTTGCTTAGGATTGTGCAAATGATTAGAGGATGGATTAGGATGGTTTAGGATTAGCTTAGGGATAGGCAAGTGGATGGCATTTAATGAGGGTGGGTGAAGGAGGAGATATTTGTTAACTTTGGCTTGGGTTAGTAAGTCTTAACCCATGTTTAGAGAATGTGACAAGGTTAGGAGGGGATTAGGATTAGGTTTAAAGACATCTTCTAGAAGAGTCTAGACTTTGGATGAGGATAAAGACTTTCTAGAATAGTCTAGAACTTCCTAGGATGAGGATGAAGACTTTCTAGAAGAGTCTAGAACTTCGTAGGATGAGGATAAATTAGATTTTAGGAAATAAATAAAGTTTTATTTATTTCAAGGGTTTGGGTTGAGAAGATATTTGTTAAAACTTTTTTAATAAAGATGAGGATTAATATTTAATCTTAATTAAATATTTTGAGTTGGGATTAGGGGTAGGAAATGATGGGATTAGCCTTTAATCAAAATTAAAGAAGGATTCGAAGATTTTGGAAGAGGTTAGTGGTCTTAAGGAAATTGGCCAAGTTTTGGACAAAAAATAAATTTTTTATTTATTTTGGGTTTTTTGATCAATTTATTAATTAAATAATTAATAATTAAGGAAATAATGTTTAAATAAGATTTAAACATATTTGGGAGGGATTCCTTAATTAAATATTTTTAATTGAGATAAAGGGATTTAATGGCATAAAAATAAATTAATTAATTAAATAATTAATTAATTAATAAATGATGATGTCATCAGGAATTTTTTCAGAAAATAAAAATACTTTATTTTCTAAAGGATTTAGGTGTCTACAACTATAAGTTAATTCTTTGATGTTAGTATTTCAAGATAAAATTTATATCTAGATGTACCCTTTTTATCACATACACTTTCTACAAAGTTGCTATTTATATATCCAATCAATTGAAATCCATTCATGATGGAATATAATATCCCATAATAATAGCCCCTATAATGTAACTCAATATCATTTTTTGATGTTACTAATTTGAAGTCTAAAGCAAGCCCATAAATCTAGATATAAAACTTTATACATAATATCCAACCTAGTTGCAATGAGCTACAACTAGCTTTTTAAGAGTTTTCTACCTATAGCTATATTGAAAATAAACTCATTTTTTTTTCTATTAGGTGTTGTGCTTGTTTCTATAGGAGTAGATATTTGACCACAATTTATCATTCTCAAACTCTTAAATATATATCCTTTTAGTATTTTCTTTAACAAATAGATGTCTATTTGTAGTTTTGTATGACATCAATTCCAAGAAAATATCTCATTAATATGAAAAATGTAATCTCAAATTATTTTTTCATTCTTAAATATGTACATAGATAATTTATTGTAAAAAATAAACTATCAACATATGAAAAAATAATTAAAATTTGATTTTTCTTATTGATTTTTTTGTATAGAGTAGGATTCGTATTGCTTCTTTGAATGTATCATTGACTAGTATGAATCTATTGTACTATACCAACTCTTGGTCCTTACTACAATCCATAAAACACATTTTCAACCTATATTTTGTGTCTTCACATCCTTTTACCTAAAATGCTAGTTGCTCTTGGGTAGAAACTTATTCTTTTAGAAAACCATTCAAAGATGTTGATTTGACATCCATTTTGGTAGACCTTCAAATCATATTAAGGCACAATAGCTAGTACTATTATAATTATATCAGCTTTTACCATAAGTACAAATGTAATAAGCTCTATTTATTTTGTTCAAATTCTTTGGCTACTAACCTTTCTTTATACATGTCTATATCTTTGTTTTCACTAATCTTAGTCTTACAATCCATTTCACACCTATGCATTCTATTTCCCTAAAAAATTATTAAGTTCATTCTTTCTAATAGATTCAATTTATTTATTCATTGAATTATCACAATGTTCTTATATCCTTAGTAAAGTATGAAAATATAACACAACCAAATATTTTGAAATGAGATGCACTATGATATTACATCTACTTTGTAGTATCCATCCTATTTGATTTATGTAAGTCATCATGATGGATGCAAGCTTGATGATCTTACCTTCTGAGTAGTCTATGCCCTTGGGGTGATTTTATTGTGTTATTGTATTAGATGGATTAATTTATGCTTATGCCTAATTGTTGAGATTATGAAGTGTTAGATGGTTTTACTAGGGTTTTTGCTAGTGATTACCAAGAGTGATCTAGTATCAATATGTTATTTTGTGATTACCTTGAGATGTGAATAGTGGTTGTAATATACATTATTAGTCATGCTACACTTGAACTAGTTCCTGTAGCAGTATATACTCATGTGTTTGACCATGTTGACTTATGTGTTTTAATGCCTTTTTATATTTTTTAACAACTATTATTAATTCTATTATTAAATTTTTACATAATTAAAAATGATTTATCAATGTTGGATTCATTGGTTTACCATGTTATGGATAAGTACATTGTTTTTTTAATAATTTATGCAAAATGTGCTATTTAAATGATTATTTCAATGAAATTAATTAGATGCTTTAATTATGCAATTTCGTATAATTGTTTCTTTAACTATTATATAGTGCATCTACACTTGATTGTGTTTTTTCAATGTGTAGGATTTATATCCCCAATAGTGACACATGGAGTTAGTATTTTAGTTCTTCATACCTAGCAAATATTGTCCATGTATGGGTGACGTATCTTATTTAATTATTTAATTAGTCCCTTTGGTGATTTAATAAATTTGGATTCATTTGCATTTGTGACTAGACCAATATTCTCTCTGTGCATCTAAATGTCCACATTTGTAATGAAAATTACCAAAGAATATTATGATTTAACATCTTAAGGGAATTCTATTACTTGATTTAATTATTTTAATTACATATAGCTTTATCGTAGTTGAATCCCACTTATTTGGTATTGCCCAAATTTGTTTGGGTTAAAAGGGGGATTTAAATAACTGAGCCAATTATTTTCTTGTTTTAATATTTTACTTTTCAAGTGAATATATGTCCCAAAAAGTGATTTCTTCTCACTCTTAAAACATGATATTGAGAGAAAAATCCTTAAATCCTCTTAAGGAGGAATTACTATTTTATTTTTTGTGGGGTTTGTGGGCGTGGGATCGGTGCAAGGTTGATCTCATTGGATCTGGCTTAGGGAGACCTTGTTTTTCTAAGACTTTCAGTAGCTTTAGCAGAGCAATTATTTTATTGTGAGAAAATTTCCCTATTTTCCCTTTTGGCTACCAATTAGGGCTCTCCCATTTTTACATTTTAGCTTTGCTTCAAAGTCTATTTTTGATAGTAGTTTACTAGGAGGTAGAGAACTAGTTTTCCCCTCCATTCTTGTATGTTGGTTCTACCCAGTTGGGTGAGTATTAGCATTTGTTTACCTCTTTACTTAAGGTTTTGGGTTTTCAGACCATTATGCTGGTCATTTTTACATACAGACTTTGAACCCAAATTTTATTTGATATTTGGAGTTTTTATCTCCGATCATAATAAGGGTTCTAATTTTGTTGATTTGAATCAACATTGAATTTTAGGCCTTTCCTACTTTGACTCATTTTGTGTGCCACCCAATTTTCTTGGGTGTTTCTCAACACTAATGTTGGTCATGGATTCAAATTATCAATGAGGATTCCAAGCTAGTCATATATGTATTCTTCTTGAATCAAGATTTATGTCAAATTCATACTCCCAAATTTAGGTTAGTGGACTGAGTTCATGATGTTTGGCATTTTTCACCTTATTGGGATTTGTGTATAATCCATACTCCTTATTATAGGCATGTTGAGTGAGATTTTTGTACTTATTTCTTTTGTTTAAATTCTCATATCCAACCCTTAAATTGGTTTTATTTATTATTTTGTGTAGTTGGTTGTACCCACACACAAGCATGTGCACGTGTGTTTGATGGGTACTTGCAAGACCTGAACTCCTAGATATAGGATAGATGAGGGATTATTTATTTGGGGGTTGGGTTAGGAATTTTAATTTCCTTTAGGAACTCATCATGTGATGAGCATGGGTATGTAGGGTAGACATGTGGAGTGACTTCTCTTGTTACCCAAAGCAACATCTCCAACAAGGTAAACATGAAGCAATTTCTAATAAGTGATAACTAAATGAATTAATGTGTGACAAAAATAAGATAAAATAAGAGAATACTTGTACGAGTTGATTAGATAGTATGTGCCTATTTGGATTTTCTTAGGATGGGTGTCTATACATGTTTATTGAAGACACAATATAATGGACTCCCAAGCGATAACTTTTTCATAATGTTTAGCTTGGGATTTCTGATACCAAGGGACTTACAATCCACTAGAGTCCCTACATAGTTATCCTATATAGAGGATTGTGACTAGTGACCTAATGGGCTATATTGTCTCATGATCATATAGATGTTGGTATCATGTTCTTGATTGGCATGTGTGTTAGCCTTGGGTGATTGTGATTGGGTCAATACCTCTATGAGAATGATGAGCATGGACCTATGGGTACCACATGGTTGGGAGTCATACCTACATATACTACTACTGGGGACTAGTGTATAGAGATGGTCTACTTCTAGTTTGAGGCCAGTGCTAGATATTTACTTGTTACTTCAGTGTATCTCGAGTATATTTCCTTTTGATTTATGCTTTGCCTTGGATGCATCAATATCATGTTTATATTATGTTTAGTATGGTATTTGATGCATTCCTTTGTCATGATGTTGTATCGTATTACTAGATGATGTTTCTTACCCCTACTTTGGATTAGTGATGCTACTGTTAGATTAGCATTTTAGATATATCTTATTTCATGTGATGTTAATGGATGGTTTATTGGTAAGAACAATCTCATGAGACAACTCCAACTATCTTGTTGGCAACTTGATATTTGTGCTCATAGGTATGGTTAGGGCCCTTGAGGTCTCATTAAGCATTATGGTAGGGAGGAAACAAGAATGGTTGATTTTATTCAATTATATCTCTTTGATAGAGTCATTTCATTGTGATGTTTCTTATGCTTATTTTGTAGATTAGATAGATGTATGTTATTGCAACATATTTTTTAGCTTCATTCTAGTTCCTAGAATAACTTTCATTCTCTTTAGTGATCATTCCTAAAATTAAGTGGATCTAGTACTCCCCTAGTGTGGAGGTTTCATAATTTTTATTATGTAAAAATAGGTTTTAAAGGACATGAAACCTTGCACAAAGAATCATAGAAACAAGAGCTAAGAAGCCCAAAAAATAGAAAGCCCTAGAACCTAGAAAGAGAAGACTACACAAACTAAAAGTAAGAGGCTAGAATACAAGTATGCATAAAAATACTACAAAATGAAAGCAAAAAGATAGCTAAAATGTCTTTAGAAGATCCAATACTTGGTCTGCCAAGATGTTCATGTTTTTTGTAGAGGCTTTCATATGATCCAACTTTTTTTCTTCCACACCTTCATTCTTCTTGGAATTATCCTTTTCCTACTTTCTAGGGCCCTAGTCCTCTTTCATATCATTAGAGCCCTAGCCTTTACCTTGTTCCAACTTGTTCAGTAGGGTGTTAAATTTGTTAGCCACTATCTTCAAGTTTTTGCAGTTCTGATCAGCTAATTTCTTCACCATTTTTTCCAAATTTCCCACTCTAGTGTCAAGACCATCCACTCTTTTTTAAAGATCTTTGCCCAATTGATCTAGATTTTTGTTCTTGGCTTCAAGTGGAGGAACCCATTTCATCAAATTCTTTACCTCTTTAGCATTGCCTATAACCTCAAAAAGTCTATAAATGTGCTAACCCAACGTTCTCTCCCCCTAGTCATCTTGTTGAGTTGATCAAAATCTCTCAAGATGTCCTACATTATATTCTTTCTTTGTTGATGTGTTGTTATCTCTTGTCACATTGGAGGTGAAATCTCTCACATGAGTATGTATTCTCTTGTACGAGCATACATTGTCTCTCACAAGTGTGTACTTCCTCACGCTAAAAATTAAAGTCTTGCACATATTAGATGGGGAACTCGTGCTAGAGAAAATCCCAACTCACATAACCATCTTGGCTATTTTATCACTAACCTTTGACTCTCACCTCTACTGGCCCATAGCCCTACTATTCTAATGGGATAATAGTAGCATTCTTGATTATTGGTTGCTCCAGATAGAAGGTCCCAAGGATGGAGAAGTGGTTGCCATGCTTTTGGGGCATAGCTAACTCTGAGCTCTACCACTATTTACCCAAGTAATTAAAAGCACACCTATGCATGAAGATAAATGATGCATCCCCTAAAATAGACCACACCTAGAATTTTCTATTCAAGGGTAGATCCCTAGACTAGCCCTAGTCCAACCCCCACATTATATAGGGTAACTATAATAATAGGCTAGGCTAGGCCCATAAAATTATTGGCCATAAAATTATAGGCTAGGCTATTTATATTAGTTGGTAGCTCTCTCTCATCTAAAGATAGTGGTACCTTTCTCTCCCCTACTATTCCATGGGCTCCCACCCCATAGAGTTCTATGGACTCAATCAGATAACTTCCAACTATTGGGTTGGTCTCACCCAAAGTAAGAATGCCTCAATAAGCCCCCCCCCCCATCAATCAAACAAATTGGAAACACTTATACTACCACCTATGATGATACTCTCACCCACCCACTAATGGGCCGATTATTATAGATAGTTCATGAATGCAGCCCCACTATTCTATTATTTCCCCAAATAGCCCATAGCTTACTATCTATAAGGTGGCAAAATGGATATCTATCATTTGCTATATTGGGGAACTCATTGCTATCAAAGGCTAGGGATGCATGTAGAGTTTCATTCAACCTACCCTACAATAATCTAGAAGGGGCCCCTACTATTATAAGGGTAAGCTGCCCCCCCCCCCCCCCCCCCCACACACACACACACTTATATAATAAAGGTAGATCCTATTATTGACTAGCATTCCCAACTATTTGGTTAGCATCATTCACTTAATGAATCACACATTTTCCAAGGCATTACCATCCTCAAGTGTAGGTTCAGTGATTCATGCCATGTTGGATGAGCAAGATATGTGCAAGATGGGAGGTCTTGCTTCCTCATTACCTTTGACCTATGCCATGATTCTAATAGGAAGCCCATCCCAATGCCCATAGAATTGTAACAATCCACCCCCATTTAACCCCCTAGCCAATATGCCCTATATTAGAAGGGGGGGGGGGGGACCTTTGCATAAATTTGAGAAATGATGTCAAGTTGCCCTACTATCTTATAGTTGATCCCAATTATTCTAGATAGCCCATACCCATAAAATTTTAGGCTAGATGGAAAACTATTAGTGTTTGCATACACTTTAAGAAGATATGAAATATAGTTTTGAATACCCTTCTGGGCCCTACATCTTCCCATATTGAAACATAAGAGCTATAAGGTGAATAAAATATATTGTTTAAGTATAATTTGGCATAAATTAATTCCTTATACTTAAGATATATTCTATTTTATGCAATGATTCATTTGAGATAGGTTCCAAACCTCTTTGAGTTAAGATAAATAGTCTAGAAAGTTTCAAGGCTTCAAGAATTTCAAATTAGCCATATTTTAGGGCTTTTAGATTTCAAACTTACCCAATTTGAATGTTCTGCATTTGGATTTTTGCATGGTGTCCAATAGATGAACGATTACAACTTTGAGCCCTCATCTTGTGCATGACCATTGTTGGTCTCTACTTGTAATTCTTGATTATGATATGATTAGTGGAAATGGACTTGTATGTCTAACCATGCTATGAACTTCTAATTTGGGTTTTAAATAGAACACCTCCTTGGTATATTCTTATGATTCATGTGATCTTTGGTTTCTAAGTTATGGTTTAGTACTTGGGGATCTTTGGAACTATTTGTAAGGCATCTGCAAGCGTAGGTGAACATGTGAGTTTAACAATGTTCCCTATTCTTATTACCTTTTTATATGTTTCATTCTTGCACTTGGTTACTTTATATTTTTGTTAAGTAACTTATCTTAATAAAAATATTATTTAGTGCATAATTTATCCTTGTGTTCCAAGGATCTCCGGGAAGGGTATTACACACTCCATGCTTTTTGTAGAGTCTTTTCATTCATAAAAATTTTTAGACACCTATTCAAGATACATATAGAACATCTACTGCTTTAGTCCACAATTCATCACTTTAATTATTGACTTTCTATATGCTTCTTAATCTCTAAGCCTATGTTGTCATTTAGTGTCCAAAGACTTAGTAAGCTTATACCGAGTAAGATAGTGATTGTTGAGTATTCAGTAGAGACAAAGCATGTGTATGCACCAAGAAATATAGTTGTGATCAAGCACATTGACAAGTTATTAATTAATGAGAAATTAGGTATATAGTATATGAGTCACAATATAAAAAAGTCTACATGACCAAGCATCAGAGTATTCAAGTGACAAGTAATTCAATTTTGACATATAAGTTTGTAATGGCATAAACACATATGTAAACCATTTTGGCCAACTTTTATATGATATGTAATATTTGTAGACCTAGCTAAGAAGATAATCACACATCATTTCAAAAGGTAATGATCCCAAGGTGTGTAATTTAGCCAATCATAAAATGAGATAGAAATGACAAAATATATTGGATTATAAACCATCGATCTAGATCTACAACCTTTGCAGAACATATATTTAAGGAGGATTCTAACCCTAGAATTGTGTTTGCAAGAGAGAAGTGAAGACAAAGTTTGAAAGCATATCAGATAAAGAGAAATCAAAGTAGTGAAGGATTGAATAGAGTTATCAGATTAAATATTAGATTGGGGATATAGAAAAGAGGAGACCTAAGATTAGTTTATAGAAAAAATTGAGTGTCAGGTTCTAAATCAGTTATAGTTAATTGATATAGGGTAAATCTCTTAATAGACCTATGTAAACCTCCTAAAAGAGTCTTTACGTCATTGTGAGTGTAAAATCCTTTAACAAGGTGAGACTTAAGAGTCTCTTATGCTTTTAACAGGGTAGACCCCTCACAGGGTAGATCATATCTTATGATCAAACATTGTAACCCTAACAGCTTAACCTTATTGTTACAATAGTGAAGATTTGTGGGTTTCATCCCAATGCTTGTTTTACCTTCATCTTGCATTGTTTCTAGCTTACCAAATCTTTGTGTTATGTTTTTAAATCTTTTATGGATGTGATGTATTTCATTAATTTTTTAGCATTACAATTATAATGGTAGGTTTTATGAGATGAATTATTTATAAATTCATAAGATTAGTTTTGAAGTCAATAAGTTTAAGATCTTGATTCACTCCCCCTCTCAGTATCTTATTTCCCATATACCCATTCCTATATTTGGTATCAAAGCTTGGTTCTCTTATACAAAATCCTAACAACTTGAGAGGATCAAATCATGGAGATGGAAGTATATAAGTTGGGAAAAATCATTGAGAATCGTATGCTTGAAATCTAGATCGTATTGCAACAATTGGAAGTAGAAAAAGAGGAGTTAAAGAAAACCTTAAAAAGAAGGAAAGAAATAGCTATTCAAAAAAATAACATTCAATACATAGAAGTTGACACTAGAGGATTGGTTAATAGTAGAAATATTGGTAATAATGATGAAGCATTGATAGAATTTCTAGAGAGGAATCCCTATCAATAGAAGTAAAAGATCTCAAGACTAAGCAAGAAATTCAATCAGTTATGCTATGTGGAGAAATCAAACAAAAGAAGAAAGCAATAGAAGACAAGCTCATGGCCAAGGAAGAGAAAATATAGATGACTATTAGACTTGAAGAGAGGTCATTTGAAGTACAAAAGCTTAAAAATAACCTACTAGATATGACAAATCAACTAGTAATTATAAATCAAGAAGAAAATAGAAAAGATTTAGAGATCACAAATCTAAGGTTACAGAATGACCAATTGAAAAGTGAGTTAAGGCATGAAAAGAAAATCATGTAGAGATTGAATAAACCAAATGAAGTGATCAAGCAATTTGAATAAATATTGAGATCACCTAGAACAGAAGACACCTCTAGATTTTGATACAACAAGCACTCTTTGTCTACTAAAGAAGGAGAATCATCCAAAAGTGGAGAAAAAAAGGAATGTAAAACCCAAAGAAAAATCTACATGTCATCACTATTGGAAAATTGGTCAAATAGCCAACATTTTTAGAAGCAAAAATGGTATGGAAAATCTTAAACCTAACCTGAGTGATAATTATTCTAATTGCAAGAAAGCATGATATCAAACACATGAATATAGATCAAAGAACAATGACTCAACTAGAAAGGTATATGAATTCCAAGGTCACTGTTAAAACTATCAAACGTATGCACATAGAGCTCATGAGTGTAGATTAAAGAAAAACTAAGACTAGTTACCTGAAAAACAAACTCATAGATCAAGGAAAGGAAACTCCTAAAATTGAGATTATAATACATCGTACAGTTGTCACTATTATCGAGAATATAGACAAATTCTAGGAAATTGCATCAAAACACATAATGGAGAAAATTGCCAAAAATGGTGAAATGAAGAGATAGTATGTTTGAGTTGTCTCAAAGTTGGACATATCAGTAGAAACTACAAAACCAGAGGGTCAAAGCACAAACTTGTGTCACCCTTTTGTAAAGGAAAAGACTAACAAAAGTATAACTATTCACCTTTAATGCTATAAAACTAGTATTATTATTTAGAATTTTAAAATGAATTCAACCAATGAAATGTGTAGAAATTGGTTAAGTTTAGGATTATAATTTTTAACTATTATTTGGATTGAGAATTGATATATTTTGATAATTTTTATAGATGATTTTTTAGTTGCTAAAAAATTCTGAAAATTAGGGGTCTAGTTCCCACGAAAAAACTATTTGTAAATAAATTTATTTCCCTTTGATCTGAGACTATGTTATAAATAGCATATATATCTAGAACATTCAAAAATTAAAATTGGCTTTAGACTTGTATTTTCACTCTTATAATCATTCAAAGTTCAACTCACCTAGAATTGATAGTTTTGATCTCCCACCACAATTTTTAAAACAAATCTATTCTAACCAAAATAAAAATTATACATTCTTGAAGAGTATTCTCTCCTCTAGAATACCATATAAGTTTTAAAAAATTTTGATATGATTTACTATTTTTTTCCTTCTAAAAATTGACATCTTTTCAAGTGTTAAAATACATGCTTGTAGAATGTTTTAATTATAATATACTATATCTAATTAAAATACTATAAAGTATATATGAGAATATTGTTGACATTGGGCTTTATAAAACGGTGTTTATAAGTTATTAAAAATATATCACAAAAAATAGTAAGAGTTATTGAAATGTTAGTTTTCTAAAAAAATTATATTTCTTTAGTAATTGGATACAAACTAGTATAAAACATGCATTTAATAGACATTTCCAATTGGAAAAGTGTGATACCATATATAACTCAGCTAAAATGAATTTATCTAGATCATATGTTTGAAAAAAGTTGATCTTTTGATAGAAATGATCAAATTTAGTCATTTTGATAAGTCATCCTGAAAGGTGTCATAGCTTTGTACTTTTACACCATAAAGCCAGCACCAACACCAACAAAAAGTAATGGAAGTGATAAACCACAAGGAAATAAAGCATGGATAGAGATAGTAAGAGTTAGAAGTAGTGGAGTAGACAAAAGTATGATGACCCAATCTGATGGATTAGGTGAGCACACTGTACCCTATCAAGAAAGAAGGTATATAGGAACTATATACTCAAATGTTTTATTTTATATCATTTCCTAGCATAAAAGTGTTAAAGGTCTAGATCTTCATAAATAAAACATAAATTAAGTAATAAAAAAAATGTTGATGGAAATCATATAGTATTGAGCATTAGTGGTATAATCTATATTGACTGAGTTGTGCAATATAGATCGCATGAGCAAGGAAGATAGTATATTGACTGAATAAATCATTTGTGGCTAAGTGAGTAGCCTTGACCAAGTTGAAATAGAGACTATGCTAGTTGGCATACACCAACCTAGTATGAGAACATTAAATGTGGACCGAAAATAAAAATTTGAAGGTATGTATTGAATTTGAACATTCATTTTCATTCACCAAATGGTCAAAGAGCTTACAAGAAGATTTCAAGGTGATTGAAGCGATTTTA
Source organism: Cupressus sempervirens (assembly GCA_028749045.1). Lineage (NCBI taxonomy): Eukaryota > Viridiplantae > Streptophyta > Pinopsida > Cupressales > Cupressaceae > Cupressus > Cupressus sempervirens. Next base: position 283,452,600 of record CM053789.1, on the reverse strand, counting down.
GTGACCAATGCAAAAGAATCACAATAATTTATCAACAATTTTATGAAAAAAAAGTAAGTATTATTCTCAGTGTCGAGTTAAATATTTAGTTAAGATATTTGCAAAAAGGTTTTTTACTAAACCCTTATTTAAAATGGCATCTAGAAGTGAAAAGTTGAAGGAAAAGAGTTTAAAAATCATAAGAAATGATCAAATTCTTCCACCCAACTTTAGGAATTCATTAAACCTCAAAAAAACTATTGATGTCATTGAAGCCTTGTCATTGATTCCACCTAGACTTAACTAGTCAAGATGTAAATGTTAATCTCATGCAAAATATATTGTCGATTAGTATCAAAACACTTAGTCATAATGAAAATAAAGTTGCATCTAAGTTACTAGTATGCAATGTCAACTGACCTCACAAATGATCCAAGAAAAAAAGTTAAACATGCAGATAATTACAGTTTCAACTAAGTTGTAGTAGCAACCGAGTTGACAATTTGCAACATGCTCCAATGTGAACTGAGTCAATACAACTATCTTGTTCCAAGGTAATAATCAAGATGTTAAAGTAGTACAAGCCAATTCAAAAGCATCTACCATGTGATCAGTGTGAATCAAAAATGCAATATCTACTGAGTGCTAGAGCTAGCCAAGGAGATAGTGGTGACCAAATATTTCGAGTATTGCCCGTGTAAGACATTGAGCCAAGTTACAAGACTAAGATGACTTGGTGATTTTCATTTTAAGTATTTATGTTTTATATGACCTATTAAGGAATTTATTTGAATGGATATGAGCATAAGGTATTTTTTTAATCTATTCAAGAGTATGTGTACTCATTATATCATCATTCAAGAATTAGCGAATATGGAAGGGAAGATTGTCTAAAAGGATATAAGCATTCCAAGGAAAGGAATAGACTCATATATCATAGTTAGGTGATTATTTTACTTGAAAGGATCTTAATCAATAAACATAGTTTCATTTCAAATATCAATCCACTAATTCATCCTAACAGGTGCATTAGTCCCAAATTATTTAAGCAGGTGGACCTAACAATCCTTTGCAAAAACTCCTAATAGAGTACATACTTAACTATATTGTATAAATCCTTTCATAAGGTGGACCTAATAGTCCTTATTACTCTTAACTAAGTAATATCATCAAAATTGATCATTTGTAAGCTTTAATAGGCAACCTTTATTACTGCAGTAGTGAAGCCTTGTGGGTGTCATCCCTGCCCTTGTTCTGCCTTCTACTAGGAGGGTTTCTAGGATACCAAATATTGTGTTATGGTGTTGTTACTTTACTATTGTGTGTTCCATGCATGAAATTAGATTAGAAAACTACATAAAGTTGTTTAAAACAAGAAGTTTAAGTGGTTCCTGATTCACTTTGCCTGCCCCCCTCCCCCACTCTCAGTCACCTAGCTTACATTAAATTTCCAATAATTGGTATCAGAGAAAGGTTCTCTTATTAAAAATTTTAGTAGCTTGAGAGAAAATATCAGAGATAATAAAAGTATAGAAGGTAGAGAAATCTATTGAGAATGAAAATTTGGATCTACATGTTGCCATGGAACAAATCAAGAAACTGAAGCTGAAACTCTCTCAAACCCTGAAAAGAAGAAAAGAATTAGAAAAAAAAGAATGGTAATCTCTATATAGATGAAAGAATTGAAGATATTTTGAAACATAAAATCTTAGATGAAGCATATGAAGCAATACGATATCTACTTAGAAGGAACCCTATTCTTGAAGAAGAAATTAGAAAATTGAAAAGAGAACAAGACATTCATTCAATTAGGACATGTGAATTCATTTTTTTACTAATAAGTGATAACTAAATGAATTAATGGGTAATAAAAAAAAAGCTAAAATAAAAGAATACATGTCTGGGTTGATTAGAGGGTATGTGCCTATTTGGATTTTCTTAGGATGGTTGTCTATACATCTTTATCGAGGACATAGTGTGATGGACTCCCAAGGGAGAGCTTTTGCACTATGTTTAGGTTGGGATTTCTAATGCCAAGGGACTTACAATCCACTAGAGTCCCTACATAGTTATACTATATAGAGGATTGTGACTAGTGACCCAATGCACTATATTATCTCATGATCATATAGATGTTGGTATCATGTTCTTGATTGGAATGTGTGTTAGCCTTGGGTGATTGTCTTATGTGATTATGGTTGGGTCATTATTTCTATGAGAATGATGAGTGTCGACCTATGGGTACCACATGGTTGGGAGGTGTACCTACCTATACCACTACTAGGGTCTAGTTTATAGAGATGGTCTACTTCTAGTTTGAGGCCAGTGCTAGATATTTACTTGTTACTTTAGTGTATCCAGAGTATGTTTCCTTCTGATTTATGCTTTTTCTTGGATGCATCAATATCATGTTTATATTATGTTTAGTATGTTACTTGATGCATTCCTCTGTCATGATGTTCTATCATATTTATAGATGATGTTTCTTACCACTACTTTTGATTAGTGATGCTATTGTTAGATTAGCATGTTAGGTATATCTTATTTCATGTGATGTTAATGGATGGTTTATTTGTAAGAACAATCTCATGAGACAACTCCAACTATCTTGTTGACAATTCGAGGTTTGTGCTCATAGGTATGGTTAGGGCCCTTGAGGTCTCATTAAGCCATTATGGTAGGGAGTAAATAAGCATGGTTGATTTTATTCAATTATATCTCTTTGATAGAGTCATTTCATTGTGATGTTTCTTATGCTCATTTTGTAGATTAGATAGATGTATGTTATTGCAATGTATATTTTAGCTTCATTCAAGTTCTTAGTATAACTTTCATTCTCTTCAATGATCATTCTCAAATTAAGTGGATTTGGTACTCCTCCAATGTGGAGGTTACATGTTTTGATTATGTAAAAATATGTTTTATAGGACCTAAAAACTTGTACAAAGTATCATAGAAACAAGAGAATAAAAGTCCAAAAAATAAAAAGCCCCAAAACCTAGAAAGAGAAGACTACACAAACTAAAAGTAAGAGGCCATAATACAACTATGCATAGAAAGATAACAAAAGGAAAGGAAAAAGATAGCCCCAAGATAGCTATAGTGTCTTCAAGAGATCTGATGCTTGGTCTACCAAGATGTTCATGTTTTTTGTAGAGGCTTTGATATGAACCAACTTTTTTTCTTCCACACCATCATTCTTCTTGGAATTAGCCTTTTCCTTCTTTCTAGGACCCTAGTCCTCTTTCATATCATTAGAGCCCTAGCCTTTACCTTATTCCAACTTTTTCAATAGGGTGTTAAAGTTGTCAGCCACTAGCTTCAAGATTGTGCAGTTCTAATCAGCCAATTTCTTCATCATTTTTTCCAAATTGCCCACTCTATTGTCAAGACCATCCACTCTTTTTTGAAGATCTTTTCCCAATTGATCTAGCTTTTTGTTTTTGGTTTCAAGTGGAGGAACCCATTTCATCAAATTATTTACTTCTTTAGCATTTCCTATAACCTCAAAAAGTCTATCAATGTGCTGACTCAATGTTCTCCCCCCTAGTCATCTTGTTGTGTTGATCAAAATCTCTAAAGATGTTCACATTATATTCTTTCCTTTTTGATGTGTTGTTATATCTTGTCACATGGGAAGAGAAATCTCTCACATGAGTATGTATTCTCTAGTACAAGCATACATTTTCTCTCATGAGTGTATACTTCCTCATGCAAAAAGATAAAGTCTCCCACACATCAGATGGGGAAAATTGTGCTAGAGAAAATCCTGACTCGAATGAGCATCTTGGCTATTTTATCACTAACCTTTGACTCTCACCTCTACTAGCCCATATCCCTCCTATTCTAATGGGATAGTAGTAGCATTCTTGATTATTGGTTGCTCCAGAGAGAAGGTCTCAAGGATGGAGAAGTTGTTTCCATGCTTCTAGGGCATAGCTAACTCTGAGCTCTATCACCGTCTACCTAATTGATTAAAGGCACACCTATGAATGAAGAGAAATGATGCATCCCCTAAAATAATAATGGGATAGGTCATCCCCATAAAATTTTTGGGCCATAAAATTATAGGCTAGGCTATCTATAATAATTGGTAGCCCTCTCTCATCTATAGATAGTAGTACCTTTTCCCACCCTACTATTCTATGGGCTCCCACACCGTAGAGATCTATTGGAATCAACATGATAACTTGTAGCTATTGGGTTGGTCTCACCTAAAGTAAGAATGCCTCAATAGTGCCCCCCCCCTCCTGCCGCGCCCATCAATCAAACCAATTGGCAACACTTATGTTACCACTTGTGATGATACTCTCACCCACCCACAAATGGCCTAATTATTATAGATAGTTCATGAATGCAACCCTACAATTCTATTATTCCCACAAAAAGCCCACAACCCTACCATCTATAAGGTGGTAAAATGGATGTCCACCCTTTGCTATATTGGGGAACTCATTGCAATCAAAGGCTAGGGATGCATACAGAGTTTTTTTTGACCTAATCTACAATAATCTAGAAGGGGCCATTACTATTATAGCAGTAAGGCCCCCCCCACTTATATAATCGAGGTAGAGCCCATTATTGACTAGCATTCCCAACTATTTAGTTAGCATCTTTCACTTAATGAATCACACATTTTCCAAGGCATTACCATCCTTTGGTGTATGTTTAGTGATTCATGCCATGTCAGATGAGCAAGATATTTGTAAGATGGGAGGGCTTGCTTCCTTGTTACCCTTGACCTATTCCATGATGCACATAGGAAGCCCATTCCTAATGCCCACAGAATTGTAGGGGTCCAACCCCCTTTTCTCCCCTAGCTAATATGCCCTACATTAGAAATGGGGAGCCGTCTACATTGATTTGAGAAATGAAATCAATTTTTCCTACTATCTTATAGTTAATTCCAATTATTCTAGATAGCACATACCCATAAAATTTTAGGCTAGATGGAAAACTAATAGTGTTTGCACACACTTTGAGAAGATGTGAAATATAGTTTTGAATACCCTTTCGGTTCCTACATCTTCCCATATTGAAACATAAGAGTTATAAGGTGAACAAAATATATCATTTAAGTATAATTTGGCATAAATTTAATTCCTTATACTTAAGATATATTTTAATTTATGTGATGATTCATTTGAGATAGGTTCCAGACCTCTTTGAGTTAAGATAAAGAGTCTAGAAAATTTCAAGGCTTCAAGAATTTAGACTTAATTAGATTTCAAGCCTTTCAGATTTCAAGATTACCCATTTTGAATGTTTTGTATTTGGCTTTCTACATGGTGTCCAATAGATGAGCGATTACAACTTTGAGCCCTCATCTTGTGGATGACCATTGTCAGTCTCTACTTGTAATTCTTGATTATGATATGATTAGTGCAAATGGACTTATATGTCTAACCATGCTATGAAATTTTAGTTTGGGTTTTAAATAGAACACCTCCCTAGTATATTCTCATGATTCATGTTATCTTTGGTTTGTAAGTTATGGTTTAGTACTTGGGGATCTTTGGAACTATTTGTAAGACTTCTACTAGTGTAGGTGAACATGTGAGTTTAACAATGTTCCCTATTCTTATTACCTTTTTAGATGTTTCATTCTTGGACTTGGTTACTTTCTATTTTTGTTAAGTAACTTATCTTAATAAAAATATTATTCAGTGCATAATTTATCCTTGTGTTCCAAGGATCTCTGGGCAGGGTATTACATACTCCCTGCTTGTTGTAGAGTCTTGTCCTTCATAAATTTTTTTAGACACCTATTTAAGATACGTATAGAACATCTACTACTTTAGACCACAATTCATCACTTGAATTATTTCCTTTCTATATGCTTCTTGATCTCTAAGCCTATGTTGTCAATTAGTGTCCAAACACTTAGTAAGCTTATACCAAGTAGGATATTGATTGTTGAGTATTCAGTAGAGACAAAGCATGTTTATGCACCAAGAAATATAGTTGTGATCAAGCACATTGAAAAGTTATTAATTTCAAAGAAATTAGGTATATAGAAGATGAGTCAAAATATAAAGAAGTCTACATGACCAAGTGTCATAGCATTCAAGTGCCAAGTAATTTAGTTTTGACATATAAGTTTGCAATAGCATAAACACATGTGTAAACCATTTTGGCCAAATTTTATATTATATGTAATAATTGTAGAGCTAGCTAAGAAGATAATAATTCATCATTTCAAAAGGTAATGATCCCAAGGTGTGTAATTCAACCAATCATGAAATGATATAGAAATGAAAAAATATGGTGGATTGTAAACCATCAATCAAGATCTACAACCCTTGTAGAACATCTATTTAAGGAGGATTCTAACCCTAGAATTGTGTTTGTGAGAGAGAAGTGAAGATAGAGCTTGAATGCATATTAGATAGAGAGAAATCAAAGTAGTGAAGGATTGAATAGAGTTATCATATTAAAATGTTAGATTGGGAATACAGAAAAGAGGAGACCTAAGAAAAGTTTACAAAAAAATTTGAGGGTGAGGTACTAAATGTATTATAGTTAATTGAGATAGGGTAAATCTCTTAATAGACCTATGTAAACCTCCTAAAAGAGTCTTTACTTCATTATGAGTGTAAAATCCTTTAACAAGATGAGACTTAAGAGTATCTTAAGCTTTGAACACAACAGACCCCTCATAGGGTAGATCATGTCTTATGATCAAATATTGTAACCCTAACAAGCTAACTTTATTGTTACAATAGTGAAGATTTGTGGGTTTATTTGTTTATTTGTTACAATAGTTAACCCTAACAAGTTAACTTTATTTGTTTAAATCTTTTGTGGATGTGATGTATTTCTTAATGTTTCAAAATTATAGTTTTAATGGTAGGTCTTATAAGATGAATTAGGTATAAATTTATAAAATTGGTTTTGAAGTCAATAAGTTTAAGATCTTGATTCTGCCCCCCTCTTAATATCTTGTTTCCCATATACTCATTCCTATAGTTTGTATCAGAGCTTTGTTCTCTTATACAAAAATCCTAATAGCTTGAGAGGATCAAATCATGGAGATGTAATTATATAAGTTGTGAAAAATCATAGAGAATCATATGCTTGAAATCTAGATCATATTTCAACAAATGGAAGTAGAAAGAGAGGAGTTAAAGAAAACCTTAAAAAGAATGAAAGAAATAGCTATTCAACAATATAAAACTCAATACATAGAAGTTCACAATGGAGGACTACTTAATAGTAGAAATATTGGTAATAATTGTGAAGCAGTGGTAGAATTTCTAGAGAAGAATAGTGTAGAAACAAAAGATCTCAAGACTAAACAAGAAATTCAATCAATTGCACTATATGAAGCAATCAAATAAAAGAAAAAAGAAATAGAATACAAGCTCATGGGGAAAGAAGAGAAAATATAGATGACTATTAGGCTTGAAGAGAGGTCATTTGAAGTACAAAAGCTTAAAAATAATCAATTGGATATGATAAATCAACTAGTAATTATAAATCAAGAACAAAATAGAAAGGATTTCGAGATCACAAATCTAAGGTTACAGAATGACCAATTGAAAAGTGAGTTAAGACATGAAAAGGAAATCGTGGAGAGATTGAATAAACCAAATTAAGTAATCAAACACTTTGAATAAATATTGAGATCACCTAGAACAAAAGATACCTCTACATTTTGATATAACAAGCACTCTTTGTCTACTAAAGAAGGAGAATCATCCAAAAGTGGAGAAAAAAGGAATACAAAACCCAAAGACAAATCTACATGTCATCACTGTGGGAAAATTGGTCACATAGCAAACATTTCTAGAAGCAAAAATAGTATGGAAACTCTTAAACCTAACTTGAGAGGTAATTATTTTAATTGCAAGAAAGCATGACATCAAACACATGAATAAAGATCAAAGAACAATGACTCAACTAGAAAGGTATATAAATTCCAAGGTCACTGTTACATCTGTCAAAAGTATGGACATAGAACTCATGAGTGCAGATTAAACAAAAAATAAACTAGTTACCTGAAAAACAAACTCATAGATCAAGGAAAGGAAATTCCTACAATTGAGATTATAATACATGGTACAATTGTCACTATTATGGAGAATATTGACAGAATCTAGGAAATTGCATCAAAACACATATTAGAGAAAATTGTAAAAAATAGCAAAATGAAGAGATAGTATATTTGAGTTGTCTCAAAGTTGAACATATTAGTAGAAACTACAAAACCATAGGGTCAAAGCACAAACTTATGTCACCATTTTGTAAAGGAAAAGACTAAAAAAAGTTTAATTGTTCACCTTTAATGGTATACAACTGGTACTTTTATTTAGAATTTTAAAATGAATTCAACTAATGAAATGTGTAGAAATTGATTAAGTTTAGGATTATAATTTTTAACAATTATTTGGATTAAGAATTGATATATTTTCATAATTTTTATAGATAATTTTTTAGTTTCTAAAAAATGCTTAAAATTAGGGGTCTAATTCCCACCACATAACTATTTGTAAATAAACTTATTTCTAAACGATCTCGGACTATGTTATAAGTAGCATATATATCTAGAAATTCAAAAATTAAAATTGGCTTTAGACTTATATTTTCACTTTTATAATCTTTCAAAGTTCAACTCACCTAAAATCAATAGTTTTCATCTCCCACCACATTTTTCAAAAAAAATCTATTCTAACCAAAATAAAAATTATACATTCTTGAAGAGGACTCTCTCCTCTAGAATACCATATAAGTTTTAAGATTTTTTGATATGATTTGCTATTTTTTTCTTTCTAAAAATTGACATCTTTTTGAGTATTAAAATACATGCTTGTAGAATTTTTTAATTATAATATACTATATCTAATTAAAACAGTATAAAGTATATATGAGAACATTATTGACCTTGGGCTTTGTAAAATGGTGTTTATAAGTTATTAAAAATATATCACAAAAAATAGTAAGAGTTATTGAAATGTTAGTTTTCTGAAAAAATTGTATTTTCTTAGTAATTAGATACAAACTAGTATAAAATATGCATTTAATAGACATTTCCAATTGGAAAAGTGTGATACAATATATAACTTAGCTAGAATGGATTTATGTAGATCATATATTTGAACAAAGTTGATTTTTAGGTAGAAATACTCAAATTTAGTTAGTTTGATAAGTCATCCTAAAAGGTGACACAACTTTGTACTTTACCCCAAAACACCAGCACAAGCACCAACAACAAGTAATGGAAGTGACAAACCATAAGGAAATAAAACATGGATAGAGATAGTATGATTTTGAAGTAGTGGAATAGACAAAACTATGATGACCCAATATGATGGATCAGGTGAGCACACCACACCCTATAAAGAAAGAAGGTATATATTAACTATATACTCAAATGTTTTATTTTACATCATTTCCTAGCATAAAAGTGTTAAAGGTCCATATCTTCAAAAATAAAACATATAATAAGATATATTAAAAAAATGATGAAGGAAATCATATAGTACTGAGCATTAGTGGTATAATCAATATTGACCAAGTTGTGCAATATATATGAGTGATCAAGGAAGATAGTTTATTGACCCAATGAATCATTTGTGGCCGAGTGAGTAACCTTGAATGAGCTGAAATAGAGACTAAGCTAGTTGATATACACCAACCTAGTATGAGAACATTAAATGTGGACCTAAAATAAAAAATTTAAGGTATGTATTGAATTTGAAAATTCATTTTCATTCACCAAATGGTCAAAGAGCTTATAAGAAGATTTCAAGGTGATCGAAGTGATTTTAGTGACTAGTGCAAAAGAATCACAATAATTTATCAAGGAGTTTATGAAATAATGTAAGTATTATTCTCAGTGTCAAGTTAAATATTTGGTTAAGATATTTGCAAAAAGGTTTTTTACTAAACCCTCATTTAAGATGGAATCTAGAAGTGAAAATTTGAAGGACAAGAGTTATACAAATCATAAGAAATGATCCAAGTCTTCCACCCAACTTCAAGAATTCAGTAAACCTCAAAAAAATCTATTGAGGACATTAGAGCCTTGTCATGAATTCCACCTCGACTTAACTAGTTATGATGTAAGTGTTAATCTCATGCAAGATATATTGCCAGTTAGTATCAAAACACTTAGTCATAATGAAAATAAAGTTGCAACTAAGTTACTAGTATGTAGTGTTAACTGACCTCACAAATGATCCAAGCAAACAAGTTAAACATGCAAATAATTGCAATGTCAATTGAGTTGTAGTAGCAACTGTGTTGATAGTTAACAACATGCTCCAATGTGAACTGAGTTAGTAGAACTATCTTCTTTCAAGGTAATAATCAAGATGTTAAAGTAGTTCAAGCCAAGTTAGAAGCATCTACCAAATGATCAATGTGAATCAAGAACTCAGTATCTACCAAGTGCCAAAACTAGCCAGGGAGATAGTGGTGACTGAATGTTTCCAATATTGCGTATGTAAGACATTGACCTGAGTTACAAGTCTAAGATGACCTGGCAATTGTCATTTTAATTATTCATGTTGTATCTGACCTATTAAGGAATTTAGTTTAATGGATGTAAGCATAATTTTTTTTTAATCTAATCAAGATTATGTGTATTCATTATATCATCATTCAAGAATTAGTAAATATGGAGGGGAAGATTGTCTAAGAGGCTATAAGCATTCCAAGGAAAGGAAGAGACTCATCTATCATACTTAGGTGATAAGTTTACTTCAAAGGATCTTCATCATTAAACATAGTTTCATTTCAGATATCAATACACTAATTCATCCTAACAGGTACATTAGTCCCAAATTATTTAAATGGGTGGACCTAATAGTCCTTTGCAAAAACTCCTAACAAAGTGCATACTTAACTATATTGTATAAATCCTTTCATAAGGTGGATCTAATAGTCCTTATTGCTCTTAACCAAGTAAGAACGTTAGAATTGATCATTTGTAAGCCTTAATAGGCCAACTTTATTACTACAATAGTTAAGTATTGTGGGTGCCATCCCTACCCTAGTTCTACCTTCTACTTGGAGGGTTTCTAGGATACCAAATATTGGGTTATGGTGTTGTTACTTTACTATTTTTTGTTGCATGCATGAAAGTAGATTAGAAAACAACATAAAGTTTTTTAGAAAAAGAATTTGAAGTGGTTCTTGATTCATGCCGCCTCCCCTCCTCTTAGTCATCTAGCTTACATTAAATTTCCAATAATTTGTATTAGAGAAAGGTTCTCTTTTAGAAAGTTTAGTAGCTTGAGAGAAAATATTAGAGATAATCAAAGTATACAAGCTAGAGTAATCCACTGAGAATGAAAATTTGGATCTACATGTGACCATGGAACAAATCAAGAAACTGAAGCAGGAACTCTCTCAAACCCTAAAAAGGATAAAAGAATTAGCAAAAAAATGAATGACAATCTCTACATAGAAGAAATAACTGAAGATATTTTTAAATAGAAAAGTTTAGATGAAGCATATGCAGCAATAGGATATCTACTTGGAAGGAACCTTATTCTTGGAGAAGAAATTAGAAAATTGAAAAGAGAACAAGAGATTCATTCACTTAGGACATGTGAATTCATTGAACTAATGAAAAAAAATATGGTAGAAGAAGATAGAAGACTACTCACCACCAAGATAGATGAAAAAGAAAATGAAATCCACTAGCTTTCACTACATTCAAAAGATTTGGTAAATTAGTTGAACAATTCAAATCAAGAAGTCATCATATGAGAATAGAAAATAAAGGACTTGTGAATGATCTTAGAGTAGAAAAAGAAACCAATGAGAGAATGATGAATTCACAAGCAATCATGAATCAGTTAGTTGAGATATCCCAAAAAAGACAGAAAGGTAAAGCGAAATTGAGCTATACTAAACAAGGAGAATCATCACAACAAGGAGCTCAAAAGAATAAAATGCCTACATGCAATCAGTGTGGAAAAATAGGGCATACTTCAAACAAATTTTGGAGTAATGAAAAGTCAAGGTTTAGTGTTATAGTTGTAACAAGCATGGGCATAGAGCAAGTGAATGCATTGAGAAGATCAAATTTGAAGGAAAACGTTTCACATGCCACAAATAGGGTCATAAATCTTTAGAGTGTAGACCAAGAATTGGAATCCTACTGAACAACTTGCTAAAGATATCTTTGGTTGGAATTACAACACCTGGTGCAAATTTTATTTATGTGGAAGGTTTGGGCACAATGGACCAAACTGCATGAAGACTCACCTTAGAAAAAGAGATCCTACCAAAAGATGCTAAGTATGCAAAGAACTTGGTCATTTAGCAAAGAATTCCATGAATAGAGGAAAATTTGAAGATAAAAATAAAGAAAAGGATGATACAAGAAGAATACATGAAGCAACAATGGGTAAAGAAGTCTCTAGAGAATTCTAGTGAAATTAGTGCAGTCATTGACATCCAAGACAATGGATTGGGTGATTCAATCATCTCTATATAAATATGCAAGGACACCACTAGAATTGTGATAAATCTTATATTCTACATCAATTTTTTACATGGTATATTTGCGTATTCATGAAACTTTAATGCAAAGTGTGGATAAAATGACAATGAATTAAAGTAAACCTAAGAAATCATTGTCAAAATGCGAACTCTACAAATGTATCATGTTTCCCTAACTACAACTACTAAGAATGCTCTTAGACTAGCATTCCAATGATAGTTCTAGAACAAGAGTATGCTCAAGATGCAGATCTACAAGTATGCATGCAAGATCTATGACTAAATATTGATTTTCTAATGTAATAACTCTAGAATGCTATTAAATGAATATACAATTTGCTAAACATATGCTAAAATGATACTAAATAACATGAAAAGAAAGTTAAAATACTATTCAAAATGACATAACCTTGCTATAATGACAATGCTAAGATGATAGCTCAAAATGTGCCTATAGTGCAAATGGTTAAAACTTGGGTCCCTAAGCTCTTGAATTTCCCTCCTATTTATAGGATTTCAGAAGGGGTTGGGGTAAGAATCAGGGTTCTTACCTTTGACTAGTAGATAGAGGTGAAATTTAAAATATCTCATAAGAGACCAGGAGGAAGAGTCAAATAGACTTGCTTTTGAGTATAAATGAGGATTTTTCCAATTCTTTTAAATGAAAAAAGGGAATTTTCACTTTTGTGAGGATAAATGACTTTATTGATTTAATAAATGTCCTATTTATTTTCAACACCTTGTCTTTTTCTTCCTCTCTTTTTGAATTTTATTTTATTATTTTGAATTATTTTTCTCCTCTTTTAAAGTTGATTTAGGTCTTATTGAATTGATAGGTAATTAATGACCTGATGTGATTTTTGATTTGAAATTCAGTTGTGTTCTTCTAATTTCCTCCTTAATTTGCATTGATTGATTAGAATTGTGTAATTCAAGTCTTTGCCAATTTTTGGGTGTCTACAAAGTTCCTTATTTGAGCTAATATGCAAAGCATATTAGTTCAAAGATTGTCTTCATTCTCTAATTTTAGGTCAAGTTTTGATGATTGAATGTTTGATTGATGATATTTTGATGTTTAAAGGTTTTCATGGTATCTGATTATTGATGGCTTGATGTATGATCATTGATTTTGATATTGCAATGTTTTTACTTGGATACCCTGGTTTGAAAATTTGGTAGGGGTAGAACATTTTTTATTTTTCAAAAAAATTTGATCGCCCAGTTTGGATGTCTAGTTTGATAGGGATATACTACTACCCCCTTAGAAATAAAATTGGAAAAATAAATGAATGTGTGAAAATTAAGGAGGTTCTAATGTCATTTTTGAAATGTTTGATAATTGATGGATAAAGATGATCAAGGTGGTGTAATACAATGCCTAATTCATGAAAGTGAGCAAAAAGGTTCTAATGTTGGGTAAACAAAGTGAAAAAGTGATATAAGATCCCCTAAGGAGGGTTAAATATGTCAAAGGGCCTTTTACCCTTGTCATTTTCACACTCTCTTTGGATAGTTGGCAATTTGGAACTCTAAGATAGTGAGGATGGTGGTCCCTTTATGAGAACAAAAATTCAAGAGGTGTTTTAGGTACAAGCATCCAAAAAATTATAGTCCCTCGGTAAGTCATCAAGATCCTCCACTGTTAATTCGCATGTGTATATGAGTTTTTTGGATTACGCATAAATTTTTGTGGTAGATGTGATAGTTTAGGTATTTCAATGCATTTAGCTTTTTTCTAACACATTTAAATTCATGTAGCACATTTGAACAATCTTTTAGTGCATATGTGGGGTGAAACTGTGCATATGAAAACCTAGTTTTGGAGTCCAATTAATGCATACAGTGAAAAAGTAGCACATATAGTGTTTTTAATAGCACATTTGGATAGTTTAATGCATTTGATTGATCTTATAGTGCACACATATAATGTTGTAATGCATTTGAGTTAAATAACACTTATGCCTTGTGAAATAGTGCAAATGGTCATTTTGATAGCACTTGTGTGTTTTATAGCACATATGTATGCTTCACCATATCTGAGTAATGTGGTAGAACATATGTCCTAGGAAATAGTGCAAATGAATGTTGAAGAGTGAAAGTAGATTGTAAAGCCTTAATTGACTATGAGATGACATGAAAGGCTAGATTCTATGTCTATCGAGCAAGGATTCATCATAACAAGGAAACAATAGCAATCAAGTAGTCATGAAATGATGTTTTAGAATCAATCTGATGATAGATAGGTAAAGAATGATGCCCCAGCTCAAGATATAGAGTAGGGAAATAAAATAGGTCTAGCTCAGGATAGAGAAGGATGAGTAATAGATCCAAGATAGAACCAATAGTTGAGTAGCGATATATAGATAGTAGACTAATGTATGATGATCACTTGGGATGAAAACTAATGTTGTTTGTTTGTTTGATGAAAAATAGGTACATGGGTGCAAGCTCATGGTACGAGGATGGTATCCATGGCCCCTAGATGTAGTAGGTAGATTATTGGTCAAGAAGCGGTAGGTGATTGATAGATGTGGTTTCACTTATTTGTTACAAATGCCCCAGTTCTAAGTGAACAGAGGGTTATTGACAGTTGTGGCCAAGTTCAGACCACAACACCTTTCACCTGCCCATGGGTGAGATGACCATGACATTGGAGGATGTATATAGATTATTACAGATCCCTATAATGGGAGGCCTAGTGTATTATGATTATACTATAGATGGCACTACATTTAGAGATTTTTTTGGAGATGACAACATTGGTGATGACAATGTCTCTTGGTTCTAGATGTTATAGTATGAGTTATTGCCAACAATTTTATCTGGATTGATAGGAGGGCTTTTATTTGTAGACTGATGAGGGAAAGGATGTCCCATTGGAGGGGTTGATTGATATAGGATATGATTAATTGGCCACAAAGATTTGCATGGGTCAGCTCCATTTTAGCCCACTTATATCATGACTTGCATCAAGTTGTCTATTGTAGAGCTTCGTCACTATTAGTAAGTGTGATATTGTTATAGCTATGGACATGGGAGCATCTACCCATTACTCATCCTATATGTGTGTGAAAACATTCTTAGGATATTCCTTATATATATACTTACTCTAGTGTGATCATGCAGCCCCATTTGGGCCAAATGGAGTATTGGCAATAGATTTTGGATGGCATTGATGAGTTTGTATGGAGACTATATAAGTGTACTAAGCCATGGGTTGAGGAAAATGATGAGATGATATATTTCTTTGGTCTAAGATATTTTCTTGGTCAGGTTGCCATGGTGATTGAGATATTTTGTTTTAGGTGGGTTGTGAGATAGTTTGGTCAGTGATAGGGCATGTCATAGGAGTCAACACATTATGCTCTGGTCCAATTAGAGAGGGCAGTGTGGGGATTGACCTTGGAGTATGAGGCATTCCTAGAGGCTTTCCTTAAGATGATAGATACACCATAGCCATGGGCATTGCAAGATGGAGAGGTAAATGTAGGGATGGAGGGAGACTATGCACAATGGTTCTGTGATCATCCATTCCCAAGATAAGCCTATTTTTGGAATTGATGACTTGTTGAGCGGAGCAGAGGATGGAGATGATGAGGGTGGTCTAGGGAGTGATAGAGAGAGGTGGTAGGCTAGAGGGAGAGCTAGAGGTGTTGTTAGAGCATAGGAGAGATATGGAGGATGAGGTTGAGTAGCTATGGTACTACCATAGAGGGGAGTGGTGTGAGTTCTAGTATAGAGACTAGGAGATGTTGGTGTAGGGATGGTTGGAGGGATCCTAGGTTATGGAGGTACAAGGGTGAAGGTGGAGATTAATGGTGGTGTAGGAGCTGATCAGTAGGACAAAGGTGTTGGCTAGGGTAGGGAAAAGTAGGTGAGGTCCAGGTTTCTTGATGATATATAGTTTACCTAGTGACAAAGGTTAGAGGTACAGGCTTTGATTGGAGATCCATAGGATGTATAGCCATAGAGGAAAAAACATGTGATGCTAGATGTGTAGCCACCACTAGAGAGGCCAAGGGGATCTACTAATTTAGAGGCTTAGATGAGTGCCATGGAGGCTTGGATGGGTGAGTTGACAAGTATGCTATAGGGCTTTATAGCATCGATGACACAGAGGCCACCACCATCACCACCTCTTTATAGGATAGGTGGGGCTTCAACCAGTCAGATGATCATAGCCAGACATGTTGTAGAAATGAAAGATGTGATTGAGTAGGCACCACAAGAGGATAGGAGTGCCCCCAACAAGTAGGGATCTTCAAGTTAGCCACCTATGCATAGATGAGTCTATATTATGTGTAATGGCATTACTCATCATTATGTATTATTATTCATTTGATGTTCATTTGATAGTCATGCAAAGGTACTTGGTGATCTTTGGATGTTCATGTTATTTGATCAATTGGATTTTCTTGTTGATGTGATCCATCTTAATTTCATGTTGGTTTGATCCTTTGGATGCATTGTTCATTCTTTTTCTTTATGAGATATCTGAGTTTATTGATGTTTAGACATGTGAACTTGTTATATCATGGAATCACATATGGATGTGATGGTTTGATTTGATGATATGGTAGAAGTAGATATTGATATATATGTGAATAATTAATGTAGCATGATATGTGGATAATGATTGAAATAATTAAATGGCAATAATGATGTAATGAATGAAAATGTGATGTAATAGTATGAATGTGATAAAATAGGTGTGAATCAAATGTAATGAAATGAGATAAAATGTGGTAAAATGAAATTTTATGTAATGAAAATAGATGTAATATGGAATGACCTTTGGTGTAATCTAACGTGATGTAATGACATGTAATAAAATGAAATGAAAAAAAAATGTAAGTGAATTAGAAATGTGTTGAAATGTGAGGAAAATGTGAAAGGAAATAATATAATGCGGTGAAATGTGATATGTAGCGTAATGAAATGAGGTTTGATGTAATGGAACGTAATAAATGAAATTTAATGCAATGAAAAAAATGTGATGAGTAAGATGTGATGGAACAAAGTGGAAGGAAATGAAAAATGTGATAAAATGTGATGGAATGGAATCAATGTATAAATGAAATAAAAATGGTAAATGAAATAAAATGTGAATGTGATAGAATGAAATATGGAATGAAATGGTAATTATAGGAATGACATGAAATGACAATGTAATGAAAATGTGATAAAATGGCATTTGATGGCATGTAATGGAATGAAACATGATGAAATAGAATGTAGCAAATGGAATGGAAATGTAATGAAACATGTAAAGGAGATGAGAGAAATGAGGTGAATGAAAAGACATGGGATTGGACTTCAACCTTTGAGATTCAAAATCCACAAAATGAATAGATTGAATGCATAAATTAAATGGGATGTGATGGAACAAAATTTAATGTAATGTCATATAAAATAGGGGAAATGAAATGCACTATGGCATGCAATGAACTAAAATTGGATGTGATGAAATGGGACATAGTGAATTGTGATGATCAAAAGAAATGGGGATGAAATGAAATGTGACGAAATTAAATAGTTTGAGATTTGAAATCCATGTAATGTAGTAGATGATGTGGTGTAATGAGGAGTGAAATTTGATAAAAGGAAATAGTCACTAGAATTGTTTGAGATTAAAAAGTCACATAATGCAATAGGTGGAATAAATGATAGGTGAGAATGAAGTGTGATGAAAGGTGGTAGTGTTGTGATGAGACTGAGTCCACAATAACAGAGTTTTAACCATGCCCAATGATGTTTGGTTTGTAACTTGTTGTTGGATAGTTGTACTTGAATTGTTTACCCCTTTTTCTTAGTACTATTGATGAGATGTGTGTGTGTGTGTGTTACCATGATTAATGTACCAGTTGTGTGTTTGTAAGGTATCCAAGATGAAAATGAAAAATAAATAAAAGAAACTATCTACCACTTTTATTATAAAGAGATGAAAATTAATTGTTATCATAGAGTGTTTACTAACAAGTGACCTAGTACAACCACCACTAGCTCTTCTATGGAGATATGAATATTGTATCATGTTGGGTAGTACAACCAAACACAACCAATGTACATGAAAGATACAACAATAATTAAAAACAAAATGTACAACTATAGTAAAAAAAACAAACACATAAATAGTCACATGTCAAAGAAAGGACCTCACCTAAGATATCATACAAAATTGGTCGAAGTACACATGGTCATCCAAATGAGAGGAGGCACTAACAAGTGGATACCAATAATGTATAAGTCATAGGATCATTGGAGAAAACACTAAAAAAATCAAAGGAAAACAAAAATATCATGGCTTCATCCTACTACCTCTAGTTAGAAATCATCAAAGTACTAGAAGCTCATAACAATAGTAAAACTAGTAATTTGTGGAGTAGCGATGCATATAGTTGTGTGCAAATAGTGTCAAGTTTGTTCAATTCTTCATGGAAGTAACTATTGTACAAGTTTGATAACAAAGTGTGGTATGTGTCAGTCATGATTTAGTGGTAATAGCATGCAGTTGTAGTAGAAGATAAGTTTCAATTGTGATCACATCAAGGGAATGGAAGAAGTGCACCTTGTACTAGTGCGGCGAGATGTGTAAAATGGATGCATGGCAAGGTTAGAAAAGTATGAGTTGAGGGGAGTGAATCATGAGATGGGACTAGTGATAGACATAAATAAGTGAATAATATGTAGGCAAAATGAAGAATGCATTCATTGATTTTATTGAGAAGTCCAAGGATGTGTGGAACTGAAAGCATGTTGGGCTCACTAGATCAATGGCAATAGGAGGGTGATGGTAGCCAGGGTAGATGGGTGATGCTAGTATGGAGAGAAAAATGTAGTCAGCAAACATTAGTAGTGCTAATGTAATGACCTAATCAATAAGAATTGGTGCAAGAGAAAGGTGAATCAAGCTAGGTGAGAGTGGTGTAGACACAACCTAGAGGTGAGGGAGTCAATGTAGAGGAAACATCATTATCTATGTTAATGATGCTATTAGAAAGAAGAATAGGGTAGACATTGGAGGTGGTACTAAATGAAGAATAGATGATGTAGGTGGAGAATAGTCAGCCTAGGATAGTGAAGAGCATTGCAAATGAGATAGAGGAGGTGGGGGAGATAAAATCTCCTAAAAAGTCTATGGAAAAAGCTCTAATGGAGGTGGAAGATGTTAGTGTAGGTGAGGTGATGAGTGGAGCATGTTGGTTGATTAGTCTCAATAATCTAGGACAAAGGTCCATGGAAAGAGAAACAAGTTATGTGAATGCAAAGGAGCCTTGACTAGAGGCTAGAGGTGAAGGTCAATTATCAAATGACATGCAAGAATTATGGAGGATGTTGGCTATGGAGAGAATCTAGGTGAAAAATGTGGAACAAGAAGTTGCATTTTTACTAGGGTTAATGGAGAAGGTGTAGGAAGATGGAGCACAAATAGAGATAAGATGGCTACAAGAAATGGTGAATATGGAGCGAGCACGAGTACAATCACTTGAAGAAAAATTATGACTGGAGCAATCATGAACCAAGGGAAATAATGTGGAGATGTGGGAAGAGTGGTCACAAGCAGGTTTGGAGATCACACAAAATGAGCTGGTGTTAGTAAAGTCATAGTCTGAGTCATTTAGGGAGGAAATTGTGAAGTCAAACTCCCTATCATTGAAGCTACAAAAATGGTTAGCATTGAGTGAGTCAAAGGTGAGATAGTTGTAGTAGTAGTTGGCCAAGACAAAATCGAACATGGAGCATTGGCGAATAGAGACTAATCAAATGCAATAGGAATAGGATGTGACCTAATGAGCGATCACTACACCTATGATAAACAAACTAGTTGAAAACATTTTTGTGGATATGCAATGGATTGTGAAAGTACATTGGGAAGCCACTTATTATATGGGGCTTTATCATCAAGCATTCCTTATTAAGAACTAGCAAGAGACATAATTTGTGGATAAGAAATTTACACAACTTTTAAATGCACAATTATGTGGTGGTAGGTTTCCAATTCCCATAGATGCAGTGTCACTAAGAAGAGGATTAACACCAGGGGCTTCATCTTCTGGAGCAGGGTCTAGAGGAATGCCCTTGATTGGACACCCTATCAAGCCACCTCCCTAAGGGAGGCCAAAATAAATTATCTACTAGATTTGATTCAAATGTAATATTGTCATTGTCATCATAATAGAATAGAACTTGTGTTTGTTTATGTGGCAAGTGAAGGACACATGTTGTTGATGATAATATGTTGGATGAATATTGTCATGATTGTTTTTTATACTTTTGGAATATTTAGATGTTTTTGAAGATTTTTAGAGTATAAATGAATTTTTGTTTTTTTGAAAATTTAAATAAATATTTGAATTTTTTTGGAATTTATGGGAATTTTAAATGTTTTTTTTTGTGGGGGGGGGGGGGGGGGGGTTGTGATTTCTTTGGTATTTTTGATTTTTCGGGTATTTTTGGTGATGAGATGTTTCCTCAAAACTCCAGAGATAAAATATTTTGAGATAAATGCTATTGATAGGATTTTCCAGGTCTTTGCCATCATAGTTTGAAAGCCTATAAGTACATGCCTTGAAGGATTCTATGATAATATAAGGGCCAATCCAATTGGCCTCTCATTTTCCTTTTTTTTCTCTTACAACTTGATTCTTTGGGTTTTCTTAGAGGACTAGGTCACTAACCTGAAAAACATGGGGTTTGATCCTTTTGTTGTAATGTCTTGATAATCTATTCTGATGCACTTTTAGGTACTCGTGTGTTGTTCATTGATGTTCTTCTAATAGTTCTAGCTACTCTAGACAGGCCACTTTGTAGTCTTCATCTAACATGATGTCACAAAGAGTAACTCTTGAGGCTGGGATCTCAACCTCTAGAGGGAGAATGGCTTCACAACCATAAACCAAGGAGAAAGGTGTAGTGCCTATGGGAATCCTAACACTCATCCTATAAGCCCATAGGGTGGGATTCAGCTATAAATTCCAATCTCTACCAATGTCTTTGACAATTCTTTTGAGAATAGTGATAATGGTTTTCTTAGTGGCCTCTGCTTGGCCATACATTGGGGTTAATAATGGACAAGAAGTGGTGTATAATGTGAAATTTTTCACATAACTAATCAATGATGTGATTCTTAAAATACAAGGCATTATCTATGAGAATAGCATGAGGTATGTCGAACTAACAAATGATATGGTTTAGAATGAAGGAAGAAATTTTTTTCTTGTAGAGTTGGCAAGTGGTACCACTTCAACCCACTTGGTGAAGTATTTTGTGGTGGTGATAATCTATTTATGTCCATTAGAGGAAGGTAGATGGATGGCTCTAATGAAATGAAATTCCCACTAATAAAAGGCCATGGTGCAGCCAAAGGATGGAGCTCTGGGGCTGGTGCATGAACTAGGTTACCATGGATTTGAGATTTTTTGCAAGTCTTAACATAGTCAATAGAATCCTTTTCCATGGTCAGCCAAAAATATCCCACCCTAAGAATAATTTTTGCTAGTGTAAACCTGCTAGAGTGTGACCCACATATGCCTACATGAACTTCTTGTAGAGTAACTCTTAACTTTTCCTTCTCAAGATACCTAAAAAAAGTACTATCAAGACCTTTCCTATACAATGTACAAGCCACCAAAGTGTAGCATGAGGTCTATTGAATGAAATTGCATTTTTGGTTTCATAAGAGATTAGAGGGAATGGTGTTATCACAAAGGTAGGTGATGATGGGGCTATACCAAAGGGAATCATGGGCATCTAAATGGAAAATAATAGTGGAGTTAGGTTGAGTATATGCAAGTTGAACCACCTCTTCTACTAAGAACTCATACTACTTGTCCTACTTAGGTAACTAAAGTAAGGAGGCCAAGATGGCCATGGCATTTCCTACCCTATTTCTATCTCTAGGAATTTTTTCAAAAGTGATGCGAAAAAAACATGCTTTAAGTGTGTCAACCATGTGTTTGTAATGTAATAGATTTTCATCCTTGGTCTAATATGTGTCAGTGACTTGATTGATGATTAACTAAGAATCCCCATAAAATTCTGGCACTATCAATTTCCATTCTAGAGCTAGCTTAAGGCCTAAGACCAAAGCTTCATATTTTTTCACGTTGTTTGTGCAAGGAAAACGTAACTTGTATGACTTGGGGATGGTAACACCCAGAGGTTTGATGAACAAAATATCAATGTTTGATCCATGGTGTGTGTAAGAACCATCAAAATAGAACTTCTAAGTTGCTCTATTTGAAGAATGTGCATATCTAGAAAATCAGCTAACATAGGATTTGAGCTCTCTATAAGCACATCTGCTAATTGATCAGCTATGGCCTATCCTTTTATTGCTTTCCTATCAACATATTCAATATCAAACTCACTTAGAATCATCACCAACCTAGCCAACCTACCTATTAATGTTATTTTACTAAGAAGATATTTGAGGGGATCAATCTTGGAGATGAACTTGACCTTATGTGTCAAAATATAATGGTGTATTTTTTGGGAAGCAAAAACTATGGCTTGACAAGCCTTTTCAATACAAGAGTAATTGAGATCATAGTTGACAAAGGTGCAACTAATGTAATAAATATCACTTTCTTTTCCCTGGTCATTTTCCTATGCCAAGATGGCTCTAATTAATTTATTAGTCAAGGAAATGTATAGAAATAATGGTTTGTGTGATACTAGAGGCACCAACACAAGTGGATTCATCAAGTAGGCTTTGAGTAAATCAAAAGCTTTCTGACACTAATTATCCCATTTAAAAATTAAGTCTTTGTGTAATAAGTGGGGGAAAGGCACACTTTTTTGCTAACTAGGAAATGAAATGACAGACTAATTGAAGTCTTCCTCGAAGAGAGTGTAGTTGAGTTAGGTTCATCGGAGGTTGCATGCTAACTATGTTCTATACCTTTTCAAGATCAACTCCTATCCCTTTGGATGAGACAATCTATCCTAGAAGCTTGTTGGATTTGATGCCAAAAGCATATTTCTTTGGATTTAGCCTAACTTTGGATGCTTCTAGGCAAGTAAATATCTTGTCCAATATGGGAGATGTTCATCTTGAGTATGAGATTTGGCAAGGATATCATCTACATAATCTTCTCTAAAGATGTGCATCATGTCATGAAAGATAGTGGTAATGGCCCACTAATAGGTGGCCCCTACATTCTTTAGCCCAAAGGGCATCATATTCCAGCAAAACGTGTCCCATACACAAGTAAAGGTTATTTTCTCTATGTCCTCTATTACCAATCTAATCTCATTATACCCTAAAAATCCATCCATGAGTGAAAACATGGAATGACCTACTGTCAGATCTACAATGGTCTCAATGTTGGGAAGAGGGAAACCATCCTTAGGATATGCTTTGTTTACATCTCAAAAATCAATGTAGATGCGTATGCTACCATTTTTCTTTGACATAGGAAAAATTTTGGATTTCCATGACACATATACCAAGGGCTGAATGAAGTTGGTGTTGAATAGTTTCTCTAATTCTACTTTGACTAGTAGAGCTATGTGGGGATGCATTTTTCTAAGCTTTTGCTTAACTGGCTTGACCTCTAGAGAAATCTTGAGGTGATGAAGGATTAAAGTTGGTTCTAATATTGGCATGTGTATGTAAGACCATACAAAGTTTATTTGCCTCTCTTTCAAGAAGTGAGTGAATGCACTTCTTTCTTCTATGCTTAAGGAATATGCCAAATAGATGATTCTTGGTTCCTACTTTGTACCAATGTTGACTTGTTCTATTGGTTCCATCAAGATAGATGATCTTTCTTTAGAGTGCTCGAGTAAAGTATCAATCATATCATCTTTGGGTGCCATAGTTGGGGTTTCACCATTGGATATGTCATTTCTATTTATTTCAATTTTTTTCTCAAGAATAGCTACAACATTGTTTTGGTCATGAATGCTTTGATGTGCTTGATTTTGTCTAGTATGACTCAAATGATTAATATTAAACCAATTTTTGTATCTTTCTTTTGTTCTATGTAAATGAGATATTTCAACTACATTAAGGTAAATGAAGACATTATGCTCAATTTCAAAATTGGGAATATGATGGGGATCAATTGTATCCTAGCTAATGAGCTCATGATGCACTAAGGAGAGTGGTTCATGATATGGATAGGGTTTAAGGTCATGATCTCATTAGATGGTTCATATGCTATATCAATTAGGTCTATAACATGTGTTTCCTATAAAATGTCAAGAAAAGTAGAGTTAGTGAGTCCAAATCATAGTAATCATCTTCAACTTCTGCTGGAAAGAAGTGAAGAAATAAAGTTTGAAACTGAAACCCTTCCATGGGTTCATCATCCTCTAAGTTATTCTAATGTGTCCTAGTTTTTGATGAAGTAGATCCTTGACAAGAGGTTGATCTTTATGTAATGGAATTGATAGATGTAGGGATGTGAAAAAAAATAACATTTTTTTTAATCATGAATAGACTCTTTAGATAATGATTCAAATTCCCATTTGGTGGAATCATCATCGTCTTGGTTATTAGAGGTGTTCATAAATGGCTCTTTTTTAGAATGTAGATCTAGGATGGATAAATTGACATTCTTTTTTTCATCTATTGTTTGGTCGGTGACATCTCTTCCTTTAGGTATCCATAATAGGATAGGAGAGGAAGAATCAATGTGCTTGGGATGAAACTTGACCATGATCTGTACCTTGTCTTATTCATTGTACTCCACCTCTATTTTGGATTTATTGGAACTAAACTATACTATAAGAGCTATAATGATGTCTTTCCCTTCCCTAAGGGACCATCTCCCTTATATCCCATCTTTTTAATTAAATCAAAACCTTTTCCATGTAGATGAGTGGAGATGTCAATAATTTGTTTACTAATTTCTCCTACCAAGCTTGGGGGTACTCCACTTGCCTTGACAAAATGTGTGTGGTAAGGTATAGTGGTGGATGATGGTTTTCCATGAGATCTTGGAGAAATTGGGGGATCAAATAAGGAGACTGAGTACTCACCTACCCCTCTACATTGTAGCTTACACTTCCTATCAAATTCTTTCTTTAATCTATCCATTTCATGTTAATGTGAATATTTGGGATCTTTGGAAGATGAAGGTGAAGGAATGTAAGAACTTGAACAACCCCCTTTCTCTTTACCCTTAGTTGATTTAGATGAGTGGTCATTATTCTTACTGGTAGAACATGAAGTGTCTATTGATGTGGATAGACTAATGTCATTTGTTGGAGTGTCAATTTCTTCCCTGTTATGATGAACAAAGGAGTTACAACATTGTGCAAAGTTTTGGTCCCCAAGTATGGTCACCTCTTGACCCATGTAAAAAAAATTTAAACACTGATGGTAAGTGGAGGGAATGACTTGTATGTCATGAATCCATAGTCTCCCCAACAAGATGTTATAAGTTAATTACAAGTCTAAAACTCAATAAACAGTTTCTTTTAAAATTGGTCCTACCCTAATTAGTAGAACAAACATGCCTTTGGAAGATCTCTCCTCATCATCATAAGCTTTAATAGTTATTTTCTTCCTTGGATCAACAACATCCTCCATATATCCTAGGGATTTTACCAAATTTAGTGTACAAATGTTGAAACCTGCCCCACCATCAACCAATGCTCTCTTAACTCTATTTCTATGGATAAAGACCTCAATATGCAAAGGATAATTTTGTGGCTAGATGATAGACATGTCATCTTGGGTTGAAAAGGATATGTAGTGAGGAGCAACAAGATTTTTGACCATGTTTTTAAACTTGCTCACATATAGGTCATTTGGCACTAAGGCTTTGGTGAGGATTTCTTTATGCTTTGCAAGATTTGCAATAACTCAAAAATAGAGATATGAGTGAGAGTCTTAAGTAACTAGTTAACCAAGTTGTATTTAGGTAAAGAGGAAATCATAGTTGTGTGTATTGGAGTTGATGAAATTCAACTCTGAAGATGCCCAAGATCACCTGCATGCAAATAACCTGTCAAAGGGAAGCCAAGGAAGGAAGAGTGTGGAGCAAGGGAAAAACCATAAATGGACATGAGAGAGAAAAAGATATTGCAACACAAGAAAATATGTATTTACAATATGGTAGAATGTGTTGATATTGTGTTGAGAAAATACAATGAGTGAGCCTAAACATAAAGAGCTCAAGGAATCTCCTAGAACAAGCTAGAAGACACTACGAGATAAGTGTGACAACTAAGCATACATCCACATGAGGTGAAAAGTCCTCGAACAAGGTGAGAGGATAAGTATGACTTAGGAGAGAACAAACTCTCATATTGTTAACAATTTATAACAAACTCCTAGGCTACAACTAATAAATGAAATGCATTTACCTAAGTAATATTAAGTAAATAGAATAAATAATTAATAAATAAATTATTTACTCTAACACCCCCCCTTAAGTCCAACTTAGGGAAATTCCTTAAGCTCACAAAATTAAGAAATGCAAAATATAGAATGGGTCTCGGTAATGAGACCGTGTTAGGTACCCATGAAAAATGCAACAAAATGTAACTTTTGAAAATGGGGAAAGAGAGAAAACCATGTGGGAAAAACCCTCCCCCAAAAAGAGGTAAGAACCTAGTGAAGAACTGAAGAAGCCTCCAACTAGGGAAATGTCCCCTAAAATAGAAACAAGGAGTGATCATGAAGAGCATCACTGAAGCATGAAGAAGCTGCAAAATTTTCCATCAGAAAGAAATTGTTGATTTGAAGAACCTCCATGGAAGAAGAAGGCATGAGTTGAGCGTGTCTATATGGTAGATGATCCATCTCACTGAAATGCATAGGTAGCCAACAACTACAATCGCCTTGTATATAGGATCAACCACTAAATACATAGCTCGCACTATTGAACCATTGAACCATAGAAGCATTAGAAAAATAGAATAACCCCACCTTAATGAAGATGGGGTGAGATGATAGGCAATTGAAAAGGTTAGCCAAAGTCTCCTACAAATGAACCAAGAACGATGAGAGAGGGAAAGAGGTACAAACACCCATAAAGACATGGTCAAATTGACTCTACATGGGGCTAATGTCATGGAAGGGACACTCACTTGACAAAGGAAGAGGGCACAAACATGGCAACTACTATCCCCCCATGGTGCTTTATGAAAATAGTGCATGTACAACTATCTCAAAACAACGTTCATGACCCCCAGAATGCAAGAGTGGCACTTTATCTTAGTGTGATACATAAAAGTGCTTCAAAATGATAGCTACAATGATTAAAAACAAAAACAAGCTACAACAATACATAGTACAACTGAAAAAAAAGGATCCCATACCAAGAAAATGATCCTTGGACCTGGAACACCCAAGATATCCACCATGGACCAAAAATGCCAAAATAATGATAGAAAGAGCATGGGGCAGAATCGAAAGGAACTAATAGCATTTTTTAAAAGTAAATAGAACTAGCTTTCCAAAAATATAACATTTTCAAAAAATGGGTAAGGGACACAAAAGAAAAGCTTACTGGTGTCAAAAATAAGACTTCAAACTTTGACTGCAAAAAAAGTAAAAAATTGCATCAAAATCTGAAAATACCTACAACAATGTCTCTACCTCGGAACTAGCTTTTTGATACTTCTTTCAGATCAAAAAATACCCCTGTATGCTCAAGTTATGGACAAAAAATTGAAGGTAGGTCTAAAATGACCCTAGAGATGTGCAAGGTTTGCTTATGTAGTGTTGATGTCATGCTAACATCATCAAATCGATGGCTTAAATTTGATAGCCAATTAGTCATTGCAACAAAAAAGAAGCCATGTGACACACCACGTGGAAGGTCCACATGGTAGGGGTGATGTGGCAGGTCCACATGGCAAGTGACACGTGGCACTGGCCACATGTCACCCCCATATTGGCTACTGGTATTGACTATACCCTAAGTTGATGGGTGGAGGTCAAGAGGTAGATGAGCTATAGACTAGCGGGGACCTAGGCAAAGTAGTGGGATTTTGTGACAACACTTGCAAAGGGTGGAGAATGCTGGACGAACTACATGGAGGGAGTGGTGACTAGGCCACTGTGCTACCATGATGGCTCAGTAGCTATGCAACTAGCTACAGCAACCCACAAGCTAAGTGCTAGTGGCATGGTAGTGGCTCCATAGTGGCACAGCAGTGGCTGGTCATTTTTAATTTTTTTTTAAATTTTTGTCACTCTGTGCATCTATATGACCATACAGAAAGCCCTGCAAGCAAAAAATTTTTTTTACCTCCCGAAGCCTTGTCTCCAAAATCAAAAAAAATTATATGAATCTTGACTATAAATGGCCTTCTGGATGTAATGGAAACATTTTTTTGGGCCCAATGTGCTCCGAAAATTTGTTTTTCCCTTGATTCAAAGAAAAATGCACAAAAAAAATAGGGTTTGTGACTTCAAATCATGGCTTCAAAAATTCTTTAATGAAGCAACAATAGAGAGGCTCTGATACCATGTTGGAGTTGATGAAATCCAACTTTGAAGATGCCTAGGATCACTTGCATGCAAATAACCTATCAAAGGGAAGCTAAGGAAGGAAGAGCATGGAGCAAGGGAAAAATTCTAAATGGACATGAGAGAGAGAAAAGATATTGCAACACAAGAAAATATGTATTTACAATATGGTAGAACGTGTTGATATTGTGCTGAGAAAATAGAATGAGTGAGCCTAAATATAAAGAGCTCAACGAATCTCTTAGATCAAGCTAGAAGATGCTAGGAGATAAGTGTGACAACTAAGCATACATCCACATGAGGTGGAAAGTCCTCGAACATGGTGAGAGGATAAGTATGACTTAGGATAGAACAAACTCTCATATTGTCAACAACTTATAACAAACTCCTAGGCTACAACTAATAAATGAAATGTATTTACCTAAGTAAGCTTAAATAAATAGAATAAATAATTAATAAATTTTTTATTTACTCTAACAATGTGATCAAAATTTGTCACAGGTCCTAGTAAAATGACTTTAGAGGCCTAGCCTTGGGTAACAACATTTGATGATTTTTTCTTATTTTTATCTCTAATTATGATGACATTTACAATATTTTCAAATCCAAAGATCATGTTGATGGTTTTATCATAGTGATGTGCATAATTAACCTTATCGTGAGGGGGTGCCTTCTAATTAGCTCTAGAGGATTCACCCTTTTCATGACATGTGAAAGGGTTCTTGAAGGTTGTATGGTCCTCATTGTTGCTAAGTTTATTCACTTCAATAGTTCTGTCATTAATTAATTTTTGTATGGCACCCTTAGGGTGAACCAATTGTTTGTTAAGTGTCCCCTATTTTGGTGGTAGGTACAAGTTTTCTTTTTATTCCATCACTTTGGCTTGACTTGAGGTTCATAAGGTTTGGCTTCGGGTAGTACAATGAGTTCATTAGGCAAGAGGGTCTGTAAAGAACTCTCATAAGACACCCCAATAGGTGAGTACTCCTTAGGTGAATTAGAAGACTAATATCTCCATGGAGAAGGAACTTGATTATAAGAAACTTGTTGGTTAGATGTTGACAGAGTTTTCATGTTACGTCAATAAAATAGATGGGCATCATCTTCTCGAGATGTGTTTGGATTGGCATCGTTGATAATGGGATACGACTAATTTGGATGAGGTTGGGATTGAGGTTTGACATGGTTAGCTTCAACCAACCCATCATTGACAGTGTTTTTCTTATTGTTTCTCCACCATGACTTCTATTTATCTATGGTTCAGTTAGAGGATTTATGAGTCTATGTGGAATTGTGGCTAAACCTTTTACCATCTTTTGATAATTTAATAATGTTATTATTGATTAAGGTCTCTTCTACCTTAGTAACATTCTCTATGGTGGTCTAAATGTCTTTAGGCCCATGGAGTTAGAGCCAATAATTCATGGGTTTCAAGAGATTATTGATGAATATTTTTGTCTTATCTTTGTCTAGTATGTATCTATGATATTTAGCAAATGTATGTCTCCATTGTTGTAGGAAGATCTTGAATGATTTTTCAGGAAGTTGTTTAATGTTACACAAATTGACCATCATAACTTCTCTTTCAATATTATAAGAATATTGGGCGATGAAAATAGATGCCAATTGGTCAAAAGTTTTAATGTTGGAGGGTAGCTTGGAGAACTACTCCATGGTTTTCCCCCCAAGGCTCCTGGGAAATAGACACACTAGGAAAGTTGTGTCATGAACAAACTCCATAATTAGGGTATATAATTATCTAAGGCAGTCTTGTGGATTTGATGTGCCAAAATATTTATCATATTTTGGAATTTGTACATTTTGAGGGAAAGGTACAAAGGTAATGCTTTTATCAAATGGGAGAGGACACACATTTGAAGCTAAAATCTATGGGTTGTATTTTTCCTTATTTCATTCTTTCCATTTCCAACTATAGGTCTTGTAATTTTTGTGTGACAATGTCTAAGGGTGATTCTTCTTCATCTTGTTTTAGATCGATCACATCAAATTTAGCCAAAAATTTTGCACCTTGTTGTGCTAATGCTAGTATGTAGCATTCTTTGTGTTTCTCAAGTATCTTGTCCATGATATCGAAAAGTTTGAGATTTTGCTAAAAGTCTTCGATTTTAATTTCTATGCTTTTTTCATCCCACATGTTAGATGAACCCATTTTGGCAAAGAGTTGTGAACTTTAGTTGAATAGGGATGACTTATGGGTAACTGTGTTTGGTGAGCAATCTGTTAGCATGATAGGTTCACTAAGATCTAGAGATTTTGTGCATTTGATGGTTCTACTAGCGATTCTAGCACTTACCCATATAGGTGATCGCTTTGGTTTCATGATCACACTAGTTTTACATAGTGGCATGTGATGCTAATAAGTTTCTTTTAATTCTTATCCATATTCAGAATATGATATTTTTTGTTGACCGTGATTTTTTTATAGTAACAAACAAAGTTGGATAAGGTGTTTGACAATGTTGATAGGATAAGTTCACTTTTGTGAAGTCGGGTAGAGAACGGATGTGTGTCTCAAGAAATTTTTGGCTTGATATGTGAAGAGGAGTCATAATGACTATTGGATTAGTAATGACATTTGTAGCTTTACTTGTTTCAAAAGTGGTTTTGGTAAATTCAAGATCCTCTTAGTTTTGGAAAATATCAGTGAGGGAAAAGGGTATCCAAATGTGTTGTTTATTCGTAGGTGTCATGTATGTAGATAGTTTCTATTTTAGTTTCTTTCTCAGATGCACTACAAGATTGCTCAAATGTGCTATTTCTTTGATTAAGTGTGATATTTAAATGCTCAAATGCACTATTTTACTAGTCATATGCATTGTTTTAAGGTTCAAATGTGATGTTAAATAGATCAAACATGTTGTTTAACTATTTAGACGTACTATTTTGTGGTCATATGTGCCATAAAAAAGATCAAATGTGTCATAGAATGTGTCAAATGCATTTTTTTAAGAAATAACTATGCTATTTCAAAGTTTTTCAACAATGTTCTTGTTTTGGACTTGGTTTCTCATATTTAGTTTATAGTTAAATCTTTTGGAAGGACTATGAATTGAGATAGAGTTCTTTTATTAAGTTTTAAAACACATCCAATCATAATATATAGTAGAAATCATAGCAAGATATAAAATTGTACGCACCTAGAAAATGGAAGAAAAGGGCTTCCTAGAAAGGTTGTCTAGAGCTAGTGTCTAGGGGGTTTTAGTTTTTAAACATCAATGTTTGGATTTACCTCTCCTATAATAGAGATCTTCCCACCAATGCTAAGGAGGTTTGGTGCAATCCCTTATGGGACTACTAGAGGAAGGCTATGTTCCAAACATGGGTGGCTTGCATTCGATTGAGAATGCAAGATTGGAAGGTGTTCCCTCTCACCAACCCTTCTAAGGAAACTCAAGAGGTAACCTTTCTATGGTTGAGTAATCCTACCAAGTAGAAAGTAGGAAAATAGAAATCACAAATAGGTTTTGGAATTTGATCACTCTAAAAGAGTGAGAGCATATCCCTACTGTCCTGACCTCCCAAACACAATAGACATGCTTATTTAAATACCATCCCTTATACTATAGAAAACATGAGTCTCCTAGTTAAGTTATGTTTGGGTTCTTTCCTTGTTTGATTGTAACTAATCTCACAGAAGGTCAAGCATTCTGATCAACTCAAAAGAGTTGAGAGCATAGGCCTACTCCTATTCTAGCTTAGCAAGATTCAGCATTTCTATTAAACTAGGTTTTGAATTTAGAAGTGCCACACTTTGAATTGAAAAGGGTCGAGGTCCACTTACCCGATTCAGTGCTAGCAAAGGCTAGGTGTATTTTTGAGGTTCTTCATTCATTGCTTCACATTACTAGTATCCTAAGAGTTTTTATCAACTTATATGAGGTTTTCAAACAATAAAAAACTAGATCTAAATGTTAGATGTAAAGGTTAATAGCTTAGATCAGCTATATGATAGAAAAAAAAAAACATATGCATCACAAAAATTTGTAAATGCACTATAAGAATCTTTAAATACTCTACAAGAATAAGAAGATATGCTATAAGAATAACTAGATGTGCTATAAGAATGATCAAATGCATTATAACAATAAGAAAATGCACTATAAGACACCTCAAAAGTGTTGTAGAACACTTCAAATGCATTTAAAGATTGCTTGGAAGTGTTTAAACATAGCTCAGAAGTGTTGTAACATCCAAAAATTGCAGATCTGACCTTTGTGCATCTAGAGAAGCCTTTGAGAGTTTGTTGTCATTGTTACGAAGCCTCCAAAACATTGTAGAACCTACAACCAATTAGATCTATACAAGAAACTAACAATAAACATAGATCTATACAAAAAATAAAGGATTAGATAGAAAGATTGAAAAATAAAGAGGCTTTAAGTTCAAGCCCCATGGTGGGTGCCAATTTGTACATGGTATATTCATGTATTCATGAAACTTTAAAGAAGAGTGTAGATAAAATGACAATGAACTAAACCAAACAGAAGAAATCATTGTCAAAATGTAAACTCTATGAATGTTTCATGTTTCCCTAACTATAACCACTAAGAATGCTCTTAGACCAACATCTTAGTGACAGTTGTAGAATGAGAATATGCTTAAGGTGTAGATCTACAACTATGCATGCAAGATCTATGACTAAATGTTTCTTTTATGATGTAACAACTCTAGAATGTTATTAAATGAATATGCAATGTGCTAAACATATGTTAAAATGATACTAAATAACATGAAAATAAAGCTAAAATACTATTCAAAATGACATAACCTTGCTATAATGACAATGCTAAGATGATAGTCAGAATGTACCTATAGTAAAAATGCTTAAAACTTAGGTCCCTTAGCTCTTGAATTTCCCTCCTATTTGTAGGATTTTAGAAGGGATTGGGGTAAGAATTAGGGTTTTTACCTTTGATTGGTGGATACAGGTGAAACTAAAAATATCTCATAAGAGACTAGGAGGAAGAGTCCAACAAACTTGGTTTTGAGGATAAATGAGGATTTTTCTAATTCTTTTAAATAAAAAAGGGGGATTTTCACTTTTGTGAGGATAAATGACTTTATTGATTTAATAAATGTCTTATTTATTTTCAAAACTTTGTCTTTTTCTTCCTCCCTTTTTGAATTTCTTTTTATTATTTTGAATTGTTTTTCTCCTCTTTTAAAGTTGATTTAGGTCTTGTTGATTTGATAGATAATTAATGACCTAATGTGATTTTTGATTTGAAATATTTTTGTGTTATAATTTCCTCCTTAATTTTCATTGATTGATTAGAATTGCGTATTTTAGGTCTTTGCCAATTTTTGGGTGTCTACAAGTTTCATTCATCCAAGCAAGATAGTTTAGACCAGCATATCAGATACACTTGGGTGGATGAAAGACTCAGACCTAACTAAGCATGGAAAGACTCAATTGAGTCATAGAATCAACTAGGCACAGAAACACTGTATTGATAAATCTTGAAGACCAAAAAAGGTATCTTTTACCTACCTAGGTCTAGAGCATTAAATGAAGCCCTAAATTTAAAATCTGATAAGAGATAAGTATTGAAGCTTTATTTTTACTATATTTTCAAAATTCTCTTTGAGCTCAACATTTCCTAAGCCCTTGAGAGAAATTTTAGTTCAAATTATTAAAGGAGATTCTTAGGTGAAGTCATCATCATGAAATTCTTCTTAAACCAAAAAGTATGACATTGTCTTCCAGTTCAAAGATGAAGAAAAATTCAAAAATGTTGTTAAAGAGTTTAGATTGAATTCCTCCAAAGTTCCAACAATTATAGAGGAAAAGGATCCTCAAGTTTGTCACTCTTCCATTTCCTTTAAAGGTATTACTCATCCATGATATCAGATCATTTTATCATTATTCTATGTAACAACTAGGAAATCTCAAGATAGATCAAGCCTATGCATCTTTATGAGTAAATGATGTGCTAAAGCCATATCACAAGTATTTAGAGGTGAAGGGCATCACCCATATCATTCCTAGGAAATTTTGGATCAAGTGGATGAGGATTATACTAAGCTAAGTTCATGATATGTCATTTTGGTTGGAACAGACCTACCTTATCACTAAGAAGATGATTCACATGACAAAAAGGTATCCTATGACAAAGAAAGCCAAGACTACTAAAATTTTAGGTTGGACATAACTAAAAAGGTTGAAACTCATTGAATGGGATAATAAAGGCATGAATCTGAACAATGTGACAGACATGGAAATCAAGTTTGGCATCCATGTCATTACTCATAGAATCTATATCTCAAGTCATGCTAATAACATGCCATGTGAGGTAGTGTACTTGGCATACACGATTGTAAAGAAGAACCTATCATTCAACCTTTCTGAGTTCCAATACTCCCAACTAAGCATGAACATGGAGTCCATTTAGGCCTCAAAGAAAATTTAATGTAAGTTTGGTTAACACTTAGTATGTTGTTTCTTTTATGTTGAAAAATTATTTCCTTCCAAAGGAAATGTTGTTTGGAAGAAAGAAACCCCTATTTTGTATCAAATCAATGAATTCATAAGTGAAATGGGTGACAAATTTGATGGCATCATGGATAATTACTTTGACAATTTTTATGAAAGGATGCAAAGTAGGCTTAGGATTCTTGAGCAGCTTATCAAATATTATGAGTAGGATATATGCTTCCTAGTTGACAGTGACATAGTTAACATTTAGGGAGTCAAACCTAAGATAACATGTGTTAAAAATCTATCATATGAGGTGAATATTGATGAAACAAATGATATTGTTAAGGCTCTCATAAATAAGCTTGTGGAATCTAAGGCTACTTACTTTGGAACTTATGATGAAGCAAAGACAATAATATCTCTTGAGATTCAGATCCCTCAAATTCTAGAGAGAGGGAAGAAGAGGTTGGAAACCATTGGAAATAAACTTGCCAAATTAGACACCAAGGGAAATGATGTATAAGAGGAAGATGAAGAGGAAGAGAGTAATGAAGAAGAAGAGGAAGAAGAGGAACCTCCCAAGAAGAAAGCAAAGACCCCATCCAAGTCACTCAAGAGAGAAAGAAGGTCAACTTCTATAATTACAACTACCAAGCTAAGGAAGGAAAGAAAACATCTAAAACTTCAAGATGAGGATGGAGAACATGAAGATGAATATAATACCCCAATTATATCCTTGAAGAAGGAACCCCTACCCTTAAAAAGCAACTAGAAAATATAAGGGAAGAAATGGGTATGGCAAGATTTAAATACTTCACAAATGACTCTAGAAGAAAAGAGGAGAAGAAACAGAATGAAGAAGCATTAGTTGTGAAAATGGAAAAGTGGAAATATGACCCTTCTAAGCTTAAGGGGCATGCTCCTAAAAATTTACTGAAGGTTTTTTCACACCATTGGGATAATTCCAAAAAAATAGAGAATGATATTAGAGAGCATACTTTAAGAATTCTCATGACTAATCTCTTTGACAAAGAAATCAAGGAGGTAATGTCTAAACATGAAGATAAATATATTCCTAGATTTAAAGATTTCCAATTTTTGTCAAATAAAATAGAAGATGTTGTGCAATCCACAACAAAGACTTGGAAGAAATTTTTTGACATCAAGGAAGAAGGAGATCTTCCAAAGATTCAAACAATTGGGGACACAAATGCTGAGAAGATTGCAACACACCTCATAGAATCACTTCCCTCCACTCCACATAAGGCCACAATCAATTGAGTTGAACTTAGTTTAACCTAGAAGTGATGTGAAGACTATTATACCTTTACTGAGTTTTGTCATAAATGAAACTAATTAATAGGTCCCATCAACTTCAACCGAGAAAAAGATTCCCTCCATCTCAACCAAGCATCGATCTCTCTTAGTTTAAACAGAGCAACAACACCAAGAATAGAAGAAGGACATGGTTAATAAATAAAAAGATACAGTTCCTTCTTTAGAAGCCAAAAGTAAGGGCAAGAATAACATAGTTGATGGCATTGATCTTGATGAGGAGATTGTAATCCCAAATTGGGACCAATCAAATTTACCAGCTGAAAAAATGAATGTTTTGGGAGAGATATGGAAAAAAAGGGCAAAGAAAAGAATGCTAAGAGCTAAGAGAGATAGGAGCCAAGTCTTGGAAGACATCAAAGAAATATTCATAGATGCTCTATCTATAAAGGTAAATGAAAAGGTCCCCATCATTGATCAATTAATTAATATCATGCACAAGTTCAATGAAGATACTAATGAGTAGGAAAAACTTTGCATGAAAGCTGAGAGAAAGTTTGAGAATAAAGTGCTACAAAATGTAGCACAAATGATCGAAATTGATCAAGTAGAACTATCTACTTTGATAGATCTTCACTAGAAAAAGTTATAAATAATGTTGTATCTTTATTTGTAAAGTTGATTGATTCCACTAAATTTACCAAAGAAATAAAGGAAAAATTGGCCTTGATTGACAAGCACTTGTAGGAGAGTGCAAATCCATTAGCACTTCATCCAAGCTCAAGTTCCAATCATTTTCCAAAATCTATATTTTGGACAAATCTTCAGGCAGAATTTCTAAAGGAAGAGACTAGAATAAGGGAAA
Source organism: Cupressus sempervirens (assembly GCA_028749045.1). Lineage (NCBI taxonomy): Eukaryota > Viridiplantae > Streptophyta > Pinopsida > Cupressales > Cupressaceae > Cupressus > Cupressus sempervirens. The sequence goes on along the minus strand of CM053789.1, from coordinate 283,415,151 downwards.
CATTGATTGATATTCATGGTATCATACTTCCCCATATGAACATTATACAAAAGAGGATGGATCATGCAAGAAAATTAGTCAAGGATAGAAATCAGTCAATTGTAGATCATATGTATAAGTCATCAACAAAGATTTAGATTGATCTACATATTTTGAAGGTTCTAGAAGATAACTAGGATAAGACTTTGTCTATAATTTTGAAGGTACACCATGATTTTCTTTCTCATTTTGGTTAAACTTGTAAATATTTTGACATTTGTAACAAAACCAAGGGGGAAAGAAAGTGTACAAAAGAGGAAAGCATATAGAGGAAGCATATGTACATATATGTTAAAGGAAATATGTACAATAGCCAAGATATGTAAAAAGAAAAGAAAGAAAACAATTTTGAAAAACCAAAAATGAAGTTTTTAGTTCAAATTGAGTTCTAGAGCCTTTAGTGCAAACCGAGCTACTAGATCAACCATATTCCAAGGGGGACTTTGACTGAAGAAGTTTTTTTAGATCTTGTGTATGATAAGTGTTTTTGTCACTATTATGAAAGGGGGAGATTTTTAGTCTCATGTAAGATATATTGTCAATTAGTGTCCAAAAAACTTATTCATAATGAAAAGATAGTTGCAAAAAGGTTACTAGTATGCAGTGTTAATTTAGCTCACAAAGAATCCAAGAAAGCAAGTTAACTATGCAGATAATTGTATTGTCAACTGAGCTGCAATAGCAACCAAGTTGAAAGTTTAGAATGTTCTCTAATGTGAAATAATTTAGTAGAGTAGTCTTGTTCCAAGGTAATAATCAAGATGGAAGAGTAGTCCAAGCTGAATTAGCAGTGTCTACTAAGTGATCTGGTGGTTATTTTTTAGACTACTAAGTACCTTAGACCCAATACTAGAAAACATAAGACAAAACCAAACCTAAGGATTATCCAATTCCTATATTTAGTGTGATCAATCTTAGCTTCTAGACCAACTTCAACAGAGTATAAGAATACTCCCTTCACTTTAGGCTCTGCAAGACCAAGGTGTAAAAACCTTAGGGATTTATTTGACAAATATTGTGATATTCTTCTTTTCTTCTAGATCATCCCCTATAGCATAAAAAAGGTCATATTCTTCTTCTTAGATTTATAAAAAGCTTCTTAATTATAATGGCTACTTATAATCAATAGGAAAGCAATCACAAATAAGGGCTAACCAATGATTCTAGTTCTTTAGTACATAAAATAAAATAAATGAGTTTTGATTTAGGCATCTTATATAATTATATAAACCATCAACTTGAAACTAAGATTATGTGATTAGTGTCTTATCCATTGTTACATAGAGTCAAAATGAGAAATTTGAGACCTATTCAATTGACTTGCAATTGAATCTGTCAATAGTGTGTTCCAAATCTCATTCTTATCATATCCTTCTCACATACCCACAACCCTATCACTTATTGAAAGCAATTAGTTAATTCTTTGAATTAATAGAAATCAATAAGAGATAAACAATTCATCCAAATTGAATTAAATTGAAAGAAACTTGCTCATTTCAACCTCAAGATCACATATATATACAAGGAAGGAGACAAAATGCAAATATACAAATATGTAGAATTTTGTGTTGTATACCTTCATTGAAAATGAATACACTACTGACATAGACTCATAGTATAACTCAAGTCTTGGAAATTTGATCATTGATATTCATTTTTTTATCAAGTATACAAGATAAATACATTCAAAAAAATCACAAAGACTAGATAGACTATAAAATAACATAAGACTAAAAGTTATATGAACTTCCGACCTCAACTTCTCATCTTGAAAATCCATATATAGGATTACAACAAGATATATATTGGAGGAGGACACATGTCAAAACTTGAATGATTACAAAAGTGGCAAGACATGCCCAAAAATTTATAGAAGACATTCTTTAGTGTTCAATCAAAAAAGAGGAAGTAGTTGAAAAAGCCAACAAATGAAACTTTGACTTTACTCCCCTTTGTCTTCTTATGCAATCTACATCCTCAAAATCTTCAAATTTTTATATGAGTACTTACGCTCAAGTTTTATTCTTCTAATAAAGTGATCATTATATTTGATCTTATCTTTTAATCTCTCATTTGCCTTTAACCTTAATAATGTTTCAGCTGCTTCTTATTGGTAAGGCCTTTATTTCTCCCACCACTTCCTATACATACATCTCTCACTTGGTGGGCCACTTAGTAGATATAACTTCTTCTAGCTTCTTAATGGCCTCAATCCACTTGGCATCCATGATGGCCTTAGACTCCATTGAAAACATATTTAAGTCTAACTCTTCTCTAAACAAAGTGCCCACTAATTTGTTGAAAGGAGCATCACTGTTGTCTTCAAAAATTGCCATTGTGACCTCCTAAGTCAAAATGGCAGAAAAGGAATCATACCATTACTACCAATTCCTCACTGTCTTAGTGGCATCCACAATTGGTGGAATGCAGTGCTGAATTCCTTGAGATAAAACTCTTATCTTCCCCTATATGATTTGTAATTTTCTAGTGAAGAAGCTAATTAGTTCTTTGAATACCTCTAAGCCCTCCTTCACTATGATTATCTTATTAGGAAAATATGGATGTTTAGCCATTAGGACAATAAGCCTCTCTAAGAACTAGGTATATGGCCACCAAAAATTGAATGTGGGTGATAGCCATGAAAATACCTCATTGCATAATTGCTCAACACTTTGTAAGACAACATAAAAATTATGAGCCTATTGTGATATGCTCTTTAGAGTTTCTACCATATGGCTCATAACATTCTTAAGGATAGTTGTCCTTACCTCATTTCCTTGTTGAGTAAGTGGAGTGTTAGTGCTCATTCCCCTTGGTTATGTTGTATCCCCTACCTCCAATCAATCTATCTAAGTTGTAATCTCTGTTGTGACCTTAGGTGGTTGCTCTTGATTGTCCTATTCTTGGCCCTATTTTTCAGCCACCACTTGCTCTACATTTGCAAGTTTCTCTCTAAGGGATACAACCTTAGCCTCTAGTGCTTGGACCTTATCCTCAAGCTCTTCAATCCTCTCCTTGTAGACATGGTTCTTCCTAAGCTCATTCTCATAGAATTTTCTCACATCAATATATTTATGTACAAATTTGGCAAGTTTTGTTTCTATTTCCTCTACATGTGCCTCATTCATGAAGGAGAAATGTTTCATGGCCTTTGAAATATCTATGCCTAAAATGCCCTATGGATTCCATACAACCATGTTACCCTATTATGTTCTCTACACATCCATTAGTTTAGGCTTGTTTGATGAAGGAACCATACTCCAAACTGCCATAGATTTGGTATCCATGTTAAATCCTATTCCACTTTGTAATACATTAGTACCATATGCCTTATTTATGGGATCACATCAAGCTCAAGGCTGTTGGAGCACACTATTTTCTCTTCTCCCATGGATCCCTCTAGCATTTAGGATATGATTTCATCATATTCAATAACCATCTTCCTAATCCTATGAGGATAGGGGATATCCATATAAAATCCCTTAAAATTGGGATCCATTTTCTTCATCTCCCTCTCAACCCTTAACACATCATTGAGCTTGGCCAACTTATCTACTACATCCCCCTTTGCAAAAATGTTAGGAATAATTTCCTCATGGGGTCAATCCTTGGTATTTGGAAATACATATTTCCTAATTTCTTTGAGGGTAGTCCTCATCTAGTTATCATGGTCATAGATTCTATAAGATGTTATTCACAAATTGTAATGGTGGAGTAAAGAATAGATTCAATTGAAAAGTCTTCCACCTTAAAATATCTACACAAAAATGTGCCCCAATGCACCTTGGACACTAAGTATTCTTTGTTTACCATGAGAAATTTCCACATGAATTCACTAACACCCAACCTAGGAGGAATGAACTTTGGCAATGTGAGGTGGTTAGGGACAACCATATAATCTCATCAAGGAAAAGGTGGGGAATAGGAAAATATCTGACCATTTATAATCTAATTTCTTACCCTCGAGGAGAAGAGGTGGTCTCAATAGACTCTTCAGGATATTAGACACCCTAAAGTACCAAGGGTCTAGCATCTTCATTACAACAACACTAAAATTATTGAAAAAGGAAACAGAATCAGAATGATGATAAGAAGTATTCCATACCCATGTCCATAATTGGACTAGAAGTTCTCCATTAGCATCTAAGGTGTGATCAACAAAATTTGAACTGAAACATCCCACATTCTTGTAGAGGATCAGATGCATCAACAATGAGTAGTGAAAGAAACATAAATTCTCCATTTCTCCACTTTGGGCTAGCTTAATATTTTACTTCATCTTTGCAAGAATGTACTTAATGTAATAATATTCTCCACCATGGTAGAAGTCTTGCACATCTCTATTAACAATAAATTTAGCTCCATACACCATGTCTAATCCATTTTTGCTAACCACCTTGTAGACACCATATACTATTTTTAAAAATTAATTCTTAAACTTGTCCAAAGGAATCATTTTATCTGCTTTCTTAGGGTAATCACCAACCTCTTTAGGTCCATAGGGATATGTTGTATCATAGAATTCCCCATATAAGCTTTTGTATTTCTTTCAAATTTCCTTTTTAGATCTTCCAAATCTACTGGCTCACTCATAGCACTATCAAATCCAAATGATTCAATAAATGAGGCACAATCTAGAGTAAAATAAATAGTTCCATCCCTCCTATGGAATGATTTGGTGGCTAGATTGTATGACTTTATTAGGGATTTCACCAAATCAACATCAATAAATACCTCTAGAAACATCAATTTCGCTAGGTTCTTCTTCCACAGATTACACATTAGAATCTTCTTCTCTCTATTATTATAGAAGTAATTGAAAATCTCATAACCCATGACCCCAAGGAATGTTTCATCTCTTCATAGAACATATGGGTCCACAAAAACATGATCATCTACAACATTAGTATTTGAGGAGCCTAGGAAAAGTTGAATCCATTCCTTAATAAACCTATTAAGTTTATTTTGTCTTATTTTTCCTCCCTTAGAAGTGGAGGTCTCTACAACTTCCATGTCCATTGCTTGAATCTCTTTAACCTCTTTATCAAACATTATGCTAATAGCTTGAGAACACTAGGTAAAACTATATCTAGGTAACAAAAACAACATACTACATGCAATAAAAATTCTGCAACTACTTAGATTCTCTTATATTTTTGGTAAACTATAACTAATCAATAGAATGTTTTATATAGCTTGATGTACATTATCAACATTCATCTTTGCATTGATTCTTAGCATGTTCAAGCCATAAAATCAACTTATTATGTCACCTCAATGGAGTGTCACCATTATTATCCAAAAATGAATTTTTTATACCATACTTAAACCGCATTGGTCGAGAATCCTCTTGTCATTTCCAACTCAAAAAATGGAAAACATATTTTCATGTCAACTTAGGGTTATGATCCTACATCTCAAGAGTCAAAAAAATCATAACATCTTAGGCATGGACCATTTGTGCTACGATCCTACGATCTTGAAATTCCTTACAATATCATGACACACTAAATAATGTAGGATCTTATTTCAATTTTCCTTGCTTCATGATCTTATGATCTCAGTTCATCTATCATTTTGTAACATCAACAATCTTTCTTCTAGCCCTTAAGATAATAGAAGAAACTATTACCCATTCCATCATAGCATTGTCGACATCTATTTTCAACCTTATGATCTCATGACACACAAGCCTATTGTAGCATCATAACACCCTTTTTCTACCCCTAAAATCTTATATGACACTATTCATCATAAGATTAGAGAATGAAATCCATCTAATTGTAGGCTTTTGTAAAGACATCTTTGGCCCCACTAGCTTGATGTGGCATTCACCCTAAAAATGTTGTATCTATGACCCATTAGGATGGAACACCTATCACTTTTCTAATCTAAATTGCCAACTTTCTTTATCTTTTGTGTTTTATGATCTTAGGTTCATCATCTCATAGCATCATGACCTTTAAAATCCTTTTCCTTGATCGTATAACTAGCAAATGTAGCATAACATCTTAAAAATTTACAAAGACCTTCTCGATGTCTCAATCACTTCCTTGTCATAGGATCAAAAAACCTAAAATTATCCTTTGTGTTTCACACTTATACAATCGTATGCTAAACTCCTTCTCACATGGTCATAACCATTCCCAACTATCTTTATGATCCCTCAATCACTTGTTTTTCATAACATCATACATTGGGCTTAGAAACTCTTCAAAATGACTTATAATATGATACAAAGGGAATTATGAGATTGGAAACTTTATCTTTTTTTTTTGTGATACCACAAGATATGTATATCTTGAGATCGAGGAACTGAAAACATAGCTCTATATCCTCCATAACCCTTATGTTGTAACATCATAAGAGATGATTTAAAAAACAAAAAAACTCCCACTTAGATATAAAACCTAGGGTAAGGACTAGACCTTGATTTTTATGAAATTTCTCATGGGATAGGATGAAAACACAACCTTGGGGTATCATTTTTAACACTAGGGAAAGGAGAATTATAACTATATTAGGGGAAAATATTATGTTAGGGCCATCCTCTGAAAATAAAAACAAATGAAACATGAACCCTAACATCACAAAACTCTTTTCTGAAACATTTTCATCACAAAAAATTATAAATTTAGTTTAGTGAAAATATAGGCTATCATAATCAATGTGAACTGAGTACCTAGTATATACAGAGTGTCAAAGCTAGCCAAGGAGATAATGGTGACCAAGTATTTCTAGTATCGTCCAAATAAGATATTGACCCAAATTACAATACTGAGATGACTTGGTGATTGATTTTGGAACTACTCATATTGTAGTCAACCTATGAAGTAATTTAATTTAATGAATATAAGGTATTTTTGTTATCCAATCAAGGGTGTGTATTCATTGTATCATCATTCAAGCATTAGCAAATATGGAATTCCAAATTGTCTAAACAATTAGAAGCATTCTAAGGAAAGGAAGAGACAAATGTATCATAGTTAGGTGATCAATTTACTTCATAGAATCTTCATTAGTAATCATAGTTGCATTTTAGAGATCAATTCACTAATTAATCCTAATAGGTGGATCAGTGCCAAGTATTTTAACTAGGTGGACCTAATAGTTCTTTGTAGAAACTCCTAATAGAGTCCAAACTTAACTATATTGTATAAATTCTTTCACAAGGTGGACCTAACATTCCTTATTGCTCTTAACTAAGTAAGGTCATTAGAAGTGATCATTTATAAGACTTAATAGATCAAATTTATTACTACAGTAATGAAGTATTGTGGGTGTCATCACTACCCCAGTTCTACCTTGTACTAGGAGGGTTTCTAGGTTACCAAATATTGTGTTATGGTGTTGTTACTTTATTGTTTTGAATTTCATGAATGCAAGTATATTAGAAAACTAAATAAAGTGGTTTAGAAAAAGAATTTGAAGTGGTACTTGATTCAACTCCCCCCCTCGCACCTGCACCCCCACCCCCGCACCCCCCCACCTCCCACCCCTTGCCCCCTAGTCTCCTAGCTTACATTATATTTTGAATAGTAAGATACTATTATGTATGCAAAATAGGAGAATGCAAGAATGCAAGATCATTGTCGAGAAAGGGCTTACCCATGCCCTAGGATTTCTAAAGGTTTTTAAACTTGAATGGATAAAGATTTTGATAATCCATGTTCATGATGTAAAATTTTTTAGGAATAAGGTGTCTCAACCTTCGATAATTCCTATTCTTATTATTTATTTTGTAAAATGTATTTCTTGCAAATAATGTTGATGTGTCGACATCTTAAATTTTGTATAAGGAGATCATGGCTAAAACAGTTATGATAGATTCCTATGACATGTAAGAGCTATGTGAGGAAGATTAAATGACAAGTGAAGACATGTGGAAAATAATAATATTGAGTACTGTACACTAATAAAAATTTTTAGGGTTCCTATTTTCTTAGAGAATGGTAAAACCCTAATACGGTTATCTTTGGGAGTAGCCCTGAAATGAAGCACATGTTATAAGCATTTTTTAGGGTTGCAAAGAGTAGTGATGCAAAAAAGTGTATCGTTGGTACTATGAGTTTCTACTAGAGTCTTCTATTGTCACTGTTGAACTTGCATTGCTAGTGTATTCTAACCTTGTGTTGAAGATAATACATTGTGTAGGTTCTGGAGGGGTGGGGTTGTTTTACTGAAAGGTTTTTCCCCACCGAAAAATCTTTGTGTTATGTGTTTCTTTCTCTATCTATTTTCTTTATGCTTGGTTGGTTGAAATATTGTTGTTTACATGATATTGAATTTTTAAGTGTAAAAGATTTTAATAGGATTTGCACCATCCTTCTCTTAAGAGATTAGTGTAGGGAGTTGTTTTTGCACCTGAGTTTCCTTACAAGTGGTATCAGAGCTTGATCAACTTTTGATCCTGTTTGTTAGGTAGGGTTTTTTGAGCTAATCTCAAGTTGAGTGGGAGTCTTGTCTAGAGCATCTTGAATCTTATTTGTAGATTGATATGGTGAGTTCATCATATAGAACAATGGAGGTGGAGAAATTTAATGGCACTAATTTTGAGTTGTGGAACCTCAAGATGGAAGACATGTTGGAAGATCGTGACCTATGGGAAGCAACTTCAAGGGCTACAAGACCAGCAACTATAGCTCAAAAAGATTGGTATATCAAAGACCATAAAGCTAAGGGTCTCATAAGACTCTGTTTAACTGATGCAGTTCTTCTAAATTTTCTAGATGAGAAAACCGCATATAGATTGTTGGAAAGACTTGGGGTAGTGTATCAGGCCAAATATTTGGTGAACAAGTTGTTCTTGAGGAAGAAGTTGTACTCTCTAAAAATGGAGGAAGGTGGATCCTTAACAGATCATTTAAATGCATTTAATCTGCTGGCTGCATAATTGACATCAGCTGGTGTCAAGTTAGAGGAGGAGGATCATTGCTACACACTTTTGTGTTCTTTACCAGATTCATGGGACCATCTTGTGATGACTCTCAGAAGCATGTTAGTCACCTTCTAAATGGATGATGTGGTGTCTTCACTGCTATTAGAGGAGATGCAGAGAAAGGCTTCCATTTCGAAAAAAGAAGCCCTTGCTATTTGTGGGAGATCCACTGAAAGAGGAAAGAAAAATGACAATAAGTCTGACAATAAGGGTAGATCCAAATCTCATGGGAAGTCAAAGACTTCCAATAAGTCCAAGGAAAAATGTTGGAACTGTGATAAGCCTGGGCACTTTCGTAAAGATTGCAAAGAGCCGAAGAAGAAGAAGAAGAAAGGTTTAGAGTTAGCTTCAAAAAGATCTCAAGAAGATGGTGATGCAATCATCGTAGCTTTGGTAGCCCATGCATCTAATGATGTGTGGTTGGTTGACTCAGGTGCATCTTTTCACATGACCTCTCATTGAAATTGGTTCTCAAAATATGAAGAGTTTGATGGTGGAAAGGTGTACTTGGGTGATGATTCTCACCTAAAGATAGTTGGACGTAGAAGGGTCACTATCAAATTTCTTGATGGATGAGTAAAGGGAATCAACAGAATTATGCACATTCTAGGTTTGGCACGAAACCTATTATCTGTAAGTATGCTAAATGATGTAGGCGTGCAAGTTTTTTTTTGAAAGAAGGATGCAAGATGATGAGAGGATCGATAGTGCTTGCAAGAGGTACTAGGAGAGGTACCTTATTTCAGCTAGATGCATGTATTCCTCTATGTAATAGTTCTTCATCCTCACCATCTGAACGAGCAGTGAAGAATTCTATGGTTATTGGTTTCAATGGCAATGCAAACACTTTGGAAGGTAACCTTCCTACAGAAAAGACAATGATGTGGCATATGAGATTTGGTCACATTGGTGAAAAGGGTCTCAGAACCCTAAAAAGTAAAAATCTTTTTGAGGGGTTAAATGATTTCAATCTAACACTGTGTCTATGGTAAAAAAAATCATGTTCATTTTTAATCTAGTTCTCACAAATCTTCTGATGTTTTGGATCTTGTTCATTTTGATGTATTTGGTCCTGTAAAAGTTCCTTCAATCTCCAAGTTTGTATTTTTTGTATCTTTCATAGATAATTGCAGTAGAAGGACATGGATTTATTTCCTTAAAAGTAAGACACAAGTCTTTAGTCGATTCAAGGAATTTAAAGCCTTTTTAGAGAATTAGACTAGTAAGAAGATTAAGTGTGTGAGAACTGACGACGGTGGTGAGTTTTTCTCAGCAAAGTTTGAACAATTCTATAAAGAACAAGGTATCAAGAGGCATAAGAAAACTCCTTATACCCCACAAAAAAATGGAGTTGCAGAGAGAATGAATAGGACACTAATGGAGAAGGTTAGGAGTATGCTTAGTGGAGCTAGTTTAGAACAAAGCTTTTGGGCCAAACTTGTGGCCACTGCTTGCTATCTGGTTAATAGATCTCCTACATCAGCCCTTGTTGGTAAGACACCCATGGAGGTGTGGTCTGGTAAGAATTCTTCAATTAGAAATCTTTGTGTTTTTGGTTTTGAAGCTTTTGCACATGTTCCAAAGGAGAAAAGATCTAACTTGGAAAACAAAGCTGTTAAATGTATTTTCATCGGATACAGTGCTAGTGCAAAAGGATACAAGCTTTGGGATCCTGTGACTAGTAAGGTGTTGTATAGTAGAAATGTTATTTTTAGAGAGCTAACATCTTCTCCTATTGTGCTACAACTAGATAAAAAAGAAAAGGAAAAAGATGTTGTTCAGTTGCCTCCTACCCCTGAGAAGACTGAACAGAGAGACCATGTTGGGTCTAATGATGAGGAGAGCTCTAGCAGCTCTAATAGTTCAGAAGAAGAGGAAGAACAACCTTAACCAAAGACCTTGAGGAGATCCATGAGAGAAAGAAAGCAACTAGAAATGTTTGGTTATTCTATGTTAGATTCCAGCTATGCCTTTGCTTTGATTACTAACATTGATGAGCCTAGATCTATGAAAGAGGCTTTGGGCATGGAAGATGCAGGTTCCTGGCTTGAGGCTATGGATGATGAGATGGCTTCATTATAGAAAAACAAAACCTGGGACCTTGTAACTTTTCCTAAAGGGAGAAAATCTATTGGTTGTAAATGGGTGTTCAAGAAGAAATTCTATGTAGATGGCAGTGTTGAAAGGTACAAAGCTAGATTGGTTACAAAGGGGTATTCACAGGTAGAGGGAATAGATTATGGTGAAATATTCTCTCTTGTTGAAAAGTTGACATCCATTAGATTTTGTTATCTCTTGCTACATCATATAATTTAGAGATAGAACAGATAGATGTGAAGATAGCTTTCCTTCATGGTGATTTGGAGGAAGAGATTTATATGTCACAGCCTGAGCACTACATTTTCAAAGGTAAAGAATCCTTAGTTTGCAGATTAAAGAAATCTCTATATGGTTTGAAGCAATCTCCTAGGATGTGGTACCTTAAGTTTGATGCCTTTGTGTTGTCAATTGGATTTGTAAGATCAAAATCAGATCATTGTGTTTATTTCAGAGTTGAAAACGATCATCTTCTTATTATTGCATTATATGTTGATGATATGTTGTTGTTTGGGAAGGGTAAGGGTATGATTTCTGATTTTAAATCTCAGTTGTCAGTACAGTTTAAGATGAAAGATCTTGGGGCAGCTAGGTACATCTTGGGTATGGAAATCAGTAGAGATAGGTCTAATAGAAAACTTTGGTTGAGTTAGAGTAAGTATGTGAAGTCTGTGTTAGATAGGTTTAGCATGGCAGATTGTAGACCACTAAGTGTTCCTATTTCTATGGGAACAAATTTATCTGTAGATGATTGTCCAAAATCTCCTAGTGAGATGGAGGACATGAGTAGAGTACCTTATGCTAGTGCATTTGGCAGTCTTATGTATGTTATGGTCTATACTAGACCAAACATTGCCCAAGTAGTGGGAGTCCTAAGTCAGTTTATGGCTAATCCTAGATAAGTACATTGGGATGCAGTTAAGCAAGTATTGAAATATTTGAGGGGTACATTAGATTAATCCATATGTTATCATGGTAACTCTTTTGGATCTCTACATTCAATTTGTATTCATGGGTTTGTGGATTTAGATTGGGCAGGTGATATTGACCGCAGGAGATCCACCAGTGCTTATGTGTTCACTATGTTTGGTGGTACCATCAGTTGGATGAGCAAGCAACAACCTATGGTTGCTTTTTCCACTATAGAAGTTGAGTACATGGCTGCTACTCATGCTTGTAAGGAAGCCATTTGGCTTAGGAGATAGTGTTCTGATGTTGGTGTTGATGTAGAATAGATTACTATTTGGTGTGATAGCCAAAGTGCTATTTTCCTTCCAAAGAATCCAACTTTCCATGCCAGAACGAAGCACATTGATGTGCAGTTTCACTTTGTGAGAGATATGGTGGAAGATGGAAAGGTAAAATTGGAAAAGGTAGATACTATGAAGAATGTTGTAGATGCATTAATGAAACTAGTGGGCACTGAGAAGTTTAGATGGTGTTTAGAGTCTATGGGCCTTTTGGCCTATAGCAGTTGGTTCCTATTATGTTCCTATTGCTCTTACAAGGTGTTCGAAAAGTGGGAGAATGTTAGGAATAAGGTGTCTCAACCTTGGATAATTCTTATTCTTATTATTTATTTTGTAAAATGTATTTCTTGCAAATAATGTTGATGTTTCGACATCTTGAATTGTGTATAAGGAGATCATGGCTAAAAGGGTTATGACGAATTCCTATGACACGTAAGAGATATGTCAAGAAGATTCAATGACAAGTGAAGACATGTGGCAACTAATAAATTTTTTTAGGGTTCCTATTTTCTCAAAGAATGGTAAAACCCTAATACATTTGTCTTTGGGAGTAGCCCTCAAGTGAAGCATATGTTATAAGCATCTTTTAGGGTTGCAAAGAGTAGTAATGCAAAAAAGTGTATCATTGGTACTGTGAGTTGCTACTAGAGTCTTCTATTGTTGCTATTGAACTTGCATTGCAAGTGTATTGTAACCTTGTGTTGAAGATAATACATTGCGTAGGTTCTAGAGGGGTGGGGATTTTTTATCGAAAGGTTTTTCCCCATCGACAAATCTTTGTGTTATGTGTTTCTTTCTCTATATATTTTCTTTATGCTTGGTTGGTTGAAATATTATTGTTTACATGATATTGAATCTGTACGTGTAAAATATTTTAATAGGATTTGCACCATACTTCTCTTAAGAGATTAGTGTAGGAAGCTATTTCTGCACCTTAATTTCCTTACACAAATATGGTTAGAAGGTGGGTTGATAAAAATTAACAAGGCTATCATTCAAAGGGTAATTGGATACCCTACCTTGGATTGACCTAAGAGTATAAGAAATAGAACAAAAAATGAAATTGAAAATATGACCAAAGCAAAGCAGAATCATCGTGGTATGTGAATTGATGGAATTGAGAACCCATTAATTGAATTTTTTGTTTGTGTGATTGAATTTTTTTTTTATCAATCAAGTAGGTTGAACAATGTACCATGTGTAGTAGTGGAATGGGCTAAAAAATTGTGAAGAAGAATCATTCCTATGATCATGTTGAGCTACAACTTCACCAACTTACTAAGAACTTAGAGGTAGTGAGGAAAGTTGTATATTTTTATAGTTACAAAAATCTTTTCCTACTATTGGAACAATTGCTTGGGATAGAAATCGAACAACTATGGCATAGATTAGTGACTTAATTAGCAAAATGGGAGAAAATTTTGAAGCAATAATGGATAACTATTTTGAAGAATTCAAAGTAAAAAATAGGAACAAGAAGAAGGGTTTGGATAGCCTATAGAGGTCAAGGAAGGAAAAGGAAAATAACTTGTTGTAAAGCCTAAGGCCACCAAGAAGAAAAAAGTTTTTGTCATTAAACCTAAGGTAAAGACTGACCTGAGGAAAAATATGCAAGAAATTGTGACACGTCAAAAGCCAAAGGGAAAGGTAATCATAACTAGGGGAAAGGAACCTTAGCCCCCTATTGAGAAAGAAAAAGGAATTCCATCGAAGAAGAGGAAACTAGTTGAAAAAAAAAAGCATCTAGCACAAGAAAAGCTAAAGAGAAAATTGATCGTAGCATAAGAGGAGGAGGAAGATGATGAAAAGACTGAGTGTGATGAACCTAGAAAAATTCAAATAGTGAAGAGACTCCCTCCAATGACTATGGATTATGTATGTGCAAAATTAAGAGAATCTAAAAGTATTATGGATTCAAAGATAATCATTGTGATTCTTTGAATAATGTTGATCAAGATAAGCTTGAAGGAGCTTTAATTGACATGATGATAAAGTTTAGATGCACACCCCTAGAATTGGGAGCTAGATTTTGAGTGAGATTTTATAATCAAGTAGATGCAAAATGGAAGTAGGCATTGTCCACTAAGCAACAAATAAGAGAAATAACATTGGCACAAGCTATGCCAGATTTGGTGAAGACTCATATGTCTATAGCCCTTAAAGATTTTGTAAAGAAGTTTATGCTAAGAGATAGGGCATATAAGATTTTGAAAAAACAAGCTAATGAAGTTGAGAAAGATAGTATTGGGATATGCAAAGAAGCATTTGGGTTGCTTACTCCATTTGTGGAAGTAAGTGAAGGCCAAGACACAATAGAATTTGAAGATGACTACAAGAAAGAAGTGACCAAGCTAACTAAGGAGATTTAGTAACTTATTAGTCAATATAAGAAAAAAGAGATAGTCACAATAGAAGATGACACTAATTCTCCTCCACCTAATCCAAATATAGCAACATAAGAGGACATTAAAAGCTTAATGATAGATTCAAGAAAACTTTGTACTAACCCAAGTTTGTTATAGATTATAGATTATATCCAAAGTTTCAAAATAAGAAGACTGGTGATATTAATGTGGCAATAGTTATAGAGGATACAAGTGTTGAGAAACTCAGTAAGGCTTTATTTGTATATACACCATTAACTTGTATGCCCATTTTACAAAAAGAGGCAAATTTTGAAAAAAAAACACATGCACTAAATAAGTAGAAGAAGAAGTAAGAAAAAAAGAGAAAGAGGATACTCAAGCTCTTAGTCAATTGCCAACTACAAAGGTTGCAGAACAAAAAATTGTGAGACCTATGCAATAGGTGATTTCTACACAAGTGCATCAACCAAGATGTGAATCATTAAGGTGAGAATTATGAGTTAGTGTAGTTTGATGAGGTAATCACATTCCCTATGTATGATTTGAATAATCTTATACTTGAGAAAATGCAAGAGCTACAAACCTTGTTGAGCCATAAGGAAAAGAAAAAACAAATGAGAAGAGAGAAAAAGAGAAGGCATGTATTACATATTGTTAAAGATATTTTGCAGATGTATTTGAAATCACAAATTTGAATAATTTGAATACAATTTTGGATCAGCTAGTATATTTATTGATAAGATCTAGATGGGAGACATAGAGACCAATGATAAATTACTATGAAAGAATACTGGAACATAAAGTGATAGAGAAAATCTCACAAGAACATTTGAAAATAATTGATTAATTGTGGATTGTCTTTGATCTTACAAAAAATGTCATATCAATGCTAGTCAGTGTATGTCAAGCTCACTCGAGCAATGAATATAGTTTTTTGTATCTACCAAGCATTCCAGAGTTTTCCTAGTTTAGAAGATAGTGTCTACTAAGTTCACTCGATCATCAAAGGAAAGTTTGTAGAAGTTGAGAGTTAACCAAGCTCACTTGGTTAATAAAGGAAATTTTGGATGGAACTAGTGTTAACCAAGCTCACCTAGTTACCAAAGGAACTTTGTGAATATGAAGTGTTAACTGAGTTCACTTTGTTAACATAGGAAAATCATTTTTGAGTTAGCATCTATCGAGCATGGTTGGATAATGAAGGATTTTCTTGTTTTGGCATATTGAATTCAATTTATTTAATTTTTGGTTCTAGCCAAATTAGGAGATGAATATTAAGTATTCTAAGTTGTATCTAAGCTAACTTGACAGTTTGTAAGATATAAATATAAGGTCAAGTTGAGGATTGAATGCGTGGAACATAATAAAAGATTTAATGATTCTTAGAGGAAGTAAAGTAGAAGGATAAGTATAATATTCTTGTTGGGCTAAGAAGATACAATCAATCAGGAAGGATCAACTATTTAAGCTAGAATTGAGATCTATAATAAAAAATCTAGTTGCTTTAGAAATCAAGTACTCTCATTGTTACTTTCTAACCATTGTAACAATGATCTAAATCTCTTAACCAAGTTGGCTTAACAACTATTTGTAAATCCTCTAACAAGGTGGCATTTCTAGATTGAAGTGTCTAAAGACCTCTAACAAGGCCACTCCTAATAGGGTGATTAAATCCTTTAATAGGGTCACACCTAACAGTGTGTTTTGTAACCTTTAATGAGGTTGGCTCCTAATAGGGCTCACTTCAGAAGAGTGAAAATCACTAACTAGTTGCAATTGGTGGTTTTTCCCAAATTGGGTTTCCACATTAAATCTTGGTATCACTTGTGTTCAAGTTATTTACTTGATGTGTATGAAACTAAGTTAATCTTAAAGTGAATCACAAAAAATATCTTAAGTTTGGGATTTACCAAGTTACTATTGTTATTGTCAAGTTACAGTATTTGCTAGTGTAAACCAAGTACATGTGTGTTTGTCGAGTAACAACAAAATATAATTTAATCAATGTTTTTGATTCATATTAACATCTAAGGGATCTATGATTTATCCTTGTGGTAACTAATTCACCCCTCCCCTCTAAGTTACTCCTCTTATATTTTTAATAAGAACTTGTACATAGACAAGCTGAACTTTCTACATCAGTCACATAATTGGAAACAATTTTGCAAATCATTAATTCATTGTATATGAAACTTTGTCATATTGATTTATTTATAGAATATACTAAACATTTATTAGATTTATTACATGTAAATATAAGCAAAAATATAATTACATTGGTCAAGAGCTAAAGTTCAAGCTCATCCTCTTATACTAACTTGACATTCAGTCAAAATAGATTAGTCGAGCTCATGGCTAAAGATGTAGAGATAAGACATATGTTGGCATTGATTAAACTTTAGTTATTACTACACGTAGAGATTATTTAAACAAAAGTTTCTATTGCCAAAGAAATTTTCAAGAAAGAAACACAATTTTCACATATAGTAGGATTCATTGATCTAGCTTTCGAGCTCGAGATTCAATTTCAAATTTTGGATCAAGTTAAGGAGAGATGAAATAAAGAATATCCAATATTATGGAAAGTCATCAAAAATTATTTGATAAGTATCAATTAACCCCAATAGCCCCAAGTTCCATCTAATCCAGAGGTGATCAACAAGAAGTGTAGTGTAAGCACTATCCTCTTCCTAACTCAAAAACTCCACTTGTACCCTTCCTAGCTCTTTACTCCTTTTGGATATTATGTTTATGCACTATTCAAGGTGATATCATCTCCTTTCAACTCCTCTAAAGTGAATACTCTTCCTATCAAAACTTTACACCTTTGCGCTTTAAGGATGATAGCCCTATTCTGATCCAAAAGCTAGAACTCTTTCAGTTGCTTTACCAGTCCAAAGTTGTTATTGGGATGCCTTCTCTATGTTATAATAATCAAGAATCAATCTTTGGTTTGACACCCCCCCCCCCTCCACAACTACCACAAAATATGAAATGCTAACTATCTTAGAATCCATTGTAGGTCTCCTCCTCTAGTTTTGTGGAATTAAATTCATCTGAGGCTAGTATCTAAAAAATCTAAGGGTAGATTCAAATACCCTTTCTAAATTTATTGAAGGTTCCAAAATATAGATTTCCACTTCCACTTCTGCAACACCTAACCCTTGCAAAGTACACACACCTAATAGGCCACACTAGGTTTGGTTTTCAAAGAAAGTATTAGACCTCCTCCACTAACCAAAAATAACTCAAATCCACCACTAAACTACTTCCATCAATCCAATTCATCTGTTATTACACCTTTTGCTCTCAATCCTAGCTGAATACACTAAGCTATTAATCCTAGGGCCTAATGCAAACATAGGCTATCCCTCAAGCCACTTCTTGAGCTTTAGGAATCCATAAATGTACCATCCTAACTTGCATTTTCTATAATCAAGGAAAATCTCACTAGTTCTAATGAAAGTTAGGAGTTTATTTGTGGAATGAGCTCTTACAAGCCTCTTCCTAGAATGTTTTTAAAGAACTTTCTTGAAAATACTTGAAACCGAAACTAAATTATCTCAAATCAATTGAAATGAATGAATAACACAAAAGAGATTCAAAAAGTCAAAGTAGTTTGTAAGAATCACACTAGACCTGAATGTACAACTCAAGAATGCTTAGAAAAACTCTTTATCTTATATCAAAAGTGCATTAGGATCATGACCTTTTGCTCTCAATCGTAGCTGAATACACAAAGCTATTAAGCCTAGGGATTGATGCAAACATAGGCTATCCTCTGAGCCACTTTCTAAGATTTAGGAATCCATAAGTGTACCATCCTAACTTGCATTTTCTATAATCGTAGAGAATCCCACTAGTTCTAATGCAAGTTAGGACTTTATTTGTGGAATGAGCTTTTACAAGCCTCTTCCTAGAATGCTTTTAAAGAACTTTCTTGAAAATACTTGAAACCAAAACAAAATTATCTCAAATCAATTTAAATGACACAATAACACAAAGGAGATTCAAATAATCAAATTATTTTGTAAGAATCACACTAGACCTAAATGTACAACTTAGGAATGCTAAAAAAAAATCTTTATCTCCCATCAAAATTGCATCAAGCTCATAAATTTGAACCCGTTACAACTTGGGATCAAAGTAAAAACTTAAAAAAACTTCAAATATGAAGTCAACTTGAGTCAAAACCTCCTGTGACTCTTGGGTTTCCATCTTGCAACTTTCAAGCAACTTTTGGAGCTGCATGTGCAACTTTTATATCATTTTTGCAATATTTTTGAAACTTGTTTTTTTTTTTTGCAACTTTTGGACTTTTGAATGGATGTTGACCTACCCAATTATCAAAATATTATTAAAATTACTAGGATTAAATGAATTCCCAACCTAAGGCCTTATTAAGACAAGAAAACAAACCTAAAACAACTTAAATCTAAAAGGTGATCCTAATGGACTAAGGGATCTCTAGGCTTACAAGATTTCCTAAGAGATACTTGACCAAAGAAATATATCCAAAAACAAAATGGGATGATCTTCCAAGATCTATCCATTTAATATATTATATAAACACAAAGGAAAAAATCAAAGATAGACATGGGTACACTACACCATACTCTTGAAGACAAAATAATTTAAGTCCCTTGAAATGGGATTTCTTTTAAATTGAAACCGGTCTTCTTAATGTTTTGAAGTGGAAATCAAGTAGAATCCTTCAATGAATGGTGTTTTCATTTTACTAGGTATTCATAGTAAGTAGGTCCCCTGTTCTGTTTGGCTATCCTCTTATCTATAATGCATTCAATTTCTTGTACTAGTGGTTGAGGAAGGTCTTGTAGCTCCTTATCATATCATAGATATTTAGTACCTACATTGGAGATATGAGTAATAAGAGCTTTATATTCATATAGGTCAGCTATATTGAAGATGGGGGATAATAATTCAATTCTACATGCATTGTGGCCACATTTCTTCAAGATTATGAAGAGGCCAATCTTTTTCATCATCAACTTAGTGTACTTTTCCTTGGGTAATATTTGCTTCTTTAGGTGAACCATAACCATGTCTCCAACCTTGAATTGGACATCTCTCCTTTTGATATTTCTTTATACTTCTCTAAGGTTTGTTATAATCTATCCTTGACTTTTTGGTGAATTTGTTCTTCATAATCTATGCAAGATAATCAGCTTGAGCACTCCTCTGGCCAAAATTTTGAATGTTTCTTAGCTCCGAGATAGCTCTTGGGTGTGATCCATAGACAATTTGGAAAGGATTGAGCCCTAAAATTTTGTTGATAGAATCATTATAGGAGAACTCTTCTTGTGGAAGGACTGGATCTCATGCCACTCCATACTCCTTTGTTAGGCATCTTAGTAAATTTCCTAAGGAACTATTGATTAGTTCATTCCATCCATATGATTGAGGATGATAAGTAGATAACATAGCTAATTTTGTGCCAAGTATTTTCCATAGGGTATGCCAAAATGTCCCAAAAACTTTGGGCCTCTTTCTGAAATAATTGTGAGTGGTAAGCCATGAAGCCTTACAATTTCTTTGAAGAATATCCCTAAAATGCTTGAGGTGTCATGTTTAGTCTTACAAAGGAAGAAGTGTGCCATCTTGGAGACCCTCTCTAAAACCACATAAGCATTGTCATATCCTTCATTTGTCTTTGGGAGGCCCAATACAAAATCCATGTTGATGGAGTCCCAAGGTTTACTATGAATGGGTAATGATCCATACAAGCTTGCATTTGAATTTGTACCTTTGGCTTTTTTACAAACTAGACAACACTCTAGAAATCTTCTTATCTTAGTCTGCATCTTAGGCTAGAAATAAAGTATCCTTACTAATTAAAGTATATTGTCAAGACCAAAATGGCCTAATAGAAATCAACAATGCTTCTCTTTTATGATGCTCTCCCTCATGGATCGATCAAGAATACACAATTGACTCCCTTTAAATAACAATCCTTCTTGAATCATGTACTCTAAAAACTTAGTGTGACATCTATCTCCTATTTCTAAACAAACTTTGTAAATTTCTTTGAAGTCTTCATCATTAGGATACATATCCTTGAGGACAGAGATACCTACACATTCCAAAGTGATTTCTTGTATATAAAAATTCCTCCTTCCCAATGCATCAACTACCTTGTTAGCTACCCCTTTCTTATGTTTAATGGTGAAATTTAATGCTTGTAATTATTCCATCTTCTTGAGGTGCCTATGGTTCAATTTCTCCTACCTGTTAAGAAAACTAAAAGCATGATTGTTATTATATACAATAAAATATTTTGGCAATAAGTAATGCCTCCACTTTCTCAATGATTGGACCATAGAATACATTTCCAAGTCATAGGTAGAGTACTTCTCCTTTTCTTCATTGATTTTTTTGCTGAAAAATGTCACAAGTCTCCCTTCTTGTCTGAGAACACCCCCAATGACTCTTTTAAAAGCATCACATTCAATGGTGAAGACATTGTGGAAATCAAGGAGTGTTAAGATAGGTTGTTGAGAGACTCTTGTCTTAAAAACTTCAAATGACTTATTTGTAGCATTAGTCCATACAAACTTACATTTCCTTCCACCTTTGATAGTATCTATCATTGGTGTACTCACCCCACTGAAATTCTTTACAAAATTCCTATAGAAACTAGCAAGTTCATGGAATCTCTTCACCTCATTGAAATTTTTTGGAGTGGGCTAGTTCAATATGAGAGCAATGTTTCTAGATTAGATTGTGTTAGTTTTTTTAGCATCAACGTTTTGGATCATACTACATGATCCATCATCAGGATGAGAGACAACTGGAATAAATATATTCCAGTTGTCTCTCATCCTGATGATGGATCATGTAGTATGATCCAAAATGTTGATGCTAAAAAAACTAACACAATCTAATCCAAAAATGTTGCTCTCATTATTAATGGATTGTGGAAATCTGATAATGTTAGTTCAATATGGCTTCAACCTTGGAAGGGTTAATTTTCAAGTTACCTTCTAAGCTAAAAAAGCCAAGAAATATCAATTATTCCTACATGAACACACATTTGTCTAGATTTATCCTCAATTTTTCATCATGTAACCTCTTTAGTACCATGTCTAGATGTCTAGGATGTTCATCCTTACCTCTACTAAAGATCAATATGTCAACTAAGTATACAACAATAAAGAAGTTTATAAAAGGCTTAAGGACTTCGTTCATTAACCTCATGAAGGTGCTAGGAGCATTTTAGAAACCAAAATGCATCACTATCCATTCAAACAACCCCTCATTAGTTTCAAAAGTTTTCTTCTACTAATCCTAATTTGATGATACCCACTCTTTAGGTCAATTTTTTAGTACTATTTTTCTCCTCCTAGATAGTCTAAAGGATCTTCTATCCTTGGCATAGGAAACCTATATCTGATGGTTATCTTGTTGATGGCTCTAGAGTTAGTACACAACCTCCATGTACCATTTTTTTAAGTGCTAATACTGCACGGACTGCACAAGGGCTTATGCTCTTCCTAATGAATCCTTTCCCCATCAGTTCTTGAATCTATCTTGCAACTTCTACATTTTGGATAGGGCCCAATTTGTAAACAACCTTATTTGGTAAGGTAGAACTAGGTCTGAGGTCTATGCAGTAACTAATATCCCTCTGTGGTGGAAAAACATCAGTACTCTTTTATGCAAATATGCCTTTATATTTATTCAACAAATCTTGTACTTCCATAGGGCCAACATATCCCTAAGGTCCCCAACCTCTTGGAATTTCCTTAGGCTTTTTTTTTGGTTTTACTATGATGGAAAAACAAGGTGTGTCTCTCTCCTTAATGACTTTCAATTTTTCCTTTTTTCGTACTAAGATAACATTTTTTCTTAAGGCTTTATCTTTCTCAGAATCAGGGAGAGGTTTCATAGTGTAACTAACCCCAGTCTTAGTTAGAGTGTACACATTCTTATTGTTGGAAGCATGAATATTGAATCTATTCCTAGAAGGGAGTATTATAGAAACATGACTAGATCATTATCACAATGATATGTTACCTTCATGAATATGTTTTTCATTGATGTCAAGATAGCATTTTTATGTGGTATCTGATAGAAGAATAGTAGTAAAGATCAAGTTGGCATAGATAGACTGTTAAGTACTTTCAGTAGTGAGGATAAAGGGAGATTATACTATCTATCTAGTATATGTAGCTAACCTTAAAAGCATAAGATATTAAGTCTAGAAGAAGTTATGCAAGTTTAAGTGAAGACTATTCTGAGATAGAGTTTATAGAGGCATATTTTGGTAAACTTGTTATATCTCTTAGTAGAGTTATTATTTTAAGAAGCTAAAGTTAAAGATGTAAAGAAGACATGGTGGTTATGATGTGGCTAAGCTCGCTAATCATAATGCTACATGTAAAAAAAATTATTCAAGTTGCAAGGTGAAAGATTAATGTTATTGCTAAGTGTAACATGTTCTTAATGTGGTCCTCTAATAATTAATTCAGAAGGTATAACAACCAACTCATAAAATTGTTATATGGATTAAGTATAAAGGAAAGACATTTTTATTTATCACGTATGGAGAAATGTGAATGATTATTGTATGCCTAAAATGTGAGCACACTTCTATGAGTCATTATATCCAAGATTACTCAAAAATAAGGTCTCAAATGGTGACTCATAGCTCTCTATTCATGGAGTGCAAGGGTTTGTAATGCAAGCCCTTAGCCTGACCTAGTTTGTGCCCATGCAAGTACACCATGAAACAAGAGATTCAAGGATCCAAAAATATACATGCAAATGAAAATGAAAATTAATCTATATGATGAACATGCCAAACAATGCAAGAAAGGAAATGTAATAACAATGCAATACTAATCTATGAAAATAAATATGACTCTAAGATAATAGGCAAATTCAAGGATGAAACCTCATGATAGAAGCCATGGATGCAAGATAGAATAAGACAAGAAGATAGAAGTTCTCCACAAAAACCTTTGATGCTCAAACTCCTTCAAAAATAGCTCTCCAAACTTGTAGCATAACAATAGCATAATTGTGGATGTATTGTGGATATATCGTGGATGAATTGCAGATGTATCATGGATGTCCAAAATGAGGAGAGGGTTCTCCCTTATAAAAGAAAATATGGAGGTGAGAGGCTTCACACAACCAATATGGGATAATAGAGTTTGATCCATGTGAGACAAAATTCCACCAATGAGAAAAGAGGATTGTTTGAGAAGAAAGTAGAAAGTGGAAAAAGAGGACTCCCACTTAGAGATATGTGCATTTAAGAGTAGAGAAAATAAATAAAATATTTATTTAATATTTATTTAATTTATTTCTTTTTTCAAGTGGGTTTAATTTTTATTTAATTAAAAGGGAGCAAATTATTTTAATTAAATAGGAAATATTTAATTAAATTAAAAGAGGGATTTTTCTCTTAATTAATTAAATGTGGATGAATTTAATTAAAAGAGAAGTTTTCTTTTAATTAAATGGTGACTTATTTTATTTAATTAAAAGGGATATTTTCTTTTAATTAAATAAGACTTAGGATAAAATGATCAACCTTAGAAAAATAAATAATCAAATTTGGTCAAGAAAATTGATTTGAATTGATTTAATAAAATATTGCAAACCATTGATTCAAAAAAATTGATAAATTGATAAATTGAATAATGGGGGCCCATAGTCTAGGCGACCATTTTAGGGTGCATACCTTTGCTCCTCTTTGAGTAATGTGTGATCAATTCGGGAACACATGTAGTCAAAGAGAGAAATTGAAGTGTGAGATCAATTTGGGATCACAAAACAACCTAGATGTGTGGTCAATTTGGGAACACATCAGGACAAAGAATACAAATAAATTTTAACTTATAAAAAGTCAAAGATAAAATTGATAAAACTGAATTAAGGATTGAAGTTGATAGGTATTGCCACCTCATGATCAAAATTGAAAAAATTGATCAAATCGAACAAAAGATAAAGTTCTTGATGTAAGATGAAAGATATAAGAATCACAGAACCAAGGTAGATCAAAAAGCATGAAATATTATGCCCCAAAGGTGACTTAGAAGAAAAGAAGTGGGGTTAAAGTAAAAGGATGATAGAAGTTTGAAAGATATGGAAATAAATAGAAAGAAGACTATAAAATGTTCGATAAGAAAGAGAATGCTCCAAAATAAATCAACTATTTAAGCTAGAAATTTCAATTGAGATCATGAAAGAAGATAAGGAAATGAAGATCAAAATGTGATCACAGTTGATTAAAAGTCCACAAGAAAGATGAAGGGAAAATCCTCTAAAACTCATAATGTAGCCTAAAAATGCAAACTAACATGAAGTCTAAAAATGCAAGCTACATGAAAATGCAATAGTGTACTTGTAAAAGAGCAACTATAACATAGGATTTTGTGTCCATCATGCATTATAGAATGTAAAAGAACTTATTTTCATCATTGGGCCATTATTAACAAACATCAAAAAATCACACAATCATCACTAGTTACAAATGCAACTATGAAGATATGAATGTGATTTATATCAGATTGGAATGTGGAAAGATTCTAACATAAACATCAAATTCATAAAGGTCAAGATGACTTCAATGTTAACTTACCCAATTTAATGTAGCAAAACCATGCTTGCATCAAGGCATAGATGCCAGGATGACCAGAAGAACGGTAGTGCAAAAATAGTCAAGGATGATGCCTCAAATCTCCTAAGTGTTTCAAGGGGACAGCAAGAGACACTCTAGAGTTTCAAGACCACACCCACAAGTAGAAAATAAATCACAACATGCCGCATGCCCCAAGTCCTCTAGCTATGCATCCTAGAGAGACTTATCAGACAAGGACACAATGCAAATCAATAATAGTCAGCACATAAAGAAAAGATCATGATATAAGTCAAGCATTAAGTGTTGTGTTTAAAAATTTAAGTGTGTTAACTGATATTGAGTTCTGAGGATAAGGATCAAATGCTTGCAAGAAGAGAAGATCACATGACAAAACTAGGTAAGACCAAACTGATAAGTGTTGAAAAACACTCGATGTCAACGGTTGTATTAAAAATGCAGTTGGGGTGGTGTTAAAAAACACCATTTGTGAGGTGTCCTAAAGACTAACACATCCAAGAGACCAAAGCAAACATAGTTATACCCCTAGACAAAGACCAATTTCAAACAAAGGAAGCAAGGACAAGGTATGGTGGAGAAAGGCTAAGTGTCAAGGACATGCTAAGAAATAGGGGTGCAAAGGCCTCAAGTAGTGCATGTTGCCAGGTTTTCACCACTTGGATCTTTTAAAAAAAATAATTTAGTACTTTTTATAAATATTTTTGTATTTTTGCTACCAAGGTGCCTATTTCTAGGTTTTCACCACGGAACTTTTTCTTTTTTTTTTTGAATATTTGAATATTTTAATTTTTTTGTATTTTTGGAATATATAATTCTTTTGGAGATACATCAAAGCACCTATTCCTAGGTTGTCACTAAGATGATCATTTTTTTCAAGACATTTTTCAATTTTTAGAATTTTCACAATATATCATTTTTATCTATTTTTGAAATATATCATTTTTTTTTTTTTTTTTGAAATATATCAATTTTTTGAGATTTTTTTTAGGATCAATAAATATGTACAAAGATGCCCCTAGATAGAACAAGCATCAAACTCTCAAGCAAGATCACATCGTGTAGTCCCAATGTCTAACAAGGTGGAGGACAAGAGTGATTAACAAGGTGGTGGAAGAAATGAAAGACAAGAGAATGAAGGAGAATAAAGGGAAGAAATCCTCAAGGAAAAACTCCTCAAAGGTACCCAAGCTAGAGAAAAATTGTCATGTAAATCACATTTGGACAAGAAATGAAAGGCCAAAACAGGATAATTTACAAAAGCATAATGTAAAAATGGAAAAGATGCAATCCAGAGGAGTAGACATATTAAGAGGTTTCATAGCATCATATTTTACTCTTTTTTATTAGATCAAGGCCAAATGGGTAAATGGGAAAAGGACAGGGAAAGACTAGATTGAATGGAGGAAAATAGATATGAAGGCTAAACATGAAAAGAATGAAAACAAGATCATCATAAGATAGCTCACAAGATAGCCAAATGTTTGTCTATAGGTCAACATTATCAAGATCAAAGAGAGAAGATAGAATGAATGAAAGATGTAGAAGAACTATGCATGATGCCTAATTGTGGATATATCATGGATGTCTAAAATGAGAAGAGGTCCATGATGCTAAATGTATGCACCCTAAAATGGTCACATAGACTATGGGCCCCCATTATTCAATTTATCAATTTATCAAATTTTCTGAATCAATGGTTTGCAATATTTTATTAAATCAATTTCCTTGATCAAATTCAATTATTATTTTTATTTTTAAGATTGATCATTTTATCCTAAGTCTTATTTAATTAAAAGAAAATCTCCCTTTTAATTAAATAAAATAAGTCCTCATTTAATTAAAAGAAAACATCTCTTTTAATTAAATTCATCCACATTTAATTAATTAAGAGAAAAACCCATGTTTTAATTTAATTAAACATTTCCTATTTAATTAAAAGAACTTGCTCCCTTTTAATTAAATAAATCTAGACTTAAAGAGGAAATAAAACAAATATAAAAAAAATTAAATAAATCTTTTTTTATTTTCTCTACACTTAAATGCACATATCTCTAAATGGGAGTCCTCTTTTTCCTCTTTCCACTTTCTTCTCAAACACTCCTCTTTTTTCATTGGTGGAATTTTGTCTCACATGGATCAAACTCTATTATCTCATATTGGTTGTGAGAAGCCTCTCACCTCCATATTTTTCTTTATAAGGTAGAGTCCTCTCCTCATTTTAGACATCCACAATTCGTCCACAATTCATCCATGATACATCTGCAATTATACATCATAAATCCATGATACATCCATTATTATGCTATTGTCATGCTACAGGTTTGGAGAGCAATTTTTGAAGGAGTTTGAGTACTAAAGCTTTTTGTGGAGAGCTTCTATCTTCTTGTCTTATTCTCTCTTGCATCCATGGCTTCCATCATGAGGTTTCATTCTTGCATTTTCATATTAGTTTAGATCCATGTTTGCTTCCATATATTAGATTTTACATTGTTATTTCCTTTCATAGATTAGATTTCCTTTTTTGCATTATTTTTCATTGTTATCATTTAGATTAGTTTTCATCTCCATTTGCATGCATATTGGATCCTTGAATCTCTTATTTCATGGTGTACTTGCATGGGCACAAACTAGGTTAAAACTAAGAGTCTCCATTGCAAACCCTTGCACTCTATGAATAGAGAGGTATGAGTGACCATTCGAGATCTCATTCTTAAGCAATTTTGGATATAATGAGTCATAGAAGTGTACCCACATTTTAGGCATACATGTTTGGCGCCCACCATGGGACAACTCACCTTTGCTTACTAGTTTGTGTGCAGATCTATTTGGAGACCAAAAAAACCCAGATCTGAAATATTTGATCATATCTTTAAAATGGTTGGGTATTTTGATATGAAATTTTTTTTGTAGGGTGGTAATAAATCAGAAAAGCTTCGGCCCAATTTTCAGATTTTTCAAAGGTATTTTCATTTTTTTATGATTTTTTCTTATTTTTGGGAGTAAATTAGCACATTTTTCAAAAAAAATTATTTTTGGAAAGCTCTCTGAATTATAAATAGAGTTTCTTCTTTGTCTTTTGATTTTAGAGATCATATTAGGGGTCAATAACTCAATTTGCAAAAAATGGTCTATTTTGACAAAATGGCTCCCTAGGGCACAAATAAAAAGATATTTTCAAAATTCTAACATTTTTTGAAAGCTCTCTAATTTTTGATAGGGGTCACTTTTTTGCATTTATGATTTTGGATCCAAATTCATATCATATAGGTCCAATCTTTATGACTAGGTCAAAAATCAATTTAAAAAAAAGGGGCATTTAATGAATAGCTTGCATTTAATTTTTACAATGAATCAATGCATGATGTGAGCTCTCATTTGGGTTACCAGTTGATTATTATCACTCTTAAAAATTATATTTTCAGTTCTAACCCTACTTTTGCATGAGTTGGACATACATTGCATATCTTGTATTTGGTTGTTTTGTTTGTTGCTTTGTTCATTGTGAGTGAGTGTTCAAGCGTAAATGAAAGGTACAACAAAGAGAAGATGCATTGCAAGGATTATTAGGTATTTTTAAAAATCTCTATAACATTTGGATTTTTAATTAAAATGAACATCTCATGTGTTTGGCTTGAGTATTTTTACATGCTTTCATAGATTCACACTTCATTTGGTGCTCTAAAATTGGATCTAGATTTGCATTCACGCATCTATATTTCACATAGTAATTAGGCCCTATGAACACTATTTGAGAGATCTTGAGAGATTGAGCTTCATTTGCTTGCTTTACATGTGAAGCTCCTCTTGATGATGGATCCCCTTGTAGGTAGGGAAGGATATTTTTATTATCTCACTATTCCACTTGGATTTGTCCTCAACATCCATTAGTCCTCTCTCTCTTGAGATTGGCGATGTTTGTTGTTAGATTTTCCAAATAGTTGGTGAGGTGATTTCAAATTAGCATGTCAAAGAATCTTGTTTTCTGTGTTTGGCTAAGGTGAAGAGGCTAGAGAAGTATACACTGTTTCCTTTTGGGCACATTAGAAACTTGGAACCCTTGAATCCAAACCAAGTTCTCATGTGGTACAACCTTGTGAGTCTTCCTTGATTAGAGAGGGTTAAACCATAGTGGACATTCCCTTTATTGGGTCAACCATGTGAATGATACCTCAAGCGGTAATAGCCATTTTTGACATGGTAGTAGCAACCACTATATAAATGTCCTTGTGGGGGAAATCTTCACGGGTGTAGTCTTTTGTTAGGCTGTCAGATCTCCTTAGTATCTCTGATTAATTAAATTTTCAAAATATGTCAAAACCTTGGTGCACCGGGATTGGATTTCACCCACTCTAGATTACAAAAGCTTCAAAGTTGAACATTACTAAGAACCATAGTGGTACCAAATTTTCTTTTCTAGGACTATGTGTGTGATTGGGAAACATTTTCAGAACATACATAGTAGTGATTCTAGGGATTAGATTGATACTATGACACTATTCTTATTCATATGTAAGGTTTCTTTGTCCCTTGCTCATTTTTTGAAGACATTTTCTTGAAATCCCTGCTTGTTGTCTTGCATGATTGGTTCATGATTAAAAATCTATCGATACATCTAGTTGGACATTTAAAACGAGCAAAATTTGAGTTTCTAAGTTGAGACTTTGTGATCAAATTGCTTTGTTGTCCTATTATTTCCAATCTCCCTAAGTTGATCTAGTTCAAATTAGGCTACTTACCCCATTGTTAGAATCTTATTTTCACCTTGGGTTATTGTGCTTTGACCTCTTGAATTAGTAATCATTGCTTTCACAAGAGACCTTGTTTGGTATCGCTGAGTTAGAGACTATCCTTGTTGAGAAAGATATACCTTTGGATCCTTTGATATTTCACTTGGAGAGTCTTAGTAATCTCTTGTCCATTCACTTTCATCAAAATTCAATTTTAATTATTTATAATTTGGGTAAATCATCCTCTTGGTCCATATGTGCTAGGGTATTCACCCAAAGTTCTGGGCACCTCTATGGCAGTGTTGGTTTATGCCTATTGCAAAATTCTATATTATCATCTCTCTTTTGGAAAATTTAGTGCTTTTACTATCCTAGTTTTGTACCAATGTTTCTTAGGGTTATCCTATCAGCTAGTACCTTTTCTTTCATGATGGTTACAAGTGCTATTACATGTTGCTCAAAATTTAAATGAACTCAAATGGTATCAAATTTCACAAAATGACTCTTGGTCTTTTTTTTTTTCATCTTTCATGTCTTTCTAGTCTTCCATTTTCATTCTTCCTCTTCTTCATGTCTTCTTTATTCTTTTCCTCCTATTATCATATAGTCTACCTTCTTCTATTCATCCTTTCTCTTCTTCTATGCTTGATTCTTCTTCTTCTAGAACCATGGATCTTGAATATCTTTTTAGGGATCTTCATTTGAGCTTAGATGAAATTTACCTCCTTCTTAATTTTGAAAAGTGTTGTTACTACAATAGATATATGGATGCCAACCTTATGGAAAAAATGATTGAAAAAGGGAAGAAATTAGATGTTCTTGCTAGGAACATGCACAAGATTAGATCACAATTACCTTCTTCCAAATATTCCTTATCTTCCAAGTCTTATCATGATTCTTCTCAATATCATTCATATTCTTCATCTTCTAATTCTTATCACGATTCTTCTGAATATCATTCAAATTCTTCATCTTCTAAGTCTTAACATGATTCTTCTAAATATCATTCAAATTCTTAATCTTCTAAGTCTTATGATGATTCCTTTTAAATATCATTCATGTTCTTCATATTCCAAGTCTTACCATGATTCTTCTAAATATCATTCATGTAGGTCTTCACCTACCTCTTCTTCACAATATCATTCTTCTTCTACCTCTACCAAGGGTCTTATTCGTCTTATTAAGATATACGATAATGAAGAACATGAAAAGTCTAGTGATATGCCTATCTATAATGACTATAGTGATAATGATTATAATGATGATGACTATTATAATCCTACACATCCTAAAAGTATTTCTAGTCCTATGTTTATGCTTAAAGGGTATGAGTCACAGATAGATATTGATGGTAATCCACATGACTCAAATCTTGAAAAAAACATTGATAAATTTTTTGAACAATACCTAAATGATAAATCTTCATTTTTCGAGAAAGAGAAAGAATTTTTTTCTGTTGAAATAAAAAATCAATACCATCAGAGTTTCTCTTCTAAGAGTCTTCATGCTGAAAATAAGGATTACACTCTTGAGAAAGATCATTTTAATGTTGAACCTTTGTCTTTTGATACTCCCCTTCCATCTTCTACTTCCACCATTATCCATACATCACCTAAAGATTTTGAGTCTCTCAAATCTTCTACCAATCCTTTATCCAACAAAGATCCTAATTCTTTTCATGTAGTTACCTATAGTTATCCTCAAAGGCTACCTTTTAAAGGAACTCAAGCTAACCTTCACTTGGCTGAAAATACTTTTGATAACGCTAAACCTAAAGAGCCTAAGAATTCATGTTCTATAATGCATACTTCAACTAGTCCTTCATCATCTATTCCAAAGTCTTCCATACAATTCCAACATGCTTCCTTCTCCTTAGGAGTGGCTTCATGTTAAGAGGACTCTAAAAATGATAAAGAAAAAAATATAAAGAAAGATCAAGATCAAGAACCTTCTATGTCATCCAATCATTTTCATGATATCTCTGATACATTTCATGGTTCTTTTGATCCCTTACTCCCTTTCTCATTCATTCCACCATGTCTTAAGTCTTCTCCTAAGCAAGATCAAGATACTACTTACATTGCTGAGCTTATTGACAATCAAAATGACCTTAATATAGTTGCACCTTCCAAAGATGATACTTTCATTAAGGTTATTAAAAATAGTGTTGTTACTTCCAATGATGAGCCTATTGAAAATCAATAGAAAAAGTCTACACTTATGTTATCCAAAGATCCTTGTCAAGATCAAAGTCTTCCATCTTCTTGTTTTACCACTCCATGTTCCCTTCCACTTTCTACTCTTCCTAAGTCTTCTCAAGCTTCAAGTACTCCTATCAAAGAAGTTGTTCCTATTAAAGATGTTCATGTTCCTATTGAAAATACTAATGCTTACTTTAAAGATGTTGATGTCCTTAATTTTCATAAAAATGTTCATGAACTTATTGATTACCCTTTTGCATCTTCCACATCCATCCTTGGACCTCCCCCACCAATACTACATCCTTCATGTCTTCCTTCCATCTTGGGTCCTTATGTCCATTCACTTTCCCTTCCCAATTCTCCTAGTTCATTATCCACCTTGGGTCCTTACGTCCCTTCCTCTCCTATCTTTCCTCAAGATCAACGTAGAGTCATATCCTTGAATCATTTTCATCCACCCACTTACCTAAACTAGTCATATCATCTTTGTTCTTCCACAAGTCCCAAGTCTTTTGGAAGTAACCTGGATTTTTAATATAAGAAAAAAAAGAAATTCAAGAATCCATATAAAAAAGAAGACCACCATGTCTCCTCTAATCAACATGGGGGCATAAAGTAAAAAGAGATATCTAAGAAAAAAATTATAAGACAAGTATGGGTTCCAAAATCCATCATTGAAGATATTATCTCAACATCATCAAAAAGAAATGAAAAGAGGCCTATTGCTATATGGATTCCAAAGTCTCTCTTGAGAAATTCTAATTTTGAACAACAATTGAAGTTGGCATTCAAGCTTCCAAAGAATTCCACGCCATCTTCTTCCAAAAGTATTCTTCCATTCCATGCGCCTAAATCACCACCTCTTCAATCCACTAGCCATATTCCTTCACATATTCCTTCATTCACATTTTTTCCATTCTCTCATTACCCTTCAAGGTGTGTTTTGATGTTGAACTTTCCTTCATTTCCATCCTCCAATTTCACTTTCTTTGCATAAAGCCATATCCTCCATTTTTTGTCCTCCATCTTCCTTCCCTATCAACATCTTTGAGCATATCATTTCAACTCTTTTTTATGTCATGGTTTAAACATTCAAGGAGCATTGCCTAAAAAGCTTGAATTCTTCCAAAAAAATTCAAAACAATTGAAAAATTTGAAAAAAGATTGAAAAAAAGAAAGAAAGAATAAAATGAAAATTTTGAAAATGTACCTTGGTGAAAACCTTGTAATCAGGCACCTTGGTAGCAAAACTAAAGAAAAATAAATTCATCCTATGGTGAAAATCACTCCCTTGTGGCACCTTGGATAAGTACCATGATCAAAACCTAACAATTAGGCATCATGTGTAGTTCTTCTACATCTTTCATTCATTCTGTCTTCTCTCTTTGATCTTGACAATGTTGACCTATAGAGAAAACTTTGGCTATCTTGTGAGCTATGTTATGATGATCTTGTTTTCATTATTTTCATGTTTAGCCTTCATATCTATTTTCCTCCATTCATTCTAGTCTTTCCCTATCCCTTTCCCATTTACCCATTTGGCCTTGATCTAATAAAAAAGAGTAAAATATGATGCTATAAAACCTCTTGATATGTCTACTCCTCTGGATTGCATCTTTTACACTTTTACATTATGCTTTCATAAATTATCCTATTTTGGCCTTTCATTTCTTGTCCAAATGTACTTTACATGATAATTTTTCCCTAGCTTGGGTACTTTTGAGGAGTTTTTCCTTGAGGATTTCTTCCCTTTATTCTCCTTCATTCTCTTGTCTTTCATTTCTTCCACCACCTTGCTAATCACTCTTGTCCTCCACCTTGTTAGACATTGGGACTGCATGATGTGATCTTGTTTAAGAGTTTGATGCTTGTTCTATCTAGGGGTATCTTTGTATATATTTATTGATCCTAAAAAAAATCCAAAAATTTTGATATATTTCAAAAAAATACAAAAAAATGATATATTTCAAAAATCCTAAAAAATGATATACTGTGAAAATTCAAAAAATTGGAAAATGTCCTAAAAAAATGATCATCTTAGTAATAAGTGCTTTGATGTATCTCAAAAAAAAATATTATATATTCCAAAAATACAAAAAAATTCAAAAATTCAAAAATTCAAAAAAAATAGGAAAAGTGCCTTGGTGAAAACCTAGAAACAGGCACCTTGGTAGCAAAAATACAAATTTTTTTATAAAAGTTCCTATTTCTTTTTTAAAAAAAGATCCAAATGGTGAAAACCTAGAAATGAGCACAACTTGAGGAATTTGCACACCTGTTTCTTAGTGTGTGTCCTTAACACTTAGCCTTTCTCCATCATGCCTTGACCTTGTTGTCTTGGTTTGGAATTGGTCTTTGTCTAGGGGGCATAACTGTGTTCACTTTGGTCTCTTGGATGTGTTAGTCTTTAGGACACCTCACAAATGGTGTCTTTCAACACCACCCCAATTATATTTTTCAATACAACCCCTGACATCCAATGTTTTTCAACACGTATCAATTTGGTTTTATCCAGTTTTTTCATGTGATCTTACCTATTTCCAAGCATTTGATCCTTATCCTCAAAACTCAGTATCAGTTAACACACTTAAATTTTAAATGTAACACTTAGTGCTTGACTCATGTCATGACCTTTTCTTTGTGTGCTGATTATTATTGATTTTTGTTGAGTGTCCTTTTCTGATAAGTCTCTTTAGGATGCATAGCTAGAGGACTTCGGGCATGGGGCATGATTTTATTTGTTTTCTACTTGTGGGAGTGGTCTTGAAACTCTAGACTATCTCCTGTTGTCCTCTTGAAACACTTAGGAGATTTGAGGCATCATCCTTGACTGTTTTTGCACAACCATTCTTCTGGGCATCCTGGCATCTATGCCTTGATGTGAGCATGGTTTTGCTACATTAAATTGGGTAAGCTAACATCAAAGTCATCTTGACCTTTATGTTTTTGATGCTTATGTTAGAATCTTTCCACATTCTAATCTGATATAAATCACATTCATATCTTCATAGTTACACTTGTGACTAGTGACAATTGTGTAATTTTTTGATGTCCGTTAATAATGGCCCAATGATGAAAATAAGTTCTTTTACATTATCTAATGAATTATGAACACAAAATCCTATGTTACACTTGCTCTTTTGCAAGTACACCATTGCATTTTCATATAGCTTGCCTTATTAGACTTTAGGTTAGTTTTCATTTTTAGGCTGCATTATGAGTTTGAGAGGGTTCTCTCTTCATCTTTCTTGTGGACTTTTAATCAACTATGGTCACATTTTGATCTTCATTTTCTTATCTTCTTTCATGATCTCAATCAAAATTTCTATCTTGAATCTTTCTTATGGAACATTTTATTATCTTCTTTTTTTTTCTTTTCATATCTTCCAAACTTCTATCTTTCATTCACCTTACCCCACTTCTTTTCTTCTAATTCAACTTTGGGGCATCATATTTCATACTTGATGATCTCCCTTGGTTCTATGATTCTTATATCTTTC
The DNA here is from genome assembly GCA_028749045.1 of Cupressus sempervirens. Lineage (NCBI taxonomy): Eukaryota > Viridiplantae > Streptophyta > Pinopsida > Cupressales > Cupressaceae > Cupressus > Cupressus sempervirens. The sequence goes on along the minus strand of CM053789.1, from coordinate 283,379,406 downwards.
ATCTTACATCAAGAACTTTATCTTTTCTTCGACTTGATCATATTTATCAATTTGTTGTTTCTCCTCTATCTCATTTTGATTTTGATCATGAGGGGGCAATACCTATCAACTTCAATCCTTGATTCAGTTTTATCAATTTTATCTTTGACTTTTTTAAGTCAAAATTTATTTTTATTCTTTGTCCTGATGTGTTCGCAAATTGACCACACATCTAGGTTGTTTTGTGATCCTAAATCGATCTCACACTTCAATTTCTTTTTTTGACTACATGTGTTCCCAAATCAATCACACATTAGTCAAAGAGGGGAAAATGTATGCACCCCAAAATGGTCACCTAGACTATAGGCCCCCATTATTCAATTTATCAATTTATCAAATTTCCTGAATTAATGGTTTGAAATATTTTATTAAATCAATTTAAATCAATTTCCTTTATCAAATTTGATTTTTATTTTTATTTTTAAGTTTGATCATTTTATCCTAAGTCTTATTTAATTAAAATAAAATCTCCCTTTTAGTTAAATAAATAGCTCTCCCTTAATTAAATATTTCCTATTTAAGTCAGAGCCCTCTCCTCATTTTAGACATCCACAATTCATCTGCAATTCATCCACGATACATCCGTAATTATCCATGATATATCCATGAATATACATCCATTATTATGCTATTGTCATGTTGCAGGTTTGGAGAGCAATTTTTGAAGGAGTTTGAGTACTAAAGCTTTTTGTGGAGAATTTATATCTTCTTGTCTTATTCTCTCTTGCATCCATGGCTTCCATCATGAGGTTTCATCCTTGTATTTTCATATTAGTTTAGATACATGTTTTCTTCCATAGATTAGGTCTTGCATTCTTATTTCCTTTCATAGATTAGATTTATTTTCTTGCATTTTTTTGCATTGTTATCATTTATATTAGTTTTCATCTCCATTTGCATGCATATTGGATCTTTGAATCTCTTTTTTCATGGTGTACTTGCATGGGCACAGACTAGGTTAAAATTGAGGGCCTCCATTACAAACCCTTACACTCCATGAATAGAGAGCAATGAGTAGCCATTCGAGACCTCATTCTTGAGAAATCTTGGACATAATGACTCATAGAAGTGTGCCCACATTTTAGGCATACAAATTAAATAAATATTTTATTTATTTATTTTATTAAAAATGTATGCCTAAAATGTGAGCACACTTCTATGAGCCATTATATCCAAGATTACTCAAAAATGAGGTCTTGAATGGCGACTTATAGCTCTCTATTCATGGAGTGCAAGGGTTTGTAATGTAGGCACTCAGCTTGACCTAATTTGTGTCCATGCCAGTACACCATGAAATAGGAGATTCAAGGATCCAAAAATATGCATGCAAATGAAAATGAAAGCTAATCTATATTATGATAATGCCAAACAATGCAAGAAAGGAAATGTAATAACAATGCAATACTAATCTATGAAAATAAATATGACTCTAGGATAATAGGAAAATGCAAGGATGAAACCTCATAATAGAAGCCATGGATGCAAGAGAGAATAAGACAAGAAGATAGAAGTTCTCCACAAAAAGCTTTGATGCTTAAACTCCTTCAAAAATCACTCTCCAAACCTATAGCATAACAATAGCGTAATTGTGGATGTATTGTGGATGTATCGTGGATGAATTGTGGATGTATCGTGGATGTCCAAAATGAGGAGAGGACTCTCCCTTATAAAGAAAAATATGGAGGTGAGAGGTTTCTCACAACCAATATGAGATAATAGAGTTTGATCCATGTGAGACAAAATTCCACCAATGAGAAAAGAGGAGTTTTTAAGAAGAAAGTGGAAATCGAAAAAAGAGGACTCCCACTTAGAGATATGTGCATTTAAGTGTAGAGAAAATAAATAAAATATGTATTTAATTTTTATTTAATTTATTTCTTTTTTCAAGTGGGTTCAATTTTTATTTAATTAAAAAGGAGCAAATTATTTTAATTAAATAGGAAATATTTAATTAAATTAAAAGAGGGATTTTTCTCTTAATTAATTAAATGTGGATGAATTTAACTAAAAGAGAGGTTTTCTTTTAATTAAATGGTGACTTATTTTATTTAATTAAAAGGGAGATTTTCTTTTAATAAAATAAGACTTAGGATAAAATGATCAACCTTAGAAAAACAAATAATCGAATTTGATCAAAGAAATTGATTTCAATTGATTTAATAAAATATTGCAAACCATTGATTCAAGAAATTTGATAAATTTTTTAATTGAATAATGGGGGCCCATAGTCTAGGTGATCATTTTAGGGTGCATACATTTATAAGTAGCAAAATGAGCAAAATGCAAAGATAAGAAGAGCAGAGCAGAAGTGAAGGAAAATGTATTGCTAAGGTTTTATTGTGTGATCCAAAGTTTGATACTTGGATCCAAGGTTCGTGACTTGGTCTACAAGGTCTAATAGTAATTGATCTAGTTGATAGGATAGAGGAAAGAAGTTAAAGTATAATACATACAATTATTTTGAAAGGAATAGTTGAGAGATTAGTTGGATAGTAAGTTTAGTGGTCTTGCCCCTGAAGTTATTTATATAGTGGATCCTTTTGTCTTCTACAACTGCTAACAGGGTTGGCACAACACCTAATAGGGTTGGAATCTTGTAAGAAGGATTCAAAGTCTCCTAATAGGGACTCATATGTACTAAATGTTATAATAGACTCCTAATATGGTCCATCCTCTAACAAGGAATATTTATATTAGTACATCATCTTGTGGGCATCATTCCCATCGAGGTTTTCCCTTTGATCAAGGGTTTCCCCAGTTAACATAGCTAGTGTAATTTTCTATGTGCATCTTGTTATGGTTGTTGTTTACTTTGGTTGAATAGAGAAGATTGTTTAATGTTGACAAATGTCTTCATTATTGGATAACTGATTCACCCCCCACCCCCCCTCACTTATCTTAGTGGACTATTATTTCTAACAATTGGTATTAGAGCATTAGGTCCTTGAAGATAAAGCTTAACAACTTTGGGAGATCTTTGGTGAGTTATTTCAGAAAGATAGTCCTAATTCAAATAGAGGAAATTTTGACACTTAGATGATGGAGATTCTTGGCGAGTTATCATATTTGTTTAAAGAATAGAGAATTGAGTTTCTAGATCTTGAATCATTTTGTTGTGTACAAAAGAATAGAAGCAAAAGAAAAGATAGATCTAAATCTAAAGAAGAAATGATGAAAGGTATTGATCTTCTCATGAAAAGAGAGCCAAAAGGTATGAAAATTTTTGTTTGTTGGACATGTAAAGTGTTTGGTCATTTTTAATCTAGATGTCCTAAGAGAATAAGGAAAACTACAAAGAATTCACTTTCTGATGAAGATGAAGAATTTAAAGAAATTATGGAAAGATTCTTGAATGATTGTGATAAAGATAATGAGCTTGAATTAGTAGAAGAGATAGCTTTGGTAACTATTTTTGAGAGTGCAAATATAAGAGTTGATAAGAAATTTAGGATACAAGAAAGAGTAGTTGATTACAATTCAGATGATGATGATGATGATGATGTTACTAAACCATGAAATGATGAAGTATTCTTTGAGACTAACAATGATTTGCAGAATAAAGGAGAGATAAGGCAAGAAAAAATCTTGGAACCTTCAACAGAGCTAAGACTTGAGATAACAACTCCTACTTTAGGTAAGAATATCACAAAGAATCATCCACTCGAACAGATCATTGGAAGCAGAGATAAAGGTGTGATGACAAGAAGCAAAATCAATGAAGAACTATGTTTGAGATCTCAAGTTGAACCTAAGAATGTAGATGAAGCATGTAAACATGATTATTGGAAGCAAGCTATGGAAGAGGAATTAGATTAGATAGTAAAGAATGATACATGAGAATTGGTCCCCAGACCACTAGACAAGACTGTGATAGGAAAAAAATGGGTATTTAGGAACAAGATGAATGAACAAGTAGAAGTTGTAAGGAAAAATTAAATATTGGTATGTAAAGGTTACTCATAGCAAGAAGGAATAGACTATGATGAAACCTATGCTCCTATGGTAAGAATAGAAGTACTAAGGTTATTCTTAGCATATGAAACATATAAGAAATTCAAAGAATATCAGATGGATGTCAACTTAGCATTTCTAAATGGAGAACTTGAAGAAAAGGTATACATAGAACAACCTGAAGATTTTCCTTTAATAGATGACAAGGACATAATATGCAGATTGAAGAAAGAATTGTATGGCTTGAAACAAGCACCCAAAACTTGGTATAAAAGGTTGGACAAGCATTTGACAAAGCTTGGATATAGCAAAGGTATGGCATATAGTAATCTATATTGGAAATAAATTGATAATGGATTAATGGTTTTGGTAATATGTCTTGATGATATCATATTTGGAGGAAATGAAAGAAATGAAATATTATCTAGGATTACAGATCATGCAGGACAAAGAAGGAATCTTTATTTCTAAAAATAAGTATTTGAAAGATTTACTGAAAAGGTTTGGTTTGGAAGCATGTAAACCCATTGGAACACATATCATAACTGGACACAAGGTATCTACAAAGGATGAGACACCTGTTATTGAGCATAAGAAGTACTGATCTATGATTAGAGGATTGCAATATTTGACTCACACAAGGATGGATATAACAAATGTAGTTGGAATTATTGCAAGATTCCAAGCTAATCCAAGAGAAGCACATTATGTAGAAGCCAAAAATATATTTAGATACCTAAAAGGAACACCTAAGTTTGGATTGTGGGATGATAGATCTAATGATTTCACTCTATATGATTATACTAATGCTGATTGGGCAGGCAATATAGATGACAAAAAGAGCACTAGTGGTGGAGCCTTCTTTCTTGGAGGAAGATTAGTTTCTTGGCTAAGCGAGAAGCAAGACTGTATCTCACAAAGTATAGCAGAAGCAAAATATATTGTAGTAGCAAACAACTGTAATCAAGTTGTTTGGATGAAGTAGATATTGAAGGATATAAGGATAGAATTTAGTGAACCTATTGTCATATAGTGTGACAACACAAGCATAGTAAATATGCATAAGAATCTAGTGTTGCATTCTAAGACCAAGCACATTTCTATTAAGTATCACATGTTAGGAGAGAAAGTTGTAGAAAATGAAATTAATTAGAATATGTAAACACCAAAGAGAAGATTACATATATTTTCACTAACCCTCTTCCCAAAGAGAATTTTGAGGATTTGTGAGGTATGCTAGGGGTTATGCCCCTTCCTACATTAGAGTAGATGATGCAAGAGTGCATTAGTCCAGTGTAACAAAGAATTATTATTTGTCTAGACTGAATGTTGATGCTTCTTGTATGGGGGAGTATTTGCGATGGACAGAGTCATCTAGGACTCTTGTTGGATGTTGTTTTTGAATAGTGTCTTCAGAAACTTGAGCTAGTCAGAAATAGTTGTTGCAAAGTTTGATGGTTGCTGAATACCTTTGACACTGATGTCAATAGGGGAGGAGTATATCATGAAAAAATAAATAGCATGAAATAGAAGTACAACATGTTTAGAAGAAGTAAAACAAGAGAAAGTACAACATGGAAAGACATTTTTATGTAAAGCACATTGAGGTATATCAATGGGAGAATGGTTGATGAAGAGGATTTGAAAAGAAAGGTTAACAGTCTTTTGCAGTTGGTATTCTTGGAACTAGATGTTTTTCATCTATGTTGCCATCAATGCCAAAGGAGAAGATGCTTGGAAGAATGAATGTTGATGATATTTATATGGGGGAGTATTTTAAAAACATGATTAGATCATTATCATGATGATATGTTACATTCATGACTGTGATTGGCATTGATGTCAACATAGCAATTTTCTATGGTATCTCACAAAAGAATAGCAATAAAGATCAAGTTGGTACAGATAGATTGTTGAGTACTTTTAGTAGCAAGATTAAAGGGAGATTATACCATGTGTCTAGTATATGTAGCCAACCTTGGAAGCATAAGATATTAAGTTTGGAAGAAGTTATGCATGTTTCAGTGAAGACTATTTTGAGATAGAGTTTACAGAGGCATGTTATGGTAAAATTGTTATATCTCTTAGCAAAGTTTCTATTCTAAGAAGCTGAAGTTAAATATGTAAAGAAGACATGTTGGTGATGATGTGGCTAGGCTCACTCATCATAGTATTACATGTATGAGAAATTATTCAAGTTGTAAGGTGAAAGATTAATTTTATTAGTAAGTGTAACATGTTCTTAATGTGCTCCTATAATAATTAATTAAGAAGGTGTAACAAATGACTTAGAATTTTTTTTTATGAATTTAGTACAGAGGAAGGACATTTTCCTTTATCATTTATGGAGAAATGAAAATGATTGTAAGTAGAACAAAGAGTAGAATGCAAAGATAAGTAGAGTAGAGCAGAAGTGAAGGAAAGTTTATTACCAACATTTTATTGTGTGATCCAAAGTTTGATACTTGGATCTGAGCTTCGTGACCTAGTCTAGAAGGTCTGGCAATGATTGGTCTAGTTGATAGGATAGAGGAAAGAATTTAAAATTCACTACATACAATTATTCTACAAGGAATAGTTGAGAGATAAGTTGGACAATGAGTTCAATGGTCTTTCCCCTAAAGTTGTTTGGATAGTGAGTCCTTCTATCTTCTACAATTCCAAATATGGTTATCATAACTCCTAATAGGGTTGGAATCTTCTAATGAGGATTCAAAGTATCCTAATAGGGACTCATATGTACTAAATGTTGTAATAGACTCCTAATAGGGTCCATCCTCTAACAAGGAATATTTATATTAGTACATCATCTTGTGGCCATCATTCCCACTAGGGATTTTTCTCTGATCAAGGGTTTCCCTAGTAAACATATCTAGTGTATTTGTTTACATGCATCTTGTTATAGTTGATGCTTACTTTGGTGGAATGGATAAGATTATTTAAGGTTGATGAATGTTTTAATTATTGGATAGCTAGTTCCCGCCCCCCCCCCCCCCCTCCCCTTCAATTATCTTGGTGGACTATTGTTTATAACAATTCTTACCCCCATGTTGAGTATCAACATCATATTGTTATGGTCTTCCTAGGAGAAGATGACATTCATCCATATTCACAACTTCACACAAGAACTTATCTCTATACTCTCCTACTTGAAATTCCACCCAACATTGCTCATCTACTAAAGTTTTTTGATGTTTATTAAGCCAAGTTGCTTTATAAGGGCTTGGATGGGGTATGTTATTCAAATAAATCCTATCTATCATTAAATTAGAAACTAAATTCTTTGTAGAACTAGGATCAACAATAAGTTTGCAAATCTTACCAAGTACCTTGCAATGAGTTCTAAATAGACTCTTCCTTTCTGAGGGTTCCTTAGGAGTTGGCACCTTCGAGAGTGTCCTATTGAACATTATGCACTCTCCTTATTTAGGGTCCATAGGCTTGTATGTAGTTGTGTGATAAGAAGTCATGCTTTGCCAATCCTAATCTTGGGTTAGTTGGATTATCCTCTCTTCTCTTAGTGTATTGAGACTTGTATTGGCCTTTTTTGGGAATCTAAAAGATTGGTGATGAACCTGGTTGCAAGATAAACACTTCCTAGTTAGCATAGAGGTGTTTCTACCTCCTAACCTTCCTCTACTGCTGCCTCTACCCCCTCTAAAATTGCCTCTATGATTCTTCTCTCTTTCATGCTCTTGATGAATGGATTCCCCTTGTGGACTTGGAGATGATCCTCTTCCTTGAAACCTTCATCTACCTCTAAAACCATTTCCTCTTTCCCTACTATTTTTCTCTCATCTCCTCTTTTGCTTCTCTTCAATCTTTATTGCCATCTGGTTACACTTACATATAGACTATGGAATAAATAAACTTAACTCATCTTGAATATTGTACTTGATTCCATTCATACCTAGCAAATTTTTGTTTCACACCTTCGGGGTTCTTTGTCTTCATTGTGATTTTGTGAAATTCTTTTGTATAAGATCACACATCAAGATCTCTTTACTTCAAATTTTACAATTTCTTATGTAGTGTCACTTCATAATCCTTAGGAACAATTTTTTTCTTTATTTCTCTCAACATCTTCTTCCATGTGGTTATGGGTTCTTTCTCTTTCTCCACTCTTTCCCTATGTAGGAATTTCCACCAATGTAGTGTTTGTCCTTTCATTTTTGACTTGGCAATATTGATCCTATGTGAGATAGGTATATCTTCACACTCAAAGTAATTTTCTAGGGCTTCCACCCAATCCATACATTCCTTATGGTTCACCTTACCTATGAACATAGGTAGGTTTGGTATCTCCCCTATCCATTCTCTCCAAATATTCTAAGAGATTTTTATCCCCTAGTACACCTGGCTTTTCACCATCAATCCCTTCTACTTCTTCTTCTTGTTCTAACTCTAAATCATCACTGGTAGTTTTACTTGTCTGAGAAATCTTCAACTTTTCTATCTCTCCTTCCATCTTATTTTTCTTAGTTACCTGCTCCCTCAAAATATTGGCTAACTCTATATCTATTATCCTCAAAGAAATCCCTCCACTAGCCTTATCAACTTGCTTTTCCCTTGTTGCTCTTGAGAATGTTTCTAAGCTCTGATACCACCTAATGTAGATGTGATCAACAAGAAGTATATAGTGTAAGCACTTTCTTCTTCCTAACCCACAAGCTCCACTTGTACCCTTCCTAGTTCTTTACTCCTTTTGGATATTATGTTTACAACCTATCCTAGGTGATATGGTCTCATTTTAACTCCTCTAAGGTAAATACTCTTCCTATAGAGATTTTGTACCTTTGTTCTTTACAAACACTAGCCTTATTCTAAGCCAAATGTTGGAACTCTTCACCAGTTTCTTTACCATTCCCAAGTTTCTATTGGGACACATTATTTATGTTATAATAACTAAGAATCAACTTTTGGTTTCACCACTCCAACTACCATACATTATAAAAAATTGACTATCCAAGAATCCCTTGTAGGTCTCCTCCTCTGGTTTTATGGACTCAAATTCCTCTTAGGGTGGTATCTAACAAATCTAAGGGTAGATTTAGATACCCTTTTGGGAGTTACTAAAGGTTCCAAAACCTATGTTCTAAATTCCACTCTTGTAGTAGGGCAAGTGCACTGAGTGTGTGGTGCCAAAAAGATGACACTTTTTTTTCTTCAAAATTTCTAATCGTGTGCACACACTATAGCACATACACGCAATAATGCACATGAGCTATGGCCTGCGCATAGGCTTGTTGAGCCCAGGCCATGTATCACATGTGTGCTATAGCATATACGTGCTATGGAAAATAGATTTCTCAATAGCATGTGTGCCCTAAAGTGCATATGCACTATGGAGAAATGGAATTCTCAATAGCGCATATGCACTATTGGAAATCACATACAACAATAGAAACCCCTACTCTCTCCCCCCCTCTCTCCCTCCACCCTCTCTCTCTATTTCTCCCTCCCTCTCTCCCTACCCCATCCTCTCTCTCTCTCTCTCTCTCTCTCTCTCTCTTTGCATCCTATCTTGTACTCTTTCCCTCCCCCCCCCTCTCTCTCTCTCTCTCTCTCTCTCTCCCTCCGTCCGTCCGTCCGTCCGTCCCCCCTGCCTCTCTCTCTCTCTCTCTCTCTCTGCCCCTACCCCATTCTCTTTCTCTTTCTTTGCATCATATCTTGTACTCTTTCCCTCATCCCCCTACTCTCTCTCTCTCTCTCTCTCTCTCTCTCTCTCTCTCTCTCTCTCTCTCTCTCTCTCTCTCTCTCTCTCTCTCTTTCTCTCCCTCCCCACCCCTAATCTTTGTCCTTTTTTCTCTTTTTATGAATCCTATCCCATGTACTCTTTGAACCCCCATCCTCTACTCCCTCTCAATCTCTCTCTCTCTCTCTCTCTATATATATATATATATATATACACACACGTATCTTATTCCATGTACACTTTGATCCACAATTCCTCTCACTCTCACCTCTCTCTCTCTCTCTCTCCAACCCTCTCACATCCCCTACTATGTGTCCCTCCCTCTCTTTCCACGCATCATATCCCATGTACCCGTCAATCCCCTATCCTCTACTCCCCCCCCCCCCCCCTCTCTCTCCCCCTATCCCACTCCCATCCCCTACTCTATGTCCCTCTCTCTTTCTATGAATCCTATTCCATGTACTGTTTGAACCACCATTCCTCTCTATCTCTCCCTCTCCCATCCCCTACTATATGTCCCTCTCACTTTTTATGAATCATATCCCACGTACGCTTTGAACTCCCATCTCTCTCTCTCTCTCTCACACACACACACACACACACCCTCCCTCTCCCATCCCCTACTCTATGTCCCTCACATCGTATCCCACCTACTCTTTGAAATCACATTGGCCTACTCTCTCTTTGTCTCTCTATCTCTCCCTCTCTCCCTCCCTTGCTCCCTCCCTCCTTCCCTCTACATTCCTCTCTCTCTCTCTCTCTCTCTCTCTCTCTCTCTCTCTCTCTCTCTCTCTCTCTCACTCACTCACTCATCCCCTACTCTATGTCCCTCTATGCATCCTATCCCATGTACACTTTGAACTCCCATCCATCTCTCTCTCTCTCTCTCTCTCTCTCTCTCTCTCTCTCTCTCTCTCTCTCTCTCTCTCTCTCTCTCTCTCTCTCTCCCCCTCCCTCCCTCCCTCCCTCCCTCCTTCGCTCTCTACATCATATCGCCTAATCTCTCCCAAAACTCTACTTTCTCTCACTCTTTACCCTCTCTCCCTCTCTACCAAACTCATTCCCTCTCTCCTTATCCATCCTCTCTATTAAAATTGAAGGCTTAAATAGTACGTATGCACTCTCTCCCTCCCTCCCTCCTTCATTCTCTACATCATATAACCTACTCTCTCCCCAAACTCTACTTTCTCTCACTCTATACCCTCTCTACCTCTCTACCTCTCTCCTTCCCTCTCTCGTTATCCATCCTTTCTATTAAAATTGAAGGCTTAAATAGTACATATGCACTATAGCAGGTGCACACTATAGTGTGTACGCACTATTTAAGTCTTCAATTTTAAAAAAAGGTTTAAATAGTGTGCACACACTATAGCTTGGATACCAACAAGTCTAAGGCTTGGATTTTCCCTGGGGATCCAACCCAAAGGTTTGGAGGCTCTAAACTAGTCTAAGATGTGTTTTGTAGCAAGCATACAAAAAATGGTTGTTTTTTCTGTTGTGCTCTCCTTCAAGTTTTCCTATGGTTGAGAATCAATAAAATCAAGTTACACAGTATTATAGATCTCTATGTTAGCTATATAACCATATAATTTATTTCAAATTCATATTATTTCAATCCTTTGAACTATAATTTATTTTGAATGTATGTCCAATTTCTCTCAAAAACCAACATGTACTAATTGGGGTGTATATTTTAGCTCGTTCATTTTTAGAAACTAGTGTAGGGCCCTAGACCTCCTCCACTAACCTCAAATAATTCAAATCCACCACTAAACTACTTCCATCAATCCAACTCATCAGTTTCTACTCCTTTTTCTCTCAATTATAGTTGAATACACTAAGCTATTTAGCCTAGGGCTTGATGGAAACATGGTATGTCCTTCAAGCCACTTCCCAAGGTTTAGGAATCAATAAGCATACCATCCTAACTTGCATTTTCCAGAATCTTAGAGAATTCAACCAATTCCAATGCAAGTTAGGACTTCATTTGTGGAATGAGCTCTTCCAAGCCTCTTCTTGGACTACTTCTAAAGAACATTCTTAAAAATAATTGAAACCAAAACTAAACTCTCTCAAATCAATTGAAATATCACAATAACAAAAAGGATCTTCAAAACATGAAATTGGTTTGTAAGAATCACACCAGACCCGATCGTACAACTCAAGAATACTCGGAAAAACTCTTCATCTTGCATCAAGATCATACATATGAACCTCTTACGACTTGGGCTCAAAGTAACAACTTAAAAAGACTTCAAATGTGAAGTCAAATCAATTCAAAAAATCTAATGACTTGGATTTCTATCTTGCACCTTTTGAGCAACTTTTACATCTTTTTTCAAATATTTTTGCAACTTGTTTTTTGTTTTTTTTTTTTTGCAATTTTTGGACTTTTGAATGGATGTTGACCTATCGAATTATCAAAATATGATTAAAATGACCAGGATTAAATGAATTCCCAACCTAAGGCCTTATGAAGACAAGAAAATACACCTAAAGCAAGTTAAAGATAAAAATGTGAACCTAATGGACTAAGGCATCTCTAGGCTTACAAGATTTCCTAAGAGATTCTTGACCAAAAAAATGAATCCAAAATCAAAATAGGATGATCTTCCAAGATCTATGAATTTATTAAAAACACAAAACAAAAATTCAGAGATAGACATGGGTGCACTGCACCACCATTAGTGACAAAAATAAGGGGGTAAGAGTATGAAAGGATAAAAAGGGGGATATACAGGAATAAGACACAAGGAGAAGCACTAAATAGATCAAAGCTCAGATCTCGAATTTTACATGTTTAAACTATGTTCTTGTGGGGAGTACTCATTTTGAAAGAAATGATTATTTTATTCATGACAAAGTCGTTTTTCCATTAATGTCAAAGGGGGAGATAGTTGATCTCTAAGCCTATGTTGTTGATTAGTGTCCAAACACTTAGTCATTTACTAGGCAAGATTAAATGGTCATCACTGTGACCAAGTTATCTAGTAAATGTCAAGCATATAAAGCTTATACTGAGTAGGATAGTGATTGTTGAGTATTCAGTAGAGACCGAGCACATGTACGTGCCAAATAATATAGTTACAATTGAGAACATTGAAAGTTATTAATTGCTGAGAAAGAGGGTATATAGAAGTTGAGTCACAACATGAAGTCTACATGACTGAGCGTTAGAGCATTCAAGTGTTGAGCAGTTCAATTTTGACATTTAAGTTTGTAATGATACAAACATATATCTAAACCTTTTTGGCCAACTTTTATATGATATTTACTATTTGTAGAGCCATCTTAGAAGATGATCACACATCATCTCATAAGGTAATGATCCCAAGGTGTTTAATTCAACCAATCAAGGAAATAGATAGAAATGACAAAAGATGGTGGATTATAAACCATTGTTCAAGATCTAGAACCTTCACAAAACATCTATTTAAGGAGGATTCAAACCCTATAATTGTGTATGTGAGAGAGAAGAAGTGAAGACAAAGTTTGAAAGTATATCAGACAAGAGCAATCAGAACTCTAGTATATGAGTTGTTTCTTCAAAGAAAAAGTTTTAAGGGATACACAAACAAATAATGATTTTATTATTAAATTACTTTTCAAAATTCTATAATATGTCTTTTATAAACCCTTTCAAGCATAAAATCCTGAACTACCAAGTTATATGAATGAAGCTAATTATTATTACATTAATAAACCAAATAATTCATCAAGGTGGTGACTTTTGTTATATGTAAAGCTTAATATCACAACTTCAACCTTTTAAGTTAATATTTTATACAACAAGACATGTCACACACACAAACAAACACATTTATGGATGTATATGTGCACATATATCTATGTATAAATAAGTTTTTATGCATAGATATACACATTTATCAACTTGTCATATTGTATGAAGTATGAATCTTGAGATAGCATACAAACAATATTAGACTTTATATTTTGCAATACACTCACTATTTTTTCTTTTGACATATTATTATAATTATTAGTATCATTCTCTAAATTGGTAGATACTTAAAATACCTTATAAAAGTCATATTCTAAAACTTTCAGAAATATGTCAAAATTAAATTCATTATTCATAATTTTACTATTAAAAAATGATACATTGGATAATAAATCCCATATCTATTTTGAAATTATTGTCTTATATTAGAAAAACAACGAAGTCAACTCAATGAAGGCAAATAATATGAAAGGACCAATGGGAATTATTGGGGACTTGCGCGTGGAATTATTCCTGGTGTCGGTAAAGCTCCGCGAAGATGCAAAAGTCGCAATCTACTCGCATTTCTGCGTGGCTACGAAGAAGCTACTTTTTCAGGACCAGTCGACTATCAATGGGAGACTACTTCTTTCCAAAGGTTATGATGCTTACTTTTTAATGGTAGTGGAAATTTTTTCTTCGAGACATCTTTTATAAGATGTTAATTAGTTTGATCGTGAATCTATAATAATGTGAGTTATACATTCTTTGATTTAATAATTTTCTCCCTGCTTTTGAATTCTCAACCTGATTGAGGGAGCCCATGAATAGCATCAGATGAGCAATTCTTCAAAAACAAGCGGTCGCAATTCACATACCGTTAATCGCAAAACTTCTACTATGACTGGCCTCTCTAGCTTGTCTCTCGATGTTCTTATACGTTTCATCGATAATGCTCTGTCATCTATCATTAACCAGGTATACAACATTTTCTTCACCTTTCTTCTTTTACTTTATGGCCTTTCTGTTTGTAATGCCTTTTAATTCTATCCGGATGTAATTTACAGGGCATGGGCTCCAAAATAATCGACAATGGAACAGAGCTAAGGGATCTGGTGCAGCCCGTTGCTTCAGATTTTTCCAAATTATTTGAAGGTATTTCAGAGGGTGCAAAAATGTTCACAGATCAGGTAACTCTCATCTTGACTAAATTGTCTGTCTAGAATAAGAAGTATTGTACATTGATTGTTTCATTTCAAACGTTTTCAACGAGGGTTTCTTTTGGCTGTTTGATGTAGAGATTCTCAAAGTCCCAACTTTCTACCGAGGCACATTCAGTGGCCGTAGATGTGCTGAAAGGATTGGGGAATGCGCATTGGGTTGCTGTGTGTCTTTTGGCGATAGCCAATGTTTTCGAAAGATTCGACAACATCTCTGCAAATGACAGAGAATGTATCGACCTCCTTAAAGCTATGCTTAAGCTCGGAAAATACTCGAAACAGATGAAAGATATTTATGCTGATTTGAACACGGAGATTTCAGAAGACATGAGCGAAGCTGCTAAATTGATAGTTTCTGGAGCGATTCTGTGTTGTTCTTTTATTACATCGAATAAATTATCCAAGAATGTAGTTTGTTGCAATATGTTCTTTGATGAAGGTACAGAGCATAGCTCTGTTTCGTTGATTTAGCTAATGGGAGATTCTTCATATAAATAAATACAAATATATTAATATTTTCATATATTTGAATGATATTTGTCTGAAAACTCCAAAGGTTCCTTTTAAGTAAGAAGATCCGCGACGAGAGTGTGTATGTTCGGGGGAAAGTAGATTCTATGAAAGCTGATCTGATGCTTCAGATGCAAGTTCTGACCGTCGCTACACTAGTTAATCAAAATGGGCTAAATGAGGAAACACCACTGCGTAGCCCTCTCGGCCGGGGTGGATTTCTTAAAAAGAGGATTCCATCCATATTTGGGCTCCCAAAGTCTCCTTCCCCTGCCCTTCACTTTTCCTCTTCACCAACCCTTTACTCTTCCCCTCATATACACATAAAGAAGTTGCTAAAAGAGTTACAATTATCTCCTATTGAGTTCAAACGCCAAGAATTATGGAGTGCAACAAAAGGGTATACGAATCAAATAGCCAAAGGTGGTTATGGGAGTGTGTATGATGTAAGTTACCTGTGAAATCAAACTGTCAATTATAGTCTACAAGTAGCTATGATTAGTTCTTAATTGTTAAATATGATTTCCTCTTCTCTTTCAAAGGGAATTCTGTCTGATGGAAAACGAGTGGCAATAAAGGTGTTGAGCGAAGAAAGTCGTCAAGTAGAAAATAATTGGATAAACGAGTTGAGGATTCTAAACAAGCTACACCATCGAAACATCATTGAGTTGGTGGGATATTGCTTTGAAGACGGTACGATGCAGTTAGTCTACGATTATGTCCATCGGAACCTGTCACAAGTCATTTTTGGTGAGTGATTAACACAGTTTTTTTACCTTGTCCATAATTTTTCCTTTGCGGTTCGAATGCAGACCCTGAATATAGTTGTAACCATGATATGCAGACGAAATTGGGATGATTGTTGACTGGCCAACCAGACTAAGGATTATATTGGACATAATAAGGGGACTCGCATATCTTCATGAGGGTGCACTAGTCTGCATAATGCACAGGGACATTAAACGTAATAACATTCTTGTAGATAAAAATTTTAACGCCAAGATATGTGATTTTGCTTTTGCTAAAATAGTGGAACCAGATTGCTTCCAATATGCCAACAATGAGCCCTCTACAACTTATGAGAAGTTCCTAGAGAAGGCATCTGGGTCTGATACCACTACATATAAGACTGTGGCTGGAACACCGTAAGATTGTCTTGTCTTTTAACCCTTCACTAGACTGATAATGAATAATTTATGCAGTTGGTAAGTTCTATGGGTCTATAGCAAGATTTTCATGATCGCTAATGCATTTTTCTTTCCTTGTTTGGGCATACAGGGGTTACCTTGATCCTCAGTATTTTAACATCGGTCGCGCGACTGTGCAGTCAGATATTTACAGCTTTGGAGTGACGCTGTTAAATATCATATCTGGCAAAAGAGCAACGGAATCCATAGATGACCGGATGCTCACGCAGCATGTAGGAATCTTATTTTCATATATGGTCACTTCAACCCTGGTTTGTAGTGGGATACACAAACTAATATAATGATTTAACTTTGTTGCCCTGTTATAAAATTCTTTCAATTTTATAAGCCTTGGTTAATTTTTTAAACTTGCCCGACTTTAAGCTTTAAATTGACCATTCTATCTCTGAGTTTTTGCGAGTTTCCAAATCTTCATGTCCCCGGCTCGTTCCCAGCTCCACACAGCATTTGAAATTTTTAAAATCTGACTTCTGAGCCTCAAGTTATTAGAGGTTAATGATAGCTACCCAAAACGTGTTTTTCCTAACCTCCCAATAGGTTAATGATAATGTTCAAAAATACGTTTTTCTTAACCTCTCAAAAGGTTAATGATAACCCCCAAAAATGTGTTTTTCCTAACCTCCCAATAGGTTAATGATAGCCATTAAAAACACGTTTTTGTTAACCTCTATAAGACAGTTATTAACTTGTTCAAAATTCTTCCATGAGAAGTCAGAGATGTACATGAGAGCTATTGGCAATAACAATGAAAATGTATCGAACAGAGTACTTGATAATCCACCATGTGCCAGGAGGTTTCTTGCCTCGCTAATAGCTTCTATATCGTGTCATAGAACTGCAAATTTCTCTCTACAAAGTCCAGGCTAAAAACATTTTCAAAGAATCAATAAAAATGCAGTTTATTAAGCAACCTCAGGTCACCTCATTCAATATATTACCAACAGTTCTGCTCAGCACTATAAATAGAAATGAGATTTCTGTGGAAGTTGTTTGACTCTAATCATTTCGTGCTTCATTAGGAGTTGCAACAGACCCGTCATTTGGCTGACATCACTTACGTTTTAGATTAGAAGAATCTGATTGAATATCAAATCCAATTGTGCCCGCAACATTTCAATTTTTGAATTTCGGTTCCCATATCTTGAGAGGCTTAAACTTTCGGCTAATGATGAATTACTGGAGGTCAAAACACTATCAACAAAACAACTCCTAGCAGGTCTTCTTGGAGTAGAATATGGACTAGATACAGTGATACGTGGGTTGATGTATGAGAAGTTTTTGTTTTGAGAAGACGAAGTCATACCCATATATTATTGCAGAATTCATAGACAAGTTGTCCATGCTAGGAAGTATAATTATGTGGCACGCATCTATATAACCTGTGAATAAGCAGTGATACACGTATATATATCAACTCGCCAACACTACAAGGAATAGCCATAGTCGTCTCGAAAGGAGATAGAACAATGGAAAAGCTATAATTTTTGCAACGAATGAACTAAAGTCAAAGCTCTACTTCAATTGCTGAATGACCACCGTAACACAGTGGTTACATGACTGCACATTTAGCATAAGAAGGGCACTCTATCAAGAGGACATATGTTTAAAATGTTTAATCAATCGCCAAATTTCAGCCTTGAGGGTGCCAACAGAGACGGCCTGTTAAGAGTCCTCACAGTAGAACGCTCAAAGGTATAGAGTATAGTTGGTGCAAGGCATGTGTTTGACAAAATGCACAATAATGTATCTTGGAGAGGTAATCCTTGCTTGCAAGATGACCTGTCTGATCCAGGAGCTAGCAAAACAAATTTGGTTGGTGGATTCTATGATGCAGGAGATGCTATCAAGTTCAATTTTCGTAGTGCATTTGCTATGACTATGCTTAGTTGGAGTGTTATCAAGTACATTAGAAAGTGAAAGTATGAATCTTCAAGAGATCTCAACCACGTTAAAGAGATCATTAAATGGGAATGAATTACCTTCTCAAGACATTCAGTTCATTTTCTGATGATATAAATGTAATCTATTGTTAGGTTGGAAAGGGCGATACCTCAAGTGGGTTGAACAATCCAAATGACCATTATCGCTGGGTGAGACCCAAAGATATTGACTATACACCTCCAATAATGGCATGCTCATTTGGTTCAGATTTGGTTGCAAAGGTAGCAGCTACTTTGGCAGAAGTCTCAATTGTTTTCAAGGATAACAAGCACTACTTGAAGAAGCTTGTGAAGGGTGCAAAGACTATTTTCAAGACCTCTAGAACCCCAAGAGGTTGATATAGTGCTGGTGGTAGTGATGCTACCATCTTCTACAATTCCTCTAGATACTATGATGAGTATGTCTGGGGGGTGCATGGCTGTATTATGCTATTGGAAATTCTTCATACATTTAGCCGGCCACACCACTCTGCACCAGTATTAGAAAAGGAGAATCATTCTACTATATCTGACCTTAGACACAATGCCCATTCAACTATACCATGGTTCATATATATCAAGTCAATGGTTCAAAGTCAATAAAGCATCAACAGTTGGATACGATAATGGCTCATCACAATCACTCTCAAAAGGATTGAGACTTCTATGATCTATATCAATGGGAAGTCAAGATTGTACTATCACTATCTAGATTACAATCAATACACGAGCAACTGGTGTTGTGAATTATTGTTTCTTTGTCAATACTCAATATGTCAACTTGGTGACAATCACAAAGAATAGTCTGCATCAAATAACTTAGCAAGTCGATGATTCAACCTTTGAACACATGTTCCAAGCCGTACATTCCAATTACTGATCTTTGTCATTTAAGGTTAATTTTCTTGAGGTTAATTAACCTTCCAAAATTACATATTTTGGGAGGTGGTTATTAACCTCTGTGTCTATATAAGGGCTCTTTTGGGCTTTATAAGGGGACTTTTGGCTTTAGAAAAAGGGAACACTATGCAAAAATTTTGATTAGAAGATGATATTTGGAAAGTATGTACAGATTTGTCTTTATAATTAGAAATTCCTCTTAAGTTCTTGGTGCAAGAAAGTAAAGGAACGTGCAATTTGAGTTCTCTGATTCTAAATCTAAATTGTTTAGAATGTTGATTCTCTTTGTAGTGAGCATTCTCACGGTATGGTGTAGATGTTTATGAATATGTGGATCAACATTGTGCTAGTAATAGTTTTCAAGCGTAGATCTTGATTGTTGTTATTAGCGGTTTTAATTTAGTAGTTTGGGAAAGCCTTGAAGTCGTGTGGTGCATTCGTCATCATGAGCTTTCTCCCCTTTCAATTTTAATTTTATATCTATTTGAAAAGCTTCAAAATTATATCATACGAGGGAGTTGCCCCTCTAAACGCAGAGGAAGGCCGCATATCAAGGGCCTATCCAACTATTGTGAACAGTTTGCCACACACTCCATTGGGCCAATTCTATTGTGACAAATCTGTTTACCAAAAGATTTTTGGCGACTCCGCTGGGGATGACTAAACAAGAAAGATTGACAGTCGCCTGTAATGAAGCACAATGGTGCTTCCGCATGAGAACATTTTTCCTGTTCTCCAACCAAACCTTGGCTTCCAAGACACCCATGAGGATATTATTTCAGACTTGAACACTCTAGCCTGGAGGTGTAGACGAAGTGCTCAACAATACCATCAAGTAAACCAAGTTCTTGAAGAAGAAGAAGAGTTCGGGGAAATCTTGTGAAGGGCTCCTATTGGTCAAAATATTGTGGTTGTTGAAAGGATGGTGGTCATTCCAAGAAGGAACAGGAAAAATCTTGGTCACATCCAAGGTCAAGTAAATAACAATTAGTAACTCAGCTGATGAAGGTACATTCCCTTGAATGAAGGTTGGCGACTCTATTTAGAAGTTTGAATATTGGTGACTCTATCTGAAGTTCGAATTTAAAGCATGGTTTGGTACAAAGGGAAAGTGGAAAGTGATAGTGATAGTGACTCTGATGAGGAATACTTTTCCTATCCAAAGAAACCAATTCCTTATGAGCCTTTACAGGTAGATTTCTTGAAGAATTTTTATGGTGGCAGAAGGCTAGATCCAAGAATGGTTCATCCTTACATGCTGCAAATTTTTCAGAAGATCAAAGAAGATGATAGAAAAGAATATGGGTTTCTTTCTCATTATCAAGAATCCTTCTTGGAAAGAAATTTAGCATATAAAGATAAAGAAGGCTTTACTGAAAAATGTCTTTCATCTAAATCAGTGATGAAGAATAATAAAAGTATCTCTAATGCGCCTCTGCCTGAATAAAATCAGATTTTTGTTGATCCTACACAAGCTAGCTTTTTGAAGAGTTTCTATGGTGGACGAAAACTAGATCCAGGCGAGACTCATCCATCTTTGCTCTAGACATTGCAAAAGATTGAACAAGAAGATGGTAAAGATTATCAATTTTTCTCTCACAAGCCCAAATCATCCTTAGAAACAAGTTCTACATGTAATTATAAAGAAGAGCTTGATAAGAAAAGTGATTCATGTCAATCGAAGATGGATAGTGGTGATCAAAAAGGTGTCTCCATGCTTGCACCTATTACTCATTGAAGTCATACTTCCATTGATCCCAATCAGGTTGAATTTTTAAAAACTTTCTATGGAAATGCACACCTGGATCCTAACAACGTACATCCTTCTTTACTTCAAACATTGCGAGAACTTGAGAAAGAAGACTCATCCAAGAATTATTTCCTTGGTAACAAAATGTCTCTTGATCCAAATGTTAGAAATGAGTCATCTAAATCTTCATGCATGAAAGAATATGAGGATTCTATGTCTAATCAAGGAAATGGTCAAGAAATTATGTCTATGGGAGAAGGGTCTAGTTATGTAAAACAGGAGAACATATTCAATCATCTCAATCCTAATGAGAAGGGAAAAGAGATATCAAGTATTTCTCAAGGAATTACATAAGATATGATTAAAGATGGGAGAAATGTGGATCAAGATGAATTTCATACTACTTTTATTCCTACTTGGTGCCTAAATGCTTCAGATGATGACTTTCTCTGTGGAGAATACCTTCTTATTAATTCACCCCTAATCATTAAGGATGAGGACTCTATTGATGAAGTCAATTCTTTAGAATATTTTTCACAATCTTCTACCACCACTGGTGAAGAAATAACCTCAAGTGAAATCTTGCAGACATCTCCATTAACTCCTAAGATTGAACTCTTTACTTTTGCAGATGTTGAGGAGTTTTCAGAAAGTGGAATGATCATCACAAGAGTAGAAGATCATTTTCAAGAGAAAGATGATGAGCTGTCAAGAGATCCCCTTCCAAGTTACATGCAAGTGGAATATGAAGTTTTCCCATTTTGTGAAGATGGTCATCAAGAAAAATTAATGCACCAAGCTTGTTTAAACATTGATGAATATCTAATGACAAGTACCATAGAAATGAAAGATAAGTTTCAAGTAAGAGAAGACGACACATCAAGTTCTTATTCTTCCTCATGCATGAAGCCTGAATTTGAAGAATTCTAGTTCACAAGTGGAAACCATATTGAAGAAAACATTATGATGGTACCTTGCACTAGAGAAGTAATTGGCCTTGAAGAAATGTGTTGTGATTTAATGATAAAAAAATGTGAATATGAAGGCATAGGTTACGACACTCTTTTAAAAGAATTTTCCTTACATCAATGTCACTTGATGATCAATTCTCTTGATCAGATAGACTCAATAGAGCATACGTGCACCCAAATGGAAAGGATGATTGTTTCTTCTTTGAGCGATCTGATGGAAGAAGAGGAAGAAATACATCATGGGAAGATTCAATGTGGAAAGGATGTGCATTCATATTGGAATAATTTCATAGAGAATACAAACAAAATCATTCCTGTGGAAAAGAAAGAGTGTCTGGTGTTAGAAATGAATTCAAGACTTCATGATGACCAACTACTAGAAACTCAAGTAGAGGGTTTTCCAAGTACAAGAGAAGATCATAAATGTGTTGAGAAACTTGAAAGCCTTATACTTTGACTCTTTCAAAATGAATTCATCAATGACAGGCAAGAGGAAGTGGAGATAATTTTGAAGTCTGAGATTTTTTATGAAGCCTGGTTGTTTGGATGCGTCCCTTTATCTAGAGATGTTGAGCAGGCTAAGAATCTCATAATTAGAATTCAAGAAGTGGACTTATATCTAAGCCCATGGGAACTTGGGAGTTATCACATGTTAGCATGCCATGGTATTTATTTTCCCCATCTAGTCAGTGGATTTGCATGATTATACCTTGAGTCATTGGAGGTAGGGAAACCTACCTTGTATATAGTCTAGTTAGGAGTTTTTGTTGTGTCTAGTTTTTCTTTCAGTTGTCTGGTTTTCGGTGCTAGTTTCCCCCCTTTTGCAAAGTGATCCATCAGGTGACTCTATAGCCCCATGGATAAAGCATTTTTCTCATTATTCTGGATTTGAGCTTCGTCCTTGTCAGTCCTTGTCCCCAGTTAGAGCTAGCTATTGCCCTGTTATAAAATTCTTTCAATTTTATAAGCCTTGGTTAATTTTTTAAACTTGCCTGACTTTAAGCTTTAAATTGACCATTCTATCTCTGAGTTTTTGTGAGTTTCCAAATCTTCATGTCCCCGGCTCATTCCCAGCTCCACACAGCATTTGAAATTTTTAAAATCTGACTTCTGAGCCTTAAGTTATTAGAGGTTAATGATAGCTACCCAAAATGTGTTTTTCCTAACCTCCCAATAGGTTAATGATAATGTTCAAAAATACGTTTTTCTTAACCTCTCAAAAGGTTAATGATAACCCCCAAAAATGTGTTTTTCCTAACCTCCCAATAGGTTAATGATAGCCATTAAAAACACATTTTTGTTAACCTCTATAAGACAGTTATTAACTTGTTCAAAATTCTTCCATGAGAATTCAAAGATGTACATGAGAGCTATTGGTAATAACAATGAAAATGTATCAAAGAGAGTACTTGATAATCCACCATGTGCCAGGAGGTTTCTTGCCTCACTAATAGCTTCTATATCATGTCACAGAACTGCAGATTTCTCTCTACAAAGTCCAGGCTAAAAACATTTTCAAAGAATCAATAAAAATGCAATTTATTAAGCAACCTCACATCACCTCATTCAATATATTACCAACAGTTCTGCTCAGCACTATAAATAGAAATGAGATTTCTGTGGAAGTTGTTTGACTCTAATCATTTCGCGCTTCATTAGGAGTTGCACCAAACCCATCATTTGGCTAACATCACTTACATTTTAGATTAGAAGAATCTGATTGAATATCAAATCCAATTGTGCCTGCAACATTTCAATTTTTGAATTTTGGTTCCCATATCTTGAGAGGCTTAAACTTTCGACTAATGATGAATTACTGGAGGTCAAAACACTATCAGCAAAACAACTCGTAGCAGGTCTTCTTGGAGTAGAATATGGACTAGATATAGTGATACGTGGGTTGATGTATGAGAAGTTTTTTTTTTGAGAAGATGAAGTCATACCCATATATTATTGCAGAATTCATAGACAAGCTGTCCATGCTAGGAAGTATAATTATGTGGCACGCATCTATATAACCTGTGAATAAGCAGTGATACACGTATATATATCAACTCACCAACACTGCAGCGAATAGCCATAGTCGTCTCGAAAGGAGATAGAAAAATGGAAAAGCTAGAATTTTTGCAATGAATGAACTGAAGTCAAAACTCTACTTCAATTGCTGAATGACCACCATAACACAGTGGCTACATGATTGCACATTTAGCATAAGAAGGGCACTCTCTATCAAGAGGACATGTGTTTAAAATGTTTAATCAATCACCAAATTTCAGCCTTGAGGGTGCCAACAGAGACAGCCTATTAAGAGTCCTCACAATAGAACGCTCAAAGGTACAGAGTATAGTTGGTGCAAGGCATGCATTTTACAAAATGCACAATAATGTATCTTGGAGAGGTAATCCTTGCTTGCAAGATGACCTGTCTGATCCAGAAGCTAGCAAAACAAATTTAGTTGGTGGATTCTATGATGCGGGAGATGCTATCAAGTTCAATTTTCCTAGTGCATTTGCTATGACTATGCTTAGTTGGAGTGTTATCGAGTACATTAGAAAGTGAAAGTATGAATCTTCAAGAGATCTCAACCACATTAAAGAGATCTTTAAATGGGAACAGATTACCTTCTCAAGACATTCAGTTCATTTTCTGATGATATAAATGTAATCTATTGTTAGGTTGGAAAGCGCGATACCTCAAGTGGGATGAGCAATCCAAATGACCATTATCGCTGGGTGAGACCCGAAGATATTGACTACGCACCTCCAATAATGGCATGCTCATTTGGTTTAGATTTGGCTGCAAAGGTAGCAGCTGCTTTGGCAACAGCCTCAATTGTTTTCAAGGATAACAAGCACTACTCGAAGAAGGGTGCAAAGACTCTTTTCAAGTCCTCTAGAACCCCAAGAGGTTGATATAGTGCCGGTGGTAGTGATGCTACCATCTTCTACAATTCCTCTAGATACTATGATGAGTATGTCTGGGGGGGTGCATGGTTGTATTATGCTATTGAAAATTCTTCATACCTTTAGCCGGCCACACCACTCTGCACCAGTATTAGAAAAGGAGAATCATTCTACTATATCTGACCTTAGACACAATGCCCTTTCAACTATACCATGGTTCATATATATCAAGTCAATGGTTCAAAGTCAATAAAGTATCAACAGGTGGATACGATAATGGCTCATCACAATCACTCTCAAAAGGATTGAGACTTCTATGATCTATATCAATGGGAAGTCAAGATTGTACTATCACTATCTAGATTACAGTCAATACACGAGAAATTGGTGTTGTGAATTATTGTTTCTTTGTCAATACTCAATATGTCAACTTGGTGACAATCACGAAGAAGAGTCTGCATCAAATAACTTAGCAAGCCGATGATTCAACCTTTGAACACATGTTCCAAGCCGTACATTCCAATTACTGATCTTTGTCATTTAAGGTTAATTTTCTTAAGGTTAATTAACCTTCCAAAATTACGTATCTTGGGAGGTGGTTATTAACCACAGAAAGGTGGTTATTAACCTCTGTGTCTATATAAGGGCTCTTTTGGGCTTTATAAGGGGACTTTTTGGCTTTAGAAAAAGGGAACACTATGCAGAAATTTTGATAAGAAGATGATATTTGGAAAGTATGTACAGATTTGTCTTTATAATTAGAAATTCCTCTTAAGTTCTTGGTGCAAGAAAGTAAAGGAACGTGCAATTTGAGTTCTCTGATTCTAAATCTAAATTGTTTAGAATGTTGATTCTCTTTGTAGTGAGCATTCTCACGGTATGGTGTAGATGTTTATGAATCTGTGGATCAACATTGTGCTAGTAATAGTTTTCAAGCGCAGATCTTGATTGTTGTTATTAGCGGTTTTAATTTAGTAGTTTGGGAAAGCCTTGAAGTCATGTGGTGCATTCGTCATCATGAGCTTTCTCCCCTTTCAATTTTACTTTTATATCTATTTGAAAAGCTTCAAAATTATATCATAGGAGGGAGTTGCCCCTCTAAATGCAGAGGAAGGCCGCATATCAAGGGCCTATCCAACTATTGTGAACAGTTTGCCACACACTCTGTTGGGCCAATTCTACTGTGACAAATCTGTTTACCAACAAACTTATGGTATGATGTGCGAATACATGCGTGGAGGTTATGTGAAGAGGACCGGCTTCATGAGCTAATAGACCCTCCATTTTTCAAGACTGAGGGCTTAATTAATTCAAGCAGCTTATAAAGAGCAATAATAACAGTTCTCTGGTGCACTCATAATTAATGCAATACATGACCATCTGCTTTAGGAGTGTTAATGATGCTTTTATCAGGATTGGAAATTTCACTTCCCAGCCAGACGCTTGGACCCTATTTCAGCCAGACTCGTTCACATAAAGGAAACAAAGCGTTGGCTTGATAAGCGAAATCTCTGGTTGTTTGGGTTAGTTGTATGCTCGACGATTTGTCTAGTATGCAAATATGATTGCATCATTTACAATCAAATACTTCCATCTATTTTATGTATATGTTCATAGTGAAATATTGTTGTTTCCTATTTATAGATAGACTGATATTGATCATCAATGAAATATTATATATCTTTTATATTTAGATTGAAGGAAATATAAAAAATTGTAAAAAAAAGAAATTATTTTATTGATTGAAGAGATTTCAAGAGCTCCACCATCAATGACATACTTAATCCCCAGTTGTTACAAGATTCATGATCTTCTTCATAAAAATCAAGATTTTTTAAATTTGTGATATATTTTCCTTTTCTCCTTCTACAACTGGAATTTATAAATTTAGGGTTGTTTTGAACTTGACAAATCATATCAGAACTTCCTTCTTGTTTATTTTTAAGGGTAATGTTATTATATCACCCTCAACATCTTCATTGCACTTCGTTTCATAATGGCTGGAAACAAACTATTTCACCTTTTCCTTTTGGAATCTTCAATCTTTTCACTTGAAGGTTGGGTTGACCACTTATAAGGTGACATTTGTATTGATAGCTGGTTGATTTTAAAAATACTTTTCAACATAGAAAAGTTCATTTTTGCAAACTCAACAGTTTTTTTTCACTGCCTTGTTTGGTTCATCATCCTATCATGATTTGTTGCTTTTGTAAATTCTTGAGTCCTTAGAACTTTATAGGACTTCCTCCGATACTAAATGGAAAAAAATATAAAATTGTAAAACAATAAAATGATCAACAATTGAAATAATTGACAATGAATCAATTACAACTGCTTCATTATATGTAGGTCTTGGATACATCTAATTTTCTCATACAAATCTTCCATTATTAGTATTAAAACAAAAAGTTAATACCTTAAAAAACTAATACTAAAACTGAAATTAAGATTAAAGATTAAAAAATATATTTAAGAAGAATTAAAACATTTTTTCTAACAATCCAATTAAATATCCACCTTTATCACATGACTAGTTCTAATGTATTGTAGCACTATGTAACATATGTTTAGCAAGAGCATATACAATGAAATTACATTATTGCTAGTTTTTGTTAACATTATTTTAATATCTTTTAATATAAATAAAAATTAATACAATTAAATTAATATAATATATTTATAATTCTCTTTCAAAAATACTAAAAGAAACTTCTCTAATGTTAAAGTGGATGCAAGATTGCCACAATATTAGATGATATAAGATTGCCTCGTTTATTATCAATTGAAGAGCTTCTAATTTTTTTTGACATTTTTCTTTGAGATTTCTCAGTAGGAACTAGCATCAAGATCTTTAACCATCTTAATATACTTAGCTAACTATCCTTTGGAAGAGCTTTGTTATCCCTTTAATTTAGAGAAATATTTCTAGAACATTTACTGCTACCAAAAGGCTATCTCCTTTCAACACATCCAAGACCATTATGTGTTTCAAACTAGGTATTGAATAAAGGCTAATCACTTGGTTGATCTAGATTATCAAAAATTTGTGATGGTTGAGGGATATTATTAATAAATAATTATTATTTACTACCCTCATGAGTAATAAATGTGAAATTTTCATGAATATTTGACTTTGAATCCATTCATCATTTCATGTTAAAGTTTATTTGATGAGAGCTTCAACTCTTAGTTTCACACCAAAAAGAGAAATAATTGAGATGATTACTTACCTGATTAGAAAATATATTCCCCACGTGTGAGATCTCTTGACATAGTTTTAAAAAATTGGAAGTTAAGGACTCCAATTTCATTGCACTATTAACCATATTAGAGGCTAAATTGTATAAGCACAAACTTTGGTGTTAAAACTATTTTTAAATATCAAACATTCATATGTTTAATGTTGATGAATAAAAATATTTGGAAAAGTCATTCTGGTAGACAAATAAAATGTAAATAAAAGTAGAAAAATACACATTTCTTACCTTATTAGTAACGGAAAACAAGACATCCTCTATATAAGCTAACCCAGATCAATGAATAGTTTAGCAGAAGCTTTAGAGAGAGAAATTTTGGTGGAAGAACATATGTTGGCTTCAATGCCATGCACAATTTCTAGGAATTACTTGTTGAAGAAGAGATCAAGATTTCTTTTATTAGGATTATTTTAAAAGTGTATTGGGATTAGATTAAAAATTATATATTTGTTATTCTAGGTCAATATAGTACTCTCTCATAACTATCAAAATTTATATATACTCTAAGATAACAATTCAATTCTAGAATCATTTTTTCCCTTTAAATCATGCAGTTACCATAATCCTCTTATCATTTTAATAACCATAGTTGCTCACTAGTCTTTGAATCAACATCTTTTATCATAGCTCAAGCTCAAGTAGGTTTGTGATTGAAGCATAGATCCATATTCCATATAAATTATATTAATAGATATTGAAGTAAGCTAAGATTTTAGATAATTGATAATATTCAGATATCAGTCATCTTAACAAATTTAACCAATATTAAATCAACTTTTTAATTTTTCACAATAATTACCATTTATAATTCTAAGACATACTTTATTTATTGCTTCATCCTTATTAAATAAATTTAAGAACATATTTTTAAATTATAAATACTAATATAACTATTCGTTTAAGAAGTTTATTTTATGCACTAATATCAAATTATTTATATATGTGATATTATATTGTTTCATGTTTCTCCCTAAAATATTTCATAGAATTATTAATGAAAATCCCTTTAGGTGTAGGGCCCATTTGCCGTTGCACCAAAAGCCATGACTGGTAGTGAACATGGAACACCACATAATTAACCACCTGTGGGCAAGGGAGCGCGTCGCATCACCCAACAATCTCCCCCTCGACACGCATACCAGGTACAACGACGAAACAAGGGGGACTATCAACTTTATCTTTTAAGAATGGCAGGGAAGAGTTCTCGGTGCGAGAGGATCTCATCTCTATTTTTCATGGAATGCTACAAATTACATCAGATGTTATTTCCTCCTCGACTTTTTCGAAGCTACCGAAGTTTCTTTGATATTATAATCTTATAAAAGAAAGCGGAAAGTTTTCAGCCGAATTTTCCCTAGATCACACATTTAAAACAATTGGTCTCCCCATGAAGGACAAATCACCTCAACTGAGACATTTTTTGATTGAATGAACACTAATTAGCTTTTGCGAAAGTTCACTGTAGCTCACATTCCGTAGTCAATTAGAAAACTCACACGAAACCATGGGCGTAATTTGGTTGAAAATGTTTGTGCCAAAGGAGAGAGTTCGACTAAAACATCTTACGCGGTATCTCCTTGAAGAACAGGACAGGAAGTGTTTGTTGATCAATTTATGGATTTGCTTTAGTATTTTTATTTTTATTTTTTCCATTTTTGAAGTTTTGAACGTTTAAAAGAAGGTATTCGATTACAATACGGATTAAAAGAAGGGAAAGATAAGTCACCCTGTATGGTGATTGTAGAAGACCCAAGTAAGTGTATATTTGTAATGTTTTTTTGGGTATGTGTATTCAAAAGTACTGAAACACAAAGAATACTATATAATCGAACATCAAAATCGCGAGAACATTGATGGAAAAACACAGTGCAAATGAAGTATTTAAAAGTTTTTCATTGTGAAAACAAAGTTCAGATTGCTGTTTCTTCTTTATAAGAGGTTGAACATGCCTGTAGAGTGCAGATTTGCAACAAGTTTCACAATGAAAAGAGAAAAGTGCAATGGTAGTTTTGTTTTAGGGTTATGTTTACCCTAGTGTGCATTCAAGGTTCAAAATAAAGTAATTGTTAAAGTGATGTTTAATTTATCACTAAATAAATACATTGTTTAAAGTAAAGAATAAGTAATTTTGTGGTGTTAAGAATTTGTGTTTCATTATTTCTATCATTTAGTAATGTAAATTAATATTGTCAAAGTGATGCAATAGATCATTTTCATAATATTGTTTATAAATGTAAAAGTGTCAAAAAAAAAATTGTTTGTAAGAGATTTTTACTTAATTTTGCTTCTATGATTAATGATTTCAAATGATATTAAAGTATTTTCTATAAAAAAAATTAAAATATTTTTTTTTAATGAAGAAAAATATTTATCTTTACATATAATTTTAAGGAGATGTAATTGTATGATATTAGAAATATGTCTGGAATCATACTTCCTCTAACTTGTTAAATTCTAGAAGTGGAAGACTTAATTATTCTCTTCCAATAAGGGAATGATTTATGCATCTATGTACAGCACTTAAAATGGTTGTGATGAATAATGTGCTTTACCTAAAATAAGCTTTATTAGCCCTTGTCATTAGGTAGGAGACTATTATTTTCATATGGCTTTCTTCCTATTAATATGTTTTTGAAATCTATGTAAAAGAATTAAACCTATGGTCTTTCTCCTTTCATTTCAATTTTTTTTTAAAATTAGATTATTTCTATTTTGTTATTGGTTCAAACTATTTTTTCTCATAGTATTTTCTTTTATCAATCAGTAAATTTGATGAAAAATCTATGTTGTGTACCTGGCATTCAAAAAATCTTTAGGTGCATAGTATATGCTTCGCCACTTCGCATACATGCAAGGACAATTGGTCTATAACCATGTTTGAACAAGAATAAATTGGCATCAAAAAGTTGGGCTAGGCCCTTCTGAACTACAAGGGGGACTAAAATGATGGTTGCAGACAAGTATTCCCTAATACATTATGTTTGAATTTGTGCAAGAGATATCCACATTCTTGATATTCTTATATCATACCCCTGTACTATTCTTTGTCACAGGTAATTATTTTCAATTTGGAGGTAACTTTCCAACTTTTATCTTATTCAATATGTGAAGTATTTTATGGTTCATTCTACTTATCTCTACATTTCTGTCTGATTTATTTAGTTTCTTTTGAATTGAATTTGTAGTAAAATTATTTAGGTGTGGTTAAATAGAATTTTGATGTATTTAATTTAATGGAAACAAAGGATTTTTTTGTAGAGAATTCATGTCATATCTAAATCTCATAATTTGGATATGTCCTATCTGTTAGAAGCAATAGTCCACCAAGATAACTGAAGGGGGAGGAGGGGGATGAATTAGTTGTCCAACAATCTAAAACATTTATCTTCTTCAAAAAAACTTAACCATTTAACCAAAGTAAACAACAACTATACAAGATGCACATAAACAATTACACTAGATATGTTGACTAGGGAAACCCTTGATCATAGGGAAAATCCTAATGGGAATGATGCCCACAAGATGATCTACTAATATAAATATTCCTTATTAGAGGATGGACCCTATTAGGAGTCTATTACAATATTTATTACAATGAGTCCCTATTAGGAGACTTTGTATCCCTATTAGGAGTTGTGGTATAATGTATGCAAGAAGAGCTCACTACCCAAACATGTAGTTTCAACTATAAGAAGAGCTCACTACTCAAAAAAATTGTTTATGTTAATTCTCTTCTTTTCTTGTTCCTTCCCCTATCCTGTCAACCGGACCACTCACTGTTAGACCTTGTAGACTAGGTCACAAATCTCGGATCCAAATACCAAACCTTAGATCACTTAGCAAAACCTCGGTAATTAAGTTTTCTTCACTTCTGCACTACTCTAGTCAACTACACATTTGACACTTTCTACTACTTTCAAAACATTCACAATTCACATATATCCATACCATGACAAAGGAAAATACCCTTCCTTTATGCCAAGTCCATAAAACAATTCCTTCAATTTTTGGTTAGTCCTTCTCAATCAATTATTATAGGACCACATTAAGAACATGCTACACTTAGTGATAACACAAATCTTCTGCCTTGCAACTTCAATAACTTTCCATACATGCAATATTATGATGAGCGAGCTTAGCCTCATCATCCTCAACATGTCTTCTCCATGTCCTCAACCTCAATCCTCAAGATATCAAATCTACTAAGAGATATAACAAGTTTATCAAAGCATGCCTCTATAAACTCTATCTCAGAACAGACATCACCAAAAATTACACAACTTCTTCTAGACTTATCCTTTTTTCTTTTGACATTAACTAAATATGCCAGATACTCAGAAGTGTCTCCCATTACCTCAAGTGGTTATCGTGCTTAACTAGTCATTTGTACCAACTTGATCTTTATGTTGTTATTCTATCAAATACTATAGAAGATATCAAACATGCCATGTTTACATCAATGAAAAACTCAGTCACGAATGTAACATATCATCATCAAATAGATCTTCCAACAATCTCCCCCTTTGGCATTGATGGCAACATAGATTGAAAACATCTAGTTCCAAGAATACCAACAAAAGAGTGTCCATCTTCAAATCCTCTTCATCAATTATACTCCCTTATTGATATACCTCAATGTAATCTATACCAAACTATTATTTCTCATACTATGCTTATGTCAAACATCTTGCTCAACATACTGTCAAACTCTTCTTCTTAGCATAATATTTTCTTGCAATATTTCTCCCTATTTAGCATAATGTTTTTCATGCCAACTTCTCCCCCATTGAAATCAATGTCAAAGGTTTCTATAACCAATATCTCTGCATCAAATTTTGCAACAATTGATACTTATTCAACTCGAGTGTCAAAAGCCATTGTTCACAATAATATCAATCAAGAGGTTTAGATGACTCTGTCCATCATAGATACTCCCCATATAGGAAGCACCAACACCAATCTAGATAAACAATGGTGCTCTGTTACCCTAGACTAATGCATTCTTGCATCTTCTACTCTGATGTAGGAAGGGGCATAACCCCAAGCATACCTCACAAATACTCAAGAGTCTCTTTGGGAAGAGGCTTAGTGAATATATTTGCAATCTACTCTTTTGTACTTACATACTCCAATCTTATTTCTTTTTCTAAAACTTTTTATCTCAACATGCGATACTTAATAGAAATGTGTGTAGTATTTGAATGCAACACTGGATTCTTAAACATATTTATCATTCTTGTGTTGTCACAATGTATAACAATAGGTTTAGTGATTTATATCCTTATATCCTTCAGCATCTACTTCATCCAAATAACTTGATTGCAATTATTTGCTGCTGCAACATACTCTACTTCTATTGTACTTTGAGATGTACAATCCTGCTTCTTGCTTAACCAAGAAACCAATCTTCCTCCAAGAAAGAAGGATCCTCCATTGGTGCTCCTTCTATCATCCATATTGCCTACCCAATCTGCATCAGTATAAGCACTTAGAGTAAAATCATTAGATATGTCATACCATAATCCAAATTATGAAGTTCCTTTCAGATATCTAAATATCCTTTTCACTGCTGCATAGTGTGCTTCTCTAGATCAACTTGGAATCTTGCAACAATTCCAACTGCATTTGCTATATCTGGCCTTGTTTAAGTCAAATATTGTAAACCTCCAATCATAGATTTGTACTTCTTCTACTCAATAGTAGGTGTCTCATCCTTTGTAGATAACTTGTGTCTAGTTACCATAGGTGTTCTAACAATTTTACATGTTTCCAAACCAAACCTTTTTAGCAAGTCCTTTAAGTACTAAGTTTGAGAAATAAAGATTCCTTCTTTATTCTATACTAGTTGTAATCCTAGGAAATATTTCATTTCTCCTATCATACTCATTTCAAATTCTTTCTTCATTTCTTCTACAAACTTCTTTCTTTCTTCATCATTACCTCCAAATACATTGCCATCAACAAATATTACCAAAATCATCAAACCATCATCAGTTTCTTTCCAATATATATTTCTATCTCCCATACCTTTAGTATATCCAAGCTTTGTCAAATGCTTGTCTAACCTTATATACTAGGTTCTGGGTGCTTTCTTCAATCCATACAATGCTTTCTTCAGTCTGCATATTATGTCCTTGTCATCTATCATAGGATATCCTTCAGGCTGCTCAATGTATACCTTTTCTTCAAGTTCTCCATTCAAAAATGCTGACTTGACATCCATCTGATATACTTTAAATTTCTTCTATGCCGCATAGGCTAAAAATAAACTTGTTGCTTCTATTCCAGCCACTGGAGCATAAGTCTCCTCATAATGTATTCCTTCTTGCTGTGACTAACCATTACATACCAATATTTCTTTGTTTCTTACAAATTCTCCTTGCTCATTCATATTGTTCTTGAATACCCATTTGGTTCTATCACATTCTTGTCTACTAGTCTAGGGACCAATTCCCATGTTCTATTCTTTTCTATCTAATCCAATTTCTCTTCCATAGCTTGTTTCTAGTAGTCATCTTTACATGCTTCATCTATATTATTTTATTCAACTTGAGATATCAAACATAGTTCTTCATTCACTCTGCTTATTGTCATCACACCTTTGTCTTTGCTTCCAAATGATCTGTTTAGATGGGTGATTCTTTATCATCTATTATTTCCTAAAGTAGGAGTTGCTATCTCAACTCTTGGTTCTACTGAAGGTTCTAGCTTTTTTCCCTGAATTGGCTCTCCTTCATTCTGCAAATCATTGTTAGTCTCAAGAAATGTCTCATCACTCCTTGGCTTAGTAAAAACATCATTATCTGAATTGTAATCAACTAGTCTCTCTTGTATTCTGAACTTCTCATCAATTCTCACATTTGCACTTTGCATAACGGTCTTGGTTCTCTGATTATAACATCTATAAGCCTTGATTTTTAATGAATAACCAAGAAATGTACCTTCAACACTTCTAACATCAAACTTAACAATATCATCATCTCTCTTTAAGTAACACTTACTTCCAAATATCCTAAAATACTTAATTGTAGGTGAGTAACCAAACCACACTTCATAAGGTGTCTTGCTTCTGTCCTTCCTGACTTGTACTCTATTCATTGTGTAGACTGTTGTATTCACAACTTCTCTCCAAAATGTCTTGGGTACATCATGCTCTACTTGCATAGCTCTTACAGCTTCTATAACATACTTGTACCTTCTCTCTGTAAAGCCATTATGTTCAGGGGTTCTTAGAGCTGATATCTATCTTTTAATTCCATTTCTTCACAAAACATGTTAAACTTATTTGAAGTAAAGTCTCCTTCTCTATCTAATCTTAAAAATTTAATCTCCATACCAGATTCATTCTCAACTCTATTATTGAATATCTTGAACTTGTCAAATGCTTCAGATTTTTCTTTAAGAAATGCAACCCACATCATTCTAGAAAAATAATCAACTAGAATCATAAAATACCTTTCACCATAGAATCCTCTAGTCTTTGTGGGACCACTAAGATCTATGTGTATAATCTCCAACTTCATTGTAGTGGTAAACTTCTTGCTAGAAAAAGAAGTTATGTTATGCTTTGCCAAAACACACTCCTTGCAAATTGTGTTAGTAGGCTTTAGAATCTTTGGTAAATTTCTAACAAAACAAAATCTACTTTTCCTCACAATACTATTGAAGTTCATATGATAGAATCTCTTATGCCATAACCAATTGTCATCTACCTTTGCAACCAAACATGTCATTTCGGTATGATTCAACTAAAATACATTACCTCTAGATTTGGTTCCTATTCCAATTACCTTTCCGTCTTTATCTTTGACCATGCATGCCTTTTTCTGAGAATTGCAACTGATAACCTTTGTCTACTAGTTGTCCAACACTCAAAAGATTATTCTTTAAACCATCAACAAAGTATACATCCTTAGTATTAGTTTTACCATCAAGAGTTATAGATCCAATACCTTTTACTTGACATGTTGCATTGTTTCCAACTCTGACAATTCCTCCATCCTAAATTTTGAAGTCAACAAACTTGTTCATGTCACCAGTCATATGTTGTGAACAACTACAGTCAACTATCCAATTAGATTTCTTCTCAACCTGTGATACCAAAGATACCTTCTCTAGAATTTCTTCTTTAATTTCCACAAATCTAATTACATCATCACTAGCACTTAATGCTTATTCATTAGAATCATAATCTTCATTTGCATACAAAAAATCTCTATATTTTCTAGGCTTATGATTTCCCTTGTAATTTTTCTCCTTTTAGGACACTTAGATGCATAATGACCATATTCATCACAAGTCCAACATTTAAAGTTTTTCTTACCTCATTTTTCTCTTCTTACCAAATGGGCTACTACTTCATCAATCTTTCTATCTTCTTCAGATCTGTTGTTGCTAGAAAATTTCTTCTAGCACTTGTGCTCCTTGATAGGTTAGGTCAAATACTTAAGGCACTAAAAGTTATCTCTATTCTGGTCAATTCTTTGGATAGTCTAAGTTCATTCTCAACTACTTCAAGTCTTCCAAACAATGTCTCCTTTGTGAAATCTTTGGTACATGATATCAACAGCTATATCATCTAAACTATTGACTTGAATGGTTGTGTTAGAGTCTTCAATATCTTCCATATAACTTCATCATCATCTTTGGTTCCTCCTTTAGCTTTAATGCCTATAGTAATTTCTAATACCTTGCCTATATATATTCTTACAGATTCAACTTCCATCATCTTATCATCTTGAAATGCCCAAATCAATTTTGTAGCCTCAATTTCTTAAAGTGTTCATCACCTAAAAAACCATTTTCCAAAGCTTTCCAAATCAAATGTGAAGTAGCAAGTGTTTTTAGCTTATTGTACTCAATTTCAGGGAGTACAGTCAATAGTGCTTCTCTAGCTCTCATGTCACACATGAAAAGATCTCTTTCTACCTCGGTGCAAGTTTCCAAATCCTTTTCTTCATTGATTGTCTTCCCTGATTTTGTCAAGATCCAATATCCTAGACCCATACACAACAAATGTATCTTCATCTTTTCCTTCCAACTATCATAATTTTTTCCATCAAACTTCAGACTATCTTTTATGAACATGTTCACCATGGATCTCGCAAAGCTATTAAACTTTTTCTTCAAGGACGTCATACTTTGATACCAATTGGTAGAAACAATAGTCCACCAAGATAATTGAGAGGTGAGAGGGGTGAATATGTTATCCAACAATCTAAAACATTTACCTTCTTTAGAACAACTTAACCATTTAACCAAAGTAAAAAACAACCATACAAGATGCACATAGACAATTACACCATATATGTTGACTATGGAGACCCTTGATCAGAGGAAAATCATGGTGGGAATGAAGCCCACAAGATGATGTACTAATATAACTGTTCCTTGTTAGAGGATGGACCCTATTAGGAGTCTATTACAACATCTATTACAATGAGTAACTATTAGGAGACATTGAATCCCTATTAGAAAATTCTAAACTTGTTAGGAGTTGTGGTATAATGTATGCAAGAAGATCCCATTTCCCAAACATGCAATTTCAACTATAAGAAGAGTTCACTACACAGACAAATAGTTTAGTTTTATTTTCTTCTTTTTGTATTCCTTCCTCTATCCTATCAACTAGACCAATCATTATCAGACCTTGTAGACTAGGTCAAAAACCTTGGATCCGAATACCAAACCTCAGATCATTTAGCAAACCTTGGCAATGAAGTTTCCTTCATTTTTGCACTACTTTGCTCAACTTCACATTCCACAATTCATGCTACTTTTAGAACATTCACAATTCACATATATCATACAATGATAAAGAAAAATATCCTTACTTTATATTGAGTCCATAAAAAAATTCCTTGAGTCAACTATTAGTCCTTCTCAATTAATTATTATAGGACCACTTTAAGAAGACGTTACACTTAACGATAACACAAATCTTCTACCTTGCAACATGAATAAATTTTTGTACATGTAATATTATGATGAGTGAGCTTATCCATGTCATAATCAAAATTTCTTCTCCATATCCTCAACCTCAATCCTCAAGATATCAACTCTGATAAGAGATATAACAAGTTTACTAGAGCATGCCTCTATAAACTCTATCTAAGAACAAACATCACCAAAATTTTCATAACTTCTTCTAGACTTATCCTTTCTACTTTTTAAATTAATTGAATATGCTAGATACTCAAATGTGTTTCCCATAACCTTGGGTGGTTATCATTCTTAACTAGTCATCCATACCAACTTGATCTTTATCTTCTATCAGATACCATAAAAAACATCAAACATGCTATGTTGACATCAATGAAAAACTCAGTCATGAATGTAACATATCATCATTGTATGTAAAAAACACACTAATGCTCTGTAACTTTTTTCCTATTTTCCCACTCAATAGATATTTTGAATTTGGATGAGCATGGATGCTTTTGAGGGGCTGGGCTTGATCTTTCATCCCTGCGTTGACTTACTTCTCATTCTAACTATGAATGGGGTTAGCCAGGGGAATGTTTATGTTGCTCATCCTATTGGGGGATGTCGATGGGGTCAATGGCTTTGCTAGTAGGCCATGAGATTCAAACGAGCCTTACTAGGGCTCAGTTGGTGGGCCAGGAGATTGAAACAAGCCATAATAAGGCTCTGGGTTGGAAGAAAGTGGTCCTTGGAGAGAAGGAGGCTCTCATCCCAGTGGAAGCTCCCAAAGTGATCAACAGTGATGAGGGAGTGGAAATTGTGGTTTCAGATAGCTTGGTCAACAACGTGTCTACCAATTTGAAACTCTGCCTCATTGGTAGATTTTTTTCCTTCTACCCATCGATTGAGATGGTCTAGAAGTGGGTGAGTCAGAGATGAAAGTTGAATGGGAGTGTTATTGTGTCAGCCATGTTGAGAGACCTATTCTATTTTAAATTCAAAGTAGTAGAGGATGTAACAATGGTGATGCTTAGATCTTGGTCATATGAAAAGCATAGTCTTGTGGTGGATAAATGAAATCTGACATTGGATCCAGTGGAAGAACTGAATAAGATGGCTCTGGTCTAGGTCAGGTTACTAGGCCTTCCTCTTGAGTTCTGGGATGAAAGGATCTTGAAATCCATTAGGGGTTCCTTTGGGCACTTTGTGGCGATAGATTTGGTTACTTTGTAGATATCTCAACTGGTCTTTGTGAGGTTCAGTATTAATGTGGTAGTGTGTACTTCTTTACCTGAGTCTATCATACTAAGCTTGAAGTGGGGTAGAAAGATTGAACCCATTTTTTATGAGAACGTGGGTGTGTTTTGTCAAAAATTCTCATCATTTGGGTATTTGATTGTTGATTGTAAGAAGTGAGATAGGATGGTTGAGGAGAAAATTGAGGGAGAATTTGTAGGGGGTTCCTCCTCCTAAGAACTTAGGGGTGGTGGGTCTAAGTCTCTTTAGGGTGACAAGGAGGTGACTCTCTCTTCAAGGAAGGAGCTAGAAGTAAAGAATCCTTAGATGGATAGGCATAAGGGGTTGACTCCTCCTTCTAGGGGGGTGCAAAGTGATAACCCTCAAGATTGGTTTGGGAGGATAAGAATGAAGGAGTTGGAGGGGATGTCTAGTTTGGTCTAGGGAGCGGAGAAACTTTGCACATAGGAAGGGGAGATGGGGGGTTTGGAGGAAGGGGAAATTTATTCTTTTCCCTTTTTACAAGGCATTAAGGAGCTTCTTAGTACCCCTTCAAGGAACTTGGTGATTGAGGAGGTCTTCCAAGGGGGCAGTGATAAGGTTGTGGAGAAGGGAGAGGTGAATGACAGGGTTGAGGCGGAGGTAGCCAAAGTACTTCCCTGGAATGAGGAGTTGCCAAATAAGATGGTGGATCTGGCCCATTTGGACAATAAAGAAGAGAAGTGGCAAACATAGAGAAGACATACAAGGGTTTCAAGGAAACCTAAGGTGATAGCGGATTTGAAGTTGGATGTAGGGAAGTCAAGTAAACAAAGTAAGAAAGCAAAGCAGTTGGCTAGGGAAGTGGCAAGTGGCAGGTAGGCCACTTTGGAATCCTTAAGAAAAGGTAGGAAATTATTTTTCTATCTTGGAATATGAGGGGGTTAAACAGCCCTCATAAGCAGTTTGCCCTCAAATAGTAGTTGGCAAACCAGAAAATTGATATCATGCTTGTCCAGGAGGTTAAAATTTCTATGGTTAACTTAGAGAATATGGAAATTTTTGTTTGGCTGGGGGAAAATTTTTGTTATAGTGAAGTTGAAGGTGCTTCATGAGGTGTGGCTACCTTCTGGAACCTAGATGTTGGTAATGGTAGTCTAATCTGTAGTTCAAAATTCTATCATATAATTGAGCATAGGATAAGAGATAAGAAATGGAATATTATTAATTTTTATGCCCCTAATATGAGAAATGGTAGACACAGCTTATGGGAGGAGCTGTCGAGTTTTATCTTTCAAACAAGAATACCTTTTGTATGGGCAATTTCCACTTGCCCTATACCATTCAAATAAAATTGGAGGAATGATTGATTTTACTAATAGTATGAAGGATCTGGCTAACTTTATAAATAATAATGATCTATTGGATATGGAGATGCATGGTGTGAAGTTCACATAGTCAAATTATAGAAAAGTGGTTGACCTAATCCAAGTCAAACTGGATAGACTTTTGGTCCCGACAAGGTGGGAAGGATTAACTTCCTCCTCTCTTATAAGACTACCCAAGACAATTTTGAATCATGCCCCTATCCTTTTTAATTGGAAAGAAGATTCCCTGGGGAGCCCAAGACCTTTTACATATGAAATTATGTGGCAATCCTATCCCGATTTCAGCTCTACAGTGGTTGAGTGGTTGGGGATAAGGATAGAAGCGACAATGATATATAGACTCTCTGTTAAATTGGATAATGTAAGGAGAAATGGTGGTGCCCTAGAAAAAAAAGATATTTTGGGGATACTTTTAAGACCAACATGGAGGTGGAAGGGAAGTTAGTTGAACTCTAGAATGCTATGGTAGAAGGCATAAGAATGGATAACATTATCTAGGAAGAGGACAAACATAGAAAAGTTTGGAAGGAAACTATGAGTAGAGAGGAGATTTACTAGAAGTAGAGATCAAGGGAGTTATGGCTTAAAGTGGGGGATAGGAAAACTACATTTTTTCATAGATCTACTTCAATTCACAAATGGAGAAACACAATTGATAACATCAAAGATGACAATAATGTAAAGTTGAAGAGATACAGAACTAGGCGATGGCTTACTTCACTAATTATTTCAAGGAAGAGCAGAGGGACTTTAGAGAGGAGGATAGGCAGTGGTTGATTGCGACTATGCCCTTAGTGATCTTGGTTGAAGAGAATGAAGAGCTTGTGTAGATGGTGACTGAGGAGGAAGTCCATAAAGCTATTTTTTCCATGAAAGCTTATAAATCCCTGGGACCTCATGGTTTTGGGAGATTATCAAGGTAGATCTCCTATGGATGGCTTGTGACTTTTTTAGGACTAGGAAGCTTCTCAAATAGCTCAATAAAACTTTCATTTCTCTAATTCCCAAGGTGAAAGACCCATAAGTTCTCCCTGACTTCAAGCTAATCAACCTTTGTAACACCACCTACAAGATTTTCTCTAAAATTCTGGTAAATAGGTTGAAGCCATTGCTACATAAGTTCATTGGGAAAACCTAGAATGAGTTTATCTGAGGATGAAAATCCATAGATGCAGCAATAATGACAAATGAAGTTTTGCACTCTATGGAGAAAAGTGGTAATCCTGGTATGGCCTTGAAAGTAGACATCTCTAAAGCTTATGATAGGATTAATTGGACCTTCATGTATAATTTTATGGAAAGGACTGGCCTAAGTTAGAAGGTTATTAGAATGGTAAAATCAATGGTGGAAACTATTAACTATTCTGTGATAGTTAATGGGTCATCTTGGGGAAACTTTGGTGGGGAGAGAGGTCTTAGGCAGGGTGAGCCTATCTCTCCCTACTTGTTTATCATGGTTGTTGAAGTCCTTGGAAGAATGTTCAAGAGAAAGTGGGAGGGGGGGATAATCAAATGGATTAAACTTGCATCCACTTTACCTCCTAAAGTGATCTAAAAATTTGTGGATGACACCTTCCTTAGTGGGGAGTCCTCGGTGGGTGAAGCAAGAGCTTGGAAGTCAGTGCTGGAGATATATGCTATGAATGCAAGACAGAAAATCAATTTTGACCAGAGTAAAGTGTTCTTTAACACCCCTCCTAACCTACAACAAATTATTCTTAATATTTTAGCATGTAATGATGCCAAGTTACCAAATACTTATTTGGGTCTTCCTTTAACTATGAAAGAGGTCAGTAATAACTTTTGGAATGGCATTCTGGAAAGAATGGAGAAAAAGTTGATTGGATGGAAAGGCAAAACTCTGAGTAGTGCATGCAAACTACAACTTTTGATCTCCTCTCAACAAGGATTACCAGTGTACTTCCTATCCTTATTTAAAATTACTCAATGTATGGCTAATAGATTGGAAAAAATTCAACTTAATTCCTTTGGTTTGGGGGAAGCGAGAAGATAAGAATAAACTTGGTCAAGTGGGATACAATTTGTAAACCTAAATATAGTGGAGGATTGGGAGTTAGGAAGATGACTAATCTAAACAATGTGCTTCTCACAAAGATGGGGTGGAATCTAATGAAGGGAGAATCTAATATGTGTAATATTATGAGAGCTAAGTACCTTGGTAATCTTAATTTCTCTCACTATCCCTAAAAAAATGATCTTCCTATGGGCTCCAAAATTTGGGGTAACATTGTGAAAAATAGAACCCTTCTAAAGGAGGGAGTAAGGTGGATTATGGGGAATGGTAACTAGATTAGTTTCTAGGAGTATCCATGGCTTATAGATAAAAATTTTTCAAAAGAAAAGTTTAGGTCTCTCCGATATAACCTCCAAGACATGGGGGGTAGTATGGTTTCTAATTATATTGGCCCAAGAAGAAAATGGAAGAAGATGAGGCTACAATAGAATGATTTGATAGGAAGGGACCTGACCAATGAGATGAATTATTTGCTAGAAGAGTATAAGATCTTAGGAAGGGATAAGAATGATGAGTTCATTTGGAAGGCCACCTCATCTAGGTAATTCTCAGTTAAATCTACCTACAAGCTAATGTTTCATAAATCTCTTGAACCTAATGACTGGGGAAATATTTGGTTTAACCACTTAATCCCAAAGATCATTATTTTCTGGTGGACCAACATCTATGGGAAAATTCTCACTATTGACAACTTGATGAAGATGGGGTTCTAAATACCTAATAGATGATATATTAGTAAGAGGGAGGAGGAGAGAATTAACCACCTATTCCTACATTGTAATTTTTCTTATAAGGTGTGGGGGAGAATTCTTTAGAAGTTGGAGGTGAATTGGGTGTTTAATGAGGATATTGGGTATTTGGTGAACTAGTAGGACCCCTTCACCAACCCCTTGCTTATCAATTTGTGGAAGATTATTCCCCCCCAGGTGTGTTGGGGTATTTGGAAGGAGCAAAATAATAGGGTGTTTAGAAATGAGGAGAGGGAGGTGAAGGTCATCATGAAAATGGTCTTCAAATTAATAGTTAAAAATATTAGCTATAGAAATTGGAGAAAACCAGCATTCCCCATTCTACCTTGGAGGTTACAGTGGCTAAGTGATGGTCATTGGTGTAAGGGATTATGGAGATTGATAACTCTAATCTTATGGATAGAAAGAGAGCTCGATGGAAACCCCTATCTTCTAACTAGGTCAAACTTAATCTTGATGGAGCTGCCAAAAAGGAGGGATCAATAGGTGAAGGGATCGTCAAGGACTGTAAAGGAAGGATTTTGTTGGCTTATACTAGTTCATTAGGGAAAGTTTTAAATAAAGTAGCAGAAGCGATGGCTCTATACTGGGGTATAAAGTTAGTCAGTAGTGTGGGATGGAGGGATGTGCAAGTTGAAGGTGATTCTAAAGTTATTATTGAGACTGTTAAAGGTAATATGTGGGAGGGATGGGCTATCAAATGGGTAATTAATGATATCAAGTACCTATTAGCCACGCTTAATAGGTTTGATTTGAATCACATTTTTTGGGAGGGAAATAGCACAGTTGATGGTATGTCAGTGATTGACCTAAAACCAAAGGGGATAAGAGGTTGGAGGAATTTGAATGCTCTACCAAATTTGGTGAGGGAGTTAGTGAATAAAGAAATGAAAAATGATGAATCCTAGCTGGTTACTTTGTATAGTGTTGTTGAGCTGGCAAGGTCAAAATGTACTTGATGCTTATGTGGTAGGGAGTAAAGGCTTGAGTATAGGTAATAATTATTACTCATGGCCCAAAAATTGAATTTTGAAATGTGGGATTTTTTATTTATTTCGCTTTATGGATCATCATATGCCATATAGAAAAAAGA
This sequence comes from Cupressus sempervirens, assembly GCA_028749045.1. Taxonomy (NCBI): domain Eukaryota; kingdom Viridiplantae; phylum Streptophyta; class Pinopsida; order Cupressales; family Cupressaceae; genus Cupressus; species Cupressus sempervirens. The sequence continues at coordinate 283,334,958 of CM053789.1, read as the reverse complement.
ATTATTTTTTAAATATTTGAGGTGTGTTGGGAATCATGGAAATGATTGGGGGATAGATTGTGGTGGCCAACACCTAATATTTCTCACTAATTTGGCAGGATTAATTATTACTATTAATTGTGATTATCATCTCTGCTTATGGGTTTATCTTACTAAGTGTGAAGTATTTTTTAGAAACTATGTCCAGGCTCTAAAAAGAGAGAGAGGACAGAATTTTTTTTACAAAGGTTAGAGGTGACCTGATGCACATAAAACTGGCTAAGATTGATGATAATGTGAGGAAGCCCTTGGTGTGGTACATAATGAAGGAGGGCAATTTTGTCTCCTCCATGAAGGCTCTCAATGGTCACGATGAGAATTGTTCTATTCAGTTTGTTAACTCATGGGAGAATCATAGAGTGACAATAAATGGTATCTCATTTTATGTTTTGGAGGAGGTGATTTCTATAGCGATAGGCTTGGTGATTAAGGGAAGAAAATGGTAGAAGGTGAAAAGGGTGACTGATGAAATGATCTTGCAACATTTCTTTGTGGAGGGTGAGGAACCGATTTAGCATAGAGGAGGTTTCATGAGGGAGAAACTGCCTGACCAATGGAACGCAGTTTGTCTAATTTTGATGAAATATCTTACCCTAGAAGGAAGGTATGGAGTTTGCTACTACTACCATTTTCCTCTTCTTAATCATTTCTGACATCATAATTTTATTTCACTTCCCTTCCTCTTCCTGCATGATCTTGAGGATACCATTGTTGATGCAAAAGATAAAATGAGAACGGGGGTTAATTTTACTATTTTACACCAGGGTTTAACTTTTAGGCTATATGAATTTCACCTTGCCCTGATCCACCCTAGGATTGTAGAAATTGATATTCCTATTCCCCTGAACCCCCTGCCCCAAATGGTCCCCCTTACAATCACAGGTTTTAGAGACCCTACCCCTCATCCCTCTCCCAGCGGGTTCCTAGTGAATCCCTCCCCCAAGGGGAAAAAGGAAGACAGGATAAAGGTAAAGAAAAAATAAAAATAGAGTTAGAGGATGAGGAGAGAGGGGAAGGAGGAGTTGGCTAAGTCTAAGGCTAAGAGGGAGCTAAGAGAAGGAGCCTTGTAGGAGGAGGAGTTAGATTCTGAGGATTTAGGCTGCCCCAAAAGAAGAATGAAGGAAAAAACTATTGAATTTGGAGTGGGAGGTATGGAGGAGGTCGAAGAGGAGATTTCTGACTCCTCTAGGTCAAACTTAGGTAATGGAAAGGAAAATAAGGAGGTGTCACATGTCTCGATGATGGTTGTGCCTGGGTGTGTGGACTTAGCAAAAGATCAATTCCCTAAAATGATGGATAGGATGCCTTCCCCCATTATGATCTCCTCCCATGTTAAGGTAGGTTCCATAAAGGCTACTAACTCCCTGGTTGTGCAGGATACTCAGTCTAGTATGGATGGCCATTTGGGTGAGTCACATAAGGCTGGTAATGAGGTGCAGGAGAGAGTCCAGGCATTGGAGGAGAGAATGGGATTGTTAACCAAGTTCATAGTTAAAGTCACTAATGTGGTAGCTACCACTCTATGCCTATTAAAGGATGTCAAAGGGGTTCTCTATCCAAGGAGTACTCTAAGCTACTTTTTGACTTCTTGGAAAAAAATTGGGTGAATGTCCTTTCAGGGAAGAAGAAGGTCAAAAAATCATTAGGGCTCCCCCCTTCTTTTATTTTTTGCATGTTGTTAATCCGTTGGTTTATAGACTTTTTTGATTTTAAGACTGTCACTCCTTTGTTTTTGTTAAGTGACTTCAGCTTGTTAATAGACATTTTATTTAAAGCTTATAGTTACTTTTCTAATTATAGTATACACTTTGATTTTTGTTTTTAAAAGCATTAGGAGTTAGTTATGTTTTGATGGTTCTCAGCTGGTAGTCAACTAGCTTTTTTGTAATGGGCCAACCCCCTTGTTTTGGCTGCTTTTATTTCAAACACATATCATCATTAAAGAAATCTTCCAATACTATCATCAACTAAGAACCTAGGAAATGCATTTTTTCATAAAAAAAATTATTCGTAGATAATTTCTCCAAAACAAATTAATTTAGAAATTTTTTGATTCAAAAAAACTGATAAACAATATTGTGAATCTATGCCTTGCTATTCTTTATTACTCTATTTAAGGGGTACATTCATTTGTCAATAATACTGGTCACATAATATTTATTTTACAACTGGACTTCAACTTGGCAGGCCCATTTTAGGTTTAGAGTTGATTTGTTGAAAAGGGGGCAAGAATAAATAGGGTAAAAAGGAAAATTGGGATTCATCAAAACCCAATCAAAATCACTATTAAAAATAAAGAGAGTACTCCATAATGAAAATCCTTTTTGAAACTATTGTTATGGGTGTTGCAAAGTAGAAATATAATGTTAAATTGAGGAGCCTTCAATTATTTTTACTGCTTGATTTTGGGTGTTTACATGTCTAATTACTAAATGATGAGTCTCCTAAGTTTATTTTCTAGAATTTTTCATGGTCTAATATAATAATTCTTGTAGTAATGTATCACATACCTTTGTCTCTTGGTTTTCCTAAATTCATCTTTGTCTCACACTTTTCCAAAATTTTTCTTGGCTGATTAATTTTATCCCTTCTTAGAGTTAACATGAAAGACACAAAATTATGTTCTTCTCCTAGTCATTGAATTTGATAATTTAGGAGCATTTATAGATTACCAATTTGTAAATGTTGTTCTGATTATAGTTAAGTGTATTGATATTATTTACTTGGATTAGATATAAGGCATAATGGCATTATACATTGTCTTTTTTTGTATGCCAACTTAACAATATTTGGGAAGAAAAAGTAATATAATCCTCCTCTGGTAGGCTACTCAAGTCCCCAATCAACAATTAAATTTTATGGTGCATGAAATCACAAGGTTGGCCAAGGAGTTGAGTGCTAGAAAATGGAAAATGATGGCATTTCCTCATACACATTATCTAGATAACGTAGAGCCTCCTTATCCTCCTCATAGTATAGTAGGAACTAGTGAAGAAAACCTTGTTCAAGGTATATCATTATTGAATTATTTTGTGGTATTTCTTTTGGAAAAATGTTATATTTATATTAATAATAATTGGTTCAAAATAGCTCCTGGAGAAAAGAACTAGAAAACTTAGGAAACAGAATCATTTAACACTATTTGATTTGATTTTTATTATTCTTAACCATTTTCTTTGGTTATGAAATTTTTATTTCTATTATCTGCTTTTATTTATTTTCATATGGTAAATCCATCTTTGAATGAGTTCTATTGAAATAAAGACATGTGACAACATTTGGTATACTATTATAGTATCTTGTACTGATTAGATATGATCTCAAATAATATGTTCATAGAAAAATAATTTTATGTTTTTTAGAATCTCATGACATCATGGGCTTAGATAAGAACCATCTATCTTATTTATTGAGCAAACCATGTGAGGACCAATGGGATATTTTCTTTGGCATCGAGGGTACGATTTAGTAATTAATTTTCTTTTTTTATTTTAAACACTTTGAAAACTCTTTGAATGGTTGGAGGATGAAAAAAATGTAGTCATTAATGTGAGGATTGTATCAATTGGTTATTAGTAGGATACAAAAGGATGGCTCCAATACATTTTTCAATTGGGTGAGAGTGAATGATATTCAACAAGTAAGTCTCGAAATGTTTCTATTTAATTTTTCCATCGAGCTTATGTACAAGATTAACAAAGTTCATTTAATTTTATAATTTTAATTATACTTGTTAGATAGGCTGAAATATGACTAAACATATTTTAATTATATAATATCATCCATAAAATTGTAAGAGAAAAATTAGTATGCTTTGTCAAATGGAAAATAGTTGAGATTGTTTTATGTTTTATCTTTTATGAAATGCAAATATTAGAAGGAACTTAGGAATCTAGCCTCTTCTTCCTGTCTTTATTTCTTTCTTATTTTCTATAAATTTTAAGCTTTCCCATTGCACAAAATTCTTTTTTTCATTACTGTGATGCAAGTGGTATTTGACATTTAATTTATATTGTACTTTACTATCAATTCTAATAATCTCTAGATTTCTCTTTGATTTATTTAATTATTTTTGGATTGAATTTGAACTTGATTAATTGAATTAGGTGTAGCATAATCAAATTGTTATGTGGGTGTATTTAATTTGACACAAATGTATTGAATTTTCACTTGGCATGCAACATATTAAGGCAATTATCATTGCAAAAGAGGCATGCTCTTTTCCACTTATGGTATGCCATATAGTCCTTTTAATCCTTTTTTTTTTTTAAATATATTTTTTTATTTGAATTTTATTATTTTTTTGTTTGATTGTGTTGGCTTATGTCAATCTTTATGAGATATTTAGTGTTTCCATTTTTTATAGCATCCAAGTAACTGAAAGGTTCCATTTAGTTCCTCAAAAATTATTGCCTTTTTATCTAAACACTTTCCATAAAGATTTCACAAAAAAACATGATGGCCTAGAAAGCTATGGTTATGGCATTCATCTCACTAATTTTCCATTGCCTAAACTATGTCTTCTAAAGTACTGTGAAAATACATATGTTTACATTTTGATTTCTTACAATTGAAATTAATGACAATAATTTGCAAGGTATTAAGACATAAAAACCTAATTTATCCTTTGAAACAAACACTTACAATAATGTCAATGAATCATTTTCATCTTCCCTATCATTCAGCTAGTCTTTGTTTTGGTTGTTGCATCCTGTGTGTGGAGCCCACTTATTGCTCACAAGTTACAATCTATTGATACACTATCAAAAGTTTAGTCCCTATTTGATGTTACTTTGGTAGAATTGACATTTGATCAAAACACAACTTTTAAAGCTCATAATATGTTTGTAACAAGAGTCATAGCTACTTCCAAACTAAGAAATAGTATTTGACTACAACTACATATACTGTCACAAATAATCATGGGTATTTTGCACCAATGGTGGATTATAATTACTTGTTTACTTCATTTATAAAATTAACACACTACAAATAGGTAGAGGAGATTTTGTGATTAATAATAAGTTTCCTAAAAAAATAAACAAGAGCTAAAGAATGTTGTAAGAATGTCAAAACCATATTATGTAGCAATATGTCTTCCCATTATAGTGTCTAAAAAACTATGCACCGTGAAGATTGTTTCTTGTGTCCATTGTAACAACTGTAACTATAAAAGAGGTGGAAGACTCCACTAGCTACTAATGTCTTGAATCAAATAGTCATCCTACTGAAAGGATATGTCATAATTTTATGAGGCATATTTTTTATTTGGTGTTGATATAAATTAGACAAGATAGATATGATCTGCCAATGTCAACACATAGTAAGACAAAATGAAAGTACAAAGTTTCTAGTTATTTTCTTCTATGAATTCTAATGCAATTTGGATAGTGCATTAAAATGAATATATCTTGACTTTCACATATTCACACACAAAGATTAGAAAATCAAAATTTAGTCTTGTATAATTTTTTTTAAAAAAATTACCAATGTCTTGGCTCTAGCACTTGAGGTCCAAATCCTCTTGTAATTTTTTCTTTTGTTAAATCATTGAATGCCATTAAAACTCATGATTGATCAAAATAGGATTTTGTGAGAGAAAAAATCATTTTAGCCTAAGATTTTTGTCAAAATCATGAAAAGCCTCTTTATTATATAAGCAATGGGAAATGAAGCATGTATGTGTGTGTGTGTGTGTGTGTGTGTGTGTACATATACATACATACATACATACATACATACATATATATATTGTATATATTGTACATATACATACATATTGTATATATTATACATATTGTATATATACATACATATATATATATACATATATATTGTATATATACATCCATATATATATATATATATATATGTATATGTATACAGATATATACATACATATATATATATATGTATATATACATGTGTATATATATGTATACATATACATATATATACACATGTATATATATACATACATACATATATATATATATATAATATATATATATATGTATATGTATATATTATATTTATATATATATATATATATATGTATATGTATACATATATATATACACATGTATATATATACATACATATATATATATATATATGTAACATATATATATATACATACATACATATATATATATATATACATATGTATATATATGTATGTATGTGTGTGTGTGTGTGTGTGTGTTGTCTTGACATTTCTTACTTACTTTTCTTGCACAAGGGAGGGACTCAAGCTCAACAAAGCTCTTGTTTATCAGTATAGGTTTTGGTTCTACAATGTTTATTAGTTGACCATTTCTTAACTACTGATTAATATATTTATCTTCATCTAGACGAGTTTGGTTATCTCTTATGTCAATGTTCTATTAGTTGATTTTATAACTCCTTTACTTCTATTGGATCCTCATCCCTAAATTTCATTTATAAAACAAAAGAATGCAGATTTGGAGAAATTTTAAAGAAGTTAAGACAAAAGAAATTGGACTTGGATAAATTTGAAAGAAGTTTTAACCTAATGCAATTGGGAGACAAAAATTGAATTTCCCTTTTCAAAGTTAAGTACAATTTTATAATTCCAAATGGAAATTTATAAAATTAAAAAGGTAAAACTAGTTATATATTATTATTATTATTTGTTTTATTTATGACTTCAAAGATTATAAGTATCTCAAAAAGTATTAATTTCAATATATTATGTCTTAAGTTATTTATGTAAGCATATAAATTTATAATTTAAGTAAATTTAAATTACAACTTATTTGTGAATTTTGATAATAATATCACAATTTGACTTGTCTGGAAAATATTTATTTATTTTCAAAATTCAATTTCAATGGCATGTTTGATATTGGAAGTAGTAATTTTTGTAAGATAAATTTGTTCAAGTTTTCTTTTTAAATAGAGGAAATTTTTAAATTATTTTCATATCATGTTTAAGGAATTAAAATTTAAAATTGGTTATTTATAACTTTCATCTTATATTTTGTATAAATATTTTAATTAAAAAATAGAAAAAAATGTGAATCACATAACTAAGCTTTTGCTCAAAATAGTCAACTAGCTCCACTAACTACCAATAGGTCAAAAACAAAGGACACTACTATCAAACCAGACATGTTAGATAAAGATTTTCAAAATCAACAAACAATGGATTGGAATAAATGAGATGAGGTGAATAATAGGGCCTAGTAAGTCTATCCTATAATATTGTTGAACACATTTGAATATATTACAAAAATAAGTGTGGGAAAGGAGGTGCTATAGCAACAAGTTCAAGCCTTGCTACATTCAAACCATCAACCCTTAATCAAACACATGAACTACCATTTTTCAATTTTTTTATCTTAAGCGATGTAAGGATAACACTAAATATGTGTGTCAATGACATCCAATTCATATTAGGAAACATATATAATTATGTCTAATATTTTTTTTAAATTTATAGTAAAATGATGTTTTGTGCATGTGTGTGTGTGAAGAAGAGAGAGAGAGAGAGAGAGAGAGAGAGAGAGAGAGAGAGAGAGAGAGAGAGAGAGAGAGAGAGAGAGAGAGAGAGAGAGAGAGAGAGAGAGAGAGAGAGAGAGAGAGAGAGAGAGGTGAAAACATTTATCTAGAGATAAAAATAAGAAAGGCTCAAACTATGAAGAAAGTGTGTAGATAGATGCATTAGAACTGAATATCAAAGTGGTTAACATTTTTTAAGAGAGAGACAAAGTGGAAGGGTGTGGGGGGTATGAAAGGAATTGGAAGAGGTGGGAGGAGATGGGAGAGATGAAGAGATAGAATGGTAAAGATAGATGAGGTGATAGAGAAATAATAGATAGGTAAAAAGTTATGTTAGTAAGTACATCGATGGAGAGAGTAGATCAAAGATAATAGAGAAAATGGGGTATTCTTTATAAGCTCATCGAGTTTTCAAATTGTAAAGACATTAGAGTAGATTTAACTCTTTATGCAAAGGAATATGTATCATACAGAGCACAAAATCTAGTAAAAATAGTACATGTTTAACCATTGCAAAATTAAGAATATTAAATAATAGTGCAATGCTACATGACCAGAAAATATAGCATGAATTTTTAGATTAGATAAACCATGTGTCCATATTATGGAGATCAATTTGTCTATGATTTAAAGCAATAGAT